>BSYO01000007.1:12730746-14029265 GCA_033239525.1 Nepenthes gracilis
CCTGATAATTTTTAGTATATATATTAATGGATTTTAGAATTTATGTTAGATAATTGACAAATTCAGATAATTTGAGATGTTTTCACAGGGATGGTCTAGGCTGAGTTCGAGGGCTCGGGTTTGGGTCGTTACAGCTAAGGTTCCCATGTCTTGACTTGATTAGAGAGTAAAAGTTGGTAAGACCCACGATATCTTGGGGGGAATATTTTGTTGGGTCGTCTTGAGGGGTAAAGTTAGAATGCCAATATATTCTAACATTGACCATGATGTTAGGTGGTTAGAGATTTTTTCGTAATTTTTTTTGGGCAAGCAATTTGTTTTTTTAGAAAATGAGATGATCAATTCTTTATTACAGATAGTATCACTATTACATACTATTAATTTAGATTCATCACGAGTGATTTCCCCATGAGTTCTTAGATTATGGAATCCAAAATATATAGAACACCAACAAGATATAAGAATGTAAAATTGGCTTTTTAATTTACTATTTGACAATTACACTACTAATTCTGTAGCTAAACTAGAATGTTTGAAGAAAAGTATGCATCTAGAAGACAAACCTCAATCTAGAGATTTTTGTGATGGAAAAAAGTTCTTCAGAGGATTTGCTCCGAATATTTTTTTAATCTTCAAAGATTTTGGAAGCTTTTTTTATCTATAGTTGAAGATACCTTCTATGCGTAAGGAGAATTCACATTTATACAGGTTCAATGTTTGTCTAGAATTAACTTCCTAATGAGTTTTTCCCTTGAGATTTATTGCCTATCAATGCTCTTTACCTCTAGATGTTTACTTTTCTATGAGATTAATACCATTTATACTAGGTAACCGTTTTTCTATTGAGGAGCTATTGTCTCCAAAAGTAACGGCAACAGTCATATGCATGGGTTTAATCATTCTTATCGGATGGTTATAGTTGAAGATACCTTCTATGCGTAAGGAGAATTCACATTTATACAGGCTCAATGTTTGTCTAGAATTAACTTCCTAATGAGTTTTTCCCTTGAGATTTATTGACTATCAATGCTCTTTACCTCTAGATGTTTACTTTTCTATGAGATTAATACCATTTATACTAGGTAACCGTTTTTCTATTGAGGAGCTATTTTCTCCAAAAGTAACGGCAACAGTCATATGCATGGGTTTAATCATTCTTATCGGATGGTTATAGTTGATCTATTTGATCAAATTTAACAGAATATCTACTTTGCATGCGCCCTTTGGTAGTATTGGATTTTCTTCCTGCAAGACAACTTTTGGTAGAACGGTATCTGTACAGATGGCGCTTGGCTCATAGGGGTCCAAGTTTAGCCCCTTTAATAGGGGGTCCTATCAACCGTTACAGTGAAACCAAGCAATCGTGTAAATGGAGATGATCTGAGCCCTAAGACTACGACGACAATTGAAATCTCAAATTCAAACGCATCAAAGAGCGAACTAGAATGGGAGAAGAATACTGTTATGGGCCTTCTAGATACAATTTATAAATACTCGTCAGTTCATTCGACTATGCAAAGAAGTGCCAGAAAAACTCCGGCATGCAAGTCTACATTTAACTAAATATATTATTCAGATATTTGCTACAGTTTATTGTTTCCATTATGTTTTTTATTTTCTCTTTTGCTAGGTGTGCATTCTATTTCCATTCGATTATTCCCCTCTATTTAGTCAAGAATTTGTCGGTTGGCCCTTCAATTTTGCTCCAACCTATTTAGTTTGTTCTATTTACTTGGTTCTGATTACTATAACTTGTACCATGCAATCGGTGAATGGGTAGCGAAGATATTTTTTCTCTCTTAACTTTTCCCTTCTCTACCACTCTCTCTCGAACTCTCCCTCTAACTTCCTCTTCCTCTCATTTCCCTCTGCAGAACTGTTGGGGTTCGACACTCGGGATTCGCACACAACCCGACGTAGCGAAACACCTGAACCTCCTGTCATTCGACAATCACCAATTTAGAGGGCACAAGCAACAAAAAGATGTATAATATTTTTGTGAGGTTTTGGGTCTAAAAATATATTAAATACAAGAAAATCAACGTGATAAAAATATATACTAGAAGGGTTTTGGAGACCTGAAAATCAACGTGATAAATCAACCCAACTGGTATAAAAACGCGACCTGCTTTGCGTTTCTTCCATTTGTTCATTTTTAGAAGGTCTTTGGAGAAGATGAGAGAGAAAGAACGCCGACTTTAGAAAGAGAAAGGAGGAGATTGAGCCGTAGAGTCCGAATCCGCCGGGATGCCAGTTACGAAGGTGATAGCACGCGTCGAGGCAAGTGTTCTCTTCCCACTAACTTTCCTCTTTCAATATTTTTTGGTTATTGTTGGGTATTTTTGTCTCGATACCCACCCGAACCATGGAAAATGTGATACCCGTGACTTGAGACCACAAATTATATAATTTATTATCCGATTTACTCACCGATCCGACCGGTGGAGTATCGTCAAACTCTAACCTACGGGAAATTGGGGGTTTCCAATTTCCACCCTTCGTTTTGTTAAATTGACCCCAAAATGTGAATCACCACGTCCCAAATGTGTATATACGTCAGCCGCGCGATCGATTTCGCACATCTCGACCCGTTTGCGGCGTCTGAGCCCTCTAAATGGGTGCCGACACTGTTCACCCGAGACATAAAGTGGAAATTACATGTTTTACCTTCATAAAATGTTGAATTGACTCTAGGCTATGAATCACCACATCCCAAAAGTATGTACGTGTTGACCAGACCACCGATTCCGCAAAATTTGACCCTTTCACAGCGTCCGAGCCCTCTAAAAGTGGCATAACAAGGTTTATCCGAAATTGGAAGGTAAGTATACATGCTTTAGCTCCCTTCAATTGTGATGGAACTTATGAATGAATGCTATGTTAGGTCGTAAGCTCTAAAATGTGTAATTGTGCACTGGGAGCTAGGGGAATGTGTTTCAGGGGCTTCTAAGGTGGTGTTTTATCCACGGAAGTAAGTATAACGAAGCTCTCTTACGAGTTGAAAGATATAAGCTCTAAATGAAAGAAAGGAACCAAATGAGTAAATGGAAGGGAATCCACCAAATGTGAAGTGATGGATTTGGTCTCCTGGTTGGAGACAAGTGATGGGAATGTGATTTTTCGGTTTGAGAATATGTATGGCAATGGTGGATTCTCCTTCAAGGATTTAGACTAATCTTGAAACTAGGACCATGGATCATAGGGGTAGTATCCTTTAGCTTACCGTGTACATCACGGTGGGAACCCAAGGAATACTCCAGCCACTCTTGGGGGCGGGTGGTGTGTAGGGTACGCTTTAGGATGCTGCTGTAAAAGAACGAGGATTGCCCTAGTCCCCGGCGGATATGGGACAATTGAAATGGTCGAGTGCTGCAGGCCTAAAATGTAGCTGATGGTTGAGTGCTGTAGACCTAAAATGTAGCCGATAGTCAAGTACTGCAGACCTAAAATGTAGCTGGCCTTAGAATGTGTGGCAGACACATTCCTTTCCTCGTCCTCTCACATCATTGATTAGTACGACCTACTAGCCCGGGTCCGCAAAGATTAATGAAAGTGAATGAACGTAACCAGAATAAACGTGTGAACTAAATGATTCCCAATGCTCCCTCTCCTCACGTGCTTTCTTTGTCCAAGTTATATGATTTCCCCGACCGAGTTACTGACTTTTCTGTATATTGCTGTAGTTAGTGGTGTATGATTTTATTTGTTGGGCTGTACGCTCACCCTTGCTATATATGTGTCTTTCAGATAAGAACATATTGATGCCCGACGAGTCAGAGTTGATCACGGAGGTGTGATAGACAGCTGATATTGCACGTGGGACACAGGACTTGCTATTTTTGTATATGAAATAGGAATTTTGGTTATATTTTGTAAACTGTGCAAAACATGTATGGTGATGATATATGATGTTTAGCATAGATGAATAATGAATTAGTTTCGCTGTATATTGTGGTTTCTTTTATGCTTCCGTAGGTCCTTCTTATTGTGGCTATGATCGAGGTTCCTAGTTGACATCCTTCCCCATCGGCATTATACTGAAGTTATAATGTCGGCATCATCTCGGTTGATATGACGATTAGATCCTGTGTAGAATATTGAACAATAAGACTTGTAGTTTTGTGGATGATTGTAGATTGTTGTGCAGGTGTTTGTATTTTTGGCAAATGCTCGATTTATAAATGGAACTCTGCCCAATTTTCTATAGAATATAATAATTTTTAATTAGGAATTCTAGTTTATTTTATTCTTGACGGAGGTTATTTAAGGGAAATAACCCAGTCCGTCACAATTAGTATCAGAGAAGGGATGCCTTAGGATGAATCTGAATTTATGTGGAAGCCTAGGATAGTATGGGTTAAGGCCGAATGAGTGAACGTGGAAAAGTTAGGATAAGTAAACACCCTCATTTCGAATGTTCTCTTTAAATTGCATAAGTGTTATCGTGTGTGGTAATGTCGTTGGGGACGGTTAAACCTTTAGCTCAACCTTTGTTGTTTCTTTTTCAGTGGTGACTTCTAAAGTTGATGATTCTGCCTAGACGTCAAGGTTCACTAAGGGATGAGCCGCCCCGAGATCGAGAGGCTGAGTATTTGAATTTGTTGGGGCATCTCGTGAATATCATAGAGAATATGCAGCAGTGACATCTGGTCCCTATTCCCGTTCCAGCTCCTATTCAGGCTCCTGTTAATCTGGAGCCATCTGCTTATGATCGCTTCGTCCAAGAGCGAGTGTCAGCGTTTATGGGAGATCCTGACCCACTTAAGGCAGATTCATGGTTGGAGAACCTTAAGAGGGTATTTGCCATGATTCGATGCCCAGCGGAGGACTAGGTGCTGTTCACGTCTTACCGGCTGAAGGGTGAGGCTCACCATTGGTGGCAAATGAGGAAAAGAGCATTGGGGGTACCGGAGGCTGAGATTACCTGGAAGATGTTTGAGGATGCATTTCTAGAGAAATACTTTTGATCTAACCTCCGTGTTCAGAAAGAGGAGAAGTTTCTCAAGCTAAGGCAAGGAAACGGGACTGTGGTGGAGTATGATGCCAAGTTTTCAGAGTTGTCACGGTTTGCTCCCTATATGGTCGAAGATGAAGAAAGGAGGACTAGGAAGTTCTTAATGGGCTTGCGGGATGACATTCGCAAGTAGCTGGCAAACCTTAAATTGGCCACCTATGCTAATGTGCTGGATTGGGCTTTGATTTATGAACAAGGGCATGTAAAGTAAGAATTCTTCAGAAAAAGGTCGGCTAGTAAAAGCAGGACAAGTGCAAGCACCAGGACTAGTTCGGAGAGACTATACAAAAAGCCGAGGCAGCCGGTTTCTGGACAGAGTGGTCAGAGGAGTAGCCAGATTTTATCATCTTCTCAAGCTTCGATGGGCTCATGTCAGCACTGTGGAAGAATGTAGGAGGGTAGACCATGTTCCAGGTTGACGGGTGCTTGCTTCACTTGTGGCCAAGTGGGGCATAGAGCCACGGAGTGCCCTCAGGCATTGAGGTTTAGGGCTCTGAAGCTAGCGGTGCAGGGTAAAGCTTTTGCGGTGACTGCTAGCAAGGCCAGAGCATTAGATGATGTGGTGGAAGGTATACTTCCAGTTTGTGGTATTTCTTGCTCAATACTTTTTTACTCTGTGTCCACGCATTCCTTTATTTTTTCTCAACTGGCTTGTTGTATTGCACCCTCCCCCGTGACCCTTGATTTTTCCTCGGTTGTATCCATGCCCACGAGATCCTCTATTGTGACCGATGTGTCCTACCCAGGGTGTATTGTGGAGGTGATGGGACTTTTTTGGCCGTTGATTTGATTCTTCTAGATATGCATGATTTTGATGTTATCTTGAGTATAAATTGGCTGTCTAAGTATCACGCCATTATTGATTGTTTCCACAAAAGGGTGGACTTTTCTATTTCGGATTGCGAACCCTTCCATATTCAAGGAGTTCAGAGAGTGGAGCCGTCTAGTTTTATTTCGGCTCTACAGGTTTGTCATTTGTTGAATAGCAGGTGTGAGGCCTTTTCGGCTTATGTTAGACTGGTGAAAAGTCGAGACTTGTCAGTAAAGGACATTCCGATGGTGTGTGAATTCGAGGACTTGTTTCCCGATAAGTTGTCCGCCCTGCCACCACATCGTGAGATTGAATTTTGAATTGATCTCGTGTCGGGATCGGCACCTATATCGAAAGCCCCCTACCGCATGGCTCCTGTTGAGTTAAAGGAGTTGAAACAACAACTGCAGGACTTGCTTGATACGGGTTTCATTAGACCCAATGTATCACCGTGGGGTGCTCCGGTCCTATTCATCAAGAAGAAGGATGGGGCCTTGAGGTTATGTATAGATTACCGTGAGTTGAATAAAATTACAATCAAGAACAAGTATCCTCTACCATGGATCAATGACCTCTTTGACCAGTTGTAGGGATCCTTAGTGTATTCCAAGATTGATCTTCAGTCGGGATATCATCAGCTTGGTATTAAGTAAGAGGATGTTACGAAGACGGCTCTCCGAACGTTGTATGGTCACTATGAATTTTTGGTGATACCGTTCAGGTTGACTAATGCTCCAGCCTTGTTTATGGACCTGGTGAACCGGGTCTTCTAGCCATCTTTGGATAAGTTTGTTATGATCTTCATTGATGATATTCTAATTTACTCCAAGGATCGCGCCGAGTATGAAGGGCACTTGAGAATTGTGCTGCAGAATCTTCAGGAACATCAGTTGTTCACGAAGTTGAAGAAGTGTGAATTTTGGCTTGACAGGGTGGTGTTCCTAGGCCATGTAATTTCTCATGAAGGCATCTCAGTGGACCCGTAGAAAATTGAAGCGGTGGTTAATTGGAGTCGGCCGACAACCATGTCAGAAGTTCGAAGCTTTTTGGGGATGGCTAGCTATTATCGTCGTTTTGTGGAGAATTTTTCTCAGATAGCTGTGAGGTTCCGGATTTAAAAACATGATAATGATGAGGTGATTAGTACGCTAATGATTAATGCTTGGCCTATGGAACGAATAAGGTTGGGTATCGGAAGAAAATTCGAGAAAAGTCCGGATTCGTGTTGCAAAACCTCCCCCGCCCGCTGGCTGCTTGAGCTTCGCTCGAGTGGAAAAACTAGAACTGGCCCCGCCTACTGGCCGCTCGAGCTACGCTCGAGTGGGGAAAGCCAGCACTGCGGCAGCTCGCTGCCCGCTCGAGCCGCACTCGAGCGGTGGCGCAGTATAAAAGTCGCGCCCTGCCTTCTCCTCATCATTTTCTCACGGTTTAGGGTTTTTAGAGAGAGAGTGTGCCAATCCTAGTGAGAGAAAGGAGGAGATCGAGGCCATGGAGTCCAAACCCATCCGAGAGCTAGTTATAAAGGTGAAAGCACACGTCGAGGCAAGTGTTCTCATACTCACTTCTCATTCTCGTTCATTGTTTTGCTTGATTTTGTTAGGTATTTTGGGTCGATACCCTCCGTGAACATTAGAATCATGAAACCCACGATTAATGACCAAGGAATATGTAGTTAGTTATTTGAATCATGTCCAATCCACTCGGTTTGGTTTCACCAAAACCCTAACCCACGAAATTGGGGATTTTCCGTTTCTCATCTGTGAATCATGAAATTGACCTCAAAATGTGAATCCCCACGTCCCAATGATGCATATATGTTAGCCGCGGGTTCGACTTCACACGTCTCAACCAGTTCGCGGTGTCCAGGCCCTCTAAATTGGCCCTGACACTATTCACTCGAGACCCAAGGTGGAAATTGCATGTTGTTACCCTCGTAAAATGTTGAAGTGATTCTAAAATATGAGTCCCCGTATCCCAATTGTATGTATCTCTCGATCGGATGTCGGTTTTCATAAGATTTGACCCGTTTGTGACATCCGAGAGCCTTAAAAGTCCTCTGTTATTGCTTATCTGAAAATGAATAGGAAGTTGCATGCTTCCATCATCGCATTATGTTAAATTGAGCTCAAATATGAATCATTGTGTACTAATTGTGTATACGTGTCCACCGGACGTCCGATCCCACAAGCATCGAACCGTTCACGGCGTTCGGGTGTTCCAAAATGTGTTCACCCGAAATAAAATGAGAAATGTATCTGTTATGCCTCTAATTGTTATTAAAGTAATGTTTAACTGTTTAAACGTAAATGTAAGCTCCGAAATGTGTATCCATGTGCTGGAAGCAAGGGAATGAGTCCCGGAGGTTTCAAAGTGATATGGGATCATCGGAGGTAAGGAATCTAATTTCTCTCGCGAACTTGGAATGATTTGTTGTAAGTAAGGGAATTGAGTCCCACAAATTGTGAATAAGGGAATTGAGTCCCACAAAAGGTTGTGAACCGAGCCAGTGAATGGAAGGGAATCCATATTGTGCTTTGTGATGATATGATCTCTCGGATGGAGATGCGTGTGATGGAATGATCTCCCGGTTGGAGATGTATGTGATGGGAATGAGATTTCCCTTGTTGTGAATGTGTGTGGCAAATGTGGATTTTCCTCTCCAAGTGTGGAAACTAACCTTGAAACTAGGACCATGATTCATAGGGGTAGCATTCTTTAGCATACCATGTCCATCGCGGTGTGAACCCGAGGAATACTTGGCCACGTATTCTAGCTGCTCGTGGGAGCGGGTGATATCCGTGGTACGCTTTAGGAAACTGCTGTGGAAGAACGAGGATTGCCCTAGTCCCCGGGAGTGTGGGGCGTGTTGGTTGAACACTACATAGCGAGATAAAGTTGTTCGTTGATTGTTGCATGGATGCAACCAGGGGTCGAGTGCTGCCGATCTAAAATGCAGCTGTGGCTTTAGAATGTGTAGCGAACACATTCCTGTCCTCGTTCTCTCACATCGTTAGCTAGTACAGTCTACTAGCCTGGGTCCGCAAAGATAATGTAATTATGAAAATGAATAATGTCCAATCGATGTAACCATGAGAACTGTGTGAATCCAGTGATTTAAGATGTTTCTGTTTCTTCTCCTGATTCATGTTTGTGGAGATTCCTTGTATCCTCCCCTGTTCCAGTTCTTCTATATGTCTATGAGATGTGTTTATGATTATACTTGCTCGGCTGTAAGCTCACTCTTACTGTTTGTTGTTTTCCTTCCAGATGAGAACACTTAGCCGGTGCCTGATAGTTAGAGTAAGGAGAGAGACTTGCTTGAAGAGATTAGCTGGACGTCAAGTGCTTTGAAGATTTGGTCCTATTGTTGTAATGAAATGTAGCAGCCACTCATGGATGGATGTGGCCCGTTGTTATTTTTATGGTTTTATTATGCTTCCGCAAATGATAATGATATAGTATGCTTCCGCGTTTGTATTGATGTTTGAGCTTTGTTTCATTTTAGATGGCATCTCTCTGGATCTAATACGGTAGATAGGAGTACTGTATTGGAGCCATGGATGATATGGCAGATGTTTTGATCCTGTGTGTTATGTTGTAGACTTTGTGTTAAGCCTCCGATTAGACGTGTGCTTGTACATGATGTTTTTGAACAGGTTGTATTTTTGATTTTTCATCCAGTTGTAGAAAAACTCGCCCGATTTTCCTGTAGAGTCCATAGGTTAATTATGGACTTTAGTTTGTGTTGCCATTGACGGAGGTTATTCGATGGAGGATAATCCAGTCCGTCACAATAGCCTTATCCCTCACTCGTCTGACAAAGAAGGAGGTAAGTTTTACCTGGACCGAGAAGTGTGACAAATGCTTCCAAGAGCTGAAGGATCGATTGACAGCTACCCCGATTCTAACTCTTCCTGATAATTTCGGTGGGTTTGAGGTGTATTGCGATGCATCTAAAGTAGGACTCGGATGTGTTTTTATGCAAGGGGGAGAAGTAGTGACTTATGGGTCTCGACAGTTGAAGGATCATGAGAAAAACTATCTAACCCATGACTTAGAGTTGCCCGCGGTGGTTTTTGCTTTGAAAATCTAAAGACACTATCTTTATGGCGAGAAATTCCTGGTGTACTCCGACCACAAGAGCCTCAAGTACTTGTTCTCGCAGAAAGAGCTAAATATGAGGCAGCGGCGATGGATTGAGTTTCTAAAGGACTACGATTGTGAGATCCATATCAATCGGGGAAAGCGAATGTGGTCGCGGATGCCTTGAGTCGCCGAACCTGTTTGGTGGTGACCGTGCAAATTAAGCAGATGGAGTTGCTAGACTGTTTGAAGTCTTGCTATATCCAGCGTTACGCTAAGGTAACCGGGTGATGTTATCCTTTCTGCAGGTTCAATCCGAGATTCTTCAGAGGATCAAGGAAGGGTAGGTGAGTGACCACTTTTTGATGGATATTGTAGGGGATCTCAGTAGAGACTCCCGAGTTGATTTTAGTGTGCGTGCCGATGGAGTTTTGAGATTTCGAGAGAGGTTGTGTGTACCAAATGTTAAGGAACTGAAAGAAGAAATAATGAAGGAGGCACACAGGACTCAGTACGCGATTCACCCCGGTATAAACAAGATGTATTAGGATTTGTGGAAAATGTTCTAGTGGAGGAATATGCGGAGAGAGAACATGGCTTTCGTTAATCTGTGTCTTGTTTGTCAACAGCTGAAGGCTGAGAGGAGAAAGCCTTCTGAATTATTACAGCCCCTACCCATCTGCAGCTAGAAGTGAGAGGACATCTCAATGGACTTCGTGTCGGGATAGCCTAGGACTTCAAGGAATCATGATGCGATATGGGTCATTGTACTCCCGCGATGACTATGTACTCCCGCGATCGTCTAGCACAGTTGTACATCAACGAGATTGTGAGATTGCATGGTGTACCGACATCGATTGTGTCCGATCGTGATCCACGGTTCATCTCTAAATTTTGAGAGAGCTTGCATCGGGAGTTAGAGACGAACTTGAAGTTTAGTATGGCATATCATCCTCAGACGGATGGCCGTTTGAGCGGACAATCCAGATACTTAAGGATATGCTTCGGGCTTCGGTATTAGAGTTCCATGGGAATTGGGATGATTTTCTAACGCTAGCCGAGTTTGCTTATAACAACAGTTTTCAAGCGAGCATCGGAATGGTTTCCTTCAAGGCACTTTATGGTAGGAAGTGTCGATCTCCCATCCATTGGGAGGAGACCGGAGATAGGTGGTTGTTAGGCCCGGATGTTATTTGGGAGATATCGAAAAAGATAACAGTGGTTGTGGAAAAATTGAAGGTCGCCCAGAGCCGACAGAAGAGTTATGCTGATAAAAGGAGGTCCGAGCTCAGATTCGAGGTTGGAGATTTTATCTTCCTTAAGGTCTCACCGTGGAAAGGGATTTCCAGGTTTGGCATAAAGGGGAAGCTGAAGGCGCGTTTCATTGGACCATTTGTGGTTCTTGAGTGAGTTGGCAAGGTGGCTTACCGTCTAGCTTTGCCACCGAGTTTGGCCAAGGTGCACAACGTCTTCAATGTTTCCATGTTGAGGAAGTATGTATATGATCCATCCCACATGATTAATTATGGTTCTTTGGATATCGATGAGGATTTGGCTTATGTAGAGGAGCTGGTGGAGATCTTAGACCGGAAAGACCAAATTTTGTGCTCCAAGACGATTCTTCTCGTGAAAGTTTTATGGAGGAATCACTCCCGCGAGGAGGCAACCTGGGAAAGAGAGGAAAGAATCTGGGAAAAGTATCCCCATCTATTCCGAGGTATGTAGCTTATTCAAGTTTTAGATTCGTTAAATTTTAGGACGAAATTTCTATAAGTGGGAGAGGGTTGTGAGATTCTGGGTCTAAAAATATATTAAATATAGGAAAATCAACGTGATAATAATAAATACTAGACTTATTGAATGTATATGTATGCGTATCGGAAGAAAAATCGGGTTGAAAATTTGCTGAGCTGTTGCCAGCAACCCGCGCCTGCTATGCCCTCGAGCGTAGGCTCAAGCGCAAAAAGCAGTGGTGCAAGAAATAGGCTGTGCCTGCTGCTCGCAAGAGCTCCGCTCGAGCACTAAAATCAAGTAGCCTCCCCGTCCACTGAGCGCTCGAGCGGTGCTCGAGTAGTAAAATCCAGTAGCTCCCTCGCCCACTGAGCACCTGTGCGCGCTCGAGCGCGGGCCAGCAGCGAGGGCGCACTCGCCGCTCGCTTGCCCGGCTCTCGAGCGGCCCGACTGGTATAAAAACGTGACCCACTTCGCATTTCTTCAACTTTTTAATTTTTTAGAAGGTTTTTGGAGAAGAGGAGAGAGAAAGAGCACCTACTTTAGAGAGAGAAAGGAGGAGATCGAGTCGTAGAGTATGATTCCACCCAGGAGCCAGTTATGAAAGTGATAGCACGCGTCAAGGCAAGTGTTTTCATGCTCACTATCTTTCCTCTTTCAATGTTTTTCGATTATTGTAGGGTATTTTCGACTCAATACGCACCCAAACCCTAGAAAATGTGCTACCGTGACTTGAGACCAAGAATTATGCAATTTATTGTCCGATTTACCCACCGATCCGACCGATAGAGTATCGTCAAACCCTAACCTATGGAAAAATTTGGGTTTCCCGTTTCCGCCCTTCGTTTCGTTAAATTGACCCCAAAATGTGAATCCCCATATCCCAAATGTGTATATACGTCGGCCGCGCGATCGATTTCGCACGTCTCGACCCGTTCGGGGCTTTCGAGCCCTCTAAATGGGCGCCGACACTGTTCAACAGAGACATAAAGTGAAAATTGCATGTTTTACCTTCATAAAATGTTGAATTGACTCTACAATATGAATCCTCGCATCCCAAAAGTATGTACATGTTGACCGAACGATTGATTCCGCAAAATTTGACCTTTTCGCAGCGTCCGAGCCCTCTAAAAGTGGCCTAACAAGGTTTATCCGAAATTGAAAGGTAAGTATACATGCTTTAGCTCCATTCAATTGTGATGGAACTTATGAATGAATGCTATGTTAGGTCGTAAGCTCTAAAATGTGTAATTGTGTACCAGGAGCAAGGGGAATGCGCCCCGGGACTTCTAAGGTGGTGTTTGATCCACGGAGGTAAGTATAATCAAGCTCTCTTATGAGTTGAAAGATCTAAGCTCTGAATGAAAGAAAGGAACCGAATGACTAAATGGAAGGGAATCCACAAAATGTGAAGCGATGGATTTGGTCTCCTAATTGGAGATAAGTGATGGGAATGTGATTTCCCGATTTGAAAATATGTATGGCAATGGTGGATTCCCCTTCAAGGATTAAGACTAATCTTGAAACTAGGACCATGGATCATAGGGGTAGTATCCTTTAGCTTACCGTGTACATCACGGTGGGAACCCAAGAAATACTCCTGCCGCTCTTGGGGGTGGGTGGTGTGCAGGGTACGCTTTAGGATGCTACTGTGAAAGAACGAGGAATGCCCTGGTCCCCGGGGGATACGGGGCGATTGAGATAGCCTCGTGCTGCAGGCCTAAAATGTAGCCGATAGTCAAGTGCTGCAGACCTAAAATATAGTCGATGGTGTGAGATTTTGAGTTAAGGAAATAATAATTAGAGGGCAATTAAGTTAATATGGGTGTACCATGGTCAAAGGTATGAGAGGAATCGGATAAACATTTCGAAGAGCCAAAATCGTAAATCGGGAACGAGCGTAAACCGAGTTATGTAACTTTGAAAATACGATTTTGGGTTTTAAAGCATGATAATCATGGCTTATTAAGGTTATATAATCCAGGACAAGGCCCTAGGATGTGAAAGATTTGGTTAGAATGGTCAAAACGGGTCCCGAACGGCAAAAACGCGACGTAGGCTTGCTGCTGGCTTGCCGCGGCTCAGACTGGCGCCCTCCGGCGCTCGAGCCCTCCTATCAAGCCGAAAAATCAGAAGCGAGGCTGCTCGCTGGCCGCTCGAGCTCCGCTCCAGCGGCGGACAGCCGGTGGCGCGGCCGCTCGCTGCTCGCTCGAGCCGCGCTCGAGCGGTGCGCGTAGTATAAATACGCGTCGAGTTTCCCTTCTCCCTCATTTTCTGATCAGCGAGGGTTTTGGGGAGAGAAAGAGGGGCGCGACGGGAGAGAGAAGAAGGGAGATCGAGCCCGGGAGTCCAGATCCGTCCGAGAGCCAGGTATAAAAGTGAAAGCACGCGTTGAGGCAAGTGTTCTCATACCCTCTTCTCGTTCTTTTTCGATGTTTTATGTATTTTCGTTGGGTATTTTGTGTCGATACCCACGGTGAACGTTAGAATCTTGAAACCCATGAGTATGGGTTAAGGAAAATGTAGTTAGTTGCTCGGATCATGTCCGATTCGCTCGGTTTGGTTTCACTGAAACCCTAACCCACGGGATTTTGGGGATTTCCCATTTCCCGGCCGTGTATCATGAAATTGACCCCAAAATGTGAATCCCCACGTCCCATTGATGCATATATATCGGCCGTGGGTCCGATCTCGCACGTTTTGACCCGTTCGCGGCGTCAGCCCCTCTAAGTGGTATTTTTCACTCTTCCTTAAGATCGGAGGTGATAATTGTGCATTCTCACCTCAGAAAATGATGGAATGACCCTAGGATGTGAATCCCCGTGTTCCAATTGTGTGTATATATCGACCGGATGCCGAATCTCGCAAGACTTGACCTGTTCGTGGCATCCGGAAGCCTTAAAAGTTCCTCGTTGTTGGTAATCCGAAAATGAATGAGAAGTTGCATACTTCCACCCTCGTGTTAAGTTAAATTGAACCCAAACGTGAAATCCCGTGTATCAAATGTGTGTACGAATCCACCGACGCCCAATTTCCAAGTACCGAACCGTGTGTGGCGTCCGGGTGTTCAAAAGAAAATCTGTTATCGTTCACCGAAAATGAAATGAGGAATATAGGTGTTATGCTTTCATAATTATTATTAAAATAACGTTTAATGTTTAAACGTAAATGTAAGCCTCGAATGTGAATCCGTGTGTTGGAGGCAAGGGGATGGGTCTCTGAGGTTTCAAAGTAACTTGTGATCGTCTGAGGTATGAAATCTAATCTCTCTTGTGAACTTGGATTGATTGTTGTGGTTAAGGGAGCTGGATCCCGAAGAAAGTTGAATTGAACCTGTGATGTCTTGTTGTGGAATAAAGGAATTGAGTCCCATTGGGTATTGTGAACCGTGATGTGAATGGAAGGGAGTCCACATTGTGCTTGTGATTATATAATCTCCTGGATGGAGATGTGCGTGATGAGACGATCTCCCGGCTGGAGATCTTGTGATGGGAATGAGATTTCCCGAGATGTGATTATATGTGGCAAATGTGGGTTTCCCTCTCCAAGTATTGAACCTAATCTTGAAACTAGGACCCTGAGTCGTATGGGTAGTATTCTTTAGTATACCATGTCCATTGCGGTGTGAACCCGCGGAATACTTGCCCACGTATTCCGGCTGCTCGTAGGAGCGGGCGATATGCAGCTGGTACGCTTTAGGAAACAATGTGGGGTGTGTCTGTCGATGCTACGTATTGAGATTTAGTCGATTGATGATTGTTGCATGGATGGCCGAATAAAATAGATAGCCGTGGCTTTAGAATGTGTAGCGAACATATTCTGTCCTCGCTCTCTCGCATCGTTGGCTAGTACGACCTACTAGTCGAGGTCCGCAAAGATGATGTAATAATGAAAATGAATCATGTTCAAGATGCAACCGTGAGAATATAATGATTCTAAATGATGACCAACCAAAATAATCGTGAGAACCGTGAGAATCAAGAGATTCCAGATGTTCCTGTTCCCTCCCCTACTTTGTGGTTAGGGAGAGTTCCTGTATCTTTTCCCGTTCCAGTCCTTGTACGTGTCTTGGAGACGTGTTTATAATTATACTTGCTGAGCTGTTAGCTCACTCTTGCTGTTTAATGTTTTTCCTTTCAGATGAGAACACTTAGCTGGCGCCGAATTGGTTAGAGCAAGGAGAGGCTTGCTAGATGTGATTGGTTGGACGGCGTGTGATCAGAAGATTTGGACATAGAGTTGGATCGCATGGCCACTCGGGGTTGAGCATGGCTCGTTATAGTTATATATTTATGGTTTTGTATTACTTCCGATGATTTATGATGATGTAGTTATGCTTAGCATCGTATTGATGTTTTGAGTTTTGTTTTATTTAGATGGCATCTCTCTAGTTCAAATAGTAGATAGGAGTACTATATTGGAGCCATGGATATGACGGTGTGTGATCTGTGTGGCGTGTTGTAGGCTTTGAAAGCCTTTGATAGATGTGTGCTTGTTGCGGGGATATTTAAACAGGTTGTATTTTTGGTTTTCGTCCAGTTGCAGAGGGAACTCTGCCGAATTTTCTGTAGAATCCATAAGTATTAATTATGGACTTTGGTTTGTGTTGCCATTGATGGAGGTTATTCGATGGAGAATAGTTTGGTCCATCACAAATGGTCTGTGCTGCAGACCTAAAATATAGCCGATGGTCGAGTGCTACAAACCTAAAATGTAGCCGGCCTTAGAATGTGTGGCAGACACATTCCTTTCCTCGTCCTTTCACATCGTTGGTTAGTACGACCTACTAGCTCGGGTCCACAAAGATTAATGAAAGTGAATGAACGTAACCAGAATAAACATATGAACTAAATGATTCCCGATGCTCCCTCTCCTCACGTGCTTTCTTTATCCAAGTTATATGATTTTTCCGACCTTTCTTATCTTTCCTATATATTATTGTAGTTAGTGGTGTATGATTTCATTTGCTGGGCTGTACACTCACCCTTGCTATATATGTGTCTTTCAAATAAGAACACACTGATGCTGACGACTTAGAGTAGATCATAGAGGTGCGATAGACAGCTGATATTGTACGCAAGGCACAGGACTTAGCTATTTTTGTATATGAAATAGGAATTTTTGCTATATTTTGTAAACTATGTAAAACATGTATGGTGATGATATATGATGTTTAGCATGGATGAATGATGAATTAGTTTCGTTGTATATTGTGATCTCTTTTATGCTTCCACAGGTCCTTCTTATTTTGGCTATAATCGAGGTTCCTAGTTGACATCCTTTCCCACCGGCATTATACTGGAGTTATAATGTCGGCATCGTCTCGGTTGATACGGCAATTAGATCCTGTGTGGAATATTGAACAATAAGACTTGTAGTTTTGTAGATGATTGTAGATTGTTGTGCAGGTGTTTATATTTTTGGCAAATGCTCGATTTACAAACGGAACTCTGCTCAATTTTCTAAAGAATATAATAACATTTAATTAGAAATTCTATTTTATTTTATTCTTGATGGAGGTTATTTAAGAAAAATAACCCGGTCCGTCACAATTTTTAATGTGGAAACACTTCAAGTCGAAGGGAAAAACCACAAGACAAACTCCGAATAAAACTTTCTACTATGTAAAATCGGTTACAAAAATCCCAGGACAGAATACCTCACTACGCACTTGAGACAACATAAGAAAAACAATCTCCAAAGTAAAGAAACTCTCATTCCCTCTTATCTCTCTATTTTTCTTCTCTTGTTTCCCTCACTGATGGTACACTTTGCTCACTGATTTTACAAATGTGGTGATAAAAGGTGAATGATCAGAGCTCTCTTTCTCACTCCTACTCCGTTCCACTCTCTTTCCACGTTTCACTGCAACTATGGTCACTCCTACTTCGGTCTACCGCTCCCACAACCGCTACCACAGCTGCTACAATTTTTGCTTGCAGCCCTCACTTTGCCACTTGTCTTGCCCTGAAGCGCCTGATGTGCTCTTTATAAAGACTTTGGCTCCAAAATCTGACCTGCTCACCTGGTCCAATTCTTGCAGATGATTTGTCACACCAACCTTATCTTTTTCTGTCACTTTATCAGTTCTCATGCTTCCCTAAACACACATGCTCTGCAGGTCAACCACTTTGCTTAGACGGCGCATGACCTGCAAGTCAGCTACCTACTCTGTAAAACTTATAAATTCTGAAAAGTCAACTGCTCTACAAGTTAGTTACCTGCTCTACAATACTTACCAATTTGGAATGTCAACTGTGCACTACTCCGACCCTTGGCATCACTCCTGCAAAAGCTGTGACGGAATGAATTTTTTTGTCCTCAGTTAATTCCGTCAAGAATAGAAATAGAAACCTAATCCCAGTTAACTGTTTAAAGTTTTAAGGGAGAAACAGGTAAAGTTTTCTCTAAAATTAGACTAAACGGAAATGCACAGAACCAGCTTAAACGCCGCAGACATACAATATAATATTATAAACTCAATGAACAGACAATCTCATCACAATCACAGGATCACAGACACCGTACTATCTCCCTACGGCTTACATTCACGTTTCCTACTCATTACATTAATAGTTCAAAAGTGATATACCAACTAGGACCTGTACAGAATATCCAGAAAATATATAGCGGAAGCAGAACTATTAACCTGTAAAAATATAGTTTCCTGTTCATCACATGCATCACATACATTTCTATACAGAACCCATATATATACATAAGTGTCCATAAGCATAAAAGAATCCATGTATCAAAATTCAGATCTTTACATCTAACAGTTTCTTCAAGATAGCTTCAAAATACTTCAGAATCTTCAGAAGTCTTCAGATTGAGCTCTAAGTCACTCTTTTTCGTTAGGTACCAACTCTACGGTCTCATCTGGAGGAGGAAAAAAATAGTAAAACAGTGAAACGAGACCCAGCAAGGTACTAACACATGTAGTGGATTTTCAGAATGTAGAATAGTAATGCATTTATGTTAAAGCATAAAGGCATTTAAGGTCAGAACGGTTCAAGGAAATAAAATAAGTCTAATTTGACGTTAAATCAACCTGACCTAACCTACTCACCTGGCCCGATTTTTACAAATAATTTGTCACACTAACCCTATCTTTTTCAATGACTTCACTAGTTCCCGTGCTTTCCCAAATACACATACTGCCTTAGTTCACCACTTTGCTCGGGCGTATGACTTGCGAGGTCGACTACCTACTCTTTAAAACTTACAAATTATGAAAAGTCAACTACTCTACAAGTCAGCTACCTGCTCTGTAACACTTACAAATTTGGAATGTCAACTGCTGCACTACTCCGACCCTTGGCATCACTATTGCAAAAGTCATGTGTGGAACAAATTTTTTTACCCTCGATTAATTACTCACAAGAATAGAAATAAAACCTAAGCCAGCTTAAGCTGTTTAAAGTTCTAAGGGAGAAACGAGTAGAGTTTTCTCTAAAATTGGACTAAACGAAAATACACAGAACCTGCTTAAACGCCACAGACATACAATATAATACTATAGACTCAATTAACAGACAATCTCATCATAATCACAAGATCACAGACACCGTACTATCTCCCTACGGCTTACATTCATATTTTCTATTCATTACATTAACAATTCAGAAGTGAGATGCCAACTAGGACCTGTATAGAACATCCAAAAAATATATAGCGAAAGAAGAATTATTAATCGGCAAAAGCATAGTTTCCTGTTCATCACATGCATCACATACATTTCTATACAGAATCCATATATATACATAAATATCCATAAGCATAAAAGAATCTATGTATCAAAATTCAGATCTTTACATCCAACAGTTTCTTCAAGATAGCTTCAAAATACTTCAGAATCCGCAGAAATCTTCAGATTGAGGTCTAAGTCACTCTTTTTCGTTAGGTACCAACTCTACAGTCTCATCTGGAGGGAAAAAACCATAAACTGTGAGCCAAGACTCAGCAAAATACTAACACATGTAGTGGGTTTCAGAATGCAGAACAGTAATGCATTTATATTGAAACATACAGGCATTTAAGGTCAGAACGGTTCAAGGAAACAGAATAAGCCTAATTTGATGTTAAATCAAGCTTCAAAAATCAGAAGACGATAAAATATGCTTCCATGTAGGATATATATGCAGATTAATAGTAGCAAGAAAGTACTTACCCGTGATGGTAGCAAAACAGTACATGAAAGCAGAGAAGGCTCAATATAACGAAATCAAGTTTCGTAAATTAGAAATCAAGAAACAGAAGTCAAAAATTAGAATTCGATATCAAATCATTGAGTTATAGAAAATCCTTTTGTATTAAGTAAAGGATCCTACTCGTAGACCCTACTAGTAGAGGGGGTGAATAATCAAGGATAGATTGTATTCACTCCACACAATCTAAAGCCAGAAACAAGAACAGGAGATCCCTTCCCATGGGATCTAAACCCTTTCATGGGATTCCAGAATAGGGGGTTGCTGGCCAGGAACAGTAAACTACCCTCTAGTTTAACGTCCTGAGGAAGAGCGGATCGCATATAATTCCATGAATAGAGTTATCCTCGATTACCACCATAACGTTCTAAGGTATGTCGGAAAACCTAACTTGACTGTATATCAGTCACGAGTCCTAAATAACAATATAAGAAACATTTTTTCTTCTTATTTCATAACTGAAAACCCTTTTCAGTTTCAGAAATCAGTTAGAGTTTCATCAAAACTCTTTTGTCAATTTCAGAACATACAGTAACAGTTCAAAACCTTTCAGTTTCCCTTTAGATTATACAAAAACAGTTGAAATCCTTCAGGTTTATTTTAAAATACACAGTAACTGGCCAAAACCTTTCTATTTTATTTCAGAAGTCCACAGTGATTTATCAGTATACATCAGTGTAAAATTTTTAAAAACAGAATACACCAGGAGCTTCATTATAGTACAGGATAACTTTTATTGTAACGGACCGGCCATGTTCAATTGCATGCGGCCGCCCGTCGATCGAAATCGATCAAATACTCTGGTAAAAAAAAAGTAGACTTTAAATTTTTATATATATATATATATACTTTACATCGCGTGCATAGGATCACGTAAGGCCCAACTTCATGAGTTAGCGACTAGGGAGGGGTCATGGGTTCTCTCTCTCTTTACCGGCCAAGACGAGGTCCGTCGGACATGAAGGTCCCAAAAATAAACTGAGATGCCCCTAGGAATCACAAATCACTCAAACCATAACCGCGTACGGAAGCATACTAATATTCATTAACTTTCAGCAATGGAAGTATTTTACAAATCTTTCCCAAAAGATCAAAAGCGAATACATCAATCCTTCACTGCTTAAATTTTGGCCAGCTATCCTGCCTATCCAGTCCAACAGACTTCATTCTTTTTTGTCTGGTATAAACTCATCATCATCTGAAAAATAGATTGGGTGAGCTAGAGAGCCCAGCAAGATACTCACACATAAATTATGCATAGTTATGAATAGTAAGACAAACAGACAGAATGCAATAGAGGCGTATATGCATGCAATTTCATAAAACATGGCCAAAGTCAATGCAATAGATTTCAAAGTCATTTTTATGCAATTTGATTTCCAAAAACATGCTTCTGTTTTCAAATTTATTTTCGTAAAAAATCGGCTACATTTAAGGTCTGCAGCTCTCGACCATTATATCTCAATGACGGCTATATTTAAGGTCTACAGTCTCGACCCTCTGAATCATCAAATTCCATAACGCTACATTTAAGGTCCGTAGTCATGACCAAATCAAACGGCTACATTTCAGGTTCGCAATCTTGACCAATCAAACGGCTACATTTAAGGTCTGTAGCTCTCGACCATCATATCTTAATAATGGCTACATTTAAGGCCTGCAGCTACTCACCATCAAACACTTAGTTTCGCAAATCATACTTTTTCAAGAATTAAAGTCAAATATGCAATTAACCGGATACCATGAGGTCTTTCTTTCAATGTCTTACAACCGGGGGTCATTTTCATCAGAATGCCGGAGGTCTCTTATCATAAGGGCGAAGGTCTTATTTATCAAAAGCCAGAGGTCATTTTACACATGCAATAACCAAACATCTTAAAACATGGCCAGACTTCATGCAATTAAGTAAAACGTCCAAACATCATGAAATAACCGGTACTTTTTCATAAACAAATAATTAGTCATATCTAAATCATGCAATAATCAAACTTCATGTGTGCGAACATCTTGAAATGACTGAACATCATTAGTTATACTTGCATTAAAAACATGAACTTAAAAACAGGGAGTACGCTTACCTGAATCTCCTAACTTAGAGCCGGTGTGGAATTCTTTCTTGGTTCTTCCACCAGAAAGCTTAGCTGAGAGCTTTCCCTCAACGTCTCCTTAAATTTTCTTGTCCCGTATTTATAGATCTCTGGTCTGACGGCAGTAGGTAGGGCAGGTCAACCACTCGAGGGTGGTTGAAAGTCGGTTACCTACCTGAGCATGGTCATCCTGACCTCAATCATAATTAGTCATCACGTCAAGAAATTGGGCGGTCAACTCTCCCTTTACTTTTCCGGTCAACTGCTGTTGATCAGTTTAATTTTCCCCTTTTTCTTTCACATATCACCTCCGGAAACGGTGTTCAACGTCTCCGGTATTGTCTTCTTCAATGGCCTCCGGAAAGGTCTCCGGAAGACTCCTCAGTTTTCTTCTGGAAATTGTCTAAGGAAGTCATTGTCTAAGGTCTCTAGAAACATTCCCAGATTTCCTTCGAAAATCGCCTCTTAGTTCTTCTTCGGAATCGTCTCTGAAATTATTATCTAAGGTCTTCTTTCTAAGGTCTCCGAAAACTCCTCAATGGTCTCCGGAATCAAGGCCTTCGGAATCGTGGTCTCTGAAAGGGCGTCTCCAATTCTCATTTCCCGAATTCACATAACCGTCTTCGGAATTTGCGTTCATTGTTTCTGGAAGCCTCCTTAATGGCCTCCGGAAAGCACTCATTAATTGTCCCCGGGAGAACCGATCAATCTTTTCAAGAAAATTGTCTCCGGAGACTCCTCAATGGCCTCCGAAAATA
Organism: Nepenthes gracilis; assembly: GCA_033239525.1. Lineage (NCBI taxonomy): Eukaryota > Viridiplantae > Streptophyta > Magnoliopsida > Caryophyllales > Nepenthaceae > Nepenthes > Nepenthes gracilis. Next base: position 12,753,438 of record BSYO01000007.1, read on the forward strand.
GTCTCCGGAAAACTCTTTAATTGTCTCTAGAAGTTTTACCATCTCCAGAGATTAAGGTCTCCAGAATTTTTGCCTTTAATAACGTCTCCGGAAACTTTAGCCTTTAAACTTCAGCGTCTCCGAAGATCAAGGTCTCCGGAAACTTTATTCTCTAAACTCCCAAGTTTTGAAATTCAACATCTCCGGAGATCAAGGTCTCCGAAACTTTACATATGGCCTCCGAAAATCTCATCCGAAAGCCTATCAAAGATCTCCGAAAAAATGGTCTTCGAAAATTACTGTTTCTTCTTGCCTCCGGAGATCAAGGTCTCCAGAGATAACTATTCACAGTCTCCAGGAAATCACGCCTATTGAAACTTGGCCGGCCGGCCTTCATGGCTTTAACATATCCGGCCTCCTTCTTCCCTTCCGGTCAACGGGTGTTGACCGAATAACCTCCCTTCACGTTTCTGGTCAACTAGCGTTGACCGGTTAAATTTTTCCTCACGTTTTTCGGTCAACAGGTGTTGATCGGATTAATTTTTCTCATCATATTTTCCAGTCAACTGGCGTTGACCGGATTAATTTCCCTTCATCTCTTTGCCATTCTCTTGCCACAAAAGAATTTGGCCCTTATATTTTTGATGATAGAAGATCCCAGAAATTTGGTACATTACATTTATATAACAGGCATTTTGGATAAAAACAGTTAAAATCCCTTCAATTTCGTGCTTAGGATTTTACCAAAATTATCGGACGATAAATGGACACTTAACACATACATTTTTATGAAATTGATGCCAAATATTGCAATATAAACATGTAAATACGAAATCTGTCTGATTAATTTATAAAAACAGGCAGTATTTATGCAAAATAAGGAGAAACATTGATTTGGAGCATAAATACAATATTTGAGGTATTAAAACACTGTAAAAATAAATAATAACATTTGAAAGTACACTTGCCTAAGCTCGATTTATAGTTTTCGTGGTTGTGATCGGAGCTGAACGGGAGATGTTTCTCCTTTCTTTCTCTTCCCTCCCTTCCTCTCATCTCTCCCCTTCATTACGTGCGGGGGCCACGTGACTAGCGCCGAGCGCTACAAGCGTAGAAATGCGCTCGAGCGCACTGCTCGCAAGGGGGCCGCTCCCGCTGCACTCGAGGGGCTCCCGGGGCGCTGCACGCGCAATTTCAAGCTCAATGGGCACTTGAGCAATGCTCGAGCGCCTTGCGCTCTTTTGCCCATTTTTGCCTCAATTTACTTCGGTATCAAATTTTTCCACATTATTAAGCCTAAATATGAATTTTACTCATATAATTAATCCATAATTATCATATTTCAAAATCGGGATCTCACAAAAGCACTCTGAAATTCAACTTCAAAAATCCATTTTGAATTTCCACTCTGCAAATGCCACTCTGGCATTTGCACTATGGAAATCCTCTCCGAATTTCCACTCCACCAAATGCACTCTAAATTTTCACTTTGGAAATCCACTCCGAATTTCCACTTCGCAAATGCCACTCCAACATTTGCACTCCGAAAATCCTCTATGGATTTCCACTCTAAGATTTTTTGCTCAGGAAAATGGTTACTCTAGAAATCTACTCCGGATTTCCACTCCGAAATTTGCCACTCTAGCAAATGGTTACCTCTGAGATTTGACTACTCCGGCAAACAGTCTTCTTCGAGATTTGCCCACCTTGACAAACGGTTACTCCAAGATTTGCCTTCTCCGACAAATGGTCACCTCTGAGATTTGCCTTCTTCAACAAATAATCTTCTTGGTTTTTGCTGCAGTCAGTTTGCAGCATTTCGAAGATCACACAAAACCTGTGTGATCCTCCGATGATGTGTCTATTTGTTGAGTCACTTACAAGGGAGTGACCAAACCCAGAAAACTTGCCCTCACAACCTTGTGGGGTAACCTTTGCCTTTACCTGGCAACTATCATCGCCTGCCTTCCGGCAACTTCCTCTCAATTAGGATCCCGATGTTAGCCTCCGTAAGCTTAAATGATATCTTCTTCCATTCCACTGAACCTGAAGTAGTCTAACTCCCCTTCAATTTCTTCTCCGCCGTCAAATTATTCTTCCTTGCTTTTTGCCTTGGCTACCTCAGCTCCTTAGCCCTGTTTAGCTTCGCCCTTAGCCTTGTTGGCTCTGAAGTACTTTTACCATTCCTTCTTATGCCACACTAAATGGCAAGCTCCTTGACGATGACACCATTAAGCTCTGAGAGACTTGATACAACCTGGCTCTAATACTACTTGTTGGGGCTTGACACTCGAATTTGTACATAACCTGATGCAGCGGAACACCCGAACCCCCCATCAATTGACAATCACCAATTTAGTGGGCACAAGGAATAAAAAAATACACAATGCTTTTAACATGAAAGTCTTTTAAATTTAAAGAAAAAACCATGGGACAAACTCCGAACAATACTTTCCACTATGTAAAATTAGTTACAAAAATTTTAAGACAAAATACCCACTATACACTCGAGACAAAATAAGAAAAATAATATCTAGAGTAAGAAAACTCTAATTTTCTCTTATCTCTATTTTTCTTCTCTCTTTTCTCTCACTGGTGGTACACTCTGCTAGCTAGTTTTACAAGTGTAGTGATAGACAGCAAACGATGAGAGTTTCCTTTCACACACTTACTCTGTTCCACTCTCCTTTCACGTTCTACTGTAACTATTAATGCTACTACTTCCGTCTACCACTGTCGTAGCCGTTGCTACATGTAACATCCCGAAATCCTGAAATATTTTTATCGGACTAAATTGGAATTATTTCTAATTTTCGGTAATTTTGGGTAATTCGGGCATGTGAAAAATTAATTTAATATTATGAAATTTTGGAAGAATATTCGGAATTGTTGGGTCGGTGCCAGAGTGTGCCCATTTGATCGTTCGTGTGTCGAATTTAAATCGGGATTGAAAGAAAACGTAATATATAATATTATTTATATATATATATATATAATAAGTTAAAAAGGGGAGGGGAGGCAGATTCGGGGAGGAAGGGAATTCGAAGAGAGAGAGAGGGGCGAGGGTTAGGGTTTAGTGGCGAGAGAGAGGATTTTGCCGCCGCGCCGGTGACGCATGGGTCGGCAGCGGCCGGCAACGACAGTGCGAGGTGGTGGCCGGCCGGGCGTTGCGGTCGAGCAGCGGACGCGCTCGTGGGATCCCGGTGAGAGGAGGAGCTCGCGAAGGAAAAAAGAGGAAAATGGAGGCCTTCGGGTCCGATTCCGAGCTCGAGCTAATTGGAGAAAATGTAGAGCACGTCGAGGCAAGTGTTCTCATACCCACTTCTCGTTCTCTTTCGATGTTTTGTGTATTTTTGTTGGGTATTTTGTGTCGATATCCACGGGGAATGTTAGGATATTGAAAACCCATGCCTTGAGGTCCATGAAAATATGGTTAGTTGTCCGATTCGTGTCTGATTCGCCCGGGTGGGTTTTACCGAAACCCTAACCTACGGGATTTTGGAGATTTCCCGTTTCCCGACCCCGTATCATGAAATTGACCCCAAAATTGGAATCCCCACGTCCCAATTGTGTATATATATCGGCCGTGGGTCCGATCTCGCACGTTTGGACCCGTTCGCGGCGTCCGAGCCCATTAAAGGGGCGCTGTTACTGTTCACCCGAGCCGGAAGGTGGACTTTACGCGTTGTCGCCTTCGTGAAATGATGAAAGGACCCTAGAATACGAGTCCCCATATCCCAATTGTATGTATACATCGACCGGATGCCGAATCTCGCAAGATTTGACCCGTTCGTGGCATCCGGGAGCCTTGATAGTTTCCCGTTATGGATAATCCGAAATGAATGGGAAGTTGCATACTTCCACCCTCGTGACAAGTAAATCGAACCCCAAATGTAATCTCGTACAAGATGTACGTATTTAATCCACCGGACGTCCGATTTTCAAGTATTGAATCGTACGGCGTCCGGGTGTTCAAAGAGAAATCTGATAATGTTCACCCAAAACGAAATGAGAAATGCAAAGTGATATGTGATCATAATTGTAATAAAAGTAACGTTTAAAATGATTAAACGTAAATGTAAACCTCGAACGTGAATCCGCAGTGTCGGAGGCAAAGGAATGAGTCTCGGAGGTTCCAAAGTGACTTGTGATCATTTGAGGTAAGAATCGTCTCTCTTGTGAACTTGGGATGGTTGTTGTGGATTAAGGGAACTCGGATCCCGTAGAAAGTGAAATTGAACTTGTGATGACTTGTCATGATTAAGGGAATTGAGTCCCATTGGTTACTGAGAACCGTGACGTGAATGGAAGGGAGTCCACATTGTGCTTATGATGATGTAATCTCCTGGATGGAGATGTGATTGATGAGATGATCTCCCGGTTGGAGATCTTGTGATGGGAATGAGGTTTTCCCGGGATATGATTGTATAGCAAATGTGGATTTCCTCCAAGTGTCGAACCTAACACCGAAACTAGGACCGAGTCATATGGGTAGCATTCTTTAGTGTACCATGTCCATCGTGGTGGGAACCCGAGGGATACTTGGCCACGTGTTACGCGCTCGTGTGAGCGGGGTGATGTCCGGGTACGCTTTGGAAACTACGTGGAAGAACGAGGATTGCCCCGGACCACGGGGTGTGGGGTGTGTCGACGCTACATATTGAGATGTAGTCGCCGAGATGATTGTCGCATGGATGCAACCGAGGGTCTGTGCTACCGACCGAAAGTAGTAGCCGTGGGCTTTAGAATGTGTAGCGAACACATTCCCGTCCTCGTTCTCGCATCGTTGGTTAGTACGATCTACTAGCCGAGGTCCGCAAAGATGATATAATAATGAAAATAAATAATGTCCAATCGATGAAACCGTGAATCAAGTGATTCTATTTAACTGGAACCGTAATGAGAATCTCGTGAATCCAAAATGAGAACCGAATGAATCCGGTGATTCAAGGTGAAATCGTAGGAATCAAGTGATTCTTGTTGGTCCCCTTCCTCTCCTCCTTCTTGTCTATGGGGAGTATGTGTTTCCTTTCCCTGTTCTTGTTCTTATACACCCTTGGAGATTTGTGTATGATTACATTTGCCGAAATGTTAGCTCACTCTTGCAATTGATGTTTTTTCTTTCGGATGAGAACACTTAGTGGGCGCAGTAGATAGAGCAAGGAGAGAGACTTGCTTGATATGACCGGCCGGACGACGCGGATCGTAAGATTTGGACTTAGAGTTGGTTGGCCGTGGACAGCCATGGTGGTCGAGCGTGGCTCATTGTTGCTATTTTATGGTTTTATTATGCTTCCGCATGTATGATGATTTAATTATGCTTCCGCTTGTATATTTATGTTTGGGAGTTTTGATTAGTTAGATGGCATCTCTCTAGATCCAAAGATCGTAGGTTGTGTACTTGTGTTGGAGCCATGGAAGATATGGCCGATGTGTGATCCCCTGTGGCATGTTGTAGGCTTTGAGTTAAGCCTTTTGAATAGATGTGTGCTTGTTGCAGGTTGATATTTTAACAGGTTGTATTTCGGTTTTCGTCCAGTTGCAGAGGAAACTCTGCCGGATTTTCTATAGAGTCTATAGGTTACTTATGGACTCTAGGGTGTGTGTAGTCATTGACGGAGGTTATTCAATGGAGAATAATCCGTTCCGTCACAATTGGTATCAGAGAATAAGAGAGATGCCTAGGGTTGATCTGAATCATATGCGGAAGCTTAGGATTGATTAAGATTGATCGTTTTCGCGAATGAAGGCTTGTGAGGACTGAGTTAGTCCGGGTAGTTTTGGTTACCCCAGTCCCAGAACTTAGACTAGCGCTAAGTTAGAAGCGATAATTTAATTCGGATGGCTAGCCTACACGTCCTAGCTTGTGTTCTAGGAGTGGCTTGATCCGAATTGCTTCGGTTCCAAGAAAATATTAGTAGCGACTCCTGGACGAGGACTACTAGTATTGGATTGCCGACTGTAGGTCGAGAGAAAGAATGGTGTGTTGAGACACCTAAGTAATCGAATTTGACTAGTATCGATTGGGACCTTGACCGATCGGGAGTTGGTCGAGGCCTTGGATAATTAATCTCGGTTTGAGGTTTAAGTTTGATCGGTTCTTGGTTGAAGTGCTTGGATCGGTGCCTTGCTTCGAAGGGTTGCTAGACCAACCTAGGAAGCGTGATGAATTGGGTGGAGTTAAGTTTGGGCATATGAAGCTCTAGGTTGGAAATTCATGAAGTGTCTAGACTTGTGGGCAGTCTAGATCCTTAAGATTGAGATGTGGATTTTGAGGTTGAAGATATCGTTGTGGTGACCCCATGTCTGATAGAAGACACGGCGTGTTGCCCCAGAATGGATAGGAAGTGAAGTCGACCTCGGGTGGTTGACGTGAGAAAGATCTTGGGTCTCGAGGATTAAGAAATATGGTCCCATGTATTGTGGAAGCTTCTTGAATTGATGTTGGTGTCAATGAGACTCTTGGGAGCGTGTCTCAATAGTGGATAGTCCAATCGTAAGATTTAAGGATATCTTTAGTCCCGGGTCGGAGTGGTGAAAAGGTTTGGTGTTTTACATCGTGTCCTAAGGTATGAACCTTGATGTTAGTGCCACTGGCCATTGGCGAGATGTGAGGTTCTTGGGTTTAGTATTGTGACCTGATGTTGTCTTGAGGATTCCAAACCCATGTTGGGATTGTGGTTGAGATTGTGTAATTGGGAGGATCTAGGCTTGGCAATGATATCAAGGATGACCTAGTATTCGGAAAGGCAAAAGGAAATATGGCAACGGCTATTCATGGATGAATCTTGGACGAGTGCTTTTCGGAGGAGATTTTGAAACTAGGATCTAAGTTATAGATAGTACGGGTGTTGGATTGTGAATGGTTGTATCCTCTGATCTTGGAATGAGGAAATCCAACCCCGAGGGATCAGAGTTCGGCGGTGATGGTGCATGCGGAAATTTGTGGATTGCCGAGTTGGGAGATGAAATTTCCCAAGCGTGATGTCACAGCACGTGCTTCTTGGGGACCCCGAGTACGTTTATGGTTTTGTGATTTGAGGGATTAAGGATCTAGGTCTGATACAAGTGGTATCGAGGTTGTGATACCCTTGGTGGTTGTGAATATGATTGGTTGGGTTGACTTGAATCGTTGTGTGGTGTCAATCCTGTTGTGACGTTTAAATGTTTCGGTCAGTAAGTTATCAGGTCGTTTGCCTAGTAATTGAATCGTGTGATTTTGGGTATGAACTCGAGATAGTTAAAGTGTTAAGCCGTGATCTAATCTTAACAGTAGTTCGGTGGACGAACTGCAGTGCTAATTTGGTCGGATCGGTAAAAGATAATATCTGACAATCAGGTTGTGGGATTTGGAGCATAAGTTTGAATTGATCAAGGTATCAAGAAGCTGATATCGTCTTTCTTGTAAATCATTTGATCGAGGATGTTATCGAAAGGGAAGATTCGGTCGAATTATCTTATGATCAGTAATTTGAGATCATATCGAATCGATGCCAATCGTTGAGGATCTTAAGCAGGGCCGTGGAAGTATCGGCTTTGGTATCGTGGTCGAATATATTTTAGAACCTTCGAGGTAAATAGATGGACCGATAGGGTGGTTCACGAATTTCAAAATGGTTAGGAGATTAATGATTGGATGATCAGATCTTGGGGACGAATAGACATAGTCCGTGGGCCGTCGTGAAGGCTTGATGAATTCCAAGATCGATCTGGGTCCGTAACGGGACATTTGTGGACCAATAGGAGTGTAGCCCTGACGGTATCCGGGTTAAGGATACGGTCACTGTAAAGTCCAGAAAACGCCGTTTGGGTTTTGTAGGATCGATGGCGTTTCATGAAGTTTTATGAGATGATCTTTCGACCACGTCTGGGTCGACGTTGAAGTAGCTTCATGTGATAATCAGGGAATTCAAAGATATCGATGGTGTGTGCAATCGCTTAGGGATTGAATCATGAATTATGGATAGTTGATAATTCGCATGTCCCGTTGAGGAAAGGAATGCGAATTTAGCTGAGATAATGTCTTCCTAAGCTTGTGGCTTGTGATTGCATGATTTTGAGGACTTAGGATTTTAAGTAGTGGCCGATTGGGGAGGCTGATTTGTGTCGTGGAAAGTAATATCTTTGAGAAAAGTGGGGGAGCAGTTCAAGATTAGTGTTACCCCCACGTGTACGTCGGAAATTGGCCATTGAGGTTTTCTTTTGGAAACCCAGGAGTATTATCTTTGGAGATAGGAAGATGATCATATGGCCTTGCATGTGGTCAGATTTGTCTAAAGATTGAGGAAGTAAACCTCGGTGTTTTCGTTGGGGAAAATAGGCATTAATGTTGGAAATTGACGCTACGAATCTTGGACTTGTATGTCTTTGAAGTTTCATAGGTAATGTGAAAGTTACATCGCGAGTAAGTCCAAATGATTGGATGTTAGAATGTCGCGATCTTGCCGGGAAGTTAGAATCGTGTTCGGTTTTATTCGCCTTGGCTCGTTGATATGCCAACGGGATCTTGAGGTTACTAAGTGATCGGAATTTAGAGATCCGGGAAGAATTGAAGGTCTTGTCAACTTTTGGGCGATTGTTATGATTGTCTTGGTAATTTAATGATTTGAGGATTAATCGAGTGCAGGGAGTAAGCGTTGCCCGCCCCGCCCGAGATTTCTGAATAAGGATGAGGCTCTAGTGACCGATTTCTTTCGAGGCATGAAATGAATTCAAGTGAAAGGTCATTGATCCATTGAAAGTGTCGGATTGGATTAGGAGATGTCCGGCATGATTGAAGGTCACTTTTGAAATTTGGAGAATCGTTATGAGGTCTTCCTTGTATGGATGGGTGAGAAAATCGATAAGTGACCGTATTGGGCCGTTTTGAAAGGCTAAGGATTTGTCTTGTGACGAGAACTAGGACGATTCCAATGCTCGAGGTTCTAAAATAGGCGCTGTCCGAGGAATGATTTCAGTTTTTGAGGAGTTCACCTCAGATTTGGAAATTTGAGATTCGTTAAATTTCGAGGACGAAATTTTCATAAGTGGGGGAGAATGTAACATCCCGAAATCCTGAAATATTTTTATCGGACTAAATTGGAATTATTTCTAATTTTCGGTAATTTTGGGTAATTCGGGCATGTGAAAAATTAATTTAATATTATGAAATTTTGGAAGAATATTCGGAATTGTTGGGTCGGTGCCAGAGTGTGCCCATTTGATCGTTCGGGTGTCGAATTTAAATCGGGATTAAAAGAAAACGTAATATATAATATTATATATATATATATATATATATATAATAAGTTAAAAAGGGGAGGGGAGGCAGATTCGGGGAGGAAGGGAATTCGAAGAGAGAGAGAGGGGCGAGGGTTAGGGTTTAGTGGCGAGAGAGGAGGACGGCGCCGGCGCCGGCGCCGGTGACGCATGGGTCGGCAGCGGCCGGCAACGACAGTGCGAGGTGGTGGCCGGCCGGGCGTTGCGGTCGAGCAGCGGACGCGCTCGTGGGAGCCCGGTGAGAGGAGGAGCTCGCGAAGGAAAAAAGAGGAAAATGGAGGCCTCTGTGTCCGATTCCGAGCTCGAGCTAGTTGGAGAAAATGTAGAGCACGCCGAGGCAAGTGTTCTCATACCCACTTCTCGTTCTCTTCGATGTTTTGTGTATTTTTGTTGGGTATTTTGTGTCGATACCCACGTGGAATGTTAGGATATTGAAAACCCATGCCTTCGAGGTCCATGAAAATATGGTTAGTTGTCCGATTCGTGTCCGATTCGCCCGGGTGGGTTTTACTCGAAACCCTAACCTACGGGATTTTGGGGATTTCCGTTTCCGACCCCGTATCATGAAATTGACCCCAAAATTGGAATCCCCACGTCCCAATTGTATATATATCGGCCGTGGTCCGATCTCGCACGCGTTTGGACCCGTTCGCGGCGTCCGAGCCCATTAAAGGGCGCTGTTCACATTGCTCACCTGAGCCGGAAGGTGGACTTTACGCGTTGTCGCCTTCGTGAAATGATGAAAGGACCCTAGAATACGAGTCCCCATATCCCAATTGTATGTATACATCGACCGGATGCCGAATCTCGCAAGATTTGACCCGTTCGTGGCATCCGGGAGCCTTGATAGTTTCCCGTTATGGATAATCCGGAAATGAATGGGAAGTTGCATACTTCCACCCTCGTGACAAGTAAATCAAACCCCAAATGTGTAATCCTGTGTACAAGATGTACGTATTTAATCCACCGTGACGTCCGATTTTCAAGTATTGAACTAGTAATACGGCGTCCGGGTGTTCAAAGAGAAATCTGATAATGTTCACCCAAAACGAAATGAGAAATGCAAAGTGATATGTGATCATAATTGTAATAAAAGTAACGTTTAAATGATTAAACGTAAATGTAAACCCCGAACGTGAATCCGTGTGCTGGAGGCAAAGGAATGAGTCTCGGAGGTTCCAAAGTGACTTGTGATCATTTGAGGTAAGAATCTGATCTCTCTTGTGAACTTGGGATGGTTGTTGTGGATTAAGGGAACTGGATCCCGTAGAAAGTGAAATTGAACTTGTGATGACTTGTTGCGATTAAGGGAATTGAGTCCCATTGGTTACTGAGAACCGTGACGTGAATGGAAGGGAGTCCACATTGTGCTTATGATGATGTAATCTCCTGGATGGAGATGTGATTGATGATGTAATCTCCCGGTTGGAGATGATTGTGATGGGAATGAGGTTTTCCAGATATGATTGTATAGCAAATGTGGATTTCCCTCCAAGTGTCGAACCTAACACCGAAACTAGGACCAGGACGAGTCATATGGGTAGCATTCTTTAGTGTACCATGTCCATCGTGGTGGGAACCCGAGGATACTTGGCCACGTATTCTGGCTGCTCGTGTGAGCGGGTGATGTCTGTGGTACGCTTTAGGAAACTACCGTGGAAGAACGAGGATTGCCTCGACCCCGGGGTGTGGGGTGTGTCGACGCTACATATTGAGATGTAGTCGCTCGAGATGATTGTTGCATGGATGCAACCGGGGTCGGTCGCTACCGACCAGAAAGTAGTAGCCGTGGCTTTAGAATGTGTAGCGAACACATTCCCCGTCCTCGTTCTCTCGCATCGTTGGTTAGTACGATCTACTAGCCGAGGGTCCGCAAAGATGATATAATAATGAAAATAAATAATGTCCAATCGATGAAACCGTGAATCAAGTGATTCGGGGCCACGAACCGTGAACCGTAATGAGAATCTCGTGAATCCAAAATGAGAACCGAATGAATCCAGGTGATTCACAGTGAAATCGTAGGAATCAAGTGATTCTGTTGGTCCTCTTCCCTCTCCTGCTTCTTGTCTATGGGGAGTATGTGTTTCCTTTCCTCGTTCTTGTTCTTGTACATGCCTTGGAGATTTGTGTATGATTACATTTGCCGAAGCCGTTAGCTCACTCTTGCGATTGATGTTTTTCCTTTCAGATGAGAACACTTAGCTGGCGCAGGTAGATAGAGCAAGGAGAGAGACTTGCTTGATATGATCGGGCTGGGACGACGCGTGATCGTAAGATTTGGACTTAGAGTTGGTTGGGCCGTGGGACAGCCGGGTGGTCGAGCGTGGCTCATTGTTGCTATTTTATGGTTTTATTATGCTTCCGCATGTATGATGATTTAATTATGCTTCCGCGTTTGTATATTTGTGTTTGGAGTTTTGATTAGTTAGATGGCATCTCTCTAGATCCAATCTCGTAGGTTGTGTCTTTGTGTTGGAGCCATGGATGATATGGCGATGTGTGATCTGTGTGGCATGTTGTAGGCTTTGAGTTAAGCCTTTTGAATAGATGTGTGCTTGTTGCAGGTTGATATTTTAATGGTTGTGTGACGGAACGGATTATTCTCCATTGAATAACCTCCGCAATGACTAAACACACTCTAGAGCCTATAATTAACCTATGGACTCTACAAAATCCGTGATTTCCCTCTGCAATTGGGAAAACCAAATACAACCTTGTTAAAATATCAACCTGCAACAAGCACACATCTATTCAAAAGGCTTAACTCAAAGCCTACAACACACCACACAGGATCACACACAGCCATATCATCCATGGCTCCAACACAGTACTCAACCTACAGTTTTGGATCTAGAGAGATGCCATCTAATTAGACCAAAATCAAAACATATAAATACAGACGCGGAAGCATAACTAAATCATCATACATGCGGAAGCATAATGAATCCATAAAAACAACAATAATGAGCCACGCTCAACACAAAGCGGCTGTCCAATATCCGATCCAACTATATGTCCCGATCTTCTGATCACACGCCGTCCAGCCAATCTCATCAAGCAAGTCTCTTCTTGCTCTATCTATCCGGCATCGGCTAAGTGTTCTCATCTGAAAGGAAAAACATCAAACAAAGCAAAGAGTGAGCCAATGCCAGCAAAAATGTAATCATAAACACCCCTCCAAGACACCTACAAGAACTGAAACGAGAGGGGATACACACACTCTCCAATCAAGGAACAGGACAGGGAATAAGAAGCAACTGGAATCACTCGATTCCTTCAGTTCTCACGGTTTCATTTTTGATCACTGGTTCGTTCGGTTCATCTATTTAGATTCGCAAGATTCTTATTACAGGTCAGGGTTCTGTCTCGAATCACTTGATTCACGGGTTCATCAATTGGACATTATTCCTTTTCTTTATTACATCATCTTTGCGGGCCCCCGGCTAGTAGATCGTACTAACCAACGATGCGAGAGAACGAGGACAGGAATGTGTTCGCTACACATTCTAAAGCCACGGCTACTACTTTCGGTCGGTAGCACACGACCCTCGGTTGCATCCATGCAACAATCATCACAGACGACTACATCTCAATATGTAGCGTCGACACACCCCACACCCCCGGGGTCCAGGGCAATCCTCGTTCTTCCACAGTAGTTTCCTAAAGCGTACCATAGACATCACCCGCTCACACGAGCGGCCGGAATACGTGGCCAAGTATCCCTCGGGTTCCCACCACGATGGACATGGTACACTAAAGAATACTACCCATGACTCAGGGTCCTAGTTTCAGGGTTAGGTTCGACACTTGGAGAGGGAAAATCCACATTTGCCATACAAGATCACATCTCGGGAATCTCATTCCCATCACAAGATCTCCAACCGGGAGATCATCTCATCAATCACATCTCCATCCAGGAGATTACATCATCTCAAGCACAATGTGGACTCCCTTCCATGCACGTCAAGGATCTCAATATCCAATGGGACTCAATTCCCTTAATCCAAGTCATCACAAGTTCGCTTCCACTTTCTACGGGATCCGGTTCCTTTAGTCACCATAATCAACTCAAGTTCCCAAAAAGAGATCGATTCTTACCTCAAATGATCACAAGTCACTTTGGAACCTCCGAGACTCATTCCTTTGCCTCCAAAGACAAGGATTCACATTCTGGCTTACATTTACGTTTAATCATTTAAACATTCTTTCATTACAATTAGGATCACATTTCACTTTGCATTTCTTGTCTCGTTTTGGGTGAACATTATCGGATTTCTCTTTGAACACCCGGACGCCGTACACGGTTCGATACTTGGAAATCGGACGTCCGGTGGATTCGTACGTACATCTTGTACACAGGATTACACAATTGGGGTTCGATTTACTTGTCACGAGGGTGGAAGTATGCAACTTCCCATTTACTTTCGGTTAACGATTACGAATTCTTTCAAGGCTCTTTGGCCACGAACGGGTCAAATCTTGCGGGATTCGGCATCCGGTCGATATATACATACAATTGGGGTACGGTATTCATATTCTAGGATCACATCATCATTTTACGAAGGTGACAACGCGCGATTATCACCTTTCGGCTTGGGTGACAGAATAGCCCCTTTAGAGGGCCCGGAGGCCGCGAACGGGTCCAAACGCTACGAGATCGGACCCACGGCCGATCTATATACACAATTGGGACGTGGGGATTCCAATTTTGGGGTCAATTTCATGATACGGGGTCGGGAAACGGGAAACCCCCAAAATCCCGTGGGTTAGGGTTTCGGTGAAACCCACCCGGGCGAATCGAACACGAATCGGACAACTAACCACATTTTCATGCACCTCAAGGCATGGGTATCGAGATCCTAACGTTCCCCGTGGGTATCGACACAAAATACCCAACGAAAATACACAAAACATCGAAAGAGAACGAGAAGTGGGTATGAGAACACTTGCCTCGACGCGTGCTTTCACCTTTATACCTGGCTCTCGGGCGGAATCGGACTCCCGGGCTTGATCTCCTTCCTTCTCTCTCTAGTCGCGCGCCTCTCTCTCTCCTCAAACCCTCGGTCCCGATCGAAAAATGGGAGAAAAGAGGGCGCGGCGCGTTTTTATACTACGCCGGCCGCTCGAGCGGCCGGCGAGCGGCCATCGAGCGGCCGTGCTACTGCCGGCCACCGCTCGAGCCACGGCTCGCGCCCGGCCCAGACGCAAGCTCTTTGGCGGGCTCCAAAGCGGCCGGACCGAGTAATTTCGATTTTTCTTCCGATATCAAACCTTAATCATCCCATAAGATTAGTATTGATCATTAACATACTAATCACCTCATAATTTGTCGGGTTCACAAATCCGGAACCTCACAAAGTTGTATTTCGGTTTTCGTCCAGTTGCAGAGGAAACTCTGCCGGATTTTCTATAGAGTCTATAGGTTACTTATGGACTCTAGGGTGTGTGTAGTCATTGACGGAGGTTATTCAATGGAGAATAATCTGTTCCGTCACACTACAGCCACTACATATTTCGCCTACAGCCCTCACTTTACCACTTGTTTTGCCCTAAAGCGCCTGGTGTGCTCTTTATAAAGGCTTTAGCTCCAAATCCGGCTCCAAATCAAACCCGCTACCTGGCCAGATTCTTGCAAATGATTTGTCACACCAATTCTATCTTTTTTTGTGACTTTACCAGTTTCTACGCTTTCCCATACACGCATACTCTGCAGGTCAACCACTTTACTCAGACGACACAAGTTCTACAGGTCAGCTACCTACTCTACAAAACTTACCAATTCTGAAAAGTCATCTACTCTACAAGTCATCTACTCTACAAGTCAGCTACCTGCTTTGTAAGTCGACTACTTGCTCTGCAACACTTATCAATTTGGAAGGTCAACTGCGCACCACTCCCGCCCTTGGCATCATTCCTACAAAAGCACTCCGAAAATCCACTCTTGATTTCAACTTTGGAAATCCATTCTGGATTTTCACTCCACAAATGCCACTCCAGTATTTACACTCCGAAAATCCTCTTTGGATTTCCACTTCGAGATTCGCCACTCTGGCAAATGGTCACTTCAAAAATCCACTCCGGATTTCTATTTAGAGAATTACCATTGTGACAAATGGTCATTCCGAAAATCTATTCCGGATTTCCACTCCAAGATTTGCCACTTCGGCAAATGGTCACCTCTGAGATTTGTCTACTCCGGCAAATGGTCTTCTCCGAGATTTGCTTTCTTCGAAAAATGGTCACCTCTAAGATTTGCTTTCTACGACAAATGATCATCCTTCGAGATTCGCCTTGTCCGCCAAATGGTCTTTTTGATCTTTGCTGTAACTAGTTTGCAGTACTCCAAATATCACACAAAACCTGTGTGATCTATCGATAACGTGTCCATTTACTGAGTTACCTATAAGGGAGCGACTAAATCTAATAAAAACTCCCCTCCCCCTTTCGCCTATACTCAATTCTCCCTGTTTCTCCTCTGTTTTTGTCTTATTTTTCTCGATTTATAGGTTCTGTCATTGTTGCACGTAATAGATACGGATAGCAAAGGAAGGGGACGAACCTCTCTATTGAAAGGATTGAAAATACGGCAATCAATGTTGCTGACAAGCCACATATTGGGAAAAATGACCGGCAAAGAAGACGCGCGGACAAGAACAAGAGGAAGCTGAGGGAGGGACTGTTTCCTCTTGATGGATGGGGAGATGTAAACGAACCAGTGAAAAAAAAAAAAAAAAAACCGAAGAAAAGAAAGGAGTACATATCTACGGGGCGGGCTCGTCGAAATATTTGTTTTCTGCTCGTGGGGCTTCTCTAGGTTCACAACCAAAATAAACGGACCTTTGCTGTGCCGCTCGTCCGCTACTTCGGTGTGCTGGCCTGTGGGGGCCTTTTACAAGCCGGACAGTTTTTAACTGGCCAGACCCCACCACCTCAGCGAGCTTACCAGGGTCGTGGGGGCGCTCCCAACTAGAAATTCGTCAATTTTTCCCCCAATCTGTCCCCCCTTCACTCTTTGCATGCACGCACTCTCTCTCTCTCTCTCTCCCTCTCCCTCTCTTCCTCCCTCGTTTCGTGTTGCTTGTTTGATGTTGCTTGTTTGATGCTGCTCTTCACCCTCCTAAATTCCTAATTCATTCTTTATCATCTGTTGAACCGCTTGTCTGTGCGAGATTTGTTCTAATCTCGACGTTTTCACTCGGGAACTACTACGGCATGTAGAGAGAGAGAGAGAGAGGAAGCAAGCTACTGCTCCGGTTCAATGGCACAGTGATGAGATGCTCTTCCTGATTACTACCAACGAGGTCGTGGCTCTGTCATTTTCACTTCTAATTAATTTATAAATTTTCTCACTTCTAAACTCTTCAACGTCAATTGCACTTTCTTCTCCTTCGTGTAAATTACTTGCAGATTGATTTTGACCTTGCTGTCTATGCCTCCGATTCGTTGAAAGGGTTTTTGGGATTTTAGTCGCAAGTACATGTACTTGATTTTTGGCTTTGCAGAGGATTGATTTTGGACTGAATGGCGCCAAGAATTTGCATGAATACTTCCTGTGGGACGGAAACTACTGTCCAGTGGAAGAAAGGCTGGCAATTGAGATCTGGTGAAATTTCCGATCTCTGTTTCAAGTGCGGGTATTTTCTTGCTTTTTCTGTCCTTCATCTTTTCGAATTAGCAACTCTTTCTTGGTCGATTTCTTGCTTCAACGGCAGTTTGGGGGTTTTTAGGTCTTTTATTTTATAGTCTCTTCAGGATGCTTTGATTTTCTCGACCTCGTCGGCGGTATGAATTTATTCGTCTCTTCCCATTCAATCGTTACTTTTGATTTACTGCTCTAATTTTCAAGTAACTTCGTCTCCATCCGGGGTTACGCTAATGATTTTCATCTATTCCTCATTCTGATTTGTTGACTTGTATTTCTTAGTGTTTACTGAACACAAAATACGATGGAGAAGAGGATCGGGGATGAGTACGCTAATGGTTTCAGCAGTTTTACCTACTCTATCCTATGATAAACTTCAAGCCGAATATGGTTAAAACACTTAATGGATGATAAATAACTGGGAAGCACGGTTCCCATCTTTCTTCAAATCCACGGTAGAGATGATGGTGTGGTGTTACGAGCTCACTCATCCTGCTTTTTTTTACAATCTTTTTTTTTTTTTTTTTTTTGTGGGCGGGCGGGGGCAGTAAGGAGGTGTGGGTATGGGATGTAGAGGAAGAGATTAATTTGTAATTTGTTGCACTGCCGCCTGAAAGGAAGCAAAATCTTCTGTATCTCATATATCTTTTGTTTTACATTTCACATCATAATCCTTGATTGAGAGTCACAACAACATTTACCAACTCTTCTAAAGGAGTCTTGCTTATATATTGAAAATTACAATATTTTGTGTTTATTGTTGTACCTGTTTTGTCTCTTCCCTAAGTTAGTATTGCCAAGTGTGTGATCCATGTCTTACTTATCCAACTAGTGTTTCTCAATGGTACTGAAATTTGATTTATGTGAGTTCCTTTGGCTTGGTCCATTATTTCACGTTTTTCTTCCCTAATACGAGTAGTTGATACTGTTGTTTTAAATAAAACTAAAAAAGTTGGTGATTGATTCAACATCCAAAATTGTATGCCCTCAAACAACGAAGGGCTTTTTTAGCTATCTCTCTCTGTCTCTTTTCTGAATGATTGTATTGCTGTTTGAGTAATTAATATCCATGTGCAAACAAGTTATGGCTAGTTAGGATTTGAGCTGGTTGACCGAAGTAGTATTTGTTTGGCCAAGAACCACCCCCTCTAAAAGAAAAGGGAAAAAAAAAATTTGCAAATCTCTATGCACAGTGCTTGTGTTGCTCTCTGCATTCTTGATTAACAACATTTTGACTGTCCATCATATTGGTGAAGTTTGCTCTTTTACAAAAAAACATCTCCATTTGCTCATGCTAGAGCATTTTCAACTAGAAAACTATTTGAACTTCATTTTGGACTGGTATGAGTGATTCTATAGCCTCTTTACTTGTAGCACTCTATCCTTGTTTTGTTTGGGGATCTTGTTTGATCTGGAGTTGAAATTGAAATCAGATCTGCCTACGAGAGTTTAGTCTACTGTGACACATTCCACTCAGAGGAAAGTGGCTGGAGAGAATGCAGTTTGTGCAACAAGGTTTGTTCTGATAACCTGGTTGTTTTTATTTGCAAAGGCATCTTTTATTTCTTTGTGCTGGGTAACTACACCTGAGTTTGCTGTGGCAGCGTCTCCACTGTGGATGCAGTGCTTCTGTCCTATTAATTGAGATCCAGGATTTTGGTGGTGTTTGGTGCATTAGCTGTGCACAGAATGCTGTTTGTCTTTCTGTAAGATTGCTTGACTTTCTATCTAATTTGTTATTGTTGATTGGAAAGAAGATAAAGTGCAGTCTGAGTAGTTATTTATTGGTTTCATATTTTCAGTAATGCTACTAGTTTTAAGTTCCCAGTCTTGTTGTCAGTGTTTTTTACAATTTTCTTCTTTACAAATGCTGAAGTAACCTGGCCAAATAACCTTTCACCTTTTTTCTAGTATAACATCATCTGTTGTTTAGAGATGGGATGTGGTCTTTAACTTCTTTGGACTTTGTTCAGCAATTCTTGTTGATCTTATGATCATGAGCTCTAAACCTTATACTTTATATGGAACCGATTGTCTTTTCATAGATGAAATCACTTGTGGTTGCGTAATGTTGTATAAGATACTCTGAAATTTGATGAAAGAAATCATCATTTATGTTAGATGGTGTGCTGATAGTCAATCTGCATCATTCAGGTCCAGAAAGACAGAATTCCTCATGAAGCTCGGCCTGTGGGAACATGTGCTGTCGATGACCTGGAGAACATTCAGGCAAATAATAAGCTGCGTGGAGATACTCTTGACAATGGTAATCTTTTGAGTTTGGGCAATATTGTGAAGGCTAATGAGCGCAAGCATCTTTCTCAACCTCAAGCTCGTCATGCAAATGGATCTTCTGGGCATATAAAACGAGGTGTCAAGCACACAATGAGGGTTGCTGGTACAGGCTTTCCTAATCTTTCTCAATCACCAAATGCATCACCCAAGTTCTCCAAACCAAATGAGAACAAAAAAAATACAGGGGTTAAAGATTTGCAAGAACCTCAATTTCAGCCATCATTGAATATCAGTTTGTGTGCCCCTTCAGAAATCCCTGACATTGACCTGGCTCTTCCTGGTGGAGTAGACGAAGTGGAAAAGTGCAAACTGCCTCTCTTTCAACCAGCACCAAGGCCTCGACATATTTTGCCTAAGCCTTCTAAAAACAACCTTGCTAAAGTAACTGAGACAAATAAAGGCTTGGTTTCTCATATGCGTTTTGCAAGGCCACCAGTTGAAGGGCGGTTGCGGAATCAATTACTTCCACGATACTGGCCTAGAATTACAGACCAAGAGTTACAGCAGATATCTGGAGAGTATCCACTAGTTGTGCGTGCATGGTTACGTGTAATAGTCCTAATGGGTTTTTTTTTTTTTTTTTCCTTTATCTCTTTAACTTCCAAATAATTATTTGCACTTATTCACCTTTTGGGCATACTTTTTACTTAACTGCATCGCCTCTCAGCTTGAATTCCACTATTGTGCCATTGTTTGAGAAGGTTCTAAGTGCTAGTGATGCCAGTCGAATTGGTCGGTTGGTCCTCCCAAAAGCATGTGCTGAAGTAAGTTCCCAAGAAGCTATACATATGCATAAAATAGGCAAATAGTGGATATTCTGAAACATCATAAAGTGGTGTATTTGACAGATTTTTGGGAACCAACTTTCTTGTGTACATTCTATCAGGATTTGCTAATATTTGTTAATTGATATTTTTCCTTTGATTCGTTGTTCAAATCAAGAGAGTAAGCCTTAACACAACTGTAAGGTTGCATTCTAACTTGAATGTCACATGTTCTAACCACGAAAACCTTTATGCAATATAGGGGAATAGTTATGCGCATCTAATCCTTAATCCTGTCTAGAGCCTGTAAGTTCAGAGTCTCATGCATTGAACCGCCCTTTACCATTGTCCTTAGGAAAAGTTACTCCTTATATGACGATAAACTAAGAATATGTTTACATTTATTGACTCTTTACCAAGCTTTGTTAGTTTTTGACTTTTGATCTAACTCTTACAGTTGACAACATGTAGCACACGTGCACACACCTGGTTGTATGATTGCTTTGATGCTTTACCTCCCATTTTAAGTGATAAGTTTATTCTTGATGGGGTTGGGAGGACTAGGCATTGTTAGTGAAATATGTCATACACAATATAGGTTCATAATGAAAAATAAACCTTAAATCAGTAGTTATATTTACTAATGATATTTATATAATTGTTTTCTTTAGATGATTGTCCGATCTCGAATAAGTTATTTGTGGCAGTATTGTTTTTACATCTTTTTGTTTTTCTGATTCTACCATTTTTACTCTAGGTTTGTTGCTTGGGTTATTTTCTTGTTGGGGATTTCCTTCGTTTACATGTGTTCTGTTAATGCAGACATATTTTCCTCCTATCAATCAGTCAGAAGGCCTTCCATTGAAAATTCAAGATGTGAAGGGGAATGAATGGACATTTCAGTTTAGATTTTGGCCCAACAATAACAGTCGGATGTATGTTTTGGAGGGTGTAACCCATTGTATACAGTCTATGCAATTACAAGCTGGCGATACTGGTATAGTCTTGTTCTATTTTGCTTAGAATTGCTATAGTTTGCTTAGAATTGCTATATATTCTTCCCTTTAACTTATTAGGGCCTTAGCCTCCCAAGATGGTGAATTATAAATTTTACGGTCAAAGTTTATTGTGGTCCGCGAGAGATACAAACAATTTGCCATCCTTGCCCCCACCAAACGGGTGATTCCTATGTACTTCCTTGGTATTACTGTGATGTTTCTATTCTTTATCAAATGCCTTAAGGATCGAATGATATAGAATTTTTGTTGGGAACATACCTTGATGCATAATCAAATCTGTTAGGTGATTGAGAAGTTTGTTCAAAGACAAAACATGCCTGAGATGAGAACATTAAGGTGGGTAGGGGTATGTTGTCAAATGAGGCGGCAAGAAAGGAATATGTCCATAATGATTTAGAAATTGGACCTGTAGGTAGCAAGTCAAAAAGGAAAGAGATTTTTCCTTCTCAGACTAGTTAATGCAACAGAGGATGAGTGGTTTGGTACAAGTTACAACATGCAAAGGCTAGAGACGGATCGAAAGGCATGGATTAAGATTGTAATGGAGGATTCAGTATGTTATCTAATATTGAAACGAATTGGAACCCCAGTACCTTTTGTGCACATTATGGTGTGCGATGCAAAATCGCATTTGAAGTAAAGTTGCTTGATCGGCCTGATTTCTAACCACATGATTCTTATGACACAAGGGACTATTCCATCAAAAATGAAATGATTTGGAGAAAACCCTGGCACTTCTTCCTGTCGCATCTGTCTTCAGGACGATCTTGCCTCCGGCTACAATATTTAAATGTTTTGTGGATATTCATGTTTTTCTGAACTTGTATATTGTCAGCATGGTGTGGCTCAATGAGAAAGATAATCAAGCATTTTTGTAAACTCTGTTCCAATGCCTTTTGTGCAATTGAGTTTACATCCTTGCTGGCTGTTGTTTGTCAATGGATTTGCCGCATGAAATTTTTTGCTGTTGCTTGTTCTCTGTGCTTTTGAACCACTTCGGAAAACTTCAAGATATGACAGTCCTTTTGCATAGTGAGTGTTCTGTTAGTTTGTGTCTTAAAACATCACTTCTTACTGTTGTCTTTGGACTCTAATTATAATCTCCTCTGCTATAGTAACATTTAGTAGGATAGATCCTGGAGGAAAACTTGTCATTGGATTTCGTAAGGCATCAAATGCTGTTGAACCACAGGTTCTCTTTGAACCCTTTTCTCTTCAGCGTCCAGTCACTTGATTGCACTTTAGGAGTTAGCTACTCAATTTTTTTTTCCCCATTATCAGGATCCACAGACATCTGGTCCTTCCAATGTTACTGCCTCTGGAGAGAGTTTATACTCTGATGTGACTGACAGTCTTTCTACAATAAAAGGTTATTCTGGTTTTCTCCAATCACTAAAAGGAAGCAAAGATAATTGCTTAAATGCTTTGTCAGAGCAATCAAATCTAGTAAATGGGGATACTGATTTGAATACGAGTGAGAGGCCTGAAGGGAGGATGCATGAGGATATTTTGCAGCAATTGGTGCTTAGTTCAGATAAGAAAAGCACTCGTAATATAAGTTCCAAAAGTAAGAGGTTATTGATGCATACTGAAGATGCTTTAGAGCTGAAGCTGACATGGGAAGAGACACAAGACCTGCTTCGTCCACCACCAAGTGTCCAACCAAATATCATCATGATTGAGGATTTTGAATTTGAAGAATATAATGTAAGTTTTACATAATCTTGGAACATTTATTTTTGTGCTATTCACTATGGAACTTTTCCTTCGTAACCTTCAGGTGCACATGTTATGGTTAATCATGTGTCTTTTTTGTTTGTTTCTGCTTCTTTTTATATTTCTGAATTCTTACTGTTTCTGAACTGTCAGCATAGCAATCTATTTTTCATTCTAGGGAGTGCATTGCAAGATACTTTTACAAGGAAGACCTGTATCTGATGTTTGCTTAAGCCATGTAGGAACCTCCTGTTTTTGGGAAGAGGACATTGTTTACAACTCGGATCCCTGGGTAAGGAATTGTGTAAGATTTCTTATTATCTTCTCCCTTTTGCCTTGTGTTTTTACAATATCATTACTGTTATGTAGATTCGTGCATTTGTAACTTAAATTTAGCATATTCTCATTTGGATGATTTTTCTCATTGCTGCCATAACTACTATGAACATAGTGACTCACTATTTCCATCACGAGAAAGATTTGTGCTTTCCAAAACATTTATAATGTTATTGGTTTTATTTGGATGTAATTCATAGCACCAAATATTTACATATCCAGGGGACGAGAACAGTGGGCTCGGTGTGATAAATGTGCAAAGTGGAGGAAGTTGCTAGTGGATGTTCTCCTCCCGCCAAAGTGGACTTGTTCAGACAATGTTTGGGACAGAAGCAGGTTTATAATATTTATCGCCCATTTCTTTATACATTGAGATGTTCTTGATGATACTTGTGGTCAGAATGATGCATATACTTCCACGGATTTCTTGGTTCTAGGTCTTCATGTTGTGCGCCAGATGAGATGAGTTCAAAGGAATTGGATAAACTTTTCAGAGCAAACAATGGTCAGTTGCAAGTTCTCTTTTTTGGTGGGTTTTTCTTTGTCTTCGCTGAACAAAACATGTCACATTTTTTGGGCAATCCCTTGTTGTATGGCACTGCGTGCTTCTGTATATATCTCTGATTATCCATACAGGAACTATATTATTTCTGTTAGCCCATAATCACATGGCTCATAGAAGATTTTCCATATTGATGTAAGTGTTCCATTATCGGTGATTCAATTCTGTTTATATTGTCTAGCTTTTTATTCAAAACCTTTTCTTTTTTAACTGGATCTTCCCTTGTTGCATATTTTTCAATATCCTTTCTCTTTGCTGCTCCTCATTTTTGATGAATAATAAAAGGGACGTATGCTTTATGTTTTACTTTTCTACAAATTACTTTAATTTAAATTAAGGACCCCATTTTTTTAGTAAAAACTAAAACTTGGCCCAGTGTATCTATAGCGTGTCCAAATTATGTCCTACTTGTCCTATTGTGTCCAACCGAACAGAAATATAATAATGAATCTAAGAAGTGTCGGACACCCATAGGTAAATCCCAGGAGAGGTGTTGGTGCTTCCTAGCTAATTGGGTAGCCTAAGGGAAAAAAAGGATGGTGGATTCGCCTATGATCTTCCTATAAAATGAAGTGCAGCATAAAAGTGACTACTGGTTTATTGCTATCCTCTGGTATACAAAGTGTCACTGGCTTATTGCTGTGCGTTCCTCTGTACCATAAAGCATATATTGCTGTTTCATTTCCTTGGTATTTCACAGATATCAAGAAGCGGAAGGCTTCAAAAAGCCCTGAGCTAGGCCAAGGATGTGAGCCATGGGGCCTAGATGCTCTTGCTACAGCTGCAACACTGGGTGAGCAAGTGCATGACCCTGACCTAGAGTTGGAGGAGCCTCCCACTACAAGACATCCCAGACATCGTCCTGGCTGCACTTGTATCGTGTGCATTCAACCCCCCAGTGGGAAAGGCAAACACAAGCCAACATGTGTATGCAATGTGTGCTCGACTGTAAAGCGGCGCTTTAAAACACTAATGATGCGCAAGAAGAAACGTCAATGTGAGCGAGAAGAAGAAATGGCACAGCAACAGAGGAAACATTATGACCCCTCCACTGAGGAGGAGCAGGAGGAGGAGGAGGAATACCCGCCGAATAACGACTGTATGCCAAACAAAGATAGCCAGATAAAGACATTGTCTGTGGAGAGCAGTGGAAATGGCAAGACACGAATAGATTTGAATTGCCATCCAAGCCGTGGGGATGACGTGCAGTCAGAGGGACCATCATGTGTGAGCATGACGAGTCTTGTTCAAGCAGCCAGCCTTCCGTTAGAGATGTATATGAAGCAAAATGGGTTTGCGAGCCTGGATTATGAGAAGGACTCGAGCTTTCATTTGCTTCAGCAGGCTAATGGAATTCAGAACCAGGGATGCCAGGAAGAGCAGCATAGCGAATCTATAGTTGGAGAGCAGCAGGGCGGGGATGCTCACAAAGTGTCTTCTTCCCCTTTAAGGGAATAGTAATTAAAAGTCCAGAAGATGTTGGCTTTCCTTGTTTGGTCTTGACAGATGCTTGATAGTATTAATTAATAATTCCTGTGTGTTTTACGTTGCCCATGTTGTTGTTGTTGTTTTTTTTTTTTTAAAGAGAAATTCCTATTTCCAATCATGTTCCCTTTAAGTATATAGAGAAAAAAAAAAAAAAAGAAAAAAACCACTAATGTGATACATCTACACCAGTTAAGTTTGGATGGGCTTCTACCCATAATTCCCTCGGTGTTCTGGGCTGGCTGTTCGTCACCGCACCAGTTTTAGTGTTTAACGACTTTTGACAAGCAGCATGTTCGAAATTCTCATTATTATGTTACCAAAAAAGAAAAAAAAAGAAGAAGAAGAAAGTCGTGGCCTCTTTTGTATTAAAAAAGAAAATTATAATTATAGCATTCCAAATGCAACCCCGCGTCGGAAAAGAAGTCCTCAGAGAAAACGTGATTATTCGGCATAATTAAAAAAAAATAAAAAGATTTCAAATTAATTTTTTTGCATAATTTAATTCAAGAGTTAGACATTAAAGTTTGTCAATAAATTTTATAAAAGCTTAACTAATAAATTAAAATTTTAACTCGTTTGGATTTTCAAATATTGTCTTTTTAAAAAAGTTATAGATTATAACGTTTTTAGAAGCACTTTTCTGAGTAGTAAGAAATACTACTTTGTCAAACATTATTATAGAATCTTGATAAAATAACAAAAAGTTGAAAATTTTTAAACTAACATTTTTACAAAAAAAAAAAAAAAAAAAACATTCTTAACTTTTCTTTAATATCAAAGAACGGCTACATTTAAGTCCTACAGCTGCTCAGCTACCTGAGAACGGCTACATTTAAGGTTTGTAACTACTCGACCATATGGAATGGCTATATTTTAGGCTTGTAACTAATCGGCCACCACAGTCCATTTCACAAAACTTAAGCCTCAAGAAAACCGAAGTTCTTTAAAGGCCATATTTTCGGAGTTCTTTAATGTTTAAAAAGAATCCAGAGTTCTTAAATACCAAAAGGGACCAAGTTCTTTTTTTTAAAAAAAAAAAAAAAAAAAACATAAACAATCAAAGTCCTTTAATAAAGCAAGTTACTAGACTCATACAAATACAGGGCTTCTTTAGAAAATATGCTTACGTTCATGAATGTCGTCAACATACAAATAAGTAAGCTTTCGATATTTGCTAGCCATACTCAACATGCGAACAACCTTCAATGCACATGACTTCAGTTCTACCACTTCTTATTAAGAATCCAAACTTGGCACATATAAGGGATTTTAACAACATTTAAATATGTATCAAAGAACAAACATAACTCTTATGTTGATTCAAAAAGCATTCATCCAATCATGAGAATAATGATGCTTAGCAGAATACAAAAACAGTAAAGATATTGGGTACACTTGCTTGCCTCTTCTGCTAATTCCTTACTTGATTTGACCCTGAGTTCTTCCTCATTCTCTCTTATCTCTTACGTGCCATTTCCTCTTGAGTTTTCTAAAATTCCTATCCCTTACCTACACATCCAATATTTATAGGCGGTGGGGGTTGGTAAGAGTAGGTGGGGTAGGTCGCTTATTACTGATAATTTTTTTATTATTTCTTCTTCCTGAAGAATTTTAGATTATTTAAGACTATTCGAGCACGTGGGAGCAGGTAGAAGCAATTCACCCACTCAATTTTGACCACTCTGGCCTTAGATCAACTTTTTGCTAGTAAGTCAGTTCAGTTAACTCTTATACTTAGTCAATTCATTTATTATCCTACTTTATTTGTAAATTTATTTCGGTCATCCTCTCCGAAAATCGTCTGCGGAAACTCACCCAATTTGTCTCTGAAAACTTACTCAATTCTTCTCGGAAATCGTCTTTTCAAACTCACGCAATTCGTGTTTGGAATTCATATCCGGAAACTTACCCAATTCGCCTTTGAAAACTTACTCAATTTTCTCCGAAAACTGTATCTGAAAACTTACCGAATTTGTCTCCGGAAATCGTCTCCAAAAACTTACCCAATTTGTCTTCGGAAACTTATTCAATTCTTTCCAGAAATCGTCTTCGGAAACTCACCTAATTCATCTCCGAAATTCGTCTCCCGCAGAAATCGCTGCTCATTATTTTCTTCAGCAATACTTAGCCTCTTTTAACCGGTCAACCTTCCGTTGACCGAATCATTTTCCCCCATACCCTGCCTATCTGATCGACAAGACGCTATCCGGATTTCTTCCTCACGGTCTGCCGGTCAAGATGGTGTTGATTGGATATTTTTGTAATTGGACATTTCTCCTCAAAAAGCATACTGGCATTTGAAACCGATGATTTTTCTCAAGATGCAAACTGGAAATTCTACCCATTTTGGTAAATTGTCCATACCGGTAAAATTCATGCAAACTAGCAATTTTTGTCATACTAGCAAAATTCGTGCAAACAGGAAATTTGTCATTCCGGCAAAACTCATGCAAACTAGTTATTTCTTTTATTCCAATTCATACCGAAAATTTACATCATTCTAGGCATTTTTTATCTTAAACATACCTGGCATTTAAGCAAATTGGGCGTTTTTTGTACGAATCGAGGTTATTTTTCTTAAATAACCTCCATCATGGATAGAATAAACTAGAATTCCTAATTAAAATTTATTATATTTTGTAGAAAATTGGGCAGAGTTTCATTTATAAATTGAGCATTTGTCAAAAATACAAACACCTGCAAAGCAACTCTACACAACCATCTACAATCATCCACAAAAGTACAAGTCTTATTGTTCAATATTCAACACAGGATCTAATCACCGTATCAGTCAAGACGATGCCGACATCATAACTCCAGTATAATGCCGGTGAGGAAGGATGCCAACTAGGAACCTCGATCATAGCGACAAAAAGAAGAACTTGCGGAAGCATAAAAGAAGCCACAATATACAGCGAGACTAACTCATCATTCATCCATGCTAAACATCATATATCATCACCATACATGTTTTACACAGTTTACAAAATATGGCCGAAAATCCCGTTTCATATACAAAAACAACTAAGTCCTGTGCCTCGCGTGCAATACCAGCTGTCTATCGCACCTCTATGATCTTCTCTGACTCGTCGGGTATCAGTGTGTTCTTATCTAAAAGACACATATATATAGCAAGGGTGAGCGTACAGCCCAACAAATAAAATCATACACCACTAACTACAGCAATATACACGAAAGACAGTAATTGGGTCGGAAAATCATATAACTTGGATAAGAAAGCATGTGAGGAGAGGGAGCATCGGGAATCATTAGTTCACAAGTTTGTTGTGGTTACGTTCATTCACTTTCATTACCTTCGTGAATCTTTACGGACCCGGGGTAGTAGGTCGTACTAGCCAACAATGTGAGAGAACGAGGAAAGGAATGTGTCTGCCACACATTCTAAGGCCGGCTACATTTTAGGTCTGCAGCACTCAACCATCGGCTAAATTTTAGGTCTGCAGCACTCGGCCATCTCAATAGCCCCATATCCCCCGGGGACCAGGGCAATCCTCGTTCTTTCACAGCAGCATCCTAAAGCATACCTTACACACCACCCGCCCCCAAAAGCAGCCGGAGTATTTCTTGGGTTTCCACCGTGATGTACACGGTAAGCTAAAGGATACTACCCCTATGATTCATGGTCCTAGTTTCAAGATTGGTCTCAATCCTTGAAGGGGAATCCACCATTTTCATACATATTCTCAAACTGGGAAATCACATTCCAATCACATGTCTCCAACCGGGAGACCAAATCCATCACTTCACATTTTGTGGATTCCCTTTCATTTACTCATTCGGTTCCTTTCTTTCATTTGGAGCTTAGATCTTTCAACTCGTAAGAGAGCTTGATTACACTTACCTTCGTGGGTCAAACATCACCTTAGAAGCCCCCGGGATGCATTCCCTTGCTCCCAATGCACAATTACACATTTTAGAGCTTACGATTTAATATAGCATTCATTCATACATTTCATCTCAATTGAAGAGAGCTAAAGCATGTATACTTACCTTCCAATTTTGGAGGAACATTGTTAGGCCACTTTTAGAGGGCTCGGATGCCACAAACGGGTCAAAACGTGCGGAATCGATTGTTCGGTCAACACGTACATACTTTTGGGATGCGGGATTCATATTCTAGAGTCAAGTCAACATTTGATGAAGGTAAAAACATACAATTTTCACTTTATGTCACGGGTGAATAGTGTTGGCGCCCATTTAGAGGGCTCGATGCCCGAACGGGTCAAGACATGCAAAATCGATCGCGCGGCCGACTTATATACACATTTGGGACGTGGGGATTCACATTTTGGGATCAATTTAACGAAACGAGGGCCGAAAATGGGAAACCCTCAATTTCCCGTAGGTTAGGGTTTGACGATACTCCACCGGTCAGATCGGTGAGTAGATCGGACAATAAATTACATAATTCTTGGTCTCAAGTCTAGGGTACCACATTTTCCATGGTTCGGGTGGGTATCGAGACGAAAATACCTGACAATAACTGAAAACTATCGAAAGAGGAAAGTTAGTGGGTATGAGAACACTTGCCTCGACGCGTGCTTTCACTTTCGTAACTAGCTCCCGGGCGGATTCGGACTCTATGACTCGATCTCCTCCTTTCTCTCTCTAAAATTGGTGCTCTTCCTCTCTCATCCTTTCCAAAACCCACTGGAAAATGGAAAAGTCCAAGAAACGCGAAGCAGGTCGCGTTTTTATACTAGTCGAGGCGCTCGAGCGCCGGAGCGAGCGAGCGGCAAGCCCACCCTCGCTGCCGACCCGCGCTCGAGCGCACACAGGCACTCAGCGGGCGGGGAGGCTACTGGATTTTACCGCTCGAGCTCCGCTTGAGCAGGCAGCAGGTGCGGCCTGCTGCTTGCGCCACTACTTTTTGCGCTCGAGCGCACAACAGCGGTGGGCTGCTGGCAGCAGTTCAGCAAATTTTTAACCCGATTTTTCCTTCCGATACGCATACATATACGTTCAATAGGTCTAGTATTTATTATTATCACGTTAAATTTCTTGTATTTAATATATTTTTAGACCCGGAGCCTCACATTTTTATTCATTTCGTTAATTTGCTTCATTCTGGCATTTTTGTACCCATACCGGCAAAATACATCATTCCGCCCTAAAGTACCTATTCTCGGTTATTGGTGCAAACCGTCCTTTTTGACACCTTATCTGGTCAATGCGTTGATCGGATATTTTAGCAAAAGACGCATGACGGTCATTTCCATTTATAAACATACTGGGCAAAAATCCTGATTAGCCAGTTATATGCATAATGGCTGGTTAACATGTTGATCAAGTATATTGGCAACCGGGCAGTTTGCCTTAAGGATGCATTCTGGTCCTTTTCCATTTATAAGTATACTGGGCAAATTGTACAATTAACCGGTTAATGTGTCGACCGGTTTCTCTTTTTTTTGCCTTCAATATTTCTTAGTCTCTCTCTCAGTTGGGTATTATATCATATCATCCGGACAACGCATGTTGATCGTATTCTTCCACCTTTTGTGCCGGTCAACTATTCTTATCCTTGGATAATTTCTTGGCCATTAAGATAACTCATCATAAATTAATTAAACTAAAACCTGATTATACAACCTTAATTACCATGTTTGGGAGTCAGGACATTACAATGTTTCCCCACTTATATAAATTTCGTCCTCAAAATTTGATAATACACAAGTATATATAGACTTTATGAAAATAGTTGAGGGTACTTGCTCCGAATCTCTGCCTCTCACTCCCAGGTGGCTTCCTCAGCAGAGTGATTTCTCCATTGAACCTTCACTAGTGGGATGGTCTTTGATTGCAAGATTTGGTTTTGCCGGTCAAGAATTTGTTTTGGCTCTGTAATGTAAGACAAATTTTCATCAATAATCAAGGGCTCAAATTCAATGACATATGCCGGATCATGAACATATTTTCGGAGTATCGACATGTGAAATAGGTCATGAACTCCGGCCAAACTTGGAGGTAAGGCTATTCGATAAGCCACTTCTCCTACTTTCTCCAATATCTCGAAGGGCCCAATGGACTTTAGCTTTAATTTTCCTTTTACTCCGAATCGAAACATCCCTTTTGTTGGCGACATTTTCAGAAATACATGATCACCAACTTCAAACTTCAATGTCGATCTTCTTTTGTCCCCATAGCTTTTCTGGCTACTCTGTGCTACTTTTAAATTTTCATATATCAGCCTAATTTACTTAGTTGTTTCTTTGATAATTTCTGGCCCAAGTAGTCGCTTGTCTCCAGTTTCCTCTCAAGGGATAGGTGATCGGCATTTCTTCCCATAAAGAACTTCAAAGGGAGCCATGCCAATACTCGTCTGGTAGTTGTTGCTGTAGGTAAATTTTGCTAAAGCCTAATAACTATCCCAACTTCCCTTCATCTCTAGCACCGAAGCTCTTAACATGCCTTCTAGTATTTGAATGGTGCGTTCTGTTTGGCCATTAGTTTGGGGATGGTAAGCCGAGCTAAATTTTAATTTTGTCCCCAATTTCTTACGTAGACTCTCCCAAAATTTGGAAACAAATCTTAGGTCTCGATCGGAAACAATTGATGCGGCACTCCATGAAGTCTGACAATTTCATTAATGTACAACCTGGCTAGTTGATCTCCGGAGTAGGTTATTCGTATTGTTAGGAAGTGGTCCAATTTTGTCAATCTATCAATTATTACCCATACAGCATCATGATTCTTTGGAGTTCTAGGTAACCCAGTTACAAAATCCATTGTAATGTCCTCCCATTTTCAACTTGGGATGGGCATTGGTTGTAATAGTCTAGCCAATTTTCTTTTCTCAGCCTTTAACTGTTGACAGGTTAGACATTTATTCACAAAAGCTACAATTTTCTTCTTCATGTTTCTCCACCAGAATAGTTTCCTTAGGTCTTGGTATATTTTATTGATTTCAGGATGAAGGGTATACCTTATTCAATGGGCTTCTTTCATAATTTCTTCTTTGAGCTCCATATTATCTGGTATACACTACCAGTTTCTAAATCTTAGGATTCCATCAGCTCGAATATTAAAATCTACTATGGGTTGGATAATTCTTTTCATGATCCTTCAGCTGCCGGGATCCATATGCAACCACTTGCCCATGTTGCATTAAAACACGGCGTAATCCAGTCTTTGGTGTATTGTAGTAAACTACCAGTCCTCCTAATTCGTCCAGAATAGTTAGAATCGGTGCAGAAGTTAACCGGTCCTTTAGCTCTTAAAAACTCCGTTCACACTCCTTGGTCCATATAAACTTAGTCTCCTTCTTTGTTAGCTGGGTGTGCGGCATGGCAATCCATGAAAAGTTTTCCACAAACCTACGATAATATCCAGCCATGCTGGAAAACTTCGTATCTCAGTCATAGAAGTTGGTCGACTCTAATTTACTACTACTTCCACCTTTTTTAGGTCAACCGAAATTCCCTTCTTAGAGATAGTATGGCCTAGAAATCCTACTTTTTTAAGCTAAAACTCACACTTATTGTGACGGAACAGATTATTCTCCATTGAATAACCTCCGTCAATGCCTAATCACACCCTAAAGCCCATAATTAACCTATGGACTCTACAGAAAATCCGGCAGAGTTTCCTCTGCAACTGGACGAAACCAAAAATACAACCTGTTTAAATATCATCCTGTACAAGCACACATCTAATCAAGAGGCTTAACTCAAAGCCTACAACACACCACACAGGATCACGTCACTGCCATATCATCCATGGCTCCAATACAGTACTCATATCTACTATACTGGATCTAGAGAGATGCCATCTAATGAAACCAAAATCAAAATATATATACACAGACGCGGAAGCATAACTACATCATCATAAATGTGGAAACATAAACAAATCACAAATATAACAATAATGAGACACGCTCAACCCTGAGTGGCCATCCAATCCAACTCTATGTCCCAATCTTCTGATCACACGCCGTCCAGCCAGTCTCATTAAGCAAGCCTCTCCTTGCTTTAACCAATCCAGCGTCAGCAAAGTATTCTCATTTGAAAAAGAGACAACAACAGCAAGAGTGAGCCAACAGCTCAACAAATGTAATCATAAACACCCCTCCAAGACACGTACAAGAACTGAAACGAGAGGGGATACACACACTCTCCACAATCAAGGAACTGGACAGGGAACAGGAAGCAACTGGAATCATTCGATCCCTACAGTTCTCACGGTTTCGTCTTGAATCACTGGTTTCACGCCGTTCCTACGGTTCATATCTTGAATCACTGGATTCATTCGGTTCTCATTCTGGTTTACTGGATTCATACCGGTCATCAATTGGATATTATTCATTTTCATTATTATATCATCTTTGCGACTCGGCTAGTAGATCGTACTAACCAACGATGCGAGAGGATGAGGACAGAATGTGTTCGCTACACATTCTAAAGCCACGGCTACTATTTTAGGCTCGGTAGCACACGACCTTTTATCCATGCAACAATCATCACTGCATTTACTACATCTCAATATGTAGCATCGATAGACACACCCCACACCCCGGGTCCAGGCAATCTCGTTCTTCCACAAAGAGTTTCCTAAAGCGTACCCACGCACATCACTCGCTCCCGCGAGCGGCCGGAATACGTGGCCAAGTATTCCTCGGGTTCACACCACGATGGACATGGTATACTAAAGAATACTACCCATACGACTCAGGGTCCTAGTTTCAGGATTAGGTTCAACACTTGGAGAGGGAAATCCACATTTGCCACACAATCATGTCTTGGAAAACCTCATTCCCATCACAATCATCTCCAACCGGGAGATTACATCATCAACACATCTCCATCCAGGAGATCATATCATCACAAGCACAATGGGGACTCCCTTCCATTCTCATCACGGTTCTCCATATCCAATGGAATTCAATTCCTTATTCACAATCGGTGGGACTCAATTCCCTTAATCCACAACAAATCACTCTAAGTTCACAATATAGATTAGATTCATACCTCAAATGATCACAAGTCCCTTTGGAACCTCCGAGACTCATTCCTTTGCCTCCAGCACACGGATTTACGTTCGGGGTTTACATTTACGTTTAATCATTTAAACGTTACTTTCATTACAATTATGATCACATATCACTTTGCATTTCTCATTTCGTTTTGGGTGAACATTATCGGATTTCTCTTTGAACACCCGGACGCCGTACACGGTTCGATACTTGGAAATCGGACGTCCGGTGGATTCGTACGTACCATTTGTACACGATATTACACATTTGGGTTCGATTTAACTTATCACGAGGGTGGAAGTACACAACGTCCCATTTATTTCCGGATTGTCCATAACGGGAAACTATCAAGGCTCCCAGATGCCACGAACGGGTCAAATCTTGCGAGATTCGGCATCCGGTCGATATATACACACAATCGGGACATGGGTATTCATATTCTAGGATCATTTCATCATTTCACCTAAGGTGACAACATCGTAAAATCCACCTTCGGTCTCGGGTGAATAATGCGCCCCTTTAATGGGCTCGGACGCCACGAACGGGTCCAAACGCAAGATCGGACCCGCGCCAACCTATATACATCATTGGGACGTGGGGATTCCACCTGAGGTCAATTTCATGATACGAGGCCAGAAACGGAAACCCCCAAAATCCCGTAGGTTAGGGTTCTCGTGAAACCCACCCGGGGCGAATCGACACGATTCGGACAACTAACTACATTTTCTTGACCTCAAGGCATGGGTTTCGAGATTCTAACGTTTCCCGTCAGTATCGACACAAAATACCCAACGAAAATACACAAAACATCGAGAGAGAACGAGAAGTGGATATGAGAACACTTGCCTCGACGCGTGCTTTCACCTTTATACCTGGCTCAAGGAATCGACTCCCGGGCTCGATCTCCTTCTTCTCTCTCCGAGCCGTGCCCCTCTCTCTAAAACCTCGGCCGATTGCGAAATGAGGGAAAACTAACGCGCGGCGCGAATATATACTTGCGCCCGGCCGCTCGAGCGGCCGGCGAGCGGCCAGCGAGCGGCCAGGCCACGGCGGCCACCGCTTGAGCGCCTCGAGCGGCCGGAGAGCGGCCAGCCACGGCGGTTCTGACGATCGGCTTGAGCCATGGCTCGAGCGCCAGCAGCGCAAGCTCGCCGACAGTGGCTTTCAAGAGCCCGACCGGACGAATGATTTTTCCGATTTTTCTTCCGATACCAAACCTTAATCATCCCATAAGATTAGTATTGATCATTAACATACTAATCACTTCATAATTGTCGGGTTCACAAATCCGGAACCTCACACTTATTTAGTTTGGAAAATAATTGATGCTCTTGAAGGGTTTGGAGTGCGGTTATTAAATGCTCCTTATGCTCTTCAGGACTCTTGGAATATATGAGAATATTATCGATAAAGAACACCACAAACTTATCTAAATAAGGCCGAAAGATTCGGTTCATTACATCCATGAATGTAGCTAAAGCATTTGTTAACCTAGACGGCATTACTATAAATTCATAATGCCCATATCTTGTCCGGAATGCTGTCTTTGCTACATCCTCTTTTTTGATCCGGAGCTAGTGATAACCGAACTGGAGGTCAATCTTTAAAAATACACAAGCTCCTTGTAACTGGTCAAAAAGGTCATCAATTCTTGGCGAGGATACTTGTTTTTAATTGTAATTTTGTTTAGTTCTCGATAATCGACACATAGTCTCATGGTTCCATCTTTCTTTCTTACAAACAAGATCAGTGTGCCCTATGGGGACATGCTCGGTCTTATAAAACTTTTATCCAACAAGTCTTGCAATTGCTGCTTTAGTTCTTTTAATTCGGCTGATGCCATTCTGTATGGCGTTTTGGATATTGGTGCTGATCTTGGCACAAGCTCTATTTCAAATTCTATCTCCCGATTTGGTGGTAGCCTAGACAATTCTTCAGGAAATATGTCCTCAAATTCACACACTACTGGAATCCCTTTGGCTGACACCTCCCGTTCCTCAGATATACTAGCATAGGCCAAATAGGCTTGACATCCACCCCTCATCAAGTGCGGTCATGAATGCCAAAAATGAAGCAGGATGCTTCCTTTCACGGACTCCTTGAATATAAAATGGTTTACTGCCGAGAATGGCAAAATCTACCATTTTTCGATAACAATCAATGTTTGCATAATATTTTG
Organism: Nepenthes gracilis; assembly: GCA_033239525.1. Taxonomy (NCBI): domain Eukaryota; kingdom Viridiplantae; phylum Streptophyta; class Magnoliopsida; order Caryophyllales; family Nepenthaceae; genus Nepenthes; species Nepenthes gracilis. The sequence goes on from BSYO01000007.1 coordinate 12,789,671, forward strand.
TAAACCAGTCCATTCCTAGGATTACATCAAAATCATTCATTTCCAGCAAAATCAAATTTGCTGACATCTGAGATCCATTAATCTCAATAGCACACTCTAGGTAAAAGACATCTAATAGCACAGACGACCTAGTGGGCTTTGAAACAATTAGGGAGTAATGAAGAACTTTGGGGGATGATGCAAGATTGTGTGCAAATCCAGGTGAAACAAATGAGTGAGTGGCTCTGGAATCAAAGCGTACATGGCAGGGGTTGCCACAGATAGAGAGAGTACCTTCTATCACTTCTGTTGATACTGCAGCCTCCGTAGTAGAAATGGCAAATACCTTGCCTCGAGCAGGAGATTTGGACTCTAGTGCTTACTTTGAATGTGGGTAATTTTTGATCATATGCCCCGCCTGTCCACAATTGTAACATGCCCCCAGCTTCTTAAAGCATGGTTTGCCCTCGCGCAGTTTCTTGCAGTGAGGACACCGGTTGGTTGATGCCCTGGAAGTTTGAGCTGATTTTTTGGACTCCTTTCTTGACTCCGGCAGCCTTGCCTTCTTTGATGGCCTTCTAGATCCTACACTGGAACTAGCCCTCGAACCACTCTAGCTAGTGGCCTTTTTCTTAAAAATGCCTCCTTCTCCAGGTTCTTTCTCATAAATAATTGCACTATCTAGTACCTCCCTATAGGTAAGGAGCTTTAGAGTTTACAGATGTTTCCTAATGTCATCCCTTAATCCCTGAGAAAATCTTCTCGCCTTTCTTTCCTCATCTTCGATCATATAAAGAGCATATTGAGATAACTTTGTGAACTTAGCATCACACTTTGCTATAGTACGATTGCCCTGCCTCAACCGTAAGAACTCCTCTTCCTTTTGCCCACGAATGCTGGTAGGAAAGTATATTTCCATAAAAGCCTCGTCAAACATGGCCCAAGTAATTTTACCTTCTGGTACCCCAAACATTTTCTTTTGCATTTTCCGCCAGTGATAGGCCTCTCCCTCTAGTTTATGGGTGATAAAAAGAACTCTGTCTTCAACAGAACATTTAATGACTGCAAATACTCTCTTTAATCGTTGGATCCAGGTACCCGATTTTATTGGGTCCGAATATCCTAAGAATTCTGGGACTCGCTCATTAATAAAGGAATCATATATTGTTGTTCCCTGATTGACGGGAATCGGGACCAAGACAGGGGCTAGATTTTGTTGTCCCATGGCTTCCATAACATTGGTCAACCTTTCTAACATGTTCAAGTACTTCTTCTCCTTTTCCTGAGAATCACTAGTACTAGCAGTCCATTTTTCTATACTTGCCATTCTCCAACTAGTGCACTATTGAAAGAAAAACATATTGGTCAGATTATAATTTAGCCCAAGCAATAACTAGGACTTGACACATAATGTCTTAGTCCTGCTTAATGCTAGCCAACTTGTCTAGACTAGAACAACTAAATCTAACCGGATCAACTTAGTTGTCCTGCTCATTTAATAGGTCTTAATCTATCCTAAGCTTCCGCATAAACTCATATCAAAACCTAGGGCATATCTTTTTTCTCTAATACCAATTGTGACGGACCGGCCATATTCCCTTCTTATGGCATCCATCAATTTATCGTACTTATACCGTATTAAAATATACTATTGTCAAAAGGTACATATATCTATACTTATACGGGTGGGCATAAAAATTTTCTTTTATTTTACTTTCGCGTGTACAAAATCGCATAATGCTGGTCATTCAGTTGGCCAAACACATGAAACCCAAAAAAATGAATTGAGATGACGCTAGGTACCACAAATTTCTTAACCCAAAAATAATTCTGCGGGAGCACATTAATACCCATTAGTTCATACAGCGGAGTCACTTTATAATTTTTCCAGAATATTAAAAAAGAAATTACATGAAGATAGGTCATTGACCACTGCAATGTCTGGATCAACCTTTCCTCCTAGTTAGTTCGTCCTGATCTACTCTTTTTTGTCCGGTAGAAATTATTGTTCGTTTGAAAATTGAGGAAACAGAAAAGAGTGAGCAGAAAGCCCAACAAGGTATCCATTAGATTAAATCATGCTTAAATATAATTTCAGAGCAAAAGCAGAAGACAAAATAAGAGCATTTATGCATACAGATCATGTTATATATATGCCGAAGTCTTTTTCATGAAATTGAACATCATAGGCCAAAGTTATTGCCTTCATAACCGATTTCAAGTAACAAGTCTAATTTCCAATTTAGATTTTTTCTTTAACAAAACTGGCCTAGAACTTGGTAAAAATAGAGGCCAAAGTCAATATCAGTGACTGCTCTATTTTAGCCCATTTAGTCTGTCAGTCTTATTTCTTTCAATCGAACTGGCCGGTTTTATGAGGGATAATTTTTTCCAAAAATATGGAGATTTAGTTAACATCTTGAAGTATTTTCATTAAATATTTCATGGCATGAATCAATTAAATAATCGTGTAAAAATTTAGATATCAGCATGGTGTAGCAGAGTTCAGCAACAGAGTCCCATTTTGACATGTTGCTGAACTTTGCTCATTCTAGCATGGATCGGTGGAAGTTTTAAGTATTGGATTGACAATACTTGAAGCTAAAATCAATAATTAAACGACAAATCAAAGAGGGAGAGGAGTTTTTGCCTTAATTAATTTATAAAAATTCTTGAAGCTTTCTATTCAAACAGCCAGCTTCTCTCTTGGCTTGGAGTTCAAGCTGGTTTTCTCCTCTCTCTTTCTCCATTTTTCTTTCTATTTTTTCCTCCTTTATTTTGGTGAAATTCTTTATTTCTTATCCCCCTAAATAAATAAATTAGTGGTGAAATTTTTAGAAGTTGCCACAACCCATAAAAGGTGGCAATCTCTTGGCTACTCAACGATGACTCACCCTTTGCATAGGGTGAGTTGTTGGATCCTCCATGAGCCACTTATTGGTTTCTAATTGGGGGTTTATTTGATACATATTAAGCCTTATTATGTGACATGTGTCCCATAAAATTTTCATGCAAAAATTATTTTTCTTTCCTTTATTTTTTTTATTTTTCTAATGTGCACGGTGGGTGTGTGTGTGAAAGGAGAGGGCCGGCCCTCTCTTCTCCTTTCTTCCCCTTTCTTTCTTCCAAGCTTTTACTAAGTATGCAGTTATGATGAAGTGATATGTGTCCCTTAATTTTAAATAAAAAAAAATGGTCAAGGGTTATTAAAAATTACTTAATTATTATGGTATTAGTTAGTCCCTAGATTGACACTTCTTCCCAATTTATTTAATTTCATTTAGCTACTTTTGGGTCCTTCTAAATATTAATTTTGATCGTAAATTTTGGTTAGGTCGTTGCTTAGAAGTTTTGGCAGCTTCCAAGCTGGTTTCAGGTTCACCGGGACGCTAATGTGATCAACTGAAATTTGTTCGATTACCAACCAAATTTAGTGATTTAATTCTTATTTGATTTGAGTCATATTTAATCAATTGAGACAAGTTCAGTTATTAATCGGGTGTAATTTCGGTAATCAGGTTATCTTATTGTCAACTGAAATTAATTTGATTATAAATCAATTTGAGAATTTATTAATCGAATTAGTTCCATATCATTGGTTCAATTATTTATTAACTAGAATTGAAGTCAGTTTCATCAAATAAATTTTTATTGTATTTCGGGGTAAGTTCCTGACTTCTATAATTTACTATTTATTGATCTTAATTTTACATAAATTAATTTAGTTTACCAAATTATGAATAATGAATCTTGATCCTCACACCATGGCAAAACACTGGGTATAATAAAACCAAAATCCAGAAGGTCCTACAATTACTGTTTCAATTCTTTCAACTCAGTAGGAGCCATATGATAGGGTGTCCTTGAGGTAGGGTGCCGATCCCGACACAAGATCAATCCCAAACTCAATCTTTTAGTGTGGTAGCAAAGCAGATAATTTATCCGAGAATACATCCTCAAACTCGCATACCACCGGAATCTTCTTCACTAATAGCTTCCGGCTCTCCTGTGACGTACCATATCCAAACCGAAAACCAGCAAGGATCCGGCTGTAATATGGACGTCGGACTAATACAAAACCTTTACAATATCCAACATGTGACGGAACGGATTTTTTTTTTCCTCAAAGCTTCCGTCAAAACAAGAATACCATTAGCGGTCTATACATAAGGCAAGACTTCGCAAAAATTTGTGCGCAGAGTCTCCTTTAAATGGATGAAAACCCAAAATACAAATCCTGTAATAATCATTTAAGACAAGCACACAACTATCCATCATATACATTTCCTACAACAAACATTCACAGGATCCTATGTGCCATCCATGGCACAAATCCATCAAAGCAATTGCTATTCTAACAGATAAATAACGAGATGTCATCTAGGACCTGCACAGGAAATCCAGAGTATATAGCGGAAGTAACTAAGAACCTGCAGAAGTATAGTATATTCTCTTTTACTATCATACATATCATGAGCTTTCTTTACAAAAATTCACAAGTTCTATAACATCAATAAACGTGGAATCGGTATTCAAGATCACATTTCTAGCTAGGTCATTGCACCCACAAGCTCTTCAAAAATGGCTTCACAATGCTCTAAGTCCCCAAAAAGCCTTCAGAAGCTTTTCCCTGGTCTACTCCTTTTCGTCAAGCAAAAGCTTTACTGTCTCATCTGGAAGGGGGGAAAATATTAAAACAGTGAGCCGAGGCCCAACAAGGTACATGCATATGAACAAGAAAACCATGATGCGTAATAAATCATGTAACAAATGCGAAACGAAACGCTCGACATAAAAAGTAATTCAGAAACGTGAAAATCATACTTTGACAAGAAATACCTTTCATAAATCGTAAATCGGGCCTCTCGGTAAACAGAATCGTAACGAAATCAGAATCGATGACGGTAACCAATAACGGAATCGCAAAATGAGCCAATAATGTAAATCGAAAATCGAATCGGAAGCAAGAACATATCAAAACAAGATGAACTTGCTAGCGTACCCTACTAGCCGAGGGGGCGAGTGATCGAGGATAGATTGTGTTCACTCCACACAATCCAAGGCCAGAAACAGGGGTATCCCATCTCGAGGGATCAGAACAGGGTGCCACCCAAAGGTAGGCCGGTAATAGAAATTTCCTCCTAACCGTAACGCCCCGAGGGCAGGGCGGATCACAAATAACTCCATGGATAGAGTTATCCTCGATTACCACCGGAAAGTCCTAAGGCATGCCGGAGAACCTATCCGAATCAAGTCGATCTGGGTCCCGGAATAACTATAACTCGAAATAGCCTCTTTCACAATCATAGTTTCAAAATTAACTTTCAAACATACGGTAAATCACCTAAAAACTCCTTCGATTAAATTCAACGGTGCATGAAAATTCGTCGGTACAAGTCCGTGCAATTTTTCAGAAACAAATTATACAGGAAGCTTCATTACGATGTCAATTAAATTTCTTATAACTGGAGCTTTGGTTAAAAATCACTAAAACCCTTTCATTTTCGTACTTAGTGCTTCGCCAAAACTTCCGGACACAAATCGGTCTCTAAACAAGCCTTATTTCATGAAATCAAGCCATAAATCCAAATATACATACTTAATCATGCATTTAAACCATAAATACCCAAAATTTCGTGTTAGGGTTTGGCCATGTTCTCTCAAAGTCAAATTAAACACATAACACAAATCCATGCATGAAATCGGAGCCAAATACTTCAATAAATATGAACAAACATGAAATCTAACCAATTAATCGAGGGAAACATGCTTCAACAACATTTTTAGAGCATTTCCATAAACTTTAACGCAAGAAAAACGGTAAAAACGCAAAACGACGTCCGAGGTACACTTGCCTTGTCGCGGGCTTTCACCTTTATAACTAGCTCGGGGTTGGATTCGGCTCCCGGGTCTCGTTCTCCCTTCTTCTCTCTCTAAGTCGGCGCCCTCTCTCTCTCCTCAAACCCTAAAATCGCGTGGAAATGAGAAAGAGAGAGCCGCGCGGGTTCTTATGTATCGCGTGAGCCGCCGAGCTCGCCGAGCGCCGCAGGCGGCAAGGCTTCGACAGCCCACCGCTAGAGCGGGGCTCGATCGTGCATTGAGCGGACTTGCTACTGGTTTTCGCCGCCCGATAGGAGGGCTCGAGCCCCTAGCAAGCGCCACTCGGCTGCTTGCTGAATTTCGGGCATTTTCCAACTTTTCACTTTTAATCACCACTTTTTCACTACATGCATAGCCTCTTACCGATATTAATCACCTTAATCACATCTAGTTATTACGTTTTCGGTTTCGGATCCTCACACTACACAACAACAAAACCCATCTAAATCAACTCTGACACATCAAGAAAACCACAACATGCCACACAGGATCCAAATATCCACATCAAACGTGGCTCTAATGTGTGTATTCAATCACAATGTCGAGCAGAGAAAGATGCTGCTAGGTACCTAAAATAAATCATCACAATCCTACAGAAGCATATACTAGCAACCACAGATGCAGCGAAAATTTACTATATCATGTTATCATCCATACATAGAAATATACATAATCAAAGTCATCCAAAAATATACAAGTCTCCATACTTATACAAAATCATAGAAATGCAAATAACTCCAAGGGGATTTTCTTGTTCAAGCCTAGACCACTTTTAGTCATAACTCTATCTCGTCATGCATAAAGGCATGCTCATCTAGAAGAGAGAAAGTAGCAAGGGTGAGCCAAATGCTTAATAAGTACAACATAATAAAAAACAATAACAATACATGGGAATTAAATCAGAAAAGGGATACATGAGCATAATGAGGGTTCGTAAACATAGAACATGATCGAATGTGTTTTCAGAGTGCAAATAATTTCCCTCATTTTATCTTTCTTTCTTTGGAATATAAATCATGCATAATTACTCATCTTTGCAGACCAGAACCAGTAGGCCTTACCAGCAAAAGGTGCTGGAGAATGAGGAAAGACATGTATTTGTTTCTACACATTCTAAAGCCGTAATCTCCTATTAAAGACCCAGAGGTGGGCCATCTACATATAATCCCTATAGACGGGGCCTTATCACATATGCCACCATGTCCCCTATGGCTCAGAGGCAGTTCTCATACTTCCACAAAATATCCTAAGCCTTGCTAAGGAATATCACCCGCTACAATACACAACAAGGATAATCCTTGAGCTTCCACTATATATTAATGGCATGTCAAAAAATGCTACCCTCTAAAATATAAATATGTGGTCCTGGTTTTATGATTCCTATTCTTTTAGGAAAAGTCTACCAAACTTCTTTCACAAAATTCTTCCTCTAGGAGAATGAATCATACATATATCAAATCATAGCTTTTCCTTCGTGTACTTGCATAATTTTCATATGTTTTTTGGGTTTAAGTCTTCACAAGACTTAAATTATATGTATGAACATCATAAAGTATAGGGAAAACAAAAACTCCTACCTCCATAAGCCAACGTAACTATAGAGCTTCCAGATGATATTTCCTTCATAAATGGTTCATAAATATATTTTCGGACTATACGATTGAACATTTACAATTATATGTAATTAAATATCAAATTAAACATAGTGGAATTATGCAAAAAACTCAAAAAATTTGGGTGAACAGTGCCGGCACGGGTTTAATGTTCTGAGACACATGAAATGGGTCAAAATTTGAAAATGAAACACCAAACCGATAAATACGCATATTCAAGATATGGGTAAATTATAATTGAAGCCAAATGATGCATAATTTACCATAATTTCAGGTCTAACAAAAGGGGGTACAGGTTTAGGTTTTGACCGAAGTTGGGCCACGCATAATATGGGAAAATCGGACATCATACGACAATTACTTCATGCAAGGGTCATGAGTTCAGTAAAATACAAATTTTGGGTGGGTACCGAAACGAAAATACCTAAGAGATACAAACACAAATCAAAAAGAGAGAACAAAGAGGGTATCAATGTAATTTCGACCCAATATTATTTCTCTAACTAGCTCAAAGTCGGAATCGGACGCGAAAGCCTCGATCTCCACTTTCTCTCTCTTCTCCTTCGTGTTGCTTCTCTCTCTTGCACGGCTTTCTCTGCATGCGCAGTTGCTGTTGCTCGACTTGCCACCGTCATGAACGGCCATTGCCGGCCACCGCTGACCGCCCACGTGCCGCCTTCTTCCCTTGCAAACCCTCCTCTCTCTCCACTTTTCTTTCCCCGAAACCCTCGCCCCACTTTTCTTCTTCGAATCCCCTTTCCCCCTTCTGCTTATGTTGTTATTACTATTATTATTATTATTATTATTATCATATATGTATGTATATATATATATATATATATATATATATATATATATATATATATATATATATAGTCGGCGCCCGAAGTGTACCCTTTCGGTCATTCGACTACTGATTTAAGTTTTGTGATTAAAAGAAAAAGGAATTAATATATATATATGACCGAACGGGTACACTTCGGGTGCCGGCTCAACAAATCTAAATATTCTCCAAATTTTTATAATATTTAATTAATTTTTATCACATTAAAAATACCCAAAATAATAAATATATCAATTAAATCGGATAAAAAAATTAGAGATATTGCATTCTCTTCCACTTATAGAAATTTCATCCTCAAAATTTAACAAATTTTAAAACTCAACAACAGAGAATAGTTGTGACGGACAAGATTATTTTTTCAATAAGTAACCTCCGTCAATGGTTACATAAACTAAAACCCATAATTAACCTATGGATTCTACAAAAACCCTCCGTCAATGGTATCAAAAACCTGCGGAAGTATAACAAAACCATAATATAATAATAAGCCACATCCATCCATGAGTGGCTGTTTACATTCTAATATGATAAAAATAATCCAATCTTCAAGCTTCGATGTCCAGCAACTCCCTTCAATGCAAGTCTCTCTCCTTACTCTAACTAATTTGGCACTGGCTAAGTGTTCTCATATGGAAGGAAAAATAGCAAGAGTGAGCATATAGCTCAGCAAATATAATCATAAGTGTTCTCATATGGAAGGAAAAATAGCAAGAGTGAGCATATAGCTCAGCAAATATAATCATACTCAATACTCATAGGCAAATAATAGAACAATTGGAATGGGGGGATACAAGTAATCTCAATAATCATGAATCAGGAGAGGGAACAGGAAACATCTGGAATCACTGGATTCTCACGGTTACATCGATTAGGCATTATCCATTTTCATCATTATATCATCTTTGCGGACCCGGGCTAGTAGGCCGTACTAACCAATGATGCGAGAGAACGAGGAAAGGAATGTATTCGCTACATATTCTAAAGCCACGACTACATTTTAGTTCTGCAACACTCGACCATCGGTTGCATCTCCACTATGCAACACCCAACGAACGACTACATCTCCACTATGTAGCGTTCAACCAACGGCTATATTTTAGGCCTCACAAAGACTCAACCACCTCAACACGCCCCATATCCCCTGTGGGGACCAGGGCAATCCTCGTTCTTCCACAGTAGTTTCCTAAAGCGTACCATAATCATCACCCGCTCCCACGAGCGACCAGAATACGTGGCCCTGTATTCCTCGGGTTCAGACCATGATGGACATGGTAAGCTAAAGAATACTACTCCTATGAATAATGGTCCTAGTTTCAAGGTTAGTTTCCACACTTAGAGAGGAAAATCTACATTTGCCATACACATTTACAACTCGGGAAATCCCACTCCCATCACATACAACTCTATCCGGGAGATCATTCCATCACATACATCTCCATCCGGGAGATCATTCCATCACAATGCACAATGTGGATTCTTTTCCCATTTACTTGCTCGGTTCACAACTTTCTGTGGGACTCAATCCCATCATTACAATTCAATTCATGTTCATAAGAGAATTCCGAATTTCATACCTTCGATAATCACGTATCATTTTAGAAGCCTCTTGGACTCGTTTCCTTGCTTCCGGCACATGGATTCACATTTTCGGGGCTTACATTTATGTTCAAACAATTAGACGTCACTTCCATAACAATTAAACGAGGGCATAACATGTCCATTTCCCATTTCATTTAGAGTGAACGGTGTTAGGCTTCTTTTAGAGCATCCGAACGTCGCAAACGGTTTGATACTTGTGAGATCGGGCGTCCGGTGGATACGTACGTACAATGGGGACACGATGTTTCATATTTTGAGCTCAATTTAACGTAATACGATGATGAAAGTATGCAATTTTCCCATTCATTTTCGGATGAATAGTAATAGGGGACTTTTAAAACTCCCGGATGCCACGAACGGGTCGAATCTTACGGAATCGGACATCTGGTCATATATACATACAATTGGGATGCGGGGATTCATATTCTAGAGTCATTTCAACACTTTATGAAGGTAAAAGCATGCAATTTTCCCATTGGGTCTTGGGTGAACAGTGTCAGCGCCCGTTTAGAGGGCTCGGACGCCGTGAATGGGTCGAGACATGCGAAATCGAACCCGCGACTGACATATGTACATCATTGGGACATGGGGATTCACATTTTGAGGTTAATTTCATGATACACCGAAGGGAAACAAAAAATCCCCAATTTCGTGGGTTATGGTTTCGATAAAACCAAACCGAGTGGATCAGACATGATTCGGACAAATAACTACATATTTCTTGGACATTAATCTTGCGTTTCATGATTCTAACATTTATAGTGGGTATCGATACAAGAATACCAAATAAAATCAAGCAAAACATCGAAAGGGAACGAGAAGTGAGTATGAGAACACTTGCCTCGACGCGTGCTTTCACCTTTATAACTAGCTCTCGGACGGATTTGGACTCTATGGCCTCGATCTCCTCCCTTCTCTCACTAGAATCGACAGTCTCTCTCTCTCTAGAAGCTTCTAGGCTCATGGAAAAAATGAGGAAAAAGAAGCACGACACGGCTTTAAAACAGACTTGCGCTCGAGTGCGTGGCGAGCACACTGCGAGCGCAAGCATTTGGTGATGGTCGGCTCGAGTGCACGGCGAGCGCATAGCCAGCACAGGCAATTCTTGATTTTGGGCTCGATAGGTGGGCTCGAGTGCACGGAGGGCGCAGGTCTGGCCCGCGGCAAGCCTGCAACATGCCTACGTCGCGTTTTCGCCGTTCAGGACCCGTTTTGACCATTCTAACCCAATCTTTCACATCCTTGGACCTTATTTTTGATTATATAACCTCAATAAGTCATGATTATCATAATTTAAAACCCAAAATCTCATTTACAAGGTAACATTTCACGGTTTATAGTTTTCGTTCCCGATTTACCGCTTTCGGCTCTTTGAGCTTTTTAATCCGATTCTCCCACACCTTTTGACCATAATACACCTATGTTAACTTAATTACCTTGTAATTATTATAGTCTTAAACCGAAACCTCACAATAGTCGTTCCAGATGACTTCCACATTCCCAAATCACTTTCTTGATTAGATGATTATTCCTAGGGAACCTTAACTATTGAATTATCCAAATTCTCGATCGGAATTGAAACCTTACTATAAGACAAATTCTGAAGGTCTGATAACGGTTATCCTGATCACAAACCTACTTAATCATCAATACATGGGAGATACCACGATAATCCACCCAAATCCAATGATAAGCCCAATTATAGTCTACCTCTCCAACATAATACAAAATCTCAAACGAATCAATAGGCTCTCACCTCGATACCTCCTAAGTCTTAAGAATGATTATCTATTTGGAACCTTAATCTCATTCTAAAATTTCTGGGTTGGGAGCCCACATACTTATGCTGCGCTACTCTGATTAACTATTCATTAGGGTATTAAAAATCCTTTTGCAGCAGATATCCATTGATTCATATCAGACACTTAAATTGCCTAGCAGCTAAAAATCTTAAGAAAAATCCAAGGATGCTAATACAACTAAGGCAAAGCCCAAAATTATTAGATTACAATCAACCTAGGGAATGCAATTGAAGTAGTCATCTAAAAATTTTGGTGCTATCACAAGTTATTACTAAAACCTCGAAACTCGAATACTTAGCAACTTATCATCCTGTCGGCATACCAGCCAGCCAACTTATTCTATCCAAACGTATCATCCAAGTCACGATGAATGGGCTATCCTAGTTTGTCAATTCCACAATTATCCAAATGGTATCCTGAATTCTTGCTGCCCTAATAACCTTGAAACCAAAACGGTGAGGGCTTCTCATCTCATAATTCCATGATCTCACTACCCAAGAGGCAACTCTGCTTCCTAAAACTGAAGGCAAAGCACCCCCTTCGCTTAGATATTAGGAGTCACTCGAGATTCACCCTATAATAACTCCTATGATGCATCAAGACATACCCAATCCAAAGTTTCTCGACATCAAATTATTAGCAATAATATTCTTCTTGGCTGACGATACATTTTATAAGTATAATCCTTCAACAATCTCACTAACCTACGCTATCACTTGATCGACTTTTCTTGACTGACACCGAGATTCACCATTGCGGTCCTTAAGTAGATTTCACCAGCCTGCACAGACATATGGCCATCTATCCTTACAAGACAACCTCTCAATCTTTTAGGATCATTAGACATTAACTATTTTCACAAGTAACTCCTAGCAATCCTCAAAGAAAATGTCTCAATGGCTAACTCCAGACTATGGGTGGAATAATTCTAATCGTAGACTTCCCACCAACTAAACCAAAGAGAAACCACCCATATATGATGAAGGGAAAATACAATCCAAGCCCACCTTGAAAGCATTGCATTCTATTACAATTTACTTGGCCAATCAGGGATCAATCCAAGCGATAAGGTCTACAATTAATCCTCTACTCCTCGAAAACTACCCCCACATATCCCATTTCAACGAATACTGATTGCTTCTAAGTCAAACGCCACACGGGCGCTGCAAACCTCGAGGAATACTTGTCGAGTTACTCTTTCGGGTTCTACTAGACCTAAGAAAGTGACACATCTTCAAGTCATCAATCAATCTTTTCCAAATTAGCCATCGCTCCAAACTCTAAAGAATCACATTTATGCAATCAAAAAACCACATGCCTAACATAACATTTCTCCTAACCAAACTTACATTCCTTTCTTACTAGAGCACACGGCTAATTATTTTCATAGCCCAAGATACAGTACTCAAATAGAATTCGTACACCCCATGATTCCTTGAATTTATCAAGGAGGCCATAACAAATTGACCTACATATGGCCGGAGGGTCCAATCCATAAAATTTATAGAAATACCAATGAACCTACAAAACACAAATGGCGTTACTGAAACTTGTAATGGCTATATCTTAATTCCAAAAGTTACCATAGGTATAATTCTCAATTACCCACAATTGATAGCACTATGGATTTAAATCAACCTTAGGAAAGATCTACCCCTTCAATGGATCAACAAATCACCTATTTATTTCCCAGGGCCCGCTTATTGAACTATTCATCTCCCGAACAGCCTGATTTCAATCATCTGCATGAAGCCTCATCCTTCATCTTACCTATCACAAAAGTCCTAGAGTAGTTCATAATGGGCATTTAATCGATACTTCCTCAATTCTACACAATCCTTAAAAATCGATGTCAACCCTGACACAACCTCGAATTATCAACCAAAGATAACTCTGCCTAATCTTTTCCCTTAAGAAACATCCTCAATATCATATCAAATATTAACACCACAAGGCAATCAATTCATCCCAATCAATCATATCTACAGACCCAAGAAAAATGTCACAGACCTCGATGCAACTAGTCTAAAATCCATGATCCTCAAACAAATGAATAAACTCGGAAATACAAATGAAATATAGATTCAAAATCCTAAAATAACACATACTCTAAAATGTTAAGATTTGAGAATCTTACCTTCCACCACGATAGACAACACCCCTATACTTGTGCTATCACCATGAAACCTCAATTCCAGGCATTGAACTTCATCACTATCTGACCGTTGAAATATGGACAATCCTTAATCACGTGGTCGAACTGTCCACAATTGAAACATGCTCCCAAAAATCCCATCGAAGCAAAATATTTATCCACAGAGCATCCACAAACATATCCTACATATTTCTTTATCCTTGAGACCCATGACTCGTTTTCAAATCAACCAACCGAGGTCGACGTCACCCACCATCTTATGTGGGGACACATTACCTTATCATCTTCCAAACTCCAAATCACCGTCAACGCTATCACAATTTTCAGGATCCATATTTCAACCTCTATTGGATCTAAGCTATCCAAAGGTTCATGTACTTAATCATTACTAAATTGATTATATATTGACATCCTTGGATTCACTATAGTAGAAACTTGACTCTAAGTCATACTAACCTTGAGCTATCGATTCCACCTTGTGCACCTCACTTGCAACGCTGATTAAGCATCCCTTCTTAGCAAATTTCTAGCCTAAGAACCTCAACTCAGAATTGATCAAACTTAAACTTCAAACCAAAATCGTTTAATCTAGGCCCTGAATCAATGTCGGTCAACTTAAATAGTAAATCAGCATCAATCAAATTTCAACCTTAAGGTGCCTCCATATGACTTCTGCTCATGACCACCACCACGAGTAGTCCCTCGTCTAGGAGCAATTATGGTTACTAATATCCTATCTGAAAGCAAAACAACACCAGTTGGACCACTAACTGGGATGCATAATGTAATATCTAAAATATTTTACTTGATTTAATTAGAATTATTTATTATTTTGGGTAAATTGTGGTGTGATAAAAATTAATTAAATATTATAAAATTTTGAAAAATATTTGGATCATTGGGCCAGCATCCAAAGTGCACCCATTCAGTTGCCTGAGTATCAATTTGGGGTTTAGAATAAAGAAAATGAAATATAATAATAATAATAATAATAATAATAATAATAATAATAATAATAATAATAATAATAATAATAATAATAATAATAATAATAATAGAAAGCAGAAGGAGAAGGAAGGAAGGAGGGCTCGGGTGGTAGCAAGGGTTTCAGGGAGATGAGAGGAGGGTTTACCGAGGGAAGAGGGTGGCGTGCGATGGCCGGCGGTAGCCGACGATGGTGGTGGCTGCGGGTGAGGCGGCTGCATGCGTGAAGAGCCACATAGGGGAGGAGCCACGTGAAGGAGAAGAGGAGGAAATGGAGGCTTTCGAGTCTGATTCTGACTTCAAGTTAGTTGAAAAAGTTGTAGACCAAGTCAAGGCAAGTGTACTCATACCCTCTTTTTACTCTATTTTGATTTTAGGCTTTTTGTTGGGTATTTTCATTCTAGTACCCATCTAAATCATAAAAAATATGGAACCCATAACCCTAGTATAATTTATTTACTGTTTTATACCCGATTTTCCTGCCAATTCGCCTGATTTGGCTTTGAGAAATCCTAACTGGCACCCAGCTCGGGTTTCCCTCCCCATTTCAGATTCTATGCTTATTTTGCCCTTAATTGTATGTTATCTATGTCCCAATCATTTACATACTTTGGTTGGGTGTCCGATTTTTCAAAAATCGACCTGTTCAGCACGTCTGGATGCTCTAAACTTGCACTGTTCTTTTCACCCGGAGGCAAAATAGAAATTTTATATATTTCCATCATAATTAATTATTTTGTAACCTATGTCTAATTGTACATGTTTAATTGTAAGCTCTGAAAAATATGTTGTGCTCTGTTTGTAAAGGAAATATGTCCTAGAGGCTTCAAGTGATAATTGTCTCTTGGAGGTAAGAAATTCTAATCTTTCCTATACATTATGATATCCATGCATCCAAATTGAATTGTGAAAAGACTTTAATCTGAAGGTAAGACAAAAAATGTACAAGTATTTGGAGGAAAATCCACAATGTATTATGTGATCGAATTCTTCTCCCGAATGGAGATATTGTGAATAAATTATGGGAGACCTTCCCTCAAATGAATAGGAAATCATGAAACTAGGACCATAGAATTATGTTACGATGGGTAGTATCCCTTGGCCTATCATTTGTTTTACAATAAAGACTCAAGGATTATACTGGCCACGTATTATAGCGGGTACTACTCTTAGCAAGCCTTAGGATGTTACTGTGGAAGAACGATGACTGCCTCTGGACAGCGAGAGGTTAGGGTAGAGTTTGATTAGCCCTGTATAACAAGTGATAGGTATACCGTTATGCCACGTGGTATTTGGCCTGTCTATAGGTATTATATGGATGGTCCCTTATCTGGGTCGATAATAAGAACTCACGACCTTAGATCATGTGGAGTATCATGATCCTCTCATCGTTTCCTGTACCTTTAGTAAGTAATATTTACTGACATTGGTACACAAAGATTATTGTAAATCATGAAAAGTGTATAAAATTATATTTCATATCTTCAAGTTTCTTATCATATTACTTCCGTCTCGTTTCATGTTTCATTTGAATATTCATATTGTTGATTATTTGTTATGATGTACTTGTTGAGCTGTTAGCTTACTCTTACTTTTTCTTTCCTTCCAGATGAGCATGCACTTATGCCTGACTAGTCTGGGTAGGCTGTAGAAGCAGGATAGGTAGCTGATACCGATTGAGAAGCTTTTTGGGACTTGGTTGTATAATTTTATATGGACGGAGAACTTGTATAATTTGTTTTGATGCTTATGGATATTTATGTATGTGATAACGATGATGGATGTATAGTTTAGTTTCCTCTATATATTTATGGTTGTAGTAGTTTCCGCAAGTATTTTTTTAGATGTAATTGGTTACCTAGTTGGCATATTTCCTGGACCAACATCATACCCAGAGTTATGATGCCGATGCCACACATTATGAAATTGTGGCAAGTTGGGAACCTGTGTGGTATTGTATGTGTGTGGTGTTATTGTACAAAATTTTGTACAAGTTTTGTATTTGATGGATATCCATTTTGTAGATAAAACTCTACCGAATTTTTGATAAAATTTATGGTCCATCACAGATAAGCTAAACAACCAAACTTAATCTCTAACCCTAACTTAGTTCAAGCCTAAGCTAGCCAACTAGGATAACCAGAACTATCCAATCTAACTAAATTGTCCTACAACTATATCTACTTATTCAATCGATCTTGCTCTAACCTAAGTTTCCACATACGATTCAAATCAAATATAAGGCATCTCGTTTTCTCTGATACCAACTGTAATGTACCATATCCAAACTAAAAACTAGTAAGGATTCGACTATAATACGGATGTCGGACTAATACAAAACTTGTACAATATCCTGCACAATAACAAAACCCATCTAAATCAACTCCGACACATCCGAAAAAACTATAACAAGCCAAACAAGATCCAAATATGCACAACAAACGTAGCTCCAATGTGTGTATCCGAACACAACATCGAACAGACAAAAATGCCTCTAGGTACCTAAAATAAATCATCACAATCCTACAAAAGCATATACTAGCAGCCATACATTCAGCAAAAATCTACTATATCATACTATCATCCATACATAGAAATATACATCATCAAAGTCATCCAAAAATATACAAGTTTCCATACTAATAAAAAATTAAAAAAATGCAAATAACTCCAAGGGGATATTCTAGTCCAAGCCTGGATCACTTCTAGTCATAACTCTATCTTATTAGACATAAAGGTGTTCTTATCTAGAAGGAAGAAAGTAGTAAGAGTGAGCCAAATAATGAGCAAGTGCAACATAATCAAAAACAATAACAACATATACAAAATAAAACAGAAAAAGATATATGAGCATAATGAGAGTGTGTAAATATAGAACATGATCGAATGTGTTTTTAAAGTACAAATAACTTTCCACGTTTTATCTTTTACTCTTTGCAATATAAAACATGCATAATTACTCATCTTTGCGAATAAAGGTCAGTAGGCCTCACAAGCAAAAGGTGCGAAAGAACGAGGAAAGGAATGTGTTTGTTTCTATACATTCTGAAGTTGCACCTGCTATTCAAGACCTAGAGATGGTCCATCTACATATAATCCCTATAGACGGGGCCTTATCACATATGTCACCATATCCCCCGTGGCCCAAATGCAGTCCTCATGCTTCCACAGTAATATCCTAAGGTGTGATGACCCGAGTTCCAAAATACGATAATTAGGGTGAAATTGAATTAGTAATTATCAAGGATTAGGTTTAAAATATGGGAAATTGAGTTCAGAAGTAAAAAGAGGAAGCTCATCCTTGTAAGGTATCAGATTTTCAAAATATGAAAATTGGGAGGTAATTAAGTTAAAATAGGTGAATTGTGGTCAAAAGGACTGGGAGGAATCAGATTGAAAAGCCCAAAGTTTCAGAATTGGTAAAATCGGGGATCGAAGTTATAAATCGAGAAATGTTATTACGTAAATAAGATTTTGAGCTTTAAATTATGTTAATCATGATTTATTAAGGTTAAATAATCAAAATTAGGGTCTAAGGATGTGAGAAATAGGATTGGAATGGTCAAAATGGGTCCTGGATGGCAAAAATGCAACGTTTTCATATTGCAGGCTCGATGCGTGCTTGACATGTGCCTGACCTACACTCAAGAACCACTTGAGCACCGATGAGGCACGATTTTGTGGAAGGGATTGCCCAAGGACCGCTCAAGGCAAAGTGGGGGCGGCGCGTGATACGAGGAGGGCGCTTGATGGGCTCTCAAGCGCCCCATTGAGCGCAATTTTGCGAAAGGGGAGTGCTCGAGGACCGCTCAACGGGTGCTCGAGCGCCCTGATGGATATAAAAAGGAGGCACGCATTTTCTTAGCCATTCTGTGATGTCTAGAAAAGAATGGAGGGAGAGAAGAGGGAAAGGGAAAGAGAAGAGGAATCCGGCCGTTCTGCTCCGATCAAGGTAAAAATAACGGTAAATCATGCTCAGGCAAATGTACTCCGGATGTTATTTATTATTTTTACAGTGTTTTAATACCTCTGCTACTATATTTATGCTCTAAAAGCATATTTCTCCATGTTCTGCATAAATAAATATTGTTTCTATAAATTAATCAGACAAATTTCATTTTTACATGTATATACTGCAATATCTGGCTTCGATTTCATGTAAATGCACGCGTTTTGTATCCATTTTATGTCCAAAATATTTATCAAAACCCTAGATACGAAAATTGAGGATTTAGTGTTTAAAATCCATAATTTCTGATATATGACAGTCAATTTGTAAAAGAGTACTGTTAATGTTATGATTTATAAACTAAGAAATTTATACGGAACCGCACTGTTGTATTTTTGTTGATTTTTGGAATATTTTGAAAGATTAATTGTGAAATTCTTATTGATTTCTTGAGTTTGATGAGTTATAAGCTAAGAAAATGAAAGGAAAATTGTTTTCTAATATTGTTAATTAAGACCCAAAACTGATATCTTTTGTCATGTGAGGTTCTCCGGCATACCTTAGGAAATTACGGTGGTAATCGAGGATAACTCTGTCTATGGAGTTACACATGGTCTGCCCTTCCTCGGGGTGTTAGTTTCAGAGGGTAAAACTACAGATAATCCACCATCCTTCGGGAGATATTTGTATATTATTCATCGACCTTCGAGAGGTATTTGTATATAATCTCGTAAGAAGGGATATCCCTGTACTGGTTACTGGCCTTGATTGTGTGCGTAATACAATCTATCCTCAATTATTCGCCCCCTCAGCTAGTATGGTACGCTAGTTGGGTCCCTAGGATATTTAACTAGAGTTTTCTAACAAAAACAAGTGAGATTCGGAACTGTTTTATGAAATCGTTGCCTGTTTAAATAGAGTCATGCTTTACTCTTGTTTTCCATGAACTGCTTCTGTTCTTCTAACCTAATTTTAACGTAGTTTTCTGTCCTAGTATATTTATGTTATAACCTGAAAGTATGATTTATACTTCCCGAGACCTATTTATATGGAAATGATGCTTTCCTCATGATTATTGAACGTGTTTCTACTTATTTGCACATATGTTCTACAAGAAAGCATAGATAATGATCTCTGAAGCTAGTTCATGTTAAATTATGCTTTTCTCATACTTTTTGTATATGGCCCTATTCTTTGACAGTTTCTAGAACTATCTGTATATATATTCTGCATGAGATCATTATATTCTACATGTTTTAGTACCTTACTGGGCTTCAGCTCACTATTTTTACTGTTTTCTCCCTCCAGATAAGGATATAGAGAAGATACTAAAGGATTACGCCAAGCTAGAGATTAGCAGGGAAGATTTTAGAGCCTCAGTGAATCCTCAAAGTAATCCTGAAGATTTGGGAATTCTAGCATTTTGCATGTAAACATCTAAACGGTGGACGAAATTATGTATTGAGGATTATTGCACCATTTGAAATCTATTGGATTAGTAATTATGCTTCTGCAGGTTTTTATAGTTGCTTACGCTATTCTGTTTAGGATATGTACAGGTCCTAGATGGCATCTCTTATATATTTTCTGATTTAGTGGATAGGATTATATTTGAACCATGGATGGAAATGGTAAATCGGTGGTCCTGTGAATGCATGTTTTAGGAAAATTGTGATATAAATGGATAGTTGTGTGCATGTATTGGTTTGTTATATAAGATTTGTACAAGTTTATGTTTCTGTTTGGCCCAATTTTAGGAAAAATCTTGCCTATTTTTCTCTAGAACCTTAAGTGAGACTTGGACTTCTGATCTTGTTCTGTAATGATCGAATTATTTGATGATAAAAAAATCCATTCTGTCACAATTGGTATCAAAGAAATGAGATGCCTTAGGAATTGATCGATTGAAAATCGGAAGCACAGGCCTGAATTTCTTTAGGGATAGGTTGGGATAGCTAAGGCAACTAGGATATTTAGGAAGTTGATCCTTAGGCTAGGTTTTAATTTCATTAAACCATTGATAAGCCCTTCCCTTAACGTGATTTCTTGAGGTTTATAATATTATGTTTATTCTTGGTTATAGGATTTAAGATGGCCAATAGAAAAAATCGAAGGAATAACCGTGGTGGTGCTAGTACTCTGAAAGATCAGGAGGCAGCTTATGTTGATTTACTGGAGAGAATGACTAATGTGATGGAATCTGTTGAGTAGAGGCATATGGCTTCGGTCCCTACACCCGAGCCAGCTCTGGCACATCCGGCTCTGATAACTTATGACAGATTTACATCGGAGCGAGCACCAGGATTGAGTAAGCCTGATCAGGCGGAAGCGGATGTGTTGCTTAAAAGGATGAAGAAGATATTTGCTGTGATTTGGTGTACTAATCAGAAAAAAGTCTCCTTCGCAGTATACAAACTGGAAGGTGAAGCCGATAGTTGGTGGAGCATGAATAATAGGACATTAGGAGTGCCCAATGATGCTATCACTTGGGAGCTATTCGAGGATGCATTTATGAAAAAATATTTTCCGCCTAGCCTTCAAGATCAAAAAGAGCAGGACTTCATAAGGTTGAGACAGGAGAATATGACAGTGACGGAGTATGATGCTAAGTTTACTGAGTTGTCCCATTTTGCATATTTTTATGTGGAGGATGAGTTAAGGAAAGCAAAAAAGTTTCAGCAATGGCTGCGGGACTATATTAGGAAGTCACTGTCGATCTTGAAGCTTCAGACTTATGTTGATATTCTAGATAGGGCGGTGATTTATAAGTGGGAGGCAGAGATGGAGAGGTTTTATGCAAAGAGGATAGCTAGCCGGGCTAATTTTAGTATGGGCTCAAATGCAGAACCATAGCCAGCTTCAATGAGCCGTTTCTGAGCCGATTTTCAGCCGCTAGGGTTTCCACCTCGTTTTGTCTTCCTCGATCGATTCATCACCATTTGCCGTTTTACTAAGTTAATTGTTGAAGCATCAGTAGTCCATTAAGTGATGATAACTCTCTCATTAAATCAATTAATCAATTCTGGCCGATTTAAGTACAGAACGCTCGATTGAGGCGAGTGATGGTTTCGCTTATAAATTGAGCCTTTTGGCTTTGTCCCTGGCACCCAACTCAAGCATTACACCATCTAAAGGAGTGAAGGAGTGTCCAGAAGCACGGAGCCCGTCCGAATCCAAAGTTCGAAAACAGAACACGTAAAATGGCTGGAGGTATAAAGTTGATTCTAAATTCCGCTTTAGTGGTTGTTTTAGCCACATCAATGTCTAACATGCTCCACTTGTTCTTTGATTTAACAAGAAAACATGGACTTTGGACATGAAATAATACGAATCCAATGGAACAAGAAGAAAATAGGAGATTTTCAAGAAGTGGGTTAAAACGATTGCCTCATTTGGGTGATCCCACGGAAATATGCAGCATAACCAGCAACTCCAACAGCTCCACTATGCACGGCTCTTCACTCTAACCTACCAACAATGGCTTGGAATTGAGGAAAAAGAAAGGAGACACCTTGGTTATCAACACATTAGGGCTTTCTCTCTCTTCTCTCTCTAAAACTGAAATGGATTCTCTCTCTCTCTCTCAGATGCCATCACTCTCCCTCTCGGCTTCAGTACTCAGCAGAAAACATGTAAGGGCAGCAAAGACTGAGGGGGTATGGCCAAAGGGTGATTATAAAGAGGAGGATTAGGTTTAGGGAGGGGCAAGGTGGCGTCCAAGTCCCCTAATTACCCTTTCAATTATCCTCCAATTATAATTAGAGGGGCAAAACATCTAAGGGCGTAGTTGCTGAAATGAAGAAAAGCTAACTGTTGGGGCATGCCTTAGGTTTAGGTTACAAAACTACGGTTTGCCAAGTGATGTTTAAGGGTTTACGGGTCAATTATATTTTAGTACATTGTTAGATTAATCATCTAATTTTGCCACACAATAATGCATAAAATACAACCACATAATTTCTAATTAATAAATCAAACACCAAAAATAATAATTTAATATTGCCAAAAAAATTACCAAAATTTTCTTTGGTAAATGTCATGAATCCATTACACATCTAGGCCCTTCATAAAATTAGTCTACGCCCAATAAAAAATTATTAGCTCTAAAAGATTTTATTTTTATATTAAATTATTTAATTAATAATCTTTCTTAGTTGTAAATCCAATTAACCAAATTAAAACACCAAAGTGTTACATGAAGAGTAAGAGAGCCACCTTATAGGAAATGTAGACCTAGCCCAAGTCGACAATTGCTTATGAGGTGCAATACTATCCCATCTCCACATAGATCAAAGGCTGATTGAATTCGGATATAGAGAGGAACCCTTGAAAGAAAGTGTGAGATCCCGATCCTGGAATATGATAATTATGGAATAATTATGTGGATGAAATCATGTTAAGGTTTAAGTATAGTAAAAAATTTGGTACCGAAATAAAATGAGGCAAAATGGGCCAATGAAGCATAGGGCACTCGACTTTCATTCGAGCACTCCTTAAGTGGAAAAATGCAAATGCACCGCTCAAGGGTCCACCCGAGGCAAGGCGGGAGCAATCCCGGCTACGAGCACACCGCTCGAGTGCACTTTCGCAAATGCGGGCGCTCGAGCACCAGTCATGTGATCCGTATATGTTCCTCTTTTTCTCGTGTTTTAAAGGGATATTTTGGGTGTTGCGGGTTCAGAACAGCCACGACACGAACATGAGAAGGAAGAAGAAGGAGAGGGGAAAGAGAGGAAGAGGGAAAAATCTTCCGATCAGCTCCGATCAGAGTAAGAATAACAATAGATCAAGCTAAGGCAAGTGTATTACGAACGTTATTTACCGTTTTTACAGTGTTTTAATGTCTAAAATATTATAGTTATGCTCTAAATCAATGGTTCTACATGTTTACCATAAATAATACCTATTTCTCCGGATTAATCGAACAGATTTTATGTTTACTAGTATCTACAGCTAAATATACCTCCGATTTCATGAATACCTGTGTTTGGTGTTCGTTTATCGTCCGGAAGGTTTGGTGAAACCCTAAGCACGAAATTGAAAGGATTTAATGATTTTAATCCATAATTTCTGATATGTAAATATTGATTTATAACGAGATAATGCCCATGTTATGATTTGTAACTGAAAATTTTACATGGAACTGCACTGTTGAGTTATTGAGAATTTCTGAAGCATACTGAAGAGTTATGTGACAGCCCGACTTTATTCCACCGCATAAAGCCGCCGTCAAGCCTAAATCCTTGCCTTGAAATAATAATAATAAAGTGGACATAAAAATTTTTCTTTTCTTTTACACAAGATTGATGAGGCCGAACTATATGAACTGGCCTTCCGGTTTTAATTTCAAACCTGAGATTATTACTAGAATTATTAATTTCATTTATCCAAAATGAAATCACGGAAACATACTAACATCCATCTCATACAGCGGAATATTTTTCAAGTCTTCTCAAAACATCAAAAGGAAATAAATTTAAGCTCTTCATTGATCAGCTCCGGCCCGCTAGCTATATCATATGGTTCTACTCAACTTCGTCCTCCATAAACCTTTCATCATCTGAAAAGTGGCAAGAATGAGCTACAAAACCCAACAAAATACTCACATGCAGAAAATAGAAAACATAAACATATATATAAGTGAATCAAAACAGAGATTCATAACTTAACTTAGCATACGAAAATCATCATGTCTTTTCTTTGGAATTTCCTTAGTCTTTTTCTTATTATCTTGTCTTTTGAAAACTCATAAAAACCATTGAAAATTCTTATCATCTTTAGGGACCGGACGGGAGCGAACAACATCAAGGACGGATTGTGTGTAACCCCACAACCTAAGGCCGTATTCCCTCATTATGCTCCCCGGGAAAGGAGGTAATACCTTTAACCTGGCATACGAGGCCATAGTTCAGAAGTCTTATGCCACCAGAAAGTACCCTCCCGTGGCCCAGGAGGCAATCCTCGAGTGTCACTCCAATATCCTTTATCCATCTTTAACAACAAGTTTAATGGAGACTCGGTTCATAGTTCTTGTCTTTTAATGGCCATCCATCATAGTTCAAAATTCGAAAGTCGTAGAGTTTCACTTGCTGTTCGGATTACATGCATTTTCCATGTTCATATAAATAGGCCGGAGTTCTTTTTCAAACAGAAGGCCGGAGTTCCAAAAGCCAAAGTTCTTTTCAAAGCCGGAGTTCATTTCTTAAAAAGTCGGAGTTCTTTTCAAAAGGCAGAGTTCTTTTCTGAAATCAAAAGTTCTTAAAACTAGAGAGATCTTTCTTTAAAATCCGGGCTCTTAAACCGGAGTGACTTTTCTTTAAAATCCAAAGTGTTTTTTTTTTTTTGTCAAAGTCCGGAGCTCTTTTTCTTAAACGGATGGAGTGTTTTTTTTTTTTTTTCTTCAAACGGACGAAGTGCTCTTTCTTAAAAGTTGGAAGTCTTTTATGCAATTATCAGAGTTCATATAATTTGAGAAATAATCATATACTTCAAGCAGAATAAAATCTAACACCATGAATATCATAGTTTCTTTTAAACATGCGATTAAGAATGATAAATCACAAAAAAAGAATAGACATCATACATACATAATTTTATAAGAATATCATATACTTACGTAGCAAACATGCATAAACATGAGCTTTAAAAATAGGGGTGAGTATCTTGCCTGGGTTTCTTCTACTTTGTCTTGATCTTTTGGCCTCCATTTACTAGAATTTCTATTGCATGCCTTTTTTTAACTCCTCTGGTTCTTATTTATAGGTCTTAAGTCGGATGACTATCATTAATGATTGGCACTATAGGGGGAATGTTTCATCATTAATGATTGGCAAATCCAAGGGAAATGTTTCATCATTTGGCAAATCTAAGGGGAATGTTTCATCATTAATGATTGGCAAATCCAAGGGGAATGTTTCTTATTTATGGCTTTTACATTTCCTAAAAGTTCCCTTATTAATTAGGTCATTAATGGTTTTATATTTCCAAGAAGTTCATAAATTCCTAGTTAACTGAACTTAACGGGTTTTAGCTTTCTCATGTAAACACATTCAATTCCTTCACACGACTTCCAGTCCACACCTGTTGACCGGATTTCAACATTCGGCTTTCCCATAAACTACTCTGTCCTCCAATACACAAGCCACTCCGTCCTTCCTTCCATTCACGTCTTCCGGTCAACCTTTTTCGTTGACCGGATTCCGGTCAGCATTTTATGTTGAGCAGAATCACGCCTTCGGTCAATATTTTTTGTTGATCGGATCATATTGACTCGATAACTAGAATTTTCTTATGTTTTAAAATCTGGGCCGTTACAATCTCCCCCACTTATAGAAATTTCGTTCTCGAAATTTTAATTAAAATTTCTAACCTCGAGAAAATAAGTAGGGGTATTTATTCCGAATCTCATCCTCTCGTTCTCAAGTTGCCTCTTCAGGGGTGTGATTCTTCCAGAGCACATTTATTAGAGCGATTGATTTGGTACGCAGTCTCTGTTCCCTTCGATCCAGGATTTTCACTGGTTCCTCTACATAGGTCAAGTCCTTGTCAATTGTTAAAGGTTCAAATTCAATTACATGAGTAGGATCGTGGACATACTTCCGAAGCATAGATACATGAAACACATCATATACTTTTGCCAAATTCGGAGGTAGTGCAAGTCTATAAGCTACTTCTCCGATCCTTTCTAAAATTTCAAAAGGGCCAATAAATCGTGGCTTCAGTTTTCCTTTTACCCCGAACCTGTACTTTCCCTTAGATGGCGATACCTTTAGGAATACAAAATGACCCTTTTTAAATTCTAATGCAGATCTCCTCCGGTTTGCATAGCTCTTTTGCTTGCTCCGGGCTACTTTGAGATTCTCATGTACTAACTTTATCTTTTCTGCCAATCTCTTTAACAGATCTGAAGCAAAAATTCTTTTATCTCTGTGCTCTTCCCAGTGGATCGGCAATCTACATTTCCTTTCATACAAGGCCTCAAAAGGGGCCATGCCTATGTTGTCCTGGTAATTATTATTTAGGCAAATTCCGCTAAGGGTAAGAAATTATCCCAAATCCCTTTCATCTCTAAGACCGAGGCCCTTAACATATCCTCGAGGATCTGGATAGTCCGTTCTAACTGGCCGTCAGTTTGCGGATGAAAAGCAGTACTAAATTTTAATTCGTACCCAATTCTTTATGTAGACTTTTTCAAAATCATGAAACAAAACGAGGGTCTCTATCTGATACAATAGAGGCAGGCACACCATGAAGCCTGACAACCTCGTTTACATATAGCTAGACTAATTTATCACGGGAGTATGTCGTCTGGATTGCCAGAAAATGGGCTGACTTTGTTAGCCAGTCAACAATAACCCAAATAGCATCATGTTTCCTTGGTGTCCTTGGCAATCTGTTCACAAAGTCCATGGCAATATCTTCCCATTTTCAGCCTGGAAATGGCATTGGTTGCAACAACCCCGACGGCTGCTTTCTTCCGGCCTTTACTTGTTGGCATACAAGGCATTTTTTCACGTAGGCTACAATGTCCCTCTTCATATTCCTCCACCAGAATGTTTTCTTCAAATCCTGGTACATCTTATTGGCACCTGGATGAATCGTATAACGGGATCGATGGGCTTCCTTAAAAATTTTCTGCTTTAATTCTTTGTTGTCCGGCACACATAATCGATTTCTAAACCTTAATGCTCCATCCGACATAACCTGAAAATTCACTTGGGATTCTTTCTCCAGCTCACTCATGATCTTTACAAGGAAAGAATCATTCGCCTGACATCCCTTTACCTCATTTATCACTTCTGGCTGAACTTGAAGGTATGCCAAAATCATCTGCTTTCCTTGCTTATAACGTTGGACATCATAGTATATGAGACAGTCTAGCATTTCCATTTGCTTGACTTGCATTCTAGCCAAAATTCTATGTTGCCGACTTAGTGCATCGGCGACTACATTGGCCTTTCCTGGTTCATATCGGATTTTACAGTCATAGTCCTTCTGGAATTCAATCCACCTTCTCTGCCTCATGTTCAGTTCCTTCTGGGAGAATAAATACTTTAGACTCTTATGATCGGAGTAGACCAAGAATCTCTCACCATATAGGTAATGCCTCCATATTTTCAATGCAAACACTACTGCGGCTAATTCCAGATCGTGAGTTGGGTAATTCCTTTCATGATCCTTCAATTGTCGTGACCCATAGGCAATTACCCTTCCGTGTTGCATTAAAACACAGCCCAACCCAATCTTTGAGGCATCGCAGTAAACAATCAGTCCTCCTAATCCATTTGGAAAGGTCAGGACCGGAGCAGAAGTTAACCGGTCTTTAAGTGTCTGGAAACTCCCTTCACAATACTTGGTCCACTCAAACTTGGCATCCTTCTTTGTTAACTGCGTGAGTGGAAAAGCGATTTGGGAGAAATTTTTCACAAATCATCTATAATATCCAGCCAAGCCTAAGAAGCTCTGTACTTCGGTTACAGAGGTTGGCCGGTTCCACTTTAACACTGCTTCCACTTTCTTGGGATTGACAGAAATTCCTTCTTTAGAGATGGCGTGACCAAGGAATCCCACTTCCTCTAACCAAAATTTACAATTTTTTAATTTGGCGAACAGCTGATGCTCCTTAAGGATCTGGAGTGTAGTCCGTAAATGCTCCTCATGTTCCTCATAGCTTTTCGAATACACAAGGATGTTGTCAATAAAGACGATCATAAACTTGTCTAGGTATGGTTGAAAAATTCGGTTCATCAAGTCCATAAAGACGGCCGAAGCATTAGTCAACCCAAAAGGCATCACTACAAATTCATAATGCCTATATCTAGTCCGGAACGCCGTCTTTGCTATATCCTCCTTTCTGATCCGAATCTGATAATATCCGAATCTAAGGTTGATTTTTGAAAATATGCAAGCTCCTTGTAACTGGTCAAGGAGGTCATCAATTCTTGGCAGAAGATATTTGTTCTTGGTGGTAATTTTATTTAGTTCACGATAATCCACACATAATCTCATGGTCCCGTCCTTCTTTCTGACAAAGAGAATCGGTGCTCCCCATGGTGACACACTTGGTCGAATGAAACATTTATCTAACAATTCCTGCAGTTGCTGTTTTAATTATTTGAGTTCAGCCGGTGCCATCCAATATGGTGCTTTGGATATTGGTGCTGATCTTGGCATCAATTCTACTCCAAATTCTAACTGTCGCTGGGGTGGTAGTCCAGGCAATTCATCAGGGAATATGTCTTCGAATTCCCATACCACAGGAATCTCTTTAGCCAGAGATTCTTGACCTTTAGTAGTCACATTAGCGAAGGCTAGATAAGCTTGACACCCATCACCAATCAAGTGTCTGGCATGAAGAGCCGAAATGAAGCAAGATGCTTCTTTACGCCGGACTCCTTGAATGTGGAAAGGCTTTTTTCTAGGAATGGCGAATTCTACTTTTTTTCGGAAACAATCAATCTTGGCATGATATCTGGCTAACCAATCTATTCCCAAGATTGCATCGAAGTCTTTCATTTCCAACAAAACCAGGTTAACGGGCATCATGTATTCATTTAATTTTATCGAACATTCTGAATATACTACATTTAAAATTACGGACGACCCTGTGGGTGAGGCGACCATCAATGGGCAGCCAAGAACCTGAGAAAGGGTCGTAAGATACTTCGAAAATTCATGGGAGACAAATGAGTGAGTAGATCCAGAGTCAAAGAGCACATGACTAGAAGTGCCACAAATAGAAAGAGTACCTTCTATAACCTCCGAAGACGTTTCAGCCTCCTTTGCAGAGACAGCAAATGTAACGACCCGAGCTCGGACCCTCGAACCCGACCCGGACCGTCACGGTTAAATTTTCGAATCATTCTTGATTTCAAATATTTCATATCATTATATAACTCAACCACCATCGATGATCCTCATAAATGCAACATAAATTAAATATCCATGATAGCAATAATAATAATTTCAATAAACGATGTCGATGCCCTAAGATACCAATTCTCGTACGGAAAATCTAATGAAGGTCGAACAACAACTAAATCAAAATCCCAAATCTCCGTCCGGAGAACTTCGAACTCTGGTATCACCTCTATCAGTCAGCTAACCAAAGTCTTGTGCTTTCCTTAGTCCTAGTATCCACCTGTCTAATCTCACGGTGGTGGTCGACGGCGGCGGCTCCTCTTCGTTCTTCTCCTTTCGTTCGTCCTCCCCCCTCTTCTCTAAACCCTAGTGCTCCTTAAATAATGAGAAGCCGTCGGTTAGGGTTTTCCAAAGTTTCCATATGGTTCCCCGATCTCCTTCCTCCCCACCGCCTTACTTCTTCTCCCTTTCCCTCTTCTCCCTCCCCTTTCCTTTTCCTCTTTTCTTTCCTTCTTTTTCTTCTTTTTTTTCTTTTTCTTTCCTTCCCACTTAACGTCTACTATTATTATTATTATTATTACTATTATTATTATTATTATTATTATTATTATTATTATTATTTAGCTACTTTATATTTTATGGCCCAAATATTTATTCCTAAATTTATTAATCTTAATATTTTAACTTATTGGACTCACGCACCAGTCCAATGATAAACTTTTTCTGCCCATAGTTGGTTAAAATTATCAAATAGTTCATCAAAATTAATTTTTAAATATTCGCGGCGTTACAACCCTCCCCCGCTAAAAGATTTTTCGTCCTCGAAAACGTACCTCAGTTCTCGAAGAGTTGTGGGTATTTTGCACGCATATCTGCTTCAGTCTCCCATGTGGCATCACCCTCATCTTGATGATTCCAGACGACTTTTACAAGTGGTATTATCTTGGAGCGTAGAATCTTATCTCGTCGGTCGGTGACCCGCACTGGTTCCTCGGTATAAGATAAGTCGTCCTGGATTTGTAAGTGGTCATATGCAATTATGTGCGACTCATCACGTATATATTTCCTTAACATGGATACGTGAAACACATCGTGCACTCCTGCCAAAGATGGTGGTAGGGCCAATCGGTAGGCTACTTCACCAACCCGCTCTAAGATCTCGAATGGCCCGATGAATTTGGGATTCAACTTACCTCGTCTTCCGAATCTTACAATGCCTTTGGTAGGCGATACCTTGAGAAATACCGCATCACCAACATCAAAGCATAAGTCTCTGTGTCTAGTATCAGCGTAGCTCTTTTGGCGGCTCTGAGCTGTTTGCATCCGTTCCCGAATTAAGTGGACTTTCTCGGTAGTCTCTTGTACCAGGTCGGGTCCCAAAATCTGGCGGTCTCCTACTTCCTCCCAACTTACTGGCGAACGACACTTTCTCCCATACAACGCTTCGAAGGGTGCCATCCCGATACTAGCATGGAAACTATTGTTATATGCAAACTCTGCCAATGAGAGATACGTATCCCAACTACCTCCTATTTCTAGGATTGAGCTCCTGAGCATGTCCTCCAATGTCTGAATAGTTTGTTCTGATTGGCCGTCAGTCTGAGGATGGAATGCCGTACTGAATTTCAATCTCGTCCCCAATTCTCGATGCAAGCCCTTCCAGAAATGCGAGACAAATCTCGGGTCTCGATCGGAAATGATATTGCTGGTACGCCATGTAATCTCACAATCTCGTCGATATATAGTCGGGCTAATCTATCGAGTGAGTATGTCAGTTTCATGGCTATGAAGTGTGCCGACTTAGTTAATCGGTCCACGATAACCCAGATAGCATCATTGCCTTTGCTAGTCCTCGGAAGTCCTACGATGAAGTCCATAGAGATGTGCTCCCACTTCCAACTTGGAATT
This sequence comes from Nepenthes gracilis, assembly GCA_033239525.1. NCBI lineage: Eukaryota > Viridiplantae > Streptophyta > Magnoliopsida > Caryophyllales > Nepenthaceae > Nepenthes > Nepenthes gracilis. The sequence goes on from BSYO01000007.1 coordinate 12,821,244, forward strand.
TGTATTGGTTGAAGCTTCCCTGCCGGTCTCTGGTGCTCTGCTTTGACTTGTTGGCAAATTAAACATCTGGATACAAACTCTCCAACATCTTTCTTCATTCCATTCCACCAAAAATTCTTCCTTAGGTCGCGATACATTTTGGTCGCTCCCGGATGCATGGTATACTTTGAACGGTGCGCTTCCTCCATAATCTCCTTTTTCAATTCCGCCCCACCTGGTACGCAAATCCTACCTTTATATGTGAGAATCCCATCCTTCCTGACCTCATATTCAGCCCGGATATCATCCGGCAAAGTCATCATGATTTCAGCTAGTTCCGGGTCATCCTTCTGTGCTATTCTGATTCTTTCCAGCAGAATCGGCTGTACCTTGAGGTATGAGGCGATTACCTGCAAATTCCTCGGGCGCAACTCGATATTGCAATCCTTGACCTCCTCCAACATCTTCCATTCCCTCATCATTAAGTGGGCAACAAGACCGGCTGATTTTCGGCTAAGTGCGTCCGCCACCACATTTGCTTTACCTGGTTGGTACATGATATGACAATCATAGTCCTTAAGTAGATCCATCCATCGCCTTTGACGCATGTTCAGCTCTTTTTGAGAGAATAGATATTTCAAACTTTTGTGGTCGGTGTAAATAATAAACTCCTCTCCGTAGAGATAATGTCTCCACACCTTAAGAGCGAACACGATTGCAGCTAATTCTAAGTCGTGAGTCGGGTACTTCTGCTCGTAAGCTTTCAGTTGTCGCGATCCGTAGGCGACCACCCTCCCATGCTGCATCAGTACACAACCCACACCTTTCAGTGATGCATCACAATACACCACAAATCCTCCAGTGCCGCTTGGAATGGTCAGGATCGGTGCTGAGGTTAGCCTTTGTTTTAGCTCTTGGAAACTTCGCTCGCACTCGTCAGACCAGACGAATTTGGCATCCTTTTGTGTTAGTCTAGTCAGCGGCATCGCTATGCTGGAGAAACCTTCTACGAACCTCCGATAATACCCAGCCAAGCCAAGGAAGCTCCTTACTTCAGTAGGGTTGATTGGACGTGCCCATTCAATTACAGCCTTTATTTTGGACGGATCTACCGATACTCCATTTCCGGAAATAACGTGCCCCAGGAAGGTGACCTCTTTCAGCCAGAACTCACATTTCTTAAGTTTGGCATAAAGGCATTCATCCCGCAATCTTTGCAGCACAATTCTTAAATGTTCCTCATGCTCAGTTGTATCCCTCGAGTAGATTAGAATGTCGTCTATGAAGACCACGACGAACCTATCAAGAAAGGGTCTGAATACCCTGTTCATCATGTCCATGAATGCAGCTGGTGCGTTTGTCAAGCCAAATGGCATCACTAGGAATTCATAGTGACCATACCTAGAGCGAAAGGCTGTCTTCGGGACATCACTCTCCTTAATCTTCAGCTGGTGATACCCGGATCTCAAGTCAATTTTTGAGAATACACTCGCCCCTTGTAATTGGTCAAACAAATCATCAATTCGTGGCAATGGGTATTTGTTCTTTATCGTCACCTTATTGAGTTCTCTGTAGTCGATACACAACCGCATTGAGCCGTCTTTCTTCTTAACGAACAGCACTGGCGCCCCCCAAGGGGAGATACTGGGTCTAATAAAGCCCAATTCGAGAAGTTCCTGCAGTTGTGCCTTTAACTCCTTCAATTCCGCCGGAGCCATTCTATATGGAGCCTTAGATATTGGTGCAGTTCCTGGCAGTATGTCTATTGTAAATTCGATCTCCCGCTCCGGAGGGAGTCCAGGTAGTTCTTCAGGAAAAACATCTACGAATTCCCTAGCCACCGGAATATCCTCTATGCGGTGCTCCAAAGTCGTTGTGGTAGACACGAATGCAAGGAATCCCCAACATCCGCTACGCAGCAAATGTTGTGCATGAATTGCAGAAATCATGGGAGTCATTGTCCGGCTCCCAAAACCATGAAACGCGAACTCCGCAACCCCAGGAATGGAAAAATTTACGATCTTTCGGGAACAGTCAATATGAGCATGATGGGTGGCAAGCCAATCCATCCCTAGAATTACATCAAAGCTTGCAAATTCTAATGGGATAAGATCAGCTGACAGCTCATGGTCACCAATCTGAATTCTACAACGAGGGTATATCATCCTCAATTGGACTGTCTCACCCATTGGTGAGGATACAGACAATACGAAGTCTAAGGGTACCGCTTTCACAGCAAGCCTTATAGCCAGGTTTGGTGTCACGAATGAATGTGTAGAACCAGAATCAAATAACACATGAGCAGCTATAGATTGGATAAGAAGAGTACCTTCCACGACCGTCGGTGTGGTCTCAACATCCTGCTCTGTCAGTGCAAATACCTTGCCTTGAGTTTGATTCTTTGGTTGAGGGGCGGAAGCAAATCTCTTGGGAGCACGACAATCACGAGACAAATGCCCAAGCTTACCGCAGTTGTAGCAAGTGGGAGGCTCAAACCGACTGCCGGATGACGATCCTGGTGGAGTATGTTGCGTCCTCGATTGAGCGGAGGGCATGGTTCCCGACTGAGAGTAGGACGGTGGTTTCTTGGAGCGGCAATCCCTGGAGAGATGTCCCACTTTTCCACACCTGAAACAAGCTTTTCTTTTCTTGTCAGGAATCGCCGGGGGTTTAGCAGCGGCACCAGTAATTGGCATAGGAGCTAGAGCCTCACTCCCTAACTCTTCCTCAATCAGCAATGCCCTTCTTAAAACTGCGCTGAAATCTTCAAGTTCGTGAGAAGCTAAATGACATCTGATAGCGCGTGATAAGCCTTGTCGGAATCTCTCGGTCTTCCTTGCTCCATTGGCAACCAGGTCGGGTGCATAGCGTGAAAGTTCCGTGAATTTGGCTTCATATTGCGCAACATTCATTGATCCCTGTTGTAACTGGAGGAACTCTTTCTCCTTTCTGTTTCTCAAGTTCTTTGGGAAGTATTTGTCATTGAACAGCTGACGAAAAGTTTCCCAAGTAAGTGCCTCCGCCTCAGGTCCCAGCTCCCTCAGCTTCGCTTTCCACCAATGCCCAGCTTCCCCACTCAACTTGTACGACGCATATCGAACTCGATCCTCTGAAGAACACTTCGTCACTGTGAATACCTTCTCCACTCTTTCCAACCAATAATCAGCCTTGACGGGATCAGCCTCTCCCATAAATTCTGGGAGTTTATGCTCCATGAATTGATTGAAATGGTCACGTTCCTTAGGTGCTGGTCCTAAGACCTGTGCCCCGACCGCTTGTGTCACTAGTCCTGTCAATTGATGAAGTGCTTTGACTACCTCATCCATACTTGATGGAGTTGCCGCTTGACTGGGGCTCCTCGAGGGACTCATGGGGCGATAGCTAGCTTCGTCAGACATAGACATATCTGCACAGATATTTTTAGATTAAAAAAAAATCTCAAACAACCCTAAGCATTCTAGTACCCATGCCTCATTAACAGAAGACTATGCTAGGTCCTCAAATCTCCTTGGTTGTCTAATATCCTCAACCATCCTTGGGTCCTAAAACCCCCAAAGGTTCAAACAGAATCTTAATTCTCTGATACCATTAGTTGTAACGACCCGAGCTCGGACCCTCGAACCCGACCCGGACCGTCACGGTTAAATTTTCAAATCATTCTTGATTTCAAATATTTCATATCATTATATAACTCAACCACCATCGATGATCCTCATAAATGCAACATAAATTAAATATCCATGATAGCAATAATAATAATTTCAATAAACGATGTCGATGCCCTAAGATACCAATTATCGTACGGAAAATCTAATGAAGGTCGAACAACAACTAAATCAAAATCCCAAATCTCCGTCCGAGAACTTCAACTCGTATCACCTCTACTCACCAGCTAACCAAAGTCTTGTGCTTTCCTTAGTCCTAGTATCCACCTGTCTAATCTCACGGTGGTGGTCGACGGCGGCGGCTCCTCTTCGTTCTTCTCCTTTCGTTCGTCCTCCCCCCTCTTCTCTAAACCCTAGTGCTCCTTAAATAATGAGAAGCCGTCGGTTAGGGTTTTCCAAAGTTTCCATATGGTTCCCCCCGATCTCCTTCCTCCCCCACCGCCTTACTTCTTCTCCCTTTCCCTCTTCTCCCTCCCCTTTCCTTTTCCTCTTTTCTTTCCTTCTTTTTCTTCTTTTCTTTCTTTTTCTTTCCTTCCCACTTAACGTCTATTATTATTATTATTATTATTATTATTATTATTATTATTATTATTATTATTATTATTATTATTATTATTATTATTATTATTATTATTATTATTATTATTATTATTATTTAGCTACTTTATATTTTATGGCCCAAATATTTATTCCTAAATTTATTAATCTTAATATTTTAACTTATTGACTCACGCACTAAATCCAATGATAAAATTTTTCTGCCCATAGTTGGTTAAAATTATCAAATAGTTCATCAAAATTAATTTTTAAATATTCGGGGCAAGCATAAAAAAACACCTTAGTAATGAATAGGAGAGTTAAATCCCGGGGTTTGTTTGGCGAGTGGACAATCTTTTATCATGTGTCCAGCTTGGCCACAGTTATAACAAACCCCCAGCTTCTTAAAGCAAGGCTTCCCTTCATGTAATCTCCCACAATGATCACATGCATTATTAGCCGGAGTTTGAGAAGTCTGTACAGATTGGTTCTGCTCCCCACTGGACCATGATGGTCTTGCTTCCTTAGAAGGGCCTCCACTAGCACTGGCCCTTGAAGTCTGACTAAACGTCCTTTGTCTGAGTAATGCTCCTCTCTCCAGCTCCTTCTCATAGATAACAGCCTTCTCGAGCACCTCTCCGTACGTGGCCAACGTCAGAGTTGAGAGATGCCTCCTAATATCATCCCTTAGTCCCTAAAAGAACCTCCTAGCCTTCCTCTCCTGGTCTTCCACCATATAAGGAGCATAGTGAGATAACTCTGTAAACTTTGCATCGTACTCTGCCACAGAGCGAGTCCCTGCCTTAGGCGAAGGAATTCATCTTCCTTCTGTCCACGAAGATTAGCAGGGAAATATTTCTCTAGAAACGCTGCTTCAAACATTTTTCAACTAATATCCTGATCTAGTACATTGAAAACTCTCTTCTGTATTTCCCACCAGTGGTGGGCCTCACCTGTCAGCTTATGGGTGGCATAGAGAACCATGTCTTTTGCAGGACACTTAATTACCGCAAACATCTTCTTCAATCATTGGATCCAAGTATCTGCCTTCAACGGGTCAGGTTTCCCTGAGAATTCAGGAACTCGCTCGTTGGTAAAACGATCAATAGACCGACCTCTCTTGATGAATAGGAATTGGGGTGGTTACTGGAGTTGGTGGAGCCAAGGCTTCTATGACTTCAGCCATCCGGTCCAGCAGGTTCAAGTATCTTGCCTCCCTATCCGGAGTGTTGTTAGTCCATCCAGTTGATGACCTTGATTTATGAAAGAACATTTTCGTCAGTCAACTAGCCAAGGGTATCACAATTTACTCCGTCTAGAGCATAAGTAAAACTAACCCCATCTTTTTCTGTAACTAATCCTGTCCTAAGTTTCCATATTGATCCAAATTGACCTAAAGCATCTCAGTTTTCTCTGATACCAACTGTGACAGCCCGACTTTATTTCACCGCATAAAGCCGCCGTCAAGCCTAAATCCTTGCCTTAAAATAATAATAATAAAGTGGACATAAAAATTTTTCTTTTCTTTTACACAGGATTGATGAGGCCGAACTATATGAGCTGGCCTTCCGATTTTAATTTCAAACCTAAGATACTTACTAGAATTATTAATTTCATTTATCCAAAACAAAATCACAAAAACATACTAACATCCATCTTATACAGCGAAATATTTTACAAGTCTTCTCAAAATATTAAAAGGAAATAAATTTAAGCTCTTCATTGATCAGCTTCGGCCCGCTAGCTATATCATATGGTTCTACTCAACTTCGTCCTCCATAAGCCTTTCATCATCTGAAAAGTGACAAGAATAAGCTATAAAGCCTAGCAAAATACTCACATGCAGAAAATAGAAAACATAAACATATATATAAGCGAATCAAAATAGAGATTCGTAACTTAACTTAGCATACGAAAATCATCATGTCTTTTCTTCGGAATTTCCTTAGTCTTTTTCTTATTATCTTGTCTTTTGAAAACTCATAAAAACCATTGAAAATTCTTATCATCTTTAGGGACCGGACGGGAGCGGACAACATCGAGGACGGATTGTGTGTAACCCAACAACCTAAGGCTGTATCCCCTCATTATGCTCCCCGGGGTGGGAGGAAATGCCTTTAACCCGGCATACGAGGCCGTAGTCCAGAAGTCTTATGCCACCAGAAAGTACCCTCCCGTGGCCTAGGAAGCAATCCTCGAGTGTCACTCCAATATTCTTCATCCATCTTTAACAGCAAGTTTAATGGAGACTCGATTCATAGTTCTTGTCTTTTAATGGCCATCCATCATAGTTCAAAAGTCAAAAGTCGTAGAGTTCCACTTGCTGTCCGGATTATATGCATTTTCCATGTTCATATAAATAGGCCGGAGTTCTTTTTCAAACAGAAGGCCGGAGTTCCAAAAGCCGAAGTTCTGTTCAAAGCCGGAGTTTTTTTCTTAAAAAGCCGGAGTTCTTTTCAAAAGGCGGAGTTCTTTTCAGAAATCCAAAGTTCTTAAAACTTGAGAGATTTTTTTTTAAAATCCGGAGCTCTAAAATCGGAGTGACTTTTCTTTAAAATCCGGAACTCTAAAACCGGAGTGACTTTTCTTTAAAATCCAGTGTGTTTTTTTTTTATCAAAGTCCGGAGCTCTTTTTCTTAAATGAACAGAGTGTTTTTTTTTTTTCTTCAAACGGACGGAGTGCTCTTTCTTAAAAGTTGAAAGTCTTTTCTACAATTATCAGAGTTCATATAATTTGAGAAATAATCATATACTTCAAACAGAATAAAATCTAACACCATGAATATCAGAGTTTCTTTTAAACATACGATTAAGAATGATAAATCACAAAAATAGAACTGACATCGTACATACATAATTTTATAAGAATATCATATACTTACGTAGCAAACATGCATAAACATGAGCTTTAAAAACAGGGGTGAGTATCTTGCCTGGGTTTCTTCTACTTTGCCTTGATCTTTTGGTCTCCATTTACTAGAATTTCTATTGCATGTCTTTTTCTTACTCCTCTAGTTCTTATTTTTAGGTCTTAAGTCGGATGACTATCATTAATGATTGGCACTACAGGGGGAATGTTTCATCATTAATGATTGGCAAATCTAAGGCGAATGTTTCATCATTAATGATTGGCAAATCCAAGGGGAATGTTTCTTATTTATGGTTTTTACATTTCCTAAAAGTTTCCTTATTAATTAGGTCATTAATGGTTTTATATTTCCAAGAAATTTAAAAATTCTTAGTTAACTGAACTTAACGGGTTTTAACTTTCTCATGTAAACACATTCAATTCCTTCACACAACTTCTGGTCCACACCTGTTGACCGGATTTCAACATTCAGCTTTCCCATAAACTACTCCATCCTCCAATACACAAGCCACTCCATCCTTCCTTCCATTCATGTCTTCCGGTCAACCTTTTTCGCTGACTGGATTCCGGTCATCATTTTATGTTGACCGGATCATGCCTTCCGGTCAACATTTTACGTTGACCGGATCATATTGACTCGATAACAGGAATTTTCTTATGTTTTAAAATCTGGGCCGTTACAAGTTAATTGTAAGATTTTGACTTACTTTCTAAAGGATGATAAATCAGAAGCTTTCTGATTTTATAAATTAGGATCCAAGACTGAAATACAGTCAGGTTAGGTTCTCTGGCACGACTTAGAACGTTATGGTGGTAATCGATGATGACTTTGTCCACGAAGTTACATGTGGTCCGCCCTTCCTCAGGGCATTAGTCTAGAGGGTAGAGTTTCAGATGATCTACCATCCTTTGGGAGGTATTAGTGCATAATCCACCATCCTTCGAGAGGTATTAGTATATGTTAGAGTCATATCTCTAATTGACAATTTTCGTGACCTTATGCACTAGCGTATTGGTTCGTTCTGCCCTCCAGTCGCTCGAGCCAGTCTAAAGTCTCCACGCCCTCCGAGCGCTCGCTACCCTCTCGACCCTAAAAAACAGAATGGACCCCGCTCACTGTGCACCTCGCCCGTCCTCGAGCCTAAATTCTAGAATAGACCCCGCTCACTGGGCACCGTCCCGCGCTCGAGCGCACGTAGGTTTTCTCTGGAAACCCTTTGTGCGCCCGCCGCGCGCTCGAGCTGTGTTCGAGCGGCGTGGCAACAGGCATGTTTTTAAACGCAAACCTTGAGTTCTCTATAAATACCCGGCTTATATTTTGGGAACCCTAAGAAGTCAGAAAGGACTCTCGAGAGTTTATTGTTATGCCTCTTTTGAGAAGAAAGGTACTTATACTCAATTGATATTGCTTCTCTTGAGAAAACCCAAAGTTACAAGATTTATCTTCATGTTCAAATAAGTTTTCTAATCACCTTACAGTAACCATTGAAGCACTTCCTTCTACCTTCGTTGGAGACGTTGGTTCATGAAGAAGGAGACCCGATCGTGTTCGGCAATTCAAGTGGTTCGAGAGAGAAGATTGACGTGAAGACCGGAAGGGTCTGGTTCCGTTGTCGCGGACAAATCCAAAGAGTTTCTTGGTAAGGATCACGAGACGGAGTAAGCTCCACAGGGTTAGCGTGACGTTCCCACCCTATGCAGTAAGTTGATTTTCATAGTGCATTGCTTCCCTGGCCGTTGAAGCCTGGAGGATTTTTCTCGATTACCGTGGGTATCAAGTTTTTCCTTCGTCACCAAAAATCGTGTCTTTATATTACTGCTTACGTTTTTTTACTGTGCATGATTGTTTGTATCATTGGTATCTAGTACTAAATATCCTTTACGTGTATTGGATACTTATTATATACTGCTTCCGCTATATTTATCAGGGTCGAAACTTGAGTTTATCTGGTTAGCACAAAAAGTGCTTTTTCAATTGGTATCAGAGACTTACCCCGATCCACGACCCCGCTCTAGGTGCCTACTTGTCAATCTCTTTCCGTTCCTCCATATTTTGATGGGAGTAATTATGCGTATTGGAAAGTACATATGAGGGCATTTTTAAAATCAATGGATGAGCATGTTTGGGCAAGTACCCAAGTTGGGTGGACTCCACCCACTAGTTCCATTGGTAACGAACCAAAAGTCTTATCTTTATGGACCAAAGAGGAACATGATGCATGTAATTGGAACAGTAAGGGGCTACATGCTATTTTTATGGCTGTATCTCCCGATGAATTTAAACGCATCTCAATGTGTGAAAAATCAAAAGAGGCATGGGATATTCTTGAGATTACCCATGAGGGCACGAAACCTATCAAAAATTCAAAATTACAAATGCTCACCACTAAGTTTGAAGAAATACGAATGAAAGATGATGAGACATTTGATGAGTTTTATGCAAAATTAAACGACATTGTGAACTCTACATTCAATCTAGGAGAACGCATTCCTGAAAATAGAATTGTCTGAAAAGTTCTACGATTTTTGCCTGAACGATTAAGACCAAAGGTTACAGCCATTGAAGAAAGCAAAGATTTAGATATATTGAAAATAGAAGTACTTATTGGGTCGCTTCAAACTTATGAGCATACTCTTCCCCAATCCAAAAGAAACAAATCAATTGCCCTAAAAACTGTAAAGGATGAGAAAGATCGTCTCTCGGACGATGAGTCATGTAGTGATGAAGATTTTGCTCTGTTCGTTAAAAATTTTAAAAAATTTTTCAAAAACAAAAATAGCAGATAACATTCCAAGGGCACTGAGCTGCCTCAATATTCGTTCAGAAAGATGCAAAGGAGACTAAAGACATTAAAAATACGAAATCTCAAGGTATCCAATGTCATGAATGCCACGATTTTGGTCATATCTGAACTGAGTGCCCTAATTTTAAACGTCAAAAAGGAAAAGCCTTAAATGTGTCTCTAACGGATGATGAAGATGATGCAACTCACAATGAACAATCCTCCGAAGATGACAAAGTAAATTATATGGCATTCAAGACATCCATAATTAGTGGTGACGAAGCCTCAAGTGCTCATCCCGAATAGTCAACCTCTTCTCATGAAGAATCAGATTGCGAGTTTGATGGGCTTCAAGAAGCTTATGATAAACTCTTTAGGGAATGCTTGAAAGTGAAGAAAATGAATAAAAGCTTAAATAAAAAACTCATTGACTTGGAAAGAGAAAAGGATAAAGTGACAACAAAATTGAAGGGTGCCACTGTTACCCGTCGTGATCTGGAAGTGAAAAACAGCTCCTTGGCCGTAAAAATTAAGACTCCAGAAGTGGAGCTTGAGAACACTAAGAATGATCTGAAGAAATTCCTTAGTGGGACTCAAAAACTTGATCATATATTGGGGATTGGAAAAGTGACTGGAAATAAAAAGGGTCTGGGATATGTTGAGAAAATCTCACAACATGGTCCTCAACCTAAAACAGTATTCGCTCCCCCCACACTGAGTCCCCTCAAAAATATTACCACACCCAAAGTCATTGAGACTGTGTCTCAATGTGTGGAGAAAAGATTCGGCTAAACTTATTTGCCTAATCCTCACAATCAAAGATCTGTGAATAGGTCTTCAAGACCTAAATTTGTGCCTACCTGTCATGCATGTGGAAAAGTAGGTCACATTTGCCGTCGATGCCACACCGTGAATCTTTTGTACAACCAAAGAAAAGGGCTGAACATGAATAAACTTGTTAATCACATTCAGCAATTGAATGTTCAAGTTACACGAATAAATCAGAAAGTAAATTCGGGGAGAAAAATTTGGGTAAAGAAAAATGAGATGAAACACTTTTCCCAAACTCATCATTGCCAAGTTGCTCACATAGCCTTAAAAGCTCAAAATTAATCTCTGTGGTACTTGGATAGTGGATGCTCAAGACACATGTGTAAAAATAAAGCCATGTTCTCCTCAATGTAGGACCATCCTGATGGGATGGTTGTTTTTAGTGATGGCTCAAGAGCCCCTATACTTGGTCGTGGCTTGATATGTATTTCTAGTCTCTCGAAGCCCTGTGATGTCTTGTATGTATCAGGGTTGAATTCAAACCTCCTGAGTATCAGTCAATTTTGTGATGACAATTTCGAGGTCCGATTCTTTCAAGATAAATGCTCCATATATGACACTAATGGCTCAATTGTTTTAGAGGGCAAGCGTACTCTTGAAAATCTTTATGGTATCGAGCCAAACAATATTCTTGAATGCAAGTCCGCTAAAATTGACACCACAGAATTGTGGCATCAACGCATTGGTCACTTAAACTTCAAAAGCCTATCAAAAATTTCAAAGAAGAATTGTGTCGAAGGACTCCCTAAACTATCAAATCAAAAACATCATGTGTATGGCCCTCGTCAATTAGGAAGACAAATTAGAACAAGTCACTCATCTCATTGTGACATCCACACCTGTTGACCTCTTGAACTAATTCATATGGACCTTATGGGGCCTTCCAGAATTGAAAGTTTAGGTGGCAAAAAGTACATCTTAGTGGATGTGGATGATTACGCTAGGGATTCGTGGATTGTCCTTATTCGTGAAAAATCTGACACGTTTGACCAATTAAAAATCTTATGTAAAAAACTTGCTAATGAAAAAGGCACGTCTATCATTAAAATTCATAGTGACCATGGTAAGGAGTTTGAGAATTCAAATTTTGAAACATTTTGCATTGATGAGGGAATTTACCATGAATTCTCTTCCACCATCACCCCTCAACAAAACGGGATTGTTGAACGTAAAAATTGGGTTATTCAAGAAATGGCCAGAACTATGATGCAATGTAAAAGTGTTGCCATCCAATTCTAGGGCGAAGCTGTGAGTATGGCCTGTCATATCATCAATCAGGTCTACCTAAGACCTGGAACAGACACAACTCCTTATGAACTTTGGAAAGGAAAGAAACCCAATGTTAAGTATTTCCATATCTTCGGCTATCAATGCTTTATTCTTCGTGATTGGGAAAACTTAGCTAAGTTCGACTCAAAAAGCGATGAAGGAATATTCTTGGGATACTCTCTAACTAGTCGAGCCTATCGTGTCTTCAACATACGCACTCAAACAGTTATGGAATCCATAAATGTTGTTGTGAATGACACTTCTCTTGATCATCCTGAAAACACTGATTGTTCACATAAAGAAGATGATCATGATGACTCCTCACCCAACTTACCTTTTTCCGATATTGAGCTAGTAACTCCTACCCCCATTTCTACAAAGGAACCCTCTACCAGAGTAACCCTTAATCATCCAAAGGACCTTATGTTAGGCGATATCAATGAAGCTATGAGGCTGCATCACCGCATTCTTAATCAACTCGCCTATACTTGTTATATTTCTCACATCGAACCAAAAAAGGTAGAAAAGGCCTTGTTTGGTGAGTGCTGGACAAATGCCATGCATGAGGAACTAAATCAATTTGTGAGGAATGATGTCTGGACCTTGGTTTTACGTCCTACCCATGCAAATGTCATTGGAACCAAGTGGATATTCAAAAATAAGACCGATGAAAACAGAAGTATCACCCGCAATAAAGCTCGTCTTGTTGCTCAAGAATATACTTAGGTGGAAGGCATTGACTATGACGAGACTTTTGCCCCTGTGGCCCGTCTTGAGTCTATTCGTATTTTTCCATCTGTTGCATGTACAATGGATTTTAAATTATACCAAATGGATGTCAAAAGTGCATTCTTTAATGGGTTCATACAGAAGAAGTCTATGTTGAACAACCGAAAAGTTTTGTGAATCCTGCTTGTCCAGATCATGTGTACAAACTCAAGAAGGCGCTCTACAGCTTTAAGCAAGCTCCCAGAGTGTGAGGTTCCCAAATCAAAAATAGAATAAACATGAGACCGTGCATATTTCTTTACATAATGGATAATTAAAAACATGTATCTTGGAATTTTTAGATGATAAAAAACACCACCCAAAGCTTTCCCTTCAACACATGCTCGACTTCGCTCAAAAACAGCCACCGCTTGATGCATGCTCGATTCACCGCCGAGCCGAAACAACAAAAGCCCAACCGCCCGATGCATGCTCAAAGCCGGCTCGAGCGACGCCTGTATCCTCCTGGAAAGCTCCACCGCTACTCGCTCGAGCGGGCTCGAGCGGAAATTCCGTAATCTTCGGAATGCTCCCCGCCAGCCGCCCTCTGAATTCTCCTCCCCCCGCCGCTCGCCGCTCGCCCGATGGGCGCGAGCGGCCGCGATGCCTATATATACGCGGCGAGCGAGCGGGCAGGAGGCAAGCGCGGGGAGAGAAGAAGAGAAGAGGAAGAGAGAGAGAGAAGAGATAGAAAGAGAAAGGGAGGACCATGTGAAGAAGAAGGAAGAAAATGAAGGCTCCCGAGGCCGATTCCGAGCTCAAGCTAGGCCGAGAAAATATGGAGCACATCGAGGCAAGTATTCTCATACTCACTAATTGTTGTACCGTGATCATTAATAGAATTATCGTACCAATATCCATCCAAAAGACGAAAATCACATAACCTATGATTGATAATAAAAGAATATCCTAAATAAAAGTCTAAAGAATGAATCACCACATCCCGACCATGCATACGTAATAGCCAACAATCGATCTCATGAAGTTCTATCCGCTCACGATGATCGGGCCCTTTAACAAAATGGCTATTACTGTTCATATGGAGTAAAATGAAAAGTAAATGGAAAATATACATCCCCTTGATGTGAAAACTATGACTAATGGATATTTGAAATTGTAAGATTCAAAAATGGGCTTTGGAGGACCCCAATGAGATTGACTCATCGACGATAAGGAATTCCAAACTCACTGAATATCACAAACATGCTTATGAACTATGAAAAATGCTAAAGTCTCCAAGTAAAAATGAGAACATATGGGAAAATGGAACGGAAGGAAGTCCACAATGAATATATGATTGATGAAACCTCCCGTGAGGTGGGAGATGTGATGAAAACTCCCTTGAGATGGGAGAGACGATATATGAGAAACGGTGGAATTTCCTTCAAAGAAATGATGAAAAGAAGAATCATGAAACTAGGACCATGGACTCTTAGACGGGTAGTATTCTCTGGTTTGACACGTCCATCATGGTATAAACCCAAAGAATACTGGGGCCACGTATTCCGGCTGCTTGTGTGTAAGCGGGGAGGTGTCCGTGTCACGCCTTAGGATACTATTGTGGAAGAACGATGATCGCCTGCACCCTGGGGAATGGGGCGATATACGGCACGATGTGATGTGCACGACCCAACGGAGGGTCGTTAAAGATAATCCTCACGGCCTTAGATCATGTGGAGTATCATGATCCTTTCCTCGTTCTCTCGCATCGTTTGCTAGTACGACCTACTAGCTCTGGTCCACAAAGATCAAGGTAAAATGAGAAAGCATGATTCAAACGATAAGTGAATATTTCAAGACATGGTAAACGACAAATCGATACTCCTAAATGTTCCTTCCCTCTCATGTCTCATGATATATCAAATACATGTTGCCCCCTGTCATGATTACAGTTTGACAGTGACGTATGATTATACTTGCTGAGCGAAAAGCTCACTCTTGCTATCTGTTGTTTTTCCTCCAGATGAAAGCATGTAAATAGATCAAGGAAAGGCTTGCTTGGCAGGATTAGACAGACAAGTGCAGCAAGGATTCGAATATCAAATTTGTTATGGACAGCCACTTGGGATTAGGTATGGTTCTTGGTTATTTTTATGGTTTTAAGATGCTTCCGCAGTTTATGGTATTAGAGTATGCTTCCGCACTTTGTTTGATGTTTCCCGATTGAGGTTACTAGATGGCATCTCTCTAGGTCTAATACAGTACGATCAGAATACTATATTGAAGCCATAAATAAAGTGGCAAAATTGTGAGATCCTGTGAAAATGTATGCTTAGCCTATTTAAGCAAGTTGTAAAACGGTCTTTTGTCCAGTTATAAAGAAGACTCTGGACATTAATGAAGTTTTATTGACGAAGGGTTATTTAAGGAAAATAACCTGGTTCGTCACACAGAGCATGGTACGAACGTCTTACATCGTACGTTTGCGATCATGGTTTTGTTCGAGGGAGTGTTGATAAAACATTATTTGTCCAAATGACAGATAAATGTATGTTGGTAGCCCAAGTTTATGTTGATGACATCGTTTTTGGCGCTACGGTAGACTCCTGTGCTCATTCCTTTGCACAATGTATGGCCTCCAAATTTGAAATGAGTATGATCAGAGAACTTAAGTACTTCCTTGGATTGCAAATTCGGCAACTCCCTCATGGTACCTTTATTTCTCAAGCCAAATATGCCAAGGACCTTGTCAAATGCTTCAATCTTGATAACTCCAAACATACTCGGTCCCCCATGAGCACCTCTTCCAAGCTGAATCGTGATCCTGCAGGAAAGAGCATCGATCCCTCTCTTTATAGAAGCATAATCAGTAGTCTCTTGTATTTGACAGCTAGTCGACCCGCATTGCGTTTAGTGTCGGTGTTTGTGCCCATTATCAATCTGTTCCAAAAGAATCGCATTTAAGTGCTGTTAAACGTATTATACGTTATATCAACGGGACATCTGAACTTGGAATTTTCTTATCTAATGAATCCAATTTCGCCTTGGCTGGATACTCAGATGCCGGTTGGGCCGGAAATATCAAGGATCGAAAGAGTACCTCTGGTGGGTGTTTTTATGTCGGATCCAACCTGGTGGCTTGGATGAGTAAGAAGCAAAACTCCATTTCTTTATCTATGGCCGAGGCCGAATACATCGCCGCGGGAAGTTGTTGCACCCAACTCTTATGGATGAAACAAATGATTCTTGACTACGGTATTGTCCAGGACACTATGTCGATTTACTGTGACAATACTAGTGCAATCAATATCTCCAAAAAACCTGTCCAACATTTCCACACCAAACATATTGACATTCGGCATCATTTCATTCGTGAGCTTGTGGAAACTCGCGTTATCTCACTTACCCATACTCCTAACGAACACCAACTGGCCGACATCCTTACTAAACCCTTAGACAGTGTGCGGTTTTAATTTTTGCGCACGGCCATGGGCCTATGTTCACTCCTCAGTGATTCTTCTGCTTCTGAGTGATCCCGCCTCTTTGGCTCTTTGTGACAAAAAGGGGGAGATCTTTATATCTATCTATATTTTGGTGCATTCAGATAGGGGGAGCTTAGGAGAGATGTTATTTCGATTATTCTTACTGTTAGGGGGAGTCTTGTTATTTTCGTTAGGGGAGACTTGTTATTTTCGTTATCTGTTATTACTGTTTACAATTCAGTACTGCTTTTATCTCATGCTTATTTACAGTGCATGCTGTTATTCTCCCTTATTATATTTTGTCTTATTGGTACTAACCTTGCTTGACCAGGAAAATTCTGTTACACAGTCAACGCAGTTATCATCACATCACTGCAGCAGTTCTAGTGTAGCTGTTTACATTTTTTTGTGTCTCTTATGTATCACTAGGTGTAGCTTTTCATGTACACGGGTTTTATCTTGGTGGTGTCTAAACCCGTGATTCTATTGTATTTATTTATTTTTTGGGTTTTGTCACAGAATTGCCAAAGGGGGAGATTGTTAGAGTCATATTTCTAATTGGCAATTTCTGTGACCTTATGTACTAGTGTATCGGTCCGTTCTGCCCTCCAGTCGCTCGAGCCGGTCCAAAGCCTCCACGCCCTCCGTGTGCTCGCTACCCACTCGACCCTAAAAAACAGAATGGACCCCACTCGCTGTGCGCCTCACCCGCGCTCGAGCCCAAATTCCAAAATGGACCCCGCTCGCTAGGTGACGCCCTGCGCTCGAGCGCACGCAAGGTTTCTCTGGAAACCCTCTGTGCGCCCACCAAGCACTTGAGTTACGCTCGAGCTGTAAGGAACCCAGACACCCGCATGAGGATATTGTCCGCTTTGGCCCACCCTGCCGCCAGGGCGCCGCACGGTTTTGTTCTTGGCGAACCCCGAAACACTGAGGCTCCCAAAACGCGTCCTCAAGGGAGAGGTATCCACACCCTTATCATAAGGCGTGCTTCGTCTCCTCTCCAACTGGCGGGACACCCTCGTATCAGTAATGAACCCCGACACCCGCGACGATGATATCGCTTTGGCCCACCACTGCCGCCGGGCGCCGCAGTTTTGTTCTTGGCGAACCCGAACATCTTGAGGCTCCCAACGCGTCCTCGAGGAGAGGTATCCACACCCTTTTCATAAGGCTGCTTTGTCTCCTCTCCATCCGATGTGGGACACCCTCGTATCCACCCTCCTCAAAGGGCCCGGGCGTCATGGGCATCTTGGATTCGGTCCGTCTCGATACCATCATGAGAACCCGAGACACCGCGATGAAGATATTGTCCGCTTTGGCCCACCACGACCGAGGCGCCGCACGATTTGTTCTTGGCAAACCCCGGCTTCTCCCAAGCGCGTCCTCGAGGAGAGGTATCACACCCTTATCATAAGGCGTGCTTCGTCTCCTCTCGATCCGATGTGGGACACCCTCGTAGGGTGGATACGAGGGTGTCCTACATCGGATTGGAGAGGAGACGAAGCACGTCTTATGATAAGGGTGTGGATACCTCTCCTCGAGGACGCGCTTTGGGAGCCTCCGATTTCGGGGTTTGCAAGAACAAAATCGCGGCGCCCGGCGGCAGGGTGGGCCAAAGCGGACAATATCTTCATGCGCGGGTGTCTCGGGTTCCCATGATGGTATCAGAGATGGGACCTTGATCCGTGATGCCAACATGGACGCTCGGCCCCTTTGAGGAGGGGTGGATACGAGGGTGTCCCACATCGGATTGGAGAGGAGATGAAGCACGCCTTATGATAAGGGTGTGGATACCTCTCCCTCAAGGACGCGTTTTGGGAGCCTCAGTGTTTCGGGGTTTGCCAAGAACAAAACCGTACGGCGCCCTGGCGGCAGGGTGGGCCAAAGCGGACAATATCCTCATGCGGGTGTCTGGGTTCCTTACACGAGCGGCGTGGCAACGGGCATGTTTTTAAATGCAAACCTTGAGTCCTCTATAAATACCCGGCTTATATTTTGGGAACCCTAAGAAGTCAGAAAGGACTCTGGAGAGTTTATTGTTGTACCTCTTTTGAGAAGAAAGTTACTTATGCTCCATTGATATTGCTTTTCTTGAGAAAACCTAAAGTTACAAGATTGATCTTCATGTTCAAATAAGTTTTCTCATCACCTTACATTAACCATTGAAGCACTTCCTTCTACCTTCGTTAGAGACATTGGTTAGTGAAGAAGGAGACCCGATCGTCTTCGGCAATTCAAGTGGTTCGAGAGCGAAGATTGACGTGAAGATCGGAAGGTGTCCGGTTCTGTTGCCGCGGGCAAATCCAAGGAGTTCCTTGGTAGGGATCCCGAGATGGGAGTAAGTTGGCTGTGTTTGCACGTCGTTACCACCCGGTCTGTAAATTGATTTTCATAGTGCATTGCTTCCCTGGCCGTTGAAGCCCGGAGGGTTTTTTTCAATTACCGTGGGTATCGAGTTTTTCCTTCGTCACCAAAAATCGTGTCTTTATGTTACTGCTTACGTTTTTTTACTGTGCATGATTGTTATTATCATTGGCATCTAGTACTAAATATCCTTTACGTGTATTTGATATTTATTATATACTGCTTCCACTATATTTATCAGGGTCGAAACTTGAGTGTATCTCGTTAGCACAAAAAGTGCTTTTTTAGTATATAATCCCACGAGAAGGGATATTATTACTAGCCTTAGATTGTGTGGAGTGAATACAATCTATTCTCGATTACTTGGCCCCTCTGCTAATAGGGTCTATTAGTTCGGTCCTCCTTCTGATAGAAATGGAATTTCTAGAATTTATAGAATTGATACTATTTTCTAATTTTTGAAATATATTTTTACTGATTTTATGATTTTTAAAGCACGATCACACTAATTTATGATTCTTGACGCATGTTTAAATAGTAGTATGCCTTATTTCTGTTTCCATGATCGTTACTGTTCCTTTTTTATTACCATAGTTTCTGTTCTAATATCTTTATGCTTTGCATGAAAACTTGAATTATGATCAATCGAGGCTTATTTACAAGGAATCATACTTTTCTTATGCTTTCTGTATATGTTCTTGTTTCTTTGACAGTCTCTAGAACCTTCTGCAATTATATTTTGTATGAGAGTATTACATTCTGCCTATTTTACTACCTTACCGGGTTTCGACTCACTATTTTATTATTATTTTTCCCTCTAGATAATATAGTAGAGTTAGCGCCTGACGAGAAGGAATAGTAAAGTCTAGCTTCAAGACCTTTGGAAGACTTGAAGTATTTTTGAGATCTAAAAAGGAGACAGTTGGATGTAAATACCTGATTTTTATCTATGATTTTTGTATATAGATCTTGTATAAAAAACGTATGTTATGCATATGATGAAATAGGAAGTTATGCTTCTACATGTATATAGTTCAGCTTCCGCTATATGTTTTCTGGATTCTGTACAGGTCTTAGATGGTATCTGTTATTCTGAACTGTTAATATAGCAGATAAGTAATATTAAATGTAAGCCGTAGAGAATTATACGGCATTTGTGGATCCTGTGTTATGTATGAGATGTTTGTGGATGGATATTATTCAGTATATTTACAGGTTTTGGGAGGATCCAAAATCGAAATCATAATAATTAGATGTGATTAAGGTGATTAATATCAGTAAGAGGATATGCATGTAGTGAAAAAGTGGTAGTAAAAGTAAAAAGTTGGAAAAATACTCGAATTCAGCAAGCAGCCGAGTGGCGCTTACTGTGGACTCAAGCCCTCCTATCGGGCGGAAAAACTAGTGGCATGCCCGAAGCCCTCCCCCCGCTGGCCGCTCGAGCAGGGAATGCCGATCTTAGAGAGAGAAGAAGGGAGAACGAGGCCCCGGAGCCCAAATCCATCCGTGAGCCAGTTATAAAGGTGAAAGCACGCGTCAAGGCAAGTGTACCTTGGATGTCATTTTTCGTTTTTACCGTTTCTTTTGCTTTAAACTTGATGAAATGTTACAAAAATGATATTGATGCATGTTTATAGTACATGAAGCATGTTTCCTTCAATTAATAGGATGGATTTTATGTTTATCCATGTTTATTGCAAGATTTAGCTTCATTTCGTGAATAAGCATGAAAATAGTGTTCGATTTGTCTCAGAAAGCATATGATGAAACCCTAGCTCAAAAATGTTGTGAAGATTGAGTAAATTGCATGATTTAATGTATATACATGGAATTTATGGCATTAATTTCATGAATAAGCATGTGTTAGAGAACGATTTGAGTCCTACGGTTTTGGTGAAGCCCTATGTACGAAAATAAAGAGGTTTTGATGAGTTTTGACTGTAGCTTCTGTTATATGAAAGTTAATTGACATCGATGTGCAACTTCCTGTATAGTTTGTTTTCGAAAATATGTACAAGTCTATACCGACGAAATTTCCATGTACTTTGAAGTTAGCTGAAAGTAAATTGTGAAAGTCTGACTTTAAAAAAAGGGGTTTTTGATAAAAAGATGAATGATAGCCATCCTTGGGGCTTGGTACAAGGAGGTAATGATAGCCATCCTGGGGGCTTGGTACAAGGAGGTAATGATAGCTCTCCTCGGGGCTTGGTACAATGAGGTAATGATAGCCGTCCTCGGGGCTTTGTACAATGAGAAAATAATATGAAGTACCATTTACTATTTTACCGATATGCTATATTACAGTAAAATGATGATAATGAATCGTACAGTGAAAAGATGATAGGGTATTGTTTAAATAATATGAAGTACTGTTTACTATTTTACCGATATGCTACATTACAGTAAATGATTATAATGAATCGTACAGTGAAAAGATGATAGGGTATTGTTTAAATAATATGAAGTAATCGTTCTTCGTTTTACCGATATGCTATATTACAAGAAAATGATGATAATGAATCGCATGCTGAAAAGATGATAGGGTATTGTTTCGGTTTACCATGTATTGTCAAAGTTTACAGATTTATTGTTTTACGATCTATAGCGTCGATTTATGAATCATAGGGTTTGATATCGTTATAGTGTGCCTTTACTGTTTTTCCAGATGATGTTTTGATTAAACGTTCTGGTTCTGCATGGTTATATGATCGTTTTAGCATAACCGTTTTACAGTTCATATGCATGTACCTTGTTGAGCCTCGGCTCACTGTTTTAGTATTTTTCTCCCTTCAGATGAGACAGTAGAGCTATTACCAGATAAAAAGGAGTAAGCCAAGAGAAGTTTCTGAAGGCTTTTGAGGACTTAGAGTATCGTGGAGCCGTTTTTGAAGAGCTTATGGATGCAAACGCCTAGCTAGAAATGTGATTTTGTATACCGATTTCATGTTTATTGATGTTCTAAAACATGTAGATTTTTGTATGAAACGCATATGATATGTATGTCGGTAAAAGAAAAAGCTATGCTTCTGCAGATTATTTGTTTACTTCCGTTAAATACTTTGGATTTACTGTGTAGGTCCTAGACGGCATCTCGTTATTGAACTGTTAGCATAACTAATGTTTGTTTTTATGGATTTGTGCCATGGATGGCACCTGTGATCCTGTGTATGCTTGTTGTAGGAGATTGTGGATAATGGATAGATGTGTGCTTGTAATGGATGATTATAGTTTACATACTCCATTTGGTCGCCGCCTAGTTGGATTCTAACTAAATAGTAAAATTTACTTTTGTCTTTAGTTACCATTAGTTTATCCGGTCAACTTTTTGGTCAATATTTCTAATTAAGCCGAGTTTAAATACATGTAGTGCCGGTTTCAATTTTTGTAAACCTTTCAAGAAATCCCGTCAACTCTTCAATTCCAATCATCTTCAAATCCGATCAACTCTTCCAATCCGGTCAATATCTTCGAATTCGGTCAACTCTTCAATTCCGGTCAACATCTTTAAATCCGGTCAACTCTTCCAATCTGGTTAATATCTTCAAATCTATTCAACTCTTCCAATCTGGTCAATATCTTTAGATCCGGTCAACTCTTCAAATCCAGTCAAATTTTACTTCGGCCTCTTGCACTTGCAAAACTGGCCAGTCATTTCACATGGCCGGACTTGATTTAACAAGGGTGGAGCCGGACTTATTTTGTACTAAGGAAAGGCCGAACTTGATTGAGGCTTAAGGCGGCCAGTTTAGATTTCGTATTTCGGTCAACACTTTGAGCCATTGGATTTTGGGATCTCACAACAGCCTTCCCATAAGCGTGAGACTTGATTGGTCAGAAACGAGAATCTAAAACGGCCTTCCTTGAAACCAGCCCTAATGCATGATAACGAGACCGGCCCATTTTCATGATAATATCCGAAACCGTCCCCCAATGCACGATAACAAAACGAAATAGACCCCTTTGCATGAAAGGAATCAAATCTGGCCCCCTATGCACGTTGAAATTGACACCAGCCTTATAATGGTCACTACTATCTGTTATTTGCTGTCCGTAATCTGGCTAACTCTCGATATGGAGATATCTGTTATCTGAAATCTCTTTCCGTCGACAAGAAAGGCTCTATTGTAGTTACATGCCCTTCTATCTGGTATTTAAAATGAAATTCAATATATTCGAATGTTTCAATATTTCTAACAACTTCAGAAATTACACCCAAAATCGCAGACGAAAAAATATTGTGAGTAACTTTACCTATGGGAGATAGAATACATAGGTAGTCTAACATGTTGGCCTTACCTGCATTTAATCTAGCCTACGGTTATCGGGTTAGGAGTAACCCTTTTCTCAAGTTAGCCTTTGAATAATCATCACTCAGATTTAGTGCATACTTTATATTTCTACATGGATTTATATTCAGACTTTGATTTTGAGATTTGCTAATTTTTACCCCCAAATGAGTTTTGGTATGTCTTGTGGGGTCCCACATCCTCATTTCCATCATTAGCCATTACTATTATTATTAAATAAAATAAATACACATAAACATACACATGATCCATATAGCTTCCATACCATTAGTGGCACTAACATCATACTATAGGAATATGATATCAGGTCTTATTAAGAAAAGATGCCTGCTAAAACCAAAATCAATCTCATTTTAACTTGTAGAAACATACATAATACTCACCATAATTTACGGAAGCAATTCTAAACTAATGTCACTAAAAATATAATATATCATGCCATACTTTTAAAGTTATACAATGTTATTATACACATATCTTTAGTTAAACTAAGTACATCAAAATTCTAAGAATTTCGAATACATCCTCTAAATGTAAAGCATAATTAAGGCTACCATCTTCACTCCTATTCATCAGGTATCATCTTTTGTAAAGCATCTGAAGCGTAGTAAAATAGTAAGAGAGTGAGCCAAATACTCAGTAAGATATAATATATACAAGAACATACACATTTATACTTAAATTATATCATAGGAATGAATAGGAGTCATAATGCATACGTAAGCATAAAATATGAACGAAAAACATTTTCCTAATACATTTAATTTTTCTTTATCTTGTTCTTTTGCTATCTTACCATAAAAACTTACTTCACTTAAGGGACCAGAGCCAATAGGCCTTACCAACTAACGGAACAGACAATCGAGGAAAAGGATTGTATTCACTCATACAATCAAAGGCCGTAAATCTCTATTCAGCTAGAGGTAGCCTGTTGTGACGAAATGGATATTTTTCTTTTTTCCTCTGAAACATTCGTCAAGACAGAAACAAGATTTTAGGACCAAAATATAAGGAAAGACTTCTGCAGAAATTTCGACAGAGTCTCCTTTGTAACTGAATGAAAACCCAAAAGTACAACCCGTACAGAACCTATATAACCAACCAATACAAGCACACAACTATCAAGTTATACCACAATTCTTCCGACAACACGCATACACAGGATCACAGATGCCATCCATGGCATTAATCTATAAAACCATCAACTACACTAGTAGTTCATAAAAGAGATGTCATCTAGGACCTGTACAGTATATCTAGAAGTATAGAGCGGAAGCTGAGCTATTAACCTGCAGAAGCATAGTTCTCCTTTTTACCATCACATACATCACATGCATTTCTATACAAAATCCACATATGCATGAATATCCATAGATATAGAATCCATATACAAAATCACATATCCAGATTAAGTCTTTACATCAAACTGATTCTCCCAAAATAGCTCAAAAATGCTTTAGATACTCAAAAGCCTTCAGAAGATGCTTTCAATCACTCTTTTTGGTCAGGTACTAGCTCTACAGTCTCATCTGGAGAAAAATAATAATAAAACAGTGAGTTGGGGTCTAGCAAGGTACATGTAGATATGCAGTAAAGCAGTTATACAGAACAGTCTTAAAACTATGCAGAAATAGAACGGTTAAACAAAATATAACCTAGAAAATAAAGAAAGCATAATTTGACGATATTAAACTCAGAAATCAGTAATCAGTATAATTCAAAAAGCAAAATCAGAAAGCAAAGTTAGAAACTTCTCTTTTATATCAAAACAGAACAGTGATCGGTATAGAACAGTAATCGGCATAGTAACAGCGGTACAGAATAGACCAGTAATAGAACAGAGCGGTAACAGACCCTGCCAGTATACCCTACTAGTTGAAGGGGCGAATGATCGAGGATAGATTGTGTACATGTCTTCACAATCCAAAGCTATAAACAGTAACAGAAGATCTCATCTCATGGGATCGGTATGGGTGTGCCTCCCAAAGGTAGGCCAGAAACAGAACTTTCCTCCTGATCGTAATGCCCCATGAAAGGGCAGACCAAATATAATTCCATGGACAAAGTTATCCTTGATTATCACCGTAAAATTCTAAGGGATGTTGGAGAACCTAACCTGACTATAATCAGTCTTGGGCCCTAAATAACAGTATCAAAAATAACTTCTTTATTAAAAATCCTCTTTCATAATCAGAGTTTCACAATTTCCCTTCAGTTAACTTCAAAACGTTTAGAACATACAGTAATGATCTAAAAACCCTTCAGTTTTACTTCAAAAGTGCATGGAAATTCATCGGTATAAGTCCATGAAAAATTATCAAAAATAAATTATACCAGGAGCTTCATTTCAGTGCCAATTAACTTTCATATAACAGGAGTTACGGTTAAAAATCATTAAAACCCCTTCATTTTCGTACCTAGGGCTTTGCCAAAACTTTTGGACTCAAATCTATCACCAAACATATGTTTATTCATGAAATCAACGCCATAAATCGATACTCATATACTAAATCATGCAATTTAACAAAAATCCATAATATTTTCGTGTTAGGGTTTCATCAAATGCTTCCAGAACCAGATCGAACACTAATTACATGCTTATTTATGAAATCAAAGCCAAATCTTGCAATAAATATGGGTAAATACAAAATCTAACCGAACAATCGAGGGAAACATGCTTCGTTTCCTTTAAACATGCAACAATAACGTTTTAGAGCATTTTCATGAATTTCAAGGCAAGAGAAAACGGTAAAAATGAAAAATAATGTCCGAAGTACACTTGCCTGAGCCCGATCTACCATTATTTTTACCCGGAGTGGATCGAAATGAGTGATTTCCTCTTTCTCCTCTTCTCTTCTCCCTCCTCTTCATTCGTGCCTCAGCTGTTCTTCTTTTTCATCTTCTCCCCTTGTATTTATAACAAAAACGGAATCAAGACGTGGGCAAAAATCGTGATCATGCCCACACGCTACATTCTGCCAGCACTCGCCTTGAGCGCCGAGCGAGCGAGCGTGCGGCGAGCATGTTGTTTCTGCCCGGGGCTCGCTCGAGCGCGCCTGGCGCATGGTGAGCGGCTAGGTACTGGATTTTGTGCTCGCTGCCGCGCCTCGAGCGCACGGCAGGCGCAACCCTGCTACTTGCTGAACTCGGGTATTTTCCAATCTTTTTACTTTCAACCCTCATTTTTCAATGCATGATTGGCCTTTTAATGATTATCATTATTTCAATTACTCTCGATTATCATGTTTGAGGTTCCGGGGCCTCACACCTCTACGTACCCTTCACCCGGTAGACAGGGTCGTAAGCTGTCCTAATTCCCGCACGGCAAGGACAATTTCCTCAGTTACCACTACAATATTTTAAGGTATATTAAGAAATATTACCCTCTGAATAAATTCTTTGATTCAGTTTCTTTAAATTCTCTATGAAAACCCTGCACTTGTCCTTGGTACTTCTTAATTTTTTCAACTCTAGGAGAAAATAATCATACTTCTTAATATTGTATAGGGCTTTCACATATACTTTCATGAATATAGAAGTTGACATTTAGCATCCAAATATTAGAGATGCAACAATTAGTAGTGAAACGGTAAGGTCTTACAATTTTTACATATGCTAAAATGATGATTTGTTAATATAGCAATTTGGCCAACAAGAAGAAAATTCAAAACCGATAACTATGGTGTATCAGCCAATTCAGCAAGCCTCAATATCAATTTGCTACATACTAAAACATAAGCACCAACACACGATGCATAGCTAGTTCGGTCATCAATTTAGTAGCCGGTTCAGCTTCTTCAAGGCTAACCTTTTATATACTAAAAATTCAGCATTAGCACATGATACTCCAGCCAGTTCGGCTACTAGTTCAATCTATTTTCTGTAGGATGAAAATTCCGCATTAGCACATGATGCTCCAACTGTAAGGTACTCATTTTCAAGATATGGTAATTAAGAGTAATTAAATTGAAATAAGTGAATCAAGGTCAAAGAACACGGAAGAAATTGGATCGAGAGGCCCGAATGCATGGAATTGACAAAATCGGGAACCGGCATTGTTAACCTTGAAAAGTTGATCCATAAATGAGATTTGAGTTTTAAATTACGATAATCGTGACTTATTAAGCTAATATAATCAAAACTAGGGTCCAATGATGTGAAATATTGGGTTAGAAGGGTTGAAATGGGTCCCGAACGGCACATGCGCAAAACTAGCTCACTGCAGGCCTACCCTAGGCCTAATCCGCGCCAGGCGTGGGCTCAAGCTCCCAATGAGTGCCAATTCCAGCATGCTGGCACTTGAAGCATGCTCGCCGGGTGCTTGAGCGCCAGTCCATGTATAAGTCGTGTGCGGGCTTTTAACCGTTATTTTCACATTGTTTGGAGAGAGAGGGAGTAAGGGGGAAGGAGAGAGAGCACAAAAGAGAAAAGGAAAATTGAGGAATACAAGGTTCTCGAGTCCGACTCCGAGCTCGAGATAGTTGGAGAAGTGGTAGATCGAGTCGAGGCAAGTGCATCCATACTCTCCTCTTTCATTTTCTTACACATTTACTTTATTTTTATCAGGTATCCTCATTCCAATACCTGATTAAATTTATATTTCATGTCACCCATGATGTATGCATGCTTATATGTTAATTTCATGTCTAATTTCTTAGTTTTCGTCCAATTTTCATACCCAAACCCTAACCCCATGCCCGGAGCCTTTTACCCATGGAGTTTTGGGGCTTTTGCCTAATTTAGGACTAGCATATCAATACCCATGTCTTGTATGTGTTAATTTCCCGATTGGATATCCAATTTGAAGTTTTTATGTGAAAATCCATTTGTCGGAACCTTAAGATGCCCCCGGGCCATGTTTAACCAATTGTTTCAAGTCTAATGTATGATTTGGCTTTAATTATAATTTACTCATACCTTAAATATGAATATCTATTGGTTGGATGATCGATTTTCAAGTTTTGATCCGTTTGGCGCGTCCGGGAGCCCTAACTGGTGCACTGGCACTGTTCACCCAAGATTAATTGGGGCTTTTGCATGATCCCATGTTGTTAAATTGGTAATTAATCATATGGAATTGTATATACTCAATTATATATTCTGAAAATTATGTTATGTGTAATTGTGAAGGAATTATCATCCGGAAGCTCCAAAGTATTGTTTGACTCGACGTGGTAAAGATTTTCTAATCGTTCTAAAGTGTCATTTTAATTACCATATCATGGAAACCAGTACCTTATAGTTGGAGCATCATGTGCTAATGTGAAACTTTCAACCTGTAGAAATTAGCTTGAACCGGCAGCCAAACCGGTTGGAGTATCATGTTCTAATGCTGAATTTTCAGTATGTAAAAGGTTAGCCTTAAAGATGCTGAACCGGCTCCTGAATTGACAGCCAAACCAGCTATGCATCGTGTCCTGGTGCTGATTTTTTAGTACGTAAAAAATGGTATTGAGGCTTGCTAAACTGGCTAATACACCACAGTTATTGGTTTTGAATTGTCTTCTTGTTGGCTGAATTACTATATTAACAAATCATCATTTTAGCATATGTAAAAATTGTAAGACCTTACTGTTTCACTACTAATTGCTGCATCTCTAATATTTGGATGCTAAATTTCATCTTCTATATTCAAGAAAGTATTCGTGAAAGCCCTATATAATATTAAGAAGTATGATTATTTTCTCTCGGAGTTGATAAAATTAAGAAGAAGTACCAAGGACAAATGTAGGGTTTTCATAAAGAATTTAATTAAGAAACTAGATTAAAGAATTTATCCAGAGGGTGTGAGGACCCGAAACCGAAAACGTGATAATTAGATGTGATTAAGGTGATTAATATCAGGAAGAGGCTATGCATGTAGTGAAAAAAGTAATAGTTAAAAGTGAAAAGTTAGAAAATATCCGAATTCAGTAAACAGCCGAGTGGTACTTGCTGTGGGCTCGAGCCCTCCTATCGGGCGGAAAAACCAGTGGTGTTCACAAATCCCTCCACCCGCTGGCCGCTCGAGCCGACTATCAGGTGGGAAAACTATTGTCGTTTCGAATCCCGGCCTCTCGAGCGGCTGGTGCCGAAAGTCGAGCGCTCGCTAGCCGCTCGAGCCGAGCTTGAGCAGCAAGCGCAGCATAAAAATACGATCAAACTTTGCTCCTCTTATTTTCTCACGATTTTAGGGTTTTAGAGAGAGAGGGAGCGCCGACCTTAGAGAGAGAAGAAGGGAGAACGAGGCTCGGGAGCCCGAATCCATCCGTGAGCCAGTTATAAAGGTGAAAGCCCGCGTCAAGGCAAATGTACATCGGATGTCGTTTTACGTTTTTACCGTTTCTCTTGCTTTAAAGTTCATGGAAATGTTGTAAAAATGATGTTGAAGCATGTTTCCTTCAATTAATTGGTTAGATTTCATGTTTGTTCATGTTTATGGAAGTATTTGGCTCTGATTTCATGCTTGAACATGTGTTATGTGTTTATTTTGACATTGAAAGAACATGGCCAAACCCTAACTCGAAATTTTGTGGATTTATGGTTTAAATGCATGATTAAGTATGTATATTTGGATTTATGGCTTTGATTTTATGAAATAAGACTTGTTTAGTGATCGATTTGAGTCCAAAGGTTTTTACGAAGCGCTAAGTACGAAAATAAAGGGATTTTAGTGATTTTTAACCAAAGCTCCAGTTACATGAAAGTTAATTGACATCGATGTGCAACTTCCGGTATAATTTGTTTTTGAAAATATGAACGAACGTATACCGACAAAATTTCCATGTAAATTTAGAGAAGTGCTGAAATTGTGTTGTGAAAGTTTGATTTCAAAAATAAAATTTTCGATAAAGAGATGATTTCTGTTACAGTTATTTTGGGACCCGAGACTGACTACAGTCCAGGTAAGTTCTTGGATGAGGCATTAGAACTTACGGTGGTAATCGAGGATAGCTCTGTCCACCTAGCGATTCATGGTCCACCCTGTCCTCAATGGCGTTAAGCCAGGAGGGACATAGGCCGACCTTCGGGGCACACAGTACAGATATCCCTCGGGATAGGATATATATGACATGATAGGCCTTGGATTGTGTGGACTGAACACAATCTATCCTCGATCATTTGCCCCTTCCACTAGTAGGGTACAGTGGCAGCGTCTGAAATTGTTAAGATATGTCACAATAAAAGATGAAAATATATTGTACAGTGAAAAGATGATAGAGTATCATCTGATGAAAGATGATAATGAATCGTATACAGTGAAAAGATGACAGTGAAACAGTATAGAGTATTGTTTTCAGTTTTACCATGCATCAGTAAAGTTTAAAACTATTGTTTTACAATCTATAGTGTAATGATTTATGAAGCATGAGATTTAATATCGTTATAGCATGTCTTTACTTTGTAGATGATGTTTGATTAAACATTCTGGTTCTGTATGGTTATATGATTGTTTTGGCATAACCGTTTTACAGTTCATATGCATGTACCTTGCTTGGCCTCGGCTCACTGTTTTAGTGTTTCCCCCTCCAGATGAGATAGTAGAGCTTTTACCTGACAAAAAAGAGTAATCAGAGAGAGAAGCTTTTTGAAGACTTTTGAGGACCATAGCACATTGGAGCTATTTTGGAGGAGCCTGTCGACGTAAAGGCCTAGCTGTATATGATTTTTGTATACTGATCTTGTGATTTTTGATGTCCTAGAACATGTTGATTTTTGTATAGAAAGCTCTTGATGTGTATGATAGTAGAAGAGAAAATGCTATGCTTCTGCAGGTTCTTAGTTTACTTCCGCTATATACTCTGGATTTACTGTGCAGGTCCTAGATGGCATCTCGTTATTAAACTGTTAGAGTAGTAAATATTTTTATGGATTTATGCCATGGATGGCACATGTGATCCTATGAATATTTGTTGTAGGAATTGTAAAAGATGGATAGTTGTGTGCTTGTTATGAATGATTATACAGGATTGTATTTTTGGGTTTTCATCCGGTTACAAAGGAGACTCTGCCGAAATTTCTGCAGAAGTCTTGCCTTTTGTTTAGTTCGTTAATTGTGTTTTCTGTTTGACGAAAGCTTTTGAGGATAAAAAAAAATCTGTTCTGTCACAGAGGGCAATATTTCTTAATATACCTTAAAATATTACAGTGGTAACTGAGAAAATTATCCAAACCGTGGGCGAATTAGGACGGCTTACGACCCTGTCTACCGGTGAAGGGTATGTACAGGCTACCTCTAGCTGAATAGAGATTTACGGCCTTTGATTGTGTGGAGTGAATATAATACTTTTCCTCGATTGTTTGCTCCGTTAGTTAGTAAGGCCTTTTGGCCCTAGTCCCTTAAGTTAAGTAAGTTTTTACGGTAAGATAGCAAAAGAAGAAGATAAAGAAAAATTAAATGTATTAGGAAAATGTTCTCCGTTCATATTTTATGCTTACGTATGCATTATGACTTATATTCATTCCTATGATATAATTTAAGTATAAATGTGTATGTTCTTGTATATAGTATATCTTACTGAGTATTTGGCTCACTTTCTTACTATTTAACTACCCTTCAGATGCTTTGCAGAACTGATACCTGATGAACAGGAGTGAAGTTGGTAGTCTTAATTATGCTTTGCATTTAGAGGATGTGTTCAAAATTCTTAATATTTTGATGTACTTAGTTTAACTAAAGTTAAGATATGTGTATAATAACATTGTAAAACTTTAAAAGTATGGCATGATGTATTATACTTTTAGTGACATTAGTTTATAATTGCTTTCGTAAATTATGGTGAGTATTATGTATGTTTCTACAAATTAAAATGAGATTAATTTTAGTTTTAGCAGGCATATTTGCTTAATAAGACCTGATATCATATTTCTATAGTATAATATTGATGCCACTGGTGGTAAGGAAGCTATATGGATCATGTGCATGTTTATGTGTATTTATTACATTTAATAATAATAGTAATGGCGAATGACAGAAATGAAAATGTTGGACGTCACAGGACATACCAAAGCTCATCTGGGGGTAAAAATTAGCAAATCTCAAAATCAAAGTCTGAATATAAATCCATGTAGAAATGTAAAGTATGCACCAAATCTGAGTTACGATTATTCAAAGACTAACTTGAGAAAAGGGTTACTCCTAACCCGGTAACCATAGGCCAGGTTAAACGCAGGTAAGGCCAACATGTTGGACTACCTATGTACTCTATCTCCCATAAAGTTACTATATTTTGCCATCCACGATTTTGGGTATAATTTCTGAAGTTGTCAGAAATATTTGAACATTCGAATATATTAAATTTCATTTTAAATACCAGATAGAAGGGCATCTAACTACAACAGAGCCTTTCTTGCCGATGGAAAGAGATTTTAGATAACAGATATCTCCCTATCGAGAATTGGCCAAATTACAGATAGCAAATAACAGATAGTAGTGACCATGATCCCCAGACACATGCATATGAAAACACATGTCCCAATGCAAGTTTAAAGCTCGTTTTTATACAAATATATTGATATAAAATATATAGTACCAGATATTTTTTAAATTTTCATAAAATAGTAAAACCCTTCAAAATCACAAAGTCTGACTTAAAAACCCTCAAATCTACAGATAAATTATACATGCGTGTACAGAATAAATATATCGGGTGTACAAAAATAACATGCATGTTAATAAAAACTTTAAAATAGTAGTTAAAATATTTTAGATAATGAATCAAACAAAAAATAAAATTTATAAATACTTGCCTAGACCTTTATCTGGCATATTTGACAAAAGAATATTTCAAAGTACTCAAATTACACTTCTCTCTACTCCTTCCCCGCATGCCCTTATCTCTCTCCTCTTTCTCTCTCCTGCCATGTGCCTCTCTTTCACACTACTCTACTTTCGCCCGCACCGACTCCTCTCTCTTTCCCCTTCTCCCTCTCTCCTCCTCCTCCTCCTCCTCCTTCTTTTTCTTTGCACCTCCGCCATGCTGCTCCCCACGCTCTCCCTTTCTCCCTTTTTCCTTCTTTTCCTCTCTTTCTTCCTTTCCCACCTAGCTTACGCCGCACGCTTCTCATTCCCCCCTTTTAACTCTTTTTTTCCTTTTTCTTTCCTTTCATAATCTAATCAACACTCGGATGCCAACATCGGTGCGCCTCAAGTGACAACTGACCAGTCCAAATATCCTTTAAAATTTTAGAATATTTAATTAATTTTCTTCACATCCAAATTATATAAAATCACAATTAATATTAAAATAATCCAAATGGGGATCCAGAATGTTACATTCTCCCTTTCTTGAAAAATTTCATCCTCAAATTTTGTGCATCTCAATCCTCAAATATTAGACTTCATCCTCACGCTCCCAAGTCGCCTTCTCGATCGAATGATTCCTCTAGAATACATTGGACCAGGCTAGGATCAATTCTACCAAAGATCTTTTAGCTCATAAAAATTATCAATTATCTATCATAAAATTCCAACATCCATAAAGATAAATGAGCTCAACATTTTTAATCACTAAAAATCATTGATCATTAACAATCTTCGTAAATGCAATAAGAGATATATTGTCCATAATAAAAAGTTTCTCAAAATAAAGAGAAAATATAAATGTCCACAGCATTGAATTTATGGGAACGCAACCTTGATAAATATCTAACGCTAATAAGCTAATAAATAATCCGAATCTCTCATCATGATAGCCTTGGGTTTTGAGGTTCATTAAATTTTACGGGGAAAATTCCTATTAGTGGGGATAGTGGTAAGGTACTTGTTTTCAAGATTTGGTAATTAGGAATAATTAAACTTAAATAAGTTAATCGAAGTCCAAGAACATGGAAGAACTTGGATCAAGATCCTCGAATGCCCGGAATTGACAAAATCGGGAACCGGCATTGTTAACCTTTAAAATTTGATCCATAAATGAGATTTGAGTTCTAAATTATGATAATCATGATTTATTAAGCTAATATAATTAAAATTAAGGTCTAAAGATATGAAATATTTGGTTAGAAGGGTTGAAACGGGTCCCAGACATCACGTGCGCGAAGCTGGCTTGCTACAGGCTTTCCTAGGCCTTAGCCGCGCCTACTGTGGGCTCAAGCCTCCTAGTGAATGCCAATTCCAGCATGCTGGCACCCAAAGCAAGCTCGCTACACGCTCGAGTGCCAGTCCACATATAAGCCACATGCGGGCTTTTAACCGTTATTTTCACACGATTTGGGGAGAGAGGGAATAAGGGAGAGAGAGAGAGAGAGGACGAAGGAGAAGAGGAAAATGGAGGAATCCAAAGCTCCCAAGTTCAATTCCGAGCTCTAACTAGTTGGAGAAGTGGTAGATCGGGTCGAGGCAAATGCATCCATACTCTCCTCTTTCATTTTCTTGCACCTTTGTTTCATTTTTATCTGGTATCCTCATTCCGATACCAGATTAAATTTATATTTCGTGTTACCCATTATGTATGCATGCTTATATGTAAATTTCATATCAAATTTCTTAGTTTTCATCTAATTTTCGTACCCAAACCTAACCCCATGCCTAGACCATTTTACCCACGAATGTTTGGAGTTTTTGCTTAATTTAGGACTAGAATATCAATACTCATATCTTGTATATGTTAATTTACTGATTGGATATCCAATTTGATGGTTTTATGTGAAAATCCATTCGCCAGAACCCTAAGATGCACCCGGACCACGTTTAACCAATTATTTCAAGTCTAATGCATGATTTGGCTTTCATTATGATTTACCCATGTCTTAAATATAAATATCTGTTGGTTAGGTGATCGATTTCCCAGTTTTGATCCGTTTGGTGCATCTGGGAGCCCTGACCTGTGCACTAACACTATTCACCCAAAATTAATTGGGGCTTTTGTATGATCCCATCTTGTTAAATTAATAATTAATCATATGGAATTGTATATGCTCTATTATATATATTCTAGGAATTAGGTTATGTGTATTTGTGAAGGAATTATCGTCCGGAAACTCCAAAGTCACGTTTAACTGTGGTAAGGATTTTCTAATCGTTTCAAAGTATTATGTTAAAATGTGTATATTCTTAAAGTTATATACAGACTTAAACCCGTAAGAAATATAAAAATTATGAAGGTATACGGAGGAAATACCATAATTTGTTATATGAATGATCCGTTCTCTCGGTGTGAGAACTATATGAGAGAAGTTTAGTGGACTTTCCCTCAAAGATTAAAAAATCATGAAACTAGGATTATGGATTTATGTTTAGAGGGTAGTATCCCCTCGCATGCCACTGATATTCTAGTGAAAACCCAAGGATTACTTGGCCGAATATCCTGGCCGCTTATTGGAGAGGATGATGTCCTTGACACATCTTAAGATATTACTGTTGAAGGAGGACTACCTCTGGGCCTCGAGGGACATGGGGGCATATGTGATTGCCACGTATATCGACATTATAGGTATACCGCTCGTCACGTCATGTTGAATTGCATGGTTATGTGCCTTAGAATGTCTGAGAGTATACACATTCTTTTCCTCATTCTCTTGCATCGTTAGCTAGTATGGCTATAGCTCTGGTCCACAAAGATAAAGAAATTTATGCAAGTTTTGGAATCCTAAGAAAAAATAAAGACAAAATATGAAAAGTTACTCATATTCCGAAATGTATTTACTCATGTTTTATGTTGTGCATTCTATACCATGTTCCTATCTCATTCATTGTCCCATTTGTTTATATTGTGCCTTATCTTTGTTTATATTACACCTGATAAGTTTTGGCTCAACCTTACTGCTTTTCTTGTCTCTAGATGAGTACAAGCTTATACCCGATAGGGTGGGTAGAAGATTAGAAGTCGGCTAGGCATGAAGATCTTGGAGGATAACTTGAAGGCCTAGATTTATGATTTTGTACCCTATTATAGAGTATATAGTATTATTTTAATGGTAATGTATTCGTTAATGATGATGTTATGTATGTAGTCTAGCTTTTGTTGTATTTGATGGATATAGTTGCTTCTGCGGGTCTATATGGTTTAACTATATACCTAGTGGCATCTTGTTTGAGCCGATGTCATACCCAGAGTTATAACATCGGTGCCACATATTGTTAATTGTGGTATTTGGATCTTGTGTAGTTTGTTGTGGTTTATAGATGTGTCAAAGTTGATTTAGATGGATTTTTGTTGTTGTACAGGATATTTTATAGGTTTTGTATTTGTTTCGCGGCCGTTTTTCTACCAGATTTTTGTTAGATTTTCAATAGGAAACGCGGTCTATCACACCAATCGGTTCAACTGCCGGTTTAGTGACCGGTGCAAGCTAATTTCTACAGGCTGAAAATTCAGTATCAGTACGTGATACACTAACTGGTTTGGCTGCCGGTTCAGTGGCTACTTTAAGCTAATTTCTACAAGCTAAAAATTTAATATCAGCACATGATGCGCCGGCCAATTCGACTGCCAATTCTGTAATATCTTGGATCCCGTTTGGATTATTTTAATATTAATTATAATTTTGGGTATTTCGAACGTGATGAAAATAAATTAAAATATTATAACATTTTGAGGAATAGTCAAAATTGCATAGTGGCACTTGAGGTGTGCCAGTATTATCGTCCAAGTACCGATTGGATTTTAGAATAAAATAAAAGGATATATGTATATAATAATAATAATAATAATAATAATAATAATAATAACAATAATAACAATAATACAAAAGAAGAAAAAGAGAAGCCACGCGAGAGAAGGGGCGCAGCGAGGAGAGAGAGGTCGCAGAGGAAGGATAGCGGCCTGATCGAAGGCAAAAGAAGCGGTATCCCGTTGGTTAGGCAGCGATGGCTATGGGCGAGGTGGTGCAATGGTGGCACCCGCAATAGTGTCCATGCATAGAGGAGAGAGTGGGTAGTGCACGGGTTTTGCATCGCAGAGAGAGAAAGGCCCGATTCGGATGCTTCGAGACATCGTTTCTTTAAATCTACGAAGTATAAAGTCGACGTAGATGTCCTATAGCCCTATTTTGGACTGATTTAATTTCTGATGTGTTTTGACTACTATTGGAGTTTTTACTAACATACATGTATTTTTATATACACCTAATTTATTAATTATGTACATGCATATATGTTTTACTGGTCATGAGATGATTTTACGCTGGTATTTATGATTTGGAGGGTTTTCGGACACTCGAACGATGTATATGTATATTTGTGTATCTGCATGTTGTGGAACCACGAATGTATTGGTCCACATGCATGCCACCGGGGCGGGGTCACTACCAGACTATTGCGGTCTAAGACCCGATGGGTCATTATATGTGATTCGAGGCATGAGATATTTGGTACCACTCTTGATGGGGAGGCTTAGTCCCAACGGGGACGTATGGGATATATTGTTTCACTTCCATCAATAGAAAGGTTGAGACGTTTAGTAGCTAACCTACCCCACTGTATATTTAAATGAGAACCATCATAAGAAATTGACGAAATAATATATTTAGACGTCCTAATATATATAACTAAAACTTAAGGTTGCACTCAAAATCGCGGATGATAAAATATAATAAGAAAATTCCTAATCTATGGGAGAAGAGTACATTGATGGCCTTGAGCTACTGGCTTGAACCGTAGCCGAGCCTTGAGCTGCTGGCTTAAATCGCAACCGATATAGCCGTGGTTACCAGATAAGAGTAACCCTTCCTCAAATTATATTTTTATTTTTGGTTCTCCGATTTCATGCATGTTTTGTATTTCTACATGTATTTGGGTGTACTGTGATTTGAGATATGTGGTTTGGCCCATGGATGGGCGATAGGAATGTCTCGTACGCATTGATGTGTTAAGCATTGGAACATGTTTTATATTTATATATTTTAGTTTTGATTTTTCTTTAATTTCAGGATATGATTTATGATATTTAGATCCGGATGATAGTATGTATCCCACATGGATGTGGTGACGGTCGTGATTATGTAATGTGACTTTGGATCATATGATACGATATCATCTATGAGATTTGGACGGATCGTTATTTATTATGATTATGTCCCGAATGGACTGTTTCATATGGATGATGATTCAGTACGAGATATCTCTTCAATTTTTAGGGATTTCATGGACATTGTGTTTTATTTTACGTGATTATTATGTGATATCTCTTCCTTTGATTTGTGAACAGTTTTATACGATGATAATACTTGTTGAGCCATCAGTTCACGTTTTCATGTTTTATCCCTTCAAACTAGTGGCATGGATATGCTTGTAGGAGTTCGGACATGATTTGACGCAGCATATCTCGATCGGTGAGTGGAAATGTTTATGTTGGGTATGTTTCTGATTCCAAAGATGTGTTATGGTTATTGTTTATGGTCGGATGATGGCCCTAATCCTTATATGAGAATTATTTGAGTTATTGCCTTAT
This sequence comes from Nepenthes gracilis, assembly GCA_033239525.1. NCBI lineage: Eukaryota > Viridiplantae > Streptophyta > Magnoliopsida > Caryophyllales > Nepenthaceae > Nepenthes > Nepenthes gracilis. Next base: position 12,859,412 of record BSYO01000007.1, read on the forward strand.
GTTTATGAGTTGTTATATTTGGATACCTCCCTTATGATGTTTGGATAGCATATCGTTTATTATATTAGTCCAAATTTATATCCGATGAAGTCTTGTGTAGGTTCTATTATGTTGAGTCTTGTATGTATTCAAATTGTCACACCCAAGTTGGGTTTTTATGGTTGATGAAATATCTTATTTTAGATTTTATTTTTGACCTGCGTATATTATATTCTTGAGTCATAATAGAGGTGGTATCAGAGAAAAGGTCAAAAAGAGAGGTATTTTTGGGTCATCTTGGATAAAAATATTGATCGAATATTTGGCTTGATAAGTGCAGCATATGGTGTAGAATGGAAGTGTGAGTTACAAATGTTTGAATTCGAATCGAAAAGTCAATTAATTGGCTGAGATGAGCCGCACAAGCAACATAATGGGTGATTCAACCTAACAGTCAGATGAGAGTTTGGTTGCTATGTGAAGGATGGTCTATTAGGAAAAATATTGAGCACCTTCGAATGATCAAGAGTGAACTAGTTTGGAAAATTTTTGGGATGTTTGATCCAATTAAGACTTAATTTGAGTTTCAGAAAGTGAAGGATATGTTTGAGATTTTTTGTTGTTCAGATGAGATCGGTCTAGTGCCCATAAGTTGGAGAGTGAGGTAAGCTAGTGGTGGGCTTCTCAGTGCTGTATTCCACTTCTTGTGATGTTTTTGTGGAGGCAATTTTTGAAAGAGTCATTCTTCGTTTGGAATTTGGAATAGTAAGGGAGGTGAATTTAATTGGTGAAGGCACAAGAATAAGTCTGTGGCCTTCGAGATTATATGTAAATAAAGTATGCTTTTCTAATTTCTAAAATGAGCTTTGATGATGTTCACCCCTAATGGGTAAACCTTGGTCTACTAAATTGTGGACTCCATTGTCCGGTCTGGGTCCATAGATATAAATAATTGACCGATCTGATTTTATTTGAGGTGTTAGACTTTGATGTGATATTAGGGGTGTTTCGGTTGGCAAGTCACCATGCTAGTATGAATTGTTTATTAAGAATATTTTAATTTATAATATGGGTTGTGAATCTTGAGCATGAAGAATAGTCGATCGAGAGACGATGAAATTAATATCATTTTGCTTGAAAGTATTTGATGAAGATATGTGCTGAGTTTATTTGGCACATGTGACCACATTCGAGAGTTATTCTGTAGTTATTAAAGATTTTTTTGATCGTATAGTAATTCAAGGATATTCCTTAGAGAAAAGAATTAGCCTAAATTATCTTCTGATTTGTTGAAGTTGTTGTTGAGATTGTATTAGGAGTGGCATTGATTTCAAGTACCCTACATAGAATCGATGAGGCATTGGCCGAGTGCTTTGCCGTGGGGTGTTTAATGCCTTTGGGATGAGTTGGATGAATCAATGAGGTTATCTATGAATTTTTAAAAATTTAATTCATTTGGGAAATGAATCATTTGATAAGCGAATGTTAAAAATTGATAGATGGTTTGTTTGATCAATGGTTAGGGCTCGATATTTTCTGAACTTGATCTGCATTCATAGTATTATCAATTAAGTATAATCAGGAGAATATACCTGAGATAGCCTTCAAGATAAAGGTACGGTCATTGTGAGCTTCAGTGGTATTTTTGGGTTAGTGATTTCATTGGTATCTTTTATGAATTGGATCTTTTGGCCATATTTGGGTCTATTTGTGATGGCTTCATTAATATTGTTTTGATTTGTTAAAAAAATTTATGTGAGACATGAGGTCCATTTGAGGACTATGTCATAGTTGTAAAGGGTAGTTTGTTATTTACCCAATTGAGGAGATACGAGTTTGGTTGGAAGTAATGTTATTTTGGGCATGTTGTTTCTTCGATGGCATGTTAGTAGATTTGTAGAAAATTAAAGCGGTGGCCGGTTGGGAAAGGCCGTCATTTGTTGTGAAGATGCATAATTTTTTAGGTCTGGTTGAATCTATTAAGTAATTTGTTGATGATTCCTCAAGAATTGTAGTGTCCGTTGGCCATTTGGCTCATAAGCGGTTAGTGTTTGTTGGAATTGTGAGGAGAGCTTTCAAAGGGAAATGAAGGGCGGATTGTCTACAATGTCGATTTTGTGACGGAATGGATTTTTTTTTTCCTCAAAAGCTTCCGTCAAACAGATAACACGATTAACGGTTTAAAAATAAGGCAAGACTTCTGCAGAAATTTCGGCAGAGTCTCATTTGTAACTGGATGGAAACCCAAAAATACAATCCTGTAATACTCATCCATAACAAGCACACAACTATCCATCTTTCACAATTCCAACAACAATCATTCACAGAATCACACGTGCCATCCATGGCACAAATCCATAAAAACATTAACTACGCTAACAGTTCATTAACGAGATGCCATCTAGGATCTGCACAGTAAATCTAGAGTATATAGCAGAAGTAAACTAAGAACCTGCAGAAGCATAGCTTTTTCTTTTTACAGACGTACATAACATATGATTTTCATACAAAAATCCACATGTTTTATAACATCAATAAACATGAAATCGGTACACAAAATCACATTTCTAGCTAGGTGTTTGCATTCACAAGGTCTTCAAAAACGGCTTCATAATGCTCTAAGTCCTCAAAAAGCCTTCAGAAGCTTCTCCTGGTTTACTCCTTTTCATCAGGTAGTAGCTCTACTGTCTCGTTTGGAGGGGGAAAACACTAAAACAGTGAGCCGAGGCCCAACAAGGTACATGCAGATGAGCAATAAAACCATGATGCAGAACGGTCATGTAACGGTGCAGAATAGAACAGTTCAGACAGAAAGTAATTCAGGAAACAAAAAAATCATACTATGACAGTAGTATACTTCATAAACCAGAAATCAGAAATCAGAAATCAATAAACAGAAATCATCCACTAAGATCGTGTCGCACTCGGTAAATGTAAATCGTAGCCCGAAATCATTAAGAAACTTCGACGGTAGCCAGTAACGGAAATTAGTACAATAGCCAAGAACGGAAATCGTTCGTAAATCGGAAAGCGGTTAGTGGATCTTGCTAGCGTACCCTACTAGCGGGGGCGAGTGATCGAGATAGATTGTGTTCACTCCACACAATCCAAGGCCGATATCCCATCTCGAGGGATCGTAATATGTGCCACCCGAAGGTAGGCCGGTAACAGAAATTTCCTCCTGACCGTAACGCCCGAGGGCGTGGACCACAAATAACTCCATGGACAGATTACCACCTAAAGTCCTAAGGCATGCCGGAGAACCTATCCGAACCAAGTCAAGATGGGTCCTAGGATAACTATAACGAAATAGCCTCTTTCACAATCATAGTTTCAAAATTCACTTTCGTACGGTAACGGTCTAAAAAACTCCTTCAGATTAAATTCAACGGTGCATGAAAATTCGTCGGTACAAGTCCGTGTAATTTTTCAGAAACAAATTATACAGGAAGCTTCATTACGTTGTCAATTAACTTTCTTATAATTGGAGCTTTGGTTAAAAATCACTAAAACCCTTTCATTTTCGTACTTAGTGCTTCGCCAAAACTTCCAGACACAAATCGGTCTCTAAACAAGCCTTATTTCATGAAATTAAGCCATAAATCCAAATATACATACTTAATCATGCATTTAAACCATAGATCCCCAAAATTTCGTGTTAGGGTTTGGCCATGTTCTCTCAAAGTCAAATTAAACACATAACACAAGTCCATGCATGAAATCGAAGCCAAATACTTCAATAAACATGAACAAACATGAAATATAACCAATTAATCGAGGGAAACATGCTTCAACAATATTTTTAGAGCATTTTCATCGGTTTTAAAGCATGAGAAATCAGTACAGTGAAAAACAGCGTCCGAAGTACACTTGCCTGAGCTCGTTCTACCATTATGTTACCTGGATCGGATCGGAGCGGTGGTCTCTCCCCTTTCATCCTCTTCGTGCTTACTGTTGTACCTCAACTTCCTCTCTCTACAAAGACATATCACTTAATCGGCATTTAAACAAAGAAGTATTACACAAAATATCGTCCGAAGTTTTCGGACGAGCAAACACCCGTGTATAGTGCACATGAACAATGCACAAATGCATGAATCGGTTGATTCTCGAAATTTCGGACATCTAACAGGTAATTTATCAAACCCAAGGCATGTGTAACTATAATCCCAAGTCAATTTACACATTAAACCCCAAATCGAAGATCAAACGGTGTCCGGGCCCGGGTCACGGGCTTCGCGAACGAAAATCCCTAAATAACCACAATTTTGAATACCCAACCAACAAATTAACTTACCCAAGTCATACATAATCATAATCTAGTCTTAATTAAATCAAAAGCCCCAAGAATCGTAGCCTAAAACCACCCGGGCGCGGGGTTAGGCTTCCTTAACGGAATTCACATAATTTCACCAAATCGGGTACCCAATCGACAAAATAACTTACCTAGGGTGTGGGTATTGGTATTCTAGTCTCAATTTATACAAAAGCCCCAAATATCGAGGGCCGAAATACACCCGATTGTACGTGAACAGAGATATGCGTGCGTGGGTGAGGGTTTGCGTCTTCAAACCGAACTTAGACTACAAATTAGGTCTCCAATTTAACATATATTCATGCTTAGATTATAGGAAGCAATAAACACAAATTTAATCCGGTATCGGAACAAGGATACCTGAAAAAAATAAAGCAAAAGTGCACGAAAATGAAAAACGAGGGTATGAGGTTTCTTGCCTCGACGTGCTCTACAACTTTCCCAACTAGCTCGAGCGCGAAATCGGACCCGAAGGCCTCCATTTCCCCTCTTTTTCCTTCGCGTACTCCTTCCCTCACAGGCTCCAGCGGACCCTGCCACTACTCCACCGTGACGCCCGGCCGGCCACCACCTTGCACAGCCGTCGCTAGCCGCCGTCGCCGCCGACACCGACGCTGCCTCTACCGGCGCTGCCCTCCTCCCTCTCTCTTTCTCTCCTTCGCCGAAACCCTCGCGTGACCCCTTTTTCCCCCCTGTTCTGCTCCCGATTTCCCCTCTCCCTGCTTTGTTATCATTCTTACTATTATTATTATTATTATTATTATTATTATTATTATTATTATATATATATATATTCTCATACCTAAAGGAAGAAGCCAAGAAGAAGAAGCCTTCGAGAGTTTATTTCTAGTCGACATTGGACAGCCAGGAATTTTGGCAGCAAATTGGATAACGATGGATAAGCTAATAAAGTTGGCTCATTGCTTGCTGATTAGAATGACATTCCTGAGCTTGGCCGTCAACACATTATCGAGATGAGGAGATTGCATGGTATTCTAATTTTGAGGCCCTTGATTGTGATTGGAAGTAGATGATCGATCAGAGTTGTGCAGTGAAAGCATATGGATTCACGGTAATTAGTTACACGATTTGATTTGAGGATTGAAATAAGAGATCAAATTTGTAGCCCAATTGGATATTCAAGAAGAGTGGTTAGATATTTCTAAAAGAATCATGAAGAAAAGAATTTCAAGTTTTGGAGGCAAATGATAGATTGAGGTTGAGGTTCAATAGGCCTTTTGAGGTTTTGCAGCTAGTTGGAGAGGTGGCCAACAGATTGGCGTTGTCTCGAGTTTGACGGAATCATTATGATGTGTTTTGTGATGTATGTTGCGAGAAATATCGGTTGATCCTTAGCATATGATCGAGTGTGAATTGTTGCTAATTTTGAGAAGTTATTTTACATTGGGGTTTCAGCTCAGGTTTTTGAGGCAGAAGGGATCAAATGTTGAGAAATAAGATAACCATTTCGGGTGATAATGTTTTTGGGAAGTCTTTCGGTTAAGAGATTCGTATATGATCCATCCTACGTGATTGAGTTTGAGTCATTAGAAATTGGCGAGAATTTATCGTATGTTGGAGTTTTGGTTCCAATATTGGGATCAAAGATTAGGTATTGAAGATCAGATTTTTGGAGGAATCTTTTGATTGAACTTAAGTTCAGAAGAATTGTCTTTATCCATTCAAGGATTGATATGCATAAATTTTGAGGATGAAATTTTTATGAGGGGAAAATATAATATTTTGGATCCCGTTTGGTTTATTTTAATATTAATTATAATTTTTAATATTTTGAATATAATGAAAATAAATTTAAATATTGTAAAATTTTGAGGAGTGATCAAAATTGCGGAGTGGCACGTCAGGTACGCTCGTGTTATCGCCCGAGTACCGATTAAATTTTAGAATAAAATAAAAGGATATAATAATAATAATAATAATAATAATAACAATAGTAATAATAAAACAAAAGAAGAAAAAGAGAAGCCATGTGGGAGAAGGGGCACAGCGATGAGAGTGAGGCTCGTCGAGGAAGGACGGTGGCTGGATGGGAGGTAAAAGAGGCGGCAGCCCTTAGGCTAGGCAGCGGCAGATGCGGGTGAGGTAGAGCGGTGGTGGCGTGCGTGGTAGAGGATGCGCGCAGAGGAAAGAGTGGGCAGTGCACGGGTTTTGTGTCAACAGAGAGAGGAAGTCCCCATTTGGGTGCTTCGGGACATCTTTTCTTCAGATCTACGAAGTATAAAGTCAAGGCAAGTATTCTCGAACCTTATTCTTGGTTTGATTTAATTTCTGATATGTTTTGACTACTGTTGGAGATTTTACTAACATGTATGTATTTTTATATACACCTAATTTATTAATTATGTACATACATGTATGTTTTACTAGTCGTGCGATCGTATTACACTGGTATTTATGATTTGGAGGGTTTTCGGACACCTGGATAGTATATATGTATATTTGTGTATTCGTATGTTGTGAAACCATGAACTAGGCATGCATTGGTCCACATGCATGCTACCGGGGGTGGGGTCACTATGGGACCATAGTGGTCCGAGACCCGATGGGTCGTTATATGTGATCCGAGCCATGAGATATTTGGTACCGCTCCTGATGGGGACGTATGTGAAATGTTGTCTCACTTTCGGCAGTAGGAAGGTTGAGACGTTTAGTAACTGGCCTACCACACTGTATATTTAAATGAGAACCATCGTAAGGAATTTACGAAATAATATATTCGGATATCCTAATATATATAACTAAAACTAAAAATTACACTCAAAGTCGCAGATAGTAAAATATAGTAAGTAAGTTTCTAATCTATAGGAGACAGAGTATATAGATGGCCTTGAGCTACTAGCCTAAACCGTAGCCAAACCTTGAACTGCTGGCTTTTATCACAGCCGATATAGCCGTGGTTACTGAACAAGAGTAACATTTCCTCAAGTTGGTATTATTATCTTTAGTTCTCTAATTTTGTGCATGCTTTATATTTCTACATGAATTTGGATGGACTGTAATTCAAGATACATGATTTGGCCCACGGATAGGCAATAAGAATGTCTCGTACGTATTGATGTGTTAAGCCCCACAACATGTTTGATATTTATACGTTTTAGTTCCGATATTTCTTTAATTTTAGCATATGATATATGAAATTTGGATCCAACCGATGGGATGTGTCCCACACGGATGTAGAGACGGTCGCAATTGTAATATCCTAAATATTTTTATCTAATTTAATTGGATTTATTTGTTTATTTTGGATAATTTGGGTGTGATAAAAATTAATTAAATATTATAAATTTTGGAAGATATTTAGATTGGTTCTGCTGGCGCTTAAAGTGTGCCCTTTCAATCAGGCGAATATCAATTCGAGTTTGAGATTTTAAGGAAAACGGGTGAATGTATGTATATATATATATATATAATAACATAACATAGGGGCAGAAGGGAGAAACAGGAATGAGGAGGATCGGGGAGAGAGTGTGTGAGACGGGGGGTTAGGGTATGAGCACCCGAGTGGCGCAATGGAGGAGGATTTCTTCTAGGAAGGCGGCAGCCACGATAGGAGGAGGAAGCAGCGGTAGCATGCGAGCAAAGTGGCGGTGGCCGCGGATAGGCAGTGCGGCGGTAGTGAACCCGCGCAAGAGAAAGAATTGCACGAAGGAAAAGAAGTCAAAATGGAGGCTTTCATGTTCGATTCCGACTTGGAGCTAGTTTGAGAAATCGTAGATCTGGTCGAGGTAAATCCATCCGTATCCTTTACTTTCATTTTTGTTGATTTTTGTTCGATTTCCTTCAGGTATTATTATCCCGATACCCGACCTATACATGTATATGTAATGCTCATAGCTTAATTATGCATATATATGGCTTTTATGTCCGAATTTGAGGATTTATACAAATTTTCACATATAAACCCTAACCCTGCACCCATGTGGTTTTGGCCACCGATTTTTGAAAATTTTGCATAAATTGAGACTAGAATACCATTACCCATATCCTCTGTAAGTTAATTTATCGTTTGGATACCTCATTGTGAAGACTTAAATTCAAAAGAATATATAAATTGTGCAAGTATTCGGGAAAAAATTTTACAATCGGATATATGATCGAATTGTTCTCCCGGATAGAAATATTGTGAATGAATTATGGTGGACCTTCCCTCAAATGAATAAAAAATTATGAAATTAGGACCATGGAATTATATTACGGATGGTAATATCCCCTGCCCAGTCAATAGTATTACAGCAAAGATTTGAGGATTATCCTGGCCGCGTATTGCAGCGAGTAATACTCTTAGCAAGCCTTAGGATACTTTATGAAAGAACGATGACTGTCTCTAGACCACAGGAGGTTAGGATAGCATTTTATTGGCCCTATATACCGGGTGATAGGTATACTACTATGCCACGTGGTGTTCGGCTTGTCTATAGGCATTATATGGATGGCCCCCTGGGTCTAAATAAGCGCTCATGGCCTTAGATCTTGTGGGGTATCATGATCCTTTTTTCGTTCTCCTGTACCTTTAGCTAGTAAGATTTATTGATACTGGTTCGTAAAGATGAGTAATTATACATAAATTACATCCCCAAAGGAAGAAGGATAAAATATGATAAGTAAATTATATTCCAAAGTACACTCGATCATGTTTACATTGCACATCCTCGTTTTGCTTATACATCTCTCTTTTGCTTTATTATGCATATATTGTTACCGTCCTTATTTATATTGCACTTACTAAGCTTTGGCTCACCCTTACTTCTTCTTGTCTCTAGTTTAGCACAAGTCTGCTATAGCCAATGGGACAGTGTAGAGTTTCAAAGTGGACTAGACTTTGGATTGGAAGATCATATAGAAGACTTGTTACTTGTAGTTTTATTTATATCATGGGAAAGTTGTATATATTTATATTTCTTTTGGAATATTAATGTATATTGTACATATAACTGATGATTAGATAGTCTAGTTTTCACTGTCGTTTAGATTTATTTATACTTCTGCAGGATATTATGGCTTGTAACTGGTACCTAGTGGCATCTCTCTTTGGACGATATTGTGTTTAGATATACAATGTTGGAGCCACAACTAAGTAGTAGCATTTGGATTCTATGTAGTTTTGTGTTGTTGTTGTTATATGTTGTCGGCAGTTGGGATTTTTGGATGTATTTTGTGTTGTCCAAGAGATTATACAGGTTTTTATATTGATAGATATCTGTATTATAGACAAAATTCTGCCAGATTTTCGATAGAAAGAAAATACGGTCCGTCACAGTTGGTATCAAAGAAAAGAGATGGCTTAGGTTTGATTTGAATCATATGCGGATGTTTAAAATAGATTAAGATTGATCAAATAAGTAAACATAGGCGTAAGGACAATTAAGTTAGATTGAATGTTCTAATTATTCTAGTTGGATAGCTTGGGCTTGAATTAAGTTAGAGATAGAAAATGAGTTCTGTTGTCTAGCTTATAAGGTCCTAGTTAATGTATGATGCATGACCAACCCATATTGCGTTGCCTTCAGAGAGGATACAAGTAATCGCAATGGCTCCTAAACAACGATATACTTGTAAAAGTGGTCGACAGTGAGGCCGAGAGGAGCTGTAGGATGGCGTCTTGAGGTTTGAATTTGATAGTGCCGATGAGGTGCTCGAATTGATCAATATTGATTTGAGGCCTTGGTTAATTAATTTTTGTTTGAGGTTTAGGTTTGATCAACTTTAGGTTGAGATGTGGATCTTGAGAATTAAGATGATATTGTGGTGATCCAATGTTCAGAAGAAGATAAGGTAATGTTGCTCTCGGTCAGATAGGAGATCAAGTCGATCCAGGGCAGTTGACGTGAAAAGAATCATGGGTATCAAGGATAAAGAGATATTATAGGATTTGTTTGTGAATACGTTATGGATGAATGCCTTGTTTCAGTGGGATTTTTGGGAGCATGTTTCAAGTATAGATAGCTCGACCGCATGAGTAGAGATTTTCCTTATTTCATGGGTCGGACAGTAAAGGAGCCCAGAACCTTAAATTGGGGCTTTACGGTGATGGCACAAATATAGATGTGTCATCCATCGTGTTGGGAGATAAAGTTCCCAGATCTCAATTTTTCGGTATGTATTATTTTGAGTTCTAGAACGTATATTTTATTGGGGTTTCCTAAGCTTATTTGTTTATCTAAGGATCGTAAGCCTATTACTAGTTGCATTAAGGTTCCCAATATTTTCTCGGGTTTATAGATATCATTGGTTGGGTTGATTAGTTGCCTTGTGGCGCTAAGGCCTGATATGATATTTATGATGTTTTGGTTGGTGAGTTGCCATGTTAGCTCGAATTGTGGCGATAGGATATGATACTTGCCATCCAGTTGTGAAGTTTTAAAAATGAAGCATAGATGATGGAGTGGCGACAAGATAATGTCATTTTTCCTACAAGTCGCTCAATGAACATAAGTGCCAAGTTTAGTTAACAGGTAAGACTACGCTTGAGTTTTAAAAGAAGCCCTGTTATTTATAAAGTTTAGTTTCTTTATGCACAAAGTATGGTTATTTATCGATCTGCATGAACTTCGATAATTGCATGTTTAAGAAAAAGACTTTCGTCTTTTGAGGAAAGGAACTCCGGTTTTAAGAAAAAGACCTCCGACTTTTGATAAAAGACCTCCGACCATTGAGAAAAGACCTTCGGCTTTTGATATATATGACCTTTGGCTTTTGATAAACAACCTCAGGCTTTGTTAAAAGAAAGTTATTCGGCAAGTGTGCCATAAAATGGAAACCGGCCCTCAAGTATTTGGAAACCGGCAATTGTGCCATAAAAATTGAAACCGGCCCTCAAGTGTATTTTAAAACCGGAAAATTGTTCATGAAAGTTGAACCGGCCTTAGAGCATTTTGAAACTGGAAAATTGTTCATGAAAGTTGAACCGGCCTTGTGAGGTTCCCAAATCAAAAATAGAATGAACATGAGACCAGGCATATTTCTTTACATAATGGATAATTAAATACATGTATCTTGGAATTTTTAGATGATAAAAACACCACCCAAAGCTTTCCCATTCAACACATGCTCGAATTCACTCAAAACAATCGCCTCTTGATGCATGCTCAATCCACCGCTCGAGCCGAAACAACAAAAGCCCAGCCGCCTAATGCATGCTCAAAACCGGCTCGAGCGAAGCTTCCAGAATCCCCTAGAAACCTCCAGCGCTCGCTTGGCGCTCGAGCCCCGCTCGAGCGGAAATTCCAGAACCTTCTGGAATGCTCCCGCTCGCCAGCCGCTCTCCAGAACCCTCTAGAATCCTCGGCCGCTCGCTGCTCGCTCGACGGGCGCTCGAGCGGCCCGATGCCTATATAAAGGCCGCCAGCCAGCGGGCAGGGGGCGAGCGCGGGGAGAAGAAGAGAGAGAGAAGAGAGAGAAAGAGAAAGGGAAAGAGAGAGGAAGGGAAGAAGGAAGGAAATGAAGGCTTTGAGTCCGATTCCGAGTTCAAGCTAGTTGAGAAAATATGGAGCACATCGAGGCAAGTATTCTCATACTCACTAATTGTTGTACTTGTGATCATTAATAGAATTATCGTACAAATATCCATCCAAAAGACGAAAATCACATAACCTATGATTGATAATAAAAGAATATCCTAAATAAAAGTCTAAAGAATGAATCACCACATCCCGACCATGCATAAGTAATAGCCGAACAATCGATCTCATGAAGTTCTATCCGTTCACAATGATCGGGCCCCTTAACAAAATGCTATTACTGTTCATATGGAGTAAATGAAAAGTAAATGGAAAATACACATCCCCTTGATGTGAAAACTATGACTAATGGGTATTTGAAATTGTAAGATTCAAAAATGGGCTTTGGAGGACCCCAATGAGATTGACTCATCGACGATAAGGAATTCCAAATCCATTTGGAATACTTGTCAAACATGCTTATGAACTATGAAAAATGCTAAAGTCTCCAAGTAAAAATGAGAACATATGGGAAAAATGGAACGGAAGGAAGTCCACAATGGATATATGATTGATGAAACCTCCCGTGAGGTGGGAGATGTGATGAAAACTCCCTTGAGATGGAAGAGACGATATATGAGAAACGGTGGACTTTCCTTCAAAGAAATGATTAAAAGAAGAATCATGAAACTAGGACCATGGACTCTTAGACGGGTAGTATTCTCCGGGTTTGACACGTCCATCATGGTATAAACCCAAAGAATACTTGGGCCACGTATTCCGGCTGCTTGTGTGTAAGCAGTGGTGTCCGTGTCACGCCTTAGGATACTATTGTGGAAGAACGAGGACTGCCCCAGTACCCGGGGAATGGGGCGATATACGGCACGATGTGATGTGCACGACCCAACGAAGGGTCGTTAAAGATAATCCCTCACGGCCTTAGATCATGTGGAGTATCATGATCCTTTCCTCGTTCTCTCGCATCGTTTGCTAGTACGACCTACTAGCCCTGGTCCGCAAAGATCAAGGTAAAATGAGAAAGCATGATTCAAACGATAAGTGAATATTTCAAGACATGGTAAACGACAAATCGATACTCCTAAATGTTCCTTCCCTCTCATGTCTCATGATATATCAAATACATGTTGCCCCCTGTCATGATTACAGTTTGACAGTGACGTATGATTATACTTGCTGAGCGAAAAGCTCACTCTTGCTATCTGTTGTTTTTCCTCCAGATGAAAGCATGTAAATAGATCAAGGAAAGGCTTGCTTGGCGAGATTAGATGACAAGTGCAGCAAGGATTCGAATATCAAATTTGTTATGGACAGCCACTTGGGATTAGGTATGGTTCTTGGTTATTTTTATGATTTTAAGATGCTTCCGCAGTTTATGGTATTAGAGTATGCTTCCGCACTTTGTTTTGATGATTCACGGTTGAGGTTATTAGATGGCATCTCTCTAGGTCTAATACAGTACGATCAGAATACTGTATTGAAGCCATAAATAAAATGGCAAAATTGTGAGATCCTGTGAAAAGTATGCTTAGCCTATTTAAGCAAGTTATAAAACGGTCTTTTGTCCAGTTATAAAGAAGACTCTGGACATTAATGAAGTTTTATTGACGAAGGGTTATTTAAGGAAAATAACCTGGTTCGTCACAAATGGTATCAGAGAAAAGGGAGAGATGCCTTAGGTTTGATCTGAATCATATGCGGAAGCGTAGGATAGAAGAAGATCGGTCGATGAAATGACTAAAGGTATTTGACGATTTAGTCAGTCCAGGCAATTAGGTTACTAACTATTGGCCAATGAAGATGGTGTGTTGTGACACCTTAGTACCGAGATTTAATTCACATTAATTGGGTCTTTAGACTAATTAGTGATGCTTGAGGTCTAAGCTATCTAATCTCGATTTGATCTAATCTCGGTTTGAGGTTCAAAGATTAATCGACCCTTAGTTAAAGTTCTTTGGTTGGTATGTAGCTCCGGAAGGTTGCCAGTTCAACCTAGAGCGTGTCGGGAAAAAGGTGGAGCCATCGGCTCGAGACTTGAAATGATGAAAACTATTTGGGTATATCATGTCCTAGGATAGCAATCCATAAATCGCGGGCATTTAGGTAGCCCAAGTCATATTATGGTTAAAGACATGAATTTCGAAGACTTGGGAATGCCCTGCAATCACCTCCATATTATTTGGCGTTCTGCCCTTGATAGATAAGGAGTCAAATTGATCTTAGTTGATCGAAGTAAGTAAGACCATTAGGTCTCAAGAATTAAGTCTTATAGCCTCATGTATTAGGAAAGTTTCGTGGAATAATGTTGGTACCGATGAAACCTTTGGGATATGTCTCAAAAAGTAGTAGTTCAATCACAAAATATAAGAATGTTTTCAGTTATGAAAAGGTTTGGTATCAAGGCTCTAAGGTTTAAGCTCAAGCATAAGAGTCGCCTGTCGTAACGGGCTGAAAGGATCTTGGGTTCAGGTGGAAATCTGATATTGCCTGAGGATTCCGAGCCGTGCCATGACTGTGTTTCGAATTATATGTAATTAGGCTCAGCAATAATAACCAAGATAATTTAGTATTCGAAAAGATAAAAAGGACGTATCAAAGTGAATGAAAAACTTTTGGATACAAACCTTCCTGAAGAAACTTTGGGACTATGATCTGCATTGTACGGTAGTTGGTTGTATCCTCTAATCTTGGAGAAAAGAAATTCAATGCCTTAAGATCAGAACTTCGGTTGTTATAAAAGAGAAACATGAAGATCGCCGAGATAGAAAATGAAATTTCTCAATCTTGGTAACACAACCCTTGCATCCTTGAGATTCAATTATATAAATATGTGGCTTTGGGAGTTCGAGGTTTTCTTAATCATGAATCCAAGATCGATACAAGTGGGTCGAGGTTGAGATATTTTTAGAAATTATGGATACGAATGGGTGAGTTAACTTGAACTATCTTGCGGTAATGATCTCGATATAACGTTATGGATCATTCGGTTAGTAAGTTATTGGGCTGATCTGAATTGTGTAGGTAAACCTATTGTGCCTTGTAATGGAATTTTTGCAATTTTAGGAATGAACTTGGGATAGCTTAAGAGATTAAGTTTTAATCTAACTTTAATAAAAGTTCGATGAATAAACAACAATCTTTGATAAAGGATAGCATCTTGTAATCCGGTTGAAGGATCTGAAACATAAGTTTGAATCAATCGAGGTAGCAAGAAATTAGTATTATCATTTTTGTAGACAATTTGATCAAGGACGTTGTCAAAAAGGAAGATTCAGCTAAATATCTTTGGATCAGTAAATTGAGGTCATAACGAATCAATGAAAATTTTAGCCCAACGATATTTAGGTTATGGATATGGCCATTAAAAAGTCCAAAAACAATGGTTGGGTTCATCCATTCATTGATGTTTTATAAAATTTTATGGGATTGATCTTTTAACCTTATCTGGGTCTATACCGAGGTAACTACATTAAGGAATTCAAGGTATTCATGGTATGTGCAAATTTCTTAAAGATGGAATCATAAATTATGAATAACTAATAACTCATATGTTTCAGTAAGAAAAGAATAAGAAATGCCTTGTTAATCTTGTGGCTCTTTGACAACATAATTCTAGAGATCAACAAGACTGTAAGCAATGGTTGGGTTCATCCATTCATTGATGTTTTATAAAATTTTATGGGATTGATCTTTTAACCTTATCTGGGTCTATACCGAGGTAACTACATTAAGGAATTCAAGGTATTCATGGGATGTGCAAATTTCTTAAAGATGGAATCATAACTTATGAATAACTAATAACTCATATGTTTCAGTAAGAAAAGAATAAGAAATGCCTTGTTAATCTTGTGGCTCTTTGACAACATAATTCTAGAGATCAACAAGACTGTAAGAGATGGATAATTGGGAGATTAATTAGTGTCGTGAAAACACATGATCATTTTGGGGCAAATCAAAATTGTTAAGTAATCTGTTACCAGTGAAACTTTCGGCATAGGAAAGATTTGTAACAAAAGATAAAATGTAGCTTTTCGATAACCAGATAGGATGACTAATATTCATGTCATTTGGGTTGATCCCTGATGGGTTTGGCAAGTTATCAGGAGATGTAATACCTTTAAGAAATATTAAGATTATGTTATTTTCATATCTTTATCGGAGTACCTTTGAAAAGTAGGGGCAAAGTCCACAATTAGAATACCCTTCACGTGTATGTCAGAAATTGGCCCTTGAGGTTTTCTTTCATCCAAGAATAAGTGTCTTCAAAAATAGAAAGACGATCAGATGATCTTACATATGGTCAGATAATTAAAAGAGTTGAAAAGAGAACCTTGGTATTTTGAGAATGTAGGCATTAATGTTGGCCATTAATGTTATAAGTCTTTGGATTTGAATGACTTTGGGGTTTCATAGGTAAATGAGAAAGATGAATCACTGATAAGTCAAAATGATTAGAGGATGACATAGGAAGATAGCATCATGTTCAAATTAGGTTCAATCGGCTCATTAATATGCCGATAAGATCTTGAGGTTGCTAAGTAATCGAATTCTGAGAATCCTGGATATTAATAAAAGGACCTGCTCATGTTTTTGAGGCTTGTGATGATCATAGTTTTGCATATAGTACTAATAGGAAATTTGAGAAAAGTAATCAGAGTAGCGCAGCAGAAGCGTACTAAGCCTACAGCCCAAAGATCTCTGAATAAGATTAAGGTTCCAATAACCAATTTTTTTGCTTGGAATGAATAAAAGTGAAACTACATCGATCTATTGAAAATAACAAATAGAGTACAAATACGAACGGCACTATGATTGGTGACTTTTGGAATATCTAGAAATCGTTAAAAGGATCATAAGTACCAATGGTCGCAAAAATGGGTAAATATCTGGGTTGATGCGAAATTAAGGATTTGACAAAACAACTCAATACTTGAGGTTTCCAAAGTAAGTATCATTCAAGGAAAATGATTTCAGGATACACCTCAGATTTAGGAATTTAAAGATCGTTGAATTTCGAGGACGAAATTCCAATAAGTAGGGGAGAGTTGTGAGGTTCCCAAATCAAAAATAGAATGAACATGAGACCAGGCATATTTCTTTACATAATGGATAATTAAATACATATATCTTAGAATTTTTAGATGATAAAAACACCACCCAAAGCTTTCCCATTCAACACATGCTCGAATTCACTCAAAACAATCGCCTCTTGATGCATGCTCAATCCACCGCTCGAGCCGAAACAACAAAAGCCCAGCCGCCTAATGCATGCTCGAAACCGCTCGAGCGAAGCTTCCAGGAATCCCCTAGAAACCTCCAGCGCTGCGCAAGCGCTCGAGCCCCGCTGAGCGGAAATTCCAGAACCTTCTGGAATGCTCCCGCTCGCCAGCCGCTCTCCAGAACCCTCTAGAATCCTCGGCCGCTCGCTGCTCGCTCGACGGGCGCTCGAGCGGCCCGATGCCTATATAAAGGCCGCCAGCCAGCGGGCAGGGGGCGAGCGCGGGGAGAAGAAGAGAGAGAGAAGAGAGAGAAAGAGAAAGGGAAAGAGAGAGGAAGGGAAGAAGGAAGGAAATGAAGGCTTTCGAGTCCGATTCCGAGTTCAAGCTAGTTGGAGAAAATATGGAGCACATCGAGGCAAGTATTCTCATACTCACTAATTGTTGTACTGTGATCATTAATAGAATTATCGTACCAATATCCATCCAAAAGACGAAAATCACATAACCTATGATTGATAATAAAAGAATATCCTAAATAAAAGTCTAAAGAATGAATCACCACATCCCGACCATGCATAAGTAATAGCCGAACAATCGATCTCATGAAGTTCTATCCGTTCACAATGATCGGGCCCCTTAACAAAATGCTATTACTGTTCATATGGAGTAAATGAAAAGTAAATGGAAAATATACATCCCATTGATGTGAAAACTATGACTAATGGGTATTTGAAATTATAAGATTCAAAAATGGGCTTTGGAGGACCCCAATGAGATTGACTCATCGACGATAAGGAATTCCAAATCCGCTGGAATACTGTCAAACATGCTTATGAACTATGAAAAATGCTAAAGTCTCCAAGTAAAAATGAGAACATATGGGAAAATGGAACGGAAGGAAGTCCACAATGGATATATGATTGATGAAACCTCCCGTGAGGTGGGAGATGTGATGAAAACTCCCTTGAGATGGAAGAGACGATATATGAGAAACGGTGGACTTTCCTTCAAAGAAATGATTAAAAGAAGAATCATGAAACTAGGACCATGGACTCTTAGACGGGTAGTATTCTCTGGTTTGACACGTCCATCATGGTATAAACCCAAAGAATACTTGGGCCACGTATTCCGGCTGCTTGTGTGTAAGGTGGGTGTCCGTGTCACGCCTTAGGATACTATTGTGGAAGAACGAGGACTGCCCTGGTACCCCGGGAATGGGGCGATATACGACGATGTGATGTGCACGACCCCAACGGAGGGTCGTTAAAGATAATCCTCACGGCCTTAGATCATGTGGAGTATCATGATCCTTTCCTCCTCGCTCTCGCATCGTTTGCTAGTACGACCTACTAGCCCCGGGTCCGCAAAGATCAAGGTAAAATGAGAAAGCATGATTCAAACGATAAGTGAATATTTCAAGACATGGTAAACGACAAATCGATACTCCTAAATGTTCCTTCCTCTCATGTCTCATGATATATCAAATACATGTTGCCCCCTCGTCATGATTACAATTGACAAAGGACGTATGATTATACTTGCCGAGCGAAAAGCTCACTCTTGCTATCTGTTGTTTTTCCTCCAAATGAAAGCATGTAAATAGATCAAGGAAAGGCTTGCTTGGCAGGATTAGACAGACAAGTGCAACAAGGATTCGAATATCAAATTTGTTATGGACAGCCACTTGGGATTAGGTATGGTTCTTGGTTATTTTTATGATTTTAAGATGCTTCCGCAGTTTATGGTATTAGAGTATGCTTCCGCACTTTGTTTTGATGATTCACGGTTGAGGTTATTAGATGGCATCTCTCTAGGTCTAATACAGTACGATCAGAATACTGTATTGAAGCCATAAATAAAATGGCAAAATTGTGAGATCCTGTGAAAAGTATGCTTAGCCTATTTAAGCAAGTTATAAAACGGTCTTTTGTCCAGTTATAAAGAAGACTCTGGACATTAATGAAGTTTTATGACGAAGGATTATTTAAGGAAAATAACCTGGTTCGTCACAGGCCTTAGAGCATTTTGAAACTGGAAAATTGTTCATGAAAGTTGAACCGGCCTTAGAGCATTTTGAAACCGGAACATTGTACATGAAAGTTGAACCGGCCTTAAAGCATTTTGAAACCGAAAACTTTTTCATGAAAGTTGAACCGGCCTTAGAGCATTTTGAAACCGGAAAATTGTTCATGAAAGTTGAACCGGCCTTAGAGCATTTTGAAACCCAAAAAATGTTCTTGAAAGTTGTACCGGCCTTAGAGCATTTTAAAACCGAAAATTTGTTCATGAAATTTGAACCGGCCTTAGAGCATGTTTTGAAATCGGAAATTGTCCCACGAATTTGAAACCAGCTTGTAAAGCGACGTATAAGATCAATGATTTGAAACCGGCCTTTGAGAAAAGACCTCCGCTTTTGATAAGTAAGACCTCTAATATTTTGACAAAAGACCTTCGGTTTTAAGATGTTAAAAGAACGGCTATATGGACTTCACTTGTTTGCAGTGAAGAACAAAGGCTGTGAGAATATGAAAAAATATATGTAATCCAGACAGCAAGTGGAACTCTACGACTTCCAACTTTCAAACTATGATGAATGGCCATTAAAAGACATAAACTAAGAACCGAGTTCCCTTTAAACTTGCTGTTAAAGATGGATGAAGGATATTGGAATGACACTCGAGGACTGCCCCTAGGCCACGGGGGGATTTTTGGTAGCATAAGGCTTTCGGACTACAGCCCCGTATGCCAGGTTAAAGGTATTACCTCCCGCCTCGGGGAGCATAATTAGAGGATACGGCTCTAGGTTGTGGGGTAGCACACAACCCTTCCTCGATGTTGTCTGCTCTCGTTCGGTCCCTAAAGATGATAAGTATTTCGTTCGGCTTTCTATGAATTTTTTGAAGACAAGATAATAAGAAGAAGAACAAGGATTTCTAAACTTAAGAAGAATTTATATGATGACTTTTCGTATGCTAAGTTTATGTTACGGACCTCTACTTTGATCCGATTATATGTATGTTAATATTTTCTGCATGTGGGTACCTTGCCGGGCTTTATAGCTCACTCTTGCCATTTTTTTTAGATGATGAGAAGCTTATGGAGGACGAAATTGAGTAAAGTCATATGAAGTAACTAGACGGCATAGCTGGCAAGCTGATCTTTGAAGGAATTGATGTATTTCTTTTGATGTTTTGAGAAGAATTTGTAAAACAGTTCCGCTGTAAAAGAAATTATGGATGTTAGCATGTTTTTATAATTATAATATGGATGAATGAAGTTGATCTCTCTAGTAGCATCTCATGTCATGTCAAGGTTTTTATAGTCGACCAACCTAAGTGTTGGCTGGCCAAGTGTGAGACTTAACACTGTGATTGTGACAGATCAGATTATTCTCCATCGAATAACCTCCGTCGAAAAATAAAGACAAGCAGGCAAAATAACATTAATAAATTTCTACAGAAAATTGGGTAGAATTTTATCTGTAAATTGGACATTTTCAAAATACAAACACCTGAAATACAACCATGTATAATAATCCAAAGAAATTCACAAGAAAATCCATAAAGTCCCATGACAAACTACACAGGATCTAAACGCCACGGCAACCGAGGTGGCTTCGGCGACAAGATCTAAACGACACCGGCAAAGAAGGATGCCAACTAGGGACCTCAAACTCATCACAAGGCAATACCTGCGGAAGCATATAAATGCCACAAAACACAGCGGACTGATACATATACAGGTCATCCATCAACCACTAGCATAAGGTATCTCTATACAAGTTTTATCAGATACAAAAGTCAAACCCAAAAGGATCCCTGTCATACATCTAATCTGTCCAAGTCCAAAATCTTGAGCCTCGCACGCAAAATAGCTATTTACTGGGCTTCTATGATCTAGTAGGCCTCGTTAGGCATCAAGGCGTTCTCATCTGAAAAATATAAGGCAAGGGTGAGCATAAAGCCCAGCAAATAAAATCATACACCGCTAACTAACAACAGGTAACAGTATTAGAAAGAAAAAGCACAGAGACAGTACAGGGGAACACAAGAGGGAGAAGAGCACTTGAGATTGTCCGATTCACTTTATTCATTTTCCTTTTAACATTTATCATTGCGGACCCTGGAGCCAGTAGATCATACTGGCCAACGAAGTGAGAGAACGAGGAAAGGAATGTGTTCGCTACACATTCTAAAACCACGGCTACATTTTAGGCCTGCAGCACTCAACCCCTGGTTGCATCCATGCAACAATCCACGAACGACTACATCTCGCTATGTAGTGTTCAACCGACACGACCCACATCCCCGGGGACCAGGACAATCATTGTTCTTTCACTGTAGTATCCTAGAACGTGCCATGAACATCACCCACCCCCAAGGGTGGCCGGAGTGTTCCTTGGGTTCCCACCATGACGCACATGGCAAGCTAGAGGACACCACCCCTATCAACCATGGTCCTAGTTTCAAGGTTCAACTTTTCGGGAGGTTGGACCCACTAAACATAATCATTCACAAACTGGGAAATCCCATTCCCATCACACGTCTCCATCCGGGAGATCACGTTCACCACGACATACCTAGTGGGTCTCCTCCATTTACTTGACTTTATTCCTTCTTTGGACTTATCTTTTATCACACTTTAGTTTAAGTTCACAAGGAGTTTGAAATTCCTTACCTCCGGTGGACAACCACCACCTTAGAAACTCTCGGGACACGTTCCCATGCTTCCGATGCACAATTATACATTTCAAAACATACACTTTCACATCAACACATAACATGAGTCTCATCACAATTAGATAGGAACAAAAATTAGCAATTTTACAATTTACTCACGGATGAACAATAACTTAGAGGACTCGGAGGCCACGAACGGGTCATAACGTGCGAGATTTCTCGTGCGGCCAACATATATACACAATAGGGACGTGGGGATTCACATTTTGAAGACAATTTAACGATTCACAGGTGGGAAATGGAAAAGCCCCAAAATTTCGTGGGTTAGGGTTTGACGAAGCTCCACCGGACGAATCAGTGAGCAAATCGACCAACAAACAATACTATCCTTGGTCTCAAGATACGGGTACTACATTTTCTAGGTCACGGGTGGGTATCGAGACGAAAATACCCGATAATCAACAAAAACCAACGAAAGAGGAAGGTTAGTGGGTATAAGAACACTTGCCTCGACGCGTGCTTTCACTTTAATAACTGGCTCTCAAATGGATTCGACCTCCCGGGCCTCGTTCTCCCTTCTTCTCTCTCTAGAATCGCCCCTCTCTCTCTCACCACAAGCCCTAAGTCCTGCGAAAAATGACGGGGGAGAAGGCCGAACGGGTATTTATACCGCGCCATCGCTCGAGCGCGGCTCGAGTGGGCAGCAGGCGGCCGCGATACTGGTTTTCCCGCTCGAGCACGGCTCGAGCAGCCAGCAGGCAGCGTTGGTTTTGATTTTTCCGCTCGAGCGCTGCTTGAGCGGCTAGCGGGCGGGCGAGCTACTAGAATTTAGGCACGAGTGGAGCTCGAGCAGCCAGCGGGGGCAAGCTGCTAGCCCCGCTGTGAGGTTCCCCAAATCAAAAATAGAATGAACATGAGACCAGGCATATTTCTTTACATAATGGATAATTAAATACATGTATCTTGGAATTTTTAGATGTTAAAAACACCACCCAAAGCTTTCCCATTCAACACATGCTCGAATTCACTCAAAACAATCGCCGCTTGATGCGTGCTCAATCCACCGCTCGAGCCGAAACAACAAAAAAACCCAGCCGCCTGATGCATGCTCAACGCCGGCTCGAGCGACGCTTCCAGAATCCTCTGGAAAGCTCCACCGCTCGCCTGGCGCTCGAGCGGGGGCTCGAGCGGAAATTCCAGAACCTTCCGGAATGCTCCCGCTCGCCAGCCGCCCTCTGGAATTCTCCGGAAGCTCCCGCCGCTCGCTACTCGCTCGATGGGCGCTCGAGCGGCCACGATGCCTATATATACGCGGCGAGCGAGCGGGCAGGAGGCAAGCGCGGGGGAGAGAAGAAGAGAAGAGGAAGAGAGAGAGAGGAAGAGAGAGAAAGAGAAAGGGAGGACCATGTCAAGAAGAAGGAAGAAAATGAAGGCTCCCGAGGCCGATTCCGAGCTCAAGCTAGTTGGAGAAAATATGAACCACATCGAGGCAAGTATTCTCATACTCACTAATTGTTGTACTGTGATCATTAATAGAATTATCGTACCAATATCCATCCAAAAGACAAAAATCACATAACCTATGATTGATAATAAAAGAATATCCTAAATAAAAGTCTAAAGAATGAATCACCACATCCCGACCATGCATACGTAATAGCCGAACAATTGATCTCATGAAGTTCTATCCGTTCACAATGATCGGGCCCCTTAACAAAATGCTATTACTGTTCATATGGAGTAAAAGAAAAGTAAATGGAAAATGTGTATCCCCTTGATGTGGAAACTATGACTAACAGGCATTTGAAATTATAAGATTCAAAAATGGGCTTTGGAGGACCCTAATGAGATTGACTCATCGACGATAAGGAATTCCAAATCCGCTGGAATACTGTCAAACATGCTTATGAACTATGAAAAATGCTAAAGTCTCCAAGTAAAAATGAGAACAAATGGGAAAATGGAACGAAAGGAAGTCCACAATGGTTATGTGATAATGAAACCTCCCGTGAGGTGGGAGATATGATGAAACCTCCCGTGTGGCGGGAGATATGATATATGAGATACGGTGGACTTTCCTTCAAAGAAATGATGAAAAGAAGAATCATGAAACTAGGACCATGGACTCTTAGACGGGTAGTATTCTCCGGTTTGACACGTCCATCATGGTAGAAACCCAAAGAATACTTGGGCCACGTATTCGGGCCGCTTGTGTAAGCAGTGGTGTCCGTGTCACGCCTTAGATACTATTGTGGAAGAACGAGGACTGCCCCGGTACCGGGGAATGGGGCGATATACGGCACGATGTGATGTGCACAACCCAACGGAGGGTCGTTAAAGATAATCCCTCACGGCCTTAGATCATGAGGAGTATCATGATCCTTTCCTCGTTCTCTCGCATCGTTTGCTAGTACGACCTACTAGCCCTGGTCCACAAAGATGAACATAACAATAGAAAGCATGATTCAAAGCAATAATTACATGTTTCAAGACATGGTAAACAACGAATCAATACTGCTAAATGTTCCTTCCCCTACATGTCTCAAATGCATGTTGACCCTCGCCATTATCATGATTCACAGTTTGACAGTGACGTATGATTATACTTGCTGAGCGATAAGCTCACTCTTGCTATCTGTGGTTTTTCAGATGAAAGCATGTAAATAGGACAAGGAAGGGCTTGCTTGGCAGGATTAGACAGACAAATGCAGCAAGGTTTGAATATCGAGTTTGTTATGGACAGTCACTCGGGATTAGGTATGGTTCATGGTTATTTTTATGGTTTTATGATGCTTCCGCAGTTCATGGTATTATAGTATGCTTCCGCACTTTGTTTAATGTTTTACGGTTGAGGTTATTAGATGGCATCTTCTAGGTCTAATACAAAGCATTTATCGTAATACCGTATTGAAGCCATAAATAAAGTGGCAAAATTGTGAGATCCTCGTGGAACAAGTATGCTAAGCCTATTTAACCAAGTTGTAATCGGTCTTTGTCCAACATGAAGAAAACTCTGGACATTAATGAAGTTTTATTGACGAAGGGTTATTTAAGGAAAATAACCTGGTTCGTCACACCCGCACCTTAGCAGGAGAAATTCCAAAGTATTTTCTAACTTTTCACTAGATACTCATCCCCACATCGTTCAATAGGTCTATTATTAATTACCAACACGATGATTACCCCTTAACTACCATGCCCTTAAATTCGGAACCTCACAGTGATGGCAAACTCAAGGAGTTCAGCCTTAAGTGATCCTGTGTACGAAATGAATGGTATATATATATATAAAAGAAAAGAAAAAAAATTTATGTCCATCTAGTTGGTATTTATTCTATATGATGTAAAGGATAGGCTTGACGGCGGCCTTATGTGGTGGAATATGGCTAGTCTGTCACAGTTGGTATCAGAGAGTGAACTGAGATGCTTTAGGTTCGATCTGAATCAATACGAAAACTTTGGACAGGATTAGTTAAGGCAAAAAGGGGGTTAGCGTTACTTATACTTAGGACGGAGTACTTTATGTTAACCACCCTTGGCTAATAGTCTGACCAAAACGTTCTTTCAGGAATCAAAGTTGTTGCTGAAGACATGTCTAATAGAGGAAAATGAGCCATCCGGACTAACAACCCTCCGAACCCGGAGACGAGGTACTTAAACCTGCTAGATAGAATGGCTAATGTCATAGAAGCTTTGGTTCCGCCAACTCTAGTGACCACCCCAATTCCTGTTCATCAGGAGAGATCGGTCTACGACCCCTTTACCAACGAGCGAGTTTCTGAATTCTCTGGAGAACCCGACCCGTTGAAGGCAGACACCTGGATCCAATGACTAAAGAAGATGTTTACGGTGATCAAGTGTCCTGCAGGAGATAAGGTTCTATTTGCCCCATAAGCTGGCGGGTGAGGCCCACCACTGGTGGGAGTTACAGAAGAGTGTTTTTAAGGTGCCAGAAAGGGATATTACTTGGGAAATGTTTGAAGCAGTATTCTTAGAGAAATACTTCCCTGCTAATCTTCACGGACAGAAGGAAGATGAATTCCTTCGCTTAAGGCAAGGTACTCGCACTATGGCTGAGTATGATGCAAAGTTTGCAAAACTATCCCGCTATGCTCCTTATTTGGTGGAAGACCAGGAGAGAAAGGCTAGAATATTCTTTCAAGGATTAAGAGATGATATTAGGAGACATCTCTCGACTTTGAAGTTGGCCACATATGGAGAGATGTTAGAAAGGGTTGTTATTTACGAGAAGGAACTGGAGAGAGGGACATTTTTCAGGCAGAGGACTTTTAGTCAAGCTTCAAGGGCCAGTGCTAGTGGAGGACCTTCTAAGAAGGCAAAACCATTGAAGTCCATTGGAGAACAGGACCAATCTGTGCAGACTTCTCAAGCGTCCAGCAGTACATATGATCATTGCGGAAGATCGCATGAAGGGAAGTAGTGCTAAAAGAAGCTGGGAGTCTGCTATAACTGTGGTCAGGGTGGACACATGATCAAGAACTGCCCACTCGCCAAGCAAGCCCTAGAATTTAAGTCCCCCATTTTAGCTAAGGTGTTCGCCGTTTCTATAAATGAGGCCACAACCTCTACTGAGGTGGTGGAAGGTACACTTTCTATCTGTGGCAATTCTAGTCATGTGCTATTTGACTCAGGATCCACCCAATCATTTGTCTCCAATGATTTTACGAAATATCTTACAACCCTCCCCCAAGTTCTTGGCTGTCCATTGATGGTCGTCTCGCCCACAGGGTCGTCTGTAATTTTAAATGTTGTGTATCCAAAGAGTCCGGTTGAATTGAATGGATTCGTGATGCTTGTCAATCTAGTTTTGCTAGAAATGAAGGACTTTGATGCAATCCTGGGAATGGATTGGTTGGCAAGGCATCATGCCAGTATTAATTGTTTTTGAAAAAGAGTGGAATTTGCCATCCATGGAAATAAGCCCTTCTATATTCAGGGAGTCCGACATAAGGAAGCATCTTGCTTCATTTCGGCCCTCCATGCCTGGCACTTGATTGGTAATGGGTGCCAAGCTTACCTAGCCTTCGCTAGTGTGACTAAGGGTTAAGGAACTCTGACCAAAGAGATTCCTGTGGTATGTGAGTTCGAAGACCTATTCCCTGATGAATTACCTGGGCTGCCACCCAGGCGAGAGATAGAATTTAGAATAGAATTGGTGCTAGGATCAGCGTCAATATCTAAAGCGCCATACAGGATGCTACCGGCTGAACTTAAAGAGTTAAAGTAGCAATTGTAGGAGTTGCTAGATAAGGATTTTATCTAATCGAGTGTGTCTCCATGGGGTGCACCAGTCCTGTTTGTAAGAAAGAAGGATGGGACTTTGAGGTTATGCGTGGATTATCGGGAACTAAACAAAATTACCACTAAGAATAAATATCCTTTGCCAAGGATAGACAACCTTCTTGACCAGTTACCATCAACTTCGAATCAGAAGGGATGATGTAGCAAAGACTGCTTTCCGAACTAGATATAGGCACTATAAGTTTGTAGTGATGCCATTTGGGTTAACTAACGCTCCAGCTGTATTTATGGACTTGATGAACCGAGTTTTTCAACCCTATTTGGACAAATTTGTGATAGTCTTTATTGATGACATCCTTATTTATTTGAAGAGTTATGAGGAACATGAGAAGTATTTAAGGACTACACTCCTGATCCTTAGGGAACACCAGCTGTTCACCAAATTAAATAAGTGCAAATTTTGGTTAGAGAAAGTGGGATTCATTGGACACATCATTTCCAAAGAGGGGATTTCTATCGACCCTAAGAAGGTGGACGCAGTGGTGAAATGGAATCGCCAACCTCTTGTGACCGAAGTATGGAGCTTCTTAGGCATGGCTGGATATTACAGACGGTTTGTGAAAAACTTCTCCCAAATCGCCTCGCCTCTCATGCAACTAACAAAGAAAGAGGCCAAGTTTGAGTGGACTAGTGACTGTGAAGGGAGCTTTCAGGTGCTGAAAGACCGGCTAACTTCTGCACCTATCCTGACCATTCCAGATGAATCAAGAGGACTGATTGTCTATTGTGATGCCTCAAAGGTTGGGTTGGGCTATGTTTAATGCAGCACGGAAGGGTAGTTGCCTATGGGTCGCGACAGTTGAAAGATCATGAAAGGAATTACCCAACTCACGATCTAGAATTAACTGTAGTAGTGTTTGTGCTGAAAATCTGGAGACATTACCTGTATGGTGAGAGATTCTTGGTCTATTCCGATCATAAAAGCTTAAAGTATTTATTCTCTTAAAAGGAACTGAACATGCAGCAGCGAAGGTGGATTGAGTTTCTGAAGGATTATGACTGTGAAATCTAGTACAAGCCAGGTAAGGCCAATGTAGTCGCCGATACACTAAATCGGCAACTAGGTATCTTGGCAAGAATGCTGGTTAAGCAAATGGAGATGTTGGACTGTCTAATGCACTATGAAATTTGACGATATGTTTAAGGAAAGCGAATGATTTTAGCATACCTTCAAGTCCAGCCAGAGGTGATAGACGAGGTTAAGGGAGAGCAGGTGAATGATTCCTTCCTTGTGAATATCATGAGTAATCTGGACAGAGATTTCCGAAGTGATTTTCATGTTAAGCCGGATGAAGCATTGAGGTTTAAGGATCGATTATGTGTGTCAGACAATAAGGAATTGAAAGAGAAAATTTTTAAAGAAGCCCATAGATCACGGTATACAATCCACCCCAGAGTCAATAAGATGTACCAGGACTTAAAGAAAACGTTCTGGTGGAGGAATATGGAAAGGGACATCGCAGCTTACGTAGAAAAATGTCTTGTGTGCCAACAAGTAAAGATAGAAAGGAGGAAACCATCTGGTTCGTTACAACCAATGCCACTTCCAGGCTGGAAATGGGAAGATATTGCCATGGATTTTGTGACCGGCCTACCAAGGACACTAAGAAAACACGATACTGTTTGGGTTATATAGACTTGACAAAGTCGGTTTCCTAGCAATCCGATGAAAGTCAGCCCATTTCCTAAACAAGGTCCATCCATAGTGTGCAGACCCTCGCTTTGTTTCGAGATTCTGGAAGAGTTTACATAAGAAATTGGAAACGGAGTTAAAATTTAGTACCGCTTATCATCCGCAAACCGACGGCTAGTCAGAAGGGATGATCCAGATCCTTGAGGATATGTTAAGGGCCTCGATCTTAGAGATGAAAGGGACTTGGGACAATTTCTTAGCCTTGGCAGAATTCGTATATAATAAAGTTATCAGGCCAACATAGGCTTGGCTCCTTTTGAAGTATTGTATGGAAGGAGATGTAGATCACCGATTCACTAGGAGGAGCCTTGAGATAAAAGAATTTTTGGTCCAAAAATTGTTAAAGAGACGAGAAAAAAGATAAAATTAGTGCATGAGAATCTGAGGGTTGCCCAGAGTAAACAAAAGAGCTATGCAGATCAGAGGAGATCTGCATTGAAGTTTGACGAAGGTGACTTTGTATTCCTAAAGGTATCACCATCTAAAGGGATGACCAGATTCAGGGTGAAAGGAAAGCTGAAGCCACGATTTATTGGCCCTTTCGAGGTTTTCAAAAGGATCGGAGAAGTAGCCTACAGGCTTGCTCTACCACCAAGCTTGGTAAAAGTACATGACATGTTTCATGTATCAATGCTTAGGAAATATGTCCATGACCCTACTCATGTGATTGAGTTCGAGCCTTTGGCAATTGACAATGACTTATCCTACGTAGAGGAATCGATGCAGATTTTGGATCGAAGGGAGCAAAGGTTATCCATAAAATCAATCTCCTTAATAAAGGTACTCTAGAAGAATCATTCACTTGAAGAAGCAACATGGGAATAGGAGGAAGAAATTCAAAACAAGTATCCTTACTTGTTTTCTTGAGGTTAGTAACTTCATTTAAAATTTCGAGGACGAAATTCCTATAAGTGGGGGAGATTGTAATGGCTCAGATCCTAAAACATAGAAAATCCCCGACATCGAGTCAATATAATCACGGAGTTAAGAGAAATCGAGGGCTATCCGGTCAACACTAGTTGACCAAAAAATGAGATAAGGATAGTAATCCGGTCAACAAGTGTTGACCAGAAAGCGTGAGGAAAAGAAGTAATCCGATCAACGTCTGTTGACCGAAAAACGTAAAGGAAGTCTTATCCGGTCAACGCTAGTTGACCGAAAGAAAGGGAAAGAGGAAAGTAATACGAAAATGTTAAAGGTAAGAAAAATCCGGTCAATACCAGTTGACCGGAATGTGTAAGAAGGAGAAACCTAAATCCGGTCAAGGCCAGTTGACCGGAAGTGAAGGAAGCGCTTACGGAAAGTAGAGTCAGTATGACCATGCCTGAGTTGATCACCAACTCCTAACCACCCCCGAGTTGTTGACCTGCCCTACCTACTACCTTCAGACCAAAGTCCTATAAATACGAAGTGAGAGCTTAAGGAAAGAGGTTAGGAAGAGGCTCTCGATAGAATTTTCTAGTGAAGGAAAAACCATAATTTCAAGGCAAAGTAAAGGAATTCAAGCAAGAGTACTCACCATTTTTATGATCATAAGTTTAATGCAAGTATATGCATGTTTGCGACGCAAGTATGTCTGATTTTTTATGAACTCATGTTACGGTATGTAGGATATTTGTTCTGATCATTTGATTTAAGGGAGAATCCTTGTTAACCGCATGTTTAAAAGAAGCCCTGTTATTCATGATGTTTAGTTTCTTTATGCACGAAGTATGGTTATTTGTCGATCTACATGAACTTCGATAATTACATGTTTAAGAAAAAGACTTCCGGCTTTTGAGGAAAGGAACTCCGATTTTATGAAAAAGACCTCCGACTTTTGATAAAAGACCTCCAACCTTTGAGCAAAGACCTTTGGCTTTTGATATATGACCTTTGGATTTTGATAAACGACCTCCGGATTTCTTAAAAGAAATGTATTCGGCAAGTGTGCCAAAAAATCAAACCGCCCACAAGTATTTGGAAACCGGCAATTGTGCCATAAAAATTGAAACCAGCCCTCAAGTGTATTTTGAAACCGGAAAATTGTTCATGAAAGTTGAACTAGCCTTAGAGTATTTTGAAACCGAAAGATTGTTCATGAAAGTTGAACCGGCCTTAGAGCATTTTGAAACTGAAAAATTGTTCATGAAAGTTGAACCGGCCTTAGAGCATTTTGAAACCGGAAAATTGTTCATGAAAGTTGAACCCATTTTGAAACCTTGTTCATGAAAGCATTTTGAAAACCGAAAATTGTTCATGAAAGTTGAACCGCCTTAGAGCATTTTGAAACCGGAAATTATTCATGAAAGTTGAACCGGCCTTAGAGCATTTTGAAATCTGAAAATTGTTCATGAAAGTTGAACCGGCCTTAGAGCATTTTGAAACCGAAAAATTGTTCATGAAAGTTGAACTGGCCTTAGAGCATTTTGAAACCGGAAAATTGTTCATGAAAGTTAAACCGGCCTTGGAGCATTTTGAAACCGGAAAATTGTTCATGAAATTTGAATCGCCTTAGAGCATGTTTTGAAATCGGAAATTGTCCCACGAATTTGAAACCAGCTTGTAAAGCGACGTATAAGATAAATGATTTGAAACCGGCTTTTGAGAAAAAACCTCCGGCTTTGATAAGTAAGACCTCTAATATTTTGACAAAAGACCTTCGGTTTTAAGATGATAAAGGAAAGGCTATATGAACTTCAATTGTTTGCAGTGAAGAATAAAGGCCGTAAGAACAAGGAAAAATATATGTAATCCAGACAGCAAGTGAAACTCTACGACTTCCGACTTTTGAACTATGATGAATGGCCATTAAAAGACATGAACTAAGAACCGAGTTCCCTTTAACTTGCTATTAAAGATGGATGAAGGATATTGGAGTAACACTCGAGGACTGCCCCTGGGCCACGGGGGATTTTGGTAGCATAAGGCTTTCGAACTACGGCCCCGTATGCCGGGTTAAAGGCATTACCTCCCACCTTGGGGAGCATAATGAGAGGATACGGCTCTAGGTTGTGGGGTAGCACACAACCCTTCCTCGTTGTTGTCCACTCCTGTCCGGTCCCTAAAGATGATAAGTATTTTGTTCGGCTTTCTATGAATTTTCTAAAGACAAGATAATAATAAGAAGAACAAGGATTTCTAAACTTAAGAAGAATTGATATGATGACTTTTCGTATGCTAAGTTTATGTTATGGACCTCTACTTTGATCCGATTATATGTATGTTAATGTTTTCTGCATGTGGATACCTTGTCGGGCTTTATGGCTCACTCTTGCCATTTTTTTTAGATGATGAGAAGCTTATGGATGACGAAATTGAGTAAAGTCATATGAAGTAACTAGACGGCATAGCTGACCGGAACTGATCTGTGAAAGAATTGATGTATTTCTTTTGATATTTTGAGAAGGATTTGTAAAACAGTTCCGCTGTAAAAGAAATTATGGATGTTAGCATGTTTCCGTAATTATAATATGGATGAATGAAGTTGATCTCTCTAGTAGCATCTCATATCATGTCAAGGTTTTTATAGTTGACCAACCTGAGTGTTGGCCGGCCAAGTGTGAGACTTAACACTGTAATGGCAAACTCAAGGAGTTCGGCCTTAAGCGATCCTGTGTACGAAATGAATGGTATATATATATAAAAGAAAAGAAAAAAATTTGTGTCAATCTAGTTGGTATTTATTCTACATGATGTAAAAGGATAGGCTTGACAGCGGCCTTATGTGGTGGAATATGGCCGGTCTATCACATCGCGGATGTGTTATGGTTATTGTTTTTGGCTGAATGATGGTCCTAATTCTTGTATGAGAAATATTGGAGTTATTGCCTTTGTTGATGAGTTGTTATATTTGGATACCTCCCTTGAGATGTTAAGATAGTAGGTCATATATTATATTGATCTGGATTTATATCCGATGAAGTCTTGTGTGAGTTTTATTATATTAGGTCCTATATGTGTTTAGATTGTCACACCCTATTTGGGTTTTTATGATTGATGAAATATCTTATTTTAGATTTTATTTTTGACATGTGTATATTATGTTCCTGGGTCGTGATAGGTTCAATGGCCAGTTCAAACTAATTTTTACAGGTTGAAAGTTCAGCATCAGCACATGATGCTCCAACCGATTCAGCCGGTTCAAGCTAAATTCTCTTCATGCTGAAAAATCAAATTCAACACAGGATGCCTTAACCTGTTCAGCAGCTGATTTATCAACCTCAAAACTGATTTTACCTATTCTATAATGTTGATATAACAATGGCAGTAAGGAAAGTAAGTATTAAATCACCAATACTTGAAGAAAATCAATAAGAATTAACAACAAATGAAGGAAAAGCTTTTGGTGTACCTATCCAAAATGTGGTTGTTGCAACCGTGGAGAACGAAATTTCTTCACTTTTCTTTTGCCTTTCGGTTCTCTCCTCTCTTCTCCCTCTCATTTTTGCTTCCCTTCAGTACTCATGTGGCCCTAAGTTGAGTTTACTGAATCATCCTTTGTTGGATGAGTTGCTACTGGCATCTCCTAATTTCCCTAGAAATCATATTAGTATCCTAAATTTGGGCTCAAAATTTTGCTAAATCACTCCTTAATTTTTCTTGAATTGTTTCTTTGTGGTGCTGCCTTGTGTTGCTATTTGATTAGCTCTGAATTTTGCTGATTTTTGCTGATTGTTTCAGCTACCGCCCTGAATTTTGATGCTGTCCAAGTTGCTGCTCTGCTAAACTGCTGAAGCATGCTGTTGCCATTTTGATTTGTTGTTGTGTGCTTGCCGTGCTGCTCTTCTACACTTTTGTCCACCTACTTCAATTCTAAGGCATGCTGAATCATTAACTCTCTTTAAATCTTGATGAAATATGTTGCTGTCTCTACTGCTGCTGCTGCTTATGTTGTCTTCTTGCCAATAGAAATTAAATCAATAGCTAACTAATTTCATCAATTAGATTTGTACCGTTACTGCATCCCAGTGTGAGCTTTAGGCTTCTGGATTTTTAACATAATGATCATAATTAGCATAATTGTGAAGCTCAATTCTTACTGTAACGGAATGGGCCCTAATCCTTTAAAGACCCTTTGTTAATAACATATAAAACTAATGTCGTAAAACTTTAAACCGTTCAATGCATACATAGGATCACATCGACTACCCTAAAACCTCAACTACTACATTGAGTCAAATGAGAGATGCCATCTAGATACCTGAAATTAATTTATGGAAGCATATTTATATCCTTACATAATCTTGTGGAAGCACTTTATGTCATAAGGTTAACTTACCTACCATAACATGCATCTTCTCGTCTTCATGATCTAGCTACCATCTAACTATCCTTTATCTCTATCGGTCTCCTCAGACTTTAGCTTAACAATACCATCTTGGAGGGGAAAATAAAAACAGCAAGTGTAAACTTTAAGCTCAGCAAGGTACCTTAAAATGAAGCATACTAAAAATATACTTAGACAACAAATCATGAAATAATACGTACTCACAAACATGCTTAGAGATTCATGAAAACTTCTCAATTAAACATGAACATGTGCCATTTATCATTATTTGATTCAAAATTCCACTTATTCTTCAAAAGCTTAGGTTACTATCGGAAGACCTAAACTAGTAGACCCTACTAGCCAATTGGGCAAATAATCGAGAATAGATTATATTCAATCCACACAATCAAAGGCCAAAGGTTCCAAAGTTACGATGATCCACAGTTTTGAAGGTTCGAAAGTTCTAAAGTTTTCTATCCTCTAATTACGTCCCGAGAAGGGGCGGACCACGTATCACTCCATGGATGGTGTTATCCTGAATTACCACCGTAATATTCTAAGGTGTGTCGGACAACCTTACCTGACTGAATATCGGTACTAGGTCCACTTTCCTGATAGAATTAGCTTAACTTAGGGCCAAAAGCTCATATTTCATTGTCAAATTTTCCTATTTCCTAATCAGAATCCAACATATCCAAAGACCAGTCAAAAAATTCATACATTCAGTCTTTCAAATAATTTTAGAGGGCTGTCAAAATTTCATAATACAGTTTTGTGCAACCTATCAGTTGCAATTTGTTTAATGAACATTAACAAGGCACCAAATATCAATTTTAATGCAAAATTTAAAATTTTGAAACATAAAACCCTCAAATTTCGTTCTCAATTCTGGGGTAATTGGTCAGACACGAAGCTGGGCACACAACATGATCCAATCAGCAATTTCGAAGCCAAAATGCATGATAGTCATAAACATACATAATTTTAGCAATAAAATCTTACAAAATGTACAATATTCACAACAAATCGGAAGGGGTGAGGGTTTTGAAGCTTAAATAACGAAAATGGAGATAAACAAAACCGTAAAAACGGAAAATAACCTGCGAGGTACACTTGCCTATGGCTGGATCCCCCTTTTTCCTTTCTCTTCTCTGCTTCGCAACTCTATTACGTTGCTTTCTTCTCCAACTTCCTTCCCCGCATCCTATTTATAGGCACGGCTTTTCTCTTTTCTAGAACATTCTAGAATTTTTGGGAGCTCTCTTATATTTGTAAGGCTTTAGAATTTTCAGGCAATTTTTACCCTTGCCAATCAAACAGTGGTTTCCCACATTTTTTTCTTATCCAAACCATTTGTCAGTCCCACTGTTCATCCTGTCATTTAGCTCAGTCAAAACCGCATCCCTGCCAATTTTGCTTGTTTAATCTATTCCGATCATTTTCATACCGGCATTTTCATTTATGCCGGTAAATCACGCCTACCGGGCAAGTTGCTCATTATTGGTATTTTTATTCCTTCCGTTTTGCTTTCATAATGGTAAATATACCATATCGGTATTTTGCTTTATAACGGTAATCTGCTCCATCCCGGCAAATTGTTTTATTCTGGCAAATTGTGACCATTCTACCAATTAAGTCTAACCGGTCAAAAGACACCAATCCAGTTATTTTGCCCATGACTATTCCGGTAAATCCCATACCATCCTTTTTTTGCAAAACTGTCAATTCTTCCAATTTCGGCATTTTCACTTCTACCAGTATATTCATCCATACATGGCATTTTACTTCACAAACACACTAGTCATTCATTCCTCAAAATGCAAACCGGTCATTTTATGCAAATCGGTTGTCTTGCCAACTTAGCTGGTCAACATGTTGACCGGATACTTTGGGCAACCGGTCGTTTTCCTTACAAGCAAATTGGTTATTTCGCCATTTTAGATAGTCAACGCATTGACTGTGCATTCCGTACAAGTCATTTTTCCCTTCTTGTGCAAACCGGTTATACCTGATCATTCTTCTTTCAAAATTCATACTAGTTATTGTATCCATACCAACAATTTTATATCGCCCATTGAACCATTCTGCCTAAAATACTCATTCCGCCCAAAATACCCATTCTGGCCATTTCACTTCAGTAGCATACTGGTTGTTTAAGCATACCGATCAAAATGCATATTGGTCGTTTCGCTTTCTTGGTGACTTGGCCAGTCAACTCTTTGACTGGCGATTTTGGTATTCGCCATTTTGGGCAATCCTCCTTTAGAGCCGGTTCTCCTCTTTTGATGTTGCCGGTCAATACTACATTGACCGGTCATTATTCCTTTGCATTTCTTCCGGTCAGCATGCTAACTGGACATTCTCCTAATTCACCTTAGCCGGTCAACAAGTGTTGACCAGACACTGCTTCTTACTCATTTTGGCCGGTCAACAATGCGTTGACCGTCTTGCTTCCTAACCCCATTTTAGCCGGTCAACATAATCACAAATTTTGGTCAACATTTTTACCAAATTTTTGATTATTTTATCTCCTAATTTTCGGTCAACAATTCCCATAAATTCCCATGACGAATCGGTTTATTTTTCTTAAATAACCTCCATCATAATCGAATGCTCATAATTAATGTCATAAAATTCTGTAGAAAATTGGGCAGAGTTTTATTTGTAATTCGAACATTTGCCAAAATACAAATAGCTACAAACAATCATGTACAATAATCCACAATATTTATCACACAAACCGCAAGATCCCACAACCACAACAACATCTCAGATGGTACCAACGTCATAACTCAGGTACGACGCCGACTTAGAAAGGATGCCAACTAAAACAAAACCCTATCATGACCACAATAAGTTACCTGTGGAAGTGAGACATCCATAATACATAAGAAACCAAACTATTCATCCATCCACATATACACATATGACAAAAATATATATTCAGGATTCTCAAAATAAAATACAAATCCCAATTCCATACATAATCAGGCTAAATCCTCAAGCCCTGCACTAGTAATCAAGTCATCTATCTCGTCCCTATAGCTTACTCCGACTCGTCGAGTATCAAAATATTCTCATCTGAAAAGATAGATAGCAAGGGTGAGCTACAAAGTCTAGCAAGTGAAATCATACATTACTAGTAAATGATAAAAAACAAAGAAATGAAAAAAGAAAATGGGTGGCATGCATTTGTATATACAACGAGACATGAGAGGAAAAGGACAATTAAGAGTACCAATTTGCTATATAACATGATTTAGAACATTTAATTGCCATTTGAACATGCTTTAATGCATTTATCTATTTACTTTAATCTTTGCGAATCAGGACCAATAGGTCATACTGACTAACGATATGAGAGGACGAGAAAAGAATCATGATATCTCACATGATCTAAGGTCCAAACAACATACTCGATTTCCAAACAAACTGCCCAAATAAGCGAAACACCACATGGCATAACGACATACCAATCACCTTCTACCCTAACCTCCCGCAAGTCCGAGGAAATATCCCGTCTTTCCACAGTAATATCCTAAGATATGCCACAAGCATCACCCACTAACATAAGCAGCTAGATTACATGGCCAAAGTAACCCTTGGGCTCCTACCATAACACTAATGGCTAGCCAAAGAATGCAACCCAATGAACATAAGTTCATGGTCCTAGTTTCACGATTTATTATCCTTTTTGAGGGAGAATCCACCAAACTTATATCACAAGCATCTCTGTTTGGGAGATCTAATCCATCAAATTCTGAAATGTGGAATTCCCTCCAAATATTCACAATTTCTTATTTTCTTGTGGACTTACGTCTTCTAACAATTCGGATTGCATGCAAAGATTTCAAAAATTCATAAAGAAAGGCGAAATTCCTTACCTCATTTTGGTTGGAATTCGATTTGGAGTTCACCGGACACATTACCATTGCAAACAGGCTTATTCACATATCCTAAAACTTACAATACACATAATCAATTAAACATGGATCTCATAACAATTACATGGAGTATAAACATGGAAATTTCCCATTTAACCCCATATGAATAGTAACTATGAGGACCCAATCACGAAAACATGATAATTCATATTTATTTAATTGATATAAATGTATTTGAGGTGAACGGATTAAGAAAAAATATGAAAAAAATTCGGTTTAGAGGCAAAATTAGCCTCCAGGGCATTGGCGCCTGAATGGCACCTGAGGCGCCACCGGGGCCTAAATAATAGAACCAGCCACGCGAGTGGCACTCGAGGCTCCACCCGAGCGAAAATAGCAAAATCGGGTGCTTGAAGAGCGCCCAGTTCGCGCTCGAGCGTGACCCAGAATTCTTACTAGGCGCCTACTCGACGCTCGAGCTTGGGCCCAGGCACGTGATCTTTTTTCTCCCGCATTTTCAATGGGGATTTTAGGGATTTGGAGTTATTTGGCAGCAGACCCACGAGCAGCAATGAAGGGGAGAAGAAAGGAAGGAGAGAGAAGAGAAATAAAAGGAAAAAATCTACCGTTTAGTCCCAATCCGAGTCACAGTAACTGTAGATCGAGCTCAGGCAAGGGTACCTCGGATGCTATTTCTTATTTTTACTGCTTTTTAGTATCTCTAAAAGTGTATTTATGCTTTAAATACATGGTTCTGCATGTTTACTGTAAATAAAGCATAAATCTGTAAATTATCGGACAAATTTCATATTTTCATGTATATATTGCAATACCTGGCTTCGATTTCATGAAAATACATGTATTCGGTGTCCGTTTATCGTCCGAAAGTTTTGGCGAAACCCTAGGTACGAAAATGAAGGGGTTTTAATGATTTTTACCCATAGCTTTTGTTGTATAAAGGTTAACCTGCACTGAAATGAAGCTCCTGATATAATTTATTTCTAAAAATTTTACACTGACTTATACTAATAATTTACTATGGACTTCTAAAGCAAATGTGAAGGGTCTTAGACTGTTACTGTGTATTCTGAATTAAATCTGAAGGGTGTTGAAATGTTTCTGTATATTCTAAAACTAACTGAGCAGTTGTGGTGAAACTCTGACTGATTTCTAAAACCTAAAAAGTGTTTTTAGTTATAAAATAAGAATGAAATATGTTTCT
The DNA here is from genome assembly GCA_033239525.1 of Nepenthes gracilis. Classification (NCBI taxonomy): domain Eukaryota; kingdom Viridiplantae; phylum Streptophyta; class Magnoliopsida; order Caryophyllales; family Nepenthaceae; genus Nepenthes; species Nepenthes gracilis. The sequence continues at coordinate 12,898,451 of BSYO01000007.1, forward strand.
TATACTGATATTTAGGACCCGTAACTGATTTATAGTTAGGAAGGTTCTCCGGCATGCCTTAAAATGTTGTGGTAGTAATCGAGAATAACTCCATCCATGGAGTTATACGTGGTCCGCCCTTCCTCAGGGCGTTAACTCAAAGGGTAGTTACTGTTCCTAGCCGAAACCCCCTGCTCTGGAATCCCATGAAAGGGGTTAGATCCCATAGGAATGGATCTCCTGTTCCTGTTTCTAGCCTTAGATTGTATGGAGTGAATACAATCTATCCTCGATTATCTGCCCCCTTCACTAGTAGAGTCTACTAGTTGGGTCCTTTACTGATAAAAAGGAATTTTCAATAAGCTATAGAGTTAAGACTGATTTTTGCTTTTTGAAGCCAGTTTTACCGATCTATTGTTAACGAAGCATGTCTACACTTGTTTCTAATTTCATAAACTTGAGTGTTTCTGTTTCTGACAGTTCTGTAATTTTCTACATCATATTCTATCATAATTTTTTGTAAATTACTACTTTATAGCATTTATACTTCAACATGCATCTGTATCCATTTTACTATATTCTACTCTACGTAAAAGTTTTACTACATGCCTGCATGTATCTTGCTAGGCCTCGACTCACTATTTTACTATTTTTCCCTCCAGATGAGACTATAGAGTTGGTACTTGACTAGAAAGAGTAATTTAGAGCTCAATCTGAAGACTTTGAGGATTAGGAGTATTTTGGAGTCACTGAAAAGAAACAGTTTAATATAAAGACCTTATTTTGACATATGATTTTGTATATGGATTTAATAGATAGAAATACATATGATGTATGTGATGAAAAAGAAAACTATGTTTCTACAGGTTAATAATTTTACTTCCGCTATATACTTTTTGATTTTTGTACAGGCCCTAGTTAGCATCTCCTATGTGTATTTGATTTAGTGGATAGGATTATATATAGGTCATTGATGGCATTTGTGGTCCTGTGAACGCATGTTGTAGAAAAAATTATGGTCCAATAGACAGTTGTGTGCATGTACTGGTTTGTTATGAATGTTTTGTACAAGTTCATATTTCTGTTTAGCCCAATTTTAGGGGAAACTCTACCCATTTTTTTCTAAAACTTTAAGTGAGTCTTGGGCTTCTGTTACTGTTCTGAATGACGGAATTAACTGAGGATAGAAAAAAAAATTCATTCTATCACAATTGATATGAGAGAAGTGAGATATCTTAGGAATTGATCAATCAAAAAGCGGAAGTATAGACTTAAAATTTTACAAAAATAGGTCAAGATAGCTAAGGCAACTAGGACTTTTAGGAAATTAGTCCTTAGGCTAAGTTTAAATTTCATTAAGTTATTGAATATTTCTCCCTTTAAATGTTTTCTTGAGGTTACAATGTTGTGTTTACTGTGATCATAGGATGGCGAGTAGAAGGAATAGAAGGAATAATCGTGGTGGTGCTACTACTCTCCACGATAGAGAAGCTGCTTATGTTAATCTATTGAAGAGAATGACTAATGTGGTGCAGTCTGTAGAGCAGAGACATATGGCTCCGGTCCCTACACTTGAGCCAGCCCCAGCACTTCTTACTCCTATGACTTATGACAAATTTACAGTGGAGCGAGCACCGGGATTCTTGGGTAAGCCTAATCTGATGGAGGCGGACGTTTGGCTAAAGAAAATGAAGAAAATATTTGTTGTAATTCGGTGTACTGATCAAGAGATGGTCACCTTTGCGGTGTATAAGCTTGAAGGAGAAGTTGATAGCTGGTGGAGTACGAGAAAGAGGGCGATGGGAGTGCCCGATGATGAAATCACATGAAAGATGTTTGAGAATGCATTTATGAAAAAATATTTTCCAGCCAGCCTCCAAGATCAGAAGGAGTAGGAGTTTATGAGTTTGTGACAGGAAAATATGACGGTAACAAAATACGATGTAAAATTTACTAAGTTGTCCTGATTTTTTCCCTATTACATGGAGGATGAGTTAAGGAATGAGAAGAAGTTTCAATAAGGGCTACGGGAAGATATTAGAAAGTCACTATCAATTCTGAAATTCCAAACCTATGCTGAAATTCTAGATAGGGCAGTAATTTATGAGAAGGAAGTAGAGACGGAGAGATTTTATGCGAAAAGAACTGCTAGCTGGGTGGGATTTAGTGCTGGGTCGAATGTGGGATCTTCTGGAACGTCCAAGAAGGCTAGGACAGCTGATAAGGGGAAGAGCATCATTCCGGCTCAGTCAGTGACTGGTTTTAGAATATCGGTTGTAGATTGTACTTTCTGTGTAAGAAAACATCCTAGGCAAGCATGTCGTAAGGCTTCGGGAGCATGCTTTAGATGTGGACAGCAGGCCCACGTGGTGAAAGGCTGTCTGTTACCTCCGAGACTAGAAGGAAAGAAGCCTATCATTTCTACTAAAGCATTCACAGTGACTGCTCAGGACTCGAAGATATCTCCAAACATTGTGGAAGGTACCCTCTCTATTTGTGAAATTCCTACTTCTATATTATTTGATTCAAGGTCTACCCACTCTTTTATTTTTTCACGGTTTACACGCTGTATTGTATCTGCCCCATGTATTCTAGATTATGAATTATTTGTGTTAACTCCCACTGGATTTCCTGTGATTACTGATGTTATGTATCCTAGATATGTGGTGGAGATAAATGGAAAATGTTTGACTTTGGATTTGGTGTTGTTGAATATGGATGATTTTGATGTGATTTTAGGGATGGACTAACTAGCTAAATACTATGCCAATATTGATTATTTTCTAAAGAGGGTTTGCTTTGCCATTCCTGGGATGAAACTCTTTTTCTTTCAAGGCATTAGGAAGAAGGAGGTGCATGTGTTAATCTCTGCTTTGCATGCTAAGCATTTAATAAAAAGTGGGTACAAAGCTTACCTAGCATATGCCTGCACTGCTAGGAGTCATAGTGTGCCAACTAAGGATATCCTAGTTGTTTGTGATTTTGAAGATGTATTTTTGGAGGAGTTATCTAGATTGCCTTCACACCGGGAGATTGAGTTTGAAATTGCTATTGTTTCCGGTGTTAGTTCGATTTCCAAGGCCCCTTATCGTATGGATCCTATTGAATTGAAGGACTTGAAATTGTAATTGCATGAACTGTTAGATAAGGGTTTTATCAGACCGAGTGTACCTCCCTGGGGTGCACCAGTATTATTTGTGAGGAAGAAAGATGGGTCTTTGTGGCTGTGTGTTGATTATCATAAGTTAAATAAAATCACGATTAAAAATAAGTATCCTCTACCGCGTATTGATAATTTATTTGATCAATTGCAAGGATCTCGGGTGTTGTCGAAGATTAATTTGAGATTCGATTATTATCAGTTGAGGATTAGGCCGGAAGATGTAGCTAAGACTACTTTTCGGACATGTTATGGCAACTATGAGTTCCTTATTATGCCTTTCGGCCTTATGAATGCCCCAACTACTTTTATGGATCTAATGAATAGGGTGTTCAGGTCATGTCTAGATAAATTTATGGCGGTATTTATTAATGATATCCTAATATATTTAAAGGATTATGAGAAACACGAGACTCATTTGAGGATAGTACTTCAAGTGCTCTATGAGGAGAAATTATATTCTAAGTTAAGTAAATGTGAATTCTGACTAGAGAAGGTGATGATTTTTGAGGCATGTAATTTTTTATGATGGTATTTCTGTGGATCCAAAGAAGGTAGAGGCTATTAAGAACTAGAATAGACCGACTTCTGTGACTACGATTAGGAGTTTTCTGGGCATGGTAGGTTATTACAGGCATTTTGTAGAGAATTTCTTTTAGATTGCTATGCCTCTAACTCAATTGCTGAAGAAGGAGGCTAAATTTGAATGGATTGAAGAATGTGATCAGAGTTTTTAAGAGCTAAAAGATCACTTGACTATCGCTCCAGTATTGGTTATTCCAAAGGGTTTAGGAGATTTTGAGGTGTACTATGATGCCTCTAAGGTAGGCTTAGGATGTGTATTGATACAGCACGGTAAAATTATGGCTTACAAGTTTAGGCAACTGAAAGTGCATGAAAGGAATTACCCTACTCATGATCTAGAGCTCGCTACTATGGTGTTTGCCTTGAAAATTTGGAGACATTATTTGTATGTTGAAAAGTTCCTTGTATATTCTGATCACAAAAGTTAAAGTATTTGTTTTCACAAAAGGAACTAAATATGAGGCAAATAAGGTGGCTTGATTTCTTAAAAGATTATGACTGTGAAACATAGTATAAGCTTGGAAAAGCTAATGTAGTTGCGAAATGCATTGAGCTGTCGATCGGGTTATGTGGCCATGTTGCAAGTTAAGCAGATGAAAATATTAGATTATCAAAAATAGTGTGATATCCAATGTTGTATTAAAGGTGTTAGGATACTCCTGTCTTATCTTCAAATCCAACCGGAGGTAGTTAATGAAGTAAAGGAGAAATAAGTTAATGATCCGTTCCTTGTGAGTATTGTAGGTGATCTGAATAGAGAGTCTTGAGTAGATTTCAACGTCCGGACTGATGGGGTGTTAAGGTTTAGAGACCGATTATGTGTACAGGACGATAGAGAGCTAAAAGGGAAGATTTTAAAGGTGGCTCACCGGTCTCGGTATACCATCCACCCTGGAACGAATAAAATGTATCAAGATCTGAAGAAAACTTTCTGGTGGAGGAATATAAAAAGGGATATTATGGCTTATGTGAAGAAATTCCTTGTATGTCAGCAACTGAAAGCTGAAAGGAGGAAGCCTTCTGGGTTGCTGCAACCAATGCCGATCCTGAGCTGGAAATGGAATATATTACTATGGATTTTGTATCAGGACTGCTAAGGACTCCTAGAAATCATGATGTTATTTGGGTTATAGTTGATCGGCTGACAAAATTAGCCCACTTCTTGGCGATCAGGATTACATATTCTCGTGACAGACTGGCCTAATTATACGTGAATGAAATTGTGAGGTTTCATGGAGTTCTCGCCTCTATTGTGTCTGATAGGGATCCCTGTTTTGTCTCGAGGTTCTAGGAGAGTTTGCATAAGGAGTTGGGGTTGGAATTGAAGTACAGTACTACATATCACCCCTAGACTGATAGTCAATCGGAGCGCACCATTCAGCTTCTTGAGGTTATGTTAAGAGCCTCGGTGTTGAAAATGAAAGGGACTTGGGATAGTTACCTGGCACTGGCTGAATTTACATATAATAATAGTTATCAGACTAGTATCGGCATTGCACCTTTTGAAGCTCTATATGGAAGAAAATATAGGTCGCTGATTCATTGGGAGGAGACTGGAGATAAAAGGATTTTAGGTCCTAAAATTGTAAAAGAAATTGTGGAGAAAATTAAACTAATTCATGATAATCTGAAAATTGCTCAAAGTAGACAGAAAAGTTATGCAGACCAGAGGAGGAAATAATTGAGTTTTGAGGCAGGAGATTTTATTTTTCTGAAAGTCTCACCATCGAAGGGAATGTACAGGTTCGGGGTAAAATGAAAACTGAAGTCACAGTTCATTGGTCCTTTTGAAATTCTGGAGAGGATTGGAGAGGTAGCTTATCGATTGGCGTTACCGCCTAGTCCGGAGGGCGTACGTAACGTATTTCATGTTTCGATGCTTCGAAAGTACGTCCACGATCCTGCATACGTGATAGAGTACGAGCCATTAACTATTGATAAGGATTTGTCCTATGTCGAGGAACTGATACAGATTCTAGATTGTAAGGATTAGAGATTGCGCACAAAGACCATTCCCCTAGTGAAAGTGCTCTGGAAGAATCATTCACCGGAGGAGGCCACTTGGGAGCGCGAAGAGGAAATCCGAAGCGAATATCCCCACTTGTTTTCTTGAGGCATGTAGCTCTGTTTAATTTTGAGGATGAAATTTCTTTAAGTGAGGGAGAATGTGAGGACTCGATCCCAAAAACATGATAATTCATATTTATTTAATTGATATAAATATATTTGAGGTGAATGGATTTAGGAAAAATATGGAAAAATTTGATTTAGAGGTGAAATTAGCCCCCAGGGCATCGGCGCCCGCTGGTAGGGTCTACTGGTTAGGTCATTTACTGATAAAAAGGAATTTTCAATAAGTTATAGAGTTAAGACTGATTTCTACTTTCTGAAGCCTGTTTTTTCGATCTATTGTTAACGAAGCATGTCTACACTTGTTTCTGATTTCCTAAACTTGAGTGTTTCTGTTTCTGATAGTTCTGTAATCTTTTGCATCATGTTATATTATAATTTTCTGTAAATTACTACTTTATAGCATTTATACTTCAACATACATCTGTATTCGTTTTACTATACTCTGCTCTACATAAAAGTTTTACTGCATGCCTGCATGTACCATATTGGACCTCAACTCACTATTTTACTATTTTTTTATCCCTTCAGATGAGATTATAGAGCTAATACCTGATGAGAAAGAGTGATTTACAACTCAATCTGAAGACTTTAGAGGATCAGGAGTATTTTGGAGTCACTGAAAAGAAACAGTTTAATATAAAGACCTGATTTTGACATATGATTTTGTATATGGATTTAATAGATAGAAATGCATATGATGTATGTGATAAAAAAAGAAAACTATGCTTTTATAGGTTAATAGTTCTGCTTCCGCTATATACTTTTTGATTTCTATACAGGTCCTAGTTAGTATCTCCTATGTGTATCTGATTTAGTGGATAGTATTATATGTAACGACCAAGGCTCGGAGTCTCTGAATTCGACCCAAACCACCACGGTGAAGGTCTCGAATCATCTGAAATTATCAATTACACGTCATCAAGCAATTTAAATGAACTCAATTCTATCATTTAACACCATCAATAATCAATCATAAATATATCATTAAATAAATATCCATAACACCGATAATAAATTTCTTGAAAGAAAAATAACAATATCCATAATGTCAATTTCTTGTAATTAAAACTCTAATAAATATCCAAATGCAACAAAAACTCAAATATTTATCATGGAAGCCTCAATCTCTGATATCACCTCTAACTAGTAGCTACCCAATAATCACTTGATCTCTTTCCTCTCTTGATGTCAACCTATCCAATCTTAAACCAATAAAATATAAGAGTGAGCTGAATGCCCAAGTAAATATAATCGACAATAGAGGAGTATAATTAAGCATCCCGGACAAAACCACAATGAATAATATCAATAATAGCAAGTAATATATCAACCATGATCTGAGACTTAATAACATGTCGTGTCCATAACCCGAAGGCCATGTGAACGGCTAAATATCAAGGAAGCAACATGGATTCCGTGAAATCTGATCATCAGCTCAATACGATGTCACAACTGTATGAATGACAGTAGTCTCCATAAACCTTATTCTACCATAGTGAACCAAAGGCCACGTATGTACGCCCCCAATGGCTGGGTAATGCAACAAGGTTATCTATGGTATCCAACTACCCCTACAGTCCTCCCAAAGGCTGTACCCATTGTAACGATCCGAACTCGGATCCCCGAACCCAATCCGGACCGTCACGGAGAAAGTCTCAAATCATCCAAAATTATCAATTACACATCATCAATCAACTTAGATGAACTCAATTCTATCATTTAACACCATCAATAATCAATCATAAATATATCATTAAATAAATATCATAACACCGATAATAAATTTCTTGAAAGAAAAATAACAATATCCATAATATCAATTCCTCATAATTAAACCTCTAATAAATATCTAAATGAAACAAAATCTCAGATCTTTATCATGGAAGCCTCAATCTCTTATATCATCTCTGTCCGGTGGCTACCCAATAGTCACCCAATCTCTTTCTCTCCTTTTTGTCAATCTGTCTAATTTGGAGCCAATAAAATACAAAAGTGAGCCAAATTGTGATGGACCAGATTATTTTTCAATAAATAACCTCCGTCAATGGTAACATGACTAATACCCATAATTAACTTATGGATTCTACAGAAATTTCGGCAGAGTTTCCTCTACAACTGGACGAAAATCAAAAATATGACCTGCTCAAATACATCCTGTACAAGCACACAACTAACCAAAATAATCAATACAAAGCTTACAGCACACAACACAGGATCATATAACTGCCATATCATCCATGGCTCCAGTACAGAAACTCTATCTACTATATTGGGTCTAGAGAGATGCCATATAAGAAGAAGCAACATCCAGAAACATCAACACAAATGCGGAAGCATAACTAGATCATCAAAAATGTGCGGAAGCATAACAAAATCATAATACAACAACAAGCCATATCCATCCATGAGTGGCTGTTTACATTCTAATATGATAAACATAACCCAATCTTCAAGATTTGATGTCTAGCTAATATCTTCAAGCAAGTCTCTTTTCTTGCTCTAACTAATCCGGCGCCGGCTAAGTGTTCTTATCTGGAAGAAAAAACAGTAAGAGTGAGCGTATAACTCAGCAAATATAATCATACTCAATACTCGTAGGCAATTAATAGAACAACAGGAATGGGGGGAATACAAGCAATCTCGATAATCATGAATCAGGAGAGGGGACAGAAAACATCTGGAATCACTAGATTCTCACGGTTACATCGATTTGGCATTATTCATTTTCATCATTATATCATCTTCGTGGATCCGGGCTAGTAGGCCGTACTAACCAATGATGCGAGAGAATGAGGAAAGGAATGTGTTCACTACACATTCTAAAGACACGGCTTCATTTTAGGTCTGTAGCACCAGACCATCGGTTGCATCTCCACTATGCAACATTTAACCAAACGGCTACATTTTAGGCCTACAGCACTCGGCCAACACGCCCCATATACCTCGGGGACCAGGGCAAATCTTGTTCTCCCACAGTAGTTTCCTAAAGGGTACCACGAACATCACCCGCTCCCACGAGCGGCCAGAATACGTGGCCAAGTATTCCTCGGGTTCACACCGCGATGGACATGGTAAGCCAAAGGTTACTACCCCTATGAATCATGGTCCTAGTTTCAAGATTAGTTCTAACACTTGGAGAGGGAAACCCACATTTGCCATACACATTCACAACTCGGGAAATCTCATTTCCATCAGATACATCTCCATCCGGGAGATCATTCCATCACAATACACAATGTGGATTCCCTTCCATTTACTTGTTCGGATCACAACTTTTAGTGGGACTCAATCCCGTCATTACAATTCAATTCATGTTCACCAGAGAATTCCGAATTTCATACCTTCGATAGCCAAACAGCGTCTTAGAAGCCTCCGGGCTCATTCCTTTGCTTCCGGTACACAGATACACCTTTTCAGGGCTTACATTACATTGAAACATTTAGACATCACTTTCATCACAATAAAATGAGGGCAAAGCATGTAAATTTCCCATTTACTTTTGGATGAACAGTGACAGGGGGCTTTTAGAGCATCCTGGACTGCGAACGGTTCGATACTTGTGAAATCGGGCGTCCAGTTGATACATATGCACAATTGGGACATGGTGCTTCATCTTTTGGGGTCGATTCAACATACAACAAGGGCAGAAACATGCAATTTCCCCCTTTATACTCGGATGAACAATGTCCGGGCCAATTTACAGGGCCCGAACACCACGATTGGGTCAAAACGCACGAGATCGAACTCACAGCTGACATATCTACATATTTAGGATGTGGGGATTCACATTTTGAGGTCAATTTCACAATACGCGGAAGGAAAACAAAAAATTCCCAATTTTGTGGGTTAGGGTTTTGGTAAAACCGAACCGAGTGGATCAGAAACGATTCGAACAAATAACTACATATTCTTGGATCTCAATGCTTGGGCTTCATGATTCTAACGCTCACGGTGGGTATCGACCCAAAATACCCAACAAAATCAAGCAAAACATCGAAAGAGAACGAGAAGTGAGTATGAGAACACTTGCCTCGACATGTGCTTTCACCTTCATAACTAGCTCTCGGACGGATTCGGACTCCACGGCCTCGATCTCCTCCCTTCTCTCACTAGAATCGACACTCTCTCTCTCTCTAAGCTTTTGGGATCGTGGGAAAATGAAGAGAAAGAAGCACGACGCGACTTTAAAAGGCGCCACCGCTCGAGCGCACCTCGAGCGAGCATCGGGCGGCCGCAATTCTGAAAAACGCGCTCGAGCGAAACTCGAGCGGCCAGCAGGCGGGCGAGGTTCTGGAAACGCGCTCGAGCGGAGCTTAAGCAGCCAGCTGGTCGGCGCAATTCTAGAAATCGTGCTCGAGCCACGACTCGAGCGCACAGTAGGCGCAAGCCTGCTGGCAGCACTTCAGCAACACGAACCCGAATTCTTCTCTATTTATCTTCCGATACCCAACCTTATTCGTCCCATAGGCCTAGTATTAATCATTAGCATACTAATCACCTCATCATTATCAAGTTTTTAGACCCAAAACCTCACAATTCTCCCCCACTTATGAAAATTTCATCCTCGAAATTTAACGAATCTCAAATTCCCGTAATCACAGGTAATCTTTCTCGCATCCAGAAGTCATCCCCTCAGACAACGATTATTCTAGGAACCTCAAGCATTGAATCGTTCTGATCCTCATCACAAAACAAATCCTTAGCCACTCAAAACGGCTCAACCCAGACACTTACCAATTCTCTCAACCATCGATACAAGGAAGACCTTATAACGATCCCTAGATATTCCAAAAGCGACCTACAATCATGCTCGCTATTCCTTTAACTTAATTCGATACTTTAAACAAATCCAATGAACTTCCACTTTAGTTCATTCTCAGGGCCATAGGCTCACAACGATTTCGATGCGCTACTCTGATTAACACAATCCTAGGATAGACATACCGTGAAGACAAATCCCACAATCATCAAACTACAGCGACCTTCGAAACTACAATTGTAACGATCATCCCAAGATTCGACATAGCTTTCGGCCATTCATCCAATAGCCTCAAAATCTAATAACTGAGTAACCTCAAGATCCCGTTGGTCGTCTTACCGACATAGAAATCCCCAAGGAATACTTGTCAGGTCACTTAACAGCTTCAGTTAGATCCAAGATGACCGTACACTTTCACGACACTAATTGGTCTCCGCAATTATCCATCACTTACAATCTTGTTGACCTCAAGCTTAACAAGGCAATTCCTTAATGAAACTCGCACTCCCTTCCCAAAAGGGGCATATGGATTATCAGCCGTCTGAACTTATGACATAATCCTCAAATAACTACGTACACCCCATTATTCCTTTGAATTCATTAATGAAGTCATCCCAACATAGACCTGAATATGGCCAAAAGATCAAACCCATAAAATTTCATGAAACACCAACGAGTCTACAAAACCCAAACGACGTTTTTGGACTTCATAGTGGTCATATCCTTATCCTAAATACCGCCGGGGCTACAACTTCCATTGATCCACAATTAACACCTATGGACCCAAATCGATCTTAGAATTCATCAAGCCTTCACGAACGGCCCATGGACTATGCCTATCCATCGACAAAGTCTGCTCATCCAACCATCAATCTCCTAGGCGGTCCCCTTCCAAAATTTACAAACAACCTGATTGGTCCAACTTATTTACTTCGGAGGATCTAGAGTATCTCACAACTATGCCAAAGCCAATCCTTCTATGACTCTGCATAAGATCCTCAACAATCACTGTCGATGTCGACATAACCTCAAATTACCGATAAAAGATAAATCAGCCAAATCTTCCTTTTGATAACAACCTCGATCAAATAGTCACACAACCAAAATCTTTCAGCTACCACAAATATCCTCTGGATGTTGTCGGATAAACAAATTGGACTTAGCGCAATTCTCATTAGATACTTGGCGGGGAAGTCAACACTAATCTCCTAACACCTTCATCAATTCGGACTTACGCTTTAGATCCCACAGCCCAATTGCAAGATGTTATCCTTTACCAAGCCAACTATATCAGCACTGCAGTTCACCCACTGAACTACTACTAAGATCAGATTAAGACTTAATATTTTAACTATCTCAAGTTCATACCCAAAATCGCACAATTCAATTACAAGGCACAATATGTTACCAACACAATTTAGATCGACCCGATAACTTACTGACCAAATCATCCATAACATCACGTCAAGACCGACACCACAAGATGGTTCAAGTTAACCCAACCAATCGTATCCACGAACTCCAAAAAATATCACAACCTCGACACCACTTGTATCGAACTTAGATCCTTAATTAAATAAACCTAGGAATCACAAAACCACATATATAATCGGAATCCCAAAGATACAAGTGTTGTGACATCAAAATTGAGAAATTTCACCTTCCATCTCGGTAATCCACATATTTCTCTCATGCTTCATCACCATCAAAACTCTGATCCTAAGGCACTGGATTTCTTCACTTCGAGGTCAAAGGATACAAACTATCCTTAATCCAACAACCATGCTATCTATAACTTAGGTCATAGTCCCAAAGTCTCTTCGGGAAGGCATTTATCCAAAATTCTTACTTGAACATCCACTTTGATACATCCTTTGATACATCCTTTTACCTTTCCGAATTCTAGGTTACCATCGCCGCTACTACGAAGCCTATGTCCTCTAATCACACATAACTCAAAACACAATGCAACCTGGGCTCGAAATCCCCAAAACGACATCGGATCACAATATTAAACCCAAGAGCCTTACCTCCTATCATGACACGTAACATTAACACATTGAGTTAATACCTTAGGACCCTGATTTAAAACACTAAACCTTTTCACCGCCTGTCCATGAATAAAGACATCCCTCAATCTTACGATCAAGCCAACCACTATTGAAGCATGCCCCCAAGAGTCATACCAACACAAGGCATTCACCCAAAGAGCTTCCATAAACACATAGGGCAATGCCTTTTAATCCTCGAGACCCATGATCTTTCTTATATCAATCAACCAAGGTCGATGCCACCTCCGATCTAACATGGAGCAACACGCCATACCTTCTACCAGACATGGGGGTCACCACAATGCCATCTTAAGTCTAAAAATTCACATTGTCAACCTCAATATAACCCGAGGCAACCCAAAAGTCTAAACACTTAAGCATTTTTCCAAAACAATTATGAATTATCATCTTAGGACTTGATATGCCCAAGAATTAACTCCAATTTATAAATCTTGAGCTGCTAACTCCACCCTATTTATTATACTTGCTAGGTTGACCGGCAACCCTTCGTAGCAAAATACCAACCTAAGAACTTCAACTAAGAGCTGATCAAACTCAAACCTCAAACCGAGATTAATTAACCAAGGTCTCGAATCAACACTAATCAGTTCAAAAATCTAATTGAGACCGGTCAAATTCCAACACTAAGATGTCTCTATACACCATCTTCCTCTCGACCCTACAACGAATCACTAATATTAGTAGTCCCCGTCTAAGAGCCACTACTAATATTTCCTTGAGACCGAGACATTTCGCATTAAGTCACTCTTTGAACACTTACTAGAACACATAAACTAGCCAATTGAACTAAATCATCACTCTTAACTTAGTGCAAGCCTAAGTCATTGGGATTGGGGTAATTAAAACTACCCAGACTAGCTCAATCACCAAACACCTCTATTTACTTATTCGATCAATCTTAATCTAGCCTAAACTTCCGCATACGATTTAGATCAAACCTAAGGCATCTCTTTTCTCGGATACCAATTGTTACGGATCGGATTATTTTTCCAATAAATACGACTAATACCCATAATTAACTTATGGATTCTATAGAAATTTCGGCAGAGTTCCCTCTACAACTGGACAAAAATCAAAAATACGACTTGCTCAAATACATCCTGTACAAGCACACAAGTAACCAAAATAATCAATACAAATCCTACAACACACAACACAGGATCATATAACTGCCATATCATCCATAGCTCCAGTACAGAAACCCTATCTACTATATTGGGTCTAGAGAGATGCCATCTAAGAAGAAACAAAATCCAAAAACATCAACACAAATGCGGAAACATAACTAGATCATCAAAAATGTGCGGAAGCATAACAAAACCATAATACAACAACAAGCCATATCCATCAATGAGTGGCTGTTTACATTCTAATATGATAAACATAACCCAATCTTCAAGCTTCGATGTCCAACTAATATCTTCAAGCAAGTCTCTCTCCTTACTCTAACTAATCGCGCCGGATAAATGTTCTCATCTGGAAGGAAAAACAGTAAGAGTGAGCGTATAGCTAAGCAAATATAATCATACCCAATACTCGTAGGCAATTAATAGAACAACAGGAATGGGGGGAATACAAGCAATCTCGATAATCATGAATCAGGAGAGGGAACAGAAAATATCTGGAATCACTAGATTCTCACGGTTACATCGATTTGGCATTATTCATTTTCATCATTATATCATCTTTGTGGATCCGGGCTAGTAGGCCATACTAACCAATGATGCGAGAGAACGAGGAAAGGAATGTGTTCACTACATTCTAAAGACACACGGCTTCATTTTAGGTCTCAAAGCACTGACCATCGGTTGCATCTCCACTATGCAACATTTAACCAAATGGCTACATTTTAGGCCTGCAGCACTCGGCCAACACGCTCCACATCCCCCAGGGACCAGGGCAAACCTTGTTCTTCCACAGTAGTTTTCCAAAACGTACCACGAACATTACCCGCTCCCACGAGCGGCCAGAATATGTGGCCAAGTATTCCTCGGGTTCACACCGCGATGGACATGGTAAGCCAAAGGTTACTACCCCTATGAATCATGGTCCTAGTTTCAAGATTAGTTCCAACACTTGGAGAGGGAAACCCACATTTGCCATACACATTCACAACTCGGAAAATCCCATTCCCATCACATACATCTCCATCCAGGAGATCATTCCATCACAATGCACAATGTGGATTCCCTTCCATTTACTTGTTCGGTTCACAACTTTCAGTGGGACTCAATCACGTCATTACAATTCAATTCTTGTTCACCAGAGAATTTCGAATTTCATACCTTCGATAGCCAAACACCGTCTTAGAAGCCTCCGGTCTCATTCCCTTGCTTCCGGTACGCGGATACACCTTTTCGGGGATTACATTACATTGAAACAATTAGACATCACTTTCATCACAATTAACCGAGGTCAAAGCATGTAAATTTCCCATTTACTTTCGGATGAAAAGTGTCATAGGGGGCTTTAGAGCATCCAGACGCCGCGAATGGTTCGATACTTGTGAAATCGGGCGTCCAGTTGATACATATGCACAATTGGGACATGATGATTCATCTTTTGGGGTCGATTCAACATACAACGATGGCAGAAACATGCAATTTCCCCATTTATACTAGGATGAACAGTGTCCGGGCCAATTTACAGGGCCCGGACACCACGATCGGGTCGAAACGCGTGAGATCAAACTCACGGCCGACCTATATACATATTTAGGACGTGGGGATTCACATTTTGAGGTCAATTTCACGATACGCGGAAGGAAAATGGGAAATCCCCAATTTCGTGGGTTAGGGTTTCGGTAAAATCGAACCGAGTGGATCGAACATGATTCAGACAAATAACTACATATTCTTGGACCTCAAGGCATGGGCTTCATGATTCTAACGTTCACGGTGGGTATCGACACAAAATACCCAACAAAATCAAGCAAAACATCGAAAGAGAACGAGAAGTGAGTATGAGAACACTTGCCTTGACGCGTGCTTTCACCTTTATAACTAGCTCTCGACAGATTTGGACTCCACGGCCTCGATCTCCTCCCTTCTCTCACTAGAATCAACGCTCTCTCTCTAGAAGCTTTTGGGATCGTGGAAAAATGAAGAGAAAGAAGAACGACGTGACTTAAAAAGGCGCCACCGCTCTAGCGCCTCGAGCGAGTATCGGGCGGCTACAATTCTGGAAAACGCTCTCGAGCGGAGCTCGAGCGGCCAGCGGGCGGGCGCAATTCTAGAAATCACACTAGAGCCACGACTTGAGCACGCAGCAAGCGCAAGCCTGCTGGCAGCACTTCAGTAGCACAAACTTGAATTCTTCTCGATTTATCTTCCGATACCCAACCTTATTCGTTCCATAGGTCTAGTATTGATCATTAGCATACTAATCACCTCATCATTATCAAGTTTTTAGACCCAAAACCTCACACGAATGCCCCAGCAAGTAAATAAAATCAATAATAGATGAGTGTAATAAAGCATCTCAAATGATAAATAATGAATGAGCGTAAAAATCGCAGGTAATATCTCATCCACTATCCGAGACTCAACAACAAGTCATGTATACCAGTCAAAGGTCATACGAACAATTGGGTATCAAGAAGCAATATGGATTCCATTGAATCCAATCATCAGATCAATACGATGTCACAACTATATGAATGACAGAAGTCTCCATGGACCTTATTCTACCATAGTGAACCAAAGGCCACGTATTTACGCCCCCGATGACTTGGTGAGTCCCACGAGATTTCCTAGTATCCATGGTATACCCACTATCCATACAGTCCTTTCAGAGCCTGTACCCATCTCCGATACCCCTCGCCAATGATATCCCAAATATCATCATCTATTATGGTCACTAGGTTATAAGCATTCCTCTCAACTAACTATACGAGATAACAAGAATCTGATTATCAGCTCAATTTGAGGTCACCACTGTATGAGATAATAAGAATCTCCATGGACCTTATTCTACCATAGTGAACCAAAGGCCGCATATTTATATCCCCAATGGCTGGGTGAGTCCCACGAGGTTACTTGGTATCCATGGTATCCCCACTACCCCCACAGTCCTCCCAGAGGCTATACCCATAGCATGCTCATACCATCTCCGATACCCCTCGCCAATAATATCCCAAATATCATCATCTACGATGTCATTAGGTTATAAGTATTCCTCCTTAATATCAACGACCTCAACCTCCGGACTAGAATCAGTATTGGAAAAGTATATACTACTGGATAAGTATATACTGATTATTCCTATATTGCAAATAAAATATACACACGCCAATGAAATTAAAGCGGAGAATAATTTATCAAAATTCATCGATGCGATATAGGAATAATTAGCTAACAGACTATCATTATTCTGAACTCACCAGACTTAATACATGTGCACAACATAAACTCAAACTACCAACACTCTTATGTATGTATATATATACATATAAATATATATGTGTGTGTATATATATATATATATGTATGTATGTATGTATGTATGTATGTATATGAACGTACAAACCACATTTAGATAATATATGTATATATATATAATATTCTATTATATATAATATGGTATATTATATATAAATATATATATACCTTCTCCAACACACACACACTGCCACACGACACACACCCACCGTGCGTGCACAGTGCGCACCCTTACCTACACCTGCACACAGCAACACATGTACACTCACACACGGCTACTGAACCGCACACAGCCACACTACCAACACCCAGTTACACCCACACACAACACCAGTGCATCGCACTGCTCCCCCACGCAGTGCACGCACACACACGGCTACCCAACGTTTCACACCCATGTCATCTCACACCATCTCACCGGT
The DNA here is from genome assembly GCA_033239525.1 of Nepenthes gracilis. Taxonomy (NCBI): domain Eukaryota; kingdom Viridiplantae; phylum Streptophyta; class Magnoliopsida; order Caryophyllales; family Nepenthaceae; genus Nepenthes; species Nepenthes gracilis. The sequence goes on from BSYO01000007.1 coordinate 12,916,000, forward strand.
ACGCACACCCATCACGCTATGCATATACAGCTACACCAACCCATCCACACATACCCAGTAGCCATAGACCCAACCAAGGCCCTGTTTTCCCCAATTCTCCCTTTTTCACAAAATTTGGGATGGTAAGCACAAATTCATTCAAAGCAAACAAATAAATAACATCAACGGATGGGATGGGAAGATTTATTAGCAAAATGAAGCGTTAAAGCCCTCTCACAAGCCTCGGGTCATTAAACCGACTGAAAATATGGAAAACAGAGCACCGTGCTCTGTTTTCCCACGATTGTGCCGAAGCCCTTAAATCAGTTTATACAACATGCAAAATTAATTCTACGTAACTCCATTTCACAACTCGTACAACCCTAATTCATTATCAATCCCAGATTGCCGGTCGATTTCTCACAGAGTTGTTGCTCTGCTCTTGGGTTCCCAAATCTAGAACCCTACAATTCGCCGTTTTCCCACCAATCAAAGTATGAATTCATAGATCCAACATAACAAGAATGAAGGAAGAGTTTATTTTTATAAGGTAAAATGTTTACTTGCAAAATGGAGGATTACTTGCCTGATTGAACAGAGACGGCGAGGGTTTAACAGTGGCCAAGGCTTGCGGCGACAACGGCAACGGCTGACGATGGCAACGCAGCGGCAACGACCACTAACGGCTAACAGTGATGGCACACCTTCGAGCCCAACACGGCGACGGCGACCATGACTCTAGACGGCGGCTCCTCCTTCCCCCTCTTAACACCAATGTCTTCCTTAAATAACGAAGGGGCCCGATTAGGGTTGTGCTCGGTTTTCATTTTGGGCATTGCTGGATCCGCGTCTAAGATTTCGCCGCCTTCCTCTCCCTCCTCCCTTTCCTCCCTCTCTTTCTTTCCTTTCTCCTCCTTTCTTCTCTTTTCCTTTTCTTTTCTTTCCTTCTTTTTCCTTTTTCTTTTCTTTCTCTCTTTTTCTTTTCTCCTTTCTTTCTCTTTCTTTCTTTTTCTTTTCCCTCGGCCGATTCTTTCCTTCTATTATTATTATTATTATTATTATTATTATTATTATTATTATTATTATTATTATTATTATTATTATTATTATTATTACTCACTTACTATTTTTAACATTTATTATTATTCATATTTATTACTGCTATTAAAAATATTAATTATCTAATCACCTTTATCATAATATTTAAATTTTTAATTAATTATATATTTATTTATTTTATTTTCAATCAATTAATTTTGATATACTAAGATTATCTAATATTAATTCATTTTGGTTGGTTTGTAATTAATTTAATCTAACTCACTAACTAATCTAAATTTAAATTAATAGTCTAAATATTTAAACCTAAATGTAACTAAAAATAATTATCAAAACTTAATTTATCAATTTTATTTTCTTACAATAATAAAAATATTTGGGATATTGCACCCGTAGCTTGCCGATACCACCTTCGATACCTCTCGCCAGTGATATCCCTGATATCATTCTCTACGATGGTCACTAGGTTATAAGTATCCCTCTTGACTCACTGTACGAGATAACAAGAACTTGATTATCAACTCAATTTGAAGTCATGACTGTACGAGGTAACAAGAATCTCCCTGAATCTTGTTCTACCATAGTGAACCAAAGGCCGCGTATTTACGCCCCCGACGGCTGGGTGAGCACCACGAGATAACCCGATATCCATGGTATCCCTACTACCCCCACAGTCCTCCTAGAGGCTATACCCGTAGTATCCTCATACCATCTCCGATACCCATCACAAATGATATCCTAGATATCATTCTTTACGATGGTCATTAGGTTATAAGTATCCTTCCTCAATAACAATGACCCCATTCCTCCAGAATGGATTCAGTATCAAAAATGTATAAACTACTCTACGGTCCCATGGACTCCCATTCGTCCGGTTACCGTAGAATCTTCGCACACTCTCTTTTACTTATCCATAGAATGCCAATAAAATATATGCACACCACCAAGATTAACGCGAAGAATCATTTACCGGATTTCATCAGTAAGATACAGGAATCATTATATAACCGACTATTAGTACTTCAACTATACCCACTTACATTCATAATTCCATATAAACATCTTCTACCATCCATATACATCAATATAAACATATACCATCCTTTATATATATTTCAAGCATAAGTACAATTATATATATATATATATCCATCCACATATACCCACCACAAGAATATATACCCATACACCACACGTGGCAATATACACACCCACTGTTCACAGCGTACACTCTACCACGCGCACACGCCCATTGCGCACTGTGCACACTGCAGCTCACATACACATAAATATTTACACATACATCCTCGTGTACGTATATACATATTCCAATCCTCAAGCAGTCCCCTTCAGCCAACGGCCGGTCTCCTCAATCGAGCATGGAGCTGCCTCTGTCTCCTCTTCACGGTTCAATTACCACTGAACACTCATACATGAATCCAATTTCCAACATCCCACACTCACGGCTACACCACATACAAACACACCACGTTGCCCACCCACAATTATACACACACGTAGCCGAATGGGAAACAGAGCACGATGCTCTGTTTCCACGACGGCACAAAAATCCCGAAAATTAGGGGTACAACAAACCAAATCAATTCTTCATGGTTCCATTAGACAATTTACATAGCCATAATTTATCATTGATTCTCAAGGGTTGGTTGATTCTTCACAAAGTCAAAGCTCTGCCTCCGAGTTTCCCTATGTTTGTAACCCTTGATATTTGACAGTTTTCCACTCAATCAAAGCGTGGAATCAGAGCATTAGCATCAACAAGAATGAAGGAAGGATCAAGTTTGTGAGGAGGAAATTTTACTTGCGAAGATGGAAGATTACTTGACTTGATTTGGAGATCAGCGACAAAAGCATCGGCTTCGTGCTACACTTACGACGGTGGCAGTATGAATCGACAATGGCGGCAACACCAACCCACGGCGGCGACTTTGACTACATAAGCATCGGCATCGTCCCAACACACGACGGCAATTAGCAGTGGCAACGATGAGGAACAAGGACGACGACATCAGCTCACGGCTAGGGTAACGATGGTGGCCCTTCTTCGTCCTTCACCGTCTCCGTAAATAATGAAGGGGTCAATTTAGGGTTTCTATTTGAGACACCGATTTCCTCCTTCTTTGCCACTGCAGAAGCGTTGCTCCTCTCTCCTACTCTTTTCCTTCCTCGCCTCCTTCCTTCTTTTCTTTTCTTTCCTTTCTTCTTTTTTTCCTTTTTCTTTTCTTTCTTTCTTTCTTTTCCTTTCCTTTCTTTCCCCCCTTCTTTCCTTTACTCTCGGCTCATTATTATTATTATTATTATTATTATTATTATTATTATTATTATTATTATTATTATTATTTATTTATTTCTCTTTAAAATATTTATTATTTAATTAGTTATATGATTACCTCTATTTAAAATTTTGACCTAAATTTTTAATATTTTATTTATTTATTTATTTATTTGTCAATGAATCTTAATACACTATAAATATTTACCTAATTAATTTACTATTTAATCTATATTTTAATTAACGGTCCAAATATTCAGGCCCAACCAATCAATCCATTCAATTTATTAGGCCCAAAGATCAATCCAATTATAAGATTTTAAACCTAAAAGTCTTTAAAAATAATTATTGAAACTAATTTATCAATTTTATTCCCTTAAAAAAATATTTGGAATGTTATAATCTTCCCCCCTTAAAAGATTTTCGTCCTCAAAAATTAACACATTCAATGCCTAATGCCCGCAAGTCTAGGTTATTGATAGCTTGTGCTATGAGCTGAGCTACTCTGTATAAGTACAATCATAGGTTTTGCAGAAGTCTCCCGAACTCGCATTTGGTATTCATGACAATCCTGAAAAATTAGAAAACTTAGAACCCTACTTATAGTAATACTCTAGCCTACCAATTTCTTCATGATCTAAAATATCTCAGACTCTAAACCCAAAATATATTATACATTTCACGACTCAGAATCACCGATGGTCTGGTAAGTCCTTAAGGATGTGCAAGATTTTCCTCCACCTAGAATAATCACAAATATTTTAAGTTCTCAAACCCCTTAGCAAGTTACAACTTCAAAATACCAAGCCTTATAAGTCCGCTAAAATACATACAATTCTCTATTTCGACTTGATTTATTAGAATTACATCTAAACCTTCAAATCTCATCGCCTAATATCCTCAAACATTAGCAACTTTGTGACGGAACGGATTTTTTTTTTTCCTCAAAAGCTTCCGTCAAAATGTATAACATAATTAACGGTCTAATTAAGGCAAGACTTCTGTAGAAGTGAAATCCCAAAAAAAACAAACAATATTCATCCATAAGCACACAACTATCCATCATTCAGTTCCTACAACAATCATTCACAGGGATCCTATGTGTCATCCATGGCACAAATCCAACAAAGCAAATACTATTCTAATGTCCCATCTAGGACCCAAGAAATCCGTAGTATAGCGGAAGTACACTACAACCTGATGAAAAGCATATTCTCTTTTACTATCATACATATCAAAATTTCTTTACAAAATTCACAAGTTCCATAACATCAATAAACGTGGAATCGGTATTCAAGATCACATTTCTAGTTAGGTCATTGCACCCACAAGAAAATTGGCTTCATCTCTAAGTCCTCAAAAAGCCTAAACTCCTCGCTCGCCGTGCAAAAGCTCTACCGTCTCATCCGGAAGGGGGAAAAACACTAAAGCAAAGGAGCCGAGGCCCAATAAGGTACATGCATATGAACTAAAAACGATCATAAAACCGAATATAATAAAAAATCATAATGTTCAATCAAACATCATCCGAAAAGGAAATGCTTCATAAATCATATCGCCAAAAAACAATAACTATAAACTTTCAAAACTGAAAACGGTATTTATACCGATTCAGATATCTTTTCATAAATTATCATCTTTTCATCCGAAGATATATGTTTCATTATCATCTTTTTATTGTAGTATAGCATCTAAAACATTAATCTTTATTTTCACCAAGCCCCGAGGACGGCCATCGTTCCCTCCTTGTACCAAGCCCCGAGGACGGCTATCACCCTCCTTGTACCAAGCCCCGAGGCTACTATCGTTACCTCCTTGTACCAAGCCCCGAGGACGGCTATCACCTCCTTGTACCAAGCCCCGAGGACGGCTATCGTTATATTTTTATTAAAAACCCCTTTTTCACAATTAAACTTATACAATACATTTTCAGCTAACTTTAAATCCAATGGAATTTTTGTCTAATACGTTCGTTCGTATTTTCAAAATAAATTATACAAGTTACATCTCGAATTAACTTTCATATAACTCGAGCTTCAATTAAAAATCACTTAAACCCTTTCATTTTCGTAATTAGCGCTTCGCCTAAGCTTCCTGGACATAAATCGTAAACATGTGTTCAATCATAAATTGATGCCATAACTCCATATATATATATACAATCATGCATTTAAACCATAAATCAAAATTCCGAATAGGGTTTGGCCATTCTCAAAAAAATCAATAACCACATATCACTCGTACATGAAATCGGTAAATATAATAAACATGAACAAACATGAAATCTAACCGATTAATCGAAGGAAACAAGCTTCAACCTCATTCTTACATCATTTTCATAAGCTTTAAAATCTGAAAATTGGTAAAACGCAAAACGGCGTCCGAGGTACACTTACCTTGTCGCGGGCTTTCACTTTTATAACTAGCTCGGGGTATGGATTCGGGCTCCCGGGCCCGTTCTCCCTTCTTCTCTCTCTAAGCCATAAATCGTGCTAAATGAAAGGAGGAGCAACATGGATTGCCGCCGAGCCCCGCCGAGCGCCGCCGAGCGGCTGGTGCCCGAATTCACTTCTGGATTTTCACTCGATCATCGAGCGGCCAGCGAGCGGGGACGCCCGATAGGAGGGCTCGTCACAATCATTTTGGGCATTTTTCAATTTTTCACTTTTAACTACCACTTTTTCAATACATGCATAGCCTCTTATCGATTTTAATTACCTTAATCACATCTAGTTGTTACTTTTTGGTTTCGGTCCTCATTCTCCCCCACTAAAGAAATTTCGTCTAAATAAAGTACAATGGAATAAGTGAGGATACTTGTCTCGTATCTCCTCTTCGCGCTCCCAAGTTGCCTCCTCCGCGAATGATTCCTCCAAAGCACTTTCACAAGGGGGATGGACTTTGTTCGCAACCTTGAACCTTTCGGTAATTTGCAAATGTATGACAAGTCCTTATCAATGGACATGGTCCCGTATCACATGCGCTGGATCGTGGATATACAAGCATCGAGACATGAAATACATCTCCCAAAGGTACCTCCCGACCCTTTCCAAAATCTCAAAAGGGCCAATGAACCGAGGTTTCAACTTTCCCTTTACCCCAAACAATGTACCTAATACCTTTAGAAACACAAGATCTCCTATCTCAAAACTCAGCTCCTTCCTTCGCTTGTCCGCATAACTCTTACCATCATCCTTCAAATTATCATGAATCACTTTGATCTTCTCTCACTTTTTCACAATTTCGTGTTAATGAATAGGTGACCTACATTTCTCCCATATAGCGCTCAAACGGTGCCATGCCGATACTAGCTTGATAGCTAATAAGAAGATTATCCCATTTCCCATCTCCAAAACCGAAGCCCTCAACATATCCTGAAATCTCAATGGGTACGTTGGATTGGCCATCGGTTTGGGGATGATACAAGAACTCTCTCCTGATCTTAGACATTCTCTATCACACAATGGAGGCAGTGAAGCCTCACCATCTCATTCACGTATAACGAGCCAATCTATCCCGTGAGTAGGTCATCCTTATCGCCTGATTTCGACGGGGCGTCATGCTTCCTGAGTCCTCGCAGTCCACGATAGCAATGTCCTCCCATTTCCAACTCGGGACTATCCATGGTTCTTCCTCTCGGCCTCCCCACACACTAGGCATTTCTCCACATAGCCCATGATATCTCTCTTCATGTTTCTCCACCAAAAGGTCTTTTTTTCGTGATCCCGATACATCTTGTTCGATCCTATGAGCCTCCTTCAAGATTTTCTCTTTCAATCCTTTATCATCCTAGTACATATTCGATCCCTAAATCTCAATACACCATCAGCCCTGATGTTAAAGTCAGCCCGAGATTTCTTGCTCAAATCATTAACAATATCCATGAGGAACAAATCATTCAATGTTTCTCCTTAACTTCACCAATTACCTCTATTGAATAAATATGACGGAAGCATATCACATAGCTTCAAAATACTCCAACATCTCCATCGACCCCAAGGTGCGCCACATAGCCCGATCGGCGACTCAGAATGGAGCTTTTTCCGTTGTACTTTATTTCACAATCATAATCTTTTAAGAAGTCCAGCCATCTCCTTTGCCTCATATTAAGTTCCTTTTGTGAAAATAAGTACTTCAAACTCTTATGATCGGAATACACAAGGAACTTTTCGCCATAAAGATAATGTCTCCAAATTTTTAATGCAAACACCACAAATGGCAAGTTCAAGATCATGGGTAGGATAATTTTTCGTGCACTTTCAATTGTCTAGACCCATAAGCCACAACCTTTTCGTATCAACACACATCCTAGACCCGCCTTAGAAAGCGCAAATACACCTCAAAGCCTCCGAACCCTCCGGAATAATCATAGCGGTGGTCAAACGATCCTTAAGCTAAGCTCGATCACACTCCTCTGTCCAACAAACTTAGCCTCTTTCTTGAATTCAGGCATAGCAATGAGAGAAATTCTCTACAAAACGGAATATCCCACCATACCCAAAAAGCTCCTCACCTTAGTCACTTGGCATGCTCCAACTTGTAATACCCTCTATCTTCTTGGGATCATTGCCACCATAAATCACATGTCCCAAGAACATCACCCTTTCGAGCTCACATTTACTCAACTCCATATACACCAAGACCTTCCTCAAATGAATCTCGTGCTCCTCGTGATCCTTTGAGTAGATCAAGATGTCATCAATGAATACCATTTATCCAAGTATGGCCTATTCATCAAATCCATGAAAGCAGCTGGAGTATTTGTAAGGCCAAATGGCATGACAAGAAACTCATAATGGCCATAACGTGTCCGAAAAGTCATTTTTAGCTACATCCTCCCTTAATCACAATTGGTAATAACCGACCTCAAATCAATCTTGGAAAACACCCGTGACCCTTACAACTGGTCAAACAGATCATCAATGCACGAGGATATTTATTTTTAATCGTGACACCCAATTCACGATAGTCAACACACAAGCGCAAGGACCCGTCTTTCTTCCTTACGAACAACACCGGTGCAACCCAGGGAGATACACTCGTCTAATAAAACCCTTGTCTAGTAGCTCACAGACTAACACCAGGGACAACAACAATCTCAAATTCAATTTCCGGTGGAGAAGGCAATCATCCTCCGAAATATATCCTTAAAGTCACAAACAACAAGGATATCCTTAGCCGGCACATTATGGCTCCCAGTGACATATGCCAAATAAGCTCTACATCCACTACTCATCAAATGCTTGGCATGAAGAGTAGAGATCAACAATACCCCCCTTTCTTAATGCCCCGAAAATAAAAGGGCTCCATCCCCAGAATGTTAAAACAAACTCCGCTTACACAATCAATACTGCATGGTACTTGGCCAAACAATCCATTCCAAGGATCACATCGAAATCACCCATGTCCAACAACACTAAATCCACAACCAAATGATTCCCACTCACCTCAACCACACATTCCGATACATCACATCACGATGATCCTGGGAGTACATATAATCCATAATCCAACACACAAGGGGCACATACGATATAACATGCAAATCATGGGAAATAAAGGAATGGGTAGACCCGAGTCAAATAATATAGACGCAGAAACTCCACAAACAGAAAGGGTACCTTCTACTAAGATACCTGGATCTTGAATAACACAACTGCGAAGGCCTTTCAAAGATTCTTTCCTTCCTTTCTCAATGATAGCGGATAAGTTCACAGAATGTGGCCTTGCTGTCCACCAAACACGCTCCCGACATCTTACATTCTTGTCCCTCCTCCCACAAAAAGTACCCATACAATTATCACCACTGATCGAGCCAGTCATTGATGCTTTTCCCACACCCGCCTCGGTCTTCTTGAACGGTCTAAGACCCGGTAGATCCACATACACACTTTGCATAGAACCTTTCTATCTCCGCCTCCTTCTCGTAGATCGTTGCTCTGGCCCAAGATCTCCAAGTCTCAAACTTCAAAATGACAACAACTTTCCTGATATCATCTCGTAGCCCCTGGAGGAACTTTTAGCCTTTCTCTGCTCATCCTCTACATAATATGGTGCAAAGCGGGACAACTCCGTGAACTTAGCATCATATTCAAAATCATGAATTCTTGCTCTTTCGATCCCTTGACCATTATGCCTCCTCAAACATCTCCCGTAATAGCTTCAATTCTCATATGTCCCACTAGCTATCTGCACCTTCTAATTTATACGCAAAATTTGACCTTTTCTCGTCGATACCAAGCACATCAAATATCTTCTTCATTCTTTTCATCCATATGTCCGCTAAAGGCTTTCCTAGGAAGCCCGGTGCTCTTTCATGAACTCATCACAGTTGTAGGTCCAGAAGTGCCGAACAAAGCCATATGCTTTTGCTCGAAACTCTACAACATTAGTCATCCTTTCCAATAGATTGATATAGGCAGCCTCTCTTTCAGGGCGTGCGAACGCCACCGCGCGCTCCGCCTCTTCTACTTGCCATCCTATAGTCAAGACAACACATGAACATAAGGATAAGGATCCAATAACCAAGAAAGAAGTATTCATTAACTTTAAAGAATCTCTAACCAAGCCTAAGAACCAATCTTTTAAAGGCCCTAACCTGCCTTAGCTTCCTCTACTTGTTCCTATGAGGATTCTATTTAGATATCCAAGCCTATGCTTCCGCTTTCGAAATCAATTCCTAAGGCATCTCAACTCTCGATACCAATTGACGGAACGGATTTTTTTTTTCCTCAAAAGCTTCACAAACTCGATAACATAATTAACGGTCTAATTAAGGCAAGACTTCAAAATTTCGTCCTTGTAACCGGATGAAATCCCAAAAATACAAACCTGTAATATTCATCCATAACAAGCACACAACTATCCATCATTCACAATTCCTACAACAATCATTCACGAGATCCTATGTGCCATCCATGGCACAAATCCAACAAAGCAAATACTATTCTAAGGATAAATAACGAGATGCCATCTAGAACTCGCACAAGAAATCCGTGAGTATAGAAGTACACTACAACCTCGGGGCATAGCATATTCTCTTTTACTATCATACATATCATGAGCTTTCTTTACAAAATTCACAAGTTCCATAACATCAATAAACGTGGAATCAGTATTCAAGATCACATTTCTAGTTAGGTCATTGCACCCACAAGCTCTTCAAAAATTGGCTTCACAATGCTCTAAGTCCTCAAAAAGCCTTCAGAAGCTTTTCCCGGTCTACTCCTTCTCGCCGTGCAAAAGCTCGCTTGTCTCATCTGGAAGGGGGAAAACACTAAAACAAAGGAGCCGAGGCCCGGTAAGGTACATGCATATGAACCGTAAACGATCATGCCAAACCGATCATATAACCATACAAAAATCATAATGTTCAATCAAACATCATCCGAAAAGGAAATCAGAAAAGGCATGCTTCATAAATCATATCGCTTATAGGTCAGAAACAATAACTATAAACTTTATCGGCCAAATCAAAACGGTACTTTATAATGATTCACCGTCATCTTTTCACCGTATACGCATCTTTTCATCCGATGATACTCTATCATCTTTTCACTATATATGTTTCATTATCATCTTTTTTATTGTAGTATAGCATATCGGTAAAACATTAGTCAAGATTTCATATTATTTTCCTCCTTGTACCAAGCCCCGAGGACGGCCATCGCTCCCTCCTTGTACCAAGCCCCGAGGACGGCTATCGCCTTCCTTGTACCAAGCCCCGAGGACGGCTATCGTTACCTCCTTGTACCAAGCCCCGAGGACGGCTATCGTTATATTTTTATTAAAAACCCCTTTTCACAATTAGACTTATACAATACATTTTCAGCTAACTTTAAATCCACATGGAATTTTTGTCCCACGTTCGTTCGTATTTTCCTATCTCTCAATTAACTTTCATATAACTGGAGCTTCATTAAAAATCACTTAAACCCTTTCATTTTCGTACTTAGCGCTTTTAAGCTTCCTTATCGGTCTCCAAACATGTGTTCAATCATGAAATTGATGCCATAACTCCATATATATATATACTTCATGCATTTAAACCATAAATCTCCAAAATTTCGAGCTAGGGTTTGGCCACGTTCTCAAAAAATCGAATAACCACATATCACTCGTTTATACATGAAATCGGTTACTTCAATAAACATGAACAAACATGAAATCTAACCGATTAATCAAGGAAACAAGCTTCAACCTCATTCTTACATCATTTTCATAAGCTTTAAAATCTAAAAATTGGTAAAAACGCAAAACGGCGTTTTACCTTGTCGCGGGCTTTCACTTTTATAACTTTGGATTCGGGCTCCGGGCCCGTTCTCCCTTCTTTCTCTCTAAGTCGGGCGGCCTCTCTCTCTCTCAAACCCTAAATCGTGCGAAATGAAACGGAGAGGAGCAGTCGCTTTTAAACCGGCGGCTTCGATTAGCGGCCAGCGAGCGGCCGGGTGCCCGATTCACTTATTTTTTCGCTCGATTATTATTATTATTTCTTATTATTATTTTTGGGCATTTTTCAATTTTTCACTTTTAACTACCACTTTTTCAATACATGCATAGCCTCTTATCGATTTTAATTACCTTGATCACATCTAGTTGTTTTGTTTTTGGTTTCGGGTCCTCACAAACTTAAATCCTGAAGTATTCACACGAAACATTAATTCTCTGATACCATTAGTTGTAACAACCATAGCTCAGAGTCCCTGAACCCGACCCAGATCGTCACGATGAAAATTTTAAATCATTCAAAATCTTTAATTATACGTCATTAACGAACTCAACATCATTAAGAACATCATCAATAAACCTCATAAATGCACCATTAATTAAATATCAATAATAATAATAATAAATAATTTTAATAAGTGATATCCCAAAATATCAAACTTCATATATGAGATATTTGATAAATATCTAAAGATTAATAAATAACGAAAAGTCTCAAATCTTTATCATAATCAATTTCATCTCTATAATGTCAACTTGTCTAATCTGGAGCCAATAAAATACAAAAGTGAGACGAATGCCCAGCAAGTAAATATAATCTACAACAGAGGAGTATAATTAAGCATCCCGGATAATAACACAATGAATAATATCAATAATAGTAGGTAATATATCAACCACTATTCGAAACTCAATAACATGTCGTGTCCACAACCCGAAGGTCATATGAACGGCTAAGTCTCAAGGAAGCAACATGGATGCTGTCAAATCTGATCATCAGCTCAACACGATGTCACAATCTATTATTCTATCATAGTAAATCAAATGCCGTTTACCAAATGGTTTAATGCAACGAGGTTATCCCAACCATCAATCCTCCCAAAGGTTCATGCTAATACCACCTTCGATACATCTCACCAATGATACCATCATCCTCTACGATAGTCACTAGGTTATAGATTTTAACTCACCTAATAAGAATTTGATTATCTACTCAAACGATAAACAAGAATCTCCCGATCTTATTCTACCATAAAACCAAAGGTCGCGCATTTACGCCCGATCAATAACCCAAGATTGGTATTCCCCTAAAAATATCCTGGAGGCTATACCCGTAGCATTCTCACACCATCTCTGATACCCCTCACGAATGATATCCTAGATATCATTCTTTACAATGATCACTAGGTTATAAGTATCCCTCCTCAATAACAACGACCCCAATCCTCCGAAATGGATTCAGTATTGAAAAAGTATAGACTACTCTACGGTTCCACGGACTCTCATTCGTCTGGTTACCGTAGAATCTTCGCACACTCTCTTTTACTTATCCATAGAATGCCATTAAAATATACGCACACCACTAAGATTAGCGCGAAGAATCATTTACTTGGTTTCATGAATGAGATACGGGAATCATCATGTAACCGACTATTAGTACTTCAAGTATACCCACTTACATTCATAATTCCATATAAACATCTTCTACCATCCATATACATCAATATAAACATATACCATCCCTTATATATATTTCAAGCATAAGTACAATTATATATATAGATATATATATCCATACATATACCCACCACATGAATATACACCCATACACCACACGTGGCATTACACACACCCACTGTGCACAGCGTACACTTTGCCATACGCACACACCCACCGCACACTATGCACACCCAGCTCACATACACGTAAATATTTACACATACATCCTCGTGTACGGATATACATATTCCAACCCTCAAGCCATCCCCTTCAGCCAACGGCCGGACGCCTCAATCGAGCACGGAGCTTCCTCTATCTCCTCTTCACTATTCAATTACCACTGAACACTCATACATGAACCTAATTTCCAGCATCCCACACCCACGGCTACACCACATACACACACACCACGCTGACCACCCATAGTTACACACACACGCAATCGAACGGGAAACGGAGCACGATGCTCTGTTTGCACGACGACACCAAAATCCTCAAAATCAGCGATACAACAAACAAAATCAACTCTTCATGGTTCCATTAGATAATTTATACAGCCACAATTTATCGTTGATTCTAAAGGGTTGGTCGATTCTTTACAGAGCCCAAGCTTTGCCTCCGAGTTTCCCCAAGTTTGTAACCCTCGATATTTGACAGTTTTCCACTCAATCAAAGCGTGGAATCAGAGCATTAGCATCAATAGGAATGAAGGAGGAGAAAATTTTATGGAAGATTACTTGCCTTGATTTGGAGATCGGTGGCGGTTAGGGTTACGACGGTGGCAGATGAATCGACGACCACCAACCCACGGCGGTGACTTTGATCGCATAAACGCCAGGCGTCATCCGAACACACGATTTGGCGACAAAGACGGCGGCATAAACTAGGGTATTCTCCTTCCCCCGCCGTCTCCTTAAATAATGAAGGGGTTGATCTAGGATTTCCATTTGGGACGCCGATTTCCTCCTTCTTTGCCACTGCAGAAGCGTCGCTCCTCTCTCCCTCTCTTTTCCTTCCTCTCCTCCTTCCTTCTTTTCTTTTCTTTCCTTTATTCTTCTTTTCCTTTTTCTTTTCTTTCTTTCTTTTTCCTTTCCTTTCTTTCCTTTACTCTTGGCTGATTATTATTATTATTATTATTATTATTATTATTATTATTATTATTATTATTATTATTATTATATTTTTCTAATATATATATATTTATATATATTTATTTATTTCTCTTTAAAATATTTATTATTTAGTTAGTTATCTGATTTCCTGTATTTAAAATTTTGACTTAAATTTTTAATATTTTATTTATTTATTTATTTATTTGTCAACAAATCTTAATACACTATAAATATTTACCTAATCAATTTACTGTTTAATCTATATTTTAATTAATGGTCCAAATATTCAGCCCCAACCCATCAATCCATTCAATTTGTTACACCCAAAGATCAATCCAATTATAAGATTTTAAACCTAAAAGTAATTAAAAATAATTATTGAAACCAATTTATCAATTTTATTCTCTTAAACAAATATTTGGAATGTTACATTATATATAGGCCATTGATGGCATTTGTGGTCCTGTGAACGCGTGTTGTAGAAAAAATTATGGTTTAATAGATAGTTGTGTGCATGCACTAGTTTGTTATGCATGTTTTGTACAGGTTCATATCTCTGTTTAGCTCAATTTTAGGAAAAACTTTACCCGTTGTTTTCTAAAACTTTAAGTGAGTCTTGGGCTTCTATTACTATTCTGAACAACGGAATTAGTTGAGGACAAAAAAAATCCATTCTCTCCTTAACACTTTCTAGAAAATTGAACTCCAAATAATGTTTATGTATAATTGGGATATAGTGATTCATATTTTGAGGTCAGTTTATCCAAATACGGAGGAAAAAATGGGTGTCCCGAATTGGACGTGGGGTTAGGGTTTGGAGATACCCAACCGAACGAATCAAAGCACAATTTGGACAATAAACTATATATTCCTTGATCATTTAACATGGGTTACATATTTTTCATGATTTGCGCGGATATCGGAACAAAAATACCTGAAAAAAATGAATAAAAATTGAGAGAGAACAAAAAGTGGGTTTGAGAACACTTACCTCGATGGGTACTCCAACTTTTTCAACTAGCTCTCAAATGGAATCGGACTCCTCGGGCCTCAATCCCTTCCTTCTTCTCTCCTCCCATTGCTCTCCCTCTTTCTAGAACTCACGAAATGGCCGAAAATTACCCGAAAGAAAATGCACGTGGGTATTTATACTTGACCGGAGCTCGAGGCCGGGCTTGGGCGATGGCATTCTACCACCGCCATGCCTCCTTTTTGGTGCTTCCACCAGTGGATCCTCCTTTTTGCTTCCAGTTTCAATTTTTCTCTCATATTTAAGCATAATTTCAATTGTTATTAATATAATTATTCCCTAATTATGACGTTGTCGAACCCGGAACCTCACAATTCCAATCAACATAATTACTAATTTTAGGTCAACATAATTCTTGTAATTTTTTTTGGTCAGCTTACCAACATTTTCTACCGGTTTTGATGATTAATGTTCTTCCTATTAATTAAAAACCTAATTATTATATTTAGAAATCGGAACATTATTTTAAAAATTGGGATATTACACTTACATGTCTCGTACATTTGATTTTTATTATATGTTTTATTCAGACTTTGGATTATCTATTTATGGCACTGATCTGACTTCTATTATTTGTGCTCGCAATTAAAGCATCCGGTTATCTGATCTAATTCTTTGGTTGTTCGATTCTATTTTGAATCACACTTTGTCTAGACATCTGTTTGATTGAATATCTGATTTTCTGATTTTGAACTTTGGATCACTTCTATTATATATATATACGTCTTAAGAAGACCATCTTCTTATTAGATATCTATTTTAATTTGATATATAATTTGAGCATAAGACAATCATTAGTTTTGATATTGTATTTTGATTCTGATTCGATGATTTGACCTCTGATATCAATGATTTTAGATTTGTATCTGTTATCTGTACTTTTTTAAAAATATGTTTTGAACCCTTTTTCTGATTTATTGGACACATTTGTTTATATATATGATACTTGTTAAATTTTAGACTCATATTTTTCTATTTTATCTCTTTAGAGTAGAGGGCTTGGATATCTTTGTAAGAGTTGGATGAGATCTGACATGGCATTGTATACTCTAGTGAGTATCGCATCTATTTAGATAAATGATATCAACCGTATTTTATTTTATTTTTTTTTTTGGAATGGGTCTATTATGGGTTGTATCTTTGGATATTTAGTCGACTGAGTCAAGGCCTTTGGTCGGCGTATTAAAAATTTATGGATTTATTATATTATGTGAATGAATTGTTGCCATCATTTGGTTATCGTCCTTACGACTTTTTAGAACAAGTCATATTTATATTATTCAGATGGTTGTCTAAAGAGATCTCGTGATGAGTTTTAGGATGGTTTGTATTATTTATTATTTGATAATAAATTTTTTGTTCTATCGTTATATTACACCCAACTTGAAATTTATCTGTCTATTAATTAGAAATTAATTATTTATTGATTTGACCTATTTAGTCCAAATTCATGACAGGTACCACCTCCCTTACAACCTAGGATACCACAAAAGAAGAGTCCTAACTATCCGAGTAGCTATAAGGATTGAATTAACTGTTAGACTACAACTCCAATCACTATCTGAAGACACAAAAAAAGATGAGTTAGCCCCCAATAATTCGACTGCCCCTGCAACACTAGGGAATTTGGCCAAGTGACATGCAGAAGGATATTTTTTTAGTTTTGTAGCCATTCTTATAGAAATGAGTAGAAAGTTAAACGAAGCCATCAAGCCACCCAAATGCCTTAATCATTTTGTGAATTGGGCAGTCCAGTAGATGATGCCACTTAAAAGATGAAAACCAAAATAGCTTTTTACCTAGAAGAAATAAACTTAGACGGTTTCCATCATTAGCACCTCACAAGGTGCATTCACAAAGTACTCTCTATCTTTCTTCTAGCTTGAGCAAATGATCCTTCAAATGAAAGCAGATTGGGAAAGCTTTGGAAGCTTCATTGGTAGTCAAAGCAAAGGTTAGTGAGTGAAGAAAATGATAAACTTGCACCTTTTATAGGAAATGAAGGTATAAGCGCTGTATTTGGGTAATCAACTTGGTCGGTTATTGTGAGAACCTAATATAAAGAATCTCTACTATAAAGACCAGTCAAAGCACAAAGATTAACATAATCACCATGACACCACAATGCAAAGGGCCCATCTTTTATTAGGAAGGAGTGCCTAATTTGTTGGAAATGAGACGATATCGAAGATCCTATTATACATCTTCAAAGCAAGATTTTAAACTTCAATGTTGAGGGGCTAGTGTTGTGTCTAACTAAATTTTTAACTAATATGAGATTATCAATTTGACCAGTGGATATAAAGGAAGGCCCAAAACAAATTAGTATAGGTTGACAAGAATAGGCTCAAAGGTATCCTAATAGATCATGGCCCAACAAAGAGTTTAATAAGTGAAACCCAACCAAAATTTGGATAATTCATGCCAATCAATCAAATTACCAGACAGTTGAGATTTCAAGTCCAAAGGATGTTCCATGAGGTGCTCAATGCTGAACTTGAGGTGGGTTGGAAGATATTGAGTTGCTTCATTAAGTAGCTAATTAACTCCATATGCTTAGGTTGTATTTAGTGCCTCAACTAATTTCTCCTCGATAATGAATGATATGATGGACCATATTCTAACTAGAAACCGACAAGGTTTTGCTACAAAGTGGTTGTCAAACTAAACATGAACCTGTATTAATCACCTAAAAACATATACAAATCTATCAAAATGAAACATCTAAACAAACACAGGATCCTCATGTGCCATATATATTAGTGGCTCTGATGTTGTATCTTTGGACACAATATTGGAATAGAGAGATGCCACTAGGTACCTAAACATTAAACCATAATAACCTATGGAAGAATGTAAAATCATCGATATACGGCGGAAACTAACTCATCAGACTATTATCAATATACACAATATACATCAACTTGTCCATCAAAAACTATACAAGTCCTCCATATATGTATATAAAACTATAAACCCAAGACTATAAAAGCTTCTTCCAAATCCTCAGCCTGACCAACTGGGATCTCTACTCCTCATCAAGCGAAAGCTCGTACTCATCTAAAGATAAGAAAAAATAAGAAGAAGTGAGCGAAATGTTCAACAATGTACAAATATAACAAAGACAATAATCAATATATTCAAAATAATACAAGAAAAGAGAAATAGTAGCATAATACGTGATGTATAAACATGAGGTATGATTAAATGTACTTTCAAAATATGTTTAACTTTTATATCTTGTTCCTGATTTTCTTCATGATACAGATATTGCATTCAAATTACTTATCCCCTTTTGCCTACAGAATCATACAGAAGCAGATAAGGATGGCAATATCGCTACTGACAGAATAGATAATGGATTCAAATAACAACATCAATACTGACAGAATAGATAACGGATTCAGATGGTAATACAAATATTGACAGAATGGATAACAAATTCATATGACAATATCGATACTAACAAAACAAATAACGGATTTAAATGGCAATACCGGTACTGACGAAATGGATAACAAATTCAAATGACAACACAAGTACTGATGGAATGAATAACAAATTTAGATGATAGATAACGGATATTAGATAATATATTTTGGGGTTTTAATTTCTTATCTTATATTTATGAAATTTTCAAACTTAGTTCTTATGACAGAATAGATTTTTTTTTTCAGAAGCTTCCGTCAAGACAGAAATAGAATTATCGGTCTAAAATATATGGCAAGACTTCTGCAGAAATTTCGACAGAGTCTCCTTTGTAGTTGGATGAAAACCCAAAAGTACAACCTGTAAGATCAACCATTACAAGCACTCAACTATCAATTATACCACAATTCTTCCTACAACACGCATACACAGGATCACATGTGTCATCCATGGCATAAATCTATAAAACTATTAACTACACTAATAGTTCAATAACGAGATGTCGTCTAGAACCTGTACAGTATCTTTAAAAGTTTAGAGCGGAAGCTAACTATTAACCTACAGAAGCATAGTTTTCCTTTTTACCATCATATACATCATAAGCATTCTATTCAAAATTCACATGTGTAAGAACATCCATAGACAGAAAATCAGTATACAAAATCACATATCCAGCCAAGTCTTTACATCAACGGCTCTCCCAAAATAGCTCCAAGTGCTTCAGGTCCTCAAAAGTCTTAAGAAATTTCTTTCAATCACTCTTTTTCGTCGGGCACTAACTCTACCATCTCATCTGGAGGGGAAAAATAAAAAAGTGAGCCGGGGCCCAATAAGGTACATGCATATGTGTAGTAAAACAGAGATGCAAAACGGTTATGTAACTATGCAGAAACAGAACAATTAAACAAAATATAACCTAGAAAACAGAGAAAGCATACATTGACGATAATTAAATTTCGAAATTAGAAATCAGTAGACGGTAATCAATAATCGGTAAACGGTAATTAATAATAGGTAATCGGCAATTGGTAAACGGTAATCAATAATCGATAATCAGTTCGGAATAAAAATCAGCACAGTAACTGCAGTACAAAACAAAACGGTAACATAACATATCGGTAACAGACCCTACCAATATACCCTACTAGCTGAGGGGGTGAATGATCGATGATAGATTTGTTCACTCAACACAATCCAAGGCCTATAACTGTAGCAGAAGTATCCCATCTCACGGGATCGGTGCGGTGTGCCACCCGAAGGTAGGCCAGAAACTATGCTTTCCTCTTGACCGTAACGTCCCAAGGAAGAGCGGACCACATATAACTCTATGGACAGAGTTATTCTCGATTACCACCGTAAAGTTCTAAGGCATGCCAAAGAACCTATCCGTACTGTAGTCAGTCCCGGGTCCTAAATAACAGTATCAAAAATAACTTCCTTATTGAAAACCCTCTTTCATAATCAAAGTTCCACAATTTCCTTTCAGTTAGGCTTTTGAACGATGGTAACGGTCTAAAAACCCCATCAGTTTTACTTTAACAGTGCGTGGAAATTTATCGGTATAAGTTCGAAGAAATTTTTAAAAATAAATTATACCGGGAACTTCATTCCAATGTCAATTAACTTTTATATAATAGGAGTTATGGTTAAAAATCATCAAAACCCCTTCATTTTCGCACCTAGAGCTTCGCTAAAACTTTCGGACTTAAATCGATCACTAAATATGTACTTATTCATAAAATTAAAGCCATAAATCCATACGGATACATTAAATCATGCAATTTACCCAAACATTCCTAATATTTTCGAGCTAGGGTTTCATCACGAACTTTCGGGACAAAATCGAACACAATTTACATGCTTATTCACGAAATCCAAGCCAAAACTTACAATAAACATGGATAAACACAAAATCTAACTGAACAATCAAAGAAAACATGCTTCATTTACTTTAAACATGCATCAATATCATTTTAGAGCATTTTTATCGACTTTAAAGCAAGAGGAAACGGTAAAAACGAAAAACGTCCAAATACACTTGCCTTAGTCCGATCTACCGTTATTTTAACCGGGTGTAGATTGGATGTAACGATTTCAAATTTCCTCTTCTCTTAGAAAATTCTTCCTCTTTCGGTCCACTAACGCTAGTCTGACCTCCCTTGTAATAAGTTGGCCTTAAGATAAGAACTACATCCAATGCACTCACGCGGTAAAAAAGCATTCCGTCTTTTTGTTGGAAAAAGAACTCGCCTTTATGTGAGAAAAAGAAGTCCTGCTTCCCTTTGTAACAACCCAAAATATAAAAAACAAAGAAATATTTCAAGTTAATCTGGTCAACTCTATGACCGGAAAGTGTAACAAGAAAGGAAAATCGGGTAGATGGAATCAAGTTAGGCCTTAAGAAGTCCTGGATTGCATTGATGAAATTCTAGTCCGGATTTCTGATGAAAAAGAAGTCCGATTTTTTTTAAAAAGAAGTTTTTACTTTCAACCAAATCAAGTCCCATGTTTGTTTTCCTTGCAAAATCATTTCAACTATTCCCAATTATCACGTTTTGGTTTTGAGTCCTCACATTCCCTCACTTAAAGAAAAGAAGTCCAGAAATTAAACAAAATTAAGACCTCAAGAGAACAAGTGGGGATACTTAAAACTTTCTTCTCCGAATTTCCTTTGAATGATTTCTCCAAAACACCTTCATAAGGAGCTCCGGTCTTTGACACTAAAACCTACTCCTTTTCCCATTAAAAGAACAAGTCCGGTTCTTCAATTTTAAAATCAAAAGTTGTTCAAGAAAGTGAAGGAGCCGAGTGGTTACTCATAACGTTGGGAACACACGACATAAATGAACTAGCTAATTCCAAAGTTTTGAAAATGCAAAGTCATAAATGACCCTCTTTGAAAAATGTAAAATCATAAATGATACCTTTGGAAAGTAGGAAATCATAAATGATGGCCACCTAACCACGGGCTATAAATAAGGGCTTAAGAACATCAGAAAAAGGCACCCACTAGAAGCTTTTAGTAAAGAAAGAGACCGAAAGCTAAGGAAAAGTAGAAAAGATCTCCTACAAGATACTCATCCTTCTCCTATCCGCTTTTTAAAACTCATGTTTATTTATGTTGGATCAAAGTATATATTTTCCGTCATGAAGTATGCCTTTCCGAGCCCAAAATGACTTATCGCTCAAATGCATGTTTAAAAAGAAATGCTGTTACGCATGATGTTAGATTTATTCAATTTATGATTAATTGTCAATTGTTATGAATTTTGATAAATGCATGTTTACGAAAAAGAATTTAGGCCTTAAGATGGAACAAGAACTCCCCTTTGATCTCCAAAAGAGGCCCTTAAAGATCTCTCGAATTTAAGATAAAAGACCTCCCAAGATTTTACATCCGTAAAATGATTTAGAGCTCCGGCATTTTAGAGAATAACTTCGGATTTAGAGCTCCGGCATTTTGGAAAATGAACTTCGGATTAGAGCCTTGATTAACAGTAAATGAACTCTGGATTTAAAAGCTTCGGATTTTAACAGAAAATGCACTCCGGATTTAAGAACTTCGGATTTTGACAGAAAGCACTCCGAATTTAGAACTTCGGATTTTAACAGAAACGCACTCCGGATTTAGAACTTTGGATTTTAACAGAAATGCACTCCGGATTAAGAGTTCGGATTTTAACAAAAATCGAACTCCGAATTTTTAGAGTTTCGGAAATTGAACTCCGGATTCGAGAGCTTCGGATTTTGAAATAAAATGAGCTTCCGATTTTAGAGCTTCGCTTTTATAAGAAAGTGAACTCTCTTCATTTATGAACTTCGATTTTGAAAGAAAAGCACTGGCCCATTTTAAAAGAAGCACTGGCCCCTTTGTTCAAAAAGCACTCCATTTTTGGTAAGAAAGGCACTCCATCCCTTTGAAAAGAAAGGCACTCCATCCCTTTTAAGAAAAGAACTGACTTTGTTAAAATGTACCCGTACTTTTATGAATAAAGAACTCCATTTTTTATGATCTTTGGATTTCAGAAAAGAACTCCGGTTTTGACTAAAGAAACGAACTCCGGCAATAATAAAAGAACTTCGGCTTCAGGAATTACGGCCTTCCGTTTGAAAAGAGCTTCGAAATTTAATGAACAAGACTCATCCTTTTATTGAATAAGAACTTGGATTTTTTTGAAAGATGAACTCTCCTTTTGATAAGATGATATGGACTTCAATGAATGAAGTAAAGAACAAGACTATATGAAAACACATGGATTATGGACAGCAGGTGGAACTCTTCCAACTTTTGATTTATGATGATTGGCCATTAAAGAACACAAACCAAGAACCGAAGTTTCCATTGTTGGCCGTTAAAGATGGATGAAGGATATTGAGTGACACTCGAGGATGCCTCCCGCCCCGTATGCCGGGTTAAAGGCATTACTTCCCGCCCCGGGAGCATAATGAGGGGGATACGGCTTTAGGTTGTGGGGCACTCCTCTATGAGAACATAAAACCCCACACAACCCGTCTCGATGTTGTCCGCTCCCGTCCGGTCCCCTAAAGATGATACGAATTCCTTCTGATTTTGATGAATTTTTCAAGACAAGATGAAAAGAATAAGAATCAAGAAGAAACGATATGATGATTTTTCTTATGCTATGCTATATTATGAATTTA
Source organism: Nepenthes gracilis (assembly GCA_033239525.1). Taxonomy (NCBI): domain Eukaryota; kingdom Viridiplantae; phylum Streptophyta; class Magnoliopsida; order Caryophyllales; family Nepenthaceae; genus Nepenthes; species Nepenthes gracilis. The sequence goes on from BSYO01000007.1 coordinate 12,939,509, forward strand.
CGTTTTGATCAAACTATATGTATGTTTATGTTTGAATCGCATGTGAGTATCCTGCTGGGCTTTGTAAGCTCATTCTGCCACTTTTCGGATGACGAAAAGCATGGAGGATGAAGTTGAGTAGAACCTCATGGTATAGCTAAATGGCTAAGTCGGGTCGGGCGCATCTGAAGAGCTTTGTTTATTTTGATATTTTAAAGAGACTTGTAAAATTTATTCCGCTGCTTATGAATGTTAGTATGTTTCCGTAACATTTTGGAATAAATGAAAGTAAAAATTCCCTAGTATGCATCTCAGGTTCAAAAGAAGAAAAGAAAAATTTTTATATCCACCTATTTATCCTTCATAATTTATTTTAAGGCAAGGATTTTAGATTTGACGACGGCTTTTGATGGTGGTAAAAAGTCAGGTCTTCACATTGGAACAAGTGATTTCCCCTTCTCCTCTTCTCTTCTTCCTCTTCTTCCTCTCCTTCGTGCATGGTCTGCTCTCTCTCTCTCCCTTTTCCTTTTTCCTCTTCAATTTATAACAAAAATGAAGTCAACACGCGGGCAAAAATCGGGGCCGGGTTCGAGCTCGTGTCAAGCACACGCCAAGTGCGCTACATCCTTCCAGCGCTCGCTCGAGCACCCAGCGGCACGCGGTGAGTGCGGGGTTACTACCAGGGGCTCTATCGAGCACGCCTATCGTGCGGCAAGTGGGTAGCCACTAGAATTTTACGCTCGCTGCAGCTCCTCGAGCGCACAACAGGTGCCACTTGGCTGCTTGCTGAACTCGGGTATTTTTTTAACTTTTTACTTTCAACCATCATTTTTCACTACATGTTTGCCCTCTTAGTGATTATAATCATTTCAATTATTCCCAATTATCACGTTTTCGGTTTCCGAGGCCTCACACTCTCCCTCACTTAAAGAAATTTCATCCTCGAAATTAAACAAACTACATACCTCAAGAGAACAAGTGGGGATACTTACTTGGTTTCTTCTTTGCGTTCCCAAGTGACCTCCTCCAATGAATGATTTCTCCAAAGCACATTCACCAGGGGAATAGTCTTCGTACGCAACCTCTAGTCCTTTTGATCAAAAATATGTAATGGTTCTTCAATGTAGGACAAGTCATTGTCAATAGCCAAGGATCTATAGTCAATCACGTGTGCAGGATCGTGGACGTACTTCCGGAGCATCGATACATGAAATACATCATGTACACCCATCGGATTAGGTGGTAACGCCAACCTATAGGCTACCTCCCTGATCCTTTCCAAAATCTCAAAAGGGCTAATGAACCGCGGCTTCAATTTCCCCTTTACTCCAAACCGGAACATGCCTTTGGACGGTGAGACCTTCAGAAATACAAGATCTCCTACCTCAAAGCTCAATTCTATCCTTCTCCTTTCCGCATAGTTTTTTTGTCGGCTCTGAGCAATCTTCAAATTATTATGGATCAATTTAATCTTTTCCGTCATTTCTTTTACAATCTCCGAGCTCAAAATTCTTTTATCTCCGGTCTCCTCCCAGTGAATCGACGACCTACATTTTCTCCCATACAATGCCTCAAAAGGTGTCATGCCAATGCTAGCCTGATAGCTGTTATTATAAGCAAATTCAGCTAGTGCCAAATAAGTATCCCAAGTTTCCTTCATCTCCAAAACAGAGGCCCTTAATATATCCTCAAGAATCTGAATGATACGCCTGATTAGCCATCCGTCTGGGGTTGACACGTAGTGCTGAATTTCAACTCTGTCCCCAACTCCTTGTGCAAGCTCTCCCGAAACCTCGAGACAAAACGTGGATCTCTGTCAGATACAATGGAGGCAGGAACTCCATGAAGCCTTACAATCTCATTTACATACAACTAAGCCAATCTATCATGCGAATAGGTCATCCTGATTGCCAAGAATTGGGTTGATTTTGTCAACATATCAACTATAACCCTAATGGCGTCATGATTCCTAGGAGTCCTCGACAAACCCAATACAAAGTCCATGGCAATGTCTTCCTATTTTCAGCTCGAATCGGCATAGGTCTGAAAATCCAGAAGGCTTCCTCCTCTCGGCCTTCTGCTGCTGACATACCGCATCTCTCCACATAAGCCATGATATCCCTCTTCATAGTCCTCCACCAGAAGGCTTTCTTTGAATCTTGATATATTTTATTCGTCCCAGGGTGAATCGTATACCGGAGATCGGTGAGCCTCCTTCAAAATCTTCTCCTTCAATCCTCTATCATCTAGTACACATTATCGGTCTCTAAACCTCAACACTCCATCAGTCAGGATGTTGAAATCAGCTTGAGATTCCTTACTCAGATCACTAACAATATCCATAAGGAACAGATCATTCACCTGCTTTTCTTTAATTTTGCTGACTTCTTTTGGTTGGATCTGAATGTACGATAGGAGCATTCTATTACCTTTAGCATAACGATGGATATCACATTGTTTCAGATAATCCAACATCTCCATCTGCTTGATCTGTAAGTGTGCCACATACCCCGATTGGTGACTCAATGCGTCCGCAACTACGTTGGTGCTCCCCGGCTTGTACTGTATCTCACAATCATAATCTTTCAAGAAATCAAAACATCTTCTTTGCCTCATGTTAAGTTCCTTTTGCGAAGACTGGTACTTCAAACTTTTGTAATCCGAATAGACAAGGAACCTCTCACCATACAGATAATGTCTCTAAATTTTCAAGGCAAAGACAACAGCAGCAAGCTCCAGGTCATGAGTAGGATAATTCTTCTCATGCACTTTTAGTTGCCTAGATCCATAAGCCACAACTTTACCGTGCTACATCAATACACATCCTAGACCCGCCTTAGAGGCGTCGCAGTACACCTCAAAGCCTCCTGAACCCTCTAGAATGATCAGCACTGGAGCAGTAGTCAAACGATCCTTTAGCTCCTGGAAGCTCAAATCACACTCCTCTGTGAGAAATTCTCTATAAAATCCTATAATATCCTGCCATGCCCAGAAAGCTCCTAACCTTAGTCATAGAAGCCAGTCTGCTCCAATTTGTAACAACTTCTACTTTCCTAGGATCCACAGAAATGCCACCATCAGAAATCACATGCCCCAAAAACATCACCTTCTCAAGCCATAACTCATATTTACTCAGCTTGGCATACAATCTTTCCTCGCGGAGCACCGAAGTACTTTCCTCAAATGAATCTTGTGCTCCTCGTAATCCTTTGAATAAATTAGGATATTATCGATGAATACCATCACAAATTTATCCAAGTACGCCTTGAACACCCTATTCATCAAATCCATGAAAGCAGCTAGAGCATTCGTAAGGCCAAAAGGCATAACAAGGAACTCATAGTGGCCATAATGTGTCCGAAAAGCAATTTTAGTCACATCTTCCAGCTTGATCCTCAATTGATAATAATCGGACCTCAAATCAATCTTTGAGAACACCCAAGATCCTTGCAACTGATCAAATAAATCACCAATACGCAGTAGAGGGTATTTATTTTTAATCGTGATTTTATTCAACTCAGGATAGTCAACATACAATCGCAAAGACCCATCTTTCTTCCTCACAAACAACACCAGTGCACCTTAAGGAGATACACTCAGTCTGATAAAGTCCTTGTCTAACAGCTCCTGCAATTGCAACTTCAATCCCTTCAATTCAACTGGAACCATACGATAAGAGGCCTTAGAAACTGGACTAACACCAGGAACAATAACAATCTCAAACTCAATTTTTCGATGTGGAGGTAATCCAAGTAACTCTTCTGAAAATACATCCTCAAAGTCACAAACAACCAGGATGTCCTTAGCCGGCACACTATGACTCCCAGTAGTGCAGGCATATGCCAAGTAAGCTTTATATCCACTTCTCATCAAATGCTTAGCATGTAATGCAGAAATCAATACAGGCACTCTCTTTTTCTTAATGCCCTGAAAGAAAAAGGGCTCCATTCTGAAAATATTAAAACAAACCATCTTCAAAAAATAGTCAATACTAGCATGGTATTTGGCAGCCAAGTCCATCCCTAGAAGCACGTCAAAATCACCCATGTTCAACAACACCAAGTCCACAACTAAACAGTTCCCATTCACCTCAACTATACATCCTGGATACATAACATCCGTAATCACAGGGGACCCAGTGGGAGTACACACGGACAGTTTACAATCCAAAATACACGGGATAGATATAATATAGCATGCAAATCGTGAAAAAATAAAGGAATGGGTAGATCTCGAGTCAAACAATATAGATGTAGAAACTCCACAAATAGAAAAAGTATCTTCCATGACATTCGGAAATGCCTCTGGGTCCTGAATGGCCACCACAAAAGCCTTTGCCGTGACAGTAGGCTTCTTTCCTTCTAGCCTCAAAGGTAGTGGATAGTCCCTGTACAGGTGGCCCTGCTGTCCACATCTGAAACATGCTCCCGACAACTTACGGCATGCTTGTCCTAGATGTTTCCTCCCACAAAAGGTACAATCTTCAGCTGACCCTCTAGAACTGGTTACTGACTGAGCTGGTACAGCACTCTTTTCCTTGTTAGCTATCCTAGTCTTCTTGACGGTCCAGGAAGATCCTGCAGCGGATCCGGTACTCACTCTTGCTCGGCTAGCGGTCCTCTTTGCATAGAATCTCTCTGACTCCGCTTCCTTCTTATAAATCACCGCTTTGTCTAGGATCTCGGCATAAGTTTGGAGCTTTAAAATTGACAATGACTTTTTATTGTCATCCCGTAGCCCTTGCTGAAACTTCTTTGCCTTCCTCTACTCATCCTCTACATAGAAGGGCGCAAAATGGGACAGCTCGGTGAATCTGGCATCATACTCTTTCACCGTCATGTTTCATTGCCTCAATCTTATAAATTTCTACTCTTTCTGATCTCGGAGGCTGGATGGGAAGTACTTCTCCATAAAGGCATCCTCAACCATCTCCTAGGTGATGATATCATCAGGCACTCCCATTGTCCTTTTCTGCATAATCCACCAACTATCAGCTTCACCTTCCAATTTGTACACCGCGAAGGTGACCTTTTGATCGATACAGCCAATCACAGCGAATATCTTCTTCATCCTTTTTAACCACACGCTTACTTCTGCCGAATCAGGCTTTCCTAGAAAGCGCGGTGCTCGCTCTGCTGTGAATATATCATGCATCGTAGGACCAAGAAGTGCCTGAGCTGGCTCGGGTGCAGAAATTGGAGCATGTGTCTTTGCTCGATAGATTCTACCATATTGGTCATCCTCTCCAACAGATCAAGATAAGCGGCCTCTCTATTATAGGGCGTGCTATTGCCACCGCGGTCATTCCTTCTACCTCTTCTACTTGTCATCCTATAATCAAGGTAAACACAAGGTTATAAGGACAAGAATTCAATAGAATGAGAAAGAAATATTCAACAGCTTTAAGAAAATTCAAACCTAGCCTAAGAACCAATTTCTTAGTTGCCTTAACTTCCTCAACCTATTCCTACATGAATTCTGTATAGAGATTCAATCCTATGCTTCCGCTTTTTAGTTAATCAATTTCTAAGGCATCTCAATTCTCTGATACTAAATGTGACAGAACGGATTTTTTTAAAAGCTTCCGTCAAGACAAGAATAAAATTACCTGTCTAAAATATAAGGCAAGACTTTTGTAGAAATTTCGGCAGAGTCTCCTTTGTAGTAGGATGAAAACCCAAAAATACAACTTGTAAAATCAACCATTATAAGCACTCAACTATCAATTATACCACAATTCTTCCTACAATACAAATACATAGGATCACATGTGCAATTTATGTCATAAATTTATAAAACTAATAACTACACTAACAGTTCAATAACGAGATGTCATCTAGGACCTGTATAATATCTCCAAAAGTTTAGAGCGGAGCTAACTATTAACCTGTAGAAGCATAGTTTTCCTTTTTACAATCATATACATCATAAGCATTCTATACAAAATCCACATGTGCAAGAACATCCATAGATACAAGATCAGTATACAAAATCACATATCCAACCAAGTCTTGACATCAACGGCTCTCTTAAAATAGCTCCAAGTGCTTCAGGTCCTCAAAAGCCTTCAGAAATTTCTTTCGATCACTATTTCTCGTCGGTACTAACTCTACTGTCTCATCTGGTGGGAAAAAAAATAATAAACCAGTGAGTTAGGGTCCAGCAAGGTACATGCATATGTGCAGTAAAATAGTGATGCAGAACGGTCATCTAACTATGCAGAAATAGAACGATTAAACAGAATATAACCTAGAAAACAAAGAAAGCATACTTTGACGATATTAAATTTCAGAAATCATAAATCAGTAGACAATAATTGATAATCGGTAATCGGTAAACGGTAATCAATAATCGGTAATCGGTAATCGGTAAACGGTAATCAATAATTGGTAATCAATATGAAACAAAAATCAACACAGTAACTGCGGTACAGAACAAAACGGTAACATAACATATCGGTAACAGACCCTACCAATATACCTTACTAGCTAAGCGGGCAAATGATCGAGAATAGATTGTGTTCACTCCACACAATCCAAGGCCTATGACTGTAGCAGAAGTATCCCATCTTGCAGGATCGGTACGGTGTGCCACCCGAATGTAGGCCAGAAACTATGCTTTCCCTTGACCGTAATGCCTCGAGAAAGGATGGACCACATATAACTCCATGGACAGAGTTATCCTCGGTTACCACCGTAAAGTTTTGAGGCATGCCGAAAAATCTATCCGAACTGTAGTCAGTCCCGGGTCCTAAATAACAGTATCAGAAATAACTTCTTTATTGAAACCCTCTTTCATAATCAGAGTTCCACAATTTCCTTTCAGTTAGCTTCAGAATGTACGGTAACGGTCTAAAAACCCCTTCAGTTTACTTTAACAGTGCGTGGAAATTTATGGGTATAAGTCTGTACAAATTTTTAAAAATAAATTATACCGAGAGCTTCATTTCAATGTCATTAACTTTTATATAATAGGAGCTATGGTTAAAAATCATCAAAACCCCTTCATTTTCGTACCTAGGGCTTCACCAAAACTTTCGGACTTAAATCAATCACTAAACATGTGCTTATTCATAAAATTAATGCCATAAATCCATACACATACATTAAATCATACAATTTACACCAAAATTTTCAATATTTTTGAGCAAGGGTTTCATCACAAAATTTCGGGACAAAATCAAACACAATTTACATGCTTATTCACGAAATCAAAGCCAAAACTTACAATAAATATGGATAAACATAAAATTTAACTGAACAATCGAAGGAAACATACTTCATTTACTTTAAATATGCATCAATATCATTTTAGAGCATTTTTATCAACTTTAAAGTAAGAGGAAACGGTAAAAACGAAAAATAACGTCCAAAGTATACTTTCCTTGGCCCGATCTACCGTTATTTTTACCGGGTGTGGATTGGAACAAGTGATTTCCCCTTCTCCTCTTCTCTTCTTCCTCTTCTTCCTGTCCTTCGTGCGTGGTCTACTCTCTCTCTCTCCCTCTCCCTTTTCCTTTTTCCCATTCAATTTATAATAAAAACGAAGTCAGCACGCAGGCAAAAATCGGGGCCACGCTCGAGCTCGTGTTGAGCGCGTGGCGAGCGCGCTACATTCTGCTAGCACTCGCTCGAGCCCCAGCGGGCACGCGGTGAGCGCGGGGTGCCTGGCGCGCTGTGAGGGCCTCACTCGAGCCTGCCTAGCGCGCGGAGAGCGGGTAGCCACCGAATTCAAAGACTTTCATTTAATACCTCAGTGCGCACACCAAGCAACACTCGGCTGTTTGCTAAACTCGGATTTTTTAACTTTTTACTTTCAACCATCATTTTTCACTACATGTTTACCCTATTAGTGATTATAATCATTTTACTTATTCCCAATTATCACGATTTTGGTTTCTGGGGCCTCGCAGTTCTTATCACTTAGTTTTTACTCTCTAGAGAACAGTTCATAATTCTTAACAATTATGGAGGCCGCTTCTAATATTTTTCATATTTTTATATTTCTTGAATACAAATACAAATATTTAGATTCTTGAAAATTTAAATTTTTATATGACTTTAAATATATGCACAAATTAATATGAATGTTAAAAAAAAATTAAAAATCCTTACCATAATGAGCCAAACATAACTTTAGAGCTTTCAGAATAACAAATTCTTCATAAACGGTTCATAATATAATTTTTGGAGCACACAAAATATCATATATAGTTTACATGTGAATAAATATAAGATAATCAAGGTAAAAAAAAATACTCACAAAGCTAAGGTTTCAATTATCTAAAGACAAATCATGCATAAACCCTAAATTACACAAGTAAAAATGTTAGGGTGCAGGTTAGGGCTTTCCACGTGTACAAAATTGTATAAAACTACCGAATCGGATACCCAATCGATAAATAATCATGTTCAAGACATGGGTATCAATTTTCTAAAGCCAAATCATACAAAAATCTCAAAATAAACGGGTAAAAGTATTCAGGCGCAGAGTTAGGTTTCACGTATGAAATACCTTATAACACTTAAAAATTGGACATGAAATCAATATATATACATGCTTAATACATGAGTTTTACAAAATATAAACTTGGACAGGTATAGAAATAAAAATATCCGAAGAGAACAAAATAAAAAGTACAAAGAGAGAGAAAAAAACATATGGATGCACTTACCTCGACTCAATTTATAACTTCTTCCACTAGCTCTAACCCGAAAACGAATTCGAGAGCCTCGATCTCCTCCTTCTCTCTCATCTCCACACACACTCTCTCTCCTCTCTCACAGATTTGCTGTAAAATAATGAGAGAGAAGCCGCACATTCTTAAATAGTCGAACTGGTGCTTAAGCGTGTGTCGGGTGCACTTCAAGCGCCCCTCCCTTGGATCCGACACTCAAGCACATGTCAAGCATACTTCAGGCGCCCCTCCACTAGAATCGGTGCTTGAGAGAGGGCGCGGGTCAGGCCTGGGGCAGGCTTGCAGTGAGCCAACTTCGCATACGCGTCATCTTGGACCCATTTTGACCATTCTAAACTAATTTTCTATATTTTTGGACGCTAATTTTGATTATATTAGTTTAATATTTTATGATTATCATAATTTCAAACTCGAATCTTATTTATAAATGAACTTTTAAAAGTTTATAATGTCAGTTTTCCATTTTGGGCCTATAGGCTGCTGGCTCAATGGAGGTGGTGTTTCAATTAGGCTGTGATTATTTCAATTGGGTCGAGGTGGGTTTTGTCTGAGTATCTACTGTAGCAATGTGAGATTCTGGGATGAGTTGCCTTGCACTAGAAGCTTCAATGGTCCGAGTATGAGATCATCATGGAGGCAAGCGATTTACAGGAAGCACTCGGGTAAGTCGATGGGATTCGATTACGTTAGAGGGTGCTGATTTTGGCAGATGGATAATGTCATCAGGTGTTTTTTTTATCTATTTTTATGACTTATTTCACGTGCTTAGGGGATGCCCTAACTTTTATATTCTATATCCAAGTTGGCAAAACACTTGGTATTAGAATATATGCTTCTTTTGTAATTTTTTACATTTTAATTCGAATTTACTTACTTAAAAAATATTTTCGATTTTGCCAATTCTTGGTCTTTGGGCTTTTCAATCTAATTTCTCCCACATTCTTTAACTTCGATTCACTTATATTAATTTAATTGCTCATAATTATTATGTTTTAGAAATTTGCACCTTACAATTGATTCACATGATCCAACAGGAAAGGCACTCAATAGGATACACAACACAAAACTTGCATGGTTGTAGCCGGCTTGAGTGGCTAACAACTAACTCAACTTTTGAGTCATGACTTGTAATCTTACTATTGAAAAACTAGCCATTGACTTTTATGTCTCTATAAATACTAATTTTCTCATCACAAGAAAGAGATCTAAATCCAAGAGAAAGAAATTATTATCATCTATATTCTTAGAGCATTTGGTCACCGATTGATCACTCTAATATCCGAGGCTCAGTCTCATGGTATTTATCTTCAACAAAGAGACTTGGAGTTTTTAATCTAGAAACATCTCATCCTCCTCATGAGATATTGTCGGAGCTTAGTTTTTTATTCTTCTAATCTCTTTCTATTTCTCTTTAACTCAATTGTTAGGTTTAAATAGTTGACTTGAATATTAAAAAATAACTTGAATAATAAGTTTGGCAATTCTCATATTTTTGATGATTTAAACTTTTATTTTTGTTGTAATACATAGGGATTTAAATTTTAGATCTAAAATTTACTCTATCCTGGCTAATATCTTATAAAAACATTATATATATATTGTATAACATTATCTAGTTGGAATATTTTGTGTGCCCGAATGCTGCACGTCTCCATCGTGGTAGTAGGCGAATTTCTCTCTCTCTCTCTCTTTTTTTTTTTTTTTTTTTTGGTTTATTTGCGCAAAATGTTAGTCAAATATTGAGCAAAGCAACACGTAGTGAGATGGATTTCTGGATCTCGAGCAGGGATACAAACTAATATTAGACAAGTAATAGATCGGTGGTGGCAAAGGAGAAACAGAAAATACAGGTGTTTTCAGTCGCTGGAATAGGAGGTAAATAGGCGTTTGAACCTGAGAATAGTAGAGTAGTAAATACCAAGACAAAAGTGTAAAATCAATAGAAAAAATGTCATTACAATATCAATAATTTTGCCTATTTTGCTATAATACACTAGAACTGAAGGTTGAGCAAATTCAGCATTAGGATTTGACAATTTATAAAATCGAGCGAATTCTTTGACTTTGCATAAATTAGGAGAATTCAATGCTCCAAAACTATATATTATATTTAAAAAAATGTAATTACATGTAAGCAAAAGGGGAAAAAAAAAAGAAACTTAAAGATTACAACATGGGCAATACACATAATTTGAGTTTAAAAATTTTTTTTATTGAAGGTTTTCAAATTTATTCAAATTAAAAAGAATATCAAAGATTTAATAACCAAACACTTAAAAGGCTTACGTGTTTGGTTGGAGTCCAGCAGCAATGGCGTACTGCACCAAAGCACTCGCCCCAACTCTATATTATTTATGTAAACAAACTTCTCAAAAATAATTTGGAGAAACATTAAACCAAACCCCACCCCCGCAATAATCAAAAACAAATAAAGGAGAAAAGTAGCTCACACTTTTGGCGCACCAGCCCCCCCCACCTACTCCCCCCAACCACCACCAACCACCTCATTGAAGGTGCTCTCCTACCCATCCAAACTGTCTATCAAGCAATCAAAATGAAATAAAAAAAAGAAAACAGCCTATCAAAACCAACGGCGCCAGGAAAAAAAAAAAGAAAAGAGAAAAAACCTCCCTTGGCCGACCCCATCCCTACCGCCACCAACCCCCAAAGAGAAGACGCCAAGATGTGAGCCACATGCGCGTTCTCGGTCTCGCTGTTACCTAACGCTTGCCGTCATAACGGCGAGTGAGTTCGTCCACCTTCCCATCTCTGACTATAAAAGGTCCCCCGTATCCGTCTTCCGCAGTTGTCGTTCAGACTTCCCCTTCTCTCCACTTCTATACGCGCAAGCTGTTCGTTTCCAAAACTATAGTCGACAGAGGCCTCGACTGATCGCGAATCCATAGGGAACTATCGAAGAAAAATATCATGGATCTGGTCCTCTTGCAGAAGGCGCTCTTTGCCCTCTTTTTCGCCATCGTCCTCGCTATCACCATCTCTAAACTGAGGGGGAAACGCTACAAACTCCCTCCCGGTCCCATCCCCGTCCCCATATTCGGCAATTGGCTTCAAGTGGGCGATGACCTGAACCACCGCAACCTGGCGGACCTCGCCAATAAGTATGGCGACGTCTTCCTGCTCCGAATGGGCCAGCGCAACCTTGTGGTCGTCTCATCTCCGGAGCTTGCCAAGGACGTGCTCCACACTCAGGGCGTCGAATTCGGCTCCCGCACCCGCAACGTCGTCTTCGACATCTTCACGGACAAGGGCCAGGACATGGTCTTCACCGTCTACGGTGAGCACTGGCGGAAGATGAGGAGGATCATGACGGTCCCCTTCTTCACTAACAAAGTGGTTCAGCAGTACAGGTTCGGCTGGGAAGCGGAGGCCGCCTCGGTGGTGGAAGACGTCAAGAAGAACCCGCAGGCCTGCACCACGGGTATCGTGTTGAGGCGGCGACTGCAGCTGATGATGTACAACAACATGTACAGGATCATGTTCGACAGGAGGTTCGAGAGCGAGGATGACCCCCTCTTCAACAAGCTCAAAGCCCTGAATGGGGAGAGAAGCAGGCTGGCTCAGAGCTTTGAGTATAATTATGGCGATTTCATTCCAATTTTGAGGCCCTTCTTGAGGGGCTACTTGAAGATCTGCGAGGAAGTGAAGGAGAGGAGGTTGCAGCTCTTCAAGGACTTCTTTGTCGATGAAAGGAAGTAAGTTCACTCGCTTTTCTATCTCCTCCTACGTATTTACTTTTAGGCGATTCCAATGTATTGATAGCCTTAATCACCAATTAATTAATTTAGGAAAAAATTAAAATATATTTACTTTTCCTTTTTACATTTTTTCATCTATAAAAAATCAAAATTACTGCTTCCATATGGTAATTATTCATATTTGATATCAAAAAAATTAAAAAATTAAAAATAAAAATAAAAGTTAGTTTCAGAATTTTTTTATATTAAATTTCAATAAATTTTTGACGAATTAAATTAATAAAAAAATTGAAAGTTGAAAAAATTTTTGGATTGAAATTATATGGACTTCTAAATTAATTCATTAATTAATTTATATGATCGTTCGATGTCATTCATGTACAACTAATATATGGAAAACGCGCGACTAAAGCTGCCGATTAATATATTAAGTAGGGAGTTGCCTCGTAAGGAAAGCAAAAACTCGCGCCAATTTATTGGTAGCCTTAATCACCTTTTATTTTCTAAAAAAATATTTAATTTAAAGTTTTTTTTTACAAATAATTTCGAAAAAAATGTCGATTTTTTTTTTTTTTTTTTGGCTTATCGGAAAAAAATGTCAGAGTTAGGTTCTCAGTCTGTTATTTTATAATAACAGTGCAAATGCCTGATGTATTTATAACTTTATTCTCAATTTGTACGTTTTTTTAATTTGTAGTTAATTGTATGCTTTAAAATATATTTTATACTGCATAAACAGGTTTAATTTTATTTCATTCTGATATCACATAATATATGTTGTTAGAAGATTGAGGAAAAAGACGGATAAAATTTTACCGAAATGATTTTATTATTATTTTTACATAATATATGTAGACGTAGATAATAAAATTTTAGAAAGAGAAATTGAGAAAAAAGAAACAAAAAAAACTTAGAACACGAAAACCTTTTTTACTAAAATAATGATAAAACTGCATTAAATGCACATTGAATTTGCAGTCCGTGAACCGAAGAAAACAAATTTAATCCGCCAAACAGCCAGCGCCTCCTCTTTCCCCCAACCCCAACACACCCAAAAAAAAAAAAAAAAAAAATGAAAAAGAAGAAGAAGATGAAGATAAAAGGAGTTATAATAGAAGAGATTCTGTTTTAGGTATGGCGTTCCGAAGAATTTGTGTGCAGTGCTTCCTCTTTCATAAAAATTAACGAAACTAAAAGATTTGGCATGCACATTGTAAACGAGCGTGTGCAATTCAGAATGTTTTGAAGTTCAACATTATTACTGCATAAAGATTTACTCTTGTACCCACTGGCACTGCCACAATTTGAAAGATTCAGAACACAGAATTAGTCCATGTCCTGCTTTATGAACCTGTTTACATATTCTGCCCGGACAAGAGAAAACATCTATTTTGATATTCCATTGTGATTATGAGTTATTTCATCTCGCTCTTAACGTGGATATGTGTTGCTTGTGGTTTATAGCTCGATGAATTGTGGTTTATAGTTCGACGTAAACACACACAGCTAGCCAGGTGGAATAAACCTGAATCTCATATCAAATGTCAACTGCTAAATATTTGAGTATAAAAAAAATAATTCAACCAAATATATAAAGTTATATAATAATATTTAATATAAAAAACTATTCTAAATTAAGAAAAAAATTACGAGATAATGTCAGAACTAATCCACTATAAAATAGTGACTTGTTATAAGAAATCATCTTTGAGAGTCATTCACTACAATCTAAGTGAAGAATAATTAAATATAACTTCCTTAGCGTACCTTGTAACCATAAGAGATGAAAACACCGAAAATAAGAGCAACTAAAATGGGAATACGTTCTCAAAACACGATAGAAAAATATTTCCGAGCTTAGCGAAGAATAAAATTCAAATTGGGCTGCAGCTGTGTAAAATGGGGAAAGGTTATAAGGTAAACAAACATAACTTCATTTGATTATGCGGATGGACCAACTAGTTACGAAATCCTATTGATAGCCTTTTCTTGTATCTTAGCTCATTTGGGAGATAAATTTGCTTCAATTTTTGATCTCTTGCCTTCCGTTTTTGTCAAGTAAGTTTTCACTATTTTAAAAATTTATTGAGCTTTTTGTGAATCAAATCATTAACCATCTCAACATTATTTACTAAAATAGTAATCTTATTATTGTCTATTCTAGCAAAACTATCCATCAAAGCCATCGATAATCACTGGTCGTTAAGGTGTATTCTTAAAATACCTAAATTTTCAATTGTGGCTAAAGGTAATTTGGTAATAGTCCGATTTGGTCACTATTAGTAGATAAAATAATTTCTTTTTCTTCTGAATCCTAAATAATTTGATTCAAAATTAGAATATAAAGTTTTAATGTCATTTCTTCAATTTGTTCTCTATTTCTAAATTCATAATTTTTACGGTAGTTTCATCAATATTACCCACCAAATAAAATGCCTGATATCAAAAACTTTTCTTTTATCTCTTTGTTGCCTTTTTTCTCTTTGTGCAGCGATCCTATGTTGGAATTGCTCTTATCATGTTGCCTTTTGCCCATAAAGCGCACCTATTCCTAAAAAGCACAATAGGATACTTTATAATGGTGTCGGTGCACGTTCGTTCCTCACACACAATAGGCATGACCCCTTTAGACAATTTGTGCATGTACTCTCCGGGCACTAGTCCCACTGAATTGGTCCATAGGCACCCTCTCTAGCGTACATCAGATGCATCCATTCTATTCCAAATTTGCCTACTAGATACAGATACTTCTGATTCGGTGGAAATGACTTTTGCCCAATAGCTCATCGCATGCATTTCCAGTGAACCCTGTCATTCAGATAACCCTCGGCAGACCATCGTTCGAACATTGTGCAAACCTCCAGTGAACTACTCCGCTCAGACAACCCTCGACCAACATTTGCGCAAACCTTATGTGACCCTTACTTGAAACCCACTCAAGCTTGCCTCGTGAAAACATCATGCATCCTCTAAATGATCAGTCAATTTGTTGTAATACCTACGTGAGAGTAACTTAAAACCCATCATGAATACCCAATGCAATCCCTCCTTTTTGCCCATTACATTACATTCTTACGCTTAAAATGCATTGGAAACATTATGTATGTAGTATTTCTTCTCCACCAGATGAAGGTGTGAAATATTTAGGAAATTTAATTAACATGCTTAATTTGAAAACCCAGGAAGTTGTCAAGTACGAAGGGGTCAAGCAACAATGAGTTGAAATGTGCCATGGACCATATCTTAGAGGCTCAGCAAAAGGGAGAAATCAATGAGGATAACGTACTCTTCATTGTTGAGAATATCAATGTCGCAGGTAAGGAATCTCCTTGATCTTTTATGTGTACTGGTTGGGCGCTTGTGAAGCCGCATCCAATAGTGGACAGAAATTGAGTCTCTCATTATGACTACAATGGCATATATATTATATATTAGTTATATAGACACGACTATCTCATAAGCTGCCTATTGTTAACTTTGCTAGTTATTTGATATACATTGCCTTGCATCATTATTAAATTTGTCCGACTTCGTTTAGGCTGCTATCTCTTTCCTTTCTTATTCCGGTGGATGGGTTAAATTCAGAGGTTCATGCACAATTATGGACATTTTTTCAAACTTCTTTCTCAGTGGGAGAGCCGAGTACTATTTGAAGAAAGTGTTCCAATTATCTATAAACAAGAAAGAAAAAAATGTAGGTCATGGGATGCTCAATTTCGGTCCCAAGCTTATTTGTCAAATTACGGAATAACCCGTCATACAATGCATGATAAAATTACAATTTGAAAAGCAACATCAAGGTTACTAGTCATTGGTCAGCTGAACCTAAATAAAATTAACGTGGCCAAGCAATCTTCATTTATTTATTGATATCATTTGTTTGACGTAACAATGTCCAGCCAATCAATCGGTACGTGCCTAATCAATCGGTTGGGTATGTTGTTTGGGACCACCTAAAACGATTTGTTAGAAATCCTCTTTCCCAGTTTAGGCCGTCCAGGATCCACTGTATTTGCTAGATACAAAATGGTCCTTTCACCAACTAGTTAGGTTATTTTAATAATTGTTTTTTTTTTCATTTACAAAAGGAAAAGGATAATTATAATATTGTGAAGTTGATATGGGGTTCTATCCTTGCAAATTGGGAACAGCTATCGAAACAACTTTATGGTCGATTGAGTGGGCAATTGCCGATCTGGTGAACCACCCTAAGATCCAGAAGAAACTGCGGGAAGAGCTGGACACAGTGCTGGGGCGGGGATGTGAAGTCACGGAGCCGGACACACACAAGCTTCCGTACCTGCAGGCGGTGATCAAAGAAACGCTGAGGCTGCGGATGGCCATCCCTCTTCTGGTGCCTCACATGAACTTGCATGATGCCAAACTGGCGGGCTATGACATCCCTGCTGAGAGCAAGATCCTGGTAAATGCATGGTGGCTAGCTAACAACCCGGCTCACTGGAAGAAGCCAGAGGAATTTAGGCCAGAGAGGTTTTTGGAAGAGGAGTCCAACGTTGAAGCCAACGGGAATGACTTCAGGTACCTTCCTTTTGGCGTCGGTAGGAGGAGCTGCCCGGGCATCATCCTGGCTCTCCCTATTTTGGGGATTATAGTTGGACGTCTCGTCCAAAACTTTGAGCTCTTGCCTCCCCCAGGAGAGTCCAAGATCGACACCACCGAGAAGGGAGGCCAATTCAGCCTCCACATTCTCAAGCATTCAACCATCGTCCTCAAGCCAAGGACCTAGCAGCACCCTTCCCAGAATTGGCAGATTTGTGACGGCATTGGAATATGCTGCTTGCTTGCGTTTTCATTGGGCCAGCTTCACTGTAATCATTGTTCTCGTATGGTGTGACAGCTGCCGTAAGAATTTTTATATGAACTTCCCTAGTTAATGGTTTTACAGCTCCTGAATAAAAGGATTTTGGTTCATTTGGCATTCGCCAAAAGCCATATCCTGGGTGTCATTCATTTGCTCGTTGTATACTGCAACAATCCCCCGTCGGCGCTTTGTTTCTCAAGCCTTAAATGCTTGCTTCATCGTGCTGTCTTCTAACATTTGAATATATGGACTGTATTACGCCATGAATTGAAGTCATCCATGGTAGACGTAAGTTTGACTGGCATTATTGCTTATTTGAATTTGGTGGGGGTTAGTAACAACGTGCTCATTCTGACGTGTGAAGCGTTCGAACATGTCGATGACTTTGGCAATTATGCAAGTGTTATTTCAAACATAAACTGTAGCAGAAGTGGTGGATAGCCTTTCCCAAGGGAGTAAGAACCTGATCAAAGTGGTACATAACTCTTGGGGGGCTCCATTGTGATTTACATGACAATGTAGGATTTGAATTTCTAACACCGTCAGTCAGCTTCCTTTCTAGTTGCACACGAGGAACAATAAACTGAAATATAACTAAACACACAAGTTGCATATCCAATTTTACATAAAAATACACATTTACTAAGGAAAAATTAAAGGACTTTGTGTTTAAAATATCTTTACTAGATTTATAAATTTTGTTAAAAATAATCATTTCCAAGTTAGCCTATTCACAGCCACTATATGTAAAGAATCAAATAATACTAATTCAAACACTTCTAATAATTGAATAAGAGAATATAATAAGAAAATAAACTTTTGATCGAAAATATATTCTAGAATTAAAATTAGAACATAGCAAATGATGGAAAATGAATTAGACCTCAAATATTAGTCAATGTTTTCCTTTTTCTATTTGCTCATTTCTTTCTTCTTTTCGGCTCTCATTTATATGTAAATTAGTTTAGATTAATCCTAAAAATCAGAACATGATATTTATGCTTGCAATTGGCATTCTAGTGCTACCTTTGGCATTCATATGCCAAAGGAGGAAATATTCTAACTCTCATGTGCCCGTCGAGTGTACATCAAGCTTAAATATTTTGTCTAACCCTTGTACATGCACCCTTTAGGTGGATTAAGCACAAGATTCTACTAATATTGTGCACATGCATCTATTAAGAGCTATTCAAGCACTGATCTCTTGTGCCACTAAAATCTTTTGTTTGAGTAAATTCTCAAGAATTTTGAACAAATTATCAGATGGCACATCTAAGGGATGTGAGACTAATAAATTTAATAACTTAAAACATAAGAAAATCATCCCACCATGTCCACATGTCTAATGGGATTGTTTAATGAGCGTGAGATTAATAAATGAGTGATTTAAAATACAATAAAATTAGATGGCTTACGAATAAGACTCTTAATTCAGAGGTGCTTTACGTGCTGTCATTATTAATTGCTTACAAGCTAATTGTGATTCATGACTATTCCGTATAAGAGAGAATATATCATGACCTCCTGAATGACTGCTAATGCTACTGTTGGTTTTGGCAGCGAATGATATGAATCATTTTGATATTGATTGAGTTATGTATACTTTAGAGGTTGTGAACACTTGCTATTCATTTCCTCTCTTATTTCATTCACACCTAATTTTTCAAAATATTTCAAAACATATGTAAACTCAACTCTCTGCGCATGAGTCCATGACTATGACAAGGCATGCCAACATTTTAGTATGGACCAACATTTCATAAATTTATCCTGAAAAATTTAAAAATTATTATTAGCATCATTCACGTGCGCTAATACTTCAAATTTGATGAAGTTTTCAAATCATTCCGCATTTGAGTAGTATTGGTACAATTTAGTTGGAATCGTAATTTATTGGTATATTGAAAACTCGTTACTAAATAAAAACAACTCATTCAGTAGCAAATTCGACATTGTATAATAAGTATTTTGAAGTTTATTAATTACAAAGCAAAAAGTTTCTGAAATTATTTAATTAATTTTACCTTCTTCAAATCCATCACGATAATGGGTCTCCCTAATAAAAAATGTTCATCAAGGTAAATGATTAGAAAGTTACAGAAAGAATATATTATTTTTAGCATTTGATATATTGAGATTTACTTGATTGGATAGTATAATATTTGGATATTTTTTATGGTGAATTATGAATTTAAATTGGATGGACCTAATTTTTTAACGAATGAATAAAATATCGATATATCCGTAAGAATAATAAAATATTTATATAATAGAATAATCAATAATAATAATTAAATATAATAATAAACGTTTAAATAATTAATATAATTAATAATATAATAAAATTAAAACGCCACCTCACCCTTATTCTTTCCACTTTTCGTTCCTGCGTTCATCTCTTGTCCTCTTCAGTTTCCAGATCTCTCTCTCCCCCCTCTCTCTCTTGTTCTGGTATTTCTCTCTCTCTCGTTCGTTCCAACCGGCGGTTCCGTTCGAATCTTCAACCACCAGAAACCCTAACCGACTTGCCATTCCGTTGCAACCAATTGATTCCGTTTGTCTCACAATGACTTCTTCCCCATGGGGCTATATAAGTGTGGTTCCAGTGGCGGGAGTGGAAGAGAGTGGAGTCTAGCCGAGAGTGAGAGCAGAGAGAGGCTCTGTTTCTGTAAGCCATCGTTGAGGAGCTTTCTTTCAAATATTTTTGCTGCTGTTGCCGTTGCGGATTTTGCTACTGTCGTCGTGATTTTTGCTGCTATCGCCGTGACTTTTCGAAGCCACTGCTGCAGTTTGTGCCGAAGCCAATGCCACTACAAACCCTAGCCGTGTTACAGTAACTATGTAATCAGGCAAGTGAATCCTCATTATTTCACTTCTTCATTCATTGCAAGCGATTTCCTTTTATTGACTTCTCCTCTCATTGCAAGTGATTTTCCTTTGCTGTCATTTCTCCTCTGATTGCAAACAACTTTTTGTTATTTTGCAATCGATCCGTCCCCCTCTCTCTATTAAATTTGTGAAGCATGTGGAAATTGAATCGGGAAGGGAAACAAAGGACAATGCTCTATTTTGGGTTACTGATTCGGAACAATAAATCGGGAGTCACGCAGAGCTGTGGCTTTGGATTAATTCATGTTATGGATTCCTTTGCTTAAATACGAAAACTGAGTTTTATGATTGTGTTTGGAATGTTGGAAATCGGGTGAGAAATAGAGAGTAGGGGAAATTGAAATTGGTGAGTGAACAGAGCCTCGTGCTCCTCCTGTCAAAATTTTGTATAGTTCAGTGATACTATACGGAAGACGGAACATACATATGTATGTAGGAACGTGTGTATGGGTGCGTATATGTGTGAGTATATATATATATATATATATATATATATATATGTATGTATGTATATGTATATGTATATGTATATGTGAATTTATGACATTGTGCCAGTGTGTGTGTGTGTGTGTGTGCTGTGCATGTGTGTTGCAGTGTGAAATGTGTGTAATTATGTGGGTGTGTGTAGCCGTGTGTGTCCACTGTGTATGTGGGTGTGTGTAGCAGTGCGTGGTATTGTCGTGGGCAGCATGGAGGTGTGGTACTGCCATGGGCAGTGTTTGTGTTGACATGTATATATAAGTATAAATATATATATGGGTTGTATATAAATAAATATACATTTATAATTGTGTGGGCAGTATGTGTATTTATATATTTGAGTAAGGATGTTGATGGGTACAACGATCTAAGGGTTGAATTTAATATAAAAGAACGGCCCACTAAAGAAGACCCATTGGGTCGTGGAGTTATCTAGGATTAAAAAAGCCACGACGATTTTCTTGATATGTAAAAAGAGTTGTTCTTGGCAATTGATTGGAACTGAAGCAACGGGTCAAACTGGCAGCAACTGATCAAACTGACCGCAACTGATAAGAACCAGATTTTTATCTGAATGATCTGATCAGGAGTGCCTAGAGGGAGAGAAGGATATAAAGGGATCCCGGTGAAAAAGAGAAGGGGGGACTTCAGACTGAATTCTCTTTGATCAAAAAAGGGAGAATAAAAAATGATTCGAGTGGAAAAAAGGAAAAATTCAACTTTATTTGAACATTCGTATCAATCAAATTGTGATGTGTAAAATTCAAGATTTGTATAGTTAATGTGTCATTTATTCATAGTTTTAGCATTAATTAAGCTTCTTTAGATCCTGAATCTTGAGTCGCATCATTGGCATCGTCTGTGAAAAATCGACAAAAAGCCAGTTTTCCCATTCCATTCTTTAAAAAAAAAATGGTTAACACAAGAACCCAAACCAATGTTCCTACAAGAGATACCACTTCCATCAGTAACCCACCTCCTGCTATCATCCAGACGGGAAACCAACAGGAAGAGATAATACGAACATTCAACACTTGGATGGACAATATGACGGAAGCAATTCAGAATCTCTGCACTCAATTTAGACAAAGCCGATCTGCCAACCCGGTTATCATCACCAAGAGAAAAGACTGCAAAAGAAAATATGCAAACCAGCAAGCAAACCAACCAATAATTCAAGAACAAGTGGTTTCCAGCAATGCGGGAGATCGATATCGATTGGGAGGCCAATCTCGATTGGAAAGCCGATCTCGATTGGAAGGCCGATTAGGTCCCGTCCCACAAAATCAAAATCAGGACCGTCAAAACACACAATGTTCTCGAAGCAGGCGAAGGTCACCTGACCGTGAGGTTGCATCCTATAATGTACAATTGGAACGTGAGAACGTTCATCCCGTTCGACAAGAAACGCAACCCATGGAATTGAGGACCTATCTTAATGGAAAGAGGTCTGCTGCTCCACAGGTGGAGAAAAAAGTAGAGAAAATTTGGAATCATGTATTCGGAGGAAACACAGAGGGACGTTCTATCAACTTATGTGGATCACCATTTACAATGGACCTCCGTACACGACCTCTCCCACATAAGTTCAAAATGCCAACTCTGAATGCTTATGATAGCAGTTCTGATCTCATGGATCATCTGGATCACTTTAGAACCCTTCTGAGTTTCCAAGGTCTAGACGAAATGACAATGTGCCAATGTTTTCCGTTAACCCTTAAAGGAGATGCTCGGATCTGGTTCTATCGACTACAACCAAATTCGATTCGATCGTTTGAAGAATTAGTTGACAGTTTTCTGATCCAATTCGCTTCCAGCAGAAGAATTGAAAAGCAACCTTAGCATCTTGCCAGCATAAAGCAGGGCTCAACTGAAAGCTTGAAAAGTTTCTTAACTCGATTCACTGAAGAAGCACGATAAATCCCGCGAATAACTGATGAAGTAAAATTGAACACCTTTATATCAACATTGGAGCCGGGTGAATTTTTTAAACATCTAGCGCATAGCGATCCCAAAACCTTTCTTGAAGCAAATCGATAGCTCGAGCATACATTGCGGCAGAGGAAGTTAACGAAGCAAAAAGCCACTAAAGTTGGACAACAATCAGCGGGGACCGCCTAATGGAAAGAAAAGAAGCAATGACCGTTCATATTCACAAGAAAGAAAACAACCAAGGGCAGGGCCTGGAGTTCCTAGGGAATTCAAACCCCTGAATCTGACTCTTTAAATGAATCTCGGACGAATATCCTCATGCAAATAAGGGGTGAAAAATTCCTTAAATGGCCGAAGCCACCTAAAAATCCAGAAGCAGGAGAGTAGACAAAGTATTGTCATTACCATCGTTTTCCAGGACATAGCACCGAGGAATGCCGAATTTTGCAGAAGGAGATAGAAGAACTTATCCGGAGAGGATATCTGACAAAATTTTCGAAAGAATCTAAAAAAACTACTGTAGAACTAATAGAAGAAAGGCAACAAAAAGCGCCAAAAAGCCGAGTCGCTGCTGGCGTGGTCAATATAATTGCGGGCAAGTCGTCCAAAATGCATCAACCTGACCAACTTGAAGATGTCATGAAGATAAAAAAATCAAAAAATAAGATTGAAGATGATGTTATTTGTTTCAGTAGGAATGACATGGAGCATGTACAATGTCCTCACTCTGATCCTCTTGTTGTATCAATGCTCGTTTCAGATGGTAGGGTTGACTACCAACTGAAACGGGTTTTCATAGATAATGAAAGTTCAAGTAATTTACTTTACCTCGACGCCTTTTTCAAATTGGGACTAAAAAGAGCCGATTTAAGGCCTGCTGAAGGATCTCTTTATTGGTTAGATAATGAACCGGTTCAAGTACAAAGAATCATCCAATTAGAAATAACCCTGGGAACATACCCAAGAGTGGCATCTCGCATGCTTTCATTCCTGGTAGTCGATTTACCGTCAGTCTACATTGCTATATTAGGCCGACCCTGCCTATCCGCGTTTGGAATAGTGACATCCATTCCTCATTTGAAGATGAAATTCTTAACCCCCTGTGGCGTTGGTGAAGTCCTAGGGGACCAAATAATTGGCCGGTCTTGTTATCTTTCCCAAATCAGTCAAACAGTTCCTGACGGACCGATCGAAGATCTTGATTACCGGGATGAAATTTCCATACAATAGGCCCGGTCTGAGAAACAATCGATCGACTGTTCTTCTTGACCCCATTAATCCTAGGACATGTATAAGTAGGGTCTTCGCTCTCCGAGCGATCGTGATCGGTTGGTAAATTTTCTTCAAAAATTGATTTATTTGCTTGGTCACCCGTGGATATGCCAGAATCTCGGGTGATATGATGCTACACAAATTAGGTTTGGATCCCAGTCATAAACCGTTTAGACAAAAGCGAAGGAATCATTCTGTTAAAAAACTCATTGCGATTCGAGAGGAAGTAAAAAAGCTTTTAGACGCCTATTTTATTCGGAAAGTTCAATATCCAGATTGGCTTTACAACGTGGTCCTGGTAAAGAAAAGTAGTGAAAAATAGCGAATGTGTGTGGATTTCACTAACGTAAACAAAGCATGTCCAAAAGACAGTTTTCCACTGCCCATGATAGATTTATTGGTGGATTCAACGTCCGGACACGAATTGCTGAGTTTTATGGATGCTTACTCAGACTACAACCAAATCCGGATGAGTCCTGAAGATGAAGAACATACATCTTTCATGACGGATCAAGGAACTTACTGTTATACGGTTATGCCGTTCGGCCTAAAAAACGCTGGAGCCACGTACCAATGGCTCGTGAATAAAATGTCTGAAACCCAGATCGGCAGAAATATGAAAGTTTATGTGGATGACATGCTCGTGAAAAGCAAAGTTGTTGGGGATCATGTGGACGATCTTAATGAAGCATTTAAGGTACTCCGAAAATATCAGATGAAATTAAATCCAACCAAATGCGCTTTCGGGGTTTCCTCTGGGAAATTTTTAGGCTTCATTGTCTCTAGACGAGGAATTGAAGCCAACCCTGAAAAAATAAAGGCCATTATTGAAATGAGCCCTCCACGAACGGTTAAAGACGTTCAAAGGCTCATCGGAAAGTTAGCATCACTCTCCCGATTCCTATCCAAGTTGGCAGAAAGATATTTACCTTTCTTCAAGGCCTTAAGAGGAACCAAGACGAATGGATTTGTTTGGTCATCTGATTGTTAAAAGGCTTTTCAAGAATTAAAAGAATACTTGTCTAGTCCTCCCTTATTGGCTTCACCAAGACTGGGAGAAGAGTTATTCTTGTACCTGGCAGTTTCATCTGTAGCTATCAGTTCGGTTTTAATTTGGCAAGAAGTAAATATACAACAACCGGTCTACTATTTAAGCAAGACCACAGTCGGCAACAGACTCCTGTAGACGCATGCTGAAAAGATTGCCTTGGCTCTTGTCTATTCAGCAAGGAAGCTACGTCCTTATTTCCAAGTGCATAAAATAATCTTGGTGACCGATCAGCCTTTGAAAACAATTTTACAAAGGCCTGATGTGACGGAACAGATTATTCTCCATCGAATAACCTCCGTCAATGACTACACACACTCTAAAGCCCAAAATTAACCTATAGACTCTAAGGAAAAATTCGGCGAGTTTCCTCTGCAATCTGGACGAAACCGAAATACAACCTTTAAATATCATCCCCAAAAGCACACATCTATCAAAGGCTTAACTCAGAAGCTTACAACGCGCCACACAGATCACAACACCGCCATATCATCCATGGCTCCAATATAGTACACAACCTACTATACTGGATCTAGAGAGATGCCATTTAATGAAACCAAACTCAAAACATAAATATACAGACGCGAAAGCATAACTAAATCATCAAAAATGCGGAAACATAAACAAATCACAAATATAACAATAATGAGCCACGCTCAACCCTGAGTGGCCATCCAATCAAACTCTATGTCCCACCTTCGATCACACGCCCGTCGGCCGATCACATCAAGCAAGCCTCTCCTTGCTCTAACCAATCCCGCGTCACCTAAGTGTTCTCATCCGAAAGGAAAAACATCAATGCGCAAGAGTGAGCTAACAATTTCAAAGAATGTAATCATAAACAATTTTCCAAGGCATGTACAAGAACAGGATCGGGAAAGGAAACACATACTCTCCATAATCAAGAAACAGGAGAGAGAACAGGAAACAACAGGAATCACTTGATTCCTATGATTACATCTTGAATCACTGGTTTCACACATTTCTTGCGGTTCATATCTTGAGTCACCGGATTCATTCTGTTCATCAATTGGATATTATTTATTTTCATTATTACATCGTCTTTGCGGACCCGGCTAGTAGACCGTACTAACCAACGATGCGAGAGAACGAGGACAGAATGTGTTCGCTACACATTCTAAAGCCACGGCTACTATTTTAGGCTCGGTAGCACACGACCCTCGGTTGCGTCCATGCAACAATCATCACAGACGACTACATCTCAATATGTAGCGTCGGCAGACACACCCCACACCCCGGGGTCCGTGGCAATCCTCGTTCTTCCACGGTAGTATCCCAAAGCGTACCACATGACATCACCCTCCCCGGCGGGGCCGGGAATACGTGGGCCAGTATTCCTCGGGTTCACACTGCGATGGACATGGTATACTAAAGAATACTACCCATACGACTCAGGGTCCTAGTTTTAAGGTTAGGTTCAACACTTGGAGAGGGAAATCCACATTTGCCACACACGATCAAATCTCGGGAAATCTCATTCCCATCACAATCATCTCCAACCGGAAGATTACATCATCAAACACATCTCCATCCAGGAGATCATATCATCACAAGCACAATGTGGACTCCCTTCCATTCATATCACGGTTCACGATATCCAATGGGACTCAATTCCCTTCATCACAATAAATCATCCCAAGTTCACAATAGAGATTAGATTTTATACCTCAAACGATCACGAGTCACTTTGGAACCTCCGAGACTCATTCCCTTGCCTTCAGCACACGAGTTCACATTCGGGGCTCACATTTACGTTTAATCAGTTAAACGTTACTTTCACAACTATTTTGAAGGCATATCACGTGACATTTCTCATTTTATTTCAAGTAAACATTATCGGATTTCCTTTTGAACACCCGGACGCCGTACATGGTTCGATACTTGGAGATCGGACGTCCGGTGGATTCGTACGTACTCTTTGTACACAAGATTACACATGTGGGTTCGATTTAACTTATCACGAGGGTGGAAGTATGCGACTTCCCATTCATTTTTGGATTATCCACAACGGGGACTTTTTAAGGCTCCGGATGCCACGAACGGGTCAAATCTTGCGAGATTCGGCATCCGATCGATATATACACACAATTGGGACATGGGGATTCATATTCTAGGATCATTTCATCATTTCACGAAGGTGACAACACGCAAAATCCACCTTCGGTCTCTGGTGAACAGTAACAGCGCCCATTTAGAGGGCCCGGATGCCACGAACGGGTCCAAACGTACAAGATCGGACCGTGGGCCGACCTATATACATCATTGGGACGTGGGGATTCTAATTTTGAGGTCAATTTCATGATACGAGGCCGGAAAACCGAAACCCCAAAATCCCGTAGGTTAGGTTTCGAGTAAAACCCACCGTGAATCGGGCACCTAATCGGACAAACAACTACATTTTCCTGGACCTCAAGGCATGGGTTTCATGATTCTAACGTTCCCCGTGGGTATCGACACAAAATACCCAACGAAAATACACAAAATATCGAAAGAGAACAAGAAGTGGATATGCGAACACTTGCCTCGACGCGTGCTTTCACCTTTATACCTAGCTCTCGGGCGGAATCGGACTCCCGGGCTCGATCTTCTTCCTTCTCTCTCCAGAATCGCGCTCTCTCTCTCTCTAAAAAATCCTCGGCCCGTGCGAAAATGAACGAGAGAGAGGCACGGTGCGACGCCCATATGCGCTGCCGCTCGAGCTCAATTAAAAGCGGCAACAGCCTCCCACTTATTGGCGGCCACGCCCGAGAAGAGTTATTCTTAGAGCCACGCTTGAGCGCCAGTTTAATTTGCAAGCCTCAAATATACAAAAGGCTTTCAAGTAAATATACAACCGAATTAATTTTTCCGATTTTTCTTCCTATACAAACCTTAATCATCCCATAGGATTAGTATTAATCATTTGCATACTAATCACCTCGCATAAAATCGGGTTCACAAATCCGGAACCTCACACCTGATATGTCTGGGCGACTGGTAAAATGGGCAATTGAACTAAGCGAGTTTGACATAGAATTTAAGCCAAGACTGGTTATAAAGAGGCAAGCATTGGCTGATTTCGTTGTTGAAACCGCGAAGCCGATCCAGGATACAACTGAAGAAAATCCCGAAGTTAAAATGGAACCGGTTTGGTTATTGCATGTGGATAGATCGTCAATGCAATCCGGCAATGGAACAGGAGTGGTCCTAAAAACCCCTGAAGGAACAGAGATAAATTATTCTCTAAGGCTCGAATTCTCAGCAACAAATAATGTTACGGAATATGAAGCTTTGCTTGTTGGACTTCGATTGACTAAAGAATGCTCAGCAAAATATATAATTGTCTACAACGATTCAGAGTTGATTGTGAATCAAGTCCAAGGAAATTTTGAAGCCATAAGTGCTCCCTTAGCAAGTTATCTTGCTAAGGTAAGGGATATGATGAAAAATTTCGGCAAAGCAAAAGTGGTGCATATTTCAAGAGAAGACAATGGAAGAGCCGATCAACTAGCAAAGGCTACAGCTACCAAAAATCCTGAGCAATACTCAAAGATTATGCGTGAAGTTCTGTCCACTCCCAGCATCAAAGAATCTGAACATAATGTTATTCATTTAACTGCAAGCGAAAATTGGATGTCTCCATATTGGAGATACCTTAGGGAGGGCATTCTACCAGAAAATCCAGAGGACAAGAAACGTGTGAAGAAAATGGCTGGATGGTATACCATTATGGATGGAAAAATGTACAAGAGGAGATATTCATTCCCTTATCTGCACTGTCTTACTCCAGAGGAAGCCGAGTATGTATTGAGCGGAGTACACTTAGGAATTTGCGGATCCCACATAGGAGGTAAGAATCTCGCGTTCAAAATAATACGTCAAGGATATTACTGGCCTACTATCAAGAAGGACGCCATGGAATTCATTAAAAAATGCAAAAATTGCCAATTACATGGCAATTTGACGCATCAACCATCCACAGAGATGAAATCCTTACATGCTCATTGGCCATTTTCACAATGGGGACTCGATATATTGGGTCCTTTTCCTGTGACAATTGGACAAAGAAAGTTTGTAATAGTTGGTATCGATTATTTTACCAAATGGGTGGAAGCTATTCTATTGGCTCGGATAACTGAGCATAATGCTATCGAGTTCATTAAGCATAGTATTATCTGCCGATTTGGAATTCCTGAAACGATAGTTACTGACAATGGAACTCAATTCACTGGGAAACGCTTTACCCAGTATTGTTCCAATTTGAGCATTCGGTTAGTTCATACTTCAGTAGCCTATCCACAATCAAACAGACAAGTAGAGGTCACCAACCGAACTCTATTACATGGATTGAAGACAAAATTAGAAGACGCTGAGGGCTCCTGGGCGGATGAACTGCCACTGGTTCTGTGGTCGTACCGCACAACGCCGAAAGAGCCTAGACGAGAAACTCCGTTTAGCCTATGTTTTGGAACGGAAGCAGTCATACCAGTGGAAATCGGATTACCCAGTCTGCGAGTCAAAAATTTTGATCTGGCCAGTAACGTTCAAAAAATCAGGAAGCAACTTGATTTTCTTGAAGAAATAAGAGAAACGGCACGAGTTCGCATAGCAGCCTACCAACAACGAATCGCTTGATATTATAACAAAAGAATAAAAGCTCGCCAATTTGACATTGGGGAATTGGTTCTGAGAAGTATTGAGGCAACGGAAAAGATAGTTAACATAAACAAAGTATCTCCCAATTGGGAAGGTCCCTTTATTGTCTCTGCTATTCTCCGAAATGGAGCTTATAAATTGCGTGCTCAAAATGGAAAGCTCGTCCCAAGAATATGGAATGCTATCAATCTGAAGTTCTATCAGTAGGACTAACTTCAGATCCTTACAGGTATCATGTATACCTTAAAATGTATAACTCGTTCTGATATTAATAAAAGTATTTTCGTCAGTTCTTAATTAACCGGTTGTATTCTTTACAAACTACGGCATGATTACTGATCGACCTAGGCTGCCCCTAAGTCAAGTGGTGAAACACTACTTGCACACAAATCTAAAAGCGGTCTTGAAAATATTGAAAACCTTTGTTCTACACCGAGTGACTTATTTTAAAGTTGAATTACAAAAGTTGGATCCGTTCCAATTGGCACGCAAACAAGCGGTCAAATATACTAAACCTTAGGGGTTATCCGACACACGTGTAGTGACTCCGTTATAAGGACAAACACGTTCAGCCTACGATGGTCAAATAATACATCAAGTAATCTTAAATGCCAAATAAAAGTTTATATAAACATGAGATGAGTTAATACATAATTGTTCAAAACGCATGAATGCGTATATACATCTATGACAAAGGGCTCCCAGGAGGATGTGATGAAGATTCGCCTCTGTCAAAAAAATCTCTCAAGTCAGATCGGTGGTGTACTCCCATGTTCCTATGATTGAAAAGATTAACTGGGAATTGAGGGTCAATTAGCAAAACAATTTTCTGGCACAAGCGAATACCCTCTTGGAATCTGGCATTTAAAGCCAATCTTACTTCTTCCGGTCTGAGTCAGATCAGCAGTTCCGAATTTAAATGGGCTAACTCGTTCTAAAAGTCAGTCAGATGTAGCTTAGAAGATTGGAGCTCATCTGTCGCCTTTTATAATTCGGATTGAAGATTAATATTTTGATCCTTGTACTGCTGGGCTTCTGCGATGGCTGCCTCCATTTTATTTCTCATCTCTTCTAACACTAATGGGTCGACCGGATTCTGAGACAAACTTCGAACTTCTTGTTGAAGATGTCCAATCCAAAGCCTCCGTTGATGAATTCCGATTCTCATAATTTCATTCAGCTTTTCATCCTATAAAAAAAAATATATGTATACATCAGTCCGAATCGGCAAAGTCAAATCATATCCACAAAATGCAATACTACTTAAAAATTTGCTGGTTAAAACGTGCATTCAAGGCAATTTCATTGAAAGACATCCTCAAAGCAGGAGTTGATGGACGATCAGGATGACCTCCAGGGCTAGGGTGAGAAGAAGTGTGACGGAACGGATTTTTTTTTTCCTCAAAAGCTTCCGTCAAACAGAAACACAATTGAAATCCCAACTAAACCAATTGGATGCAACACAGGATCACAGATGTCATTTAGGACCCATATACTTTTAACCATAATTAGTATAGCGGAAGTTACTAAGAACCTGTAGAAGCATAGCTTTTTCTTTTACCGACATATATATCGTAAGCTTTTCATACAAAAATCTACATGTTCTACAACATTAATAGACAAGAAAATCGGTATGCAAAAATCACATTTCTAGCTAGGTGATTGCATCCACAAGCTCTTCAAAAAGTGGCTCCATAATGCTCTAAGTCCTCAAAAACTTTCAAAAGCTTCTCTTAGTCTACCCCTTTTCATCAGGTAACAATTCTACTGTCTCATCTGGAGGGGGGAAAACATAAAATGGTGAGCCGAGGCCCAGCAAGGTACATGCATATGAACTGTAAAACGGTTATGCCAAAACGATCATATAACCATGCAGAACCAAAATGTTTAATCAAACGATATCAAATCTCATGCTTCATAAATCATTACACTATAGACTGTAAAACGATAACTATAAACTTTACTGATGCATGGTAAAACTGAAAACAATACTTTATACTGTTCATTCTATCGTCTTTTCACTGTATACGATTTATTATCATCTTTTCATTGTACCATACATTATCATTATTTTACTGTAATATAACGTATCGGTAAAACGGTAAATGGTACTTTTTATTATTTCCCCTCCTTGTACCAAGCCCCGAGGACGGCTATCATTCCCTCCTTATACCAAGCCCCAAGGACGGCTATCATCACCTCCGTGTACCAAGCCCCGAGGACGGCTATCATTTCCTCCTTGTACCAAGCCCCGAGGACGGCTATCATTTATCTTTCATCAAAAACCACTTATTGAAATCAGACTTGCATAATATATCATTAGCTATTTTTAAGTTCGGTACATAGCTTCGGAAACAATTTATACTTGGGGCGGTTTAAATTTTATTCAGGGAAGGGCCGGAGCTCTTATCTTGTTAAGGGGGTCGGATTTCATTTTTAGTTCAAACCGGAGCTTATTTTCAGTTCGGAATCGGAATTCATTTTCAATTCAAGTCATAGTGCATTTTCATTTCGAAATTGGAATTCAAGCCGGAGTGCATTTTTCTCAAAAAGGACGGAGTGCTTTTCACTACTAGATGGACTGCTTTTCACAATCGAGGCGGAGTGCTTTACTTTCACAAGGACGAAGTGCTTACTTTCAAAGGGACGGAGTGCTTTTTAGACCCAAGTACTTTTCTTAAGGAGACGGAGCTCTTTTTGGGACGGAGTACTTTTAAAATGACGGAGCTCGTTTTCTCAAAGGATCGAGCTCGTTTTCTCAAAGGCCGGAGTACTTTTCACTCTTGGGAGACTTTTCACAATCGGGCGAAGTGCTTACTTTCACAAGGACGGAGTGCTTACTTTCAAAGGGACGAGTGTTTTTCTCAAGGGACGGAGTGCTTTTTAGGCGAAATACTTTTCTTAAGGGACGGAGCTCTTTTGGACGGAGTACTTTTCTTAAAGGACGGAGCTCTTTAAAAAGGACGGAGCTCTCTTTTGGACGGAGCTCTTTCAAAAGGATGGAGCTCTCTTTTGGACGGCGTGCCTTTTGGACGAACTGCCTTTTTGGGCGGAGAGCTTTTCACCACTGGACGGAGCTTATTTTCTCAAAGCCGGAGTTCATTTTCAGTTTCAGTTCAACGTCGGAATACAAGCCGGAGTTCATTTTCTCTCAAGGGACGGTGTCCATCTTCCTAATACAAGGCCGGAGTTCAAAAAGTTGGAGTTCATTTCACATTAAAGCCGGAATTCATTTTAAGGATGGAGTTCATTAAAAGCCGGAGTTCGTTAAAGCCGGAGTTCTTTTCCTTCTTTAAAATCGGAGTGACATTCCTTTAAAACCGGAGCTCGTGTTCTTCTTAAAGCCGGAGTTCTTTTGTTCATAAAAGGATGGAGTGCGTAAACTTAAAAAGCCGGAGTTCATTCTTTCATAAAGGTTGAAGTTCTTTTTAAAGCGGAGTTCTTTTTACTAACACGGGGTACTTCTTTTGAAAGCAGTACATTTAAAAGCCGAAGTTCATTTTACATTGAGGATGGAGCTCATTTTACTATCGGAGACGGAGTTCGTTTTAAATTAAGGCCCACCGATTCTTTAAAGCCGAGCTCATTTTCTCTCAAAGGGAAGAGTCCATTTCCTAATACAAGGCCGGAGTTCAATTTACATTCGGGTAGGAGTGCTTTGGGAGGGACTTTTTCACTCAAGCGATGAGGTGCCTTTTGGACGGAGTTCATTTTACTATCGTCGGAGTGCATTTTCATTAAAAGGGACGGAGTTCATTAAGGCCATAGTTCTTTATAAAGCCGGAGCTCATTTTCATCTTAAGGCGGGAGTTCGTTTAAGGCTAGAGTTCTTTTGGAGTACTTTTTCATCAAAAGGACGGAAACTCGTTTTTACATTGGGAACGGTGGATATTCAATGCCGGGAATTTAGAAGCAGTACACTTCAACATTCTCAAAACATGAGCTTAAAACCAGAGAGCACACTTGCAATATACTTAAAGCATGAACTTAAAACTGCGTCCGAATTAACTCGCAATAGAGCATTTTAGAAAGCGATGCAGTTACACTTAATGAACTTAAAAATGGCATCCGAAGTACACTTGCGGAAAGTTCTTCCCTTCTTCTTCCTTTATTCTTCCTTGGCAAAAAATCACACTACCCCTCAACTAGAGTTCGATATATAAAGAGGAGGGACAGGTGGGTAGGTGGAGGTAGGTTACTTTCTCCTCGTAATTCTTTTGAGGTTAGGTAATTCTTTTTTCGGGGTAGGTGGAGTAATCGGGTTGGTTTACCTACTCCTTTTTGCCACCTAGTTGAATTCTAACTAAATCCTAAAGTTTACTTTTGTCTTGATTCCATTAATTTATTCCGGCCAACTGCTCCTTATTTGTGATTCTTAGAGGACGGAGTGTTTCACGCTCTCTTTCAGGACGGAGTGACTTGATAGTCCGGAGTGGCTATATAAGTCCGGAGTGCCTTTTTCTCCGTGATTTCTTAAATCCGACGGTTTTCGAGGGGACGGAGTGGTTTTTGCTCCACTCTAGATGGAGTGGCACGATTGAAACTTCCGGAACTTAAGGCGGAGTAGCCTTGTCTTCACTTTAAGGTCTGAGGCGGGACTTATTTTGTACTAAGGAAAGGCCGAACTTGATTGAGGCTTAAGGCGGCCGGTTTAGATTTCGTATTACGGTCAACACTTTGAGCGATTGGATTTTGGGATCTCATAAGAAGAGCCAGGAGTGTTCATCCAATATGGACGAACTCTATCTTGAACCTCTCTTGGATTGAACGCTGGAACTCCAGGGGGACATGTTTCCTTCTCAGGACGGGGTGGATTGATGACAGGTTGTGATTGAGCTGGACCAGTGGAAGGGATAGTGATATCCTCGGGGGAAACCTCAGAAACAGCTGCAACTCCTTGAACTTGGTCTTATAGATGGGCCGATTGGGTGGAACTATTGGTCATTAAAGCGCTTGAAGCCTCCTCAGTTCTGGGCTCATTGCAAATTTTGGAGAGAGATGGGAGTCCACCAAATATGGCCATTTCAGACCCGGTATTCCTATCGATTTGAACATTAGGGGGTCAGTCGGTCACCTCCTCGATCCCTTGCACAATGGGCGCGAGAAGAGCTGGTAAAACGGTTTCTCCTCCTGATTTTTTCATGCCAACCATCCTATCTAATATCGGTATTCTAGAATTAGTAGAAGAAGAGGTTGGACTGGCCAAAACCATTCGATGTTGAGAGGTTGAACTTTTAGTTTTGGATTGATGAATTTTCCTCTTACGTTTGAGTGTAACTACTTATTCATTAAAAGGGATCGAGGCTCCCACTTCGCTCATTGTCAGAAAACGAGTTAATATTATCCCGAATTAAATCAGTAAATTATCGAACCAATTTCTCCTCGTTATCTTCGAGTTTACCCGAAAAAGATGACGGAACATTGCCCCAACCACTAGAAAAATCCAGATTAAAGCTAGCCTTCAAAAAGAAAAACCTATCCTTTGAATTCTTAACTGATTCATGAATTACCCCACCAATATTCAATTCATGGGGTGTCAAGGAAATCCAGTCCTCACTTTGGCTAAACTTGAAAAGCACTTTCACTGTTGTGATATTTAGTGTAAGCCCACGAAGCCGAAAGAATATGCAAAGATTGCAAAGATACCTGATGGCATTAGCGTGAAATCTGGCAATGGGGACTCCAAGTTCCACGAAAATCTGATGCAATTCCAGGGCAAGAGGAATGTGTAAACCGCTATTGAGATGGGCTTCGTAAATTATGATATATCCATCAGGGGGAGAGCAGGCCCTATCGCTCTCAGAAGGAACCAAGAAAGGTATATCTTTCAGATTTTGAACTTCGTATAAATCGAATTTACATCAATAGATGAAAGAACCGATTTAATAGCTTGAACACGAAGAACTTGAATACGATGAGCCATGAGGAAGATGCGAATCTAAGAGAAGGAATTTGAAATGGCAAGAGAAGGGAGAAGCTGGGTTTGAAATTGATTTAAATTTTGGCACTAATTGCGAAACCTTTCTTAAAATGACGGCCAATTGACGCGCTTGTCATGATGTTGCACACGTGGCAAAGCCGGATTGAGTTATTCTCTGGTATGTGATTAATATTTGGCCCGTCCTTCGAGGGAGCTTGATAAGAGTTTTAGATGGATTCAAATTCAAACTGGCTGAAAGCCGATCTCAATCCAAATCGGCAAAGCTTAAAAGCCGGTTTTAAAGTTTAACTGGCTGAAAGCTGATTTAAAATCCAAATCGGCAAAACCTAAAAGTCAGTTTCAAGTTCAAACTGGATGAAAGCCGATTTCAATCCAAATTGGCAAAACCTAAAAGCCGGTTTCAAGTTCAAACAGGCTAAAAACCGATTTTAATCCAAATCGGCAAAACCGAAAAGTCGGTTTCAAGTTCAAACTGGCTGAAAGCCGATTTCAATCCAAATCGGCAAAGCCTAAAAAAGTCAGTTTCAAGTTCAAATCGGGCCGAGCCGATTTAAAATCCAAATCGGCAAAAACCTAAAAGTCGGTTTCAAGTTCAAATATGGCCGATTTCAATCCAAATTGGCAAAACCTAAAAGCCGGTTTCAAGTTCAAACTGGCTGAAAATCGATTTCAATCCAAATCGGCCAAACCGAAAAGTCAATTTCAAGTTCAAATTGGTTGAAAGCCGATTTCAATCCAAATCGACAAAGCCTAAAAAAGTCGGTTTCAAGTTCAAACTAGCTGAAAGCCGATCTCAATCCAAATCGGCAAAGCCTAAAAGCCGGTTTCAAGTTCAAACTGGCTGAAATCCGATTTCAATCCAAATCGGCAAAACCGAAATGCTAATTTCCAATTCAAGATGGCTGACAGCAGATCTAAGTCCAAATCAGCAAGATGTTAGAGGAAATGCACTCGGATAACCTTCGAAATGACATGTCACCGCTTGAAAATTCAAACCCGCCGACATGGGGGACTAGTGAGGGTACAATGATCTAAGGGTTGAATTTAATATAAAAGAACGGCCCACTAAAGAAAGCCCATTGGGTCGTGGAGTTATCTAGGATCAAGAAAGCCACCACGATTTTCTTGATATGTAAAAAGAGTTGTTCTTGGCAACTGATTGGAACTGGCAGCAATGGGTCAAACCGGCAAAGAACGGATCAAACCACCATGGAGAACCAGTTTTTATTTGAATGATCGATCGGGAGTGCCCCAGGAGGAGAGAAGGATATAAAGGGATCCCAGAGAAAAAGAGAAGGGGGACTTCAGACTGAATTCTCTTTGATCAAAAAGGGAGAATAAAAAATGATTTGAGTGGAAAAAGGGAAAAATGTAACTTTCTTTGAACATTCGTATCAATCAAATTGTGTTGTGTAAAATTCAGGATTTCTATAGTTAATGTGTCATTTATTCAAAGTTTTAGCATTAATTAAGCTTATTTAGATCCTGAATCTTGAGTCGCATCAGATGTATATCTAAGGGTGTGTGTTAGTAGAGTTGGTGTGAATTATTATAATGGGTCGCGCGTAGAAGAACCCATAATGTGATCATGAATGTTAAATTTTAGAGGGTGGGGTTAAGAATATAATTTAATTTCATGGGTAGTATGTTAAAATAATAATAAATAAAATAA
Organism: Nepenthes gracilis; assembly: GCA_033239525.1. Lineage (NCBI taxonomy): Eukaryota > Viridiplantae > Streptophyta > Magnoliopsida > Caryophyllales > Nepenthaceae > Nepenthes > Nepenthes gracilis. The sequence continues at coordinate 12,976,614 of BSYO01000007.1, forward strand.
AATAAAATATTATATATGTTTGGAATCAGTTGATTTATTTTGACTCGTCCTTAAGTGATCATTAAATGTTGGCCCTAGAAGTAGGTGTTGCACCACAATAGAATGGAAGAATAGTTAAATAGTTGAATTAAATAAAATAAATTATATATCGTTTCAAGTTTCTCTATTCTTTGTTCCGTGATAAATTCTTTTGTAATAGATTTGATGGCGTGAGTACAATCTTTGTCAGTACCGAACAACAGTTCTATCGTTGTAGTTGTAAAACCTTCTTTGTATTATACTTGATGTAATGTCTTGATTTTCAAAAAAATCGTAATTAATATTATATAATCAAAATTTGGTTTAATTAATTTACGTAAAGATATTAAATTATGAGGAATTATCATAATGGTAAAGAAATTATCTAAGTAAAAGAATAGTTGATCGGCAGAAAATGTTGACCGAAAATATTGAGGTGTTGACCCAAAAATTTAGTGATAAAATGTTGACCGGAAATATTGAGGTGTTGACATTTGTGATAAAATATTGACCGGTATGCTTGTGAGAGGAATGACCGTATACTTGTAAGGAGAAGCAACCGGTATGCTTGTGAAGAGAAGGAAAATCATCAAAATAATCCGGTCAACATTTTAATTGGCTAATTGTGCCATTTTGTCTGGTATGGCAAAATGGCAGTTTTACATAAAATGGCTAGTATGCTTGACTGGTATGCATGTAAGGAAATTGGCTGGTATGGACGAGGAAAATGACCGGTATGAATAAATGGAGAAAGTGACTGGTATGGATATGGCAAAATTACCGGTATGAACGAAATTACCAGAATGGGTAAAATTACTAGTTTGTATATTGAGAAAAATCACCGATTTCAAATGCTGGTGTGCTTTTTGAGGAGAAATGTCCGGATGCCAAAATATCTGGTCAATACCTTCTTGACCGGCGGACCGTGAGGAAGAAACCCGATAGTGCCTTGTTGATCGGATAGGCAATGTACGGGGGGGAAATAGTCCAGTCAACGGAGGGTTGATAAACCAGGCGATGCTATATGAGTATAAGAAATAAGGAAGGATTTTTTCCGAAGATGAATTCTGGAGATGAATTGGGTAAGTTTCCGAAGACAATTTCTGGAGAGAATTGGGTGAGTTTTCAAAGATGGTTTTCGGAGGTCATTTTTCAAAGATGAATTTCTGGAGAGGAATTTCAGAGATGAAGTTGGAACAAACATTGTTCGGAATAAAAGAATTTCCTAGACCAAGAAAGTTGACCGGATTGAACTTTAACTAGAGGCTGGAGTGGTCAAATTCATAGTAGGTGAACTGCTCTACCTGCTCCCACCTGCTCGAATTCTCTAAAATTTTCTAAAAAATGGGATACAAATAAAATACCGGTAGTAGGTAACCTGCCCTAACTACACTCACCTACCTTCTTGCCTATAAATACTGGATGCGGGGGGTTTGGGAGCAAGTTTTAGAAGCAGAGGAAGACAGAGATGAAGAATCAAAGGAGGAAGATAGCTCAAGGTCAGACTAAGTAAGGAAATTTGAAGAAAAGGTTGAGGCAAGTGTACCCTACGATTTTACGCATTAGTGTTTTCATGTTCAACTGGATAAGTTTCTATGGGAATTATGTTATGTTAATTGCTTTCTATATGTTTGAGTTTGGCTAGCAAATATCGAACGCTTATTCATTTGCATCATTGATGACATTCATAAACGTTAGCATGCTCTCTTAAGAACTTTGGATTTTGGCATGTTTAAAGAAGTCCGGCATTTGCATATTTAAAAAAGTCCGATATTTGCATATTTTAAGAAGTGTGATTATTTGTTTATTTGCATGAAGTCTGGTTGTATGTATCATTAAAGAAGTTTGGTTATTTGCCCTTTTTAAAGAACTCCAGTCATGTTTGAATTTCCTCCTTGCAATTGAATTCAGTATTTCAATAAATGGCAAAGTTTAAGCTACAGTATGTGAATAAAGTTTACATTTTGGAATGTTTGGATAGTATTAGTCCGTTTATTTGAAAAACTTCATATGTTAGAAGTTAAGATGAAAACTATATGACCATGGAAAATATGTATAATTCGGACAACAAGTAGAACTCTCAGTTATTTGGCTTTTGATATTTGGTAGATGGCCATCGAATGACAAGGATCTGATTAGAGTCTCCATTAGATTTGCTGTTAAAACTGGATGAAGGATATTGGAGTGACACTTGAGGACTGCCCCTGGGCCATGGGGAACTTTTGGTGGTATTTTTGGACTACGGCCCCGTATGCCGGGTGAAAGGCATTATCGTCCCCTTCTAGGAGTATAATAGGAGGGCATGGCCTTAGATTGTGGGGTGATATACAATCCTTCCTTGATGTTGTCCGCTCCCATCCGGTCTCTAAAGATGAATAAGTTTTTCATAAAAATTTTGAAGGAAAGATGACTAAGAATAAAGAAAAAGACTTCCTAACTTAAAGTAAATCAGTTTCTATGAAAGTGTATTGAATTCATGTTTTATACTCTTGTATGCCAGAGCTCATGTTCCAGTCTTTTAGATTTTGTTTTGAAGTTATATACGCATGTTTTCTGCATTGATAACTTACTGAGCTGTCGCTCACTCTCTTACCCTCAGATGATCGAGAGTGTATGCCGGATGTGAAAGATTAGAGTCAGGCAGTCTGGCTAGGTAGGAGGACGAATCTGGATTCATGTCGCAGTCTTAATTGACTTTATGTATTTTTGGTTATTTTGAAGATTTTGTATTATGACTTTTACTATATTTGTAAACTGAAGAAAAATTGTATGTTTCCACTGAAATTATTTGGCTCGAGAAATTTCAGTTTCTAGTGACATCTCATATGTATCTGGTCGACCGACCTAGATCCATGGTTGGTCAAGAGATGATTGACCTAGTTAAGGTCGATAGAGAACCCTGGCCGACCAAGTTGAGACTGGACAGGTTGAGGCCATCCGACCAATTTCGATCCTGTGCATATAAAAAGAAAATAAATTTTTTCATGCCACAAATTTAATTGCTTTTACGTCCGAACTTAAGACGGAGACGTTAAGTATGATTTTGATGAAGGTCGTATATGGTGGAATATGGTCATTCTGTCACACTTGATCGTGTGAGTATTTGGATTATTGGCTTTCCATGGTTAAGGTTGAGGAGAGTGTATGAAAATATTAAGGTATTTAGTCAAATGAGAGGCTACGATACCTTTATGTGGTGTATGCTTATCCAACACTGAGTTCCATGACCTGGTGGTGTTGAGGTACATTGTTTAGATTGGCGGGATACTTATGGCCATATGACCATTGTAATTTAGGATATCAAGGGTATCAAGGCGGGAGATGCTGAGTTTGACGTATGAGATATCTTCTGTACCTTGTAAAGTCGGAAGAGGAGCATGTTGGTGTGATCATTGTAACTGGTTGAGTTGGATGATGAGCATGCTAGAGAGACATCTGTACTTTGTTGGGCAGAGTCTCTAAGGGTCATGGATTTTGGTCGGAGGTCAAAATTGTGGGCATCGGGTAGCCTGTGCAAGTATCTAGCTATTGGGGGATATATGCGACCTTTAGTTTACATTGGGGAAATAAGATCTAGGAGTTTTCTTGTGATATTCTATGATTGTGACTACCTCATAAATTTTGTTGATAGTATCCTTATATTAGATCCTATGATATTCGGATTCAACGGAATCCATATTAGTTATTATCATTATTATGCTGGTCATTCTCGTTGGCATATGGACTAGAGAATCCCTACTCATCCTTGACATCAGATTCCAGAGGATTAGCATTAGTTATTGGTACTCTTATTATCTTTGTGATATATGGGTCAAGTGTAACCTATCTTGCTTAGAGTCGTATTTACGACATGTGGTTTTGTCAAATGTTTTAAAATTCTTTTGTCTCCGGTTTCCTCCCAATGAATCGGGGACCTACACTTTCTCTCGTATAACGCCTCAAAAGGTGCCATGCCGATACTAGCTTGGTAGCTGTTATTATAAGCGAATTTAGCTAGCGCTAGGTAAGTATCCCATGTTCCTTTCATCTCCAAAACAGAGGCCCTCAATATGTCCTCGAGAATCTGAATGGTACGCTCAGATTGGCCATCGGTTTGGGGGTAATACGCAGTACTGAACTTCAACTCTGTCCATAACTCCTTATGCAAGCTCTCCCAAAACCTCGAGACAAAACGTGGATCTCTATCAGACACAATAGAGGCAGGAACTCCATGAAGCCTCACGATCTTATTTACATACAACTGAGCCAACTTATCACACGAATAGGTCATCCGGATCGCAAAGAAGTGGGCCGATTTTGTCAGCCGATCAACTGTAACCCACACAGCGTCATGATTCCTAGGAGTCTTGTGGTCGTCTGATCCATAAATGTCTTCCCATTTCTAGCTCGGGATTGGCAATCCAAATCGACATACTAGGCATTTCTCCACATGGGCCATGATATCTCTCTTCATGTTTCTCCACCAAAAGTCTTTTTCGAGATCCACGATACCTTTATTCGTTCCCCGGATGGATTGTGTATCGAGACCGGTGAGCTTCAAAATTTTTCCTTCAACCCTTTATCATCCTAAGTTCACATAATCGGTCTCTAAACCTCAAAACACCATCAGCCGGATGTTAAAATCAAGACTCTTTACTCAAATCATTAACAATATCCAAGGAACGGATCATTCACTGCTTCTCCTTAACTTCATCAACTACCTCTAGTTGAATGCAAAGTATGACAGAGCATTCTATTACCTTTGGTATAAATGTTGGATATCACACTGCTTAAGTAATCCAACATCTCCACGATTTGACACGTAGGTGCGCCACATAGCCCGATCGGTGACTCAAAGCATCTGTAACCACCTTGGCCTTTCCTGGCTTGTACTGTATTTTACAATCATAATCCATTAAGAAGTCAAGCCACCTCCATTGCCTCATATTAAGTTCCTTTTGTGAGAATAAGTACTTCAAACTCTTATGATCGGAATACACAAAGAACCTCTCGCCATTTAGATAATGTCTCCAAATTTTCAATGCAAATACCAAACAGCGTTAAGTTCAAGATCATGGGTAGGATAATTTTTCTCATGCACCTTCAATTGTCTAGACCCATATGCCACCTTTCTGTGCTTCATCAACACACATCCTAGATCTTAGGGCGTCGCAGTATCCAAATCGAACCCTCCCGGAATGATCAAAGCCTTGGTGTGGCGATCTTTTAGCTCATTCTTACACAAACTTAGCCTTTTCTTCTCCTCGCAAAGTCAAGCATAGTAATCTGCTAGAAGTTCTCTACAAAAAGCCTATAATATCCCACCATACCCAAAAGCTCCTAACCTCGGCCAAAAGCTTTGTCTGCTCTAATTTGTAACAACCTCTATTTTCTTGGGATCTAAGCTACCATCAAATCATCATGTCCCAAAAACATCACCTTCTCGAGCAGAACTCACACTTACTCGATGTACAATTTCTCATCAAGGAGCACCTAAAGTACATTCCTCAAATGAATTTCGTGCTCCTCATGATCCTTTGAATAAATCAAGATATCATCAATGAATACCACCACAAATTTATCCATGTAAGGCCTGAAAACCCTATTCATCAAATCTATAAAAGCAGCTGGAGCATTTGTAAGGCCAAAAGGCATAACAAGAAACTCATAATGGCCATAACGTGTCCGAAAATCCATTTTAGCTACATCCTCCGACTTGATCCTCAGTTGGTAATAATCGGACCTCAAATTAATCTTTGAAAACACTCGAGTTCCTTACAACGGATCAAATAAATCATCAATGCGCGGTAGAGGTATTTGTTTTTAATCGTGACTTTATTGAACTCACGATAGTCAACACACAACCACAAAGACCCATCTTTCTTCCTTACAAAACAACACCGGTGCACCCCAAGGAGATACACTGTAAAAACCCTTCTCTAACATTAAATGCAACTTTAACTCCTTCAATTCGCTTGGAGGGATTTAGAAACCGGGCTAACACCTGAGCAATGACAATCTCAAACTCGATTTCGGTGTGTGGGCGGTCAGTAACTCCTCTAGAAATACATCCTCAAAGTCATGGGATATCCTTATTTACTATGACTTCGAAGAGTACAGGCATATTCCAAGTAAGCTCTACATCCACTTCTCATTAAATGCTTAGCATGTAGAGCAGAGATCAACATAGGCACCTCCTTTTTCTTAATGCCCTGAAAGAAAAAGGGCTCCATCCCAGGGATGTTAAAACAAACCCGCTTCAGGAAATAGTCAATACTAGTATGGTATTTAGCGAGCCAGTTCATTTCTAGAATCACATCAAAATCACCTATGTCTAACAACGCTAAATCCACAACCAAATGGTTCCCATTCACCTCAACCATACATTCTGGATACATTACATCAAGAATCGCGGATGATCGGTAGGAGTACACCTGGATAATTCACAATCCAAAACACATGGGGCTGTAATACAAACATGCAAATCATGGAAACGAAGGAATGGGTAGACCCGGAGTCAAATAATATGGATGTAGAAACTCCCACAAATAGAAAGAGTACCTTACACAACATTGGGAGAGGCCTCGGATGTTGAATTCTGCATAAAATTTTCCGAGATAGGCTTCTTTCCTTCCATCATTGGAGGTAGCGGGCGCTTCTAGAGAATGTGGCCCTACCGCCTATATCGAAACACACTTTCATCTTATCACGGATGTCCGAGGGCTTTGTCACGGATGTCTCCTTTCCACCGAAAATCATCGGCCGGCGCTCTGAAATAAAAAATGCTTTTTCCCTTATTAGCCGCCCTAGTCCTCTTGGACGGTCCAGAAGACCCCACAGAAAATCCAGCCCTCACTCCCACCTTGCTAGCGGTCCTTTTTGCATAGAACCTTTCCGTCTCCGTCTCCTTCTCATAGATCACTGCTCTGTCCAGGATCTCAGCGTAGGTTTGAAACTTTAAAACAGACAGCAACTTCCTAATATCATCTCGTAGCCCTTGCACGAACTTTTTCGCTTTTCTCTGCTCGTCCTCTACATTAAAGGGTGCAAAACGGGACAGCTCTTGAACTTGGCATCGTATTCTTTGTTAATTGCTCCCTTGTCTCAATTCATAAATTCTTGCTCCTTGATCTCGGAGACTGACGGGAAGTACTTTTCCGATGCATCCTAACATCTTCCGTAATGGCTTCATTAGGCACTCCCATCACCCTTTTCTCGCATATCCCACCAACTATCGCTTCACCTTCCAGTTTTATACGCAAATGTGACCTTTTCTCTATCGGTACAGCCAAGACAAATTATATCTTCTTCATTCTTTTCAAGCACACGTTAATCCGGATCGACTTTCCTAGGAATGTGCGTGTTCAAAATCTATCATATGTCAGGACCGGGAAGTGTCGGAGTGCAGGATTCGGGGCTATGTACTTTTGCTCGCCGTATTCTACTACATTGGTCATCCTCTTCAATAGATCAATGTTGCGGCCTCTCTATCATAAGGCGTGCTAGCGCCACATGCCATTCCTTCCACTCTTCTAATCCTATAATCAAGGCAAACACAAGGATATAAGGATCCAATGGAATAAGAAGGAAATATTCAACAACTTTAAGGAATTTCTACCCAAGCTTAAGAATCAATCTCTTATTCTAACCTAGTCTTAACTTCCTCTACTTATTCCTATAGAAATTCTATTCGATTCAAACCTATAAATGTCAATTAATTCCTACGGCATCTCAATTCTCTAATACGAAATGTGAGGTGGATTTTTTCTTTTTCTCTCAAAGCTTCCGTCAGGGATAGAAACGTGATGAATCAAAACAATTCTTCCTATATCGACAAACACGGGATCACATGTGCCATCTATGGCATAAATCTATAAAAATATTAACTAAGTTTCAATAACGAGATAAGGATGTATAGTCAATCCGTAGTTTAGATCGGAAGTAAACTAATAACCTATTGTATTGTTTACAATACATATCATATGCTTTTGACAAAATTCACATGTTCTAGAATATCCATAAACATAAAGTCAAATACAAAAATCACAATGGCTAATCCTTCACATCGACAAGCTCTTCCAAAAATGTTGGCGCTAAGGTTCCCAAAAGTCTTCAAACAACACCTTTAGTCTATTCTTTCTCATCGTGCGGTAACTCTCTTCTCATCTCAAGGAAAAAAATAATAAAATAGTGAGTCGAGGCGAATGTAATTTTGCAAAGAAAATTGTGATGCGGACGGTTATGTAACTATGCATAAACAGAACGGTTAATCGAATAAAATCTTAGAGAAAATATACTTTGAAAAATTATACTTCAAATTTGAAAATCGGTAAAATAGAAATTAGTAACCGTTAATTAACAAATGTAAAAACGATGTAAAAGTATTGATAAACTATAAAAGAATACTTCACAACTTAACATATCGTGTCGGTACTTTATATTTGGTAATCATTCATATTTATAATCGATGCGGTAACATAACATATCGGTAAAACGATGAACGACACTTCCAAACATATCGGTGCGGACTAGTGATATACCCTACTACCGGGGACGAATAATCAAGGATGGTGTGTTCACTCTAAAATTAACTATCATATGGGTATCCCATCTCACGGATCGTGAGGTATGCCACCCGAAGGTAGGCCGATGACTTCCTCCCGGCCGTAACGCTCCGGGGGCGGGCGGACCCGCAAATAACTCCATGGATAGAGTTATCCTCGATTACCACCGTAAAATCCTAAGGCATGCCGAAGAACCTATCCACCGTAGTCATTTTCCTAAAATAACCATGGAAATCATCTCTTTATCAAAACCTCTTTTGAAATCGCTTTCACAATATACTTTATTAACTTTAAGTATACATGGAAATTTCCTCATGTCGATACATATTTTCAGAAATAAATTATACTAGAAGCTTCATTTTGATGTCAATTAACTTTATATAACAAAAACTGGTTAAAACTCATCAAAACCTATTTATTTTCGTATGGAAAACCTACTCAAATCGATCTCTTACATGTACATATTTCATGAAATTAATGTCATAGATGCCATGTATATATATTAAATCATGCAATTTACTCAAACTACACCACATTTTCAAGCTAGGGTTTCAACACATACTTTTCAAGAGAAATTGAACACTATTTTCATGCTCATTCACGAAATCGAAGCCAAATCTTGCAATAAACATGGATAAACACAAAATCTAACCGATTAATCGAAGGAAACATGCTTCATGTACTTTAAATATGCATTAACATCATTTTTGCAACATTTTCATCAACTTTAAAGCAAGAAGGAATGGTAAAAACGAAAAATAACGTCCGAAGCATACTTGCCTTGACCCGATCTACCGTTATTTCTATCGGGAGTGGGTTGGAACTAGAGATTTCCCCCTTCTTCTCGTCTCTTCTTCTTTTTCCTCTCCTTCGTGCGTACTCGATTTATAACGAAACCAGAACGTGGGTAAAGTCGGGGCCGCGCTCAGCGTGCCTCGCGCTTGGCGGGCCGTGCTCTTGCTTTTGGCTCTTAGCGGAAATTTCCAGATGGGCGCGTCGAGCGGGCTAATTCTTTTTTCACGCTCGAGTGCCCTCATACTACATTCTATTAAATATGTTGATAAGCGAGGTCAGGCCGATTTTTCGCCACTGCTATATTGCGGCGTCATTACCGATGAACTCGGGCATTTTCCCCACCTTTTGCTTTCAACTAACATTTGTTCGTTACATGCTTAGCGTCTTAATGATATTAGTCATCTTAATTACATCTAGTTATCACGTTTTCGGTTCCGGGTCCTCACACCCTAACCCACGAAATTAGGGATTTTTCGTTTCCCTTCCGTGTATCATGAAACTGACCTCAAAATGTGAATCTCACGTCCCAATGATGTACATATGTCCACCGCGGGTTCAATTTCATATGTCCCGACCGTTCGCGTTGTCCGGGAGATGAAATTGCATGAGTATTATGTTGAATCGAGCTCAAAAGATGAATCACCGTGTCTCGGTTGTGCGTATGTATCAACTGGACGCCCGATCTCACAAGTATCGAACTGCTTCACGGCGTCCGGATGTTTAAAAAACAAACTGGAAATAAAATGAGAAATATACATGTTATGCCCTCGTTTAATTGTTATGGAAGTGACGTCTAATTGTTTTGAAGAAATGTAAGCCCCCAAATGTGTATCCATATGCCTAAGTAAGGAAACGAGTCTAGGAGGCTTCTAAAATGATACGTGATTATCGAAGGTTGAAATAAATTCTCTTGTGAACATGAATTGAATTGTAATACCGGGATTAAATCCACGGTCAGAACCGAGTAAATGGAAAGAATCCACATTGTGCATTGTGATAGAATGATCTCCTGATGGAAAATGTATGTGATGGAATGATCTCCCGGATGGAGATGTATGTGATGGAATGATCTCCCGGATGGAGATGTATGTGATGGGAATCCCATTTCCAGTTGTGAATGTGTATAAATATTTTCTCCAAAAACTGGGACCTTGAAACTAGGACCATGATTCATAGGGGTAGTATTCTTAGCTTACTATGTCCATCGCGGTGTGAACCCAAGAAATACATGGCACCTACCTTGGCCGCCGTGGAAGCTGTTTGTGGTACGCTTTAGGAAACTACGTGGGAAGAAAGGATTGCCACGGTCCCCGTGGGGGATATGGGGCATGGAGGTGGCCGGGTTTGGCCTAAAAAATGAGCAAGTTGGTTGAACGCCACATAGTGGAGATGTAGTCGTTCGTTTAGTGTTGCATAGTGGAGATGCAACCGATGAAGAATCAAAGGAGGAAGATAGCTCAAGTTAGTCGTCCCATTAGCCCTGGGTCCGCAACGATGATATAATAAGGAAAATACCTAATCGATGTAATCGAGAAAAGGATTCCCGAGGCAAATTCATGTTATTGAGATTACTTCCTTCTAGATTATTTGAGAATTGAGTATGATTATATTTGCCGTACGCTCACTCTTGTTGTTTTTTCCTTCTAGATGAGAACACTTAGCCGGCGCCATATTAGTTAGAGTAAGGAGAGAGACTTGCATTAAGGGAGTTGCTGGACATCGAAGCTTGAAGATTGTGTTATGTTTATCATATTAGAATGTAAACAGCCACTCATGGATGGATGTGACTTATTGTTATATTATGGTTTTGTTATGCTTCCGTAGGTTTTTGATGATCTAGTTATTCTTCCACGTTTGTGTTGATGTTTCTAGATTTTGTTTCTTCCTAGACGGCATCTCTCTAGGTCTAGTTCCGTAGTTGGGGATACTGTGATTGGAGCCATGGATAATATGGCTGATTATGTGATCCTATGTATTTTGTTGTAGGTTTTGTATTTATTATTTTGGTTAGATGTGTGCTTGTACAAGATGTATTTTAATAGGTTGTATTTTTGGTTTCGTCCAGTTGTAGAGAAAACTCTGCTGAAATTTCTTTAAAATACATAGGTTAATTATGGGCTTTAGTTTGTGTTACCATTGACGGAGGTTATTTATTAGAAAAATAATCCGATCCGTCACATCACCCATCGTAATATAGTCCGTGGTTCAAGTTTTATTATACCATAATCTTTTAGGGGAAAGTCCACCACATCCAATTTAATTCACATTATCTCCATTCGGGAGAATCAATCGTTCACATATCACATATCACATTGTGGATTTCTCTCCGACCACACATATGATTATTACCTCCCATTTGGATAGTTCATTCATAATATTTCTAGTTCATTTACAATCTTAATCTCCAACCGGGAGATCGTTTCAATCATATATTCAATTATGGGTTAGCCCCTCCGCATACTTTGTACAATCTTAATCTTTCATTCGGATTGAAATCTTTTCACGATTCAATTTACATATATGAATATCATAAATGCAGGAGATTCTTATTATTGAGAGCCCAATTCGGCTTTAGGGCTTCTGGTTAACAATTATCTTCACAATTAGTTATCGAATACATTTTTCAGGATAAGCAATTTAACATATGCAATTATATATGTAACTTAACTAACAATTAAACATGTGAAAATTATGCAAAATTCATCAAAGGCTTGGTGAACAGTGCACGTGAACAGTGCACGAACGTGTATATTGATTAATTTACGAAATTTCGGACATCCAATGGATAATCTAATGAATCCAACACATAGGTAAACATATTTTCAAGTCAATTTATGCATCAATTTCAAATTTTGTGATCAAATGAGGTCCGGGCGTGTGTTTAGGGTCGTGCAAACGAAAATTCACAATAAACCTCCAAATTAGGAATCCAATCGGTAAATTAACTTACATAGAATATGGGTAATGATGTTCTAATCTCAATTTTTGCAAAAGCCCCATAAATCGGAGGCTGAAACCACCCGGATGCGTGGTTAGGATTTTGTGAATGTGGGTTAGGGTTTATGTGCGAAATTCGTATAAATCCTTAAATTTGGGCATGAAATTCATATATATACATGCTAGAGTCATGAGTCTCACAAATACATGCATGGAGTTGGGTATCAGGATAATAATACCCAAAGGAGATCAAACAAAAATAAAAAAGAATGAAATAGAAGGGTATGGATGCACTTGCTTCGACCCGGTCTTCGATTTCTCCAACTAGCTTGAAGCTGAAATTTATCCCGAGGGCCTTCATTTGGTCATTTCTCTCTCTTATCCCTCCCTCTCTCTCTACCCGAACGTTCTTCCATCCTCCTAAAAAACGCATCCCCAATGTCTTAAAAAGAAACCCGCATGCAGCTTTTATGCATTTTGGCACTCGAGCACGCAACGATCGCGCTTTAGGCACCAACATGCTAGAATTGGCGCTCCTAGGGGGCTTGAGCACACGGAGGGCGCGGGTCAAGGCCGCGTCAAGCCTGCAGCAAGCTTAGTTCACATTTTCACCGAACGGGACCCGTTTTGACCCTTCTAACCAAATGTTTCACATCTTGGGATACTAATTTTGATTATATTATCTTAATAAGTCAAGATTATCATAATTTAAAACTTGAAATCTAATTCACGGATTAACTTTTCACGGTTTACAACTTCGATTCTCACTTTTGCCAATTCCGGATCTTTGGACTTTTCAATTCGATTCTTGTCATGTCCTTTGATCTCGATTCACTTATTTTAACTTAGTTACCTCCCAATTACTATAATTCAAAATCTAGAACCTCACAATTCATTTTAACTATATCTTAAAAATCGGTACTTTACATTTCAGGCCTACAGCTATTCGGTCGTCGGCTACATTTAAAATCTACAACTACTCGACCAACGGCTATATTTATGGTCTGTAGCTACTCGACCATCATATATGCCCCACATGTACCCCTGGGGCTCAGAGGCAGTCCTCATCCTTCCACAGTAATATCCTAAGGCTTGTTAAATGTATCACCCACTGCAATACGTGGCTAGGATAATCATTGAGTCACCATTATAATACCAATGGCATACTAAGGATTATTACTTTTGTAACAAATTCCATGGTCCTGTTTTATGATTTCTTATTCTTTTGAGGGAAGGTCCACCATACTTTATTTACAATACCTCCATTTAGGAGAACAATTCGATTATATAATACATTGTGGATTTTCCTCCGAATGCTTGTACAATTTTTATCTTTTCTTTGGATTTAAAGTGTTTTCATGATTCAATTTTGATGTGTGGATATCATAATGTATAGAAAAGATTAGAATCTCTTACCACCGATAGACAAGTATCACTTTGGGGGCCTTTGGGACATAATTCCTTTACAATGGAGCACAAACACATATTCCCAGAGCTTACAATTAGACATATGAAATTCAACATAATGTTCATTACAATTAGATAGGGTGGAAGCATGTAAAATTTTTATTTATTTCATGTGAACTGTGCCAGGGCCGTTTTAGAGCTTCCGAACATCACAAATGGGTCGATACTTGTGGGATCGGACTCCCAGGTCGATGTATGTGTATAATTAGAACATGGTAATTCATATTTGGGGGGCAAATAAGCAATAAATTTGAAGGGAAGGGGTGAACCCGAGTCACCAAACCGAGCAAATTGGAGGGCAAATCGGACGATAAACGATAAATACCTTGAGCAATAATCATGGGTTACATGTCCTTCATGATTTTGGATGTGTATTAGGATGAAAATACCCAAAGAAAAATGAATAAAAATTGAAAGAGAGGAAAAAGAGGGTATGAATACACTTGTCTCGACCCGATTTACCACTTTTATAACTAGCTCTTGGACAGATTCAGACTCAAAGACCATGATTTTCCTCCTTCTCTCTCCAGCACTTCGTTCTCTCTGTCTCTCTATATTCTGAAATTGGTCGAAAAATGAAACAGGAGAAACCCTCACATGTTTAAATACCCAACTGGCACCTCTGGTGCCTATCGGGCAGTAACCGAGTGGTGCACTACTTGTTTTCACGCCTTGGCCCACGCTCGAGCTGTCATCGAGCGTAGCAGTTCTGCTATTTCTGCCTTTGCCTCGCCTCGTGCACTCCTCGAGCACAGAGGTTCTGCTATTTGCGCCCGAGTGGCACCTCGGGTGCTAGGTAGGCACCGAGCACTACTATCCCACACATACTTCCGATACTTAATTTCCCCACATGTTAATCCTAATTTTAATTGTTATTATTTTAATTACATTCTAATTATGATATTTTGGAACTTGAACCTCACATTGTCTCTATTATGATTCCTAGCATATTAGTCGGTGTCTAAGTGAAGATATCTGCTTTGTTCTATAAAAAATAAATAAAACTCCTTTTTAGATCTTGGGCTAGCAAAGAGCCAATCTAAACATACTTATCCATGTCTGCTGAATTTAGACAAATTTGAAGAGTCAACTCTTCGAGTTATTCTTATTAAAGAGAAGCCTCATCCCGAAGATCAAACTCCTTAGCCAGTTAGGTAGGTCTTTGGGCCATTAATTTGCATTAAATGGAAACTTTGTCTAGAGATTTGGTTTCCCATGACTTCTCTAATATCGTATCTAGTTGAAAGCTTAATTTTAAGATGTGAGATTCAAGTGGCCACTCCAAATATTGTTAAGCACAATCGGCCCAATATAGCATTGTAAACCATAGAAAGATCTACAAGTAGGAAGGTTAACATTAGGGAGGCTATTTTCAGTTATATCACCAACATAACCTCTAGTTGCACTATTCGCATCACTTGGACCAATTTATTGTAAAGTCTATATAACGTCCCATTTGACGATTCCATCTAACTGCTTATAAGTCCTATCTTAATAAATGTATTAAAGTAAATAATATTCTTTAAACTTTCATTATCCATAAAGACTTATTTCAATAGGTAGTCATATACTACATCAAAATTGAGCACTAATACACTAAGAGAGTATAAGTGGGAGAAATTCCATATGCCAGATTGATGTTATTAAAACTAATGACAATATAATGTATCCCTAATTTGTATCTTTTGTTAGAGGAAACCTTCTCAAGATGATTTAGAACCTTTTACTTGCAAGTTTAGTAGACATTATATTAATGACTCCTACCACCACTTGGTTTTATGCTATTTAGTTTATTCCTCATCATCTCTGGCATAAATTGGAGTGGACTTAGGGCATAGCAAATATTTGTTGAGGAACCCCTTTTATATTAGAGCCTCAATCTCATTTAACAATGTCCAAGAGTCTTAAATATTGTTCCCCAAAAATTGGTAATAGAAGTAGTACTTTGACTAATTATCTCTTTTTAGGTTCTTAACTGAGTTGGACCACTTTAGAAATTTTGATTTTGTATTTGTATCAAAATATTTATCCCGGTATCATTCGAGTGACATATACTCTCTACGAATACTAGATCTTGTCCTCTATTATTTTCTCTGATCTCAATCGGAAGAAATGTTGTCATTTCTTTTCTTCCCTCCATCATTTGACTCTAGATGACTAGCATAACCTAATCGGTTTGATTGCTTTGCCTCATTAACCTTTTCTACGATGATATTTGTTGGGGTGATATCATTTGCCTCCAAGAATGGTTTGGGGTCTTATTGAACTAAATATTTAAAAAAGTCTCTTGACTGTATAATTATTATGAAGGCATTCAACTTCATTTCATTGATGAGTTTCGATATACCTATAGCCTCAGTATTAAATTTGGCCAGAAAACGCTTTAATCTCTCATTCGGAGCCTATCAAAACCTGATAAGGTGTTAGAGTTACTTTTCTTCCCATTAATTAGAGATGAATTGTGATAGAAATTGGTCCACTAATTTTTATAAAGACTGAAGAGAATTTGATACTAACCTATAGAATCAAATTCTCGCATTCCTCTTTAAATTTAAAGGAAAGTAGAAGTATAGTGGGGCATCATCTAAGTTTTAGAAGCCAAGCATTGTTTGGGAGTGGTTGAAATGATCCATCGGATCAGTACTTCCAACATAAGGCTCCGACTTTGATATTTTAAACTTGTGATGGTGCTCATTCCTCTTTATCTTTGGGGGTAAAAGGTGTAAAACTCATTTTGGTCATCTGCCTTAATAGTGTTTCCTAAAAATAACCTATTGTTTAATCCTTTTTATAATTTGCTCTATTTTAGTGGTGGAGGCAATTCTTTTAGCATTGAAAATGTCTTCAATTCTAAATAATTAGTAGGCTGGTACCAGCTTAGTTGAGAGAGTCATGGGCTTGTTGCTTCATGACCTCTCCTTCTGATTAATTGGGTGTCCAAAATTTTTGGCATATTGAGGATTTCATTACACAAGGCTATCTTACATAACTTTGAAGTTTAGGTAATCTTCAAGTCAAGAATGAGTAGCACAAATGGGCACCTCCAGAGCTCTTAGAATCTTTAATTAAGTATGGATACCCTTTGAGACAACTTTCTTTACTTTTAACTTCCTTTGAGAGGTTGATACTTGCATCAGAAGAACCTTGACCTTTCGAGTTTGGCACTCAACTCTATTCCATAAGGACTACAATATCTTCAACATGTCTTAGATCTGAGTAGCTAAGTCCCCAATAATAGGATTGGTTGATCGGCTAGCACTTTTGGAACTACCATCTTGTATGACAATGTTACGGGATGGGATATCTTTTGGTAGCTGGCTTGACTGTCCCTGTACTCACAAGTTCACCAATTTTGCTTCATAAAAAGCAAGAGTTCTAAAATTGATACAATTTCGATCGATTAGGAACAAATTGGATAATCACATTCTCACAAATGGTGCCAATTATACATACCTCAGATCTGGATAGTCATTCGAATAAAATTTGGATGATCTTGGGAACCTTTTAATCTGGATCTTATATATCACAACAACTAATAATAGATTCAAGGATACCAAACTCACCCCAAAAATATTCCGTGACACCCAAGTGAAAAATATTTCTAGAAAATTAAGATGCTGAGGATTAGAGAGAATAAGAAATTAAGGACTTAGTTCTATAATTTTTTAAATTCACAAGTATATAGAGGATTAAAACTTTATACTTACTATTTTTATAAGTTATTCAAATTCGATCCCTTTGTTTAAGGAAAATATGTATATTTATAGTCGTATTTTTGATCGATATATCCATCCTAAAAAAATATGATTGCTTATTAATTAAGCTATGTTGCTTAGAAATTGATCAATATATCCATCCTGAAAAAATATGATTGCTCATTAATTAAGCTATGTTGCTTAGAAATTGAATGATCCAATCATTAGATAAACTTTGAATATAATGTTCATTCGTTAGACACATTAATTATGGGGATTGTAATTCTTTCATATTTCTCGAGGATGCCAAGTCACACTATTCCATAGCCTTGCCAAAAATCCATAGACAAAATCACTTCTCGGCCGACCAATTGGACTCTATGTTTGGTCCCATCTCAAACTTGGATTAAGGAGAGTGTCCTTGAATTTGATTTGACTGTTCATCCCTTGATTTATGTGGCTATTCATCCTTCGATTTATATAATTGTTTGGTCAAATTTATTAACAAAGTAGTTGTTCAGTATGTTAATATTTTACATTATCAATAGTCCAACCATTTGAATATCCAATAATTCAATTGAATTCTCTTTCATTTAAGGCCTGATAACTCAGTTTGTTTATATCCTTCCATGGGCTGATGATTTGTATGCGCCACATAACAATAGGTTGAGTTGATACATCTTCGATTGTACCTAATAAAATTACATATTCACTTATTGCACTAATTTTTTTTTTTTTTTGGGGGGGGGGAAATTCCTGAAGCAATATGTATATGTTTAAGATCTTTAAAGACAAATAATTTTTAGAGTTTTTATGTTTTATTAATCGAGTGCATCGTTTCACAGATATACTGCATATCACTACGTGGAGACCAAACGTCACTGGTTGAATTAATTTTAGTTAGCATTATTGATTCAAAAACTATATCCGATTTATAATGTGAAAAATCAACTCACATTACGTTTCAAAGTGTGATGGGATATTTTTTGACAAACCTGAATTCAAGCACCTTTGAATATACTTCTCCAATTCTTGATCTTCTGATATTAGGATTAGATGATCAAAATTTATGATACGTTTGTCAGTTCCTCTTAATACTGCCCTTTCTTAAACAATATATGATCGTTTTTTTTTTTTTTTTGTAAATTTTCATTTGAAATTTAAAATGCCTGGCAGCTTTTGAATATTACAAGTTATAATTTTTTGTTTCATTTAAAAAAAAATCAAATTTTCTTGACCATTTATTAATTTAGTTTTAGAAAATTGTCATACATGACCGCAACAAAACCGAGAGGTGGCTAAAGATATCAAGAATACCGACATAGACATAGATTTCAATTCTGGGACATTAGAATCTATACAAGTATATTCGACTGTGAAAGATCTGGATAATTATTCCATTCTCCTTCACCAAATTATAAAATTAATGAGTTATAATTAAATTATGAATCATACTTAATTAGAAAAGTCATCAGCCATGATTAAATAATACAAAAATTTATTAGATTTGGAAGTTGAAGATTGAGAGGGTGGAGAATAACTTGTAATGAAAATCGGGGAGAAATAGATTTACTGGAAAGATGACTATTGTTAAAATCCCTAAAATCGAATTATTGTATGGCTTATTAAGCCGCATGATCTTCTTTGATGGGCCAAATTGAAGCGATTCCGATCTCCATTACTTTGAACTTGGCTCTTACACATCACAACTAGAAAACTTTCACAGATAGATAGACAGATAAAAGGAGTAAATGAATAATATGTGGATACGAGTAATGAGAAATTGAGTGTTTGAGTGTGTTCGGTTGGGGAACGGCTTTAGGAGATGGAGTACAGAGCTCCAAGAAG
Source organism: Nepenthes gracilis (assembly GCA_033239525.1). Classification (NCBI taxonomy): domain Eukaryota; kingdom Viridiplantae; phylum Streptophyta; class Magnoliopsida; order Caryophyllales; family Nepenthaceae; genus Nepenthes; species Nepenthes gracilis. Next base: position 12,995,917 of record BSYO01000007.1, read on the forward strand.
TGCACCAGGTTGATAGGCAGCTTAGAGGTAGAGGACTAAGTTTCGATGAGTGCACCTAACTGAATGGTGGCTTCGAGGCGGAGGACTAAGTTTCAAAAAGTACGCCTGATTGATGGGCGGCTTAGAAGTAGAGGACTAAATTCTGATAGGTGCACCCGACTGAGAGGTGGCTGACTAGAGGGAGAGAATTATGCATTCGTCGAGGAGTGGCGGGCTGATAAATGCACTCTTAGGCGAGTGGCTAATCGGAGGTGAGAAAGATTCCTAGGCGCTGATAAAGAGGAGAGGGATACCCGTCAATCTCCTTTCTGGTTACAGATGGAGGGCATCTCCACGTCATGTTTTACGAGTCACCTTCACCGGTTTTAAAGCATAAGGACTTAGAGTTGGCATGAGGCCTACACACCCTTCGGTTGGAGGATAATCAGACTTCACGGGAGACAAGAAGGGAGTGGGTATGCTTTCTGAGTCTTCTCTCTATATGCTCATTTTTTTCTCTTCTTCTCCCCTTTTCCCTCTTCTCTCTCCCTTCCTCCAGAGGAAGGAAGGCATTTATAGAGAAACTGCTAGATCATGGGCCAGCTACCACTGGGGCACTGGTGGCATTGCAGTTGTGTAAGGTACCAATTTCTAAAATATAATAAATATGAATAATTAAGTTAATATAAGTAGATCAAGGTCATAGGATGTAGGAGGAATTGGATTGAAGAGCCCAAAAACTCGGAATTGGCAAAATCAGGAGCCTACATTGTAAACCATGAAATGTTAATCTGTAAGTAAGATTTGATTTTTAAACTATGATAATTGTGATTTATTAAGCTAATATAATCAAAATTAGGGCCCAAGAATGTGAAAAAATTGGATTAGAAGGGCCCAAGAATCTAAACATATATTTTAAAATACCCATATATTAAGCATATATATATGTTTATTTTGTGTTCGATTTGAAAGTTATTGTGAGGTATTGTGCATCGTGGAAACCCTAATCCCATGCCCCACCATTTCTCTCATTTATTTTGGGGTTTATACGTGATTTGGCTTTAGAAAATTGGAACCCTAGCTTTGTGAATGCTTTTACCTTAATTATTTGATATTTATTTACATGAATTTTGTACATGCCTTTTTGTATGTTCCAAAATTTATGTTGGGTACTTTGTATGAAGGAATTTGTTGTCCAAAAGTCACGGTTTTGTTTAGCTCAATATGGCAATGATTTTCTAATTTTTTCCAAGCTGTATATTGATTTGTACGTGTATTTGAAATCATATAAAGATTTAAATTCATAAGAATATAAAAATATATATCCGAATAAGTCTATAAGAATACAGAATATTTATCTGTATTTGTAAGAATATGGAATTATGAATTTGTTTCCCAAGTATATGAAATATGTATTTGTTTCTGCAAGAATATGAAATTGAATCTGCAATAAGAAATTAAAACTCTATAATTTGTTATCTGTCGTCAGTATCAGTACTGTCATTCGTATCTATAATTTGTTATCCATTGTCAGTATTGGTATATGCCATCCGTATCTGTTATCTATCATTCTGTTGCTAGTATTGATATCTATTATCAATATACGTGATCCGTTATCCGTTTTCAATATCAGTGTATTTGTACAGAGTTTCCAATTGAAATATGAAAAAGTAATGATGAAATTGGATCAAGTATTTGTGTTTCACAAGATAGTATTTCTTGACATGTCTTAAGATATTACAGAGGTAACGAGGAAAATGCCCTACCATGGGGATTTATTTGACAAGTTTTGTATGCTTAACCATCGACAGAATTAGTGGCATAAGGCCTTTTGATTATGTGGATGAACATAATGTAATAACTCGAATATTTTTATCAAAGTTAATTTGGGTTTATTTATTTTTGAATAATTTGGGTGTGATAGAAAATTAATTTAATGTTATAAAAATTTTGGAGAATAGTTAGAATTGTTGGACCAATGCCTGGACTGCGCCCATTCAATCACTCGGGTATCGATTAAAATTTTGGATTAAAAGAAAACGTAATAAATAAATATATAATGTAATATAATATATATATATGAATATATATTATATAATAATAATAATAATAATAATAATAATAATAACGTTATTATTAACATTAAAAATGAAGCAGAAGGGAGAAACAGGTGAAGCATATTCGCGAAGAGAGAGTACAGCGAGGGTTTTGCAAAAGAAAGAGAAAGAGAGAGGAGGAGAACTGCTCCGGCAGAGGTGGCGCATGGGCCAGTGGTGGTCGTTATGTAGTTGTCTAAATCGTTGTCTAAATCATCCAATTTGGTATCGGCAAACCCTAACCCCACCCCTAAAATGGGATTCCCATTTTTCCCCATGTATTATGTTAAATTGACATCAAAATGTGAATCACCACGTCCCAATTATATATATATATCGACCGGATGTCCGATCTCACAAGAATTGACCCGTTCACGGCGTCGAAAGCTCTAAAACCCCATATATACTGTTCATCCGAATGAAAAAGGAAAAATTGCATGCTTCTACCTCCATATATGTTAAATTGACCTCAAAATGTAAATCACCATGTTCCAATTATGTAGATATATCGGCCGGACGTCCGATTTCACAAGTTATAACCCGTCGCGGCGTTCGGGAGCTCTAAATGTCCCCTGACACTGTTCACTCGAGATGAATGTATAAATTTGCATACTTCACCTCCATTTAATACTTATGAAATTTATGTCTAATTATTCATGTTAAATTGTAAGCCTCAAAAATATATATTTGTGCACCGGAGGCAAGGAAATGTATTCCGAAGGATCCTAAAGGGATATTTGTCCATCGGAGGTAAACAATTCCAAACTTTCTCATGGAATTAAATTGAATCGTTGTAAGGTAAGAAAGGTGAGAACCGAGCAAGCAATTGGAGGAAAAATCCACAATGTATGCATAATAGAACCGATCTCCCGGTTGGAGATAATGTGAATAAAATGGAATGTGGTGGATCCTCCCTTAAGGAAAGACTGAATCTTTAAACTAGGACCATGGACTTATATTCACTCGGTGGTGCCCTCTGGTTTGCCACGTACATCACGGTAGGAATCCAAGGAATACTCCGACCGCTCATGGGGGTGGGTGATGTTTGTGGTATGTCTTAGGACACTATAATGGAAGAACGAGGATTTCCCTGGTCCCTAGGGAATATGGGGTGAATTGTTATGGCCGAGTGTTACAGGACTAAAATGTAGCCAATGGCCAAGTGCTGCAGGCCTAAAATGTAGCCGATGGTTGAGTACTGCAGGCCTAAAATATAGCCGTGGGTTGAGTGCTGTAGGCCTAAAATGTAGCCATGAGCTTTAGAATGCATAGCGAACACATTTTTTTTCTTATTCTCTCACATCGTTGGCTAGTACGACTTACTGACCCTCGTCCACAAAGATTAATGAAAATGTATAAAATGTAATTAATGTAAACATGTGTCCCAGGTGATCCTAGATGTCCCCTTTCCTCTCATGTTTTTGTTTCGTTGAAAGTATATGTCTTCCTCCATCCATTTTTCATTTTCATTATTTATCTACCGGTTATAGTGATATATGATTATATTTGCTAAGCTGTACGCTCACCATTGCTATCTCTCTTTTCAGATGAGAATGTTTTGGTACCCGACGAGACTAAGTAGGCAATAGGAGTTTGATATGCAGCCGATTTCAAGTGCGGAGCTTGAGGACGTAGTTGTGTATTATGTATGAAATAGGAACTTGTAATTAATTTTGAGTACTTAGAAAATTTATATTCTGCGTCTTTTGTGATGATGATTTTATTGTGAATGATTGTATGGTCATTTTTCGCAGTATATATGGTTATTATGCTACCGCATGTTTTTCTTATTGTGGTTATGATGTGTTTTTCTTTAGCTGGCATCCTTTTTAGCCGACGTTATACCTGAGTTATAATGTTGGTGCCACCTGTGGTGTCGTGGCAGTTGGAGGTCCCGTGGAATTGAGTTGTCTTTATTTGTAAAATTACTGTGATTATTGTATAGGGTATTCTACCCAATTTTTTACATAAATCTATAATATTAATTATGGGCTTTATTATGTGTTTTGTTGACGGAGGTTATTTAAGAAAAATAACCCGATCCATCACACATAATCTGTTTCCTTAATGTCTGCTCTATTAATTGGTAAGACCTATTGACATTGGTCCTCAAAGATAAATATATTTTTGCATGATTTTGAAGGCAAAAAGGGATCAGAAGTAAAATAAGAAATCTAAATGTAATATCTGTATCCAAAGGAAATCAGAACAAGTTATAAAAGTTAAATGTATTTCGAAAATATATTTGATCATGCCTTTATGTTTATGTACGTGAATCACAATCCTATTCCGTCTTCCTTTTATGTTTTAAAGTATAAATGTGCATGTCTTTGATTATAATTGTACCTTATTGTGCAATTGGCTTACTCCCTTACTGTTTTGCTACTTTCAGATATGCACGAGCTGAGGCCTAATGAGAAAGATTAGAGGTCGCGGGTTGCTTGGCCTTGAAGGATGATTTTTGTGGATTTGTTCACATGTATGGAGGACTTGTGTATTTGTTGGATGGATATGTTGATGTATTTTGTTTATATTGATGATATTCAGATGAGTTTAATTTCCACAGTGTATCGATGATTTTGTATACTTTCACAGATTATTATAGTTCGATGTTTGGTACCTACCGACATCTCTATATCCCGATATTGTATCCGGAGATATGACATTGGAGCCACATATTTATTTGTGAAAAATTTTGAATCTTGTGTATGTTTTGGATATTATATCCATTTTTTATGGATATTTACTTTATGATTTGTATTTAGATTATTTTGACAAACATTAGGATGGATGATATATAGTTTATTTGGTCCGTCACAAGTTGTATCCCCGAGGAGTGCTGAGATTTTGTCTTTCCTTTTTGGCTGCATTGTCTTTTTCTGACAATTAGAGGCACAATAGGATGGCCATAACTACAACTGATTCAACTCCTATGATTGCGGAGGGACCATCTGTAAGAAACAATCACGTGCGTATGCCTACTGTGCTGGAACTGCTGAGCGGGTGCTATTAGGCCGCGATTGATAAATGAGCCAAGTAGCCCATATCTTAGTAGGCAGATCTGGATTGCACAGATTTGGGCCTTAGGCCATGACGACCTCTTTTTTGGGCCGAAGCTTCTGGCATGTCATCTCTTGCAAGCTTGATTCTAAGTCATCTTGTGGATGTCAAGCTCATCAATTGTATTATTTATTTATTTATTATTCAAAAAAGGGAAGGAGGAGTGGGCAATAAATCAGGGTTGCCTCTCACTTCACCTCAAAATTGAGACTATTAAAATAAATTTAATGTGTTTAATTTTTTAAAAAATAATTTTTAATAAAACTAATCTTTTAAAATATATATAAATTATTAAATTCATATCTAATAATTTTAGATTGGACATGAAAGAGCAACACGTTAGGGGTGAGGGCAGCCCTGGTGAGGAAATTAGAAGTGCTCAACCTTTTAAAAAGATAAAAATTAATTTTTAAAAATTTAATCCATTTATTTTTAATTAAATAATTATTATTTAATAACTAATTTTAATTCAATAGTACAGCATACAAGCCACAATGGTCTGCAGTGCAATTTAATGAAGCAACAAAGTAGCCATTGGATGCAATAACTGCTTCAGGGGAATGGGCTGGGCTTGTGTAGAGGGCATCAGCTCTACATGTCACTTCATAGTCTGCTACTCAACATGACGTGCGGGGTGTGATATCTACCCTATCGTAGTACCAGCGACACAACATGTGAGATCTTGATCCTAAAATATGATAATTATGGATTAATTATATGAATGAGAATCATGTTTAAACTTAAAAATGTGGGAAAGTTTGGTACTGAAATAAAATAAGGTGAAATAGCCAAGGGAGCGCCCACTTGAGCGCCAAAATGCGCGAGCAAATGCTCACGGACCACTTGAGGAGAGGCGGAAGTGGCTCCTGGGTACGAGCAGGGTGCTCAAGCGCACTTCTATGCAAACGGCTGCTCGAGCACCGCTCGACGGGCTCTCAAGCGGCACACCACGGGTAAGTCATGTGATTCCTTCTTCTTCATGTTTTTAAGGGAAGTTGGGGTTCATTTCAGCAACACGCACGACAGAATGGGAAGGAGAGAAGAGAGGAAGGAGAGGGAAGAGAAAGGAAAGGGGAAATCTTTCGATCCACTCCAATCAGAGTCATGGTAATTGTAAATTGAGCTTAGACAAGTGTGCCTTAGGCATTATTTTCTATTTTTATTGTTTTCTTGTATCTCTAAAAGTGTATTTATGCTTTAAATACATGGTTTTGCATATTTACTGTGAATAATACCTGTAAATAATACCTATTTTTCTTGATTAATCGGTCAGATTTTAAGTTTACTTATATATACTACCGATTATACCTCTAATTTCATGAAAATACATGTATTTGGTGTCCGTTTATCGTCCGACAGTTTTGGCTAAACCCTAGGTACGAAAATGAAGGGTTTTAATAATTTTTACCTATAATTTCTGTTATATAAAAGTTAATCTGTACTGAAATGAAGCTCATGATATATTCTGTATCTAAAAGTTTTGTATGTACTTATATTGATAAATTACGGTGGACTTCTGAACCAAATCTGAAGGGTTTCAAACTATTTTTGTATATTCTGAAATGAAACAGAATAATTATAAACTGTTACTGTATGTTCTGAAACTGACTAAAGAGTTAATGTGAAACTCTTACTGATTTCTAAAACTGAAAAGGATTTTAGTTATGAAATAAGAAAGAAAAATATTTCTAATATTGTTAATTAGGACCCGTGATTGATATATAGTCAAGTTAGGTTTTGCGGCATGTCCTAGAACAGTATGATGGTAATTGAGGATAACTCTGTTTATGGAGTTAGATGTGGTCTACTCTTCATCAGGGTATTAACTTAGAGGGTAGTTACTGTTACCAACCGGCACTACTGTACTGAATCCCACGAGAAGAGATATCCCACGAGATAGGACTACTGTTACTGGCCTTGATTGTGTGTGTATTACAATCTATCATCGATTATTCGTCCCCTCTACTAGTAGGATCTACTGGTTGGGTCCTTCGCTGATAGAAAAGAAATTTTCTATAATTTACAGAGTTGAGACTGATTTCTGTTTTCTGAAGCATATTTTATCGATTTATGGTTTCTGAAGCTTGATTTCACTGAATTATGCTTTCTCTTCTTTCTTGTGCTTTTCTGCTACCACCGTAATTGAGTACTTCTATATTAACTATTCATTTGCTCTTATGTTTTGCATAGAAGCAAGTTTTACTGACTTCTAATTTTCAAAACTCAGTTTAATATCAATTTATGCTTTCTCTATTTCCTTATACTAACCTGACCCCGAATGCTTTCATGTTTTGATAAGATCACATAACTATTCTACATAACAGAATTTACTACATGCCTACATGTATCTTGCTGGATTTTAGCTCACTATTTTACTATTTTTTTCTCTAGATGAAACTATAGAGCTTATACCTAACGAGAAAGAGTGATTCAGAGCTCGATCTGAAGACTTTTGGAGATCTAAAATATTTTAAAGTTATTTTGGAGAAATAATTAGATGTAAAGGCCTGATTTTGATATATGATTTTGTATATAGATTTTTTGCATATGGATTTTTGTATATAGAATGCATGCGATACATGTGATGAAATAGAAATTGTGCTTCCGCAGGTTTATAATTTTGCTTCTACCATATACTTTCTGGTTTCTGTACAGATCATTGTTGGCATCTCTCATTTGAATTCTGATATAGTAGATAGGATTGTTGAATTAAAGTTATGGATGACATCTGTGGTCCTGTGAATGCATGTTGTAGGAAAATTGTGGTATAAATAGATAGTTATGTGTATGTACTAGTTTATTATATAGGTTTTGTATAGGTTTATATTTCTATTTAGCTCAATTTTAGAAAAAACTCTGCACGTTTTTTCCTAGAACCTTAAGTGAGACTTGGGCTTCTGTTCCTGTTATGAATGATGGAATTAACTGAGGACAAAAAAAAATCCGTTCCGTTACAATTGGTATCAGATAAATGAGATACCTTAGGAATTAATCAATGTAAAGGTGAAAGTATAGGCTTGAATTTCTGCACTGAATTTTTATGGGAATAGGTTGCAGTAGTTAAGGCAACTAGGACTTTTAGGAATTAGTCCTTAGGGTAGGTTTAAATTTTATTAAGTTATTGAATATTTCTCCATTTAACTGATTTCTTGAAGTTATAATGTTGTATTTACCTTGATTATAGGATGGCTAGTAGAAGGAATAGAAGAAATAGCCGTGGTGGTGCTAATACTCCCAACGATCGGGAGACTGCATATGTGGATTTGTTGCAGAGAATGACGAATGTGGTGGAATCTATCGAGAATAGGCACGTGGCTCCAGTCCCTGCACCCGAGCCAGCTCCGGTATATCTTGCTTCTACAACATATGATAGATTGAAAGCGGAGTGACCACCAGGTTTCGTAGGAAAACCTGATCCGATAGAAGTAGATATGTGGCTAAAGAGGATGAAAAAGATATTTACTGTGATTTGGTGTACCAATCAGAAGAAGGTCACCTTCGCAGTATATAAGTTAGAAGGTGAAGTAGATAGCTGGTGGAGCATGAAGAAGAGGAAATTGGGAGTGCCCGATGATGCTATCACTTGGGATATATTCGAGGAAGCTTTCATGGAAAAGTACTTCCCATCGAGTCTCCAAGATCAAAAGGAGTAGGAGTTGATGAGGCTGAGGTAAGGAAATATGACGGTGATGGAGTATGACGCTAGATTTATTGAGTTATCCCGTTTTGCGTCATTCTACGTAGAGGATGAGCTGAGAAAGGCAAAAAAGTTTCAATAAGGGCTACGGGACGACATTAGGAAATAATTGTCGACCCTGAAGCCCCAAACGTATGTTGACATTCTAGATAGGGCGATCATTTCTAAAAAGGAGGTGGAGACAGAGAGATTTTTTGCAAAGAGGACTGCTAGCCGGGCAGAATTTAGTACTGGATCTAATGTTGGATCTTCTCGACCATCCAAGAAGGCTAGGATAGCTGATATGGGGAAGAGCATCGTTCCAACTCAGTCAGTGATTGGTTCTCTGTGGGAGAAAACATCCGAAGCAAGCGTGTCGTAAAGTATCGGGAGTGTGATTTTGGTGTGGATAGCAGGGCCATATGGTGAAAGATTGCCCATTGCCTCCGAGGCTAGAAGGGAAGAAGCCTACTGTTACAGCTAAAGCCTTCGCGGTGACTGTTTAGAACTCGAATGCATCCCCGAATATTATGGAAGGTACCCTTTCTATTTATGGAGTTCCAGCTTCTATCTTGTTTGATTAGGTGTCAACCCACTCTTTTATTTATGCACGATTTGTATGTTGCATTGTATCTACCTCGTGTATTTTTAATTATGAATTGTCTGTGGTTAACTCCCACGGATCCCTTATAATTACTAAGGTTGTGTATCCTTGATGTGTGGTTGAGGTAAATGGAAAATGTTTGGTTGCGGATTCGGTGTTGTTAAACATGGGTGATTTTGATATATTCTGGGGATGAACTAGCTTGCTAAATAACATACCGGTATCGATTGTTTTCTGAAGAGGGTTTGTCTTGATATTCTTGGAATGGAATCCTTTATCTTTCAAGGCATTAGGAAGAAGGAAATACCTGTGTTAATTTCTGCTTTACATGCCAAACATTTGATAAAAAGTGGGTGTAAAGCCTACCTAGCATATGCCTGCACCATTGGGAGTTAAGTGTGCCGGCTAAGGACATCCTAGTTGTTTGTGATTTTGAGGACGTATTTTCGAAGGAGTTACCTGGGTTGCCTCTACACCAGGAGATTGAATTTAAAATTGCTATTATTCTTGGTGTTTGTTTGATTTCTAAGGCCCCTTATCGTATGGCTCCGGCTGAATGGAAGGAGTTGAAATTGCAATTGCAGGAACTGTTAGACAAGGGCTTTATCAGATCTAGTGTATCTCCTTGGAGAGCACCAATATTGTTTGTGAGGAGGAAAGATGGGTCTTTGAGATTGTGTGTTAATTATCGCGAGTTAAATAAAATCACGATTAAGAACAAGTATCCCTTGCCGAATATTGATGATTTATTTGATCAATTGTAAGGATCTCAAGTGTTCTCAAAGATTGATTTGAGGTTTGGTTATTATCAGTTAAGGATTAAGCCGAGGAATGTGGCTAAGACTGCTTTTCGGACGGGTTATGGCCACTATGAGTTTCTTGTTATGCCGTTTGGCCTTACGAATACTCCAGTTGCTTTTATGGATCTGATGAATAGGGTGTTAAGGCCGTATCTTGATAAATTTATGGTGGTGTTTATTGATGATATCCTGATATATTCAAAGGATTATGAGGAACATGAGACTCATTTGAGGATGGTACAATGGTGCTCCGCAATGAAAAATTATATGCTAGGTTGAGTAAATGTGAATTCTGGCCAGAAAAAAGTAATATTTTTGGGGCACGTAATTTTTGATGGTGGTATTTTTGTGAATCCAAAGAAGGTGGAGGCTGTTACAAACTAGAGTAGACCAACTTCTGTGACTGAGGTTAGGAGCTTTCTAGGCATGGTGAGCTATTACAGGCATTTTGTAGAGAACTTCTCACAGATTGCTATATCTCTAACTCAATTGCTGAAGGAGGCTAAGTTTGAGTAAACTAAAGAATGCAATTAGAGTTTTCAGGAGTTAAAGGATCGCCTGACTACCACCCCAATATTGATCATTCTAGAGGGTTCTTGAGATTTTGAGGTATACTGTGACACCTCTAAGGCGGGTTTGGGTTGTGTACGAATGCAGCATGGTAAAGTAGTGGCATATGGGTCTAGGCAACTAAAGAGCATGAAAGAAACTACCCGACTCATAATTTAGAGCTAGCTACTGTTGTGTTTGCTTTGAAAGTTTGGAGACATTACTTGTATAGTGAAAAGTTCCTTGTGTATTCTAATTACAAAAGTTTGAAGTATCTGTTTTCACAAAATGAAATTAATATGAGACAAAGGAGGTGGCTCGACTTCTTAAAAGACTATGATCGTGAGATGTAAAGATAAGCTAGGGATGCATAAATGTAATATTTACAGATGTACATTATGATGATGCCATCGATCTAACCGGAGTAATATGTGACCATGTCAGGTTAAGTGATATTAGAGATTTGAATGTTGGAATATTTAAAGTTCGAACTGATGGAGCATATCCAACATTATGCTCGGGATGACAGGATGCTCCTATCTTATCTTCAGATATAACCGGAGGTAATTAATGAAGTTAAGAAGAAGCAACTTAATGATCCATCCCTTGTGAATATTATGAGTGATTTGAATAAGGATTCTCAAGCTAATTTTAATGTTCGAACTGATGGAGCATTGAGGTTTAGAGACCGATTATGTATACCAGACGACAGAGAATTGAAAGAAAAAATTTTGAAGGAGGCTCACAGGTCCCGGTATACCATCCACCCTAGGACGAATAAAATATTTTAGATCCTAAAATTGTGATAGAAATTAACAAGAGGAAAACTTTCATGATAATCGTGGAGGAATAATGTAAGAGAGATATTTTGATAGACTTTTATGTGGAGAAATGCCTTGTATGTCAAAGAATCGAAAGATAAAAGAAGGAATGCCTTACTATCCACCTTATTATAGCCATGCCTATCCCAAACTGAAAATGGTAAGATATTATTATGGATTTTTTATCCGTAAATTGTATTCGAAAGATGCGGGAGGAAGACTCTTAGGAATATGTGACGTCAATTTATGGGATATAGTTGATCGGAAGAAAAATCGAAAAAATCAGCCCATTTCTTGGCGATCGTGATTCGGCGGTGGCAGCGTATGTATTCTCGTGATAGACTAGCCCAATTATATGTAAGTGAGATTGTGAGGGTCCATGGAGTTCCCGAGGCAAGTGTTCTATTGTATCTCTTTTGATGTTTTGTGTATTTTTGGGAATCCCACGGGGTTTTATCTCGAGGTTTTGGAAAAGTTATGCATAAGGAGTTGGGGTGGGTTTTACGGAATTTTGGGGTTTCCGTTCAAGATCATGACATATTACCCCCGTCCCAAATATGAATAGCCAATCGAGCTTTGACTTAAGCGTCAGATTCTTGAGGATATGTTGAGGGCCCTTCGTAAAATTGGATCCTAGAAATGAAAGGGACTTGGGATAGCGAATAAGATTTGACCGTTAACTCGGGCTGAATTTGCAATTATTTAAATGCCGATAATTATAGCTGAGGCACAACAGCAAGCACGACGAGGCCATTGTATCGATCAAAATAATGCACCTTTTCGGATGCTTTTTCTTTATGCCGATTATATGGGAGGAAATGTAGATGTTTAAAATTACGAAGCATGTTTCACCGGGTTTATCCATGTTTACGAAGACGGAAGCAAAAAGATTTTAGGTCCTAAAATTGTGATAGAAATTAACAAGAAAATCAAACTTTGAGTTCAAAGGTTAATCAAAATTGCTTTTGAAAGCCGTAGCTTCTATTATATGAAGTTAATTGAGCTAATGTTTGACCAGAGGAGGAAGGAGTTGAGTTTTGTGGTAGGAGATTTTATTTTTCTAAAAGTTTCACCATCCAAGGGAATGTACAAGGAGTGCCGTTTTGGATAAAACGAGCCGTCCTCAAGTCGCCAACTAATGTTTTACCATAGGTCCATTTGAGATTCTATACGGAAAGGATAGCGGAGGTAGCTAGTTTTATAGCCCATAGTGATATGATTTATGAAGTATGAGATTTACCACCTAATCGATTGAAAATGATGATTTTGCATAGACATACATGATGTATTCCATGTATTGTGCTTCGAAAATACGTCCACTATCCTGCACACGTGATTAAGTACGAGCCCTTGACTATTGACAAGGATTTATCCTATGTCGAGGAGTCGACACAGATTCTGGATCACAAGGATCAAAGGTTGCACACTAAGACCATTCCCCTGGTGAAAGTGCTCTAGAAGAATCATTCACCGGAGGAGGCCACTTGGGAGCGCGAGGAGGAAATCCGAAGTGAATATCCTCATTTGTTTTCTTGAGATACGTAGCTCTGTTTAATTTCGAGGATAAAATTTTTTTAAGTGGGGGAGAATGTGAGATCCTGATCTTGAAACATGATAATTATGGATTAAAAATGTGAATGAAAATAATGTTTAAACCTAAAAATGGGGAAAAATTAGGTACTAAAGAAAAATAAGGCGAAATGGCCAAGGGAGCGTAAGGCGCTCGAGCACCCAGTTGAGTGCCAAAATGTGTGAGCAAACACTCGCGAACCACTTGAGGCAGGCAGGAGCGGCCCCCGACTACTAGCAGGGCGCTTGAGCGCACTTCTGCAAAAACGGCCACTCGAGCACCGCTTGATGGGTGCTCTATGAGGTCTAAAAAAATTAAGAGGCTCAAGGTTGGGGTCGAAATTATTAACCGATCTTCAATGAAACGTGACAAGGAAGATGGCTTAATTAGAATAAGGAGCCTTGACCGAAAAGTTGACCTGAATAAATTAATAGCAACTAAAGCCAAAAGCTAACTTTACTATTTAGTTAGAATCTAACCAAACATCGACTAAATGGAGAAGTAAACTACCCCGTTATAGTCTGAGGAGAAGTACTCGAGTAAGTAAACTAACTTACTTACTCCCACCTACCCTTTGAAAAGAGGTACCGAAGCAAGTGACTTACCCCACTTACTCCACCTAACCCCTCCCCTATAAATACTCAGCTTCTACCAAGGAAGCTGGCACGAACAACCAGCGAGAAGAACAGTAAGGAGCAGAGGAGAGAAAGCTTCCAGTCGGTAAAGGTGAACAAACGGTTGTCAGGCAAGTGTATTTTGGACGTTACTCTTTTAAGTTTTGTTTTTAAAACTGCCGCAAGTGTACTCACCTTTTTAAGTTCATGTTTTTGATGCAAGTATAACCAATGATGTTCAGTTATTTCATTATGTTCACACGCATGAAGTTTAAATTATTGCATGATTCAAATGATGACCAGTCATTTAATTATGAAAAAGTAGACCGGCTTTGTAAAGTAACGTATAAGCTCTTTGATTTGAAACCAGCCTTAAAGAATAATTGAAATCGGCCTTGCATTGAAATTTGAACCCGGCATTTGCTCTTTGATCTTGAAATCGGCCTTAATCGAAACCGGCATGATATGAAACCAGCATGCATAATGTGAACTCGGCTCTTTGGCATGATAAAATTGAAACCAACTTCCCTTAGTGCAAAAAGAAGTCCGGCCTCCACCCTTGGATAAAATCCAAACCTGCCCCTGTGTGAGGTAAAAAGAAGACCGGCCACCTTAAGCCTCAATCAAGTTCGGCTTCCCTTAAGCCTCAATCAAGTTCGGCCTTCCCTTAGTGTAAAAGAAGTTCGGCCTTCCCTTAGTGCAAAACAAGTCCAGCTCCATCCTTGTGAATCAAGACCGGCCACCCCTTGTAAATCAAGACTGGCCACCCTTGTTAAATCAAGACTAGCCCTCCCTTCTTCATGAATCACAACCGGCCTTGTAAGATGAAAAATCCAAACCGGCCTTGTGTGAAGAAAATTAAGTTCGGCCTCCCTTGAATGATAAATCAAGTTTGGCCTCCCTTGAATGATAAATCAAGTTCAGCCTTTGCATGAAATCAAGTTCGATCTTGCATGATGAAATCAAGTTCGGTCTTGCATGTTGAAATCAAGTTCGGTCTTGCATGTTGAAATCAAGTTCGGTCTTGCATGATGAAATCAAGTTCGGTCTTGCATGTTGAAATCAAGTTCGATCTTGCATGTTGAAATCAAGTTCGATCTTGCATGTTGAAATCAAGTTCGGCCTCCCTTGATGAAAAATCGAGTTCGGCCTTCCCTTGATGAAAAATCGAGTTCGGCCTTCCCTTGATGAAAAATCAAGTGTGGCCTTCCCTAGATAAAAAAATCAAGTTCGGCTTTCCCTTGATGAAAAATCAAGTTCGGCTTTCCGTTGCTGAAAAATCGAGTTTGGCCTTCCCTTGTGTAAAGATGAAACCGGCCACCTTTGAATATGAAATTGGAAACCGGCCTCTACATGTTTGAAATCGAAACCGTCTTGCATGTTGAAATCGGAAACCAGCCCTTGCATGTTTAAAATCAGAACCAGCTTGCATGTTGAAATTAAAATCAGCCATTTGAACATAAAAATCAAGTTCAGCCCCTTTGCATGAAATCAAGTTCAGTTTTACCTTTGCATGTGAAATTAAGACCAGCCTGGCACATTATTTTGAAACTGGCAACTGTAATGAAAGTTGAAACCGGCTTTATGATAAGACAAATAAGTTTTGACTCTAGCTTTGGGAGATAAGGTTCTCGGCATGCCTTAGGACATTAAGGTGATAATCGAGGATAACCGAAGTGAAAGCCGTCCTCGGGGCTTTGTACAAGGAGGTAGTGATAGCCGTCCTCGGGGCTTTGTACAAGGAGGAAGTGAGAGCCGTCATCGGGGCTTTGTACAAAGAGGTATTGCCGTGATTGTGAGGAGATGTGCACAATCTATCCTCGGTTAAAGCCCCCCTTCCGTTATGAAATAAATAAAAGAAGTTAAGTTATGATCTACATTGTGTTATGCCCAATATTATCTGTTCTGACTTTCAAATTTGCTTTTCCTCGGCCAAATGCTATGTGTATTTATGATGCCTAATTTTCTGCATTAACCGTCCTAAGTGTTTTGCATGATTTCGGCCAAATGATATTCTGTATATATATCTGTAACTGTTGACAACACAAACGCTTTATGAAAAATCTATATGTATCTTGTTGAGCTCCGGCTCACTATTTTCAGTTTTTCCCCCCCTCAGACAGAAATTTAGAATTTGTGCCCGACGAGACGGAGTGATCAAAGCCGACTTGAAGGATTCGTAAGGATTTAGGAGCACCTTTTTGAAGATTGCAGTGGAGAATCAATTAGTGTATTGAATTGTTAGACTCCATAAACTTTTGTAATTGGACATTTGTGCCTATTCGGAAATGAATGTTATGGAATGAATATGAATGTTTTTGCAAGATGTTAGATTGGCTTATGCTATATGTTTTATGATTAAAATATATGAATCCTAGATGGCATTTGCGATCCTGTGGTGGAGAAAAAAAAATCGGTTCCGCCACACGCTCGAGTGGCACTCCATGGCTAAGTCTCATGGTTCCTTCTTCTTTGTGTTTTTAAGGGAAGTTGGGGTTCATTTTAGCAACACGCACGACAAAACGGGAAGGAGAGAAGAGAAGGAGAGGGAAGAGAAATGAAAGGGAAAATCTTCCGATCCACTCCGATCAGAGTCACGATAATTGTAAATTGAGCTCAAACAAGTGTATCTCAAATGTTATTTTTTGTTTTTACTATTTTCCTATATCTCTAAAAGTTTATTGATGCTTTAAATACATGGTTATACATATTTACTGCAAATAATACTTGTTTCTCTCGATTAATCGTTAAGATTTTAAGTTTACTTGCATATACTACCGATTATACCTCTAATTTCATGAAAATACATGTATTCGGTGTCCGTTTATCGTCCGACAGTTTTGGCTAAACCCTAGGTACAAAAATGAAGGGTTTTAATGATTTTTACCCATAATTTCTATTATATAAAAGTTAATTTGTACTGAAATAAAGCTCCTGATGTATTATGTATCTGAAAGTTTTATATGGACTTGATGTATTATGTATCTGAAAGTTTTATATGGACTTATACTGATAAATTACTGTGGACTTCTAAAACAAATCTGTGGGGTTTAGAACTGTTTCTCTATATTTTGAAATGAAACTAAATGATTATAAATTGTTACTGGATGCTCTGAAACTGACAGAAGAGTTATTGTGAAACTCTAATTGATTTCTAAAATTAAAAAAGGTTTTCAGTTATGAAATAAGAAGGAAAAATATTTCAGATACTGTTAATTAGGACTCGTGACTGATATACAGTTAGGCTAGGATCTCCGACATGCCTTAGAACATTATGGTGGTAATCGAGGATAACTCTATCCATGGAGTTATATATGATCCGCCCTTCCTCAAAGCGTTAACCTAGAGGATAGTTACCATTACCGACCGGCACTATTGTACTGAATCCCGCAGGAAGGGATGTCCCACGAGATGGGACTACTGTTACTGGTCTTGATTGTGTGCGTAACACAATCTATCCTCAATTATTCGTCCCCTCTACTAGTAGGGTCTACTGGTCAGGTTCTTCACTGATAAAAAAGAAATTTTCTATAATTTACAGAGTTTAGACCGATTTCTATTTTTTCAAGTATGTTTTACTGATTTACGGTTTCTGAAGCTTGATTTCACTGAATTATGCTTTCTTTTCTTTCTTGTACTTTTCTGCTACGATCGTAATTGAGTACTCCCAAGTTAACTATTCATCTGCTCTTATGTTTTGCACAGAAGCACGTTTTACTTCTGATTTTCAAAACTCAGTTTAATATCAATTTATCCTTTCACTCTTTCCTTGCACTATCCTGACCATGAATGCTTTTATGGTTTGGTAAGATCACAGAACTATTCTACATAACAGAATTTACTGCATGCACTTTGTTGAATTTCGGCTCACTATTTTATTATTTTTTCCCTCCAAATGAAACTATAGAGCTTGTACCTGATGAGAAAGAGTAATTTAGAGTTCAATCTGAAGTATTTTGAAGTTAATTTGAAAAAATAGTTGGATGTAAAGACCTGATTTTGATTTATGGTTTTGTATATAGATTCTATTCAAATGGATTCTTGTATATAAAATGTATGTGATACATGTGATGAAACAAAAATTATGCTTCCATGGGTTTATAATTCTGATTCCATTATGTACATTCTGGTTTCTCTACAAGTCCTAATTGACATCTCTCGTCTGAATTCTGATAGAGTGGATAGAATTTTTAAATTAAAGCCATGGATGACATTTGTGGTCCTGTCAATGTGTGTCGTAGGAAAATTGTGGTATAAATGGATAGTTGTGTGCACGTACTGGTTTATTATACAGATTTATATTTTTGTTTATCCCAATTTTAGCGGTAACTCTGTCGTTTTTTCCTAGAACCTTAAGTGAGATTTGGGCTTCTGTTCCTGTTCTAAACGACGGAATTAATTGAGGATAAAAAAAATCTATTCCGTCACACAACACATTTAACATCTTTGGACATTGAATTGCACCCGAATTCACAACCATGTGAAAATTTTGAAGCATAGCATATTAGAATTACTGTGTTAATCTCATTGTAACATGTTACTGTGATGTACCGTATTTCTGACTAAAAATCTGAGAGAGTTCTAGTTGTAATACGATCGTCGATCCAATGCAAAAACATGTAAAATATCATGTACAACATATATAATTCCCATATTAACAAACACAGGATCCAAAAGCCATGATTATCAACATGTGGCACCGACATCATAACTTCGAATATGACGTCGGCTCAAATAAGATGTCATTAGGTACCAATATAAATCATAATAACTTAGAGAAGTATGTACACCATCAACACAGTGGAAACTAAATTACAATATATATTATCATCACACACATATATCGGTAAACAATTTTCATCTCAAAATAATACAAAGTACTCCATCTCATACAAAAATCACAAAACTAAGTCCACAAAACTCTTTCTCCAAGATCTGCAGCCTAGCCAACTCTTAAGCTCTACTCTACCTCATTAGGCAGATGTTTGTACTCATCTAAAGGAAGAAAAACAATAAGGATAAGCCAAATGCTCAGTAAGTGTAATATAATTAAGGATAATGTACAATATATTCAAAATAGAATAGGGAAGGAGATAGAAGCATGATGTATGATGCATAGCATGAAATATGAACAAATACATTTCTGGAAAATAAATAACTTTCCATTTCATCTTTCTTCTCTTAGAGTTTCAAAATATGTATAAATTTCTTAATCCTTGCGGACATGGGCTAATGGACCTAACTGACTAACGGTGTGGGAGAACGAGGAAAGGAATGTGTTTGTTTCTACACATTTTAAAGCATATAATAGCACAATTTAACACCCCGTGGCAAGCGGTATACTTTTAACCCGATATACAGGGCCATATCACATATGCCACTATGTCTCCTATGGCCTAGAGGCAGTCGTCATATTTTCACAGTAATATCCTAAAGCATGCTAAGGATATTTTCATTTTATCTTTCTTCTCTTAGGGTTCCAAAACATACATAAATTTCTTAATCTTTGCGGATCAGGGCCAGTAGACCTTGTTGACTAACGGTGTGGGAGAATAAGGAAAGGAATGTGTTTATTTCTACACATTTTAAAGTGCATAACCATGTAATTTAACACCCTGTAGTGAGCGGTATACCTTTAACTCGATATGCAGGAATATATCACATATACCACCATGTCTCCCGTGGCCTAGAGGTAGTCATCGTATTTTTACAGTGATAACCTAAAGCATGCTAAGGAATATTACTCGCTATAATACATGGCCAGGATAATATTTAAGTTTTCACTGTAATGCCTATACCATTCCAGAGAATATTACCCTCTAAAATACAAATCTATGGTTCAAGTTTTACCATTTCTTATTCTTTGAGGAAAAGTCTACCAAACTTCTTTCACAAAGTTTTCACTCCGAAAGAATGAATTATACATATATAAAATTGTGGCATTCCCTTTGTATACTTACATAATTTTTATATTACTTGTGGGTTTAAGTCTTCACATGGCTTAAATTATTTGCATGAATATCATAAAATATGAAAAAAATATAATTCTTACTACCGTGAGCCAAACATGACTTTAGAATTTCTGGATAATAAATTTCTTTCACAAATGTACATAACGTAATTTTTGAAATATACAATTGAGCATATACAATTACACATAATTAAATACCAATTAAACAAAATGAAATCATGTAAAAGTCCCAATTAATTCGGGTGAATAGTGTCGGGTATGGGTTTTGGGTCTCGTATGTACAAAATCGAATAAAACTTGAAAAATTAGGCACCCAATCGGTAAATAAGCATATTCAAGACATGAGTTTTCATTATCTAAAGCCAAATCATATATAAAAGTCACAATAATCAGTTAAACAATGTTTGGGCGTAGGTTAGGGTTCCGACGAATGTAATTTTAAATAAAACTATCAAATAGGATATACAATCAATAAATTAACATATATAATGTATGAATAATGATATTCTAGAGCAAATTTAGGCAAAAGCTCAAAAAATCAGAGGGTGAAGGCATTCGGGCACGGAGTTAGGGTTTTCGGTGCACAAACTGCGTAAAAACGATGAATCAAACAACAAATTGATAAATTTTCGTGCCCAAATCATGGGTTTCACAAAATATGTGTATAGGTTAAGTATCGGGACAATAATATCGGATGGGGATCAAACAAAAATTAAAAAGAGAGAACAAAAGGGTATGTGTGTACCTGTCTCGACCCCATCTATCACTTCTCTAACTAGCTCAAAGTCGGAATCGGACTCGGGTACCTTGGCTTCCTCCTTCCCTCTCTACTCCTTCATGCTCTCTCTCTCTCCATTTCTTCTTCTCCCCGAACACATGCCTCTTGGTTTTTTCTTTTTCATCTTCTTTTTTTGTTTTATTATTATTATTATTATTATTATTATTATATTTCCTTTTCTTTTATTTTAAATACCCAAATTACTACTCGGGCGGCAATGTGGGCGCACTTTAGGTACCAGCCCAACTAATCTTGATATTCTTCAAATTTTCATAATATTTAATTATTTTTTGTTACACCCAAATTATTTAAAATAATAAATAATCCTAATTAAATTGAATAAAAAATTGGGATATTACGTTCTCCCTCACTTATAAAAATTTTGACCTCAAAATTTAACAAACCTCAAAATTTAACATTCGGGGAAAAAAATTTCTTTGAAATTTCAGCTTATGTTCTGCTGTTACAACCTTGAAGAAATGATCCTTCCTAGATAACTTTGACCAAATGAATTACCCTAATTCCCAATATCTAGTATTTCCTATCTAAATTTAGCTTGGAACCTTATCACAAGACAAATTCATAATTCTCCACAAGGTTTAATTCAACCACATACTCATTTTCTTAGTCATCGAAGCCTGGGAAACTTCTTGATAATTTATCAAATTTAAAAATAACCCAAATTCATTGATCTATGTTGGACACCTAGGTTATGTAATAGCTATAGGCCTATGAAAAATTTCAAAGATATCAACACAACTAAAGCAAGGTCATTAATCCTCAGATTACGATTAACTAAGGAAACACAATTAAAATGATCTCCCAAAAATTCAGCACAGCTTCAAATCACCACCGAGGTCTTGAAACCTAAATGCTCAGCAAAGTTTTTATCTCGTTAGCATACCAAGGAGCCAATCTAGTTAACCCGCACAGATTACCCAAATTCGCGATAAATGGACCGTTGTCGAAAGCTAATCCACAATTATTCAAACACCCAAAATCCTTACTGTTTTAACAACCCTGAAGCAAAACCATAAGGATTTCTCATCTCATAATTTCATAGTTTCAATACTTCAAATATGATTCTACCTCCCAAATCATGAGCACGACATCCCATTAACCCAAATATTGGAAACTACTCATGGCTCACCATTCACATCTCCTACGAAGTATCAAAAACATGTTACGTCTAAAGACTCCCAACATCATATTATCGGTCCTAATGTTCGCTTTTCTTAGAAGACACTGAGGTTCATCTCCACAATTCTTAAACGGGTTTACCCATTTGCACTAATACATGATCATATCTTCTATATGACATGACTAATCAGACCTTTAGGATTAGCTGGACAATAATTACATCCATAGGAAAAACCTATAAATCCTCAAAGCAAAGACCACAGTTGTCAACTTCAAATCACAATTAGAGTAACTCTGATCATGGACCTCTCCCTCACTTATTCCAAGGGCATTCCCCCACATACGAGGTAGGAAAAGTATAATCCTAGATTTTTCAATGACAGACCGTATTTTCTACCGAAAATTCGGCAGAGTTTCCTTTGTAATAAGGAAATTTGTAAATACAAAAACCTGTACAAATCCCTATACTATACATAATACATCCAACAATCTCAACATCCGATAACATACAACAACACAAAATTTCATAAGATCCAAATGCCACTACTTAGCTGTGGCTCCAACGTTTTGTATCTATACACGTCGGCCAGAAGAGAGATGCCACTAGGTACCTGCTACAAACCATAATATCCTATGAAAGTATAAATAATTTCAAATGACAGTGAAAAACTAAACTATTTGATCATCAATCATTTTGTACAATATACATTAACAAACCTTACTTATAAATATGAATATGTATAATTAACTATAATCTATAAGAACTATAAAATATAAATCTTCCGACATGGTCTTTCAAGTCCAGAGTCTAGTCCACTTCTAATCTCTACTTTATCCCATTGGGAATATCAGACCTATGCTAATTTGAAGGTAAGGAGAAGGGTGAGCTACAAGCCCAATAAGTGCGTTATAATCAAGGATGGTAGAAATATAAACGAAATAAAACAAAAGAGACATATGATCATATTGTGGATGCGCAAATATAAAACATAATTGAACAAGCTTTTGGAATGCAATTGAATTTTCATATTTGTCCTTCTTTTCTTTCAAAAATAGATTATGCATTATTATTTACCTTTACGGATCAGGGTCAGTAAACCTTACTAACTAAAGGTGCGGGAGGATGAGGAAGGATCATGATGCCTATATGATCTAAGGCCAAATGACGTAATCAACGTCCAATAACAAACTACCTAAGAAAGGTCAAACACCACATGGCATAGCGATATGCCTATCACCCGGTCATATATGGTCGATAAAATGCTACCCTAACTTATTGTAGTCTAGAGGCAGTCCTCATCCTTCCACAGTAATATCCTAAGTCTTTCTAAGAGTATCACCCGCTTCAATAAGCGGTCGGGATACGCGGCCAGTGTAATCCTCGAGTCTCTACTGTGATACCCATGTCCTGCCAAGGGATATTACCCTTCGTAACACAATCCATGGTCCTATTTCACATGATTCCTTATTCATTTGAGGAAAAGTCCACCACAATTCAATTTACAATAGCTCTATCCAGCAGAACAATCCGATCACACAACATATTGAGGACTTCCCTCCGAATGTATTGTAAGATCTCGATCCCCAAAAATGATAAATATGGAGAAATTAAGTTAATAATAATCATGATTAAGTTTAAGAACAAGAAAAAATTGGTACCGAAGCAAAAGGAGCAAATAAGTAGAAATAGGATCGGCACTCGAGTGGTAGAGGCACAATTTTATGAACAGGACTACTCGGGGCTTGCCCGATGCGAGGCGGGAGTAGGAGATGTGTGACGGAACAGATTTTTTTTTCCTCAAAAGCTTCCGTCAAACAGATAACATGATTAACGGTCTAAATATAAGGCAAAACTTCTGCAAAAATTTCGACAGAGTCTCCTTTGTAATCAAGTTGAAAACCCAAAAATACAATCCTCGTATAACCATCCATAACAAGCACACAACTATCCATCGTTCACAATTCCTACAACAAACATTCATTCACATGTGCCATCCATGGCACAAACCCATAAAATATTTACTACTCTAACAGTTTATTAACGAGATGCCATCTAGGACCTCGCATAATAAATCCGAGTATATAGCGGAGTAAACTAAAACCCTGCAGAAGCATAGCATTTTCTCTTCTACTATCATACAAATCATATGCTTTCTTTACAAAAATCAACATGTTTTAGGACATCAAAAATCATAAGATTTGTATACAAAATCATATGCAACTAGGCCTTTACGCCGATAGGCCTCTCCAAAATAGCTCCACTATGCTATGGTCCTCAAAAGTCTTCAAGAAGCTTCTCTCTCTGCTTACTTTTCTTCGTCAGTAAAAGCTTTATTGTCTCATCTGGAGGGGGAAAACACTAAAACAAAGAGCCGAGGCCCCAGAAGGTACATGCATATGAACTCAGAAACGATTATGCCAAAACGATCATATAACCATGCAAAACCATAATGTTTAATCAAACATCATCGGAAAAGAGAAACTATAAAGACCTGCTATAACGATATTAAATCTCATGCTTCATAAATCATATCACTATAGGCTGTAAAACTATAACTATAAACTTTACTGATGCATGGTAAAATCGAAACGTACTTTATACTTATTAATCATCATCTTTTCACTGTATACGATTTATTATCATCTTTTTATTGTAGTATAGCATATCGGTAAAACATTAGTCGGTACTTCATATTATTTTCCTCCTTGTACCAAGCCCCGAGGACGGCCATCGTTCCCTCCTTGTACCAAGCCCCGAGGATGGCTATCGTCACCTCCTTGTACCAAGCCCCGAGGACGGCCATCGTTCCCTCCTTATACCAAGCCCCGAGAACGGCTATCATTCCCTCCGTATACCAAGCCCCGAGGACGGCCATCGTTACCTCCTTGTACCAAGCCCCGAGGACGGCTATCGTCATATTTATGTTAAAACCCCTTTTCACAATTAGACTTATACAATACATTTTCAGCTAACTTTAAATCCACATGGAAATTTTGTCGTATACGTTCGTCGTATTTTCAAAACAAATTATAATCGAAGTTACATCTCGATATCAATTAACTTTCATGTAATCAAGCTTCGGTTAAAAGTTACTAAAACCCTTTCATTTTCGTGCTTAGTGCATCGCCAAAACTTCCAACATAAATCGGTCTCTAAACAAACCTTATTTCATGAAGTCAAGCCATAAATCCAAATATACATACTTAATCATACATTTAAACCATAAATCCCCAAAATTTCAAGTTAGGGTTTGGCCACATTCTCTAAATATCAGAATAACCACATATCACTTGTTTATACATGAAATCGGGGCCACATACTTCAATAAACATGAACAAACATGAAATCTAACCGATTAATCGAAGGAAACAAGCTTCAACCTCATTCTTACAACATTTTCATAAACTTTAAAACCTGAAAATCGGTAAAAACGCAAAACGGCGTCCGAGGTACACTTACCTGAGCACGCTCTACAATTATTTTACCCGGATCGGATCGGAACGGTGGTCTCTCCCCTTTCTTCCTCTTCGTACTTGCTGTTGTGCCTCAACTTTCTCTCTCTACAAACACATATCCTTTAATCGGTATTTAAACAAGGAAGTATTACACAATATCGTCCGATATTTTCGGAAGAGTAGTATCCATGTACAAGCAGACGTGAACAGTGCACACGTGCCTGAATCGGTTGATTCTCGGAATTTTGGACATCCAACAGTAATCTATAGAACCCGAGGCATGGGTAACTATAATCTCAAATCAATTTATACATTTAACTCCAAATAGAAGCTCAAACGGTGTCCGGCACGGGTCAAGGGCTTCAAACGAATTTCTATTAAATTCCACAATTTCGAATAAACAATTACGGAATTATTTCAAGACTCCCGGATGCCACGAACGGGTCAAATCTTGCGAGATTCGGCATCCGGTCGATATATACACACAATTGGGACATGGGGATTCATATTCTAGGATCATTTCATCATTTCACGAAGGTGACAACACGCAAAATCCACCTTCGGTCTCGGGTGAATAGTAACAGTGCCCCTTTAAAGGGCTCGGACGCCGCGAACGGGTCCAAACGTGCAAGATCGGACCCGCGGCCGACATATATACATCATTGGGACGTGGGGATTCCAATTTTGAGGTCAATTTCATGATACACGGCCGGGAAAAGGAAAACCCCCAAAATCCCGTAGGTTAGGGTTTCGGTGAAACCAAACCGGGCAAATCGGACACGATCCGAGCAACTAACTACATTTTCCTCAACCCATACCCATGGGTTTCAAGATTCTAACGTTCACCATGGGTATCGACACAAAATACCCAACGAAAAATACATAAAACATCGAAAAGAGAACGAGAAGTGGGTATGAGAACACTTGCCTCGACGCGTGCTTTCAACCTTTTTAATCGCCTCGAGGTTGGCTTCGGGCTCCGGGTCTTGTTCTCCCTTCTTCTCTCTCTATGTCGGCGCCCTCTCTCTCTCTCAAACCCTAAAATAGCGTGGAAATGAGAAGGAGAGAGCCGCGCGCGCTTTTTATATATCGCGGCCGCTCGGCCGAGCGGAGCTCGAGCGCCAAGAGGCGGAAAGGCTTCGGCAGCCCACCGCTGAGCGGGCTCGAGCATGCATCGAGCGGGATTGCTACTGGTTTTTGTGCTCGATAGGAGGACTCGAGCACGCGGAGGGCGCTGGTCTCAGCGCGTCAAGCCTGCAGCAAGCCTACGTTGCGTTTTCGCCATTCGAGACCCGTTTTGACCATTTTAACCCAATCTTTCACATCCTTGGACCTTATTTTTGATTATATAGCCTCAATAAGTCATGATTATCACAATTTAAAATCCGAATCTTGTCAACGAATCAACATTTCACCACTTACGATTTCGGTTCCTGATTTACTAGTTCCGGTTCTTTGAGCTTTCCAATCCATTCCTCCCGTACCTTTTGAATACAATTTACCTATTTTAACTTAATTATCTCCCAATTATCATATTCAGGAACTCGGGTCATCACATTCTCCCCCACTTAAAGAAATTTCATCCTCAAAATTTAACGAGCCTCAAATTTCTATACCCGAGTGAACTCCTTACATTTAGAAATCATTTCCTCGGACAATGCCTATTTTAGGAACCTCAAGCATTGAATTGTTTTAATCTTCATCCCAAATCAAATCCATAGCCTCTCCGAACGACTCAACTCAGACACTTACCGATTCTCTCAACCATCGACACTAGGAAGACCTTATAATGATTCCTAGATATACCAAAAGTGACCTACAAACATGCTGGACATTCTTTCAATCCAATCCGATACTTCAAACGGATCAATGAACTTTCACTTTAATTCATTCCAAGCCTCGAAAGAATTCTGTCACTGGAACCTCAACCTTAATGAGAAATCTCTGGGCCATGGGTCTACAACCCTTACTCTGCGCTACTCTGATTAATACGATCCTAGGAAAGCCATACCATAAGGACAAATCCCCAACATCCAATTACGCCACATTCAAAACTATAATCATAATGATCATCCAACTGAACCAAATCTGAATACGCCTTCCAGGGCTACAATAAATGGGTCATTCTAAGTGTCCTGAAACAGAACCATAAGGACTTCACATTTGATAAACCCGTAGCTCCCATAAACGAATGTGATTATATCTCTCGACTAAGAACACGACATTCTATCACCCAGTCATTTCTACTTACTTGCGATTTATCTTTCACACCTTCTAGGAAACTTTGAAGACATACTAGTCCAAGACTCACAACATAAATTGTCCACATTGATGTTTGCTTTCCCAAAGAAAACACCGAGGTTTACTTTCTCAATTTTTAAATAGGTCTGACCACATACAATATCATATGACCATCTTCCATTATGATATAATCAGATCGGCTCCAAAATCTTAATGCCTATCTTTGAAGACATTACTCCTGAGTTTTCAAAAGAAGACCTTAATGGCCAATTCCGACATACACGTGGGGGTAACACTAACCATGAATTTCTCCCCCACTTAATTCAAGGGCATTCCCTTAACAAAACTTGCACTCCCTTCACAATGAGGGCCTATGGATTATCAGCCGCCAGAACTCATGACATATTCCTCAAATAATTATGTACGCCCCTTTATTCCTTTGAATTTATCAATGAAGTCATCCTAATATGGACCCGAACATGGCCAAAAGATCAAACCCATAAAATTTCATGAAACACCAACGATCTTACAAAACCCAAACAAATGCGTTTGGACTTTATAGTGGCCATAGCCTCACCCCGAATACTTGTCGGGCTACAACTTCTATTGATCCACAAATAACACGCTATGGGCCCAAATCAATCTTAGAATTCATCAAGCCTTCACAACGGTCCATGTAATTCACCTATCTAATCACAAAGTCCGTTTGACAAATCATCAATTTTCCTAGGCCTCTCAAACAACCTTATCGTGTCTTGTCTTATCTACCTCAAAGGTTCTGGGGGTATTTCACAATGATACAAAGCCTAAAACTTTCAACGATCGCCGTCGAGTTTGACACAACCTCGAATTATCGGTCATTAGATAAGTCAACCTGTGACGGAACGGATTATTCTCCATCGAATAACCTCCGTCAATGGCAACGCATACCCTAAAGCCCATAATTAAACTATGGATTCTACAGAAAATCCGGCAGAGTTTCCTCTGCAACTGGACGAAAATCGAAAATACAACCTGTTAAATATCATCCTGCAACAAGCACACATCTAATCCAGAGGCTTAACTCAAAGCCTACAACACGCCACACAGGATCACGCATCTGCCATATCATTCATGGCTCCAATATAGTACTCCTATCTACTATACTGGAGAGATGCCATCTAATGAAACCAAAATCAAAATATATAAATATACAGATGCGGAAGCAACTAAATCATCATACATCTGCGGAAGCATAATAAAACCACAAAACAATAACTATAACGAGCCACGCCCAACACTGAGTGGCTGTCCACACATCGATCCAACTCTATGTCCAAATCTTTCCCCGAACACTCGTCCGGCCTAATCACATCAAGCAAGCCTCTCCTTGCTTTATCTACATGCGCCAGCCTAAGTGTTCTCATCTCGAAAAGAGACAACAATGAAGAAGAGTGAGCCAACACTCAAAGAATGTAATCATAAACACCCCTCCAAGACACGTCTGAGAATCAAAACGAGAGGGATACACACTTCTCCACAATCAAGGAACAGGACAGGGGAACAGAAGCAACTGGAATCACTCGATCCCTACAGCTCTCATGGTTTCATCTTGAATCACTGGTTTCACGCAGCTTCTTGCGGTTCGTATCTTGAGTCATTGGATTCATTCGGTTCTCATTCGTTTCACTTTGGATTCATACTGTTCATCATTCGAGTATTACTCATTTTCTTTATTATATCATCTTTGCGGACCCCCAGTAGATCGTACTAACCAACGATGCGAGAGAACGAGGACAGGAATGTGTTCGCTACACATTCTAAAGCCACGGCTACTACTTTCGGTCGGTAGCACACGACCCTCGGTTGCATCCATGCAACAATCATCTCGGACGACTACATCTCAATATGTAGCGTCGACACACCCCACACCCCCGGGGTCCAGGGCAATCCTCGTTCTTCCACAGTAGTTTCCTAAAGGGTACCACAGACATCACCCGCTCCCACGAGCGGCCGGAATACGTGGCCAAGTATCCCTCGGGTTCCCACCACGATGGACATGGTACACTAAAGAATACTACCCATATGACTCAGGGTCCTAGTTTCAAGGTTAGGTTCGACACTTGGAGAGGGAAATCCACATTTGCCGCACAATCAAATCTCGGGAAATCTCATTCCCATCACAATCATCTCCAACCGGGAGATTACATCATCTCAAGCACAATGTGGACTCCCTTCCATTCTCGTCACGGATCTCAATATCCAATGGAATCCAATTCCTTAATCACAACGTTGGGACTCAATTCCCTTAATCCACAACCAATCGCTCCAAATCCACAAGAGAGACTAGATTTCATACCTCGATGATCACATGTCATTTTGGAACCTCCGGACTCATTCCCTTGCCTCCAAAGACACCTGATTCATATTCGGTTCTTACTTTTACGTTTAATCGATTAAACGTTACTTTCATTACGATTATGATCACATATCACTTTACATTTCTCATTTCGTTTCGGTGAACATTATCGATTTCTCTCTTTGGCCACCCTACGCCAGACACGGTTCGATACTTGGAAATCGGCCGTCCGGTGGATTTGTACGTACACTTTGTACACAAGATTACACATTTGGGTTCGATTTAACATATCACAAGGGTGGAAGTATACAACTTCCCATTTATTTCCGGATTATCCACAACGGAAACTATCAAGGCTCCCGGATGCCACGAACGGGTCAAATCTTGCGAGATTTCGCATCCGGTCGATGTATACATACAATTGGGATACGGGGATTCATATTCTAGGATCACATCATCATTTTACGAAGGTGACAACGCGATCATCGCCTTCCGGCTCGGGTGAATAGAAGCCTTTAGAGGCCCGGAGGCCGCGAACGGGTCCAACGTGCGAGATCGGACCCGCGCCGACTTATATACATCATTGGGACGTGGGCATTCCAATTTTGAGGTCAATTTCATGATACGAGGCCGGGAAACGGGAAATCCCCAAAATCCCTAGGTTAGGGTTTCGGTAAAACCCACCCGGGCGAATCGGACACGAATCGGACAACTAACTACATTTTCATGGACCTCAAGGCATGGGTTTTCAATGTCCTAACATTCCTCGTGGGTATCGACACAAAATACCCAACGAAAATACACAAAACATCGAAAGAGAACGAGAAGTGGGTATGAGAACACTTGCCTCGACGCGTGCTTTCACCTTTATACCTGGCTTTCGGGCGGAATCGGACTCCCGGGCTCGATCTCCCTTCTTCTCTCTCCCGTCGCGCGCCTCTCTCTCTCTCAAAAACCCTCGGCCCGTGCAAAAATGAGGGAAGACGAAGGCGCGGGGCGCGTTTTTCTACAGCGCCAAGCCGCTCGAGTGGCGGGCGAGCGGCCATCGAGCGGCCAGGCCACGGCGGCCACCGCCGAGCGCCTTCAAGCGGCCGGGCGAGCGGCCAGCCCACGGGCGGTCTCGCTTATCCGCTCGAGCCCGGCTCGAGCGCCAAAGCAGCGCAAGCTTGCCGGGCAGGGCTTCCAAGAGCCGGACCGAATAATTTCCGATTTTTTCTTCCGATATCAAACGTTAATCATCCCATAAGATTAGTATTGATCATTAACATACTAATCACCTCATAATTGTCGGGTTCACAAATCCGGAACCTCACAACTCTCCCCCACTTATAAAATTTCGTCCCCGAAATTTAATGAGCCTCAAACTCCCAAATCTGAGGTGAACTCCTCAAAGACTGAAATCATTCCTCGGACAATGCCTATTTTAGAACCTCAAGCATTGGAATCGTCCTAGTTCTCATCATAAAACAAATCCTTAGCCTTTCAAAACGACCCAATCCGGTCACTTATCAATTCTCTCATCCATCGATACAAGGAAGACCTCATAACGATCCTCCCAATTCCAAAAGTGACCCACAATCTTGCCAGATATCTCCCAACCCAAACCGACACTTCGAACGGGCCAATGGACTTTTCCTTCAATTCATTCCAAGCCTCGAAGAAATCGGTCACCGACCTCAACCTTATTTAGAAATCTCTAGGCCATGGGCCCACAACGCTTACCCCATTACACTCGATCATTCCTCAAAACCATTAAATTACGCCACAATCAAAATTCTAATCATGACGATTACCCGAGGAGTTGACAGGACTTCAATCCCTTACCCGAAATTCTCAAAATTCCGGTTACCTAATAACCTCAAGATCCCGTTGGCATATCAACAAGCCAATCGACCGAACAAGAACACGATTCTAACTTCCAAAGAAGATCACGACATTCCAAACCCAAATCATTTGGATTTACTCGCGATGTTCATTTCTCAAATTATAAACAAACCTGACCACAAGCAAGGCCATATGATCATCTTCCTATCTCCGAAGACAATACTCTTGAGTTTTCAAAAGAAAACCTCAAAGGGCCAATTTCCGACATACACGTGGGGGTAACACTAATCCCGAACTCCTCCCCACTTATCTCAAAGGTATAACATTCCACAAGAACTTATCGGACCCATTAGGGTCAACCCAAAGGTCACGAATGCCAGTCACCCTATCCGGTTAGATTCAAGATGACCGCATAGCCCCTGACACAAATCGGCCTCCTCAACCAGCCACGTTCGGGATCCTAAGTCCTCAAAATCATGCAATCACAAAGCCACAAGCTTAGGAAGGCATTTTCTCAATCAAATTCGCATTCCTTTCTCACTGGAACACGCAAATTATCAGCCATCCATAATTCATGATTCCATCCTTAAGCGATTGCACACACCATCGATATCTTTGAATTCCTTAAGGAAGCCACCTCAACATGGACCCAAATATGGCCAAAAGATCAACCCATAAAGTTTCATGAAACGCCAACGGATCAACAAAACCCAAGCGACGTTTCCTGAACTTCCTAGTGGCCAGATCCATAACATGAATACCGTCGGGGCTACAACTCCTATAGATCCACAATATCACGCTATGGACCCACATCGATTCCATAATTCATCAAGCCTTCACAACGGTTCAGGAACTACACCTATTCATTCACAAGGTCTGATTGTCAAACCATCAATCTCCTAGGAAAGCCCATTCCAAAATTCACAAACAACCTGATCGGTCCATCTTATTTACCTCAAATGTTCTAGAGCACTTCACACAATGTAAAACTGATATCTCCTCAGCTCTACATGGAATCCTCAACAATCGGCGTCAATTTTGACATAACATCAAATTCTTGACCGACGGATACCTCAACCTAATCTTCCTTTTGATGACGTTCTCGGTCCAATGGTCTACAAGAAAGACGATATCAATTTCTTGATACCTCGATCAATTTAAACTCGTGCTTAAAATCCCACAACCTGAATGTCGGATGTTATCTTTTACCAATCCGACCATACTAGCACTGCAGTTCGTCCACCGAACTACTATTAAGATCAGATCATGGCTTAACACTTTAACTATCTCAAGTTTATACCCAAAATCGCACACTTCAATTACTAGGCAATCGACCCGATAACTTACTGACCGAAACCTTTAAACGTCACAACAGGATTGGCATCACAAGACGATTCAAGTTAACCCAACAGATCGTATCCACGAACTCCAAAAATATCACAACCTCGATACCACTTGCAACGAACTTGGATCCTTAACCCCTGGAATCACAAAACCATAAACATACTCAGGTTCCCCAAGATGCAAGTGCTGTGGCATCACGCTTGAGAAATTTCATTTCTAATTTCGGCAATCCACATATTTCCGCATGCACCATCACCGCCGAACTCTGATCCCACAGTGCTGGATTTCCTCATTCCAAGATCAGAGGATACAATCATTCTCAATCCAACACCCGTACTATCTATAACTTAGATCCTAGTTTCAAAATCTCTTCAGAAAGGCATTCGTCCAAGATTCATCCGTGAATAGCTGCTGCCATATTTCCTTTGCCTTTCCGAATACTAAGTTGCCCTTGACATCACTGCCAAGTCTAGATCCTCCCAGTTACACAATCTCAACCACAATCCCAACATGGATTTGGAATCCTCAAAACAACATCAGATCGCAATATTAAACCCAAGAAGCTCTCCTCTTGCCACGACAGGCGACATTAACACTTGGGTTCATATCATAGGATCCTGATATGAACACTGACCCTTCTCACTACCTGTCCGTGACTAAAGGCATCCTTAGATCTCGCGATCGGACTGTCCATTATTGAGACACACTCCCAAGAGTCTCATTGACACAAAATCGATTCAAGAAGCTTCCACAATACATGGGACCATATCTCTTAATCCTCGAGACCCAAGATCTTTCTCACGTCAACCACTCGAGGTCGACTCTCTTCCTACCCATCACGGGGCAGCACGACATGTCTTCTATCAGACATGGGGTCACCGCAACAATATCTTAAACCTCAAAATCCACATCTCAATCCCAAAAGGATCTGGACTGTCAAGAAGACCAGACACTTCATGAATTTCCAACCTAGAGCTTCATATGCTCGATCTTAACTCCACCCAATTCATCACGCTCTCTAGGTCGACCGGCAACCCTTCGAAGCAAAACAATAACCCAATAACTTCAACCAAGAATCGATCAAACTTAGACCTCGAACCAAGACTAATTAACCCAGGCCTCGAAGCAACACTGATCCGCCTAAGGACCCAATCAACACCGATCAAATCCAAACACTAAGGTGTCTCGACACACCATCCTTCTCTCGACCTACAGTCGGCAACCTAATACTAGTAGTCCCCATTCAGGAGCCGCTACTAATATTTTCTTAAAACCGACGCAATTCGGATCAAGCCACTCCTAGAACACAAGCTAGGACGTGTAGGCTATCCATCTGAATGAAATTACCGCTGCCAACTTAGCGCTAGTCTAGGTTCTAGGACTGGGGTAACCAAAACTACCTGGACTAACTCAGTCCTCACAGGCCTTCATTTACTCAATCGATCAATCTTAATCAATCTTAAGCTTCCGCATATGATTCAGATCAAACCTAGGCATCTCTCTTATTCTCTGATACCAACTGTGACGGAACGGATTATTCTCCATCGAATAACCTCCGTCAATGGCAACGCATACCCTAAAGCCCATAATTAAACTATGGATTCTACAGAAAATCCGGCAGAGTTTCCTCTGCAACTGGACGAAAACCGAAAATACAACCTGTTAAATATCATCCTGCAACAAGCACACATCTAATCCAGAGGCTTAACTCAAAGCCTACAACACGCCACACAGGATCACGCACCGCCATATCATTCATGGCTCCAACAAAGACTCTATCTACTATACTTGAGAGATGCCATCTAATGAAACCAAAATCAAAATATATAAATATACAGACGCGGGAAGCAACTAAATCATCATACATCCAAGGAAGCATAATAAAACCACAAAACAATAACTATAACGAGCCACGCTTGACACCGAGTGGCTGTCCACAGTCCGATCCAACTCTATGTCCAAATCTTCTCGAACACTGCCGTCCAGCCAATCACATCAAGCAAGCCTCTCCTTGCTTTATCTACATGCGCCACTAAGTGTTCTCATCCAAAAAGAGACAACAACGGAAGAGTGAGCTAACAAGCAAGAAATGTAATCATAAACACCCCTCAAGACACGTACGAGAACTCAAACGAGAGGGGATACACACACTCTCCACAATCAAGGAACAGACGAGGAACAGAAGCAATCGGAATCACTCGATCCCTACGGTTCTCATGGTTTCATCTTGAATCACCGGGTTTCACGCAGCTCTTAAGGTTCGTATCTTGAGTCATTGGATTCATTCGGTTCTCATTCTGGTTTACTGGATTCATACCGTTCATCAATTGAGTATTACTCATTTTCTTTATTATATCATCTTTGCGGACCCCGGCTAGTAGATCGTACTAACCAACGATGCGAGAGAACGAGGACAGAATGTGTTCGCACATTCTAAAGCCACGGCTACTACTTTCTTTGGGTAGCACACACGACCCTCGGTTGCATCCATGCAACAATCATCTCAGACGACTACATCTCAATATGTAGCGTCGACACACCCCACACCCCCGGGGTCCAGGGCAATCCTCGTTCTTCCACAGTAGTTTCCTAAAGGGTACCACAGACATCACCCGCTCCCACGAGCGGCCGGAATACGTGGCCAAGTATCCCTCGGGTTCCCACCACGATGGACATGGTACACTAAAGAATACTACCCATATGACTCAGGGTCCTAGTTTCAAGGTTAGGTTCGACACTTGGAGAGGGAAATCCACATTTACCGCACAATCAAATCTCGGGAAATCTCATTCCCATCACAATCATCTCCAACCGGGAGATTACATCATCTCAAGCACAATGTGGACTCCCTTCCATTCTCGTCACGGATCTCAATATCCAATGGAATCCAATTCCTTAATCACAATCAGTGGGACTCAATTCCCTTAATCCACAACCAATCGCTCCAAATCCACAAGAGAGACTAGATTTCATACCTCGATGATCACATGTCATTTTGGAACCTCCGGGACTCATTCCCTTGCCTCCAAAGACACCTGATTCATATTCGGTTCT
Source organism: Nepenthes gracilis (assembly GCA_033239525.1). Lineage (NCBI taxonomy): Eukaryota > Viridiplantae > Streptophyta > Magnoliopsida > Caryophyllales > Nepenthaceae > Nepenthes > Nepenthes gracilis. The sequence goes on from BSYO01000007.1 coordinate 13,031,832, forward strand.
TACTTTTACGTTTAATCGATTTAACGTTACTTTCATTACGATTATGATCACATATCACTTTACATTTCTCATTTCGTTTTCGTGAACATTATCGATTTCTCTTTGGCCACCCTGACGCCGTATTACCTGTTCGATACTTGAAATCGGGTCCGGGTGGATTTGTGACATTACACTTTGTACACAAGATTACACATTTGGGTTCGATTTAACATATCACAAGGGTGGAAGTATACAACTTCCCATTTATTTCCGGATTATCCACAACGGGAAACTATCAAGGCTCCCGGATGCCACGAACGGGTCAAATCTTGCGAGATTCCGCATCCGGTCGATGTATACACACAATTGGGATACGGGGATTCATATTCTAGGATCACATCATCATTTTACGAAGGTGACAACGCGCGATCATCGCCTTCCGGCTCGGGTGAACAGTAACAGCGCCCCTTTAGAGGGCCCGGAGGCCGCGAACGGGTCCAAACGTGCGAGATCGGACCCGCGGCCGACATATATACATCATTGGGACGTGGGCATTCCAATTTTGAGGTCAATTTCATGATACGAGGCCAGGAAATGGGAAATCCCCAAAATCCCGTAGGTTAGGGTTTCGGTAAAACCCACCCGGGCGAATCGGACACGAATCGGACAACTAACTACATTTTCATGGACCTCAAGGCATGGGTTTTCAATGTCCTAACATTCCTCGTGGGTATCGACACAAAATACCCAACGAAAATACACAAAACATCGAAAGAGAACGAGAAGTGGGTATGAGAACACTTGCCTCGACGGTTGCTTTCACCTTTATACCTGGCTTTCAAGGCGGAATCGGACTCCGGCCTCGATCTCCCTTCTTCTCTCTCCCGTCGCGCGCCTCTCTCTCTCTCAAAACCCTCGGCCCGTGCGAAAATGAGGGAAGACGAAGGCGCGGGGCGCGTTTTACATGCGCCCGGCCGCTCGAGCGGGCGGCGAGCGGCCATCGAGCGGCCAGGCCACGGGCGGCCACCGCTCGAGCGCCCTTCAAGCGGCTGGCGAGCGGCCAGCCCACGGCGGTCTGCGCTTTATCCGCTCGAGCCCCGCTCGAGCGCCCAAGCAGCGTGTCGCATCTTTTGGCTTCGCAGCCCGGACCCGAATAATTTCTCGATTTTTCTTCCGATATCAAACGTTAATCATCCCATAAGATTAGTATTGATCATTAACATACTAATCACCTCATAATTGTCGGGTTCACAAATCCGGAACCTCACACAACCTAATCTTCCTTCTATAATCATCCTCAATTAGTCGCACGGCCAAAGCTCCTCAATGACCATAAAATAACTTCAAGCGGTGGCCGCATATACTAATTAGATTTAACGCAGATTCTCATTAAATACTCTACTAGAGGATGACATCAATTTCCTGATACTTCGATCAATTCACCTCATGCTTCAAATCCGACAACCTAATAGCCAGAGATTATCTTTTACCAGTCTAATTATATTAGCACTGTAATTTGTCCATCGAACAATTATTAAGAACAGGTCAAGACTAAATACCTTAGTCGGCTCAAATTCATACCCCAAATCACACAATTCAATTACAAGGCATAATACACTTACTAATACAACTCTGGCCGACTCAACCAATTGCATCTACAAACTCAAGGAAAACATCACAACCTTAATACCGTCTATATCAAATTTAGGTCCTTAATGAAACAACTTAGGAATCACCAAAATTATCCACAATCAGGATCCCAACGATACAAGTGTTGTGACATCAAAATAAAGAAATCTCATCTTCAATCTCGGCAATCCACATATTCCCTCATACACCATCACCACCGAAACTCTGATCCTACGGCACTTGATTTCTTCACTTCAAGGTCAGAGGATACAAACTATCTTTAAGCCAACGACCATGCTATTTATACTTAGGTCATAGTCCCAAAGTCTCTTCGGGAAGGCATTTATCCAAACTTCTTACTTGAACATCCACCTTGGTACATCCTTTTACCTTTCCGAATACTAGATTACCTTTGCCGCTATCACAAAGCCTATGTCCTCCAATCACACATAACTCAAAACACAACGCAACCAAGGGTTTGGAATCCCCAAAACGATACCGGGCTCTGATATCGACGTAAGAGCCTTACCTCTTACCACAACCGGTGACACTTAACATCTTGAGTTAATACCTTAGAGCCCTAGATTAAAACAATGGACCTTTTTACCATCCGTCTATGAATAAGGACATCCCTCAATCTTACGATCAACCAACCACTATTGAATCATACTCTCGAGAGTCTCACCGAAACAAAGCATTCACCCAAGGAGATTTCAAAGCACATAAGACAATACCTCTTAATCCTCGCAACCCATGATCCCTCTTATGTCAACCAACCGAGGTCGAAACCACCTCCTATCTAGCATGGGGCAACACGCCACATTTTCTACTGAACATGGGGGTCACCACAACGTCATCCTAAGTCTAAGATTTCACATTGCAATCTCAATATAACTCGGGGCTACCCAAAGTCCATACACTTAAGCATTCCCAAAACAATTATGAATTATCATCTTAAGACTTGATACGCCCAAGAATTTACTCCAATTTACAAACCTTGAGCTGACGGTGCGACTCCATTCATTCCGCTGGCTAGGTTGACCGGCACCCTTCTTAGCAAACCCAAACCTCAAACTGAGATAAATTAACCGAGGGCTCGAGTCAACCACTGATCAATTCAAGAATCCAATTGATATCGATCAAATCCCAACACTAAGGTGTCTCTACACACCATCATCCTTTCAATCCTATAACCAGCCACTAATATTAGTAGTCCCCATCTAAGAGCCACTACTAATATTTCCTTGAGACCGAGACATTTTACATTAAGACATTCCTTGAACACTAACTAGGACACATTAGTTAACCAATCAAACTAAATCATCATTCCTATCTTAGCACTCGCCTAAGAACCAATTTCTCGAGTGTCCTAGTTACCTTAACCTCCCATTTCTATTCCTACAGGAATTCTATTTAGAGATCTGAACCTATGCTTCTGCTTTTCGATCGATCAATTCCTAAGGCATTCCAATTCTCTGATACCAATTGTGACGGAACGGATTTTTTTTTTTCCTCAAAAGCTTCCGTCAAACAGATAACATGATTAACGGTCTAAATATAAGGCAAGACTTCTGCAGAAATTTCGACAGAGTCTCCTTTGTAACTGGTTGAAAACCCAAAAATACAATCCTGTATAACCATCCATAACAAGCACACAACTATCCATCGTTCACAATTCCTACAACAAACATTCACAGGATCACATGTGCCATCCATGGCACAAACCCATAAAACATTTACTACTCTAACAGTTTATTAACGAGATGCCATCTAGGACCTGCACAATAAACCCAGAGTATATAGCGGAAGTAAACTAAGAACCTGCAGAAGCATAACATTTTCTCTTCTACTATCATACACATCATATGCTTTCTTTACAAAAATTAACATGTTCTAGGACATCAAAAATCATAAGATCTGTATACAAAATCATATGCAACTAGGCCTTTACGTCGATAGACCTCTCCAAAATAGCTCCACTATGCTATGGTCCTCAAAAGTCTTCAAGAAGCTTCTCTCTCTCATTACTCTTCTACGTCCGTAAAAGCTTTACCGTCTCATCTCGGACGGGAAAAAACACTAAAACAAAGGAGCCGAGGCCCGGAAGGTACATGCATATGAACTGTAAAACGATTATGCCAAAACGATCATATAACCATGCAAAACCATAATGTTTAATCAAACATCATCGGAAAAGAGAAACTATAAAGACCTGCTATAACGATATTAAATCTCATGCTTCATAAATCATATCACTATAGGCTGTAAAACTATAACTATAAACTTTACTGATGCATGGTAAAACTGAAAATGGTACTTTATACTGTTCACTGTCATCTTTTCACTGTATACGATTTATTATCATCTTTTTATTGTAGTATAGCATATCGGTAAAACATTAGTCGGTACTTCATATTATTTTCCTCCTTGTACCAAGCCCCGAGGACGGCCATCGTTCCCTCCTTGTACCAAGCCCCGAGGACGGCTATCGTTACCTCCTTGTACCAAGCCCCAAGGACGGCCATCGTTCCCTCCTTGTACCAAGCCCCGAGGACGGCTATCATTCCCTCCGTGTACCAAGCCCCGAGGACGGCTATCATTCCCTCCGTATACCAAGCCCCGAGGACGGCCATCGTTACCTCCTTGTACCAAGCCCCGAGGACGGCTATCGTCATATTTTTATTAAAAACCCCCTTTTCACAATTAGACTTATACAATACATTTTCAGCTAACTTTAAATCCACATGGAAATTTTGTCGGTATACGTTCGTTCGTATTTTCGAAAACAAATTATACTGAAAGTTACATCTCGATGTCAATTAACTTTCATGTAACTGAAGCTTCGGTTAAAAGTTACTAAAACCCTTTCATTTTTGTGCTTAGTGCATCGCCAAAACTTTCGAACATAAATCGGTCTCTAAACAAACCTTATTTCATGAAGTCAAGCCATAAATCCAAATATACATACTTAATCATACATTTAAACCATAAATCCCCAAAATTTCGAGTTAGGGTTTGGCCACATTCTCTAAATATCAGAATAACCACATATCACTTGTTTATACATGAAATCGGGGCCACATATCGAGTTAGGGTCTCTCCCCTTTCTTCCTCTTCGTACTTGCTGTTGTGCCTCAACTTTCTCTCTCTACAAACACATATCCTTTAATCGGCATTTAAACAAGGAAGTATTACACAATATCGTCCGATATTTTCGAAAGAGTAGTACCCATGTACAGTGCACGTGAACAGTGCACACGTGCACGAATCGGTTGATTCTCGGAATTTTGGACATCCAACAGGTAATCTATAGAACCCAAGGCATGGGTAACTATAATCTCAAATCAATTTATACATTTAACTCCAAATAGAAGCTCAAACGGTGTCCGGGCACGGGTCAAGGGCTTCGCGAACGAATTTCTATTAAATTCCACAATTTCGGATAAACAATTACGGAATTATTTCAAGACTCCCGGATGCCACGAACGGGTCAAATCTTGCGAGATTCGGCATCCGGTCGATATATACACACAATTGGGACATGGGGATTCATATTCTAGGATCATTTCATCATTTCACGAAGGTGACAACATGCAAAATCCACCTTCGGTCTCGGGTGAACAGTAACAGCGCCCCTTTAACGGGCTCGGACGCCGCGAATGGGTCCAAACGTGCAAGATCGGACCCGCGGCCGACATATATACATCATTGGGATGTGGGGATTCCAATTTTGAGGTCAATTTCATGATACACGGCCGGAAAACGAAAAACCCCCAAAATCCCGTAGGTTAGGGTTTCGGTGAAACCAAACCGGGCAAATCGGACACGATCCGAGCAACTAACTACATTTTCCTCAACCCATACCCATGGGTTTCAAGATTCTAACGTTCACCATGGGCATCGACACAAAATACCCAACGAAAATACATAAATCATCGAAAGAGAACGAGAAGTGGGTATGAGAACACTTGCCTCGACGCGTGCTTTCACCCTTTTTAACTGGCTCGAGGTTGGCTTCGGGCTCCCGGGTCTTGTTCTCCCTTCTTCTCTCTCTAAGTCGGCGCCCTCTCTCTCTCCTCAAACCCTAAAATAGCGTGGAAATGAGAAGGAGAGAGCTGCGCGCGTTTTTATTTATCGCACAGCCGCTCGAGCGGGCGGAAAGGCTTCGGCAGCCCACCGCTCGAGCGGGGCTCGAGCATGCATCGAGCGGGATTGCTACTGGTTTTTGTGCTCGATAGGAGGGCTTGAGCACGCGGAGGGCGCTGGTCTGGCGCGCGTCAAGCCTGCAGCAAGCCTACGTTGCGTTTTCGCCATTCGAGACCCGCTTTGACCATTTTAACCCAATCTTTCACATCCTTGGACCTTATTTTTGATTATATAACCTCAATAAGTCATGATTATCACAATTTAAAATCCGAATCTTGTCAACGAATCAACATTTCACCACTTACGATTTCGGTTCCCGATTTACTAGTTCCTGTTGTTTGAGCTTTCCAATCCATTCCTCCCGTACCTTTTGAATACAATTTACCTATTTTAACTTAATTATCTCCCAATTATCATATTCAGGAACTCGGGTCGTCACAAGATTGTTACAAGGGTGGCTCTCGAGCGCTGCCCGAGTGCCAACTCGGCCACAAATTTTCATGCTTGGCGCTTGAAGTGTGATTGACTGGCACTCGAGTGCCTGACTAGTGCTCGAGCGCCAGTCACGGGCAGCATGTGCTTCCTCCTTCCTTTGGTTTTTAAAAGGGGATCTGAAGAGAGAGGAGGGGAGAGCACGACTAGAACCAAAGCAGAACAGAGGAGAAGGAGAGGAAGGAGAGGGAAGAGAAGAGGAGATGGAGAAATCCACTCGTTCTAATCCAATCCGGATAAAAATAACGGTAGATCAAGCTCAAACATGTGTACTTCAGACATTATTTACTATTTTTATAGTGTTTTAATATCTCTAAATTTGTATTTATACTTTAAATTCATGTTTCTACATGTTTTATGTAAATAAAGTAGAATTCTGTAAATTAATCGGATAGATTTTATGTTTACCTGTATATATAACAACATATAGCTTTGATTTCATGATTATACATGTATTTGGTGTCCGATTATTGTTCGAAAATTTTGCTCGAAACCGTAGCTCGAAAATGAGATGAAATCTTTAATTTAATCCATGTTATGTATATATTCTATGAATTATAGCTTCAATTTTATGATTAAACATGTGTTGGGTATTCGTTTTATGTCCGGAATATTTATCGAAACTCTAAGCACAAAAATGAAGGGATTTGATGTTAAAATTCCATAAATCTTGATATGTAAAGGCTTATTTGTAAAAAGGTAATGTCCATGCTATGATTTATAATTGGAAAATTTATATGAAACTACACAGTTAAGTTTCTGTGGATTTCTAAAGCATTATGAAGAATTTGTTGTGAAATCCTTACTGATTTTCGAAATTTGATGAGTTATAAGTTAAGAAGCGAGAAGAAAAATGTTTTTGATTCTGTCAATTAGGACCCAGGACTAATTTACGGTCAGGTGAGGTTCTTCGATATGCCTTAGGATATTACGGTGATAATTGGGGATAACTCCATTCATGGAGTTATACGTGGTCCGCCTTTCCTCGGGTCATTAATTAATACTGATCTTGGAGGTTATAATTCCTCCGTTGGCTTTGAATTGTGTGTCGTAAACACAATCGGTCCCTATGATCATCACTGTTCTTGGCCTTGGATTGTGTGGCCAAAACACAATTTATCCCTGATTACTCGCCCCCTCGACTAGTAGGGTATGCTAGTTGGGTCCCTAGGATATTAAACTAGAATTTTCGAAGAAACAAGTGAGAATTGGAACTATTTTATGAACTTCAATGCATGTTTAAATAGAATCTTGAGTTATTCTTATTTCCATGATCTTGCCTTCTTGCATATATGTTTTGTTAATGATTCCTTGACTTTTGTCTCTTGACTGCATGTTTTTACATCTTTTGATATTATATTATGTTTTCTGATTTCTGATACCTGTTTTATTGGTTTATGATTTTTGAAACATAATTATATGGATTTTGCTTCCTTGGCTTTCATATATCTTTATGTTCTTGAATATCTCCATGTTACTATTCATCCACATTTATATTCTACGTGAAAGCATTATGTTCTACATGTTTTGGTACCTTATTGGGTTTTGGCTCACTATTTTATTTTTCTCCCTCCAGATAAGGATATAGCGACGATATCGAACTAGCAGGCTTAGCTAGAGCTTAGCAAGGAAGGTTTGAAGACTCGGAGTCACCCGAAAAATCTTGAGAAATTTGATAATTTAACTTGTAAATATCTAAATGGTGAATGAAAACTATGTATTAATAGTTATGATATGTTCTGAATATTGTTGAAACAGAAATTATGCTTTCGTAGGTTTATATTATAGATTTAGTTGCTTCCGCTATTCTGTAATTTGAATATGTACAGGTCCTAGACGGCATCCCTCATCTAAAATTTGGTACAGTAGATAGAGTTGTTGAATAAAAGCCATAGATGGCATTTATGGTTCTGTGAACGTGTGTTATAGGATGTAAATTATGATATTTGGATAGGTGTGTGCATGTACTGATTATATTATACAGGTTTTATTTAGGTTTATGTTTCAGTTTAGCCCAATTTTAAGGGAGACTCTGCTCGCTTTTTCCTAGAACCTTAAGTTGAAATTTTGGGCTTTAGTTTCTATATCTATATTGATGGAATAATCTGAGGACAAAAAAAAAAATCCATTCCATCACACGTATATGCAATTATTATCTTTCCATCCGTCTTAAGCCTTTTCATGACTCATTTTGCATATGCGAATATCATAAACATAAGGAAGAATAGAGATTCTTACCACCAAGAGGCAATTATAACTTTAGAGGCCTCCGACTCACATTTCCTTTACAATCGATTAATGAACATGATTCCAGAATAACAATTAATCATATGTGAATGTACATGCAGCTTAATTAATAATTAGACAATGCAGAATTATGCGAAAATTACCAAAGAGATTGGTTAATTCACGAAATTTCGGGCATCCAATGGGTAAATTACTAAATTCAAAAATGGGTAAACATATTCCCAAGTCAATTTATGCATGAATTTCAAAATATGTGCTTAAACGAGTTATGGGTGAGGCTTTAGGGTTTCGCAAACGGAAATGCACATAAATTCGCCAAATCGGGTATTCAATCGATAAATTAACTTATCTAGAATATGGGCAATGATATTCTAGTCCTAATTTATACAAAATCCCAAAAAATCGGAAGTTGATTCCACCCAGGCATGGGAGAACAGTACCAACACCAAATGAAGATGCATAAAAACAAAAAAGGAGAGTATGGGTGCACATGCCTCGACCCGCACTACAATTTCTCCAACTAGCTCGAAGTCGGAATCAAACCTGAGAGCCTTCATTTCCTCCTCTTTTCCTTTGCTTGCTGCCTCCCTTGCATGGCTCTCTCACGCCGCAGCTGTCTCACCCGTGGCCACCGCCACCTTGCCCGTGTGCTATTGTCACCTGACAGCCGTCGCCGTCCACTGCCGACCATCGTAAGCTACCCTCTTCCCCTGGCAAGACCCTCCACTGTGCCACCCAACGAAACCCAAACCTTCCTCTCTAACTCCCTAAGCCTCTTATATTCTCATGTTTTTGTTCTGCCTCCAATTCCCTTACCCCCTGCTTCTTTCCACGTTAAACATGTTATTATTATTATTATTGTTATTATTATTATTATTTATATATATATCCTGTTTTCTTTATTTTGAAACCCAAATCGATACTCGGGTGATCGAACGGGTGCACCTCCAGCACCGGCACAACAAGTCCAAATATCCTCTAAAATTTTTATAATATTTAATTAATTTTTATCACATCCAAATTATTTAAAAATAAATAAACCCAATTAAATCAAATAAAAATATTCTGGATATTACATTTCCTCATAAGCATCACATTCTACTATAATTCGTTGGATCCATCAAGGATCAACCCAAATAACATGGTCGGCAATCTACCATTCATTCCTCAAAACTATCTTCATGTCTCTCATCCCAACAAACACCAATTGCTTCTAAACCAAATGCCTCGTGAACGTTACAAAATCTCGAGGAACACTTAACAGAAATCTTACCGAATTCATCTAGACCCAAGATAATCGCACACTTACGCGACATCAATCAGTCTTTCAAAAATTCGCAATCACTCAAATCTCTACAGAACCACATACATGTCATCGAAGAAACCACATGCCCGACATAACACTTCCCAGCACCAAACTCACCTTTGATCTTAATTGAGCACAAGGCCAGTGGCCTTTTAAATTCATGATACCATCCTCAAATAGAGTTCATACATCCCCATAATCCTATGAATTCCTCAATGAGGCCTTCACAAAATTGACCCAAATATGGTTGAAAGATCCACTCTATTAAATCCACTGAAATGCCAATGAACCTTCAAACCCAAATGGTGTTACCAGAATTTATAACAGCCGAATACTTATCTTAAATACTGTCATGGGCACAATTCTCAATTTTTTACAATTAACAACGCTATGGATATAGACCGATCTTAGAAATCTTCAAGCTCTTATAATAGATCGACTAAATCACCTATTAATTCACAGAGCTTGCTTATCAAATCATTAATCTCCCGATCAACCTAAGTTTTCAAAAATCCACAAATAACCTCATCGGTTTGTTTTACCTACCTCAAATGTTCTAGAGCATCCCACAGTGGCATCTAACCAATGCTTCCTCAATTCTGCATGGAATCCTTAAGGATAATTGTTGATTTTGACACAACCTCAAATTATTGATCAAAAGCTCAATCATCTGATCATCCTTCCAAAAATATCCTCAAATATTTACACAACCAAAACTCTTCAATGACCACAAAATGACCTTCAGATGTGGTCTCATATACTAAAGGGACTTAATGAAAATCCTCATTAAATGATTTACAGGCAAGATGATACTAATTTTCTGATACCTCAATCAATTTGAACTCATGCTTAAAATCTCACAACTCAATTGCAGGATGTAATATCCTTACCAATCCAATTCGTACTAGCATGACGGTTCACCAACCAAATTACGACTAAGATCAGATCAAAGCTTGATACCACAAAATAAATCAATTCAGCCCAACCCATCACATCTACGGACCCAAGAAAATATTGTAGATATTGATACAATTAGCACAAGTCTACGATCCTCAAATAAACGAATAAACTTAGAAAATATAGATTCTAAATCCCAAAATAATAAATATATTGAAATATTAAGATCCGAGAGTCTTACCTTCCACCACAGTAAACAACACCTCTATACTTATGCCATTACCGTGGAACCTTAATCCAATGCACTGGACTTCTTCACTGTCCAACCCACGAAGTAAAAACGATCCCTAATCATGTGGTCAAACTGTCCATAACTAGAATTATACACCCAAAACTTATCGGGAAGAATAATAATCCATAAAAGCATTTACAAACATGTTCCACGATGTCACTTTATCCTCTTGACTTATGATTCTTTTCACGTCAACCACCCAAGGTCGACTTCCTCTTCTATCTTATATGGGGCAATATTACCTTATCTTCTTCCGAACAGTAGATCATCATCAATGCCATCTTAATTCTCAGGATCGATATCTCAACCTCTATAGGATACAAGCTACTCAAAAGTTTAGACATTTAATCATTACTAAATCGATTATAAATCAGCATCCTTAGATTCGATACACCAGAATTGACTCTAAGTTATTCTAAGCTCGAGCCATTAGTTCCACCTTAACCAACCCAGTAGCCATGCAATTCTAGCATCCTCAATCCTAGTCCTCGAATCAAGACCAACCTAAGTTAATCTTCAAGGCATCCTTCTTCAACATCCCTTCTCCTAGTTCTCCCCCGGACTAGACATTCCAAGACTTTCAAGTCTTGCCATCTCACTCAATAGATTTCGATACTTGGCCTCTCTATTATGTGGTTTACCATCCCCACGTGTCAATCTTCGTCTTGGCAGCATGATCAGTTACTAACATTTTTTCTAAAATAAAAACAATATGGGTTAGTTCATAACTCAAACATTAACTAGGACAATGTAAGTCAGACAACCAAACTTACCCGCTAATTCTTAGCTTAGTTCTAGTTTAAGTTATAAAAACTAGGGCAAGTAGGGCTATCTGGTCTAACTTAATTATCCTACATCTTTATCTACTTATTTGATCTACCTTGCTCTAACCTAAGCTTTCGTATACGATTCAGATCAAATTTAAAGCATCTTTTTCTCTGATACCAACTGTGACATACCGTATTTCCAACTAAAAATTCGACAAAGTTCTACTTGTAATACAATTGTCATCCCAATACCAAAACCTATAAAATATATTGTATAACATATATAATGCCCATATTCACAAACACGGGATCCAAAAGTTACGATTATCAACATGTGGCACTAATGTCACAACTTCGGGTACAATGTCAGCTTAGACAAGATGCCACTAGGTACCAATATAAACCATAATAACCCATGGAAGCAAGTACATTTATCAACACAGTGAAAACTAAACTACAATATACATTAACATCACACACATATATCGGTATATAATTTTCATCTCAAAATAATACAAAGTACTCCATCTCATACAAAAATCACAAAACTAAGTCCACAAAACTCTTCCTCCAAGATCTACAGTCTAACCAACTCTTAAGCTTCACTCTACCTCATCAGGTAGAGGCTTGTACTCATCTGAAAGTAAAAAAAGTAGCAAGGGTGAGTCAAATATTCAACAAGTATAATATAACTAAGGATAATGTACAATATATTTAAAATGAAATAGGGAAGGGATAGGAGCATGATATGTGATACATAGCTTTAAACATGAACAAATACATTTTTGAAATATAAATAACTATCTATATTTTATCTTTTTTTCTTAGGGTTTCAAAACATTCATAAATTTCTTAATCTTTGTAGACCAGGACTAGTAAATTTTACAGACTAATGGTGCAGGAAAACGAGGAAATGAATATGTTTGTTTCTACACATTCTAAAGTGCATAACCACGCAATTCAACATCCCTTGGTGAGTGGTGCACCTTTAACCCTATAATGATCAAGATTCCATGACTCATAATCCAGTAAGCTAAAATTAATTTATATAAAATTAAGATCAATGTATAGTAAAAACCCAAAAGTTAGGAACTCACTTCGAAATGTAATAATAATTTAATGAAACCGACTTCAATTCTGATTAATAAAAGATACAAGCAACGATATGGAATTAATTCGACTAATAAATTCTCAAATCGATTAATAGTAAAATTAATTTTAGTTGATGACGAGATAACCCGATTATTAAAATTACACCTAATTAGTAACTAAACTTGGCCCGATTGATTAAATATAGCTCAAATCAAATTAATTAAGTAAAATTTAGTATAATACACACATGGAAGCCCCTCAAATCAGCTGAATTATTGAAAAATTCAGCAAGGGATAGAAAATCCTCACTCAGCAACAACATTGAAAATCAACTAAATTTCTCAACAATTAAATAAGAGCACAACTCAAACATGATAGAAGACTTTAGCACACACATAATAGCTTCCTAAATCTACTAGTTTTCGTAAAATAAAATAAATTTAAGCTATACAATGCAGTTGCATCAGTAGCTCGGCAGCAATAGTGTGAGATCCCAACCCCAAAAATGTGATAATTATGTGGATGAAAATCATACTAAGGTTTAAGAATGTGGAAAAAGCAAGTATGGAAGCGAAAAGAGGAAGTTAGGTCTTGTAAGGTATCAATTTCCAAGATATGATTAAAATGGGTGGTGAGGTTTCAAATTTTTAAAATATGGTAATTGGGAGGTAATTAAGTTAAAATGAGTGAATTGTGGTCAAAAGGAATGGGAGGAATCGATCGAAAAGCCCAAAGATCCGAAATTGGTAAATCGGAAACCGAAGTCGTAAATCGAGAAATGTTAATTTGTAAATAATATTCCGGGCTTTAAATTATGATAATTATGCCATATTAAGGTTATATAATCAAAATTAGGGTTCAAGGATGCGAAGAATTGGGTTGGAAGGTTCAAAATGGGTCCCGGATGGCGAAAACACGAAGTAGGATTGCTGCAGGCTCGATAGTGGTCTGACCTGCGCCCGAATAGAGCTCAAGCAAAAACGGGGCATGAACATTAGAATGCACGACTCGGTGGCACTCGAGGCTCCACCCAATCGGGTTTAGCCGAACTGGGCTATGATGACCCGAGTTTCAGAATATGATAATTGGAAGGTAAATAAGTTAAAATAGGTGAATTGTGTTCAAAAGGTATGGGAGGAATGGATTGGAAAGCTCAAAGAACCGAAATTAGTAAATCGGGAACTGAAATTATAAGCGGTGAAATGTTGATTCGTTGACAAGATTTTGGGTTTTAAATTGTGATAATCATGACTTATTAAGGTTATATAATAAACAATAAGGCCGAAAGATGTGAAAGATTAGGTTAGAATTGTCAAAACGGGTCCCGAATGGTAAAAACGCGAAGTAGGCTTGCTGCCGGCCTGATCCGCGCCCTCTATGGGCTCGAGCCCACGGAGAGCACAGAATCAAGATTTGGCTGCGCTCGTCGCGCTCTCGAGCCGACCTAGACAGTAGAGCTGCGCACGCCGCATGCCGCACGCCTTCTAGGTGCTCGAGCATGATTAGCAAAATGTAGCTCGCTCGCTGCGCCCTCGCGATTCGCTCGAGCTCGGCCCCGACTTTTGCCCACGTGCTGACTCTGTTTTTGTTATAAAATGACGGAGAAAAAGGAAAAGGGAGAGAGAGAGAGAGCAGGCCACGCATGAAGAAGAGGAAGAAGAGAAGAGAAGGGGAAATCACTTGTTCCAATCCACACTCGGTAAAAATAACGGTAGATCAGGCCAAGGCAAGTGTACTTCAGGCGTTGTTTTTCATTTTTACCGTTTCTTCTTACTTTAAAGTTGATAAAGATGCTCTAAAATAATGTTGATGCATGTTTAAAGTAAATGAAGCATATTTCCTTCGATTGTTCGGCTAGATTTTGTGTTTATCCATATTTATTGTAAGTTTTTGCTTCGATTTCATAAATGAGCATGTGATTAGTGTTCGATTTTTTCCCGAAAGCTTATGATGAAAACCTAGCTCGAAAATATTGGGAATTTTTGGTTAAATTGCATGATCTAATGTATGTGTATAGATTTATGGCATTAATTTCATGAATAAGCACACGTTTAGTGATTGATTTGAGTCCGAAAGTTTTGGCGAAGCCCTAAGTACGAAAATGAAGAGGTTTTGATGATTTTTATCCGTAGCTCCTATTATATAAATGTTAATTGACATTGAAATGAAGCTCCCGGTATAATTTGTTTTTAAAAATTTGCACAGACTTATACCGATGAAATTTCCATGTACGTTCTGAAGTTAACTAAAAGTAAATTGTGAAACTATGATTATGAAAGAAGGTTTTCAATAAAGAGGTTATTTCTGTTACTGTTATTTAAGACTCGGGACTAGCTACAGTCCGAATGGTTCTCCGGCATGCCTTAGGACTTTACGGTGGTAATCAAGGATAACTCTGTCCATGGAGTTATTTGTGGTCCGCCCTTCCTTGGGGCATTAAAGTCAGGAGGAATCACAGTTACATGCCTACCTTCAGGTGGCATACAGTACAGATCCCTCGGGATGGGATATACATGTTACAGTGATAGGCCCTGGATTTATGGAGTGAACACAATCTATCCTCGATTATTCGCCCCTCAGCTAGTAGGGTATACTGGCAGGGTCTGTTACCGTTACGATATGTTACCGATTACAGTGTACCGATTACCGTTTACAATTTTCCGTTTATAGTTTACCGATTACAGTTTACCGTTTACAGTTTACAGTGTACCGATTATAGTTACCGTTTACAATTTATCGTTTAAAGTTTACCGATTACTGATTTCTAATTATAAGGTTTAATATCATCAAAGTATGCCTTCTCAATTTTCTAGATTATGTTTTGCATGACTGTTCTGTTTCTGCACAGTTATATGACTGTTCTGTATCATTATTTTACCGCTCATATGCATGTACCTTGCTGGGCCCTGGCTCACTATTTTATTTTTTCTCCCCCCTCCGGATGAGACAGTAGAGTTAGTGCCGGATGAAAAAGAGTGATCAAGAGAAATTTCTGAAGACTTTTGAGGACCTGAAGCACTTGGAGCTATTTTAGGAGAGCAGTTGACGTAAAGACTTGTCTGATCATATGATTTTATATACTGATTTTGTATTTATAGATGTTCATGCACAAGAGGGTTTTGTATAGAATGCATATGATGTATAAGATGGTAAAAAGGAATGCATATGATGCATATGAGGATTTTGTCTGATCATATGATTTTGTATAGAATGCAAGTTAATAGTTTAGCTTCTATTCTAAACTTTTGGATATACTGTACAAGTCCTAGATGGCATCTCATTCTTGAACTATTAGTGTAGCTAATGGTTTTATAGATTTATGCCATGGATGGCGCATGTGATCCTGTGTACGCTTGTTGTAGGAAGAATTGTGGATAATTGATGGTTGTTTGTTTGTAATGGTTGATCATACAGGTTGTATTTTTGGATTTTCATTCAATTACAAAGGAGACTCTGTCGAAATTTCTGCAGAAGTCTTGCCTTATAATTTAGTCCTGTTCCTGTCTTGATGAAAGCTTTTAAGGAAAAAAAATTCCGTTCCGTCACATTTGGTATCAAAGAATTAAGATACCTTAGGAATTGATTGGTCAAAAAGTAGAAGCATATGTTTGGATCTCTATACTGAATTCTTGTAGGAATAGGTCAAGAGAGCCTTGAGGAGGCACCTTGATGTCCTAAATCGATTGGTGCCGATTTAGTGTTTGAGCCGATTGGTGTTGATTCAAGGTCTAGGGTAATCAGTTTTGGTTTGAAGTTTAGACTTGATCATTTTGGGTTGAGGTCCTAAAAGGGACAGTGGATCAATCTAGTCAGTATGGTGGATAAGTGGAATTGATGGCTTGAGGTCTATATAACTTGGAATTGATTTTGAGAAAGTAAGTTTAAGGATACCAATTTAGGATCAATTCGTAGTGATCAAGTGTATGGATTTTTTGGTAATGCGAATCCATTAAAATTGAGAAAGGTGTTCGTAGATATTGATGTGAAAGGTATTGATAGGATATGATACCTTTCAATCAGGTTGTGAATTCTGAATAAGAGGCAAAGTAAATTGAACCGGGAATAGATGTTAAATCCAATTAGTAACGAGACCACCCCTTTGAGTTAGTTGATGGACGTTAAGAAATCTAACTATGAAAAGTTTTAAGGATATATATATATTCAGAAAAAAAGATCAAGCCGACTTGCTTTAATGGATGAATTGGAGTCGGTTGAAATCGACATTAGCCCTTGAGAATTTTGTATGGAATTAAAGGAGCATTGGCTAGGTACTATTGTGGATACCTTGAAAACTCTAGGAAGTAAGATAAACTGATGAGATTGTTATGGTTGGTTGAGTAATTGGTTACTCAAAGGATTAATCAATTGATAAGTGGGAACAATAAATGAATAGGTGATTTCTAAGATCGATCCGTTTTCATAACATGTCGATTATGGATGATTGAAAAAATTTTGCCGTGGTAGTATTTAGATAAAGGTATGGTTGCTACAAAGTTCAAAAGCGTTATATGGGTTTTTAAATTTTTGTGGGTGTCCATGAATTTTATGCGATGGATCTTCCAGCCATATTTGGGTCCATATTGAGATGACCTTATTGATGGGTCCAAAGGAACGTAGGAAATATATACTCCATTTGGAAATTGTGTTATGGATTGAGAGCAGTTGTTAACCGAATACCTCATTGAGAGAGGAACACAAGTTTAGTCTAAGAAAATGTCCCGTTGAGCGTATGGTATCTTTGATAGCACGATTTTGAATCCGTAGGACCTTAAGCGGTGACTAAATAAGGAAGGTTGATTGATGTTGAGAAGGGGTATGGTTTTCTTAGGATTAACTAAATCTAATAAGCAATCTGGCAAGTATCCCTCGAGGATTGTAGTGTCCATGAGTCGTTTAGCTCAAGAAAGATTTGTAATCATTATGATGAGATACAAAAGGTAATTTTGAGGAGTAAAAAGGGTCAATTGATTTCCATGTTATTTGGGATGACCATTGATGGATCTAGTAAGTTAACATAGCATGTAATATTTTTGAGGAGGTTTGAATTTTTCTATTCTGGTGTTATGATAGGTGACTATTCCCATATAAGTGGAAGAAAGGTTCATAGTTAGAATTACTCCGCCAGTACGTCGAAAATTAATAGTTGGAATCTCCAATTTGGGAACTTAGGGATGTTACCTTGAAGGTAGCTAATACCGGATAATTTCAAGGGTTATAATAGTTGTATCATAAATAAAGAAACAATCTTACGATATTGCGAATGAATAGACCCATTTAAGGATTGTTGGGAAAAACCTTAGCGTCTTTAAGAAATTTGGCCTTAATGCTGATAATTGACATTAAGAGTTTTTTTGACTCAGTGTGCTTTCGGTGTTTTGTAGGAGATGTGAAAGAAAAAATTGTGAATACGTTCAAAGTCTTGGACAATAGGGGGTCGTTTTCTTAAATTGGGAGATAGAAATGTGTTCAAAGTATTAGAGCCATGAAATTTTGAAACGAGAAATCCCTATGGTTTTGTTTCAGGATGATTCACCTATATTATAATTATGGAGAACGTGTTTGGATTGAATTAGGTAGCCCATCGGTATGCCAACAAGATTCTAAGGTTTCTAAGTATTTGGGTTTTGAGATTTCGGATAATGAACTAAAGCTGTAATAAATCTTTGGGTGATAATTATAATTGTAGTTTCTAATATGTTTTTAATTTAAGGATATATGGTATTTCGATCTTGGGGTTGTTTGCGATTTGCAGTTGTGCCAAAATCTTAATTGAAAACTTGATCAGGGAGAGTTTTAGGAGTTAAGTTAAATTTGATATAGCGGCAAATTACAGCTGGACGATTCATAGATAGATAAATAATTAGAGTAGTACAGTGGAAATGTGGCAAACCCACATGCGATGAAGTTCAATCTGAGGCTCAGAAGAAATATTTTCCTTCTAGGCTTAGGATAGGATCAAGCAAGAACTTTCAGCCATTTGAGGTTTTGAGTTAAGTCCGAAAAGTAGTTAATGAATTTGTTTTGTCTTCAAACTCGGTAGAATTAGATTCTGATAGAACGCGTTGGGTAATAAGAACCGGGATAATTCAATGCTCAAGATTCTTCAAGATAACCGTTTAATCAATGAGGTGATTTGGAAACGCTAGAAGAATTTAGATGGTTACCACTGAATATAGGAATTTAAGGTTTGGGGAGAATGCTCATTATTGAGACTTAGCATAAATTAAAGTAAGAATTTTCAACCGATTGAGTACTTGAGCTAAGTCGTAGGGAATTAATAGATTTAGTTGCCCTCAAAACTTGGTAAGTTGGTGTGAAGTTTTTCCCAAGTATCATAAATGTGGGAGTAAATAAGTGATTGTGATAAATTATCTAGGAAAAATTTAAAGCTTACCCCCATAAGGAGGTTTTGATAGAATGAAACAAGTAATAAGGATCAAAACAATTCAATACTTGAAGTATTCTGGGATAATCGTTTAACCGAGGAGGTGATTGGGAATGCTTGGGAGATTCCCTCTGACTCGGGGATTTCGAGATTCGTCAAATTTTGAGGCCAAAATTTTTATAAGTGGGGGAGAATGTGATGACCCGAGTTTCGGAATATGATAATTGGAAGGTAAATAAGTAAAAATAGGTGAATTGTGTTCAAAAGGTACGGGAGGAATGGATTGGAAAGCTCAAAGAACCGGAATTAATAAATCGGGAACCGAAATTGTAAGTGGTGAAATGTTGATTCGTTGACAAGATTTTGGGTTTTAAATTGTGATAATCATGACTTATTAAGGTTATATAATCAAAAATAAGGTCCAAGGATGTGAAAGATTGGGTTAGAATGGTCAAAACGGGTCCCGAACTGTAAAAACGCGAAATACGCTTGCTGCGGTCCTGATCGGCCCTCCGTGGGCTCGAGCCCATGGAGAGCACAAAATCAAGATTTGGCTGCGCTCGCCGCGCGCTCGAGCCAGCCTGGATAGTAGAGCTACGCACGCCGCATGCCTTCTAGGCACTTGAGCACGATTAGCAGAATGTAGCCCGCTCGCTGCGCGCTCACAACGCGCTCGAGTATGGCCCCGACTTTTGCCCACCTGCTGACTTTGTTTTTGTTATAAAATGAAGGGGAAAAAGGAAAAGGGAGAGAGAGAAAGAGCAGGCCACGCATGAAGGAGAGGAAGAAGAGGAAGAAGAGAAGAGGAGAAGGGGAAATCACTTGTTCCAATCCACACTCGGTAAAAATAACGGTAGATTGGGCCAAGGCAAGTGTACTTCAGATGTTTTTTGTTTTTACCGTTTCCTCTTGCTTTAAAGTTGATCAAGATGCTCTAAAATGATTTTGATGCATGTTTAAAGTAAAGGAAGCATGTTTCCTTTGATTGTTCGGCTAGATTTTGTGTTTGCCCATGTTTATTGCAAGTTTTGGCTTCGATTTCATAAATGAGCATGTGATTAGTGTTCGATTTTGTCCCGAAAGCTTATGATGAAACCCTAGCTCGAAAATATTGGGAATTTTTGGTTAAATTGCATGATCTAATGTATGTGTATAGATTTATGACATTAATTTCATGAATAAGAACACGTTTAGTGATCGATTTGAGTCCGAAAGTTTTGGCGAAACCCTAAGTACGAAAATGAAGAGGTTTTGATGATTTTTAACCGTAGCTCTTCTTATATAAAAGTTAATTGACATTAAAATGAAGCTCCCGGTATAATTTGTTTTTGAAAATTTGCACGGACTTATACCGATGAAATTTCCATATACGTTCTAAAGTTAACTGAAAGTAAATTGTGAAATTATGATTATGAAAGAATGTTTTCAAGAAAGATGTTATTTCTGTTACTGTTATTTAAGACCCGGGATTGGCTGCAGTTCGGATAGGTTCTCCGACATGCCTTAGGACTTTACGATGGTAATCGAGGATAACTCTGTCCATGGAGTTATTTGTGATCCGCCTTTCCTCGGGGTGTTAAAGTTAGGAGGATTCACAATTACCGGCCTACCTTCGGGTGGCATACAGTACAGATCCCTCGAGATGGGATATACATGTTACAGTGATTGGCCTTGGATTGTGCGGAGTGAACACAATTTATCCTCGATTATTCGCCTCCTCAGCTAGTAGGGTATATTGGCAAGGTTTGTGTGAGGTTCCGGGTTAAGACCATAATAATTAAAAGGTAATTAAGTTAACATAGGTTTATTGTGGTCAAAAGGTGTGGGAGAATCGGATTAAAAAGCTTAAAGAGCCGGAATTAGTAAATCGGGAACGAAAACTGTAAATCGTGAAATGTTACTTTGTAAATAAGATTTTGGGTTTTAAATTATGATAATCATGACTTATTAAGGTTATATAATTAAAAATAAGGTAAAAGGATGTGAAAGATTGGGTTAGAATGATCAAAACGGGTCCCGAACGGTGAAAACGCGACGTAGGCTTGCTGCAGGCTTGCCACGGGCCAGACCTGCGCCCTTTGTGCGCTCGAGCCCACCTATCGAGCCAAAACTCCAGATTTGCCCGCGCTCGCCATGTGCTCGCCGCAGGCTCGAGCGGACCATGGCCTAATTCTTGCGCTCACTGCACACTCGCCGCGCGCTTGAGTGCCAGTTCGTTTTAAAGTCGCGTTGTACTTCTTTTTCCTCATTTTTCCTTTAGCCTAGAAGCTTCTAGAGAGAGAGAGAGCACTAATTCTAGTGAGAGAAGGGAGGAGATTGAGGCCATGGAGTCCAAATCCGTCCGAGAGCTAGTTATAATGGTGAAAGCACGCGTCGAGACAAGTGTTCTCATACTCACTTCTCGTTCCCTTTCGATTTTTTGCTTGATTTTATTGGGTATTTTTGTGTCGATACCCACTATAAATGTTAAAATCATGAAACCCAAGATTAATGTCCAAGAAATATGTAGTTATTTGTCCGAATTGTGTCCGATCCACTCGGTTTGGTTTCACCGAAACCCTAACCCACGAAATTGGGGATTTCCCTTTTTCCTTCCATGTATCATGAAATTGACCTCAAAATGTGAATCCCCACGTCCTAATGATGTACATATGTCAGCCGCGGGTTCGATTTTGCATGTCTCGACCCGTTTGCGGTGTCCGAGCCCTCTAAACGGGCATTGACACTGTTCACCCGAGGCCCAAGTGGAAAATTGCATGCTTCCGCCTTCGTATTATGTTGAATCGAGCTCAAAAGATGAATCATCGTGTCCTAATTATGCGTATGTATCAACTAGATGCCCGATCTCATAAGTATCAAACCGTTCACGGCGTCCGGATGTTCAAAAAGAAACCTGACACTGTTCACCCGAAATGAAATGAGAAATATCCATGTTATGCCCTCGTTTAATTGTTATGGAAGTGACGTCTAATTGTTTGAATGTAAATGTAAGCCCCGAAAATGTGTATTCATGTGTCGGAAGCAAGGAAACGAGTCCAAGAGGCTTCTAAAATGATATGTGATTATTGAAAGTATGAAATTTTGAATTCTCTTGTGAACATAAATTGAATTGTAATGACGGGATTGAGTCCCACAGAAAGTTGTGAACTGAGCAAGTAAATGGAAGGGAATCCACATTGTGCATTGTGATGGAATGATCTCCCGGATGGAGATGTACGTGATGGGAATGGGATTTCCCGAGCTGTGAAAGTGTATGGCAAATGTGGATTTCCCTCTCCAAGTGAGGAAACCAACCTTGAAACTAGGACCATGATTCATAGGGATAGTATTCTTTAGCTTACCATGTCCATCGCGGTGTGAACCCGAGGAATACATAGCCACGTATTCTGGCCGCTTGTGGGAGCGGGTGATGTTCGTGGTACGCTTTTAGGAAACTACTGTGGAAGAACGAGGATTGCCCTAGTCCCCGGGGGATATGGGGCGTGTTGAGGTGGCAGAGTGCAGCAGGCCTAAAATGTAGCCATTGGTTGAACGCTACATAGTGGAGATGTAGTCGTTCGTTGAGTGTTGCATAGTGGAGATGCAACCGATGGTCGAGTGCTCAAACCTAAAATGTAGCCGTAGCTTTAGAATGTGTAGCGAACACATTCCTTTCCTCGTTCTCTCGCACCATTGGTTAGTACGGCCTATTAGCCCGGGTCCGCAAAGATGATATAATGATGAAATGAATAATACCTAATCGATGTAACCATGAGAATCTAGTGATTCGAGATGTTTCCTGTTCCCTCTGCTGATTCATGATTATTGAGATTATTTGTATCCCCCCTTCCAGTTGTTCTATTATTTGCCTACGAGTATTGAGTATGATTATATTTGCTGAGTTGTACGCTCACTCTTGCTATTTTTCCTTCCATATGAGAACAATTAGCCGGCGCCAGATTAGTTAGAGTAAGGAGAGAGACTTGCATTGAAGGGTGTTGCTGGACATCGAAGCTTGAAGATTGGGTTATGTTTATCATATTAGAATGTAAACAGACACTCATAGATGGATGTGACTTATGGTTATATTATGGTTTTGTTATGCTTTCGTAGGTTTTTGATGATCTAATTATGCTTCCGCATTTGTGTTGATGTTTCTGGATTTTGTTTCTTCCTAGATAGTATCTCTCTAGGTCCAGTTCTGTAGTTGGGGATACTGTGATTAGAGCCATGGATGATATGGCTGATTATGTGATCCTATGTATTGTGTTGTAGGCTTTGCATTGATTATTTTGGTTAGATGTGTGCTTGTACAGGATATATTTGAGCAGGTTGTATTTTTGATTTTCATCTAGTTGTAGAGAAAACTTTGCCGAAATTTCTTTAGAATCCATAGGTTAATTATGGGCTTTAGTTTGTGTTACCATTGACGGAGGTTATTTATTGAAAAAATAATCTGGTCCGTCACAGTTGGTATCAGATAAAAAGAAAGATGACTTGGGTTTGATCTGAATCATATGCGAAAACTTAGGTTAGATTAAGATTGCTCGATTAAGTTAACGAAGACGTTTGGTGATCAAGTTAGTCCGGGTAGTTTTGGTTACCCCAATCCTAATGATTTAGGCTAGCACTAAGTTAGGAGTGACTTAATGCGAAATGTCTCAGTCTCAAGGAAATATTAGTAGTGGCTCCTATATGGGGACTACTAATATTAGTGGCTGGTTGTAGGGTCGAGAGAAAGATGGTGTGTCGAGGCACCTTAGTGTTGGAATTTGATTAGTATCAATTTGGTCCTTGGATTGATCAGTGTTGATTCGAGGCCTAGGTTAATTAATCTCCGTTTGAGGTTTAAGTTTGATCGGCTATGAATTGAAGTCCTTAGGTTATTAATTTGTTAAGAAGGGTTGCTTGATCAGCCTAGTAAACGTGATCTCATGTCTTGTAAATGATAAGGCATGTGACCTAAGTTAGATAGGATGTGAAGTCGACCTCGGTTGGTTGACATGAGAAAGATCATGGGTCTCGAGGATTAGGAGGTATTGTCCTATGCATTTATGGAGGCTTCATGAATGAGTGCCTAGTGTCGGTATGACTCTTGGGAGCATGATTCAATAGTGGTTGGTTGATCACAAGTTTTAGGGATGTCCTTGTTTAAGGACGGACAATGTAGAGGTTCGGTGTTTAAATTAGGGTTTAAAGGTATTAATTCAAGGTGTTAAGTGTTATCTGTCGTGATAAGGCTCTTGGGTTTGATATTGTAACCTAGTGTCGTTTTGGGGATTCCAAACCCATGTCGCGATTGTGTTTTGAATTATGTGTAATTGGGAGGACCTAGGCTTTGCAGTAATGACAAAGGTGACTTAGTATTCGGAAGGGCAAAGGATATATCAAAGTGGCTGTTCATGGATGAATCTTGGACAAATGCTTTTCCGAAGAGACTTTGAAACTAGGATCTAAGTTTGATACAGATGGTATAGAGGTTGTGATATTTTCTTGGGTTTGTAGATCCGATTGGTTGGGTTGATCTGAATTGTATGGGTAAGCATACCATGCCTTGCAATTGAATTGTGCGATTTTGGGTATGAACTTGAGCTGGCTAAGGTATTAAGTCTTAACCTAATCTTAATAATTGTTCGGTGGGCAAACTGCAGTGCTAATATGGTTGGATTGGTAAAAGATAACATCTGGCAATTAGGTTGTGGGTTTGAAGCATGAGTTGAATTGATCGAGGTATCAGGAGATTGATGTTCTCCTTCCTGTAGAGTATCTAATGAGAATCTGCGCTAAGTCTCATTCGTATGTGCGACCATATCTAGAAGTTATTTTGTGGTCATTGAGAGGCTTCGACCGCGTGACTATCTGTGAATGATTATAGAAGGAAGATTGGGTTGACTTATCAGCTAACCGATAATTCGAAGTTGTGTCGAAATCGACGAGGATTGTTGAGAGGTCCATGCAGAGCCGTGGAAGTATCATCTTTGGTATTGTTGTGGAATACTCCAGAACTTTTGAGGTAAATAAGACAGACCGATAAGGTTGTTTGTGAATTTTAAAAAATAGGGTTAGCTTGGAGATTGACGATTTATAAGCGGACCTTGTGATTAGATAGGTGAATGACATGGACCGTTGTAAAGGCTTGATGAATTCTAAGATCGAATTAGGTCCATAGCGTGTTAATTGTGGATCAATGGGAGTGGTAGCCTTGACGGTATTCGGGATGAGGATATGGCTACTATAAAGTCTAGAAAACGCCGTTTGGGTTTTGTAGGTCCGTTGGTGTTTCATGAAATTTTATGGGTTGAATCTTTTGGCCATATTAAAGCCCGTGTTAAGGTGGCTTCATAGATAAATTCAAAGGAATGCGATTTTAGTGGAGGAAATGCCCTGTTAGGCTTATAGCTCTTTGGTAGCATGATCTTGGGATCTATAAGATTTTAAGTGATGGCTATAGGAAAGACCGATTAGTGACGTGAAAGCGTATGGTCATCTTGGGTCTAACCGAAGTTATTAAGTGATTTGACAAGTATTCTTCGAGGACTACAATTCAAGTGAGACGTTTGGCTTAGAGAGATTTGTAATTGTTAGAACGAAAGATAAATAGTAGTTTTCGGAGATCAGATGGGGGTAATTGATGTTCATGTCATTTGGGTTGATCACTGATGGATCTGGTAAGTTATTGTGGGATGTAATGTCTTTGAGGAACGTTAAGGTTATGTTACTCTCACTTCATGATAGGTGGATACCTTTGATTTAAGTGGGGGAGAAGTTCATGATTAGTGTTACCCTATATGTAAGTCAGAATTAGCAATTAAAGTCTCCGGTTTGAGAACCTATGGCTTTGTCCTTGGAGATAGTCATTACCTAAAGTTTTAAGAGCCAAAATAGTTGTACCATTAAAAAGGATGATCATATGATATTGCATGTGGACAGACCTGTTTAAAGGTTGAGAAAGTGAACCTCGGTATTTTCGTTGGGAAAGCGGGCATCAATGTTGGCAATTGATGCTGTGAGTCTTTGGACTTGTATGTCTTTGAAGGTTCATACGAGATGTGAAAGATGAATCGCAAGTAAATCCAAATGATTGGGTGATAGGATGCCATGTTCTTGAATTGGGAGACAAAATTGTATTCGATGTTTGGGAGCTAGGAGTTCATGAAATATGAAGTCCTTGTGATTTATTTCAAGACGATTAGGGTGACCCACTTATCGTAATCATAGAAGACGTGTTCGGCTGGAATTAGTTGGCTTATTGGTATGCCAACAGGATCATGAGATTACTAAGTAATTGGGATCTTAAGATTCTGGGTAATGATTTAAAGTTATGTTGACTCTTCGGGTGATCGTTATGATTGTAACTCGGAATGTGGCTGTAGTTTGAGGATTGTGGAATTGTCTTCATAGTAGGACTATCCTAGAATTGTTTTAATCAGAGTAGCGTAGTGTAAGCGTTGTGAACCCATGGCTCAGAGATTTAAGAATAAGGTTGAGGTCCCTGTGATCAAATTCTTTTGAAGCTTGGAATGAACTGAAGTGGAAGTTCATTAGATTCATTTGAAGTGTCGGATTAAATTCGAGAAATGGCTATCATTATTGTAGGTCGCTTTTGAAATTCCGAGGATCGTTATAAGGTCTTCCTTGTATCGATGGTTAAGAAAATCAGTAAGTATCTGGGTTGAGCCGTTCTGAGAGGCTAAGGATTTGTTTTGTGATGAGGATTAGAATGATTCAAATACTTGAGGTTTCCTAGAATAATCATTGTCTGAGGGAATGATTTCTGGATGCGAGAAAGATTATCTGTGATTATGGGAATTTGAGATTCGTTAAATTTTGAGGACGAAATTTTTATAAGTGGGGAAGAGTTATGAGGTTCCGGGTTAAGACTATAATAATTAAAAGGTAATTAAGTTAACATAGGTGTATTTTGGTCAAAAGGTGTGGGAGAATCGGATTAAAAAGCTCAAAGAGCCGAAATCGATAAATCGGGAACGAAAACTGTAAACCTTGAAATGTTACTTTGTAAATAAGATGTTTGGGTTTTAAATTATGATAATCATGACTTATTGAGGTTATATAATAAAAAATAAGGTCAAAGGATGTGAAAGATTGGGTTAGAATGGTCAAAATAGGTCCCGAACGGCAAAAACGCGACGTGGGCTTGCTGTAGGCTTGCCGCGGGCCAGACTTGCTCCCTCCGTGTGCTCGAGCCCACCTATTGAGCCCAAAATCAAGATTTGCCCGCGCTCGCCGCGTGCTTGCCGCGCGCTCGAGCGCCTGTGACGGAACGGGTTTTTTTTTTTTTCCTCAAAAGCTTCCGTCAAACAGATAACATAATTAACGGTCTAATTAAGGCAAGACTTCTGCAGAAATTTCGGCAGAGTCTCCTTTGTAACTGGATGAAATCCCAAAAATACAAACCTGTAATATTCATCCATAACAAGCACACAACTATCCATCATTCACAATTCCTACAACAATTCTCCACAGGATCCTATGTGCCATCCATGGCACAATTTCATAAAACATTTATTGCTCTAACAGTTTATTAGCGAGATGCCATCTAGGACCTGCACAATAAATCCAGAGTATATAGCGGAAGTAAACTAAGAACCTGCAGAAGCATAGCATATTCTCTTCTACTATCATACACATCATATGCTTTCTTTACGAAAATCAACATGTTCTAGGACATCAAAAATCATAAGATCTGTATACAAAATCATGTGCAACTGGGCCTTTACGTCGACAGGCCTCTCCAAAATAGCTCCACTATGCTATGGTCCTCAAAAGTCTTCAAGAAGCTTCTCTCTCTGCTTACTCTTCTTCGTCGGGTAAAAGCTTTACTGTCTCATCCGGGGGGAAACACTAAAACAAAGTGAGCGAGGCCCAAAGAAGGTACATGCATATGAACCAGAAACGATCATGCCAAAACGATCATATAACTATGCAAAAATCATCATGTTCAATCAACATCATCTCAAGGGAACTCAAAGGCATGCTATAACAATATTAAATCTCATGTTTCATAAATCATATCATTATAGGCTGTAAAACAAAAGCTATAAACTTTGTGGATGCATCGTAAAACAAAACAATGCTCTATACTTTCACTGTCATCTTTTTTTTTTTTTACGTTTCATTGTCATCTTTTATCTGTACGTTTCATTGTCATCTTTTCATCGATGATACTCTATCATCTTTTCACATCATCGATACATTTTCATCTTTTCATCTTTTACCGTGACATACTTTAATAGTTTCGAGACCACCAAAGTGTACCCTACTAGCGAAAGGGGCGAATGATCGAGATAGATTGTGTTCTACCCACACAATCCAAGGCCTATCATGTCATATCATATCATGTATATCCCATCCCGAGGGATATCTGTACTGTGTGCCACCCGAAGGTCGGCCTATGTTCCTCCTGGCTTAACGCCCTTGAGGACAGGGCGGACCATGAATCGCTCCATGGACAGAGCTATCCTCGATTACCACCGTAAGTTCTAAGGCCTCACCTAAGAACTTACTTGACCGTAGTCGGTCTCGGGTCCCAAAATAATCAGAATGGAAATCATCTCTTTATCGAAAATCCCATTTTTGAAATCAAACTTTCACAACACAATTTCAGCACTTTAAATTTACATGGAAATTTTGTTGGTATACGTTAAATACATATTTTCAAAACAAACTATACGGAAGCTTCATTTCGATGTCAATTAACTTCATATAATAGAAGCTACGGTTAAAACTCATCAAAACCTCTTCATTTTCGTACATAGGGCTTCGCCAAAACCTTGAACTCAAATCGGTCTCTTACTTGCACATATTTCATGAAATCAAGCCATAAATCCAAATATACATACTTAATCATGCATTTTACTCAAACTACACAACATTTTCAAGCTAGGGTTTCACCACATGCTTTCTCGAGACAAATCAAAACACTGCTTTTCATGCTTATTCACGAATTGAAGCTAAATCTTGCGTAAACATGGATAAACATAAAATCCAACCAAGTAATCGAAGGAAACATGCTTCATGTACTTTAAACATGCATCATCAACATTTTGAGCATTTTCAACGGTCTTAAAGCATGAGAAATCAAGATGATGAAAAATGGGCCCAAGTACACTTGCTCGAGCTCGTTCTACCATTATTTTACCCGAATCGAATCACAACTGTGGTCTCTCCCCTTTCTTTCGCCGTGCTTGTTGTTGTGCCTCAACTTCCTCTCTCTACAAACACATATCATTTAATCGGCATTTAAACAATTACGGAATTATTTCAAGACTCCCGATGCCACAAACGGGTCAAATCTTGCGAGATTCGACATCCGGTCGATATATACACACAATTGGGACATGGGGATTCATATTCTAGGATCATTTCATCATTTCATGAAGGTGACAACGCGCGATTATCACCTTCCGGCTCGGGTGAATAGCGATAGCGCCCCCCTTTAGAGGGCCGGACGCCGCGAACGGGTCCAACGTGCGAGATCGACCCGCGGCCGACATATATACATCATTGGGACGTGGGCACTCCAATTTTGAGGTCAATTTCATGATACGAGGCCGGGAAATGGGAAACCCCCAAATTCCCGTAGGTTAGGGTTTCGGTAAAACCCACCCGGGCGAATCGGACACGAATCGGACAACTAACCACATTTTCATGGACCTCAAGGCATGGGTTTTCAATGTCCTAACATTCCCCCGTGAGTATCGACACAAAATACCCAACGAAAATACACAAAACATCGAAAGAGAACGAGAAGTGGGTATGAGAACACTTGCCTCGACGCGTGCTTTCACCTTTATACCTGGCTTTCGGACGGAATCGGACTCCCGCTCGATCTCCTTCCTTCTCTCTCTAGTCGCGCCCCTCTCTCTCTCCTCAAAACCCTCAGCCGATCGAAAATGAGGAGAACGAATCGCCGCGGCGCGTTTTATCTCGCCCCCGCCGCTGAAAGCGCGGCGAGCTGCCATCGAGCGGCCAGGCCACGGGCGGCCACCGCTCGAGCGCCCTTCGAGCGGCCGGCGAGCGGCCAGCCCACGGGCGGTCTCTTTATCCGCTCGAGCCCAGCTCGAGCGCCAAGCCCAGCGCAAGACTTCTTTGGCAGGCTTCAATGAGCCCGGACCCGAATAATTTCCCGATTTTTCTTCCGATACCAAACCTTAATCATCCCATAAGATTAGTATTGATCATTAACATACTAATCACCTCATAATTGTCGGGTTCACAAATCCGAACCTCACAATTCCTCCCGCATCTTTTGAATACAATTTACCTATTTTAACTTAATTATCTCCCAATTATCATATTTAGGAACTCGGTGCGTCACATTCTCCCCACTTAAAGAAATTTCGTCCTCGAAATTAACGAGCCTCGAATTCCCAAATCGAGGTGAACTCCTCAAAACTCGAAATCATTCCTCGGACAGCGCCTATTTTAGAACCTCAAGCATTGGAATCGTCCTTGTTCTCGTCACGAATCCTTAGCCTTTCAAAACGACCCAATCTGGTCACTTATCAATTCTCTCATCCATCGATACAAGGAAGACCTCATAACGATCCTCCAAACTCCAAAACTGACCCACAATCATGCCAGACATCTCCCAACCCAAACCAACACTTCGAACGGGCCAATGGACTTTTCCTTCAATTCATTCCAAGCCTCGAAAGAAATCGGTCATCGGGATCTCAACCTTATTTAGAAATCTCTAGGCCACGGGCCCACAACGCTTACTCTGCGCACTCTGATTAATCCTCAAATCATTAAATTACGGCACAATCAAAACAATCTCCCAAAAAGTTGACAAGACTTTCCATTCTTGCCCAAATCTCAAAATTCTGATCACTTAGTAACCTCAAGATCCCGTTGGCATATCAACGAGCCAACTGACCAAAACCGAATACGATTCTAACTTCCAGCAAGATCACGACATTCTAGTACCCAGTCATTTGGACTTACTCACGATTTAACTTCAGCAGCTTCTATGAAACTCCCAAAACATACACGTCCAAGATTCATAGCATCAATTTCCAACATTGATGCCCGCCTTCGCGAGGAAGACACTGATGTTCATTTCTCAAATTATAAACGAACCTGACCACAAGCAAGACCATATGATCATCTTCCTATCTCCGAAGACAATATTCCTGAGTTTTCAAAAGAAAACCTCAATGGCCAAATTCGACATACACGTGGGGTAACACTAATCCTGAACTCCTCCCCCACTTATCTCAAAGATATTACTTTCCACGAGAACTCATCGGACCCATTAGGGGTCAACCCAAATGTCACGATCATCACCACCCCATCCAATTAGATCAAGGATAATTGCACACTTCCACGACACTAATCGGCCTCCCAACCAGCCACGCTTAAAATTTTTATTCCTCAAAATCATGCAATTTCAAAGCCACAAGCTTAGGAAGGCATTTTCTCAATCGCATTCCTTTCTCACCGAACATGCGAATTATCAGCCATCCATAATCCATGACTTAATTCCTTGATTATCACATGAAGCAACCTCAACATCGACCCAGGCGTGATCGAAAGATCATCCCATAAAACTTCATGAAACGCCAACGAATCAACAAAACCCAAACGGCGTTTTCTGGACTTTATAGTGGCCATAGCCTCACCCTGAATACTGTCGGGACTACAACTTCCATTGATCCACAATATCGCGTTATGGACCCAAATCAATTTCATAATTCATCAAGCCCTTGCAACGGCTCACGGACTATGTCTATCCATCCCCAAGATCTGATCATCCAATCATTAAGCTTCTAAACATTTAGACATTCGTGAACCACCTTATTGGTTCATCTATTTACCTCGAAGATTCTGAAATATTCGACCACGATACCAAAGCCGATACTTGCACAGCCCTACTTAAGATCCCCAACGATTGGCATCGATTCGACACGACCTCGAATTACCGATCATGAGATAACTCGACCGAGTCTTCCCTTTCGATAACATCCTCGATCAATTCAAACTCATGCTTCAAATCCCATAACCTGATTGTCGGACGTTATCTTTACCAACCCGACCATATTAGCACTGCAGTTCGTCCACCGAACTACTATTAAGATCAGATTACGACTTAACACTTTAACTATCTCAAGTTCATACCCACTATCGCACAATCCAATCACAAGGCACAATAGGTTTACCAACCCAATTCAGATTGACCCGATAACTTACTGACCAAAACACCTATAATATCACATCAAGATCAGCACCACAAAATGGTTCAGATTAACCCAACCACCATGCTAACTATAACTTAGATCATAGTTCCAAATCCCTTCGGGAAAATATTTATCCAAAATTTGTACATGAACATCCATTTTGATGCATCCGTTGCCCTTCCGAATGCTAGATCACCTTCGTTACTACTACAAAGCCTAGGACCCCACAACCAATCTCTTCCTTAAGGTCCTAGTTGCCTTAACTTCCTCAACCTATTCCTACAGGAATTCTGTTTAGGGATCCAAGCCTATGCTTCCGCTTTTCGATCAATCAATTCCTAAGGCATCTCAATCCTCCTGATACCAATTGTGACGGACGGGTTTTTTTTTTTTTTTCCTCAAAAGCTTCCCACAAACGTATAACATAATTAACGGTCTAATTAAGGCAAGACTTCTGCGAAATTTCGCAGAGTCTCCTTTGTAACTCGGATGAAATCCCAAAAATACAAACCTGTAATATTCATCCATAACAAGCACACAACTATCCATCATTCACAATTCCTACAACAATTCTCCACAGATCCTATGTGCCATCCATGGCACAATTTCATAAAACATTTATTGCTCTAACAATTTTTATTAGCGAGATGCCATCTAGGACCCGCACAATAAATCCAGTATATAGCGGAAGTAAACTAAGAACCTGCAGAAGCATAGCATATTCTCTTCTACTATCATACACATCATATGCTTTCTTTACGAAAATCAACATGTTCTAGGACATCAAAATCATAAGATCTGTATACAAAATCATGTGCAATCGGGCCTTTACGCCGATGTGCCTCCAAAATAGCTCCACTATGCTATGGTCCTCAAAAGTCTTCAAGAAGCTTCTCTCTCGCTTTACTCTTCTTCGGGTAAAAGCTTTACCGTCTCATCCTGGAGGGGGAAACACTAAAACAGTGAGCCGAGGCCCAGCAAGGTACATGCATATGAACTGTAAAACGATCATGCCAAAACGATCATATAACTATGCAAAAATCATCATGTTCAATCAACATCATCCGAAGGGAATCAGAAAAGGCATGCTATAACAATATTAAATCTCATGTTTCATAAATCATATCATTATAGGCTGTAAAACAAAAGCTATAAACTTTGTGGATGCATCGTAAAACTGAAAACAATGCTCTATACTGTTCACTGTCATCTTTTTTTACTGTATACGTTTCATTGTCATCTTTTTACTGTATACGTTTCATTGTCATCTTTTCATCAGATGATACTCTATCATCTTTTCACTGTACGATACATTTTCATCTTTTCATCTTTTACTGTGACATACTTTAATAGTTTCGACCACCACAAGGTACCCTACTAGCGAAAGGGGCGAATGATCGAGATAGATTGTGTTCATCCACACAATCCAAGGCCTATCATGTCATATCATATCATGTATATCCCATCCCGAGGGATATCTATACCATGTGCCACCCGGTCGGCCTATGTTCCTCCCGGGCTTAACGCCCTTGAGGACGGGGCGGACCATGAATCGCCTCCATGGACAGAGCTATCCTCGATTACCACCGTAAGTTCTAAGGCCTCACCCAAGAACTTACTTGGACTCAAGTCAGATCTCGGGTCCCAAAATAATCAGAATCTTAAATCATCTCTTTATCGAAAATCCCATTTTTGAAATCAAACTTTCAAACACAATTTCAGCACTTTTTAAATTTACATGGAAATTTTGTTGGTATACGTTCGTACATATTTTCTCAAAACAAACTATAATGAAGCTTCATTTCGATGTCAATTAACTTCATATAATAGAAGCTACGGTTAAAACTCATCAAAACCTCTTCATTTTCGTACATAGGGCTTCGCCAAAACCTTTGAACTCAAATCGGTCTCTTACTTGCACATATTTCATGAAATCAAGCCATAAATCCAAATATACATACTTAATCATGCATTTTACTCAAACTACACAACATTTTCAAGCTAGGGTTTCACCACATGCTTTCTGAGACAAATCAAAACACTGTTTTCATGCTTATTCACGAATTCGAAGCTAAATCTTGCGTAAAACATGGATAAACATAAAATCCAACCAAGTAATCAAGGAAACATGCTTCATGTACTTTAAACATGCATCATCAACATTTTGAGCATTTTCAACGTCTTAAAGCATGAGAAATCAAACGATGAAAAAAATAAAGTCCAAGTACACTTGCTCGAGCTCGTTCTACCATTATTTTACCCGAATCGAATCACAACCGTGGTCTCTCCTTTTTCTTTCGTCGTGCTTTGTTGTTGTGCCTCAACTTCCTCTCTCTACAAACACATATCATTTAATCGGCATTTAAACAATTACGGAATTATTTCAAGACTCCCGGATGCCACAAACGGGTCAAATCTTGCGAGATTCGCATCCGCCGATATATACACACAATTGGGACATGGGGATTCATATTCTAGGATCATTTCATCATTTCATGAAGGTGACAACGCGCGATTATCACCTTCCGGCTCGGGTGAACAGTAACAGCGCCCCTTTAGAGGGCCCGGACGCCGCGAACGGGTCCAAACGTGCGAGATCGGACCCGCGGCCGACATATATACATCATTGGGACGTGGGCACTCCAATTTTGAGGTCAATTTCATGATACGAGGCCGGGAAATGGGAAACCCCCAAATTCCCGTAGGTTAGGGTTTCGGTAAAACCCACCCGGGCGAATCGGACACAATCGACAACTAACCACATTTTCATGGACCTCAAGGCATGGGTTTTCAATGTCCTAACATTCCCGTGAGTATCGACACAAAATACCCAACGAAAATACACAAAACATCGAAAGAGAACGAGAAGTGGGTATGAGAACACTTGCCTCGACGCGTGCTTTCACCTTTATACCTGGCTTTGGACGGAATCGGACTCCCGGCTCGATCTCCTTCCTTCTCTCTCTAGTCGCGCCCTCTCTCTCTCTCCTCAAAACCCTCAACCCGATCGAAAATGAGGGAGAACGACCGCGCGGCGCGTTTTTATCTGCGCCCGGCCGCTCGCGGCCGGGCGAGCGGCCATCAGCGGCCAGGCCACGGCGGCCACTCGCCGAGCGCCCTTGGAGGGCCTGGCGAGCGGCCAGCCCACGGGCGATCTGCTTTATCCGCCGAGCCCGGCTCGAGCGCCAGCCAGCCGCAAGCTTCTTTAGCGGCTTCAGCCCGGCCGGACCCGAATAATTTCCCGATTTTTCTTCCGATACCAAACCTTAATCATCCCATAAGATTAGTATTGATCATTAACATACTAATCACCTCATAATTGTCGGGTTCACAAATCCGGAACCTCACAATTCCTCCCGCATCTTTTGAATACAATTTACCTATTTTAACTTAATTATCTCCCAATTATCATATTTAGGAACTCGGGTCGTCACAGCGCCAGTTCGTTTTAAAGCCGCGTCGTGCTTCTTTTTCCTCATTTTCCCTCGAGCCCAGAAGCTTCTAGAGAGAGAGAAAGCGCCAATTCTAGTGAGAGAAGGGAGGAGATCGAGGCCGTGGAGTCCAAATCCGTTCGAGAGCTAGTTATAAAGGTGAAAGCACGCGTCGAGGCAAGTATTCTTATACTCACTTCTCGTTCCCTTTCGATTTTTTGCTTGATTTTATTGGGTATTTTTGTGTCGATACCCACTATAAATGTTAGAATCATGAAACCCAAGATTAATGTCCAAGAAATATGTAGTTATTTGTCCGAATTGTGTCCGATCCACTCGGTTTGGTTTCACCGAAACCCTAACCCGCGAAATTAGGGATTTTCCGTTTCCCTTCCATGTATCATGAAATTGACCTCAAAATGTGAATCCCCACGTCCTAATGATGTACGTATGTCGGCTGCTGGTTCGATTTCGCATGTCTCGACTCGTTTGCGGTGTCCGAGCCCTCTAAACGGGCGCTGACACTGTTCACCCGAGACCTAAGTGGAAAATTGCATGCTTCCACCTTCGTATTATGTTGAATCGAGCTCAAAAGATGAATCATCGTGTCCTAATTGTGCGTATGTATCAACTAGACACCCGATCTCATAAGTATCGAACCGTTCATGGCGTCCGGATGTTCAAAAAGAAACCTGACACTGTTCAACCGAAATGAAATGAGAAATATACATGTTATGCCCTCGTTTAATTGTTATGGAAGTGACGTCTAATTGTTTGAACATAAATGTAAGCCCCGAAAATGTGTATCCATGTGTCGGAAGCAATGAAACGAGTCCAAGAGGCTTCTAAAATGATACGTGATTATCGAAAGTATGAAATTCAGAATTCTCTTGTGAACATGAATTGAATTGTAATGACAGGATTGAGTCCCATAGAAAGTTGTGAACCGAGCAAGTAAATGGAAGGGAATCCACATTGTGTATTGTGATGGAATGATCTCCCGGATGGAGATGTATGTGATGGAATGATCTCCCAGATGGAGATGTTTGTGATGGGAATGGGATTTCCCGAGTTGTGAAAGTGCATGGCAAATGTGGATTTCCCTCTGCAAGTGTGGAAACTAACCTTGAAACTAGGACCATGATTCATAGGGGTTGTATTCTTTAGCTTACCATGTCCATCCGGTGTGAACCCAAGGAATACATGGCCACGTATTCTGGCCGCTCGTGGGAGCGGGTGATGTTCATGGTACGCTTTAGGAAACTTCTGTGGAAGAATGAGGATTGCCCTTGTCCCCGGGGGATATGGGGCATGTTGAGGTGGCTGAGTGCAGCAGGCCTAAAATGTAGCCGTTGGTTGAACGCTACGTAGTGGAGATGTAGTCGTTCGTTAAGTGTTGCATAGTGGAGATGCAAC
The DNA here is from genome assembly GCA_033239525.1 of Nepenthes gracilis. Taxonomy (NCBI): domain Eukaryota; kingdom Viridiplantae; phylum Streptophyta; class Magnoliopsida; order Caryophyllales; family Nepenthaceae; genus Nepenthes; species Nepenthes gracilis. Next base: position 13,069,089 of record BSYO01000007.1, read on the forward strand.
CGATGGTCGAGTGATGCAGACGTAAAATGTAGCCGTGGCTTTAGAATGTATAGCGAACACATTCCTTTCCTCATTCTCTCGTATCGTTGGTTAGTACGGCCTATTTGCTCGGATCCGCAAAGATGATATAATGATGAAAATGAATAATACCTAATCGATGTAACCGTGAGAATCCAGTGATTCCAGATGTTTCCTATTCCCTCTCTGATTCATGATTATTCAGATTACTTGTATCCACCCCCATTCTAGTTGTTCTATTATTTGCCTACGAGTATTGAGTATGATTATATTTGCTGAGTTGTACGCTCACTCTTGCTATTTTTCCTTCTAGATAAGAACACTTAGCCTGCGCCAGATTAGTTAGAGCAAGGAGAGAGACTTGCATTGAAGGGAGTTGCTGGACATCGAAGCTTGAAGATTGGGTTATGTTTATCATATTAGAATGTAAACAGCCACTCATGGATGGATGTGACTTATTGTTATATTATGGTTTTGTTATACTTCCGTAGGTTTTTGATGATCTAGTTATGCTTCTGCGTTTGTGTTGATGTTTCTGGATTTTGTTTCTTCCTAGATGGCATCTCTCTAGGTCTAGTTTCGTAGTTGGGGATACTGTGATTGAAGCCATGGATGATATGGCTGATTATGTGATCCTTTGTATTGTGTTGTAGACTTTGTATTGATTATTTTGGTTAGATGTGTGCTTGTATAGGATGTATTTGAGCAAGTTGTATTTTTGATTTTCGTCCAGTTGTAAAGGAAACTCTGTCAAAATTTCTTTAGAATCCATAGGTTAATTATGGGCTTTAGTTTGTGTTATCATTGACGGAGGTTATTGATTGGAAAAATAATCCGGTTAAATCACGCGATGCATTATTACGAATGTTACCGACATTGTACCATTACGATTCTGCCATTCTGCTTTACCGTTTACGTTTGATTCTGATTCCGTTTACAATTTACAAAGGTATTTCTGATTACCATTTATAGTTTACCAATTACAGTTTACAGTGTACCGATTATAGTTACCGTTTATAATTTACCGATTACTGATTTCTAATTATGAGGTTTAATATCATCAAAGTATGCCTTCTCTGTTTTCTAGATTATGTTTTGCATGACCGTTCTATTTCTACACAGTTATATGACCGTTCTACATCATTGTTTTACCGCTCATATGCATGTACTTTGTTGGGCCCAGCTCACTGTTTACAAAGGAGACTTTGTCAAAATTTCTGCAAAAGTCTTGCCTTATAATTTAGTCCTGTTCCTGTCTTGATGGAAGCTTTTGAGGAAAAAAAAAATCCGTTCCGTCAGACGGGCGCTCGAGCACCGTTCACAGGGCCAGTCATGTGATTCTTTTCTTTTCGTATTTTAAATTAGATTTTGGGGTTTTTGGGGTTCATTTACAGCAGCAGTCCGACAGTGAACAAAGGAGAGAAGAGAGGAAGGAGAGGGAAGAGAACAAAAGAAGAAAAATTACCCATCCTAATCGGATCAAAGTCACGATAACTATAAATCTAGCTCTGGTAAGTGTACCTCAAATGTTATTTTCTATTTTTACTGCTTTTTTGTATCTCAAAAATGGTATTTATGCTTTAAATCCATGCTTCTGCATGTTTACTGCAAATAATGTATGTTTTTCTTGATTAATAAGACAGATTTTGTATTTACTAAAATATACTACTAAATATACCTCTGATTTCATAAAAATACATGTGTTGGAAGTTCATTTACCGTTCAAAAATTTTGGCAAAACCCTAGGTACGAAAATTGAAGATATGATGCTTTGTTTTCCATAACTTCTGTTATATAAAAGTTAAACTGTAACGTGATGTCACTGATATGATTTATGTCTAAAAATTTTACACGGATTTATACTGTTAAATTTTTGAGGATTTCAAGAAAAACTGAAGGGTTTCAAACTATTATCGTATATTCTGAAACGAAACTGAAGGGTTTCAAACTGTTACCGTATATTTTGAAACGAAACTGAAGGGATTCAAACTGTTACCGTATATTCCGAAATGAAACTGAAGGGTTTCAAACTATTTCTGTATATTCTAAAGCAAAACTAAAGGGTTTCAAACTGTTTCTGTATATTCTAAAGTAAAATTGAATGATTATAAATTGTTACTGTATATTCTAAAACTAATTGAAGAGTTATTGTGAAACTCTTACTGACTTCAAAAACTAAAAAGGGTTTTCAGTTAAGAAATAAGAAAAGAAAATTTTCTAATATTGTTAATTAGGACTCGGGATTGATATAAAGTCAGTTTAGGTTCTCCGGTATGCTTTAGAACATTATGGTGGTAATCGAGGATAACTCTATCCATGGAGTTATATATGGTCTGCCCTTCTCAAGGCGTTAACCTAGAAGATAGTTTACTATTATTGGCTGGCATTACTATATAGAATCCCACGAGTAGGGATATATCCTCGGAAACGGGATAACTGTTACTAGCTTTGATTGTGTGCAAACACAATCTATCATCGATTATTCGCCCAGTCGGCTAGTAGGGTCTACTGGTTCAGTCCTTTACTGATAGGAAAGGAATTTTCTATAATCTATAAAATTGAGACCGATTTCTACTTTCTGAAACCTGCCTTACCAATTTATTATTAATGAAGCATGATTACACTAATTTCTGACTTCTGAAATTTCAATGTTTCTGTCTCCTGGCAGTTTTGTAACCTTCTGCATCATATTCTGCTATAGTTTCTGTAAATCATTACTTTATAGCATTTATGTCTTAACATGTAATTGTATCCATTTTACTGCATTCTATTCTGCATGAAGGTTTTACTGCATCCCTGCATGTACCTTGTTGGGATTCAGCTCACTATTTTACTATTTTCTCCCTCTAGATAAGGCTATAGAGATGATATTAGATGATTAGGCCTATCTAGAGATTAGGAAGGAAGATTCTAGAGCCTCAGTGAAGTCCCAAAGATTATCTTGAAGTATTTTGAGAGATCTAATAGTTCTGTATGTCCCTTAGAATTCTGTAAGAAAAATTATGTATAAATAATTGTAGTATATTCTGTAAACTGTTAGAATTGTATTTATACTTCCGCAGGTTTCTGTTAAGAATATAGATGTTTCCGCTACATGTTTACTAGATTCTGTACAGGTCCTAGATGGCATCTCCTATATATTTCTAATTTAGTGGATAGGATTATATTTGAGCCATAGATGGAAATGGCAAATTGGTGGCCCTGTGGATGTGTGTTGTAGGTTAAAATATGGTATTCAAATAGTTATGTGCTTGTACAGGTTAAAATACACAAGTTGTATATTTTGTTTTTGTCCAGTTTTAGATAGAATTCTTCCAAAATTTCTGTAGAAATTACTGATAAAAATATATGAATTCTGTTTTGTATCTGTCTGATGGAGTGTCTTATGAGAATTAGGATCCGTTCCATCACAATTGGTATCAGAGAAAACGAGACGTCTTAATAATGACCTGAATCATATGCGAAAGCTTAGGAAATGATCCTGACTAATCGAACAGGTTGTGATAGACATAGATTGATTAAGTTAGGTTAGAAAATCCTAAGTGTTCTAGCTTGCATAAGTTTGGATCGACTTGAGCTAGGACTTATTGATCGAGCTGAATGATTAAATTGATTTACGGTGACCGTAGATCTAGGTTGATCGGTTTGAATATTAGGCTTAAGTTTAAGATAATCTAATCTACGGCCAAGATAATTTATGATAGAAATGGACTGATGCTTTGTGATTAAGCGGAATCGAAGTAGGTTGAAGGTTCAAGTGGAACTATTTTGAGATAATGTAAGATATTTTGGTTTGTTCTAGTCTAGAATTAAGTAAGGAGAACAATCAATGAATTGAGCTTGGGGTATTAAAGAAAGTAATTAAGGTTTTTACTTGTCTGAATAAATCTCAACTAGCTAAGGAAAGGCAGGGTTGATAATGGGTTACTTGATGTCACACATCATCTTTTTGGGTATCTCAGGAAGCAATTAATTTTAAAATAGCCCATTTCTTTATGTAATGTTTTGGATGGTTAAAAAGTGAGGCCAGTTAATAATGACTAGAAAATAAGTTTATAGATGTTATGAATTTTAAAATAAAACTTGATCGTGTCAATCCCTAGGAAGCGACCCTTGTTTGAAGGAATTATGAATTTCGATGTCTGGATTGGGTTCGTGAATAATTAATCTTGATGGAGTATTAAGATGATTTGGATGGCAAATTGCCACACTAGAACTGATAATTTTGAACGGAATAATCTAAAATGTAATTAGGCTCACGTATCACGAAGTAATGGAACTAATATGGTGATGCTTGCGAGTTATGTAATGAGGTGTGTGCTAAGCGTAGATGGTATATTAGGCCATAATTGAAAGGTCATTAGGTGGATACGAAAATTAGAGGAAAATGTTAAAGAGAAGATTTGTCTATCTTATTTTTCGATCGCCAAATGAAGTTGCTGTTGAGGTTTTGCCAAGATCTGCAATGATCTTGAGGATTCGAATAGATCGATGAAGACATTTGGCAAACTTTGAAATAATTAAAAGTTAATGATTCGATGATTGGGAGTCTCTGAGATTGATGTATCTGTAAGATAGGTGAAGGATCACTACGAACTAGTCCTGTTATCAGAACAAGTATGGTTATGAAAGCTTGAAAGGAGAACCCCTGTGAATTTGTTTGAGGTTGATCAAACGGTGAAGCCCCTGGGGTTTTAGTCGATTCTTATGAAAAGTTTAGTGGTTTGACTGGAATGAATAAATTGGCTTGACAATGAAATACTAAGTTGCTAAATGCTGAAATTTTGTCGGTAACTAGGAATTGTGACAAGTAGTTAGATGAGCATTTGACTGGAAGAAGGAATATTTGTTTCATTTGATTGATATGGCGAATAAGTGAAACTGATTATCTAGAATTGATCTTTCAATGGTGGGAATCGTTTTAGTGTTGAAAAGATACTCGAGGATATTTGTGTAATTTACATCGAGAAGATATAATGCCCTACAATTGGGTTATGCATTCTGAATGAGAGGCAAGGTTAATCGAATTAGACAATAGACGTTAAGTCTAATTAGAAAATGGACTTCCCTTTTTCAAGTCAGTAAATGACCATTTGAGAATCTAGTTATGAAAGTTTTGAGGAACCTATGTATCTTGAGAGAAAGACCAAGCCAATCTATTTTAATGAGCAGTTCAGCGGAAACTAAAATTTGAACTAGTCCTTAAAGAATTGTATGGAATCGAAGGGTATCAGTTAAGCGCCATTGAGGATGCTTTGAGACCTCCAAAAAGTAGGATGGATTAATGAGTTGAGTAAGTTAATGAAGGCAATAATGCCCTTAAGAAGGATTGGAATTTTATTATTCTGCATCAGTAGGTAATCACCTACAACAAAGTGGGAAAGGAGTCTGCAGTTTAAAATTATTTCATCCGTAATTGAAATTTTGTGATAAGGTTTTTACCTTGAGGATTTATAGATAATACCCTTGAGAGAGTTTGGAACTTGTTATTTCCGCATCACTCGGTAATTATCCTCAAGTCAAGTGGGCGAGGAGCATATAAACTGAAATTGTTTTGCCATGAGTGGAGTTTTGCGATGAGTGTGACGGACTTGATTATTCTCCTTAAATAACCTCCGTCAATGGTAACATAAACTTACACCCATAATTTATACTTATGGATTCTACAGAAATTTCGGTAAAGTTTCCTCTATAATTGGATGAAAAATAAAAAATACAACCTGTTTAAAATAACCTGTACAAGTATACAATTATCCGATTATGATATTTTGTCCTACAACACAATACACAAGAAACATCACCATACCATCCATGGCTCCAACACAATATTCCTAACTACCGTATTGAATCTGAAGAGATGCCATCTAGGAATAAATAAAATCCAAAACATCAATATAAATACGGAAATATAGTTAAATCCAGAAACCTGCAGAAGTATAACAATAACCATAAAATAATAACAAATCACATTAATCCAACTAGACTGTTTACATTCTATTACAACAACGTATCCAAAACTTCAAGCCTTCGACATCCAGCTAATCTCCTCAAGTAAGTCCCTTTCCTTACTCTAACTAATCAGGCGGCCAGCTTAATGATCTCATCTGGAAGGAGAAATAGCAAGAGTGAGCGTACAACTCAACAAATATAATCATACATCACTAACTACAACAATTAACAGGGAAAACAGTAACTCGGTAGGGGAAACATACAACTTGAAAAAAAGGAAGCATGTGAGGAGGGGGGGACATTTGGAATCATTTGGTTCGCATGTTTGTTCTGGTTACGTCCATACATTTTCATTACTTTCATTAATCTCTGCGGACCTAGGCTAGTAGGTCGTACTAACTAACAATTTAAGAGAACGAGGAAAGGAATGTGTCTACCACACATTCTAAAGCCAGCTACATTTTAGGTCTGCAGCACTCGACTATCGGCTATATTTTATGTGACGGACCGGGTTATTCTCCTTAATAACCCTTCCGTCAATAGACCAATATAATTTAATATTATAAATTTCTGTAGAAAATTGGGCAGAGTTCCATTTGTAACTTGAACGTTTACCAAAATACAAGTACCTGTAAGAAACTCTGTACAATATCCACAAATAAATTTAATATCATACACAGGATCTCAGATCCACTAAACCCCGGTAGTGGCACCGGCGACATAACTCAGGTATGACGTCGGCGGAGGTAAAGATGTAACAACCCAAATTTTGTAAAATCTAAAAAGGGTTAGTAATCGGGTTCGGGTCTGGTCAACGCAGGTTGACCGAAAATTTGTTAAAAGGGAGATCGGATGTCAAAAGGAAAATGTTTTCCTTCATCAAATCCGTCAACGCAGTTGACCGGAAATGGTAAAAAATCCGGACTTCCTTGGAAGTCCGGTTATCTCGGGACATGTTGCTTTCATCAATTCCCGCCGACGCAATGTTGACCGGAAATTTAAACTATGTAACGAATGCGGGCGGATTAGGCCTTAGTAAATGAGCTCGGATGTCGAGGAAATCGCGTCACAATTGTGAAAGCAGCCCGGATTCAAAATGACCTAACACTCCGCTGAATTTACGAAAATGCACTCGGCATTTGATGAATCTCAAATTACTGAAATGCCCTTGGCATTTAGACGTTCAAATTGACAGTTTAGCCGGCCTTTGTTAGGCGAGATGTATGGGAAAGAGCAGCTTTTAATGACTACGATTCACAATGCATTTTGGAAAATAAAATTAAAATGGGAAAGGTAAAAATTATTTATAAAGTATGGAAAGTAGGGAAAGATGATAAATGAGGGCCTCCAAAATCTAGGACTATAAATAAGAGCCTTAGGGTCAAAAATAAGGCACCACTAGAAAACTCTCGGAAGTAGAAGGCTGAAACTCTAAGGAAAAGTAGTGAAGAACTTCAGGCAAGATACTCACCCCTATTTATAAAGTTCATGTTTTATTTATGTTGCTATAAAATTATATGAAATCTGAATAAGTACATTTTTACTTCACACCGAAATGCATGTTTAAAGGAAATTCATTATGCATGATGTTGGATTTACATGATGATTTCTGCCAATGATTATGAACTTTGCCCAAATGCATGAAACTCTGGCCTTATGTCCTAAAAAGAAGTCCGCCTCTTGTGAAGAACCCTACCCTTTGAACAAATCTGCTCCGTCCTTTGTGAAAAAGAAACTCGGCCTTATGTCCTAAAAAGAAGTCCGGCCTCTTGTAGAACTCCGGCCCTTTGAACAAATGCTGTCTGTCCTTTGTGAAAAGAAACTGCGCCTTATGTCCTAAAAAGAAGTCTCGCCCTCTCAGAAGAACTCCGACCCTTTAAATAATATGCTCGTTCCTTTGTGAAAAGAATCTCCGGCCTTATGGTACTCCGGCTTTTGATGTTTGGTTTCTTTGCGTTAAAATCGAGATCGACTCTCTTCATGTTAAAATCGAAACCGACTTCCTTCATGATAAAATCAAACCGGCTTTCTTTATATTAAAATCGAAATCGGTTTTCTTGTGTTAAAAATTGAAATCGGCCCCTTTGTGATATCAATGAAACCGCCCCAGTACTTGAAATAGAAACCAACTCTAATTTAAATTTGAAACCAGCCATGTGTCTTGGAATTTGGACTCCGGATTTTTAAAGAAAACCCCTCCGTCCCTTTGAACTCCGAATTTAAATAGAAAAGCCACTCGGCCTTGAACTCCAAATTATTAAAGACAAGTCACTTGGTTTACTCAAAACAAAAGTACTCCGTCCGTTTAGAGCTCCGGGTCCAAGTCCTCCGTCTTTTTAAGGAAAACGGCACTTCGTCTCGATTAAAGAACTTCCAACTTTTGGAGCATAAAGTAATTGTGCTCCGTCCTTAAGTAAATAAAGAACTTGGTTTTGGATTAAAGAAAACAAACTCGGCTTTGACTAAAGGAAATGAACTCTGGTTTTGAAAGAAAATGAACTCCGGCTTCTGCATGAAATGAACTCCGGCCCTCTTCATAAAATGAACATTCGGACTATGAAGAACATGAAAAATGACATACGGACAGCAAGTGGAACTTATGACTTTTGAACTTTGATGATAAAGAACACGAACCAAGAACCGAGATTCCATTAAACTTGCTGTTAGAGATGGATGAAGGATATTGGAGTGACACTCGAGGATGCCTCCGGGCCACGGGAGGGGACCTTTTGGTGGCACAAGGACTTTGGACTATGGCCCCGTATGTCGGGTTAAGGCATTACCTCCCGCCCTGGGAGCATAAATGAGGATACGGCTTTAGGTTGTGGGGTAGCACAACCGTCCTCGATGTTGTCCGCTTCCGTCCGGTCCTAAAGATGATATAAATTCCGAATGATAAAGACAAGATGATAAGAACATGAACTAAAGAAGGAATGATATGATGATTATTATGTTATATTATGATCTATATTTCGATTATATGCTTGTGTTTTTCGCATGTGAGTATCCTTTGGGCTTTGTAAGCTCACTCTTGTAAATTTTCAGATGACAAGCTTATGGAGGACGAAGTCGAGTAGAGTCCTATGATTATGCGTGCTGGAGCGAGATCTTTTTGGAGTTTTGTTTATTTAGATTGAGGAAACTTGTAATTTTATTTCCCACGCTTATGAATGTAGTTTGTTTCCGTGACATTTTGGGAATTATGAAATTACTAATCTTTAGAATGCATCTCGAGGTTTGATGAAAAGAAAAGAAAAATTTTTATACTCATAATTTTATCATATGAATTAGTATTGTTGACTTTTGATGATATTAAAAGTCGGGTAAATCCTGATTAGTATCGAGAGAGAAAACTCGAGATGCTATAGGATAAGTTTGAATCAACACGGAAACTTAGGATAAGTTTAGAAGAGTGTGGTTCTTACATACACTTTGGGACAATAACCATTCAATAGTTACCTTTGGAATAATTGACTAACGAAATTGTTCTTTTCGGACGTTTCCCATGACCATGTCTAACAGAGAAGGAGAAATGTTCGGGATAACAACACTACCGATCGTGAGGCAAGATATGCGAACCCCTTTTGGACCAGGGATGGCGAAGTCATAGAAGCTTTGACTCCGACCACTCCACCAACTCCGGTGACCACCCCAGTTCCTGTCCATCAGGAAAGGTCTGTCTACGATCGGTTTACCAATGAACGGATCCCTGAATTTCTAGGAGAACCCGATCCATTGAAGGCTGAATTATGGATTCAGCGACTTAAGAAGACATTTGCTGTAATCAAATGCCCTGCTGGGGACATGGTGCTTTATGCCACTCATAAGTTGGCAGGAGAAGCACACCACTGGTGGGAAATGCAGAAAAGAGTTTTTAATATGCCGAATCGGGAGATTAGCTGGGAGATGTTTGAGGCAGCTTTCCTGGAGAAATACTTTCCTGCAAATCTTCGTGGGCAAAAGGAGGATGAATTCCTTCGCCTAAGGCAGGGAAATCGCTCGGTGGCAGTATGATTCTAAATTTCTGGAATTATCTCGTTATGCCCCTTTCATGGTGGAAGATGAGGAGAGGAAGGTGAGACGATTTTTTTTCGGGGATTACGAGATGATATCGGGAGACACCTTTCCACTCGACGTTGACAACTTATGGGGAGGTGCTCGCTAAAGGCGGCTATTTATGAGAAGGAATTGGAGAGGGAGCAATGTCCCGGACAAAGGACTTTGAGTCAAGCATCCAAGGCCAGTGTTAGCGAAGTGCCTTCTAAGAAGGCCGAGACCATCAAGGTTCGGCGGGAACGGAGAGCCGTCGGTGCGGAAATTCGCCTTCGGGCTAATGATGTATGTGATCATTGCGGGAGATCACATGGTGGAAAGCCTTGCTACAAGAAGGCTGGGAGTTTGTTATAACCGTGGACAGGCGGGGCATATGATCAGGGGATTGTCCGGTCGCTAAACAAGTCCACTGAGTTAAGTCTCTATCCCAGCCAAAGTATTTGCTATTTCTGCAAGGAGGCGAGAAAAGTCTACGAAGTGGTAGAAGGTACACTTTCTATCTGTGGCATCTCTTATCACGTACTCTTTGATTACGGATCCACGCATTCTTTTTGTTTCCCATGAATTTTGAAGCATCAGCGACCCTTCCTAAAGTTCTTGAATACCCATTAATGGTTGCCTCACCAACGAAATCATCCGTAATATTAAATATAGCTTTTACGAATGCCCGATAAAAGTAAATGAATTCTTTATGCTGTTGACTTGGTTTTACTAGAAATGAAAGACTTTGATGCGATTTTGGGGATGGACTGGTTAGCTAGATATCATGCCAAGATTGATTGTTTAGGAAAGAGTAGAATTCACCATTCCACAGGAAACAAGCCTTTCCACGTTCGGGGTGTTCGGCGAAAGCATCATCTGCTTTATTTCGCTCTTCATGCTAGGCATTTGATAAATGATGAATGCCAAGCTTATCTAGCTTTTGCTAGTGTATCTCTTAAAGTCGAATCTCTCACTAAGGAAATTCCGGTGGTGCGAGAATTTGAAGATGTATTCACCGATGATTTACCTGGTTGCCGCGAGCGTGGAGATAGAATTTGGTGTAGAGTTAATACCCCGGTTTCGCACCGATATCCAAACCACCCTATCGAATGGCACCAGCTGAACTCAAAGAGTTGAAACAGCAGCTACGGAGTTGCTAGATAAGGGTTTCATTCGCCAAGTGTGTCGCCATGGGGAGCTCTGTTCTTTTGTTAAAAAGAAGGACGGAACCATGAGATTATGTGTGGATTATCGGGAATTAAACAAGATGCCATCAAGAACAAATATCCTCTGCTTAGGATTGATGATCTCCTTGATCGATTCTGAGCCTGCATATTTTCAAAAATTGATCTTAGATCCGGTATCATCAGCTCGGATCGGCGAGAGATATATAGCAAAGACGGCGTTTGAACCCGAGTATGGACACTACACGAATTTGTAGTAATGCCGTTCGGGTTGACTAATGCTCCGGCTGTTTTTATGGATCTCGATGAATCGAATTTTCCAACCATACCTAGACAAGTTCGTGATCGTATTTATTGATGATATCTGGTGTACTCAAAAGTTCGGAGAACACGAGGAACATTTACGCACTACACTTTGGATTACGAGGGCATCGGTTGTTCAAGAAATTGAAAAAGTCACGAATTTTGGTTGGAAGAGGTTGGATTCCTTGGACACATCATATCCGAAAGGAATCTCAGTAGACCTATGAAAGTGGATGCTATTGTAAAATGGAATCGACCAACTTTTGTGACTGAAGTGCGAGTTTCTTAGGCTTGGCTGGTTACTATAGGCGGTTTGTGGAGAACTTTTCTCGAATCGCCGTGCCTCTCACTCAATTAACTAGAAGGATGCCAAGTTCATGGACCAATGATTGTGAAGGGAGTTTCAGGCGGCTTAAATAGCGGTTAACCGCGCTCCAATCTGACCATTCCAAATGGATCCGGAGGACTAATGGTATCTGCATGACGCCTCTCGAGATTGGATTGGGCTGTGTTCTAATGCAACACGGTAGAGTAATTGCTTATGGTTCGCGACGGTTGAAGGACCATGAAAGGAATTACCCAACCCGATCTAGAATTGGCCGCAGTGGTGTTTGCATTAAAAATGCGAGGCATTACTTATATGGTGAAAGATTCTTGGTCTACTTTCGATCACAAGAGTCTAAAGTATTTGTTCTCTCGAAGGAACTAAACATGAGACAGCGCGTTGGATTGAATTCTACGAAGGATTACGATTTTGCGAAATCCGATATGAGCCAGGAAAGGCTAACGTGGTTGCCGCCGCGTTAAGTAGGCAGCCCGGGTTGCTAGCTAGAATGCAAGTTAAGCAGTTTGAGATGCTTTGGTGTTTCATGAACTATGATGTCCAACGCTATGTGCATGGGAATCGGATGATTTTGGCACATCTGAAGTTCAGCCACTGTAATGAAGTAAGGGGTGTCAAACGAAAGATTCTTTTCTAGTAAAGATCATGAGCGAAATGGATAAAGAATCTCAAGTGATTTTCGATTTCGCCCGATGGAGCTTTGAGATTTAAAAATCGGTTTATGTGTGCTGACAATCTTGAATTAAGGGAGAAAATTCTTAAGGAAGCCCATCGATCCTGTTGCTCGATCCACCGGGAGCTTATAAGATGCATCAGATCTCCGAAGAAAACTTTTGGTGGAGAAATATGAAGAGGACATCGCGGTTACGTGGAAAAGTGCCTTGTATGTCGGCAAGTAAAGGCTGAAAGAAAATCGCCATCCGGTTTATTACAACCAATGCCATTACGGGCCGGAAATGGGAGGATATTGCCGTGATTTTGTGGATAAGTTTACGACACCAAAGAAGCATGGATGCTATTTGGGTGATTGTTGACCGACTAACCAAGTCAGCCCACTTTTTGGCAATTCGGATAAATTATCCTCTTGATAAATTAGCCCAACCCCACGTGAACGAGATTGTCGAGACTTCATGGTATACCTGTCTCTATTGTATCCGATAGAGATCCTCGTTTTTGTTTCTCGATTCTGGGAAAAGTCTGCATCGGGAATTGGGTTTGAATTAAAATTTAGTATCATCCATCCACAAACCGGTCGGTCGAGCGGACTATCCAGTTCTTGAGGGATATGTTGAGGGCCTCGGTTTTGGAAATAAAAAGGACTTGGGATGATGCTTTGGCTCTTGCGAAATTTGCTTATAATAATAGCTATCGAGCTAGCATTGGCATGGCTCCTTTTGAAGCTTTGTATGGGAGAAAATGTAGATCACTTATTCACTGGAAGAGCGGTGATAACCGGAATTTGGGGCGACATTATGAAGGAGATGGCTGAAAGGATCAAAATAGTGCATGAGAATCTTCGTATAGCTCAAAGTAGACAAAGTTATGCCGACCGAAGAAGATCGAAATTAAAATTTGAGGAGGGTGATTTTGTGTTCTTAAAGGTGTCGCTGCAAGGGGAAAGTTCAGATTTGGGGTCAAAGGAAAACTGAAGCCTCGTTTTATTGGACCCTTTGCAATCTTGGAAAGGGTTGGAGAAGTGGCTTACCGATTAGCACTACCTCCGAGTTTGGAAGTACATGATGTGTTTCATGTGTCCATGCTTCGAGTATGTACATGATCCTACTCATGTAATGAGTATGAGCCTCTTGCGGTCGACAGAAATTTATCCTGAAGAACAACCCGGTGGAAATCTTGGATCGTAAGGAACGAAATTACGCACCAAATCAATCTCTAATAAAAGTGCTTTGGAAGAATCATTCACACACTGAGGCAACTTGGGAACGAGAGGAGGAGATTCGGAACAAATTCCCTCATTTGTTTCCTCAAGGTTAGTATATTTATTCTAAATTTGAGGCGAAATTTTTATAAGTAGGGAGATTGTAACAACCCAAATTTTGTAAAATCTAAAAGGGTTAGTAATCGGGTTCGGGTCTGGTCAAGCGAGTTGACCGAAAATTTGTTAAAAGGGAGATCGGATGTCAAAGGAAAATGTTTTCCTTCATCAAATCCAGTCAGATAAAGTTGACGGAAATGGTAAAGAAATCCGGACTTCCCTTGGAAGTCCGATTATCTCAGGACATGTTGCTTTCATCAATTAAAATCAACGCAATGTTGACCGAAATTTAAGTCAGAACGGAATGCGGCCGTTAGGCCTTAGTAAATGAGCCCGGATGTCGAGGAAATCGCGTCTGGTGTGTAAAAGCAGCCGGATTCAGCACGCGACCTAACACTCCCTGAATTTACGAAAATGCACTCGGCATTTGATGAATCTCAAATTACGAAATGCCCTTCGGCATTTAGACGCTCGGAATCAAACAATGTTCTTGGCCTTTGTTAGCGAGATGTATGGGAAAGAGCGGCTTTTTAATGACTACGATTCACAATGCATTTTGGAAAATAAAATTACGATGGGAAAGATAAAAATTATTTATAAAGTATGGAAAGTAGGGAAAGATGATAAATGAGGGCCTCAAAACCTAGGACTATAAATAAGAGCCTTAGGGTCAAAAATAAGGCACCACTAGAAAACTCTCGGGGAAGTAGAAGGTGAAAACTCTAAGGAAAAGTAGTGAAGAACTTCAGGCAAGATACTCAAACCCTATTTATAAAGTTCATGTTTTATTTATGTTGCTATAAAATTATATGAAATTACGAATAAGTACATTTTTACTGTTCACCTTTGAAATGCATGTTTAAAGGAAATGTTATGCATGATGTTGGATTTACATTATGATTTCTTGCCAATGATTATGAACTTTGCCCAATGTATGAAACTACGGCCTTATGTCCTAAAAAAGAAGTCCGCCTACTGTAAGAACTCCGGCCCTTTGAACAAATCTGCTCCGTCCTTTGTGAAAAAGAAACTCCGCCTTATGTCCTAAAAAAGAAGTCCGGCCTCTTGCAAGAACTCGGCCCTTTGAACAAATCTGCTCCGTCCTTTGTGAAAAAGAAACTGCGGCCTTATGTCCTAAAAGAAGTCCAGGCCCTCTTTGTAAGAACTCCGGCCCTTTAAATAATATGCTCGTTCCTTTGTGAAAAGAATCTCCTGGCCTTATGGTACTCCGGCTTTTGATGTTTCGGTTTCTGCGTTAAAATCGAGATCGACTCTCTCTTCATGTTAAAATCGGCACCCCACTTCCTTCATGATAAAATCGAACCGGCTTTCTTTATATTAAAATCGAAATCGGTTTTCTTGTGTTAAAAATTGAAATCGGCCCCTTTGTGATATCAATGAAACCGCCCTAAAGTACTTGAAATAGAAACCAACTCTAATTTAAATTTGAAACCAGCCATGTGTCTTGGAATTTGGACTCCGGATTTTTAAAGAAAACCCACTCCGTCCCTTTGAACTCCGAATTTAAATAGAAAAGCCCTCCGGCCTTGAACTCCAAATTATTAAAGACAAGTCACTCGGTTTACAGCAAACAAAAGTACTCCGTCCGTTTAGAGCTCCGTCCAAGTCCTCCGTCTTTTTAAGGAAAACGGCACTTCGTCTCGATTAAAGAACTTCCAACTTTTGGAGCATAAAGTAATTGTGCTCCGTCCTTAAAGTAAATAAAGAACTTGTTTTGGATTAAAGAAAACAAACTCCGGCTTTGACTAAAGGAAATGAACTGGTTTTGAAAGAAAATGAACTCCGGCTCAAAGAAATGAACTCCGGCCCTCTTCATAAAATGAACATTCGGACTATGAAGAACATGAAAATGACATACGGACAGCAAGTGGAACATGACTTTTGAACTTTGATGATAAAGAACGAAACCAAGAACAGAGATTCCATTAAACTTCTTGTTAGAGATGGATGAAGGATATTGGAGTGACACTCGAGGATGCCTCCTGGGCCACGGGAGGGGACCTTTT
This sequence comes from Nepenthes gracilis, assembly GCA_033239525.1. Taxonomy (NCBI): domain Eukaryota; kingdom Viridiplantae; phylum Streptophyta; class Magnoliopsida; order Caryophyllales; family Nepenthaceae; genus Nepenthes; species Nepenthes gracilis. Next base: position 13,084,941 of record BSYO01000007.1, read on the forward strand.
GAGTGGCACAAGGACTTTGGACTATGGCCGTATGTCGGGTTAAAGGCATTACCTCATTGGGGAGCATAATGAGGGATACGGCTTTAGGTTGTGGGGTAGCACATAACCCGTCCTCGATGTTGTCAGCTTCCGTCGGTCCCTAAAAGATGATATAAATTCGAATGATAAAGACAAGATGATAAGAACATGAACTAAGAAGGAATGATATGATGATTATTATGTTATATTATGATCTATATTTCGATTATATGCTTGTGTTTTACGCATGTGAGTATCTGCTTTGGGCTTTGTAAGCTCACTCTTGTAAATTTTAGGATGACAAGCTTATGGAGGACGAAGTCGAGTAGAGTCCTATGATTATGCGTCTTGGAGAGATCTTTTTGGAGTTTTGTTTATTTAGATTGAGGAAACTTGTAATTTTATTTCCGCTTTGCTTATGAATGTAGTTTGTTTCCGTGACATTTTGGGAATTATGGAAATTACTAATCTTTAGAATGCATCTCGGGTTTGATGAAAAGAAAAGAAAATTTTTATACTCATAATTTTATCATATGAATTAGTATTGTTGACGACTTTTGATGATATTAAAAGTCGGTCGTCTAAAGATGCCAACTATAGAACCCGAGCATAACCCACAACATCAGCTGCGGAAGCGTTATAACCATCATGTACAAAAAAATCAAGACATTCACCCACAAAATTTCCATGTCATACATAATCAAGCTAGATCTCCAAGGCTTCTTCAAAATCCCGTCTCCTATCTTGATTCTTTGTCCTACTCTGTCTCGTCGGGCATCAAAGCATTTTCATCCGAAAGAGAATGCAAGGTGAGCTTATCGCTCAAACAAGTATAATCATACGTCATACAGTTATGGAGAATATAATATGACAATGAAAAGGGCAATATGCAATGAAATATTATAAGACATGGGGAGAAGGAACATTTAGTTGCCATTTGAATTACGTTTTCCAATTTTTACTTTAATCTTTGCGGACGGGACGGTAGGTCGTACTAGCAACGATTTAGAGAAACGAAAGGATCATGATACTCCCTCATGATCTAAGTAATCGAGGGCTCATTCTTAGACCCAGCCAGGGGTAAATGCATATCGTATCAATAAATCAATTCAATCATACATCATATCAATAATCGCCCCATTCCCCGGAGTACCAGGGCAGTTCCTCGTTCTTCACAATAGTATCCTAAGGCGTGACACGGACATCACTCGCTCACACGGCGGCCGAATCTGATGGCCAAAAAGTATTCTTCGGGTTTCCAGATGGAGGGCGTGTCAAGCGAATACTACCCAATGAACATAAATCCATGGTCCTAGTTTCATGATTCTTCTTTTATTATTCCTTTTGAAGGAAAGTCCACCGTATCTCATATATCATATTTCCGTCACCACGGGATCTCATATATCTCCACCTCACGGGAGGAATCACATATTCATTGTGGACTTCCTTCCGTTCCATTTTCGTTCGTTCTCATCTTCACTTGGAGACTTTAGCATGCTTTTAGCAATTTGCAATACATATAATTGTCATGGATCATGAGGAGTTCGGGTTTGCTTTCCATCGATAAGCCATTATCAAATCGGGGTCTCTGAGGGCCGTTTCAATCTAACCATGCACAAGTTCTTAACTTCCAAGCTTTATAATCACAAGTAATTAATTAGATATGCATCTTTTACTCATTAAATAGGATAGAGACATAAAATTTCTCCATATTACCTCAGGTGAACAGTAACGGGAGGTATTTAGAGGTCCGGGCGCCGTGTCTGGGTCGATTCTTGTGACTTCGGGCCTTGGCCAATATGTATACCTATTGGGGGCGTGGTGAATCGTATTTTGAGGTTAAATTTACATATTTTGAGGGGAAAAGCAGTGAACCCGGATTTGGTATGGGGTTAGGGTTTCGTGGTACCAACTGGAGATTGATTCGGAGCTTATTTTGGCGATAATCGCGGTTCCGTGTTCTTAGAGCATGGGTTATAAATTCTTTACATTTTGGGTAGGTATCAAGATGATAATACCCGATGGAGAATGAATAAAAATTACAAGAAGAACGAATAGTGGGTATGAGAACACTTGCCTTGGCGCGTGCTATGACTTTTATAATCGCACTCGGGACGAAATTGGACCCTACACCTCGATTTCTTCCTTTCTCTCACTAGGTTGGCGTTCTCCTTCTCTCTCTTTACAGCTAGTCTGGAACAAGTGTGGAAAAAGTGAAAAAGTGCAAATTCGTGAAGCTGGCCGGGTATATATCTTTGCTCGGGCAGCTCGGCGCTGGCGGCGGCCAGCGAGGCAGGCATGCAGGAGGCTTGGGAAAATTCGCCGGGCGGGTGGCGGCGCGAAGATCTGGAAGCTCGCTCAGCGGGCCAGCGTGCATCAGCGGGCTAACTTCTGGTTTTCTGGCTCGAGCGGGGCTCGAGCAGCACATCGGCGGCTAGCTCTTCTTGGTTTTAAACTCGGCGGGGCTCGGCGTGTGCTGCCAGTGATACTTGACCCCAATTTATCAAGATTTTCTCCTAGTTTCCTTCAATGCTCTTATTTAGGCATTGATAAGTCTAGTATTATTTATTGTTATCTGATTATCTCATTGTAAATTCGGAACCTCACAACTCTCCCCTTCTTATAGAAATTTCGTCCCCGAAATTTAACAATGCTAAAAAATTGAAAGAGCGTTACATACCTTGAAAAATATGGGGATACTTTTCCACGAATCTCGTCTTCTCTTTCCCATGTTGCTTCTTCACGGGAATGGTTACCTGCCATAATACTTTAACGAGAGGATCACTTTTGAGCGCGCGAGTTTGTTCTTTGCGGTCAAGAATCTCTACCGGTTCTTCCACATAAGATAAGTCCTCGTTGATAGCTAAAGGACTATAGTCAATCACGTGCGTGGAGTCATAAACATATTTTCTCAACATCGAGACATGGAAAACATTATGCACCTCGGCTAGGCTGGGTGGCAATGCCAACGGTATGCTACTTGTGACCTCGTTCAAGGATCTCAAATGGTCCGGTAGCGTGGTTTTAATTTTCCTTTAACACCAAATCTGGAAACTCCCTTCCATGGTGACACCTTAAGGAAAACAAAGTCGCCCAGGCTTGAATTTGAGCTCAGCCCTCCTTTGATCGGCATAACACTTACCTGCCAGCCTGCAGGCAATCTTGATTTTCAAAAACTCTGCAATCTTTTACGTGTTTCACGGATTATATCGAGGCCTGACTGGCGCCTATCTCCCGTCTCTTCCTAGTGTATGGGTGATCGACACTTCTGCCGTAAAGTGCCTCAAAGGGGCCATTGGATACTCGCACAGCTGTTGTTGTAGGCGAACTCGGCTAGCGCTAAGTGATCATCCCAATTTCCTTTGAACTCCAATCTGAGGCTCGAAGCATGTCTTCTAATATTTGAATTGTTCGTTCGGATTGACCATCGGTTTGAGGATGATAGGCGTACTAAACCCACTCTGTTCCCGATTCACGATGTAAGCTTTCCCCGAAATTTAGAAATGAATCGTGGGTCACGATCGACACAATTGATCCCGGCACCCCATGAAGTCTAACAATTTCATGAATGTATAATTGTGCTAAGCGATCCACGAGTAGGTGGTCGGATAGCGATGAAATGAGCGGACTTTGTCGATCGATCTATGATAGACCCGGATCGCGTCGTGGTTCTTTGGAGTTCTTGGCAACCGGTCACAAAATCCATCGAGATATCTTCCCCTGGCAGCCCAGGAATGGCGGTGGCTGTAGTAATCCGGTTTCTTTCTTTACGCTTTGAGTTGTTGTGAGAGAGGCATCGGCCAACGAAGGCAACAATTTCCCTTCGCATGTTTCTCCACGAACATTTTTCTTAGATCTGGTACATCTTGTTTACTCGAGGATGAATTGTATATTTAGGCCAGATATTACCTCTTTCATTATCTCCTCCTTAAGGTCTTTGTCATCGGGTACACATAGTTCCCGAAATCTCAAAATTCCATCGGTGCGTTCATTGAAATCAACAGGAATCCTTCTTGAGGTCCAGGGCAATATCTGTCAAAAACGGATCCTTCTTTTGTCCTTCCTTGATCCTTTGAAGGATCTCGGGTTATGCCTTAGAAGGATACTATCATTCTATTTCCTTTCACGAATCGCCCAGAATGTCGTAGGACTTTGTGATCTAACATCTCATCTGTTTGACTTGTAAACTTGCTACAAAGGCGGTCCGACGACTCGGGGCATCTGCGACCACATTTGCCTTCCCGTGTTTATAAAGTATATCACAATCATAATCTTTAAGAAATTGATCCAAATCGTTGCCTCATGTTTAGCTCTTTTTGCGAAAATAAGTACTTGAGGCTTTGATGGTTCGGAATATACTAAAAACTTTTCACCATATAGATAATGCCTCCCATATTTTTAGCGCGAACACTACGGCTAATTCTAAATCATGAGTCGGGTAATTTGCTCATGGATTTTTAATTGTCGGGATCCATAAGCTATCACCTTACCCCTTTGCATAAGAACACATCCAGGCCATACTTGTCGTTGCATACACCTCCCGAATCCTCCCAGAACTATCGGGAAGAGGCTAGAGCAGTCTTGATGTTAAGCAATCTTTTAGTTTCACAGCTTCGGTCACACTCGTCGGTCAGACAAAGCTTACTTCTTTCCTTGTTAGGCAGTGAGGGGTAATGCTATCGAGGAGAAATTCTCCACGAAACGGCGATAATAGCGGCCATCCCTAAAAGCTACGAACCACATCACTGATCGTGAGTCGATTCAATTGACCCTTTGCTTCGATTTTTGTGGGTCCCTTGAGACACCTCATTAGAAATTACATGACCTAGAATACCACTTTATCCGCCAAAATTCATTTCTTTAGTTTTGCAAACAATTGGTGTTCCGAAGAGTGAAGAAGCGATCCTCAAATGTTCCTCATGTTCCGTGTGACCCTTAGAATAAATCAGGATATCGTCGATGAAGACCACCACAAACTTGTCTAAGTATGGTTTCAAAATCCGATTCGCCGAGATCCATAAATCTGGCGGGGCATTGGTCAGCCGAATGGCATCACAAGAAATTTATAGTGTCCATACCTGAATTCGAAAGGCGTTTTGCCACATCTTCACCTTAACGGAGTTGATGATATCCTAATTGAAGATCAATTTTTGAAACACCACGGGCTCATGCGGTGATCGAAAGATCATCAATCCGTGGTAACGGGTATTTATTCTTGATTGTGATTTTGTTTAGCTCACGATAGTCAATGCATAACCTTAGAGTCCCATCTTTCTTTCTTACGAATGGGGCTAGCACCCACATGGCTCACAGTTGGGCCTAATAAAATCCATGTCTAGGAGGTCCTGTAATTCTTTACTAACTCTTTTAGCTCGGCAGGAGCCATTCGGTATGGGGCTTCCGAAATAGGTACGATCTGGTGCGGATCAATTCCAAACTCAACTTCTCAATGAGGGTAGAGTAGTCAATTTATCGGGGAAAACATCATTGAACTACGCGCTGCTTTGGGATGTCCTAATTGACAATTCATGGCTTCCTTTCCATGATAACATAGGCCAAATAGGCTTGACATCACTTTTTAACATATAGACGGGTTTCAGGGCCGAGATGAAGCTAGATTATTCCACCCGTCGACACCTTGAATGTGAAAAGATTCACATCAAGAAATGTCAAATCAACCTTTTTATGAAAGCGATCAATGGTTTGCATGATTTGGACAACAGTCCATGCCCAAAATAACATGAAACCCCGCATATCGAGAGAATCAAATCGACATTTAGGGGTAATCCATTCTACCTCAACTACACACCTGGATAAGAAACATCGGTACAAATGGAAATTGCCCATGGGGTGGAATCTTGCTAGGTATAATCAAGGTATACGGGTGAAATTGTAATTTGTGAGCTATTCGAGGAGAAACAAAAGAATGCGTAGACCGGGAATCAAATAAATACTGAACAAGGAATTCCACAAATATAGAGAATACCTTCTACCACGTTATACGATGCTTTGGCCTCATTTGCAGATCACATGCAAAGGCTTTTCCTTGAATAGTAGGCTTCGGGGCACGAATCGCCAAAGTTGAGGCACTCCTTTTGCTTTATGTCCCATTTGGCCACAATTAAAACAACCCCAGATCATTTTAAGGCAGGGTCTACTTCCATGCATCTTTCATGAATACTTATATGAACCTCTAGAAGATCGGAGGGCAGCGAGACTTGTCCACTCTTACATTTCAAAGCTTATTTATTTGACTTCTTAGACGGACCTTTCAGAACTAGCTCGGGAGTATCAGTCCCAGTTTTACCAACGACCTTCTCTAAAGAAATCTTCTTTTGCCAGCTCTTGCTCACATTAGGGCTCGGTCTAACACAAAGATATCGTCATCAATTTGAATGGTGCCAATTGTTTGCGGATAGCATCCCGTAAACCGACGAAACTTTCTAGCCTTCTTCTCTTCCTCTTCTACCATATAAGGAAGCGAGCCGTGATAATTAAAGTAAATCTAGCATCATATTGAGCCACGGTCACGATTGCCTTGTCTTAGCCGAAGAAATTCTTCTTCTTTACGGATACGGAGGCCGGAGGAAAATATTTTCCAAAAAATGCATCCTCAAACATCCGCAGAATCTCCCCTGGAACACCCAAGGCTGTCTTTTTCATTTGCCACCATGATGGGCCTCGCCCTCAAGTGATAAGATGCAAATAAAACCCGGTCTTCTTCTCGGCATCGAATCCATGAAATACTTTCTTTATGCTTTCTAGCCACGTGTCTACTTTAATGGGAGTCCAGTTTCCCCAATGCCGGAACCCGCTCCCGGACGGGTCATATGCGGATGGTCCCCGGGCATCAGGGCCTGAAGCTGGAATGGAGCAGGCGAGATTTCGCTGCCCCAAAGCCTCAATAACATCTGCCATCGGCATTGTGAGTTCATATACTCAGCCTCCCGATCGTGGGCCCGATCATTACCTTGAGAACTTCTACGTCCAGGTGGCATCTTCTACTTTAATGAGGATTGTTTGAAATGAAATCATTAGTTAGAGTCCGACTAAACTATGTAACTTTAATGACAAGGGTTCTCTATCCTAAGCTTCCATGAAAAGTCGATTGATCCTATGGCATCTCCCTCTCGATACCAATCGGTGAGGACCGGGTTATTCTCCTTAATAACCCTTCCGTCAATAGACCAATATAATTTAATATTATAAATTTCTGTAGAAAATTGGCGAGTTCCATTTGTAACTTGAGCGTTTACAAAATACAAGTACTGCAAGAAACTCTGCACAATATCCACAAATAAATTTAATATCATACAGGGATCTCGGATCCACTAAACCCTGTAGTGGCACGGACATAAACCAGGTATGGCGTCGTGGAGGTAAAGATGCCAACTATAGAACTGAAGCATAACCACAACATCAACTGCGAGAGCGTTATAACCATCATGTACAAAAAAATCAAAACATTCACCCACAAAATTTCCATGTCATTACATAATCAAGCTAGATCTCAAGGCTTCTTCAAAATCACGTCTCCTATCTTGATTCTTTGTCCTACTCGATCTCGTCGGGCATCAAAGCATTTTCATCTGAAAAGAGAATGCAGGGGTGAGCTTATCGCTCAACAAGTATAATCATCGTCATACGATTATGGAGAATATAATATGACAATGAAAAAGAGGGCAATATGCAACTGAAATATTATAAGACATGGGGGAGAAGGAACATTTAGTTGCCATTTGAATTCGTTTTTCCAATTTTACTTTAATCTTTGCGGACCGGGGCGGTGGGTCGTGCCTAGCGATGCGAGAGAGCGAGAAAGGATCATGATACTCCTCATGATCTAAGGTAGTGAGGAGCTCATTCTTAGACCCCGTAGGAGGTAAATGCGCATATCGTATCAATAAATCAATTCAATCATACATCATATCAATAATCGCCCCCATTCCCCAGGGTTCGGGAGCGATTCGTTCTTCCACAATAGTATCCTAAGGCGTGACACGGACATCACTCGCTCACTCACGAGCGACGAGATCTGTGACAAAGTATTCTTCGGTTTTCACCGAGATGGGCCCGTGTCAAGCGAAGAAATACTACCCAATGAACATAAATCCATGGTCCTAGTTTCATGATTCTTCTTTTTATTATTCCTTTTGAAGGAAAGTCCACCGTATCTCATATATCATATTTCCGTCACACGGGATCTCATATATCTCCCACCTCACTGGAGAATCACATAATCGTTGTGGACTTCCTTCCGTTCCATTTCCATTCGTTCTCATCTTCACTTGGAGACTTTAGCATGCTTTTAGCAATTTACCAATACATATAATTGTCATGGATCATGAGAGTTCGGGTTTGCTTTCATCGATAAGCCATTATCAAATCGCGGTCCTCGAACCCGTTTCAATTCAACCATGCACAAGTTCTTAACTTCAAGCTTTATAATCACAAGTAATTAATTAGATATGCATCTTTTACTCATTAAATAGGATAGAGACATAAAATTTCTCCATATTACCTCAGGTGAACAGTAACAGGAGGTATTTAGAGGTCCCCGGACGCCGTGCACGGAGTCGATTCTTGTGACTTCGGACGCCCGGCCAATATGTATACCTATTTGGGGCGTGGTGAATCGTATTTTGAGGTTAAATTTACATATTTTGAGGGGAAAAGCGGTGAACCCGGATTTGGTATGGGGTTAGGGTTTCGTGGTACCAAACCCGATTGATTCGGAGCCTATTTCGGCCAATAATCATAGGTTCCGTGTTCTTAGAGCATGGGTTATAAATTCTTTACATTTTGGGTGGGTATCAAGATGATAATACCCGATGGAGAGCAGATAAAATTACAAGAGAGCGAATAGTGGGTATGAGAACACTTGCCTTTCGGCCAGCGTGCTATGACTTTATAATGACTCCGAGACGGAATTGGACCCTACACCTCGATTTCTTCCTTTCTCTCACTAGGTTGGCGTTCTCCTTCTCTCTCTTTACAGTGACAGTGCAGAACAAGTGGGGAAAAAGTGGAAAAGTGCAAATTCGTGAAGTCAGCCGTGGTATATATACTTGCTCGGGCCGCTCGGGCGCCTGGCGGCTGGGCCAGCGCCAAGGCATGGAGGCTTGGGAAAATTCGCCGGGCGGCTGGGCGGGCGCGAGAAGATCTCGAAGCTCCGCCTCGACGAGCTTTGAGCATGCATCGGCGGACTAGCTCTGGTTTTTACGGCTCGAGCGGGGCTTTATGTCAAATGTCTTGAACAAGGAATTCCACAAATATAGAGAATACCTTCTACCACGTTATCTGATGCTTTGGCCTCATTTGCAGATACCGCAAAGGCTTTTCCTTGAATAGTAGGCTTCGGGGCACGAATCGCCGGTAGTTGAGGGCACTCCTTTGCTTTATGTCCCATTTGGCCACAATTAAAACAACCCCCGATCATTTTAAGGCAGGGTCTACTTCCATGCATCTTTCCGCAATGCTTATATGAACCTACCGAAGATTGGGAGGACAAAAACGAGACTTGTCCACTCTTCCTGTTCAAAGCTTATTGCTTGAGCTTCTTAGACGGCCTTTCCGAACTAGCTCGGGAGCTGATGCCAGTCCCTGGTTGCAATGACCTTCTCTAAAGAAATCTTCTTTTGCCAGCTCTTGCTCACAGATTAGGGCTCGGTCTAACACATCGACATCGTCATCAATTTGAATGGTGCCAATTGTTTGCGGATAGCATCCCGTAAACCAGCGAAACTTTCTAGCCTTCTTCTCTTCCCTCTTCTACCATGTAAGGAAGCGAACATGATAATTCCGTAAATCTAGCATCATATTGAGCCACGGTCTGATTGCCTTGTCTTAGCCGAAGAAATTCTTCTTCTTTCTGGATACGAAGGCTGGAGGGAAAATATTTTTCCAAAAATGCATCCTCAAACATCTGCCAGGAAATCTCCCCCTCTGGAACACCCAAGGCTGTCATTTTCATTTGCCACCAATGATGGGCCTCGCCCTCAAGTCGATAAGATGCAAATAAAACCCGGTCTTCTTCTGGGCATTGAATCACAGAAAATACTTTCTTTATGCTTTCTAGTCACGTGTCTACTTTAATGAGTCTGGTTCCCCGAAGAAATGCCGAGACCCGCTCATATGCGGATGGTCCCGGCGAGATGGTCCCAGAAGCGGGGGCCTGAACTGGAACTGGAACAGGGCGAGATTTCGCTGCCCCAAAGCCTCAATAACATCTGCCATACGGCCCAACAGGTTCATATACTCAGCCTCCCGATCGTGAGGCCGATCATTACCTTGAGAACTTCTACGTCTGGGTGGCATCTTCTACTTTAATGAGGATTGTTTCTGAAATGAAATCATTAGTTAGAGTCTGACTAAACTATGTAACTTTAATGACAAGGGTTCTCTATCCTAAGCTTCCAAAAGGATTGATTGATCCTATGGCATCTCCCTCTCGACGATACCAATCGTGGCGGACCGGGTTATTCTCCTTAATAACCCTTCCGTCAATAGACCAATATAATTTAATATTATAAATTTATGTAGAAAATTGGCGAGTTCCATTTGTAGAGCGTTTACCAAAATACAAGTACATAAGAAACTCTGCACAATATCCTGAAATAAATTTAATATCATACCACGGGATCTCAGATCCACTAAACCCCGGTAGTGGCACCGGCGACATAACTCAGGTATGACGTCGGCGAGGTAAAGATGCCAACTATAGAACCCAAGCATAACCACAACATCAACTTTGCGTTATAACCATCATGTACAAAAAAAATCAAAACATTCACCCACAAAATTTCCATGTCATACATAATCAAGCTAGATCTCCAAGGCTTCTTCAAAATCCACGTCTCCTATCTTGATTCTTTGTCCTACTCTGTCTCGTCGGGCATCAAAGCATTTTCATCTGAAAAGAGAGAATGCAAGGGTGAGCTTATCGCTCAACAAGTATAATCATACGTCACTTACAGATTATGGAGAATATAATATGACAATGAAAAAGGGGCAATATGCAACTGAAATATTATAAGACATGGGGGAGAAGGAACATTTAGTTGCCATTTGAATTACGTTTTCCAATTTTTACTTTAATCTTTGCGGACCAGGGCCAGTAGGTCGTACTAGCAGCGATGCGAGAGAACGAGGAAAGGATCATGATATTCCTCATGATCTAAGGCCGTGAGGGCTCATTCTTGAACCCGGCCGGGGGTAAATGCATATCGTATCAATAAATCAATTCAATCATACATCATATCAATAATCGCCCCATTCCCCGGGGTTCGGGGCAGTTCCTCGTTCTTCCACAATAGTATCCTAAGGCGTGACACGGACATCACTCGCTCACGAGCGGCAGAATCTGTGCCAAAGTATTCTTCGGGTTTCCACCGAGATGGACGTGTCAAGCCAGAGAATACTACCCAATGAACATAAATCCATGGTCCTAGTTTCATGATTCTTCTTTTTATTATTCCTTTTGAAGGAAAGTCCACCGTATCTCATATATCATATTTCCCGTCACACGGGATCTCATATATCTCCCACCTCACGGGAGGAATCACATATTCGTTGTGGACTTCCTTCCGTTCCATTTTCCATTCGTTCTCATCTTCACTTGGAGACTTTAGCATGCTTTTAGCAATTTACCAATACATATAATTGTCATGGATCATGAGAGTTCGGGTTTGCTTTCCATCGATAAGCCATTATCAAATCGCGGTCCTCCGGAGCCCGTTTCAATACAACCGATGCACAAGTTCTTAACTTCAAGCTTTATAATCACAAGTAATTAATTAGATATGCATCTTTTACTCATTAAATAGGATAGAGACATAAAATTTCTCCATATTACCTCGGGTGAACAGTAACAGGAGGTATTTAGAGGTCCCGGACGCCGTGTACGGGTCGATTCTTGTGACTTCGGACGCCCGGCCAATATGTATACCTATTTGGGACGTGGTGAATCGTATTTTGAGGTTAAATTTACATATTTTGAGGGGGAAAAACAGTGAACCCGGATTTGGTATGGGGTTAGGGTTTCGTGGTACCAAACCGATTGATTCGGAGCTTATTTCGGCCAATAATCATAGGTTCCGTGTTCTTAGAGCATGGGTTATAAATTCTTTACATTTTGGGTGGGTATCAAGATGATAATACCCGATGGAGAACGAATAAAAATTACAAGAGAACGAATAGTGGGTATGAGAACACTTGCCTCGGCCAGCGTGCTATGACTTTTATAAGCGACTCCCGGGCCGGAATTGGACCCTACACCTCGATTTCTTCCTTTCTCTCACTAGGTTGGCGTTCTCCTTCTCTCTCTTTGCAGGCGGGTCTGGAACAAGTGGGGAAAAAGTGGAAAAGTGCAAATTCGTGAAGCTGGCCGGGTATATATCTTGCTCGGGCCGCTCGGCGCTGGCCGCGCGGCCAACGAGCGCCAAGGCATCTGGAGGCTTAGGAGAAAATTCGCCGGCGCGCTGGCGGGCGCGAAGGTCTGGAAGCTCCGCTCGAGCAGGCTTTGAGCATGCATCGAGCGGGCTAGCTTCTGGTTTTACGCTCGAAAGGGGCTTTATGTCAAATAATACCGAACAAGGATTCCACAAATATAGAGAATACCTTCTACCACGTTATCCGATGCTTTGGCCTCATTTTGCGAGATACAAGGCTTTTCCTTGAATAGTAGGCTTCGGGGCACGAATCGCCGGTAGTTGAGGGTACCTTTGCTTTATGTCCCATTTGGCCACAATTAAAACAACCCCCGATCATTTTAAGGCAGGGTCTACTTCCATGCATCTTTCCTCAATGCTTACATGAACCTACCGAAGATTGGGAGGACAACGAGACTTGTCCACTCTTCTGTTCAAAGCTTGACTGTTTGAGCTTCTTAGACAGCCTTTCCGAACTAGCTCGGGAGCTGGTACTGGTCCCAGTTTTACCCAACGACCTTCTCCTAAAGAAATCTTCTTTTGCCAGCTCTTGCTCACAGATTAGGGCTCGGTCTAACACATCAGCATACGTCATCAATTTGAATGGTGCCAATTGTTTGCGGATAGCATCCCGTAAACCCGACAGAAACTTTCTAGCCTTCTTCTCTTCCTCTTCTACCATGTAAGGAGCGAACCGTGATAATTCCGTAAATCTAGCATCATATTGAGCCACGGTCTGATTGCCTTGTCTTAGCCGAAGAAATTCTTCTTCTTTTAGATACGAAGAAATTTGGAGGAAAATATTTTTCCAAAAATGCATCCTCAAACATCTCGCCAGAAATCTCCCCTCGGAACACCCAAGGCTGTCATTTTCATTTGCCACCAATGATGGGCCTCGCCCTCAAGTCGATAAGATGCAAATAAAACCCGTCTTCTTGGGCATTGAATCACAGAAAATACTTTCTTTATGCTTTCTAGTCACGTGTCTGGTTCCCCGAGAAATGCCGGAACCCGCTCCTGGACGAAGCGGTCATATGCGGATGGTCCCGGATTTGCAGGGGCCTGAACTGGAACTGGAACTGGAACAGGAATAGGGGCGAGATTTCGCTGCCCCAAAGCCTCAATAACATCTGCCATCACGGCCCAACGAGTTCATATACTCGTCTCCCGATCGCGAGGCCGATCATTACCTTGAGAACTTCTAATGCGCCTGGTGGCATCTTCTACTTTAATGAGGATTGTTTCAAATGAAATCATTAGTTAGAGTCGACTAAACTATGTAACTTTAATGACAAGGGTTCTCTATCCTAAGCTTCCGCAAAGGATTCGATTGATCCTATGGCATCTCCCCTCTGATTACCAATCAGTGGCCGGACGGGTTATTCTCCTTAATAACCCTTCCGTCAATAGACCAATATAATTTAATATTATAAATTTATGTAGAAAATTGGGCGATTCTATTTGTAACTTGACGTTTACAAAATACAAGTACATTGCAAAAACTTGCACAATATCCACAAATATATTTAATATCATACACAGGATCTCGAGATCCACTAAACCCCCGTAGTGGCACCGCGACATAACTCAGGTATGACGTCGGCGGAGGTAAAGATGCCAACTATAGAACCCAAGCATAACCACAACATCACTGCGGAAGCGTTATAACCATCATATACAAAAAAATTAAAACATTCATCCACAAAATTTCCATGTCATACATAATCAAGCTAGATCTCCAAGGCTTCTTCAAAATCCACGTCTCCTATCTTGATTCTTTGTCCTACTCGATCTCGTCGGGCATCAAAGCATTTTCATCTGAAAAGAGAGAATGCAAGGGTGAGCTTATCGCTCGGCAAAGTATAATCATACGTCACTTACAGATTATGGAGAATATAATATGACAATGAAAAAGGGGCAATATGCAACTGAAATATTATAAGACATGGGGGAGAAGGAACATTTAGTTGCCATTTGAATTACGTTTTCCAATTTTTACTTTAATCTTTGCGGGCGGGGCGATGGGGTCGTACTAGCAACGATGCGAGAGAGCGAGGAAAGGATCATGATATTCCTCATGATCTAAGGCCGTGAGCTTATTCTTAGACCTGTACGGGGGTAAATGCGCATATCGTATCAATAAATCAATTCAATCATACATCATATCAATAATCGCCCCATTCCCGGTACTGGGGCAGTTCCTCGTTCTTCCACAATAGTATCCTAAGGCGTGACACGGACATCACTCGCTCACACGAGCGACGAATCTGCGGCCAAAGTATTCTTGGGTTTTCCACCCGAGATGGACGTGTCAAGCCCGAGAATACTACCCAATGAACATAAATCCATGGTCCTAGTTTCATGATTCTTCTTTTTATTATTCCTTTTGAAGGAAAGTCCACCGTATCTCATATATCATATTTCCCGTCCACACGGGGATCTCATATATCTCCCACCTCACGGGAGGAATCACATATTCGTTGTGGACTTCCTTCCGTTCCATTTTCCATTCGTTCTCATCTTCACTTGGAGACTTTAGCATGCTTTTAGCAATTTACCAATACATATAATTGTCATGGATCATGAGAGTTCGGGTTTGCTTTCCATCGATAAGCCATTATCAAATCGCGGTCCTCCGGAGCCCGTTTCAATACAACCGATGCACAAGTTCTTAACTTCAAGCTTTATAATCACAAGTAATTAATTAGATATGCATCTTTACTCATTAAATAGGATAGAGACATAAAATTTCTCCATATTACCTCAGGTGAACAGTAACAGGAGGTATTTAGAGGTCCCGGACGCCGTGTACGGGTCGATTCTTGTGACTTCGGACGCCCGGCCAATATGTATACCTATTGGGGACGTGGTGAATCGTATTTTGAGGTTAAATTTACATATTTTGAGGGGGAAAAACAGTGAACCCGGATTTGGTATGGGGTTAGGGTTTCGTGGTACCAAACCGATTGATTCGGAGCTTATTTTGGCCAATAATCATAGGTTCCGTGTTCTTAGAGCATGGGTTATAAATTCTTTACATTTTGGGGTGGGTATCAAGATGATAATACCTGATGGAGAACGAATAAAATTACAGGAGAACGAATAGTGGGTATGAGAACACTTGCCTCGACGCGTGCTATGACTTTTATAACCGACTCCCCGGACGAAATTGGACCCTACACCTCGATTTCTTCCTTTCTCTCACTAGGTTGGCGTTCTCCCCTCTCTCTCTTTACTCAGGCGGGTCTGGAACAAGTGGGGAAAAAGTGGAAAAGTGCAAATTCGTGAAGCTGGCCGGGTATATATCTTTGCTCGGGCCGCTCGAGCGCTCGGCGAGCGGCCGAGCGCCAAGGCATCTGGAGGCTTCCGGAAAATTTCCGCGGCTGGTGGGCGCGAAGATTCTGAAGCTCCTTTCGAGCGGGCTTCGGCGCGCATCGAGCGGGCTAGCTTCTGGTTTTACGCTCGAGCGGGCTCGAGCATGCATCAGCGGCTAGCCTCTTGGTTTTACATCGGCGGGGCTCGGCGTGTAGCTACGTGATACTTTAACCCCAATTTATCAAAGATTTTCTCTAGTTTCCTTCAATGCTCTTATTTAGGCATTCAATAAGTCTAGTATTATTTATTGTTATGCTGATTATCTCATTGTAAATTCGAAACCTCACATTTTAGGTCTGCAGTACTCGACCATCGGCTACATTTTAGGCCTGCAGCACTAGACCATCGGCTACATTTTAGGCCTGCAGCACTCGGCCTTCTCAACTCGCCCCATATCCCCCGGGGAGGAGGACAATCCTCGTTCTTCCACTGCATTATCCTAAAGCATACCACGAATATCACCCGCTTCCACGAGCAACCAGAACACGTGGCCAAGTATTCCTTAGGTTCACACCGTGATGGACATGGCAAACTAGAGAATACTACCCCTATAAATCATGGTCATAGTTTTAGGATTAATCCTTCCTTGAGGGAAGATCCACCACAAGTACATCACATTTTTCAATCGGGAAATCACATTCCTATTCCTATCTCCATCTGGGAGATCAAATCCATCATGTATCGTACTTTGGTGGAATCCTTTCATTTGCTTACTCGGTTCTCATCTTTCTGTGGGACATAATCTCTTTTCGCAATCCAATCCAAGTTCACAAGAGAGTTTAAAATTTCTTACGTCTGATGGTCAAATATCATCTAGAAGCCTTCGGGACGTATTCCCTTCTTCCACTGTACAAATACACATTTTCGGGGCTTACAATTTAACATGAACATTTAATCATACATTTCATCACAATTAAATAGAGGTAGAGCATGCAAATTTACACTTTATTTTCGGATGAATAGTGTCAGGCCACTTTTAGAGGGCTCGGACATCGCGAACGGGTCGAATCTTGTGAGATCGGTCATCCAGTCGATATATATACACATTTGGGACATAGTGATTCACATTTTGGGGTCAATTCAACATAATATGAAGCTGGAAGCAAGCAAATTCCCCATTTAATTTCAGATGAATAGTAACAATGCATATTTAGAGGGCTCGGACGCTGCGAACGGGTCGAAATATGCGAGATCTATCGTATGGCCGATATAGATACATAATTGGGACGTGGTGATTCATATTTTGAGGTCGATTGAACATGATATGAAGGTAGAAGCATGCAATTTTCCCATTTCGTCTCGGATGAACAGTAACAGTGGCATTTTAGAGGGCCCAGACGCCGCGAACGGGTCGAAACGTGGGAGTTTGATCACGCGGCTGACTTATATACACATTTGGGACGTGGGGATTCATATTTTGGGGTCAATTTAATGAAATAAGATACAGAAATGGAAAACCCCCAATTCCCATAGGTTACGGTTTGGCGGTACTCCATCGGCCGGATCAGTGAGTAAATCGGACAATAAATTACACAATCATTGGTCTCAAGTCAAGGGTATTATATTTTCCATAATTTGGGTGGGAATCGAGAAAAAAATACCCAATGATAACCGAAAAACATCGAAAGAGGAAAGTTAGTGAGTATGAGAACACTTGTCTCGCGCATACTACCACTTTTATAACTAGCTCTCAGACGGATTCAAATTCCACGGGTTCGATCTCCTCCTTCCTCTCTCTAGAATCGGTGCCCTCTCTCTCTCTATAAAGTTTTGGAACATGGGAAAATGAAAATCGCAAAGCAGCACGCAGCTTTAAAAAGGGTTGGCGCAAGAGCACGCAGCGGGCGTGCGGCGAGTGCAGCCTTACTGCCCAGGTTGGCTTGAGCCCACGGCAAGCACAGAAAAATCTAGATTTTGTGCTCTCCGTGGGCTCGAGCCCACAGAAGGCGCGGGTCAGGCCCGTAGCAAACCTGCAGCAAGCCCATTTCATGTTTTTGCCGTTCGGGACCCGTTTTGACCATTCTAACCCAATCTTTCACATCCTTAGACCTTACTTTTGATTATATAACCTTAGTAAGTCATGATTATCATAATTTAAAACCTAAAATCTTATTTACGAATTAATATTTTACGGCTTATAATTTTCGTTCCCGATTTACTAATTTTGACTCTTTGAACTTTTCAATCCAATTCGTCCCGTACCTTTTGACCACAATTCACCTATGTTAACTTAATTACCTTCTAATTATTATGTTCTTAACCCGGAACCTCACAATGAGGCCTTACTTGGAGGAATTACGAATACTGCTTTGGAGGTGATTAATTCTTTGCAAATTAAAAAGTTTAGGAGCTATAAAATGGTAAATTTTGGCATCTTTTGGAGGAAGGTGGATGTCAAGATCAATAGTTGATATCGAAGTCTCCACTTGAGAATTATAGAATTGTTTTGGGGATAATTCTGATATGATAATCTCAAGGATTACAAGTAGTTATGTTATGACGGAAAGGCAACATTAAGAGATCACAAGCTAGTGAATCTGTTTAAGGATTATAATGATATACCCTGACATTGTTAAGGAAACTTTAGAATTACGCTTTTCCACATCGCTTGTGAATCGATGCCCTGGGTTAAGCAAAAGAGGAATTCCTAGTTTAGAGATTTTTCTTCCATTGATTGAAATCAGCAATTGGAAGTCTCTATTTAGGAAATTATGGACACAATTTTGGGTGATAGCCTTGTCTTGGGAGAATTTGTGGTTATGTTATGACTAAAGTCGACCTTGGAATTCTATAAGTGGATAGACCTATTTAAGGATTATATAGATGAACTTCCGTGTCTTGAAGGAGGAATGAATATTGGAACTGATCGTGAATGTTAAGAATCTATAGGTTTGATACTGACAGTGAACCTATGGGCAGGCTTAATCACTTAGAGTAATGAGGTATTGCATTCCTAGGTTGAGAAGCAAATTGTGTCTAAAATATGGAAGTTATGAAGTTGGAAGTGAGAAGTTCTATGGTCTTGTTTTAGGGCAATCAAAATGGTCCACCCATAGAGATTACAGGTGATGTGTTTCGGTTGAACTAGTTGGCTCATCGATGTGCTAACGAGATCTGAGGTTCCTTTGTGCTAACGGAAAGTTGGCTTTGAGATTTTGAGGCTGTCAATTGTTAAAGACTTAGATTCTTGGTAATGATCTAAAATTGTATCAAACCTATGGTAACTATTTTATGGTGAATTAAGGATCTGTGAGGATTATTTCTGTGGTATGGGTATTTTAGAATTGGTTTTAATCAAAGCTACCATATAAGTCGGGTGTTCAGAATGGAATATGTGTCTTATGGAAATGTTGAATTGAGGATATACTAATGAATTGGTGAGAATTGTAAAGTATCGTGCTCTCGAAGATTATTTGTGGCTTGAAAATTTATGTTGGGATTTTGACTGAGCTCGGTAAACGAATTGTGATGCTAAGTTGTGATAACGACGGTAAGTTGTAATTGAGCCATTCAAAACTAAAGGATTGATCAGAGTGCGCAGCGGAAGAGTGATGAATCTGTCTATGTATTAAGGTTTAAGGTAATGTTTAGATGAAACGCTCAATCTTGATGTTTAGTGTGAAATGAAATGAGATATTTTGCTTGTTTAATGTTCAGAATTAAGTTAGAAAAGTGGTTAATGAAATATATTTACCTTTAGACTTAATGAATTTGCGTCTAGAAAGGATACATTAAATAATGAGTATCAAGGCAATTCTGATGTTTAAGGTTCTCTAGGTTAACCACCTGAATTTGGAAATGAATTGGAGACATTAAAAAGATTCCTTGATTCTAAAAATTTTAATGATCGTTAAATTTTGAGGATGAAATTTGTTTAAGTGGGGGAGAGTGTGAGATCCCAACCCCCAAAAAGTGATAATTATGGAATAATTATGTGGATGAAAATCATGCTAAGGTTTAAGAATATAGGAAAAGTGAGTTCATAAGCGAAAAGAGGAAATTAGGTCCTATAAGGTACCAATTTCCAAGATATGATTAATATGGGTGGTGAGGTTTTGAATTTTCAAAATATGGTAATTGGGAGTTATTAAGTTAAAATAGGTGAATTGTTGTCAAAAGGAACGAGAGGAATCAAATCGAAAAGCCCAAAGATCCGAAATTTGTAAATCGGGAACAGAAGTTGTAAACCTAGAAATGTTAATTCGTAAATAAGATTTCAGACTTTAAATTATGATAATCATCCCCTATTAAGATTATATAATCAAAATTAGGGTCCAAGGATGCGAAGAATTGGGTTAAAAGGGTCAAAAGGGGTCCCGGATGGCGAAAACACGAAGTAAGATTGCTGCAAACTTGATGCGGGCCTGACCCGCACCCGAGTAGAGCTCGAGCTCAAACGGGTGCAAAAATAGAATGCATCGCTTGAAGTGGTACTCAAGGTGCCACCCAAGCGGGTTTAGCAAAACCGTGCGCTTGAAGCACGCCTGGTTGGTGCTCAAGCGCCGGTCATGAGCCCAGTCATGTGATTCTTTTCTCTCCGTGTTTTAAATGGGATTTTGGGGTTTTTGGGGTTCATTTATAGTAGCAGCCCGACAGTGAACGAAGGAGAGAAGAGAGGAAGGAGAGGGAAGAGAAAGGAAAGACGAAAATCACCCGTCCTGATTTGATCAGAGTCACGGTAACTATAAATTGAGCTTAGGCAAGTGTACCTTGGACGTTATTTTTTATTTTTACTGCTTTTCCGTGTCTCAAAAATGGTATTTATGTTTTAAATCTATTGTTCTGCATGTTTACTGTAAATAATGCCTATTTTTCTTGATTAATCGAATAGATTTTGTATTTATTTGTATATACAGCTAAATATGCCTCTGATTTCATGAAAATACATGTGTTGGGTGTTCGTTTACCGTCTGAAAATTTTGGCAAAATGCTAGGTACGAAAATTAAAGATTTGATGCTTTATTTTCCATAGTTTCTGTTATATAAAAGTTAATCTGTAACGTGATAATGTCACCGATGTGATTTATGTTTGAAAATTTTATATGGATTTATACTATTAAATTTTTTGAGGATTTCTGAAGCAAAACTGAAGGATTTCAAACTGTTACCATATATTCTAAATGAAACTGAAGAGTTTCAAACTATTATCATATATTCTGAAACGAAACTAAATGGTTTCAAACTATTACCATATATTTTAAAACGAAATTGAAGGGTTTCAAACTGTTTTTGTATATTCTGAAGTGAAATTGAAGGTTTTCAAACAATTTCTATATATTCTGAAGTGAAACTAAAGGATTACAAACTGTTACTATATATTCTGAAACTAATTGAAGACTTACTTCTAAAACGGAAAAAGGGTTTTCAGTTAAGAAATAAGAAGAAAAATGTTTCTAATACTGTTAATTAGGAACCCGGACTGATATACAGTCAGGACAAGTTCTCCGGCATGCCTTAGAACGTTATGGTAGTAATTGAGAATAACTCTGTCCATGGAGTTATATGTGGTCTGCCTTTTCACAGGGTATTAACCTAGAGGATAGTTTACTATTACTGGCCGGCATTACTATACAGAGTCCCACGAGTAGGGATATGTCCTAGGAAAAGGGATAACTGTTACTTGCTTTGATTGTGTGCAAACATAATTTATCATCGATTATTCGCCCTTCCGCTAGTAGGGTCTTCTGGTTGGGTACTTTACTGATAAGAAAGGGATTTTCTATAATCTATAGAATTGAGGCCGATTTCTACATTTTAAAGCCTATCTTATCAATTTATTATTAACGAAGTATGATTATACTGATTTTGAATTTTGAAACTTGAGTGTTTTTG
This sequence comes from Nepenthes gracilis, assembly GCA_033239525.1. Classification (NCBI taxonomy): domain Eukaryota; kingdom Viridiplantae; phylum Streptophyta; class Magnoliopsida; order Caryophyllales; family Nepenthaceae; genus Nepenthes; species Nepenthes gracilis. The sequence continues at coordinate 13,106,594 of BSYO01000007.1, forward strand.
TTTCCTGGCAGTTCTGTAACCTTCTGCATCATTTCTACTATAATTTCTGTAAATCATTGCTTTATATCATCTATGTTTTAACATGTAACTGTATCCATTTTACTGCATTCTGTTCTGTATGAAGGTTTCACTATATGCTTGCATGTACCTTGTTGGATTTCGACTCACTCTTTTTTGTTTTCTCCTCCGATAAGGCTATAGAAATAATACTGGATGATTAGGCCTAGCTAGAGATTAGGAAGGAAGATTTTGGAGCCTCAGTGAAGTCTAGAAAATTATCTTAAAGTATTTTAGGAGATCTGATAGTTCTGGATGTCCCTTAGAATTCTGTAAAAGAAATTATGTATAAATAATTATAGCATATTCTGTAAATTGTTAGAACTTTATTTATGCTTTCAAAGGTTTTCGTTAAGGATGTAGATGCTTCCACTACATGTTTTTAGATTCTATACGGGTCCTAGATAGCATCTCCTATATGTTTCTGATTTAGTGGATAGGATTATATTTGAGTCATGGATAAAAATGGCAAATTGGTGGTCCTGTGTATATGTTATAGGTTAAAATGTGGTATTCGAATAGTTGTGTGCTTGTACAGATTAAAATATACATGTTGTATATTTAAATTTTTGTCCAATTTTATATAGAACTCTGCCAAAATTTTTGCAAAAATTAGTAATGAAAATATATGTATTCTGTTTTGTATCTATCTGACGGACAATCCTATGAGAATTAGGATCTGTCCCGTCACAAGTAGGTTTCACAGCAGCCACACACACACAAGCATTCCACATTTCCCCTTTTCTTTAAATAAAAGAAAAATAATTTTGCATGGATGAAATTTGGGAGACACATGCACTCAATAAGGATTAACATGTATCCAAATAACCACCAATATAATTTCAAAAAGTGGCAAAACATTGGGGCAGCACATCAGCTTGCATGCAAGCTGATTCAGTTTATGGCAGCAGGATCTTTTGACACCTTATGAGGTAGGTAAAAGGCTCCAATAAATCCAAGAAATTTTCAGCAGTTAATAGACACATAAGGCTAGATATTCACCAAAAGAGAGAGGAAAAATCGGAGAGCAAGGCAAAGGAAAAGAGGAGCAAAAACAGAGAACTGAAACCAGAGTTTGGAGAAGGACTCAGTTGGTAGCTAAACGATGAAATTAAACTAAAAATATTTTCAGGCAAGAACTCTTCTCCTTCTTTGATTTGTTGTTAAATTATTGATCTTATCTTGAAGTATTGTCAGTCGAATACTTAAAATTTTCACCTAATCTTTGCCAGAATGAGAAACGTTTAGCAATATGTCAAAATGGAACTCTGTTGCTGAACTCTGCTGCACCATGCTGATGTCCGAATTTTACATGCTTTATTTGATCGATTCATACCATAAAATTTTTACTGAATATACTTTATGATGTTAGATAAATAGCCATGTTTGTGTTCCAGAATAATCCTTATCGTTACCATACTAGAATGAGCAAAGTTTAGCAACAAGTCAAAATCAGATTCTTTTGCTGAACTCTGTTGTACCTTATTGATTTTTAAATTTTTACATGCCCTATTTGATAGATTCATGCCATGAAATTTTTATTGAATATACTTTAAGATGTTATCTAAATCATCATATTTATTTCTTGAATAATCCTTACCTTTACCTTGCTAGAATAGCCAAAATGCAGAAACATTCACCATAAAGTATGTTATGCAACCTGCTGTTATGCTTGCTGATATGCTTATTTTTATATACTGTTAATAGCTAATTTATCCTGTGAACATTTTAGTCAAAAAACTTTAATATGTTCACTAAATCACCTTATTTTCAGTTTGGAATAATTCGCATGAATTAGGTTGATTCATGGTGTTTAAAGTAGACTGGCAGTTTGAACTTAGAAATCAAGGACTTGCTGTTGGTGATGATTTTCTTCATGATTTTGTTTGGTTCAAGCTATATAAAAATTAGTGTAGATATTTCAATGAATAGGATAAGATTTCATGAAGTTGGTGTAAAAATATCTCCTAACAATTCGACTGATTCAGCCTCAAGAAAATTAAGTAAACCAAACTGGCCAGTTTGCACCACAATACTAAAAATAGCAATTTGGGAAAATCTGGCCAAACCAGCCTCCGTATGACCACCAAACTGGCTCAACATAGGTCACCAATTAGTTAAGACCCTTATTAAGATTGTGTAAAATTGGCTCATGAAAATGGGATGAATGGACTACTGAATTGGATCCCCGAATGAACAGCAAAACCCACCCAAGCATCCTTGCTGATGCAAATCTGGCAGTCCACTTTGGTGGACTGAATTGGTTGAACCAGCATCCTACTTGGACAAGTTTTCTAGTGCTAAGGTTGAACTATCACCATGTAAAATGGTTTCAAAAAATTCCTTGATATGGTTGCTGAACCAGACCACATATCAGAACACGGACTGAACTTCAGCAGTTTGCTGAAATTTTGAATTTTAGCCCATGAAAATGGGTTTGAACCGGGCTGTAATTTGAATGAACCGACGGACAAAGTATCTTAAGTATGTTAAAATGATATTAAAGTATCAACGTGCAAAATTTGGTAGGATTTAACCATCAAACGAGACCCTAAAATGACAACTGAACCATACCCTGCATCCCTGTTGATGTTGTAGTAGGGCAGTTCAGGAAAGTGGATTGAATAGGCTGTGTGCCGGTTGAACCAGCTATCAGCCTGGCCAAGTCTTCTAGTACTAAGGCTTAACTATTACCATGTAAAACGGTTTCCAAAAATATTTTGATTTGGTCACTGAACCGGCCCCAGAACTAAAATCTATCACTAAACCGGCCGATTTGTTAATTTAGTGTGAACCTGCTAGAAAATAAATAATAAACTTGCCATATATGGTATGTTAAATTAGTAATCAAGCTATACATCGTGTAAATCGGTTGGCCATTATAAGAATGAGATGTTAAAGATATTTAATGAACCGGTTAATTTGATAAGTGAACCGGGTTATATATAATTCTTTAAAATGATAAACCGACCACTTATTATATGGATACTGGTGAACCAATTCACGTGTTGTAGCCGGTAAAATATTATAAAAAGCCAAATGGATCCATAAACCAAATTTGTGATCAAAGCGGTTAAAGAGATAAAATGTAACTGAACCGGTTAGTGCATCAATAAATTATGAAATTTATGAACCAAGAATCGAATAATATGTTGTCTAAAAGTAAATCAGCACATGTAAAAATTTATATATGAACTTATTTTGTTAATATGCTTTATCGTGATCTTGCTACAAATGTATATAATATGTTATACATGAGTGGAAGCTAATATGACACTAAACAAATATGAATTTTCTCTAAAATTAGAAAATTAAGAAGAAGAAACAATATTATGAATGAGGGCTTCCACTACGAAATTTTAAAAAGTAAGGAAACTGAACTAAAGATTTTAATTTCAGTGGGTAGTATCCTCAGGTATACTTGAGGATATTATAGTGTAGATCGTTGTCTAAATAAGTATCACCGTGTAATTCTTGCCTCGTTTACTAAGAGACAATAGGTAGTACCATCTTGTCTTCGGAATGTAAATAAGAATGATAATGCTTTTGATTTGTGTGTAGTGAACACAATCTATCCTATCTTCGATATGTAAATAAAAAAGAATCTATTGATGTGTTATGCAACTTTGACATTTGATTGTGTGGAGTGACACAATCAAGATATCGATCAAATACTCCTTTACCTGATAAAGCCTACTAGTTCTAATTCCTTAAGATATGTAAGGTATGAATATACTAGCAAATAATAAGAATTAAGTACAAAAAAAGGAAAAGTCAATTGCACCATAAAAATATTTTAAAAGTATATATGTATTTTTACATACATCATGATCCCCAGTCTTCTTTATGAATTATTTTAAAGATAAATATGCATGTCCTTGACTATAACGACCCGAGCTCGAATCCCCGAACCCGACCCAGACCGTCACGGTGAAATTCTCGAATCATCCAAAATCGATAATTACACGTCATCAAACAAATTTAATAAACTTAACAATATCATTTAAGATAACTACATAATAATGGGATAGTATTTGATTGATCTTCTCTTTGTGCATTACAAGGGCAATGAGCTCTCATGCTTATTTATTGGTAATCCTCAGGGATTCAAGGTCGTCATTTTTTTTTTTTTTGGCTTACATCATAAATTTATCATCACATAAATATCCATAATAATGATAAATAACTCCAATAAATGCCATCAATGTCATTTATATCAATCCTCATAAATGAATCTAATAAAAGTTGAACAGTAACTAAACTACCAAGGTCTTAAGTCTCTATCCGGAAAGCCTCAATCTCTGATGATCACCTCTATCTGGTGGCTACCGAAATGTTGCGTGATCTCCTTGATCCTGATATCAACCTGTCTAATCTGGAGCCAATAAAACACAAGAGTGAGCCGAATGCCCAGCAAGTAAACATAATTAACAATAGATAAGTGCAATTAAGCATCCCAGACAATAAAATAATAAATAAAGTCAATGATAGCAGGTAATAGATCAGCCACTGTCCGAGACTCAATAACATGTCGTGTCTACAACCCGAAGGCCACGTGAATGGCTAAGTATTAAGGAAGCAACATGAATTCCATCGAATTTGATCATCAGCACAATATGATGTCACAACTGAATGAACGACAACAGTCTCCATGGACCTTATTCTACTATAGTGGACCAAAGGCTGCGTATTTATGCCCCCGACGACTGGGTGAGTACCACGAGGTTACCGGTATTCATGGTATCCCCACTACCCCTACAGTCCTCCCAAAGGCTGTACCCGTAGCATGCTCATACCATTTCCGATACCCCTCGCCAATGATATCCCAAATATCATCCTCTACGATGGTCAGTAGGCTATAAGCATCCCTCTCGACTAACTATACGAGATAACAAGAATCTAAATATCAGCTCAATTTGAGGTCACTACCGTACGAGATAATAAGAATCTCCTTGGACCTTATTCTACCATAGTGAACCAAAGGCCGCGTATTTACGTCCCCAACGGTTAGGTGAGTACCACGAAGTTACCTGATATCCATGGTATCCCCACTATGCCTACAGTCCTCCCAGAGGCTGTACCCGGAGCATGCTCATACCATTTTCGATGCCCCTTGCCAATGATATCCCAGATATCATTCTCTACGATAGTTACTAGGTTATAAGCATCCTTTCTCAATATCAACAACCTCAATCCTCCGGAATGGAATCAATATTGGAAAAAATATAGACTACTCTACGGTCTTACGGACTCCCATACGTCCGATTACCATAGAGTCTTCGCACACTCTCCTTTGCTTATTCATAGAGTGCCAATAAAACATACGCACACCACTAAGATTAACGCGAAGAATCATTTATCGGGTTTCATCAATGAGATACAAGAATCATCATGTAACCGACTAATATTATTTCAAACGTGCCAACATACTTGCATAATTCCATATAAATATTTTCTACCATCAATACATCAATATGCTTATAAACATACATGTAAATGTTCCAATCAAGATATATATGGTATTCGCCCACAGTTGCATATATATATATATATATATATATATATAGAGTCACACATTCTCACATATATATATCTACACTCATACATCAATATACTCCCATAAATATATATATAACAATATACACCCATATATATGCACACACACACACACACACACACACACACGTATACACACAAACTGCCATCACTCCACACAAGTAGCCACACCAACAGTCAAGCCCACGGCCCATTTTGCTGCTGCCATCCACTCACACACACACACTCACCAGACATCACTCAAGGCCCCAAATCTGCTGCCCCTTCACCCACACACATCCTCAACCAACATTCACCCACGGCCCACTTCTGCTCAAAGCACTACCCAGATCCAGCCCTTCACACTGCTTCTTCTAGGCTGCACTCCACACACACAGCAACTCTGCTGCTTCAGCGCATGCACACAACACACACACACACACGACAACATACCCACACACACCATACTCCAATGGCGACACACCCAACCGTTCACCCATACACTCGTACGTCTACTCACACCCACGTTGCCACATAAGCCATTGCTATAACCGTTTCGCAAACAGAGCTAATCCCTCGGTAATTCATATCTCCCCCATTTTCACGCCACAAAAACAGAGCATGCTTGATTTCCCTCGAAATCAAAATTTTGATCTCCCAATAGGTTACAAAACGATTTCAATTTGTTAATCCACAAGGTTTTATCTCATAATTTAACACTAATTCATCAAATTTGCGTCCCCTTTCACAAACTGAACCGTAACCCTGTTTTCCCGATTTCTTCATCGACGGCTCAGTTCAATCGAAATCCTCCAAAATTTACCCACATACATCAAATTATTTAACAATATTGATACAAAAATGGAAGATCGACATTAATAGGAAGAAAGAAGGGAACGGATTTTATCAAAGAACTCAAATCAACTTGCAAAAATTTGGAGTGTTACTTGCCTCGGTTTTGAGTTCTTCATCCGGCAACGATAGCGGCAGCACAAATCGACGACGGCGGCGACCCCACCCAATGATGGCAACCTTGACGGCAGAAGCGGCAATGACGAGGAACTTGTCATCTTGATGGAATCTGCTCATGGCTAGGGTAACGATGGCCGCCCCTTCTCCTTCCCCCACCATCTCCTTAAATAATGAAGGGGGCGATTTACGGTTTCTCTTTTGGAATGCCGATTTCCTTCCTCCTTTTCTTCCCTCTTTCCTCTTCCCTCTCTTTCTTTCCTTTCCCTCCTTTCTTCTCTTTTCCTTTTCTTTTCTTTTCTTTCCTTTCCTTCCTTCCTTCCTTCTTCCTCCCCTTTTCTTTTCTTTCTTTCTTTTCCCTTCTTTCCTTCACCCGATTACCGTCATTGTTATTATTATTATTATTATTATTATTATTATTATTATTATTGTTGTTATTATTTTATATTAATATTATATATATATAATTATTTATTATTTTTACTTATTATTATTTACTTATTATTATATATTAATATTATATTAATATATATATTTATTTATAATTATTTATCATTTTTAGTTATTATTATTATTATTTTATTATTATCACTCACTATAATTAATAATATTTATTATTATTTATATTTATTACTATTATTAAAGATATTAATTAACTCATTACCCTTACCATAACATTTAAACTTTTAATTAATTAATTAATTATTTATTTATTTATTTTATTTTTAGTCAATAAGTTTTGATACACTAAAATTATCTAATATTAATTCATTTAGGTTGATTTGTAATTAATTTAATCTAACTCACTAACTAATCTAAATTCGAATTAATAGTCTAAATATTTAAACTTAAAAGTAATTAAAAATAATTATTAAAACTTAATTTATTAATTTTATTTTCTTAAGATAATAAAAATATTTGAAATATTACATTGACTATTGTGTTCTTACCAAGTATTTAGCTCACTCTCTTACTGTTTTTTTCCTTCAGATGCTTCGCAGGAGTTTAAGCCTAGTAAACAAAAGTAAATAACCAATAAGTATGCGGTAATCAATAATGGTGTAACTAATTTAGTTTAAGTAATGATGTAAAAACTTATAAATTTATAAGCATCCCAGAAATATAAATTTTAGTATTGGTAGTTTAGAAATATGTTTACAAATTTCTTATGACTATCTTATAAATTTCGGTGTAATTTTATAAGATGAGTTTAGAATTTTAGTTGGCATATTTCCTTATCACAAGCTGCATTGATGTTATTGTTGAATGAATGTTTGAGCCATTGACGACTGGTATTATTTTTTATCTTGTATATTATAATTTATTGTAACTTACAGATTATTAAGGTAAGCACGTGTTCCCTACAATTAAATAAATATGAGAATGCGAGACGTGACAATTGGTATCAGAGAATAAACAAGGAAGATACCCTAGGACTTGAATTGACTAATTTTGTTCGAAATTAATCCGGATTGAGTTGGGTTTGAGGTCTATTTCAGGTAAAGGTTTTAAATTATTAGAATTCGGTCTGAAGTCTATAATTGAAAGATTAATTTTGGGTTAGAACTTTAAGTTTTTTATTTAAGTTTGCTAAATGTGATTGTTGTTTTGGAACAAGATTAAGTGATGAACTTGGAAGCCAAGTATAGCGGAAAGGAATTTTAAATTCCAGTAGATGCATTTGAAAATTTTGAAATTTATCAGAGTAGCACAGCGAAAGCGTCTGAGCTATCGTATTGGGATATAAGATTTGATTTGAAAATCGACATAAGAAATCCAAGAAAATCTCCCTGCCTAATTAAGGATTGAGATAGGGACGAAAGTATGTAACTTTTGAGGACGAAATTTTTTTAGGAAGATAGAATTGTAAGGATCGAGATTCCATGATTCATAATCTAGTAAGCTAAAATTAATTTATAGAAAATTAAGATCAATAAATAGTAAAAATTTAGAAGTCAGAAATTCATCCCGAAATATAATAAAAATTTATCTGATGAAATCGATTTCAATTCTAGTTAATAAAAGATAGAACCAATGATATGAAACTAATTCGGTTAATAAATTCTCAAATTGATTAATAATTAAATTAATTTTGGTTGACGATGAGATAATCTGGTTACCAAAATTACATCCGATTAGTAACTGAATTTGGCCCGATTGATTAAATATAGTTCAAATCAAATTAATTAAGTAAAATTTAATATAATACACACATGGAAGCCCCTCAAATCAGCTGAATTATTGAGAAATTCAACAAGGGATAGAAAATCCTTTGTAACGGAATGGATCCTTATCATTTGAGGAGCTTCCATCAATAAACAGACGAAACTAATATTCATAGCATTTACAAAAATTTTGGCAGAGTTTTTTCTACAATTCGATTGACACCAAAATTACAACCTAGTACAAATTAACCTGAATCAAGCACACAACTAAACAAATATCATCATTCATCCTACAACACACATATACAGGACAACAAATGCCATCTATGACTTTAATTCAACTATTCTATCTACTATACTAGAATCCATATAAGAGATGCCTGCTAGGACCTTATAAAATCCAAGGAACCAGAATAGTGGAAGCATCTATATCCATAATATAAACATGCGAAAGTATAAATACAGTTCCAATAGAATACCAAATGTGACCCAACTATTAATACATAGTTTCATCCAATATTTAGATATTTACATGCTAAAACTATCAATTTTTCCAAAATCTTCAAGATGACTACAACGCTCCAAATCTTCCTTGCTTAGCGCTAGCTACTTTTGTTCGTTTGGAATCATTTCTATAGCTTATCTAGAGGGGAAAAAAAGTAAAACAGTGGGCCGAAACCCAGCAAGGTACCAAAATATGTAATGTAAATATCTCATGCAGAACACAAAGTAGTAAAACAAATATCATTGCATATAAAGCATGAATGCAATATAGTTGAGGTCATGGAAACATTACCAGAACATAATTCAATGTCCAAGTGCCGAAGAATGGACATGCACACGGAAGACATGAAAACAATGGAGATCAATTATATTCATGCATCGAAAATCATAAATCAATAAAACAGGCATCCGAAATTGAAAATCAGTATCAAACTCTGAAAATTCTAGAAATCAAAACCAACTATTGGAAGGACCACACTAGTAAACCCTATTAGCCGAGGATAGATTGTGTTCACTCCACATAATCCGAGGCCGAAACAGTACAGTAATATCCCTTCTCGTGGGATCTTTACTAGATTGCCTCCCAGAGGTAGGTCAGTAACAGAAATAGAATCTACCCTCTAAGTTAACGCCTTGAGGAAGGGCAGACCACAAATAACTCAATGGACAGAGTTATCCTCAATTACCACCATAATATTTTAAGGCATGTCGGAGAACCATACCTGACAGTATATTAGTCCTAGGTCCTAGTAAACAAAATCGAAAATATTTTTATTCTTATTTCTTAACTTATTATTTATCATATAACAGAAAATCGGTCAGAATTACACAGATAACCCTTCAGACTACTTCAAAATCCATAGAAACTCAATAGTGCAGTTCCATGTAAATTTTTCAGATATAAATCAGGGCATGAACATTACTTTTTTACAAATAAGCCTTTACATGTCACAATTTATGGAATTTAAACCCCAAAATCCCTCATTTTCATTCTACGGTTTCGCATAAAACTTTCGGACATAAATCAAATACCAAATACATGATTTTTCATGAAATCGAAGCCAAATATTGAACAATTTATAGAAACATGCTTTATTTATACTGAATATGAAAAAACATGATTTTAGAGCATAAATACAATTTTAGGAATACTGAAAAGTTGTAAAAATAGTAAATAACATCTGAAGTACACTTGCCTGAGCTCGATCTACCGTTATTTTTACCTAGATCGGATCGGGACAATGGATTTCTCTTCTTTCTTCACCTTTTCCTCTTTTCTCCTGCTGCTCCCTTCTGGAATGCCAAAATGGCTGAAAGAAAAACACGTGGGGCTTTTAAAAGCGTGTCGGACGCTTGAGCAGTGGTGCTCGAGCGCCAACTAGGCGACCTTCGAGTGTGGGCTTCTGCTAAATGTGCCCCGGGTGTGCCCGAGAAGCCACCCAGACGCCGAGGCCCTGGGGCCATTTTTCGCCTCCAACTTAATTTTATCACTATTTTTCCTTAACCCAATTACCTTAAATATACTTATATTAATTCCATAGCTAGGAATTATCATATTTTGAAACCGGGACCTCACATCCTCACTCCACAAGAACATTAAAAATCAACCAAATTTCTCAACAATTAAATAAGAGCACAATTCAAACATGATACAAGACTTTAGTACACACATAATAGCATCCTAAATTTTCTAGTTTCCCTAAAATAAAATAAATTTATGCTGCACAATGCAGCTGGGCAGCAGCAGGGTTCACGGCAGCCACACACACACAAGCATTCCACGTTTCACCTTTTATTTAAATAAAAGAAAAATAATTTTGAATGGATGAAATTTGGAAGACACATGGCACTCAATAAGGATTAACATGTATCTAAATAACCACCAATATAATTCTAACAAGTGGCAAAATATAGGGGCAGTACATCAGCTTGCATGCAAGTTGATTCAGATTAGGGCAGCACATCTGCTTGCATATGGTAGCAGGAGCTTTTGACACTTTATGAGGTAGGTGGCAAGCTCTAATAAATACAAAATATTTTCAGCAATTAATTGAAACATAAGGCTAGATATTCCACAAAATAGAGAGGAAAAATCCGAGAGCAAGGCAAAAGAAAAGAGGAGCAAAAACAGAGAATCGAAACCAGCGTCTGGAGAAGGACTCGGTTGGCAGCTAAACTTTGAAATTAAATTAAAAATATTTCCAGACAAGAACTCCTCTCCCTCTTTGATTTTTGTTAAATTATTGATCTTATCTTGAAGTGTTATTGGTCCAATACTTAAAATTCTCACCGAATCTATGCTAGAATGAGCAAAGTTCAGCAACATGTCAAAATAGAACTCTGTTGCTGAACTTTGCTACACCATACTGATGTCTAAATTTTTACATGCTTTATTTGATCGATTCATGCTGTGAAATTTTTACTAAATATACTTTAAGACGTTAGCTAAATCCCCAAATCTTTTTTTCGGAATAATCATTTCCGTTACCATACTAGAATGAGCAAAGTTCAGCAACATATCAAAATCAGATTCTTTTGCTGAAGTCTGTTGCACCACACTGAGGTCCAAATTTTTACATACTTTATTTGATCAATTCACGCCATGAAATTTTTACTAAATCTACTTTAAGATGTTAGCTAAATCACCATATTTTTATTTTGAAATAATCCTTGCCGTTACCATGCTTGATGAGAAAAGTACAGCAACATGTCCAAATTAGATTCTTTTGCTGAACTTTACTGCACCTTGCTGATATTCAAATTTTTACATGCCCTATCTGATCAATTCTATCATGGCTCACATCCACATTTACCCTTAATGGAACATTCATGAATACTATATATTTCATATAAGTCCAATATATAAATCATTATTATACACAGGATCTATTGAACCATGTATGACTTAAATATAGTCTCGGATTCTCTGAGATGCTACTAGGGACCGAAATTCATCACCATCAAATCTGCGAAAGTACTAGTAATATCCATAAAAATTTACGGAAGCATTAAAAGATTAACATCAAAGGACATTTTATTCATTTCAAGACCAAGTACATTTCTTACATCAAAAATTATAATTAATCATTTTTCTATCCTAATCACCTTCCGCTATGCCACTCTGATTACCAAATGACAACTTATTCCTTCCATATGATGGGTTAGGAAAAATGGCAAGTGAGTGAGCCAAATACTCAACAATGTACAAATAAGCAAAGACATGCATATTTTATACTCAAAATAGACATATACAGATATCATAGGAATACGATGCATGATTCTTTAACTGAGTTCTGGTTTTTTATTCATCTTTAGGGACTAGAACTAGTAGGTTTCACCAGCCAACGGAGCAGTCAATCGAGGAAAGGATTGTGATATACCACACAATCTAAGGCTAATTTTCAATATCTTGTATACTTATAACCCAGTATATGGGGCCAATGGTCGATTTGCCACCAAGAGTTCTCCCGTGGGCTAGGGGCAGTCCTCGAGTTTCCATTGTAATATCTTAAGGCGTGTAAAAAATATCATCCACTCCAATACACAGCCCGGATACATGGTCAGAATAATATTTGAGTTTCTACTATAACATCAGTGGCATGTTAGGGAATATTATCCGAAGTCATTCCATAGTCCAATTTCTCATGCTTGTCACTTTACATGAAAACTTTCACATCATTTTTCATAATAACAAATATACGATCAGAAAACTATAACAAAACCAATGCATAGTTCATTTTAGTGACTTAGCCTTGACTCATGGATATGTTCTAAATTTAGATTCATTATGGATTAGTTTACTGTTTATGATCATCGGTGTTACTCTTACAGTCCTCGGTTGGATATCCCGATGAACAACTTTGATTGGTCTATGATTTAGTTTGTTCGGTCAACCATACTCCACTTCTTAACCGGTTAGCTACATGGATGGTCAATGATTGATTCGGTTTAGTCAACAATTCTATAATTTCGGTCAATAATATGTTGGTTAATACTTTAGTTGTCCGGTCAACACTCCTTGACCGGTCATCAGGCTACTTGGTGCCAATTCATGATCATGAAAGATTAATTTATAGGATGTTGTTTCCAAAGGGCTTGTTTTAAAACATGATGTATTCTTGGGCGATTTGGGACTTTCATGATAATATGTGTAAGATTGTAATAACAAACAAGTATCAAAATAATAATACTTGGAAGAATGATCAACAATCAGCACCAACAGAAAGAGGGATGGAGTACACATGCCAAGATTTTAGCAAATTCATTGCTGTCCTATTGTTTTCCCAGTTTTGCACTTTTTCTTCTCTCTAGGTTCTCTTTGTTCTTCCTTCTTTCTCGTCTGTTTTCCCTCTTCCTCCTCTTGCTTTCTTATTTTCCTCTACTTTCTTTCCCTCTATTCTTCTCTTTTACTTCCCCTCTACTTCTTTTATTTTCCCCTCTGCTTCTTTCCCTTTATTCTTTCTCTTATTTTCCTCCTGGCCTTATGTTGGTCTCCCTAGCATCCTTCCCATCCTTATATAGGCACTTGGATAAGAGGCTGAGTCATCGTCTATTTTGACACGTTGTCCCGTGACTCACCCTTAAATTTTACACCTCATATTTCCTTTCCTCTGCTAATAGCCAGGTGTCCCTAAATTTTGCTGAGTCAGTATCTATTTGTCTTCTGAATATGCTTCCTTATGTAACTTAATTATTGGCTATCTTAGTCAAAATCGGCAACAGCTTGAGAATTTGGCAACTACCTATTTCTGCGACGTAATACCGCTTCTAGCTTCAAACAGCTGCCCGTGCTTAGTGGCTACTGAAGGTGGTAGCTTCCAGCTTCTGAGCCAAACAACTGCTTGTGCTTAGTGGCTGTTGCAGCTAGCAACTTCACACCTTAGCTGCTTTATCCCAAAATTCTAAGTGTAGAAACAGTCCTTGATTGCTACACCTGGTAAATTCTGGGGGCCTTTAGCTATTTCCTCCTTGGCCGGTCAACTGGTTGATAAGTTATTCTGCTCCCACAAGATAGCCGATCATTTTTGCAGTTTAAGCATCTGGCCAGTTGTGCCTTATACAATTAAGCAATCGGTCAATTAATACTTTAAGCAACCGGCCAATTTGTTCACCTTAGTACCCGGCCAATTTTTCACCTTATTTTCATATCGACCATTTGGTGCCTTAAATAGCCGGCCATTTTTCCCAAATTTGCACCCGGTAATTTTGCACATTTGCCGGTCAAGTCATTGACCGAAAATTGTTCTTCCTTAGGCAACCGAGCATTTTGCTTCCTTAGGAAATCTGGTTAATTTACACCTCAAGAAGCCGGGCAATTTGCTTGACAAGGCAGCAAGTCATTTTCCCTTAAAAGGACATAGGTCTTTCACCTCAAAGCATACCAGTCATACCGGTCGTTTTTCTTAAGGACATACCAGTCATTGCAACCGGCCATGCGTAGCGAGCCATTTTGCTGTTTTAGCTAGTCAACTCTTTGACCAGAAAATCTCCACTGCCAGCAAGTTTCTACGCTTGGGCACTTTGGGCAATATGGCATTTTGGTCATTTTTCATATTAGTCGGTCAATGTTTGTTGACTGGACAATTTGTACACTAAGTACCCGGTCAATTGGCTACATGGTATTTCAACTGGCGACCGGTCATTTTGGCCATTTTGCACTCAGTAATTTTTATGCTTTGGCAGCCAACCATTTTGCGCCTTAAGAGCTTTCGTATGCCTCCAGCCGGCCGCAAATTTTTACCCAGTCAACTCGTTGACCGGTGATTTTGATATTCTAGCATACGGCCTTTTCCTAAACCAGTGGCCGGTTATTTTTTTTATTTTAGCCAGCAACGTTTGTTGACCGAACAATTTGCACACTCGGTCGTTTTGGACATCACTTTATTTGGGCAGCCGGGATTTCATACTTAAAGCAGTCGGCCAATTGGATATCAGCTTGTCAACAGGGGCATTGACCGAGCGATTCCCCTCTTATTCCCTCTTGGTCAGTCAACTCTCTGTTGACCGGTCATCCCCCTTATTCCCTCTTCTTCATTTAGCCCATCATCTCCCTTATTCCTTCTTCTTCATTTTTGTTTGTCAATGGTGTTGACCGAGCAACCCCTTCTATTCATTTTAGCCGATCAACTAGGCATTAACCAGTCATTTTTTCCACTTACCCTATCCTAGCCGGTCAACATGCTTTGACCGGACATTCCCTTACTTTACCTTGGCTGATCAACATGGCGTTGACTAGACCCTCACCCTGAGATATATAGTTCCAAAGGTTGCGATCCTACAGATTCAAGCCATGAAATATTTACTAAATATACTGTAAGATATTAGCTAAATAAATATATTTTTATTCTGAAATAATCCTTGTCGTTACCATACTAGAATAGCCAAAAGTCAGAAATATTCATCATGAAGTTGGTTCTGCAACCTGCTGTTATGCTTCTTGATATGCTAATGTTTACATACTGTTAATGGCCGATTTTTTCCATGAAAATTTTAGTGAAGAAATTTTAATATGTTCGCTAAATCACCATATTTTTATTTTGGAATAATATTCATGAATAGGCTGGTTCAAGGTGTTTAAAGTAGATTAGAAGTTTGAACCGAGAAATCAGGGACTTGCAGTTGGTGATAATTTTCTCCATGATTTTGTTTAGTTCAAGCTCTATAAAAGTTTGTGTAGATATTTTAATGAACCGGAAAAGATGTCATGAAGTTGGTGTAAAATATCTCCTGAAAATTTGACAAGTTTAGCCTCAAGAAAATTGAGTAAACCGAATTGGCTAGATGCGCTACAATATTGAAAATGACAAGTTGGGGAGATTAGGCCAAACTGGCATTCGTCCGACCACCAAACTGGCTCACATTGGTCACCAATAAGTTAAGTCCCTTATTAAGATTGTGTAAAATCGGCTCATGAAAATGGGTTTAATGGACTACCGAACCGGATCCTCAAATGAACAGTAAAACTCACCCTTGCATACGTGTTGATGTTGATGCAAATCTGGCAGTGCATTTTGGTGGACTGAACCGTCTATGAACTAGTTGAACCAGTATCTACCCCGGACATATTTTCTAGTACTAAGGTTGAACTATCACCATGTAAAATGGTCTCCAAAAATTCCTTGATATGGTCACTGAACAAGACCACATATCAGATTCCGAACTGAACTTCAGCAGTTTGCAGAAATCTTGAATTTTAGCCCATGAAAATGGGTTGAACCGGGGCCCAATTTGGCTGAGTTGGCAGCCAAAGTATCTTAAGTATGTTTAAACGTTATTAAAGTATCAACGTGTAAAATTTGGTAGGATTTAACCACCGAAATAGGCCCCAAAATGACAACCGAACGACTCCCTACATCCCTGTCGATGCTGTAGTAAGGCAGTTCAAGAAAGTGGATTAAACCGGCTATGTGCCGATTAAACCATAATAGGTGGTTATCCTTAGTCTAAGTGGGGGAGGATCCCGGTTGTGTCTTATATAAATAGAGGCCCTTGGGCTAAGAGAGAGAAGAATCCCTATGTGAATTGCACCTTCATAAATTGGGATTAGCAACTAAAAGTTTCAGTTTAAGAAATTATGAGTAGGCTCTAATGTTTAAGGTAATAGACTGTAGTATTCCTAAATTGGGAAACCAAAATCACGTCTAAAGTATTGGAGTTATTAGTTATGTAATGAACCAAAGACCACACTGAATCTGTGGTGATTGTGTAATTGTAATCACCGATCCTGTTGTGGTTTGAGGATTTGAGGGAATCATTTTCTTGATGTGGACATTTTGAAGTAAAATCATGACTGTTGTGTAATCCGAGTGTACCGGATGGAGTTGGTACTATGAAAAAATGTCGATTTGATGGTATACCAATGAAATGAGGCATTTTGCTTGTTTAAGGTTCAAAATTAAGTTAGAAAAGTGGTTAACGAAATAAATTGCATTTAGACTTAGTGAAATTGGATCTGACAAGGACATATCAAGTAGTGATGTGGTAATTCTGAAGTATATGGTCTTCTAGGATAACCATTCTGATTTAGAAATGAATTGAAAACATTAAGGAGATTCCTTGATTCTGAAAATTTTAAGGATCGTTAAATTTCAAGTCAAAATTTCTATAAGTGAGGGAGATTGTGAGTTTTCAATCCCAAAACTTGATATTTATGGAGTGATTAAGTTGATGATCATGATTAGGTTCAAGAATAAGGGATAAATGGATACCGAGGAAAAATAAGTAAATTTGGCAAAGAGGGAAAAAGGAAGGGACGGGCGCTTGATGTAAGCTCGAGTGTCGATGGAGGCACAAATTTATGAATAGCACCGCCTGAGGTCCGCTCGAGGTGGCACGGGAGTGGGATGGACTTGTGATGGGTGCGCTCGATTGCTCCAGGCGCAAAAATGCAAATACGTGCTGTGACGGACCAGACACATTCCACCGCATGCGGCTGCCCGTCAACCGAAACCGATCATACACTTTGGTTAAAAAAAAGGGTGGACTTTAAAATTTTTCTTTTCTTTTTTATCAACACAACGCATGCACAGGATCGCTTAAGGCCGAACTCCTTGAGTTGGCCTCCAAAGTTTTAGGTTCTTACATGACCAGCCAATGAAGAGGTCGGCCAGACATGAAAGTCCCGAAACAAACTGAGATGCCACTAGGAATCACAATTTACTCAAACCATAACATCATACGGAAGCATACTAATATTCATAGACTTCTAACAATAGAGGTCATATACAAATCTGATCCAAAACATCAAAAGAGAAAACATCAATTTTTTTGCTTTGCTGCTTAATTTCCGGCCAGCTGCCCTGCCTATCTAGTCGCTTGAGACTTCACTCTTTTCGTCAGGCATAAACTCGTCATCTGAAAAATAGCAAGAGTGAGCTACAAGGCCCAGCAAGGTACTCTCATGCAGAAATCATGCATAGTCATAAACTGTGACGAACAGGCATAATGCAATAGAGGCATACATATGTGTAGTTTCATAAAACATGGCCGGAGTCGATGCAAACAGTTTCCAAAGTCATTTTCATGCAATTTGACTTCCAAAACATGCTTCTATTTCTAAATTCGTTTCCGTCAAAAACCCGCTACATTTAAGGTCCGTAGTCAAGACCGTCCAAAACGCTACATTTAAGGTCCGCAGTCAAGACAGTCCAAAACGCTACATTTAAGGTCCGCAGTCAAGACTGTCCAAAATGCTACATTTAAGGTCCGTAGTCATGACCCAAATCAAACGGCAGCATTTAAGGTCTGCAGCTCTCGACCCCCTGAATCAATAACGCTAAATTTAAGGTCCGTAGTCATGACCCAAATCAACGGCAGCATTTAAGGTCTGCAGCTCTCGACCCTCTGAATCAATAACGCTACATTTAAGGTTCGTAGTCATGACCCAAATCAAATGGCAGCATTTAAGGTCTACAGCTCTTGTGAGGTTCCGGGCTTATGGGAAAGGTAGTTAAGGATTAATAGTCGTCTTAGTAATTAATGGTAGATAGATTGATTAATGTAGGGAAGTGTATAAGGTAAAAAGGTGGGAAATATCCGAAATTTCTCCTGTTGAAGTTCGGGGTCAGCAGCCACTGCCCGCTGGCCGCTCGAGTTCAGCTCGAGCCGAAGAAACCAGTAGCGAACCCGCTTGCTGGCCGCCCGAGCTCGCTCGAGCGGAAGAAAAACCAGTAGTGGGGCGGCTCGCTTCCCGCTCGAGCGGGGGACCACCCGTGGCGAGCCCGCTCGAGCGGGCGGCGCAGTATAAAAACGCGCCCTGTCTCTTTCCCCGTCATTTTCACGCAGCTAGGGTTTCTGGAGAGAGAGGGAGGCGCGTTTCTAGAGTGAGAAAGAGGGAGAACGAGGCTTGGAAGTCCGATTCGGTCCGAGAGCCAGTTATTAAAGTTAAAGCACGCGTCGAGGCAAGTGTTCTCATACCCACTAACTTTCCTCTTTCGTTGATTTTCGTTGTTCATCGGGTATTTTCGTGTTTATACCCCCCCATGGGTTCGAAAATACAGTACCCGAGACTCGAGACCAAGGATAAAATAATTTGTTCGCTGATTTGCTCACCGATTCGTTCGGTGGAGCTTTGCCCAAACCCTAACCTACGGGATTTTGGGGGTTTCCCGTTTTCCACCGGTAAATCGTTAAATTGACTTCATAATATGAATCTCCACGTTCTTATGGTGCATATATGTTGTCCGTGGGAAAAATCTCGCGCGTTATGACCCGTTCGTGGCCTCCGAGTCCTCTAAATTATTGTTCATCCGTGAATAAATTGGGAAATCGCTCTTGTTGCTTCTATATAATTATGATGGAGCTTATGTTATGTGTTGATGTGAAAATATAAGCTTTGAACTTCATAAATTGTGCATTGGAAACGTGGGAACGTGTCCCGAAAGCTTTTAAGGTGGTGGTTGTCCACCGGAGGTAAGAATTCCAACTCCTTGTGAACATTGTGCTAAATTGTGATAAAAGATAATCTCAAAGAAGAAATTAAGTCCAATAAGTAATGGAGGGAGACCCACTAGGTATGTTATGGAAATCGTGATCTCTCGAATGGAGACGTGTGATGGGAATGAGACTTCCCAGTGATGTTTGATTGTGTCGTGTAGTGGGCCCTCCCTCCCGAAGAGTCAAACCTTGAAATTAGGACCGTGGTCGATAGGAGTGGTGTCCTCTAACCTGCCACGTGCATCATGGTGGGAACCCAAGACATACTCTGGCCGCCCTTGGGGGTGGGTGACGTACATGGCAAGTTCCAGGACACTGCAGTGAAAGAACGAGGATTGCCCTGGTCCCCGGGGGTGTGGGGCGTGTCGTTGAACACTACATATCGAGATGTAGCTGTTCTGTGGATTGTTGCATGGATGCAACCAGTGGTCGTGTGCTACTGACCTAAGAATGTAGCCGTGGCTTTAGAATGTATAGCGAACACATTACTTTCCTCGTTCTCTTACTTCGTTGGCTAGTACGATCTACTAGCTCCAGGGTCCGCAAAGATAAATATTTAAATAAAGACGAATAAAATGAATCAGATAATCTCAAGTTCTCTTCTCTCTTTTATGCTTCTTGTACTGTTCCTGTACTCTTTCTTTTCAGTACCCATGCCTGTTGTTAGTTAGTAGGATATGATTTCATTTGCTGGGCTTTATGCTCACCCTTGCTTTATGTTTTTCAGATAAGAACGCCCTGATGCCTGATGAGTCAGCGTAAACCCTAGAAGCTTGGTAGCTAGCTGTCTTGCGTGCTTGGCTTGAGACTTGGACTTGGATTGGCTTGATGTATGCCAAGAATATTTTGGGTTTTTGGTTTTGTATCAGATCAAACTTGTATGGAGTTAACTTATGCTAGTAGATGATGGATGATGCCTATGTATTAGTCCGCTGTGTTTTGTGGGTTTATATGCTTCGCAGTTTCTATATTATGGTGATGTCGGGATCCTAGTTGGCATCCTTCTTGCCGGTGTCTTGATTCAAGTCACGGTGCCACCTTGGGCTCTTGTGGCTTTTGGTCCTGTGTGGTTGTCGTTGGATTTTACTTGAAAATTATTTGTGGATTATTGTGCAGGTTGTGTTTTTCTGGTGTTTGTATTTTGGAAATGTCCGATTTACAAATAGAACTCGCCCAATTTTCTCGTAGAATTTATAATTATTATATTCTCAATTTGTCCTTAGATTATTGACGAAGGTTATTCGATGGGGAATAACTGTTTCCGTCACAGCTCTCGACCATCAAACCATTTAGTTCCGCAAATCACAATGCAATTGCCGGTTTCAAAATACATGCCAATGCCGGTTTCAAAATCACGGTGCAATGCCAGTTTCAAAATACATACAAATACCGGTTTCAAAATCACAGTGCAATGCCAGTTTCAAAATACATACAAATGCCGGTTTCAAAATCACAATGCAATGCCAGTTTCAAAATACATACAAATGCCAGTTTCATATTCATGAGACAAATTCTAATTTCAAAACATGCTCTAAGGCCGGTTCAATTTTCTTGGCACACATGGCCGATTTCAATCACACTTATTGGCCGGTTTGGATTTCTTGCCCCAAGGGTGGCCGGTTTCACTTTCTTACAAAGGGAGACTGATTTCAGCCTCATACGAAGGAAGGCCGATTTCATTTTTCGTGCTTAAGTGGCCGGTCTTGTTTTGCACTAAGGGGTGGCCGAACCTCTTTTACACTAAGGGAAAGCCAAACTTGATTTAGTATCAAGGGAAGGACGAACTTGATTTCATGCAAAGGAAAAGGCCGAACTTGATTTTAACCTTAAAAAATTCGGAGTTCTTTATTACTGAGAGCCGAAGGTCTTTTTAATAAAAGCCGGAGTTCTTTTTATACGCGCAATAATCGAATAACTTATAACATTGCCAGATTTTATGCAATTTAAGTAAAGCGTCCAAACATCACGGAATAACCGTTACTTTTTTGTAAACAAATAACTAGTCATTATAATCAAACTTCATGCATTCGAATATCATAAAACAACTGAACATTAACAGACATGATAAACTTGCATTAAAGTATCAACTCAAAACGGTGAGTACTCTTGCATTAAATCATGAACTTAAAAACGGAGAGTACACTTACCTGAATTGGATCTATGAACCTCTTACTTGGTTCTGGCTCTCAGTTCTTAGCGCCTTTACCCATTCGTTTGCCCCCGCTTTCTATCGTAATTTCTGAGGTCATTACTTACAGATGTTGGGGTTGGTGGTAGTACGTAGGGCAGGTAAACAACATGTACTTCTTTGCTTGTTCCCCTTGCCTTTCTGGAAGGTCAGCGGGGTAGTTGGGAGTTGGTTACCCACTCAGGCATGGTTTTTATCATTAGTCATCACGTCAATCAATCGGGCGGTCAATTCTTCTTTGACTTCTCTCCACATTTTTCGGTCTCCTTCTCACCACCACGTTTTCCTTCATCCTTTCCGGTCAACATGTGTTGACCAGATTAGGCTTCTCTCCTCACTCCAGCCATTATTCTTTCACTAACTACTCCGTCCGTCATGCCTTGGCCATTAATCAATCATCAACTTCGGATTTCTTCTCCCCACAAGTCTACTTCGGCCTCACCATCACACAAAGTCACTCCGGCCTTCAAGGCCACTTCGGCCTCATTTCACACAATGCACTCCGGCTTCAAGGCCACTTCGGCCTACTCATCATTTTTGGTCATGTCTCATTTTTCCCTTCACGCATTCCGGTCTCTTTTTTCCCTTCATACTTTTCGGTCAACATAAGTTGATCGGATTTTGTTTTTTCCTCAGCTTTTCGGTCAACATGCGTTGACCGGATTGCGTCTCTTATTATATTTTCCGATCAACATGCGTTGACCGGACAACCTTCAATTTCCCTCGACTCCTTGATCACATTGACTCGATGATTGAGATTTTCTATGTTTTAGAAATCTGGACCGTTACACGTACATCCGATTGCCGCTCGACTGGCACTCGAGCACCCATCACGGGGGCAGCATGTAATCCTTCTTTCCTTCGTTTTAAAACTGGATTTGAGAAGAAAGAGGGGCAGCCCACAACAGAACCAGCAGCAGCACGAAGGGAAAGGAGGAAGGAGAGGAGAAAAGAGAAGGAGAAGGGAGAAATCTACCCGTTTTGATCCGATCTGGGTAAAAATTAACGTAGACTAGGCTAAGGCAAGTGTACCCTGGACATTACCCTCTGTTTTTACTGCTTTTCTGTGTCTTTGAATATTTATTTTTGCCCTAAATTTATGTTTCTACATGTTTTATGTAAATAAGACATATTTCTGTAATTTAATCGGATAGATTTTAAATTTATCTGTATGTATCGCAATATGGGGCTTCAGTTTCATGACTGTACATACATAGGGTGTCTGATTATGGTTCGAAAGCTCCATGCGAAACCCTAGGTAGAAATTTGGGGGTTTTATGTATAAGTTTCCTAAATTTTGAGATGTAATTGTAATTCTGTAACATGATATGGACTATGCGGTAATCGTAGTCTGAAAGTCCCACAGGGATATACCGTAGAACTTCTGAGATGTTCAAAAGCTATCTAAAGGATCTCTAATTAAGGTTTAGTCTGAAAAGTCTCATAGAAATACACTGTTAATCTTCTAAGCTATTCTGAAGTTATCTGAAGGATCACCGAACAAGGTTTAACTGGCCGGCTGAAATACGATAAGTTAAGGGTTAAAGAATAAAAAAAATGTATGAATCTAGAGATGGAAATGCTAATTTGAGGTTTGGTGAAATTTATCTAACAAATTACACTTGAGAAATTAATCTGAAACTGCATCATTGAGTCATAGAGAAGCTCTAAAACTGACTGAAGATATAATCGTACTAATTGGAAAGGTTTTAGTGGTTAGAAGAATTTATGGCTAAGGAAATAAGAATAAGAATGTCCTCTGTTAAGTAAATCAGAAAGATTTCGGTATAGCTAGTCCATGACCTTGTCCTTAGGTTACTGCATTGAAACACTAAATAATATGTATCAAAACTACACCGAATAATAGCTAATTGAATTAAAGAGACCATCCTACCCTCGGGATGTAAAGTATAGAGGGTATGTAATGAATTAAATTGAACAGAAATCATCCTTTCCTCGGGATGTAAAGTATAGAGGGTATGTACAGATTAAACTGAACAAAAATCATCCTGCCCTCGGAAATCACCCTTGGGATTTTTGTTGCTAAAAATGCCACCCGTAACTCCCCGCCTGCTGCACGCTCGAGTCCCGCTCGAGCCTAAAAACCAGTAGCTCCCTCGTCTGCTGCACGCTCGAGCTTACTCGAGCTCCTTTTCCAGAACCTCCCAGGCCCGCTGGCCGCTCAAATGAGCTCGGCGAAAAACCCAGTAACCGGCCCCTTGGGCCGCAAGACCAACCAGCACTCGAGCGCCGGCCAAAGGTCAAGGCGCGCTCGCTGCTCGCTCGGCTCACGCGCCGGGCGGCCCAACTAGTATAAATACGTGGCCAGCTTCACGAATCTTCACTTCCCCACTTTTTCCAGAGCGTTTCGGAGAGGAAGAGAGAGAAAGAACGCCAGGCTTAGAGAGAGAAAGGAGGAAATCGAGGCATAAAGTCCGAATTCGTCTGAAAGCCAGTTAGAAAAGTGATAGCACGCGTCGAGGCAAGTGTTCTCATACTCACTATTTTCTCTCTTTTAATTTTTATTTATTCTCTGTCAGGTATTATCGTTCCAATACCCACCCAAAATGCAGAGAATGTACAACCCATGAATGATGCCCCATGAATGTGTGATTATTTGTTCATTTCGTGGATTGAATCGTTCGATTTGTTATCGCGAAACCATAACCCTCACCCAAATTCGGGATTCACTGTTTTTCCCTTCAAATTATGTTAATTTGACCCCAAAATATGAAGCACCACGTCCCAAATATATATACATATCGACCGGGCGTCCGATTTCACAAGAATCGACCCGTTCGCGGAGTCTGAGACCTCTAAATGCCTCCTGACACTGTTCACCAGAGATATAATGGAAAGTTACATGTCTCTATCTTATTTAATCGGTATAAGAAGCATATCTAACTGATTACATTTGAATGTAAGCTTAAAATTATGAATTTGTGCATCGATTGTATTGAAACGGGCTCTAGAGGACCCCGATTTGATAATGGCTCATCAATGGTAAGCAACTCCGATCTCTCATGAACGTTGGCAATTATATGTATTGTTGAATGGCTAAAAATGCCAAGTTTCAAGGAAAGGTAAGAACCGAACAAGTAAACAAAGGGAAGTCCACAATGTGATATGTGAATGATGGAACCTCCCAAATGGCGGGAGTTATGGTAAATAGAATACGGTGGACTCTCCCTCAAATGGAAATGGAAATGGAAATGGAATCATGAAACTAGGACCATGGACTTATGTTCATTGGGTAGTATTCTCTGGTTTGACACGTCCATCTCGGTGGAAACCCGAAGAATACTTTGGCCGCGTATTCTGGTCGCTTGTGTGAGCGGGTGATGTCCATGTCACGCCTTAGGATACTATTGTGGAAGAATGAGGAACTGCCCTGGTACCCCGGGGGAAATGGGCCGATTATTGACATGATGAATTGGCATGATATGCAGACGACCGCCCGGCTGGGTCTATGAATAAGCCCTCACAGCCTTAGATCATAAGGAGTATCATGATCCTTTCCTTGTTCTCTCTCATCGTTTGCTAGTACGACCTACTGGCCTTGGTCCGCAAAGATTGATGGAAATAATAATAAATGTATGTAAAAGCGTACAAAATGTTAATATGCAAATCATAAGGCTTCCAAAGGTTTCCTCCCTCTTATGCTCCCTTTTATTTAAAATAAGTGAGATTTTTTCCATCCTTTTATTTGTCCTTATTGTTTATCCATATTCAGTAGTGGTGTATGTTTACATTTGTTGGGCGATATACTCACCCTTGCTCTCTCTCTTTTCAGATGATAATGCTTTGATGCCCGACGAAACCGAGTAGGCTAAAGGGACGAGTTAGAAGATCTGATTTTGTAAGAAACTCGAAGATTTAGTGCATTTTTGTACATCACTGAAATTTTGTATATCATCATGCCATGTCGGTATATATATATATATATATGGATGGACGGATCATTTTGGTTTTCTTGTATGGTATATGATGGTTGTCACGCTTCCGCAGGTTGTATTTGTGGTCTTAATGGGATTCTTTTAGTTGGCATCTGTTCCTCGGCCGACGCCATACATGTGTTATGATGTCGGTGCCACTACAGGAGTTTGGTGGCTATGAGATCCTGTGTATAGTGATAAATGTATATGTGGATATTGTGCAGGGTTTTGTACAAGTGTTTGTATTTTGGCAAACGTCCGATTTACAAACGAAACTCTGCGAAATTTTTGCCATAAATTTTTAATATTAAATTATATTGTTTTATTGACGGAGGATTATTTAGGAAAATAACCCGATCCGTCACAATATGTACAGATTAAACTAAATAGAAATCATCCTGCCCTGGGGATGTAAAGTATAGAGGGTATTTAGATTAAAATGAACAAAAATTATCCTTCCCTCGAGATCTAAAGTATGGAGGGTATGTAAAGACCAAAATGAATAGAAACTATCCTACCCTCGGGATGTAAAGTATGGAGTGTTTGTAAATAATTAACTGATTAAGAACCATCATTCCCTCAGGATGTAAAGTATGGAGGATAATAGATTTAAAAGGAAACTGAATGTTCTGAAATATGGATTCTGAAATGAGAACTGGGTCAATGTTTTGAAATATGGATTCTGAATCGAGAACTTGGTTAATGTTCTAAAATATGGATTTTGAATCAAGAATTGGGTTAATGTTTTGATATATGGATTCTGAATCGAGAACTAGATTAAGGTTCTAATATACGGATCCTAAATCGAGAACTAGATTAAGGTTTTCATATATGGACTTTGAATCAAGAACTAGGTTAAAGTTCTGATATATGGATTTTGAATCAAGAACTAGATTAAGGTTTTGATATATGGACTCTGAATCGAGAACTAGGTTAAGGTCCTGATATATGGATTTTGAATCGAGAACTAGATTAAAGTTCTGATATATGGACTCTGAATCGAGAACTGGGTTAAGGTTTTGAATATGGACTTCGAACCGAATTCTGAATCAGGAACTAAGGATATGAAATCATAGGTTTTCTGGTATTCTACACCATAATAGGTTTCCTAGTATTCTGTATCATATTTATGCTTATGTTTTCTCGCCTGCATACATGATTTACCTGCATCCCTTTTTAGTTCGCGTCTGAAAGTATATATATGTTCTCTATATATATAAAATTGTATGTTTTTATTGTTTTGGGTATATTTGCTGAGCTGTTAAGCTCACTCCTTGCTTTTTGTTCTCCCGTCCAGATAAGTAAAAGCCTAAAAAGGATCAAACTCAGATCTATTTAGAGGAAGAAAAAGCTCGTAAGTTCTGAAGACCTTGAAGGACTCTAGTGGATCAAAGGATTTTGAATTCTTGTAATTAGCATTTTGAAATGAACAATGTAGATTATGATAATGCGAAATGACGTTATATAATGATGTATGTTATGTACTTGCTTCTATAGGTCGACTTATGGATTTAGTTACTTCCGCCCTAATTTGATATTCTGAATATGTACAGGTCCTAGATGGCATCTCCTTTTGAGTTTGAAATGTTTGGATATAATGTGGGTGTTGAACCCATGGATGATATGCAGTTTGTGATCCTATGAATGTGTGTTGTAGGAAAATTTGTGGTACTAGATTAGATGTGTGTTTGTACAGGTTGTTTAATACAGATTATACTTTTTATTTTCGTCAAGTTACAAAGGAGACTCTGCTAAAATTTCTACAAAAATTAGATGATTTAAATTTATAGACATTTTTCTATATGTATTTGATGGAGGGTCCTATAAGGATTAGGATCCCTTTTGTCACAATTGGTATCAGAGAGAATGAGATGCCTTAGGAATGATCTAAATCATATGCAGAAGCTTAGGAAATGATTTTGAAAGATCGATTGAATAGGAATAGACATAGGATGATCAAATCCTAGGTATCCTAGCTAGCATGAATAGGTCATGAATAGACCTAGACTTAATGATTAACTAGGCTAATATCAACTTCGGGCTTAGACAAATCGAATTGAATTAAAATTTCATGTGGAACTGTTTTAAGTTGAGGAATGACAGGAATAATCATGGAAATGTTGAGGCACCTCCAAGTGTGGGTGAAGGTATTTTCTTAACTATGGAGTTTTGACTTCCGTTTTGCTTGATTTGGGGATTATGAATTTTGATATTCGGTTTGGGTTGTGAATTATTAACTCTGATGGGATATTAAGATGATCTAATTGGCAAATTGACCCAACTGCAACGATGATTTGAAAAGAGTAATCTGAACTTAATTAGGGTTACAAGTTTTAAATTATCGAATGAATTGCAAAAGAAGTAATGGAACTAATAATGTGTGTGCTAAGCGTAAATGGCATATTAGGCCATAGTTGGAAAGTTATTAGGTGGATTCCAAAATTAGAGGAAACTATTAAAACAAAAGATTTGTCTGTCTCGTTTTCTGATCAATAAATAAAGTTATTGTTGACTTTGTACCAAAATCGGTAATAATCTTGAGGATTTAAGTAAAAAATTGAAAGGATACTTGGTGAATTTTGAAAATTTGGTTAACCAAGAAGTTAATAATTTGGTGATTGGAGTCTTTAAGGTTAAGATATTCATAAGACAGGTGAAGCGTTACTATGAACCGCTTCTGCTATCGGAGCAGTGCGGTTATGAAAACATGAAAGGAGAACCCTTGTGATTTTGCTTGAGGTTGACTGAATAGTAAGGTCCTTTAGTTTTGGTCAGATTATTGTGAAAGTTAAGTGGTCAATTGGAATGAATAAATCAAGTTTCTAAATCTTGAAGTTCCAATGGTAAATGGGGATTTCATGTATTCTTTCCTACATTGCATATTATGTTAGATTTTCCCTATAAATTAAGGATTATCTCCTGATCTATATATATATGTTCTTTTGTGGATATTGTGAATTGTGGAGAGTAATCGACTATATGTGTTGGAAGAATTTATGTAGCGTGGGCGCAGAGACACTTTGATGATGTCAAATTGTCGAGGAAAGTTAGGATCTTGTTATTTCTGAATCATAATAGGTGGATACCCTTAGTCTAAGTGGGGGAGGATCCTGGTTGTGTCTTATGTAAACAGAGGCCCTTGGGCTAAGGGGGAGAAGAATCCCCATATGAATTGCTCTTTCATAAATTGGGATTAGCAACTGGGAGTTTCAGTTTAATAAATTATGGGTAGGCTCTAATGTTTAGGGTAATAGACTGTAGTATTCCTATGTTGGGAAACACAATCGCATCTGAAGTATTGGAGTTATTAGTTGTGTAATGAACCAAAGATCGCACAGAATCTGTGGTGATTGTGTAATTGTAATCTCCGATCCTATTGTGGTTTAAGGATTTGAGGGAATTGTTTTCTTGATATGGACATTTTGAAGCAAGTAAAATCATGGCTGTTGTGCAATCCGAGTATACCGGATGGAGATGGTACTATGAGAAAACATCGACTTGATGACATACCAATGAAATGAGGCATTTTGCTTGTTTATGGTTCAAAATTAAGTTAGAAAAGTGGTTAACAAAATAGGACTACCTTTGAACTTAGTGAATTTGGGTCTAAAAAGGATATGTCAAATAGTGAAGATCAAGGCAATTATGAAGTATATGGTTTTCTATGATAACCATCATGATTTAGAAATGAATTGGAAACATTTGGGAGATTCCTTGATTCTAAAAATAAGGATCGTTAAATTTTGAGGATGAAATTCCTATAATTGGGAGAGATTATGAGATCCCGATCCCAAAACTTGGTAATTATGGAGTGATTAAGTTGATGATGATCATGATTAGGTTCAAGAATAATGGATAAATGGATATCGAGGCAGAATAAGTAAATTAGGCAAAGAGGGAAGAAGGAAGGGACCGGTGCTCAAAGTATGCTCGAGCACCGATAGTGGCACAAATTTACGAATAGCACCACCTGAGGTCCGCTCAAGGTGGCACGAGAGAAGGATGGGCTTGCAATGGGTGTGCTCGAGCACCAGTCATAGGGGCAGCACGTGATCCTTCTTTCTTTCATTTTAAAATGGGATTTGAGTAGACAGAGGGGCATCCCTTGCAGAACCAGCAGCAGCACGAAGGGAAAGGAGGAAGGAAAGGTGTAACATCCCGAAATCCCGAAATATTTTTATTGGATTAAATTGAAATTGTTTATTATTTTTGGTGACTTTGGGTAATTCGGATGTGAGAAAAAAATTAATTTAATATTATAAAATTTTGGGAGAATATTCGGAATTGTTGGGTCGTCTTAGAGTGTGCCCATTCTATCGCTCGAGTGTCGAATTAAAGTTTGGGATTAAAAGAAACGTAATATATATATATATATATATATAATAATAATAATAATAATAATAATAATAACAAAGCGAGGAGAGGGAAATCGGGAGCGAACAGGGGGAAAAAGGAGTCACGCGAGGGTTTCGCGAAGGAGAGAAAGAGAGAGGGAGGAGGGCAGCGCCGTAGAGGCGGCGCTGGCCAGCGCGACGGCGGCTGGCGACGGCTGTGCAAGGCGGTGGCCGGCCAAGGCCACGGTGGAGTAGCGGCAGCGTCCGCTGGAGCCCGTGAGGGAAGGAGCACGCGAAGGAAAAGAGGGGAAAATGGAGGCCTTCGGGTTCGATTCCGAGCTCGAGCTAGTTGGGAAAGTTGTAGAGCACGTCGAGGCAAGAAACCTCATACCCTCATTTTTCATTTTCGTGCACTTTTACTTTATTTTCTTCGGGTATCCTTGTTCCGATACCGGATTAAATTTGTGATTATTGCTTCCTATAATCTAATCATGAATATATGTTAATTTGGAGACCTAATTTGTAGTCTAAGTTCGGTTTCAGAAGACGCAAACCCTCACCCACGCACGTATACTGTTCACGTACAATCGGGTGTATTCCGGCCCTCGATATTTGGGGCTTTTGTATAAATTGAGACTAGAATACCAATACCCACACCCTAGGTAAGTTATTTTGTCGATTGGGTACCCGATTTGGTGAAATTATGTGAATTCCCGTTCGCGAAGCCTAACCCCGCGCCCGGGTGGTTTCTGGCTCTGATTCCTGGGGCTTTTGATTTAATTAAGACTAGATTATGATTATGTATGACTTGGGTAAGTTAATTTGTTGGTTGGCTATTCGAAATTATGGTTATTTAGGGATTTTCGTTCGCGAAGCCCGTGACCCGCGCCCGGACACCGTTCGATCTTCGATTTGGGGTTTAATGTGTAAATTGACTTGGGATTGTAGTTACCCATGCCTTGGGTTTGATAAATTACCTGTTAGATGTCCGAAATTTCGAGAATCAACCGATTCATGCATATGTGCATTGTTCATGTGCACTGTACATGGGTGTTTGCTCGTCCGAAATTTTCGGACGATATTTTTTGTAATACTTCCTTGTTTAAATGCCGATTAAGTGATATGTCTTTGTAGAGAGAGGAAGTTGAGGTACAACAGCAAGCACGAAGAGGATGAAAGGGGAGAGACCACCGCTCCGATTCGATCCGGGTAAAATAATGGTAGAACGAGCTCAGGCAAGTGTACTTCGGACGTTGTTTTTCACTGTACCGATTTCTCATGCTTTAAAACCGATGAAAATGCTCTAAAAATGTTGTTGAAGCATGTTTCCCTCGATTAATTGGTTAGATTTCATGTTTATTCATGTTTATTGAAGTATTTGGCTCCGATTTCATGCATGGACTTGTGTTATGTGTTTAATTTGACTTTGAGAGAACATGGCCAAACCCTAACATGTAATTTTGGGGATTTATGGTTTAAATGCATGATTAAGTATGTATATTTGGATTTATGGCTTGATTTCATGAAATAAGGCTTGTTTAGAGACCGATTTGTGTCCTAAGTTTTGCCAAGAAGCACTAAGTACGAAAATGAAAGGGTTTTAGTGATTTTTAACCAAAGCTCCAGTTATAAGAAAGTTAATTGACATCGTAATGAAGCTTCCTGTATAATTTGTTTCTGAAAAATTACATGGACTTGTACCGACGAATTTTCATGCACCGTTGAATTTAATCTGAAGGAGTTTTTAGACCGTTACCGTATGTACTGAAAGTGAATTTTGAAACTATGATTGTGAAAGAGGCTATTTCTGTTATAGTTATCCTAGGACCCGGTATTGACTTTAGTTCGGATAGGTTCTCGAGCATGCCTTAGGACTTTCCGGTGGTAATCGAGGATAACTCTGTCCATGGAGTTATTTGTGGTCCGCCCTGCCCTCGGGGCGTTACGATCAGGAGGAAATTTCTGTTACCGGCCTACCTTCGGGTGGCACACTGTTCTGATCCCTCGAGATGGGATACTTCTGTTTCTGGCCTTGGATTGTGTGGAGTGAACACAATCTATCCTCGATCACTCTCCCCCTCTGCTAGTAGGGTACGCTAGCAAGATCTCATGACTGCTCATTATGTAACGCTTTCCGATTTCTGATTACTGATTTCCTTATTGGCTATCAGACGATTTTCACATCGCTACCGTCACCGACATACTTCACATGATTCTCGCCTACCGATTTAAGCTTTCGAAAATCGACATCGATATCATGGATGATTTCATTTCACGATTTCGATTTCTCGGTTTATGAAGTATACTACTATCATAGTATGATTTTTCTGTTTCCTGAATTACTTTCTATCTGAACTGTTCTATTCTGCACCGTTACATGACCGTTCTGCATCATGGTTTTATTGCTCATGTGCATGTACCTTGTTGGGCCTCGGCTCACTGTTTTAGTATTTTTTTTCCCTCCAGATGAGACAATAGAGCTACTACCTTATGAAAAGGAGTAAACCAGGAGAAGCTTCTGAAGGCTTTTTGAGGACTTAGAGCATTATGAAGCCGTTTTTGAAGAGCTTGTGGATGCAAACACCTAGCTAGAAATGTGATTTTGTGTACCGATTTCATGTTTATTGATGTTATAAAACATGTGGATTTTTGTATGAAAAGCATATGTTATGTACGTCTGTAAAAAGAAAAAGCTATACTTCTGCAGGTTCTTATTTTACTTCCGCTATATACTCTGGATTTACTGTGCAGATCCTAGATGGCATCTCGTTAATGAACTGTTAGCGTAGTTAATGTTTTTATGGATTTGTGCCATGGATGGCACGTGTGATCCTGTGAATGATTGTTGTTGGAATTGTGAAGGATGGATAGTTGTGTGCTTGTTATGGATGAGTATTACAGGATTGTATTTTTGAGTTTCCATCCAATTACAAAGGAGACTCTGCCGAAATTTCTACAGAAGTCTTGCCTTATTTTTAAACCGTTAATCGTGTTATCTGTTTGACGGAAGCTTTTGAGGAAAAAAAAAATATGTTCCGTCACAAGAGGAGAAAAGAGAAGGAGAAGGGAGAAATCTGCCCATTCTAATCCGATCTGGGTAAAAGTAACAGTAGAGCAGGCTAAGCAAGTATACCCCGAACATTACCTCTTGTTTTTACTGCTTTTCTGTATCTCTGAATATGTATTTATGCCCTAAATTTATATTTCTGTATGTTTTATGTAAATAATGCATGTTTTTGTAAATTAATCAGATAGATTTTAAGTTTATCTGTATATATCGCAATATAGGGCTTCAGTTTCATGGTTGTACATGCGTAGGGTGTCCGATTATGGCCCGATAGCTCCGTGCGAAACCTTTGGTCGAAATTTGGGGGGTTTACGTATAAGTTTCCTAAATTTTGAGATTTAATTGTGATTCTGTAACATGATAAGGATTATGAGGTAATCTTAGTCTAAAAAGTCCAACAGGAATATACTGTAGAACTTCTGAGATGTTTGGAAGCTATTTAAAGGATCTCTAATTAAGGCTTAGCCTGAAAAGTCTCATAGGAATGTACTGTTAATCTTCTGGGCTATTCTGAAGTTATCTGAAGGATTAATGAACAAGATTTAATTGGCTGACTAAAATACGATAGTTAAGGGTTAAAGAATAAGAAGACATGTATGAATCCTGAGATGGAAATGCTAAATAGAGGTTTGATGAAGTTTATCTGACAAATTACACTTGAGAAATTAATCTAAAACTGTATGGTTATGTCGTAGAGAAGCTCTGAAATGGACCGAAGGTTTAATCGTACGAATTGGAAAGGTTTTAGTGGTCAGGAGAATTTATGGCTAAGAAAATAAGAATAAGAATGTCCTCTATTAAGTAAATCAATAGGATTCCGGTATAACTAGTCCATGACCTCGTCCTTGGGTAACTACATCGAAATACTGAATAATAGGTATCAAAACTACCATGAATAATAGCTAATTGAACTAAAGAAACCATCCTGCCGTTGGGATGTAAAGTATGGAGAGTATGTAAGGAATTAAACTTAACAGAAATCTTCCTGCCCTTGGGATGTGAAGTATAGAGGATATGTACAAATTAAACTGAACAAAAAATCCTCCTACCCTCGAGATGTATAGTTTAGAGAGTATGTACAGATTAAACTGAACATAAACCATCCTACTCTTGGGATGTAAAGTATGAAGAGTATGTATAGATTAAAGTGAACAGAAATCATCCTACCCTCGGGATGTAAAGTATGGGGGGTATGTAAAGATTATAGTAAACAGAAACCATCCTACCTTCGGGATGTGAAGTATAGAGGGTTTGTAAATGATAACAGAATAAGAACCATCCTGCCCTCGGGATGTAAAGTATGGAGGATAATAGATTTAAAAGGAAACTGAATGTTCTAAAATATAGGTTCTGAATCGAGAACTGGGTTAATATTCTAACATATGGATTCTGAATCGAGAACTTGGTTAATGTTCTAAAATATGGATTCTGAATCGAGAACTTAGTTAATGTTCTGAAATATGGATTCTGAATCGAGAACCAGGTTAATGTTTTGATATATGGATTCTGAATCAAGAACTAGGTTAAGGTTCTGATATATGGATTCTAAATCGAGAACTAGATTAAGGTTCTAATATATGGACTCTAAATCGAGAACTAGGTTAAGGTTCTGATATATGGATTCTGAATCGAGAACTAGATTAAGGTTCTGATATATGAACTCTCAATCGAGAACTAGGTTAAGGTCCTAAATATGGACTCCAAACCGAATTCTAAATCAGGAACTAAGGATCTGAAATCATAGGTTTTCTAGTATTCTGTATTGTATTTATACTTATGTTCTCTTTCCTGCATGCTTGATTTACCTGCATCCCTTTTTACTTCTCGTCTATCTATATATAAAACTGTATATTTTTATAGTTTTGGGTATATTTGCTGAGTTGTTAAGCTCACTCATTGCTTTCTGTTCTCCCCTCCAGATAAGTAAAAGCCTGAAAATGATCGAAGTTAGATCTAGCTAGAGGAAGAGAAAGCTCGTAAGTTTTGAAGACCTTGAAGGACTCCGATGGATCAAAGGATTTTTGGTTCTTTTAGCTAGCATTTTGAAATGAACAATGTATATTATGATAATGCCAAATGACGTTTTGTCATGATGTTTGTTCCGTACTTGCTTCTGCTAGTCGACTTATGGATTTAGTTGCTTCCATCCTAATTTG
Source organism: Nepenthes gracilis (assembly GCA_033239525.1). Taxonomy (NCBI): domain Eukaryota; kingdom Viridiplantae; phylum Streptophyta; class Magnoliopsida; order Caryophyllales; family Nepenthaceae; genus Nepenthes; species Nepenthes gracilis. The sequence goes on from BSYO01000007.1 coordinate 13,141,938, forward strand.
ATGTTCTAAATATGTATAGGTCCTAGATGGTATCTCCTTATGAGTTTGAAATGTTTGGATAAAATGTGTGTGAGATCCTGATCCCAAAACGTGACAATTATGGAATAATTATGTAGATGAAAATCATGTTCGGGCTTAAGTATGGTAGAAAATTTATTACCGAAGTAAAATAAGTAAATTGAGCAAAAAGGGATGAGGAAAGGCACTTGCGCTCGATGGCCGCTCAAGCGCTAGAGAGGCACAAATTTGCGCAAGGGACCGCCCAAGGATCACTCTAGGCGAAGCTAGGGCAAGGATGGTTATTAGAAGTGCGCTTGAGAACAGCTCGAGCATTGTCCAAGGCATAAATTTGCGAAAGTGAACATCTGAAGGGTGCTCGACGAGCACTTGAGGCGGTGCCATGGCTGAGGGAATGCGCTCGAGGAGTGCTCAAGTGCCCTAACTTATATATATAGCACCGTGTGTTTTTCTTTCGGCCATTTCGGCAGTTCCAGCGAAGTGCAACAGGAGAGAAAGGGGAAAAGATAAGAGGAGGGAGAAATCCACCTACTTTGCTCCAATCCGAGTAAAAATAACTATAGATCGAGCTCAGGCAAGTGTACTTCAAACATTATATACTATTTTTACAGTATTTTAATATCTCAAATATCGTATTTATACTCTAAATCCATGGTTCTACATGTTTATTGTAAATAATGCCTGTTTCTCCTAATTAATCGACAGATTTCATGCTTACTTATATATACTGCTAAATATACCTTGAATTTTATGAAAATACATGTGTTTGGTGTTCATTAATTGTCCGGATTGTTTGGCAAAACCTTAAGCACGAAAATGAAGAGATTTAATGGTTTTAATCCAAAATTTCTGATATGTAAAAGCTAATCTATAACGAGATCATGCCCATGTTATGATTTGTAACTGAAAATTTTACATAGAAATGCACTGTTGAGTTGTTGAGAATTACTAAAACATACTAAAGAGTTAACCGTGAGATTCTAACTAATTTTCTGAAGAATGATAGATTATAAGCTTTCCGATCTTGTAAATTAGGATCTAGAACTGATATACAGTCGGGTAAGGTTCTCCAACATGCCTTAAAATGTTATGGTGGTAATCGAGGATAACTTTGTCCATGGAGTTACATGTGGTTTGCCCTTCCTCAGGGCGACAACCTAGAGGGTAGTTACTGTTACCGGCCAGCATCACCATTGTAAAATCCCACGAGAAGGGATATATCCCACTAGAAGGGATAACCGTAACTAGCCTTGGATTGTGTGGAGTGAACACAATCTATCCTCAATTACTCGCCCCCTCAGCTAGTAGGGTCTACTAGTTTGGTCTTCCTGATAGTAAAAATAAATTTTTTAGAATTTATAGAATTGATACTATTTTTCGATTTCTGAAGCATGTTTTACCGATTTATGATTATCGAAGCATGATTATACCGATTCATGATTTCTGACGCATGTTTAAATAGCATCATGCCTTATTTCTATTTTCAAGTACGCTACTGTTCTTTTGATCTTACCATAGTCTATGAATGCCTCTGTTTTCCTGATATTATCATAGTTTTCTATTCTAATGAATATATGTTTTGTATGAAAGTATAAATAATAATTACCGGGACCTGTTCACGTGGAATTATACTTTTCTCATGCTTCTCGTATATGTTCTATGATCTTCTGCATTTATATTCTACTAATATTTCCGTAATCATTACCTTATCACATTTATATTTTATATGCAACTGTATCCGCTTTACTGCATTATATTCTACATGAGAGCATTATATTCTGCACGTTTTAGTACCTTGTTAAAATTTAGCTCACTTTTTTTGTTTTTTCCCTCCAGATAAGACTGTAGAGATGATACGGGATGATCAGACATAACTAGAGCTAGCAAGGAAGATATGGAGCCTTGGAGTTTTCTAAAGACTTGGGACTATTATGATGTTATTGTAAATATCTGAATCATGAAGGAGAATTATGTATAATTGGTTATGATATGTAATATATTCTGTCACAACTGTATTTATACTTCCGCAGGTTTCTGTTAAGGATATACATGCTTCCGCTATATGTTTTCTAGTTTTGTACATGTCCTAGATGATATCTCTCATATGAATTCTGATATAGTAAATAGAATAGTTTATCTAAAGCCATGGATGGCATTTGAGATCCTGTGAATGCGTGTTATAGGAGAATTATGGTATTTTGAATAGTTATATAGTTGTACTAGTTCTGCTGTTGTGTTATGGTCATAAGTTTAAGGCTTGGCTAATGAGTATACTCTGTACAGGTGTAAATAAGCAGGTTGTATTTTTTATTTCTGTCTAGTTATAGAGCAAAGTCTGTCGAAATTTCTGTATAAGTTTAATAATTTAAATTTATTAATTCTATTTTGTATCTGTTTGATGGAATGTCCTGTGAGAATTAGAATCCGTTCCGTCACAAATGCCATTAGATAAAACGAGATGCCTTAGGAATGATGTGAATCATATACGAAAGCTTAGGAAATGATTATGACTGACTGAATAAGTAGGTATAGGTATAGGATGAACTAAATCTTAGGTATTCTAGTTTATCTAAGTTGAAAATTGACTTGAACAAGGACTTAGTGATTAGGTTAATCGATACTGAGTGTAGGCTAGGCCTAGACCGATCAATTTAGGTTTAAGGATTCAAATCGAATTGTTCTACGTTGAGATAGAAGTGATGTGGTTAGAGTTAGATGGAATGTTTAGGTTTTGGCCTTAAGGATTTAATTTGAAATGCATTGATTCTAATCCTCTCTCTGAGCTAATTACTTGAAATTAGGGATCTTGTGATATTTGTAATTATAGAAAATAGTATGACCTTTAGACGAGGGCCTTCCTCGGGGTGTTGGTCGACCGCAAGGATGAGGAGAAGAAATTGCTTGGGAGCACCTCAAGATTTTGAATCTAATCATTGCTGAGCCAGTGATGAATACGATAGTACCGAAATAAGGTCTAAGTAGTCAATTTAGTTTAAGATAAATTCAATTGGCCTTGGGGCGAGGTTCTCAGGGTTAGATATGATGGATAGGATAGAATTGATGGCTTGCCTCAGATAAGACAAAAGGTAAAGTTAGCTAATAATGACAAGGGAATAAGTTTATATATATTCTAAATTTTCAGAATAAAAATTTGATGATGTTAATCCCTAAGGGTCAACCCTTGTCTGAAGGAATTATAAATTTTGATATCCGATTTGGGTGTATAAATAATTAACTTTGTTGGGATACTAAGATGGTTTGGTTGGCAAATTGCCACACTAGAATTGATAACGTTGAAAGGAGTAATCTAAATTGTAATTAGGATCATAGGTTTTATGACGAACCGGATTATTTTTCCAATAAATAACCTCCGTCAATGGTAACACAAACTAAAGCCCATAATTAACCTATGAATTCTACAGAAATTTCGGCAGAGTTTCCTCTACAACTGGACGAAAAACTAAAAATACAACCTGCTCAAATACATCCCGAACAAGCACACATTTAACTAAAATGATTAACACAAAGCCTACAAACACAACACACAGATCACAAATATCTCATCATATCATCCATGGCTCCAATACAAGATTTATCTATCTAGTATTACATCTAGAGAGATGCTATCTAAAAATAAAACAAAGCTCAAAACATCAACATAAATGCGAAAGTGTAACTAAATCATCAAAACCTGCGGAAGCATAACAAAACCATAATATAATAACAAGCCACTTTCATCCATAAGGGCCTATTCATATTCTAATATGATAAACATAACCCAATCTTCAAGCTTCAATGTCCAGCTAATATCTTCATGCAAGTCTCTCTCCTTGCTCTAATTAATCTGGCGCCAACTAAGTGTTCTCATCTTGAAGGAAAAACAACAAGAGTGAACGTACAGCTCAGCAAATGTAATCATAACTTACTAATAATCATGACAACGATGAAAGCAATTGGGAGAGGGGAAAAGCACAAGATATCAATAATCAGGAATCAGGAGAGGGAACAGGGAACATCTTGGAACATTAGATTCTCATGGTTACATCGATTAGGCATTATTCGTTTTCATCATTATATCATCTTTGCGGACCCGGGCTAGTAGGCCATACTGACCAACGATGCGAGAGAATGAGGAAAGGAATGTGTTCACTACACATTCTAAAGCCACGGCTACATTTTAGGTCTGCAGCACTCAACCATCGGTTGCATCTCCACTATGCAACACTCAACAAATGACTACATCTCCACTATGTAGCGTTCAACCAACGGCTACATTTTAGGCCTGCAGCACTTGGCCACCTCAACACGCCCCATATCCCCCGAGGATCAGGGCAATCCTCGTTCTTCCACAGTAGTTTCCTAAAGCATACCACGAACATCACCCGCTCCCACGAGCAGCCAGAATACGTGGCCAAGTATTCCTCGGGTTCACACCGCGATGGACATGGTAAGCCAAAGGTTACTAGCCCTATGAATCATGGTCCTAGTTTCAAGATTAGTTCCAACACTTGGACAGGGAAATCCACATTTTCCATACACATTCACAACTCGGGAAATCACATTCCCATCATATACATCTCCATCCGGGAGATCATTCCATCACAATGCACAATGTGGATTCCCTTCCATTTACTTGTTCGGTTCACAACTTTCAGTGGGACTCAATCCCGTCATTACAATTCAATTCATGTTCACAAGAGAATTCCAAATTTCATACCTTTGATAATCACGTATCATTTTAAAAGCCTCCTGGACTCGTTTCCTTGCTTCCGGTGCCCAAATACACCTTTTCGGGGCTTACACTTTAACACAACGTTTACACATTACTTTCATAACAATTCAACGAGGGCAACGCATGTAAATTCCCCATTTACTTTCGGATGAACAGTGTCAGGCCTCTTTTAGAGCATCCGGACGCCGCGAACGGTTCGATACTTGTAAAATCGGGCGTCCAGTTAATACATATGCACAATTGGGACATGGTGATTCATCTTTTGAGGTCGATTCAACATACACGAAGGTGGAAACATGCAATTTCCCCCTTTACACTCGGATGAACAATGTCAGGGCCAATTTAGAGGGCCTAGACACCGCGATCGAGTCGAAACGTGCAAGATCGAACTCACGGCCAACATATATACACATCTAGGACGTGAGGATTCACATTTTGAGGTCAATTCCATGATACGCGGAAGGAAAATGGGAAATCCCCAATTTTGTGGGTTAGGGATTCGGTGAAACCAAATCGAGTGAATCGGACACGATTCAAACAAATAACTACATATTCTTGAATCTCAAGGCATGGGCTTCATGATTCTAACGTTCACGGTGGGTATCGACACAAAATACCCAACAAAATCAGGCAAAACATTGAAAGAGAACGAGAAGTGAGTATACGAACACTTGCCTCGACGCGTGCTTTCACCTTTATAAACTAGCCCTCGACGGATTTGGACTCCAAGACCTCGATGTCCTCCCTTCTCTCACTAGAATCGGTGCTCTCTCTCTCTAGAAACTTTGGGGCCCATGGGAAAATGAGGAAAAAGAAGCACGACGCAGCTTAAAATGGCACCAGCGCTCAAGCGCACCTCGAGCGAGCATCAGGCGGCGTGATTCTGGAATTCCCGCTTGAGCGGAGCTCGTGTGGCCAGCAGGTGGGTGAGGTTCTGGAAAACACGCTCGAGCCACGGCTCGAGTGTGCAGCAGGCACAAGCCTGCGGGCAGCGCTTCAACAGCACGAACCCGAATTCTTCTCGATTTTTCTTTTGATACCCAACCTTAGTCGTTCCATAGGCCTAGTATTGATCATTAGCATACTAATCACCTCGTCATTATCAAGTTTTTAGACCCGAACCTCACAGGTTTTAAAACATTAAATGAGTTGTAAGAGAAGTGATGGAACTAATATAGAGAGGCTTACAAGTTATGTAATAAGATGTGTGCTAAGTATAGATGGCGTATTAGGCTATACTTGGAAAGTCATTAAGCGGATGGAAAATTTGAGGAAACTGTTGAAAGAAAAGATTTGTCTATCTAATTGATGAATAAAGTTGCTGTTGAGGTTGTGCTGAAATCAGCAATGATTTTGAGGATTCCAGTAGAATCGAAGAGGATATTTAGTGAACTTTGAAAATACGGTGAACCAAGAAGTTAATAAATCAATAATTGGGAGTCTTTAAGAATAAGATATTCGTGAGATAGGTGAAGGGTTACCATGAACCGGTTGAAAACATGAAAGGAAAATTCTTGTGATTTTTGCTTAATGTTGATCGAACAGTAAGGCCCCTGGGTTTCAGTCAGATTCTTGTGAAAAATGGAATGGTTTGATTTGGGAAGTTATGTGTTTTCTTGTTTCCTGATTTTGTGTGACGTCATGTTCACCTTGAACATTTTGAATTATTTCCTGGTTGTATAGATCTATGTATGCTTTGTGAAATTTGTGGATTTTGGGAATTGCAACAAGTAGTTAGATGAGTATTCGGATGGAAAAAGGAATGTTTGATTTATTTAGTCGATATGACAAATAAGTGAAACTGATGAACTAGAGTCGATTTTTGAAGTAATGCAAATCCTTTTGGAAGTTGAAATAGTACTCGAGGATGTCGGTGTAAATGATATCGAGAGGATATGATACCCTATAGAGGCACACTTTGGATTTGTCAAATTAATTTGAATCAATAATTCTAAGTAAGAGGTAAAGTTAATTGAATTAAGAATAGGTGGTCACCCTAATTAAAAAATGAGGCCGCACCTTTTGAAGTCGGTAGATGGCAGGTCGAGAATCTGACAATAAAAGTTTTGAGGATATGTATTTAGAGGAATAGATCAAGCCGGTTTGTTTTAATGAGATGGTTTGGAGATGGATCGAAATCGGCATTAGTCTCTAAAGATTTGTATGAAATTGAAGGAACATTGATTAGGCGCTGTTGAGAAAGCCTTGCACCTTTTGGAAAGTAGGATTAACTAATGGACAATGTGATTTGGCATAGATGGTAATGCTCTTGAGAAAGATTAGAATTTTATTGATTCTACATTGATAGGTAATCACCCACAAGCAAAGTGGGGGAAGAGTCCGTGGTTTAAAATTATTTCACCCATAACTGAGATTTTGTGATGAGATTTTTGCCTTGAGGATTTATAGATAATGCTTTGGGAGAAATTAATATTTTGAGAATCCAAAGAACTAAGAGCTAGAACAGGAGGACCTCGATATTTTTCAGGTAGGTAAATGTTAAGATCAATGGATGATATTAAAAGTCCCCATTTGAGAAATTGTGGAATTGCCTCAGAGATAGCTCTATTCCAATAATTTTAAGGATTAAAGTAGTTATATTACGATGGAAAAGTAACCTTAAGAAATTCCAAGCGCTCTGGTACTATTAAGGAAATTCTAGGACTATATTTCCTATATCGCTGATGAATTGATATCCTTGGGATAAGTGGAAGAAGGATTCCTTATTGGAATTAGCCTTTCATTGTTCAAGTCAGTAATTAGAAGTTTCTGTTGAGAAATTGTGGATTCTGTCTTTGGAAATGGTTTTATCTAATAAGTTAAGAGTCAGAATAACTACGTTATGACGAAAGGTAACCTTGGGAATTTACAAGTGGATAGGTTTGTCTAAGGACCTTGTAAATGAATTTTTGTATCTTGAGAAAAATGAGCATCAGTATTAGTAACGAATGCTAAGGGACTATAGGTTTGATGTGCTTTGGTGCCTTAAAGGACATGAGAAAGGAAAATTGTGAGTAGACTCAATTGCTTGAAAAATAAAATGCCACATTCCTAAGTCTGGAAGTGGAGTTGTTTCCGGAATGTTGGGATTATAAAATTTTAAGATAAGAAAACCCTAGTAGGTTTGTGTTAGAACAACCCACTAATCATGACAATGGAGGATGTGTTCAGGTTTAACCAATGGGCTTAGCAGTATGCAAACAAGATCTGAAATTGCTCAGTGTGGGAGTTTTGAAATACTAAAGTTGCTAAGTGTATAGGTATTGAATTGGGTGACTAATCTTAAGACACATTGAACCCGTGGTAACTGTCTAAATTGTAGTTTCTGATCTTGCCACGGTTTGAGGGTTTGTGGGAAGTTGTTTCCTTGGTATGGGACTTTGAGATTTTGAGATTGTTAATTGTTAAGGACTTGAGATTTTGGGTAACGATCTGAAATTGTATTGAACCTATGGAGACTATTATAGTTAGGACTTCTTACTCCGTGGTGAATTGAGGATCTGTGAGAATTATTCTCGTAATATGGATATCTTGAGGGCAATTTTAGTCATGGTTACCGCATGATTTGGGTGTTCAGAATAGAATATGTGTCTTATGAAAATGTCAAATTGAGGACATACCAACAAAATAAAGAAGATGTAAAGTATCCCACTCTTGAAGATTAATTGTGACTTAAAATTTATGTTGGGATTTTGACTGAGCTCGGTAAAGGAATTGTGATGCTAGGTTGTGATAGCAACGGTAATTGTAATCAAACAATTCAAAGCTAAATGATTGATCAGAGTGCGTAGTGGAAGAGTGATGAACTTGTCTATGTATTAAGGTCTAAGGTAATGTTCAGATAAAATTCTCAATCTTGTGGATTAATATGAAATGAAATGAGGCATTTTGCTTGTATAAAGTTTAGAACTAAATTAGAAAAGTAGTTAATGAAACGGGTTTGCCTTTGGACCTCGTAGATTTGGATCCTAATAGGACAAGTCAAATGATAAGGATCAAGGCAATTATGATGTTTATGGTTTTCTAGGATAACTAACCTGATTTAGAAAAGAATTGGAGTTATTAAGAAGGTTCCTTGATTCTGAAAATTTAAGGATCGTTAAATTTCGAGGACGAAATTTCTATAAGTGAAAGAAAGTGTGAGATCCCGATCCCGAAACATGATAATTATGGAATAATTATGTAGATGAAAATCATGTTTGGATTTAAGTATTGTGAAAAATTTATTACCGAAGCAAAATAAATAAATTAGGCAAAGAGGCATAAGGAAAGGCACCAGCGCTTGATGGACGCTCGAGCACCGGAGAGGCACAATTTTGCACAAGGGACCGCCCAAGGATCGCTCTAGGCGAAGCAGAGGCGAGGATGGTTACGAGAATAGCACTCGAGGACCGCTTAAGCGCTATCCAATGCATACATTTGCGAAAGTGAACGCCTGAAGGGCGCTCGATGAGCGCCCGAGACGGTGCCATGGCCGAGGGAGTGCGCTCAAAGAGCACTCGAGGAGCGCTCGAGCGCCTCGACTAATATCTATAGTGTCGTGTGTTATTCTTTCGATCATTTCGGCCGTTCCAGCGAAGGGCAGTGGGAGAGAAAGGGGAAAAGAGAAGGAGAGGGAGCAATCCGTTCGTTCCGCTTCGATCCGGGTAAAAATAACTGTAGATTGAGCTCAAACAAGTGTACTTTGGATATTATATACCGCTTTTATAGTGTTTTAATATCTTAAATATTATATTTCTGCTCTAAATCCATGGTTCTGCATGTTTACTTCAAATAATGCCTGTTTCTCCTGATTAATTAGACAAATTTCATGCTTACTTATATATACGGCTTAATATACCTCAAATTTTATGAAAATACATGTGTTTGATGTTCATTTATTGTTCGGACTATTTGGTGAAACACTAAGCACGAAAATGAAGGGATTTAACAGTTTTAATCCAAAATTTATGATATGTAAAAGTTAATTTGTAATGAGATCATGCCCATGTTATGATTTGTAATTAAAAATTTTACATGGAACTGCACTGTTGAGTTATTGAGAATTACTAAAACATACTAAAGAGTTAACTATAAGATTCTAACTGATTTTCTAAAGAACGATCGATTATAAGCTTTTCGATGTTATCAATTAGGACCTAGGACTGATATACAGTCAGGTAAGGTTCTCTGACATGCCTTGGAATATTATGGTGGTAATCGAGGATAACTTTGTCCATCCATAGAGTTACATGTAGTCCGCCCTTCCTCAAGGTGACAACCTAGAGGGTAGTTACTGTTACAAGCTGGCATCACCGTTCTAAAATCCCACGAGAACGGATATATCTCATGAGAAGGGATAGCCGTTACTGGCCTTAGATTGTGTGGAGTAAACACAATCTATCCTCGATTACTCGCCCCCTCGGCTAGTAGGGTCTACTAGTTTGGTCCTCTTGATAGTAAAAAGAAATTTTCTAGAATTTATAGAATTAATACTGTTTTTCAAATTTCGAAATATGTTTTACCGATTTATGATTATCGAAACTTGATTATACCAATTCATGATTTCTGACGCATGTTTAAATAACATCAGGCCCTATTTCTATTTCCAAGAACGCTATTGTTCTTCTGATCTTTCCGTAGTCCATGAATGCCTCTGTTTTCCTAATATTATTATAATTTTCTGTTCTAATAAATATATGTTTTTCATGAAAGCATAAATAACGATTACCGAGACCTATTCACACGGAATTATACTTTTCTCATGCTTCTCATATATGTTCTATGATCTTCTGCATTTATGTTCTACTAATGTTTCCATAATCACTGCCTTATTACATTTATAATTTATATACAACTGTATCCACTTTACTACATTATGTTTTGCATGAAAGCATTATATTCAGCATGTTTTAGTACTTTATTGGGATTCGGCTCACTGTTTTATTTTCCTCCCTCCAGATAAGATAATAGAGACGATACCGGATGATCAGACATAGCTAGAGCTAGCAAGGAAAATATGGAGCCTTGGAGTTTTCTAAATACTTGGGACTATGATGATGTTATTGTAAATATCTGAATCATGAAGGAGGATTATGTATAAATGGTTATGGTATGTATTATATTATGTCAAAACTATATTTATACTTCCGTAGGTTTCTGTTAAGGATATAGATGCTTCCACTATATGTTTTCTCATTTTGTACAGGTCTTAGACGGCATCTCTTATACGAATTCTGATATAATAGATAGAATAGTTGATCAAAATCCTTAGATGGCATTTAAGATCCTGTGAATGCATATTGTAGGAGAATTATGGTATTTTGGAAAGTTATGTGCTTAGACTGGTTCTGCTGTTGTGCTATGGTCATAAAGTTGAGGCTTGGCTAATGAGTATGCTCTGCACAGGTATAAATAAGTAGGTTGTATTTTTTATTTCTGTCTAGTTATAGAGGAGACTTTGTCAAAATTTTTGTATAAGTTAAATGATTTAAATTTATGGATTTTATTCTATATCTGTTTGATAGAGGGTCCTATGAGACTTAGGATCCGTTTTGTCACAATGTGCATATTGAAGTCATGGATGATATGGCAGTTTGTGATCCGGTGAATGTGTATTGTAGGAAAATTTGTGGTACCTAATTAGATGTGTGCTTGTACTGGTTGTTTAATACAGGTTGTACTTTTGGTTTTCCTCTATTTACAAAGAAAACTCTGCCGAAATTTTTGTAGAAATTAGATGATTTAAATTTATAAACATTGTTCTATTTGTATTTGACAGAGGGTACTATAAGGATTAGGATCCGTTCCATCACACCTGGTATCTATAGTATTCCAACTACCCCTACAGTCCTCTCAGAGGCTGTATTCATAGTATGCTCATACCATCTTCGATACCCCTCGCTAATGATATCAATGATATCATCCTTTGTGATGCTCATTAGGCTATAAGCATCCCTCCTCAATAACAACAACCTCAGCCAACTATATGAGATAACAAAAGTCCGATTATCAACTCAATTTGAGGTTACTACTGCACGAGATAATAAGAATTTATCTAAATCTTATTCTACCATTGTGAACCAAAGGCTGCGTATTTATGCCCAAAACAGTAGGGTGAGTACCAAGAGTTTATCCGATATCCATGGTATCCTCACTTCCCTTAAGTTCTTCTAGAGGCTAAACCTGTAGCATGGTCATACCATCTCCGATATTCCTTGCTAATGATATCCCTAATATTATCTTCAACGATGGTCACTAGGCTATAGGTATCTCTCCTCAATATCAATGACCACGACCTTTGGAATGGAATAGGTATTGGAAAAGTCTAGACTACTCTAAAATCCCACGAACTCCCATTCGTCCTGGTGCCGTTCGTAATAGACAGAATGAAATGAAATCTTTATACACTATTCTTTATTTATCCATAGAGTACTAATAAAATATACACATGTGACCAAAGCCAATACAAAAATCAATTATCACGGAAATAGAGAAAAAAATCAAATGAACATTTGAATATTCGACCTAACCTCACTTTATTTGATTCTCACCAGCACTCTCGATGTACCAATCTTCATTCTAGGGCCATGAAATATCTCCCAATTCGTTACTACCAAACAAATAATAAGATTATCCATCCTTGTTCTGGCTATTTCTGTGAAGGTTCCAATCAAAATAATAAATTACCAATAATTTTGTCCGGACACCGAATTATAATTTATGTGTGACGGACCGTATTTTCTGCTAAAAATTTGGTAAAGTTTCGTCAGTAATATGGCTGTTAAAACAAATAAAAAACTTGTTAAACAACCTATACAATAATAATAATCCATCCCAAGCAACTCTGACACAACGAGAAAACTCATCCGATACAAATCTCAACATCCAAACAAACACAGCAACCTACCAGGATCCATAGCTATAGTTAACAACATGTGGCACCGATGTCGTAACTCCGGGTATGAGGTTGGTTCAGACAAGATGCCACTAGGTACATAATTAAGCCGTATAAACTTGCGGAAGCAACTAAATCCAACAAACACAATAGAAGCTAAATACATATACAATATCATCATTGCTATTAATCATGATTATCAAAATAATATGAAAGGCTCCAAAGGTATAAAATCACAAAACTAAGTCTTCAAGCTATCTTCCCAAAACTTCGAGCATTTTTGACTTCTAATCTTCTACCCTACCCGATCGGGTATCAGCCTGTACTAATTTGGAGACAAGAAAGCAGCAAGAGTGAGCGAACAGTTCAGTAAGGGCATCATACACCAATAATAAACAATGAATAAATAATAAAAATGATAATGAGATGGGAGCAACATATATTTGCAATTAAAAAGGAAACATGAGAGGAAAGAAACATTTGGGGACACATGATGATATTAGCCATGTTTTTATGCACCTTTGTTAATTATATTAATTCTTGCGGATTAAAGCCATTAGGTCGTACTAGCTAACAATGCGAAAGAACGAGGAAAGAAATGTGTGCGCTACACATTCTAAAGCATAACAGCTACATTTTATGCCCACAAAAACTCGGCCATCGGCTACATTTTAGGCCTACAACAACTCAGCCATTAATATTTCATCCCATATCCACCGGGGTATCAGGGAAATCCTCATTCTTCCATTGTAGTATCTTAAGGCGTGCCACTAACATCACCCACTCCCATAAGCAGCCCGGATACGCGGTCAAAATAATTCTTAGGTTTCCATCATGACGTAAAGGGCGAGCTAGGGAATACTATCCAACGAACATAAGTCTGTGGTCCTTGTCTCATATTTATTTATTTTTTTGAGGGAAGGTCCATCATATTTCATTCACATTATCTCCACCTAGAAGATCAATTCGATCATATCACACATTGTGAATTTTCCTCCAATTACTTATACGATTCTTATCTTCTTTTGGACTTAAGTCTTTTGTCAATTCAATTTGCAAGCATGGATTTCATAATTCATGGAAAAGAGTGGATTTTCTTACCCCCGATGAGCAATTACCATATACAAGGGCTCCAAACCATTTCTCTTCCACAATGGATCACAAATACATTTTCTGAAGCTTACAATTACACATGCACAATTAGACATAAACTTCATAACAATTAAATGGGATGGGAGCAAGCAATTTTTTTTTATTTATTCTCAGGTAAACAGTAACAGGACCATTTTAGAGCATCCAGACATCGCAAACGGGTCGATACTTGTGAAATCGGATGCCTGGCTAAGGTATGTACATAATTAGAATATGATAATTCATAAATTAGGGTTAATTAAATATACAATTGATGGGAAATGGGGGATTCACGAGCTGAGCGCGGGTTAGGATTTGGCGAAGCCAAACCAAACCAATCAGAAGGGAATTCCGATATCAAACAATAAATAAATTATATTATGAAATGGGTAATGATATTCTAGCCCTAATTTATGCAAACGCCCCCAAAATTAGAACTCGAAATCATGCGGATGTGGGGTTAGGGTTTCGTGAACAAAAATCGTATAAATCGGTCAATTTCTACGAATTTGGACTTGGAATTCATATTTATCTATAATCTAACTATGGACAACACATATACTGTAAATATTCTGAATATTTTTTATCTGAGTTAATTGGGTTTATTTATTTTTAGAATAATTTGGGTGTAATAAACAATTAATCAAATATTATAAAAATATTAGAAAATATTTTAACTTGTTGGGCCAGTGTTAGGGGTGTGCCCGTTCGATCGCCTGAGTGTCGATTTGAATTTTGAAATTTAAAAGAAAACGTAATATATATATAATAATATATAATAATAATAATAATAATATACAATAATAATAATAACAATAACATGAATAAAAGAGAGGCAAAAGGGATTTAACGGGAAGAAGACGGTCGAGGAGAGAAAGAGCATAGGCGTGAGGCAGGCTAAGAATAGTGGCTGCACGCTCGAAGAGTCGCATAGCAGAGGAGTCACGTGAAGGAGAAGAGGAGAAAATGAAGGCCTTCGGGTCCGATTCGGGCTTCATGCTAGCTGGAGAGATCGTAGAATACGTCAAGGCAAGTATATCCATACCCTTTTTTCCTTTTTCGTTGATTTTCGTTCAACCCCCTTCGGGTATTATTGTCCCGATACCCGACCCATGTATATTTTTGAGATGCTCATAACCTAATTATCCCTATACGCGAATTTCATTATCTGATTTATTGTCTTCGCACCGTTTTGCATGTCTGAAGCCCCTCACCCACGCACGTGTACTGTTCATGTGCGATCGGGTGGATTCCAGCCCTTGATTTTTGGGTCTTTTGCATAAATTGAGACTATAATACCATTACCCACACCCTAGGTAGGTTAATTTGTCGATTGGGTACCCGATTTGATGGAATTATGTTAATTTTAGTTCACGAAACCCTAACCCTGCTCCCAGATGGTTTTAAGCTTCGATTTTTGGGGCTTTTGATTTATTTGGAACTAGAATATCATTATTCATAACTTGGGTAAGTTAATTTACCGATTAGATATCTGAATTTGTGAAATTTGGAAGAATTTCGTTCGCAAAACCCATAACCTGGGCCCGGACATCATTTGAGTTTCAATTTGGGGGTTTCCTTATGTAGGCCTCAACACAGAATGAGAAGGATAGGGGAAAGAGAAGGAAATGGGAAAATCTTCCATCCAGCTTCGATCAGAGTAAGGATAACTATAAATCGAGCTCAGGCAAGTATACTACGGATGTTATTTACAGTTTTTACAGCGTTTTAATATATTAAATACTGTATTTGAGCTTTAAATCCATGGTTCTGCATGTTTACTGTAAATAGCGCCTATTTCTCCTGATTAACTAGACATATTTCATGTTTACTCTATATACTATAATATTTGGCTTCGATTTCATGTAAATACATGTATTTGTTGTTTGCTTATTGTTTGAACTATTTGGCGAAACCCTAAGCATGAAAATGAAGGGATTTGAGGGTTTTAATCCAAAATTTCTGATATGTAAAAGTTAATTTGTAATGAGATACTATCCATGATGTGATTTATGTCTAAAACAATTTACACAGATTTATACTGTTAAATTACTGTATATTTTTGAAGTAAATATAAAGGGTTATTGTGAAACCCTTACTGACTTCTGATGTTTAACTAGTTTTAAGTTAAGAAATAGGAAGAAAACTGTTTCTGAATCCTGTTAATTAGGAGCTGGGATTGGTATGCAGTTAGGTTTAGTTTTTCGGCATGCCTTAGAATATTATGGTAGTAATCAAGAATAACTCAATCCATGGAGTTATACACGGTCTGCCCTTTCTCACGGTCCGCCATTTCTTAGGACATTAATCTAGAAGGTAGTTTTTTATTTCTGGCCTATCTTCAAGAGACATTTCTATATAGATCCCACAAGAAGGGATCTTTCTATTCTATTTCTGGTATTAGATTGTGTGGAGTGAACACAATCTATCATCGATTATTCGTCGCCTCGGCTAGTAGGGTCTACTAGTTTGGTCCTTTCTGATAGAAAAAGAAGATTTCTAGATTTTTATAGATTTAATATCGGTTTCTGATCTCTGAGTTTTTCTATACAGTTTTATGATTTCTGAAACTTAATTTTACTGGTTTATCTGCTACTGCCATAATGGAACACATATATGTTTCTATGCATCTGCATACATGTTCATCTGCCTAATTATTCTGTATAATCAAAGCTTGAATCTTGATTATTGAGACTTGTTCACATGAATGCTTCTATTCTTTTGATATTATCGTGATTTTCTGTCTTAATGAATATATGTTTTGCATGAAAGCATTATGTTCTGCATGTTTTGATACCTTGCTGGGCTTATACTCAATGCTTACACTTTTTTTTCCTCCAGATAAGGGTATAGAGAAGATACTGGATGGTCAGACCTAGCTAGAGCTACCAAGGAAGATCTGGAGCCTTGGAGTTTTTTGAAGGCTAGGGACTATGATGATGTTATTGTGGATATCTAAATCTTGAAGGAGGATCATGCATAAATTGGTTATGATATGTATCATATTCTGTTAGAATTGTCTTTATACTTCCGCAGATTTTTGTTAAGGATATAGATGCTTCTGCTATATGTTTTATAGATTATGTATAGGTCCTAGATGGAATCTTTTGTCTGAATTCTGATATAGTAGATAAGATTGTTGAATTAAAACCATGGATGGCATCTATGGTCCTATAAACGTGTGTTGTAAGAAAATGGTGGTATAAATGGATAGTTGTGTGCATGTACTGGTTTATTGTACAGGTTTTGTATAGGTTTATATTTCTATTTACCTAATTTAGGAAAAACTCTGTCCGTTTTTTTCCTAGAACCTTAAGTGAGACTTGCGCCTCTGTTCCTATTTTGAAATGACGGAATTATCTAAGGATAAAAAAAATATATGTTCCGTCACAATTGGTATCAGAGAAAATGAGATACCTTAGGATTGATCTGAATCATATGCGGAAGCTTAGGAAATAATTTTGACGGACCGAATAAGTAGGGAAAGATATAGACTAATTAAGTTAGGTTGAAAAATCTTAAGTGTTCTAGCTTGCATAAGTTAGGATTGACTTGAGTTAGGACTTAGTGATCAAACTAAATGATTAAATTGGTTTACGGTGGTCTCAGGTCTAGGTTAATTGGTTTAGATTTTTTTCGCTTATGTTTAAGGTAATCTGATCTGAGGCCAAGATGATTCAAGATAGAAATGGACCGACGCTGAGTGATTAAGTAGAATCGAAGTAGGTTGAAGGTTCAGGTGGAACTGTTTTGAGTTAAGGTAAGGAATTTTGGCTCATTCTGGTAAAAATTAAGTCGGAGAACAGGTTAATAAATGGAGCTTGGGATATTAAAGAAAGTAATCAACATTCTTGATTGTCCAGATAAAATTCAGCTAGCTAAGATAAAGCAAGGCTGATGGTGGGTTACTGGATGTCACGCCTCATCTTTTAGGATATTTCTAGGAGTAATTGATAAAAAAAAGGGGGGGACCCTTCTCTCTGTGTGATGTTTTTGGGATAGCTAGAAGATGAAGACAATTAATGATGATGAGGAAATTAGTTTATATGTGTTCCAAATTCCAAAATAAAACCTGAGGATGACAATTCCTGAAGGGCAATCCCCGTCGGAAGGGATTATGAATTTCGAAGTCCGGTTGGAGTTTGTGAATAAATTCATCTTGATGGAGTATTAAGATGATCTAGATGGCAGATTGCCACACTAGCACTGATAATTTTGAAAGGAATAATCAGAATTTTAATTAGGCTCACGTGTCAGATAAGTTGCAAAAGAAGTAATGGAACTAATGAGATGTGTGCTAAACATAGATGGCATATTAGGCCATACCTAAAAAGTTATTAAGTGGATACAAAAATCAATGAAAACTATTGAAAGAAAAGATTTGCCTATCTTATTTTTTGACCGCCAAATAAAGTTGCCGTTGATGTTGTGCCGAGATTGGCAATAATCTTGAGGATTCGAATAGTATCAATGAAGATATTTGGATAATTTTAAAAATGTGATTAACTAAAGAATTAATGACTTGATGTTGGGAGTCCTTAAGATTGAGATATTCATAAGTTAGGTGAAGGATCACTACGAACCGATTCCGCCATCGAAATGGGTATGATTTTGAAAACATGTAATAGGAACCCTTCTGATTTGGTTGAGGTTGATCGAACTGTGAGGTCATTGGGTTTTTGTTAGATTTTTGAGAAAATTGAGTGGTCTGATTGGAATGAATAAATTAGCTTGACAATGGAACATTAACCCCCTAAACATCAAAGTTTCAATGGTAATTGGGGACTGTGCTAAAATTTTTGAAAGATTGTCCCAGTAGTGTTTTTCTGTCAGTTAAAATCTGGAATTTATGAATTTTGCTTTTGTGATGTTAATCTCTTCAAGATCCTTTTGGATTCTGCAAATCCTCTCAAGAATTGAGATGTGCTCGAGGATACTTGTGTAAATTATATTGAAGAAATAAGATACCCAGTAATTAAATTAAGAATCCTGAGTAAGAGGCAAAGTTAATTAAATTAAGAATAGTCATTCAGCCTAATTAGAAAATGAGACTACCCTTTTTAAAGTCAATATATGGCTATTCAAGAATTTGGCTATGGAAATTTTGAGGATATATGTATCCAAGGAAGAAGACTAAGCCGATTTATTTTAATGGTGCTTTGGAATGAGATGGAATCGGCGTGTCTCTATGAAAATTGTATAAGACTGAAGGATCATCGATTAGGTGCCATCGAGGAAGCCTTAGGGTCTCCAAAAAGTAGGATTTACTAATGGACCAAGTAAGTTAGCACATGTGGCAATATTCCTGAAGAAGATTAGGATCTTGTTATTTTGCATCAATAGGTATATACCCGGAGCAAAGTGGGGGAGGACCTTTGGTTGAAATTATTTCACCCATAACTTAAATTTTGTAATGAGGTTCTTGCCTTGATGATTTGTGGATAATGCTTTTGGAAGATTTTAATGTCTTGTGAACCTAAAAGTTAAAAAGTTATGATAGGTGGATCCCAGCATGATTCGGGGGAGGTGAATGTTAGGAGCAAATGTGGATATCGGAAGCCTCCATTTGGAAAATTGTGAGTATTGCTTTGGGAGTTAGTTTCGGCTAGTAAATTAAGGGTCAAAATGATTATGTTATAATAGAAACTGACCTTGAGAATTGTAAATGGATAAGCCTGTTTGATGAATATGTAAATGAAATTCTATATCTAGAAAGAAAATGAGCATCAGTACTGATAGTAAATCTTAAAAGTTTATAGACTTAGTATACTTATGATGCTTCATAGGAGATAAGAAAGGAAATTACGGGTAGGCTCAAGTGCTTGGAAAATAGAATATTGCATTCCTAGATTGGGAAATAGAATTATGTTCGGGAGGTTGGGATTATGAAATTTTAAGTGGAGGAAGCCCATGTGAGTCTGTGTCAGAACAATCCACTAATCATGACTATGAAGGACATGTTCAAAACTACCCAGTTGGCTTTTTAGTGTGCCGACAATTTCTAAAAATTGCCTAGCATTGAGACCCTGAGATTTTGAGATTATTAATTGTTAAAGTTTTGGGATTTTGGGTAACGATCTCAAATTGTACCGAAGCTGTGGTGACCGCTATAGTTAGGATTTTTGGTTTTTATGGTAAACTGAAAATCTGTAAAAGTCATTTTGTAACCATGGATCCGTTAGAATCAGTCTTAACCAAGGTTTACCACGTAAATTGGGTATTCAGAGAAGAATATGTACTTTAGAAAAATATCGATTTAATGACATACCAACAAATATATAAAAACGTAAAGTATCATGCTTTTGAAGTATAATTGTACTTTGAATTTTATGTTGTGATTTTAGTTGTGCACGGTAAAAGAAATGAAATGCTAGGTTGTGATACTGGCGGTAAGTTGTAAACGAACAATTTGAAGCTAAATGATTGATCAGAGTGCGCAATAGAAGAGTGATGAACCTGTGTATATATATTAAGGTTTAAATTAATTTTCAGAGAAAATGCTCAATCTTGAGGTTTAGTATGAAATGCAATGAGGCATTTCACTTGTTAAGGTTCGGAATTAAGTTAAAAAAGCAGTTAATGAAATAGATTTTCCTTTGGACCTCGTGGATTTGGATCCTAATAGGACATGCCAAGTAATGAGGATTGGGATGATTTGGAGGTCCAAGGTTTTAAGATAACTGTTTTAATCTGAAAGTGATTTGAAAATGTTTGTAAGATTCCTTTGATTTAAGAAAAAAATTTGGCATTCGTTAAATTTCGATGATAAAATTTCTATAAGTGGAAAAAATTGTAATATCCCAAATATTTTTTTTCTCTGAGTTACTTGGATTTATTTATTTTGGGGATAATTTGGATGTAATAAAAAATTAATTAAATATTATAAAAATATTAGAGAATATTTGAAATTGTTGGGCCGGTGTCCTGGGTGTGCCCGTTCGGTCGCCCGAATATCAATTTAAATTTTGAAAATCAAAAGAAAACGTAATATATATATATATATATATAATAACATGAATAAAAGAGAGGCTGAAGGGATTTAACTGGGAGAAGAGGGTCAAGGAGAGAGAGCATAGGAATGAGGGTTAGGGTTTTGCCACGTCGGTGGTGCAGTGGAGGTTTCACTGGGGAAGGAGGCGGCGTGTGGGAGGTTGGCATGGCCGGTGAAGGCTGTACGTGGTGGGGAGGCAGGCTGAGAATCGTGGCTGCGCACTCAAAGATCCACACAATAGAGGAGTCACGCGAAGGAGAAGAGGAGAAAATGAAGGCCGTCGGGTTCGACTCCGGCTTCGAGCTAGCTGGAGAGATCATTGAGCACGTCAAGGCAAGTACATCCAAACCATTTTCTTCCATTTTCGTTGATTTTTGTTTGACCCCTTTCAGGTATTATTATCCCGATACCTGACCCATGTATATTTTTGAGATGCCCATAACCTAATTATCCATATATGTGAATTTCATTGTCCGATTCATTGTCTTCGCACCATTTTGCACGTCCGAAGCCCCTCACCCATGCAAGTGTATTGTTCATGCGCGATCGGGTGGATTCCAGCCCTCGATGTTTTGGGCTTTTGCATAAATTGAGGCTAGAATACCATTACCCACACCCTAGGTAGGTCAAGTTGTCGATTGGGTGCCCGATTTGGTGGAATTATGTGAATTCCTGTTCGCGAAACCCTGACCCCGCACCCGGGTGGTTTCGAGCTTTGACTTTTCGGGCTTTTGATTTATTTGGGACTAGAATATAATTATGAATGACTTGTATAAGTTAATTTACCGATTTGATATAATAATTTATGGAATTTGGTGGAATTTCATTCGCGAAACCCATAACCCACGCCCAGACACCGTTTGAGTTTTAATTTGGGAGTTTCCTTGGGCAGGCCTCGACACAGAATGGGATGGAGATGGGAAGGAGAAGGAAAGGGGAAAATCATCCGTCCAACTCCGATCAGAGTATGGATAACTACAGATCGAGCTCAGGCAAGTGTACTCTGAACGTTATTTACCTTTTTTACAGCGTTTTAATAGCTTAGATATTGTATTTAAGCTTTAAATCCATGATTCTGCATATTTACTACAAATAATGCATATTTGTCCTGATTAATCAGACAAATTTCATGTTTACTCATATATATTGCAATATTTGGCTTTGATTTCATGTTAATACATGTATTTGGTGATCATTTATCATTCGGACTGTTTGGCGAAACCCTAAGCATGAAAATGATGGGATTTAATAGTTTTAATCCAAAATTTTTGATATGTAAAAGTAAATCTGTAACGAGATACTATCCATGATGTGATTTATGTCCAAAAAATGTTCACAGATTTATACTGTTAAATTAATGTGTATTTCTGAAGTAAATATGAAGGGTTGCCGTGAAATCCCAACTGACTTCTAAAGTTTAACTAGTTTTCAGTTAAAAAATAGGAAGAAAACTATTTCTGAATCCTGTTAATTAGGACCCGGGACCGATATGCAGTTAGGTTAGGTTCTCCGGCATGTCTTAAAATGTTGTGATGGTAATCAAGGATAACTCTTTCCATAAAGTTACACATGGTCCGTCCTTCCTCAAGACGTTAATCTATAGGGTAGTTTTCTATTTCTGGCCTACCTTCGGGAGGCATTTCTGTACAAATCCCACGAGAAGGAATATTTCTGTTCTATTTTTGGCCTTAGATTGTGTGAAGTGAATACAATCTATCTTCGATTATTCGCCTCCTCGGCTAGTAGGGTCTACTAGTTTTGTCATTTCTGATAGAAAAAGAAGATTTCTATATTTTTATAGATTTAATATCGATTTCTGATCTCTGAGTTTCGATATACTATTTTATGATTTTTGAAATTTGATTTTACTGGTTTATACTTTTTCTGTTTTCATATACTTTTCTGCTACTGCCATGATGGAACATATAAATGTTTCTATGCATCTACATTCATGTTCATTTGCCTAACTATTCTATATAATTAAAGCATGAATTTTGATTATTGAGACCTATTCACATGAATGCTTCTATTCTTCTAATATTATCATGGTTTTCTGTCTTAATGAATATATGTTTTTCATGAAATTATTATGTTCTGCATGTTTTGGTAGCTTGTTGGGTTTTGGCTTACTGTTTACTATTTTTTCTCCTCTAGTGGAGAAGATACTAGATAGTCAGACCTAATTAGAGCTAGCAAGGAAGATCTAGAGCTCTGGAGTTTTCTAAAGGCTTGAGATTGTGATGATGTTATTGTAGATATCTGAATCTTGAAGGGGGATCATGTATAAATTGTTATGATATATATCATATTTTGTTAGAATTGTCTTTATACTTCCGCAAATTTTTATTAAGGATATAGATTCTTCTGCTATATGTTTTCTGGATTATGTATAGGTCCTAGATAACATCTTTCGTCTAAATTCTGATATAGTAGATAGGATTGTTGAATTAAAGCCATGGATAACATCTGTGGTCCTGTGAACGCGTGTTGTGGGAAAATGGTGGTATAAATAGATAGTTGTGTGCATGTACTGGTTTGTTATACAGGTTTTGTATAGACTTATAATTCTTTTTAACCCAATTTTAGGGGAAACTCTACCCATTTTTTCCTAGAACCTGAAGTGAGACTTGGGCCTCTGTTCTTGTTCTGAAATGACGGAATTATCTGTGGACACAAAAAAAATTCTATTCCATCACATATACATGTATGGGTCGGGTATTAGGGAAAAAATACCTGAAAAGGATCGAACAAAAATCAAAGAAAATGAGAGAAAAAGGTATGGATGCACTTGCCTCAACTGGCTCTACAATTTCTTCAACTAGCTTGAAGTCGGAATCCATCCCAAGGACCTTCATTTGGCCGCTTCTCTCTCTTCTTTCTCCTCTCTCTCTCTTTACCCAAACATTGCTGCTTCTCTTCTCTAGAAACACGTCCCAACATTTTAAAAAAATGGCACTCGAGCGCGTAGCGAGCACACTTCAGGCACCAACACACTGGAGTTGGCATTCGCTAGAGGGCTCGAGCTCACAGAGGGCGCGGGTCAGGCCTGCGTCAAGCTTCCAACAAGCCAACTTCGTGTTTTTTCCGTCCAGGACCCATTTCGACCCTTCTAACCCAATATTTCATATCTTAGGACTCTAATTTTGATTATATTAGCCTAATAAGTCAAGATTATCTTAATTTAAAACTTGAAATCTTATCCATGGATTAATATTTCACAGTTTATAACTTCGGTTCCCAATTTTGCCAATTCTGGATCTTTAAGCTATTCAATTCGATTCCTCCCATATCTTTTGACCTTAATTCACTTATTTTAACTTCATTACTCAAAATATACCACGTTTTGAAAATTGGTACCTTACAGTATGTATATGCATCACATAGCTATATATATACCTAGAGCATATCACACATACAGTTGTACAAATAGACATACATATACATGCACATACATTACATCAGTTACCTTTAATTTTCTCCATACATCAAACCAAAATTTCACGCATAAATATATAAATATATATTTATATATATGTAATTGTTTATATTTATTATAAACAATTACACATATATATTTATGCATACACAAAATATTTGAGGATCAAATTAAACCAAAGTATATATAAATATACATGCAAACACGCATCACTCCTTGCCCATATACGTATACCCTATACATCCGCTTCCACATGTATATGGTTCAAATACACTTCCACTCACTTCAGCAGTTTCTCTCCCATTTTGGTTTGCTGGATCAATATTGTGGGCAACCCAAACTGGGCATTTCTCTATTTCTCCTCTAACTCAAATTTGCACCGAGCCCATGAGGAATTTGAAAATCTTGAGGTGTAATATGTGGAATATAGATTTCGTAACACCTTTGAACAAATTAGCAAGCCCAAATTGGTTCTTAAACCCTCACAAATGTCAGTACTTCGTTAATCATAGCCATGGCTCTCTTTTTGTATTTCCTCTCTTTGCAACCGGATCTTCACCGATCACCATGAATTTACGGCATGCAAAGAAGGGAATAATATCAACAATAAGAAAGGAAGAATTTATCTTGCGAGATAGAAATTTTACTTACAACAATTAGGAAGATTACTTGCCTCAATTCCTTGCTTGTCTTCCAACGACCGTGACAACGGCATCAATCGATGACGGTGACTTCAACTGTAGAGGCGGCAGCTTTGACCCAAATTCACGAAGGCGATAAGCAGCAGCGGTGAGGAACAGCGACGACGGTATCAGCTGCACGGCTAGTGTGACGGAACGGATCCTTATCCTTTAAAGATCTTTCGTCAATAAACAAAGAAAACAAATATTCATAAAATCTACAAAAAGTTTGGCAGAGTTTCCTCTACAGCACATAACTAAACAAATATCACAATTCATCCTATAATACACATACATAGGACCACAAACTGCCATATCATCCATGGCTCCAACACAGTACTCTTAACTACTGTATTGAATCTAAAGAGAGATGTCATCTAGGACCAAAATAAATCCAAATATCAAAACAGTGCGGAAGCAACTATAATCATGAATTAATCCTGTAGAAGTAAAACAATAAGCTCGTCGTAATACAAATGTTACTACATCATCAAAATATATAATTTTTAATTAAAAACTAATCATGTACATCCAAAATCCTTCAAAGTCTCCATACTTTTCAAAGATCTTCAAGCCCTTCAAATGTTCTTCCGTCTAGCTAAATGCTATCTTCAATCCTTATCGGACTTCAGCATATTTGGAGGGAAAAAAACAGAAAAGTGAGCTGAAACTCAATAGTGTACCATAAAAACATACAATTTAAATAGCTCCAGATAAACATGAATGTAATGGAAGAATAATCGAGCAAATATCAAAGAACATATGACAAAACAAATAAGGAAAACAAGAACATATAACATATGATAACAGAAGAATATTTCTGCGAATATCAAGAACATATAGCAAAACGAATAATATATAGCAAAACAAATAAGGAAAGACATTAATTTGTCATGAAAGCAAACCAAAGGTATTAAATAAAGTTCAAATTTTACTTATTCTAAAATCTGACTTTAATAACCGAAGAGGCCCAAACTAGTACACCCTACTAGCCGAGGGAATGAATAATCAAGGATAGATTGTATTCACTCCACACAATCCAAAGCCTAAACTGAAATATCCCCTCTAATGGGATTTATATTCTGAAATAGAAATACCTCCCAAAGGTATATCTGATTCTGAATTGAATCTACCCTCCGCATTTAATGCCCCAAGGAGAGGTGGACCACGTATAACTCTGTGGACGAAGTTATCCTCGATTACCACTATAACGTTCTAAGGCGTGCTGGAGAACCTTACCTAACTAACTAATAGTCATAGGGCTAATTTCTTATTAACTTACTTAACTGAAAATACATGGCTAAAATACTTATCTGAAATACTCAACTAAAATACTTATCTAAAGGAATTCTTGCTTATATTTTCTTAACCAAATTTTATCATATCAGAAAGCCAAATTCAAACTCATACTTTCAGCCCTTCAAATAAGTTCAAAGGAGTCTCTAAAATTTGATCACATAGTCTCATGCAAAATCTTCAGATACAAATCATTTAATAAACTTTAACAAAACACCAATTGACATTTAAATCCCAAGATTTCAAGTTTCTAAATATAATTTCCCAATTTTCGTTCTAGGGTTTTCATGTGAAGCTTCCGGATGATATCGCACCTAAATCTTAAACCAATTCTCAAAATCAAAGCCATATATCATAATGCATATACAAAATCATGCAATTAACCCAAAAACCTCCAAATTTTTGAATTAGGGCTTGAAGCAAATCTGTTCAGAAAAAATCGAATGCCAAAATATAAATTAAACTTGAAATCGAAGCTACAACTCACAATAATCATGCATAAATACAAGGTCTAACCATAAACTTATAGGGAATATGCGTTATTTGTACAAAACTTAGAGAACGAGGGTGGGTTTTTGAACATATATAACAAAATGGAGATATTTAAAGCTACAAAAATGGAAAACAAAGTTGGAGGTACGTGTAATATACTAATTGTCAAATACCATAATAAGAGAATAAATATGAAGAAATTATAAGGAAGTTATTGGGTTTAGAAATTTTAAGACAATTCAATAACTGAAGTCTCCGAATAAACACAGGACTTGTGAGGAGAACTGTTATTTTGCTACAGCAAAAAGACCGAGGACGGCTGCGACAGAACGGATCCTAATCCTTATAGGATCCTCCGTTAAATAAATACAGAAACTTAAATCCTTAATTAAATCGTTTAAATCCTGTAGAGATTTGGGTAGAGTTTTATTTACATCTAGAACAAATCCAAATATACAACATGTATATAATAACCTGTACAGAGCATGTTTATTAGCCAAACGTCAAACTCATGACTATAACACAAAAGTAGAACCAGTACAAACACATAACTATCCAAAATATCACAATTCTTCTACAACACGCATTCATAGGATCTCAAATGCCATCCATGACTTTAGATCAACTATTCCATCTACTATATCAAAATTCATATGAGAGATGTTGTCTAGGACCTGTACAAAACTAAAGAACATATAGTAGAAGCAACTATGACCAAGATATAATCTGCAGAAGTATAAATATAGTTCTAACAGTTTATAGAATATGCTACAATTATTTATACATAATTTTCTTTATAAAACTCTATGGAACATGTAGAACTATCAAATTTTTCAAAATACTTCAATATAATCTTCAAGGCTTCATCGAGGCTCCAGAACCTTCCTTGCTAATCTCTAGCTATACTTGATCATCCAGTATCATCTCTATAGCTTTATCTGGAGGGAAAAAATAAAATAGTGAGTTGAAGCCCAGCAATGTACTAAAACATGCAGAATATAATATTCTCATGCAGAATATAATTACATATATAATAGATACAGTAGCATACGAAGCATAAATGTATTAAGGCAGTGATTATGAAAACATTAATAGAACATAAATACAAAAGGTCCTAGAAACTATTGAAGAACATGAACATATACGAAAAAGCATGAGAAAAGTATAATTCAACATGAACAAGTCTCGGTAATAATTACTTATACCTTCATGCAAAATATATATTCATTAGAATAGAAAACTACGATAACATTAGGAAAATGGAAGCATTGATGGACTATGGTAAGACCAAAGGAACAGTAGCATTCTTGGAAATGGAAACAAGGCATAATGCTATTTAAACATGCGTCAAAAATCATGAAACGGTTAACATGTTTCAGAAATTGAAAAATAATATCAATTCTATAAATTCTAGAAAATCCCTTTTTACTATCAGGAGGACAAACTAGTAGACCCTACTAGCTGGAGGGACTAGTAATCGATGATAGATTGTGTTCACTCCACACAATCCAATACCAGTAATAAGTATCCCTTCCCTTGGGATTATATACTAATACCTCCGAAAGGATGGTGGATTATGTACTAGTACCTCTGAAGGGACAGTGGATCATCTACAATTCTACCCTCTGAAACTAACGCCCTGAGAAAGGACGGACCACATATAACTCCATGGATAGAGTTATCCTCTATTACCATCATAGCATTCTAAAGCATGTCGGAGAACCTAACCTGACTGTATTTCAATCCTAGGTCCTAATTAATAGTAGCAGAAAGCTTATAATATATCGTTCTTTAGAAAATCAGTCAAAATCTCACAGTTAACTCTTCAGTATACTTTAGAAATCTACAATAACTCAACAGTGCAATTCCATGTAAATTTTTCAATTATAAATCGTAAGATGAACATTACCTTTTTACAAATAACCCTTTACATATCATAGATTATGGAAGTCAAACACCAAAATCCCTCATTTTCGTTCTAGGATTTCACAAGAAACTTTCGGACATAAATTAAATACCAAATACATGAGTTTTCATGAAATCGATGCCATATATTGTCATACATGCAGATAAATATGAAATTTGTCCGATTAATTAAGAGAAATATGCTCTATTTATAGTAAACATAGAGAAACACGAATTTAATGCATAAACACAAATTTAGAAATATTAAAATAATGTAAAAACGGTAAATAACGTTCGAAGTACACTTTCCTAAGCACGATCTATAATTATTTTTACTCGAATTGAATCGGATCGGATGGATTTCCCCCTTTCTTCCTTTTCCCTCTTCTCTCCCGCTCGTTCCGCTGGAATGCTGAAATGCCCGAGAAAATGTGCACGATGCTATATATATATATATATCCATCGGGGCACTCAAGCACTCTTCGAGCGCTCTTTAAGCGCACACTTTCAGCCATGGCACCACCTCGGGCGCTCATTGAGCGCTCTCCAAGCATTCAAGTTCACAAATTCATGCCTCGGACAGCGCTCGAGCACTGCTCGAGCGCCGTCATTGTACCCAGCTCGCTTACGCCTTTCCTCGGGCGTGCCTCCCCGGCACTCAAGCGCACGGCGAGCATCGGTCCCCTTTTGGCCTATTTTGCTCCTTTTTACTTCGGTACCCATTTTTTCCTTATTCTTAAGCCTAATGAAAATTTTTATCAACTTAATTATTTCACATTTATCATATTTTGGGATTGAGATCTCACAATGGTCAACAATAATAAGGGTCGAGGACTAAAGAAATGAGGCTCAAGGACTTATACCGATATGGGTGGATAAGAATTTGGTGACCGGTAAATTTTATCAGACTGACTGGATCATGACTGACCGGAAGGATGAAAAAGCATCTGGTCAACACTCGATTGACCAGCAAAAACACATAATTTCGAAGGGGGAAATTGACCAGTCAACGCACTATTGACCGGCTAGAAAGGAGAAAAACGGAAGACAAAGAAGAGTAAAACTGGTCAACTGTGTTGACCCACTAGAAAGGAAAAGACGGACAGACAGCAATAGGAGAGCAATTTCGATCAACACATGCTGACCGGTAGGCTAAGGTGAGAGAAGAGAGATAACCGGTCAATGCCATGTTGACCGGCAAATGTGAAAAAAAATTGGCCAGGTGTTAAGGAGGACAATGGTCGGTTGCTTTAAGTGTGAAATGCCAGTTGCCAAACTAACCGGTCAACACATTGACTGGAAAAAGATGGCAATATGCTAGTTTGCATCCACAAGAACAACCAGTATGGCAGGTTGCAAAAAATTATCGGTATGCACAGTTACCTAGAATGATAAATTTGCCCGGCGTGCACAGTTTAATAGGAATGCATAGTTTGCCTAGGATGGAAAAAATAGCTGGGACGAGCATTTTTGCCAGTATGAATTTTGGGAGAAATTGCTTGTGACGGAACGGATTTTTTTTTTATTCCGTCATTCATGACACAATTGAAAACCCAAACTAAACCAATTAAGTGCAACACAGGATCTCAGATGCCATCTAGGACCCATAGACTTTTAGCCATAATAAGTATAGCGGAAGTTATTCTAACACTTGCGGAAGCATTCATATTCATTCCAAAATATTAATTTCCGAGTACATAGCTAAAAATGTTTAACCATAGAAGTCCATCAAGTCATTACAATAATATTTCTCCAAAATAAGCTTCCGAGGTCTTTAATAGTCCTTCAGACAAGCTTTAATCACTCCAACTCGTCAAGCACAAGCTCTAAAGCTTCATCTGTAGGGGGGAAAACATAAAACAGTGAGTCGAGGTCCGGCAAGGTACATGCACATGAGTAATAAAACGATGATGCAGAACGGTCATGTAACTATGTATAAACAGAACGGTTAATCAGAATACAGTCTAAGAAATAGAGAAAACATATCTTGACAGTACTATACTTGAATCGTTGGTGGTACAAACGGTAAAATGGCGAGAACATAACATATCGTGAATCGGGTTATAAACGGTGAACAAAAGACATATCATATCAGAAATGATTTTCACATTCGATAATCGGTACTTCAAATTGATGAATCGGTACTTCATATTCGTCGGTACGGTAACATAACATATCAGTAAAACAGTAAACGGTACTTTATATCGGTACAAACCCTGCCAGTATACCCTACTAGCTAAGGGGGCGAATAATCGAGGATAGATTGTGTTCACTCCACACAATCTAAGGCCGATAACTATCATATGGGTATCCCATCTCATGGGATCGGTACGGTATGCCACCTGAAGGTAGGCCGGTAACGGTAATTTTCCCTGTCTGTAACGCCCCGAGGGCAAGGCGGACCACAAATAACTCCATGGACAGAGTTATCCTCGATTACCATCGAAAAGTCCTAAGGCATGCCGGAAAACCTAACCTGACTGCATATCAGTCTAGGTCCAAAATAACAGAAGCAGAAATATTTCCTTCTTATTGCTTTACTAAAAGCCATTTTTAGTCAGAAACATCACAATTTACCCTTCAGAAATTGTATACAGCATATATTAAGGCCGGTTCAAAAATCATATACTTCAAACCGATTTCAAATCATACAACTTAATTCGAAAATCATATACTTAAAGCCAATTTCAAAATACACTTGAGGCCGGTTTCGATTTCATGGCATAAAATATACTTGGGGCCGGTTTAGATTTTTATCAAGGAAGGGTCGGAGCTCTTTTCTCATTAAGGGAGCCGGTTTCATTTTCAGAACAAAGCTGGAATTTATTTTCAGTACAAAAAGCCGAAATTCTTTTTCTCAAAATGCCGGAGTGCTCAAAAGCCGGATTGCTTTTTCTCAAAAAGCTGGAGTGCTTTTCACTAACAGGACGGAACGCTTCTTTACTAACATGACGGAGCGCTTTTTACTCAAAGGACGGAGTACTTTTAAAAGTTGAAGTTTCATAAATCCGGACTGCTTTTTCTCAGAGGACGAAGCTTATTTTCTCAAAGGCCGGAGTTCTTTTTGAATCCGGTGTTCATTTTACATTAAAGCCGGAGTTCATTTTATATTAAGGCCGGAGTTCATTTTAAAGCCAGAGTTCATTTTACATTAAAGGCTGAAGTTCATTTTACATTAAGGCCGGAGTTCATTTTAAAGCCGGAATTCATTTTACATTAAGGCCGGAGCTCATTTTCATATTAAGGCCGGAGTTCATTTTAAAACCAGAGTTCTTTTTCCAATAAAAGGACGGAGTTCTTTTTGACAAAAGGCGGATTTTAAAAGTCGGAGTTCATTTCCCTTTAAAGTCGAAGTCCATTTCCCTTTAAAGCCGGAGTTCATTTCCCTTTAAAGCCGGGGTGCTTTTTCTCAAAAGGACGGCATGCTCAAAAAGCCGGATTGTTTTTCACTCAAGGGACGGAGTGCTTTTCATAAAAAGGGACGGAGTGCTTTTCATAAAAAGGGACGGAGTGCTTTTTACTCAAAGGATGAAATGCTTTTAAAGGCCGAAATTCATTTTCCTCAAGGGACAGAGTTCATTAAAAGCAGGAGTTCATTTCACATTACGGCCGGAGTTCATTTTAAAGTCGGAGTTCTCTTTCCAACAAAAGGACGGAGTTCTTCCCTTTTTTTTTCTCAAAGGACAGAGTACTTTTAAAAGTCGAACTTCATAAATCTGGAGTATTTTTCACTGAAGGACGGAGTGCTTTTTCTCAGAGAATGGAGCTTATTTTCTCAAAGGCCGGAGTGCTTTTTCACTCAAAGGGCAGAGTACTTTTAAAAGTCGAAGTTCATAAATCTGGAGTACTTTTCACTGAAGGACGGAGAGCTTTTTCATTATGGAAAAACCGAACAGATTCTTTATCAAGGAAAAACCGAACTTAATTTTCATTAATGGAAAACTGAACTTTTAAACATGCGGTTAACAGGAATTCTTCTTTAATCAATGATCAGGACAAACATCGTACATATAACACATACTTATCCAAAATCAGATATACTTGCAATAAAACATGCATATACTTGCATTAAATCATGATCTTAAAAGCAGGGGGAGGTGTATACTTGCAATATTCTTAAAACATAACTTAAAAATCAGTGTCCGAGGTACACTTGCCTTACTATGGTTCACCCACCCTTACAGACTGGAAGTTCTCTCCTTCTCTACTCTTCACTGTTCTTCTTGTAGATTGCTCGTACTAGCCTCCTTGATCGAAACTGGGTATATATAGAGGAGGAGTTGGGTGAGGTAAGTGGGGTAAGTCACCCAATTCGGTACCTCTTTTCAGAGGGTAGGTGGGAGCAAGTGGGTTAGGCTACTTACTATGGTATTTTTTTCTCAGAGTAATGAGGTAGTTTTTACCTATCCCATTTGGTCGAGGCCTGGTTGGATTCTAACTGAATAATAAGGTTTGCCTTTTTCTTTAGTTGCCATTAATTTATTCCGGTCAACTTTCCTACTTAAAGCCGGTCAACGTAATACCCCCAAATCCAGCCAACTTCTTTAAATCTGGTCAACATCTCCAATTTCGGTCAACTTCTTCTAATCCGGTCAATATTTTTGAATCCGGTCAACTCTTCAATTCCGGTCAACATCTTCAAATCCAGTCAACTCTTCCAATCCGGTCAATATCTTCGAAGCCGGTCAACTCCTTCTTATTATTCACTCCATCCATCACCTTTTCATAAACTTCGGATTTCTTCTCCTTGCATCCACAATTCTATTCCGGCCTCACCAACACAAAGAGCCACTCCGGACTTCAAGGCCACTTCGGCCTCTCTTCACACAATTCACCCCGGTCTTCAAATTCTGGAGACAATTTCTGATTTCAAAATATGCTCTAAAGCTAGTTTGGATTTTATATTTTCTGAATAACCTTCAATTTTTCTCGATCCTTTGATTATTTTGACTCGATGATTGGGACTTTCTATGTTTTAGAATCTGGGTCGTCACAATCTCCCCCACTTATAAAAATTTCGTCCTCGAAATTTGATGATCCTCACGGTCTCATAATCACACGTATTCTTTCATCCAGAAGTCATTCCCTCAGACAAGGATTACTCTAGGAAACCTCAAGCATTGAATCATAATTCTTATCACAAAGTAAATTCTACGACTCAATCCAGATACGTACTGATTTTCTCGACGATTGATATAAGAAAGACCTTATAACGATCCTCAGAATTTCAAAAGCGGCCTACCAAAATGCTGCCCATTTCTCCAATTTAATTTGATACTTCAAATGGATCCAATGAACTTCCACTTTAGTTCATTCCATGCTTCAAAAGAATTCGATCACGGGGACCTTAACCTTACTCTTAAATTCCTGAGCCATGGGTTCATGCTGGGCTACCCTGATTTAAACAGTGCTAGGATAGTCATATTATGAAGACAACCCTAAAATCCTCAGACTACTGCCACATTCTGAGCCACAGTCATAACGATCACCCGAAGTGTCAACATCACCTTTAATCATTACCCAGAATCTTAAGATCCCAATTCAAGAACATGGCATCCTATCACCCAATTTTCTGGACTCACTCACGATTTCGCTTTTACATCTCCCATGAAACGTCAAAGACATACAAGTCCAAAGACTCGCAGCATCGATTGCCAACATTGATGCCTGCTTTCCCAAAGAAGAATACCGAGGTCCACTTTCTCAACCTTTAAACACGTCTGTCTATATACAACATCATATGATCACCCTTTTTAATGGTACAACTATCTTGGCTTTTAAAACTTTAGTTAATGATTATCTTTAAAGACGAAGCCATAAGTTCTTAAGGCAGAGACTTTAGTTGCTAATTCTGACTTACGTTCGTGGTGACATTAATCATGGACTTCTCCCCCACTTAAATCAAGGGTATCCACCTAATCTTCCTTCTATAATCATCCTCGAATAGTCACACAGCCGAAGCCCCTCAATGACCACAAAATAACTTCAAGATGTGGTCCCATATATTAATTAGGCTTAACTCAGATTCTCATTGAATGTTCTATAGTAACATGTCATCAATCTCTTTAAACTTATGCCTTAGACCCCACAACTCTATTGTTAGTCATCATCCTTTGTCAATCCAACCATTATTGAAACATATTCCGAAAGTCTAATCAAAACAAAGTATTCATCCTTGAAGCTTGTATAAGCACATAAGACAATACCTCTTAATCCTCAAGACCCATGATCTACTTTACGTCAACTAATCGAGGTCAACTTCACTTCCTGTCTATCATGGGGCAACATGCTATACCTTCTACCAGACATGGGGTCATCACAATGCCATCTTAAGTCTAAAAATCCACATCGTCAACCTCATTATAACCCGAGGCTACCCAAAAGTCCAAACACTTAAGCAATTTTTTTCCAAAACAGTCAAGAATTGTCATCCTAGGACTTGATATACCTAAAATTTACTCCAGTCATACCAACCTCGAGCCAAAGGCTCCACCCTAATCATTACACTTGCCAGGCTGATCAGGCAACCATTCTTAACGAATTACTAGCTTCAATCCACAGTCGATTGACCTTAAACCGAGATTAATTAACCCAGGTGTGACGACCCAGATTCTAAGTCATAGAAAGTCCCAGTCATCAAGTCGAAATAATCAAAGAATCGAGGAAAATTGAAGGTTATTCGGAAAATGTATTAAGAAAATCCAAACCAGCCTTAGAGCATATTTTGAAATCAAATTGTCTCCGAACTTGAAGTCCTAAGGTGGTTTTGTGAGGCCAAGTGGCCTTGAAGTCCGAGTGCATTGTGTGAAGTGAGGCCAAGTGGCTCCGCAGCCGGAGTGGCCTTTGTGTGAGGAAAAAAGAAGTTCGTCTTCTCTTAGCGTAAAAGAAGTCTGTCCTCCCTTAGTGTAAAAGCAGTCCGGCCTTTCACTTAAGCTGAAATAAAGTTCGGCCTTGTGTGTTGGTAAAGCCGGAGTAAAATTATGGGTACAAGAACAATAAAATCCGAAGTTGATGAGAAGGTAATGGATGGAGTGAATAATAAAAAGAAGTTGACTGAAATAAATTAATGGCAACTAAAGAAAAAGGGCAAACTTTATTATTTAGATAGAATCCAATAGGCTTCGACCAAATGGGGTTGGTAAAAACTACCTCATTACACTCTCAGAAAAAGTACCACGGTAAGTAGCCTAACCCACTTGCTCCCACCTACCCTCTGAAAAGAAGTACCGAAGTGGATGACTTACCCCACTTACTCCACCAAATCCCTCCTCTATATAAACCTGGCGCTGGTTGATGCACAGGCAAGCGAAAGGAAGGGAGTAAAGAGGAGAAAGCTTCAAGACGGTAAAATTTAGGAGATCAACTCTCAGACAAGTATACCTCGGACGCTGATTTTTACGTCATGTTTTAAGAATATTGCAAGTGTACTCTGCTCTGTTTTTAAGATCATGCTTTAAGAATATTATAAGTTTATCCCCTCGTTTTAAGATCATGATTTAATGTAAGTATATGCATGTTTGCGTCGCAAGTATAACTGATTCTTGATGAGCATATGTTACGGTATTTGTTATGATCATTGATTTAAAGAAGAATCCCTATTAACCATGTTTAAAAGAAGCTCGATTTTCCTTGATGAAGAATCAAGTTTGGTTTTCCCATAATGAAAAATTGAGTTCGGCCTTCCCTTGTATAAAGATGAAACCGGCCACCTTTGAGGATGAAAATGAAATCGGCTCCCTTAATGCAAAATGAACTTCGGCTTTAAAGTACTCCGGCTTTCAGTAAAAAGCACTCCGGATTTATGAAACTTCGGCTTTTGAAAGTACTCCGTCAGTGGTAAAAAGCACTCCGTCCCCTTGAGTAAAAAGCACTCCGTCCCCTTGAGTGAAAAGCACTCTGTCCCTTTGAACGAAAAGTACTCCGTCCTGTTAGTAAAAAGCACCCGTCCAAAAAGAAGTCCGGCTTATAATGTAAAATGAACTCCGGCAATAATAAAGAAAAAGAACTCCGGTTTGTATAAGAAAAAGAACTCCGGCTTGTATAAGAAAAAGAACTCTGTCCTTTTGTTGGAAAAAGAACTCTGGCCTTAATAAGAAAATGAGCTCCGGCTGTGTATTGAAAATGAACTCCAGCTTTAAAGGGAAATGAACTCCGGCTTTAATGAACTCCGGCTTTTAAATGAACTCCGCCTTTTGTCAAAAAGAACTCCGTCCTTTGGTTGGAAAAAGAACTCTGGCTTTAAAATGAACTCCGGCCTTAATATAAAATACACTCCGGCTTTTAAGTTAGTTCACTATGAAAGAAAGAACTCCGGCTTTTGAGTTTACGTACTCCGGCCTCTACAAAAGAAAGAACTCCGGCTTTTAAGTTTTCGCACTCCGGCCCTTATGAAAGAAAGAACTCCGGCTTTAAGAAGAAAATGAACTCCGGTTTTTAATGGAATTTCACTCCGGTTTTTAGGAAGGAAATGCACTCCGATTTTAAGAAGGAAATGCATCCGGTTTTTAAGAAGGAAAAGAACTCCGGTTTTAAGATGTTAATGGAATATGGCTATAAGGACTTCAATTGTTTGAAGTTCAAAACAAAGGCTATAAGAATAAGGAAAAATGCATGTAAAAGGGACAACAAGTGCAACTCTATGACTTCCGACTTTTGAACTATGATAGAAGGCCATCAAAACAATAAGAACTAAGAACCAAGTCCCAGTAAACTTGCTTTAAAGATGAATGATAGTCGTCCTCGGGGCTTGGTACAAGGAGGGAATGACGGCCGTCCTCGGGGCTTGGTACAAGGAGGGAATGACAGCCGTCCTCGGGGCTTTGTACAATAAGGGAATGACAGCCGTCCTCGGGGGTTGATACAATGAGGTAATGATAGCCGTCCTCGGGGCTTGGTACAAGGAGGGAATGATAGCCATCCTCGGGGCTTGGTACAAGGAGGGAATGACGGCCGTCCTCGGGGCTTGGTACAAGGAGGGAATGATAGCCGTCCTCGGGACTTGGTACAAGGAGGGAATGACAGCCGTTCTCAGGGCTTGGTACAAGGAGGTAATGATAGCCGTCCTCGGGGCTTGGTACAAGGAGGGAATGATAACCATCCTGGGAGCTTTGTACAATGAGGAAAATAATATGAAGTACCATTTACCGTTTTACCGACATGCTACATTACAGTAAAATGATGATAATGAATAGTACAGTGAAAAGATGATAGAGTATCATCTGAGAAAAAGATGATAATGAATCATATAGAGTGAAAAGATGACAGTGAACAGTATAGAGTATTGTTTTTAGTTTTTTCATGCATCAGTAAAGTTTATAATTATTGTTTTACAATCTATAGTGTAACGATTTATGAAGCATGAGATTTAATATCGTTATAATATGTCTTTACTGTTTTTCTAAATGATGTTCTACATGGTTATATGATCGTTTTGGCATAACTGTTTTACAGTTCTTATGCATGTACCTTGCTGGGCCTCGGCTCACTGTTTTATATTTTCCCCCACAAATGAATTTTAGAGCTTGTGCCTGACGAGTTGGATTGATTAGAGCTTGTTTGAAGGATTAAAGCCCTCGGAAGCTTATTTTGGAGAAATATTATTGTAATGACTTGATGGACTTCTATGGTTAAACATTTTTGGCTATGTACTCGGAAATGAATATTTTGGAATGAATATGAATGCTTCCGCAAGTGTTAGAATAACTTCCTCTATACTTATTATGGTTAAAAGTATATGGGTCCTAGATGGCATCTGTGATCCTATGTTGCACCCAATTGGTTTAGTTTGGGTTTTCAATTGTGTTATGAATGACGGAATCAAAAAAAAATATCCGTTCTATCACAATTGGTATCAGAGAGTTGAGATACCTTAGGAATTGATTGATCGAAAAGCGGAAGCCTATGATAGATTAAGTTGAATCAAAGGATGATTATAATTAGCCATCTGTTCCGACTTAAGGTGTTAGCACTAATTAAGTTTGGGGTAGGTTATGAATGATCGAATAAGTAAATAGAGGTGTTTGGTAATTAAGCTAGCCCTGTACCAAGTTAAGAGTGATGACTATTGGAAAGACCGATTAATGTCCTGAAAGCGTATAGTCTAACTAAAGTTGTTAAGTGATCCAACAAGTATTCTTCGAGGATTACAATTCAAGTGAGACGTTTGGCTTAGAGAGATTTGTAATTTTCAGAACGAAAGATAAACGCTAGTTTTCAGAGATCGGATAGGGGTAAATGATGATTATGTCATTGGGTTGATCCCAGAAAGTTATCATGAGATGCAATCCCTTTGAGAAACGATAAGGTTATGTTACTCTCACCACGTGACAGGTGGATACCCTTGATTTAAGTGGGGGAGAAGTCCATGATTAATGTCACCACGAACGTAAGTCAGAATTAGCAACTAAAGTCTCTGCCTTAAGAACTTATGGCTTCGTCTTTAAAGATAATCATTAACTAAAGTTTTAAAAGCCAAGATAGTTGTACCATTAAAAAGGGTGATCATATGATGTTGTATATAGACATACGTGTTTAAAGGTTGAGAAAGTGGACCTCGGTGTTCTTCTTTGGGAAAGCAGGCATCAATGTTAGCAATCGATGCTGCGAGTCTTTGGACTTGTATGTCTTTGACGTTTCATGGGAGATGTAAAAGCAAAATCGTGGAGTGCGTCCGAAAATTGGGTGATAGGACGCCATGTTCATGAATTGGGATCTTAAGATTCCGGGTAATGATTAAAAGTGATGTTGACTCTTCGGTGATTGTTAGGACCGTGACCCTAATGTGGCAAAGTCTGAGGATTTTAGGGTTGTCTTCATAATATGACTATCCTAGAACTGATTTAAGTCGGGGTAGCCCAAAGATGAACCCATGACTCAGAATTTAAGAGTAAAGTTAAGGTCCCTGTGATCGAATTCTTTTGAAGCATGGAATGAACTAAAGTGGAAGTCCATTGGATTCATTTAATGTATCAGATTAAATTGGAGAAATGGCCAGCATTTTGGTAGGCCGCTTTTGAAATTCTGAGGATCGTTATAAGGTCTTTCTTAAATCAATGGTTGAGAAAATCAGTAAGTATCTGGATTGAGCCGTTATGAGAGACTAGGAATTTATTTTGTGATAAGAATTAGGATAATTCAATGCTTGAGGTTTTCCAGAGTAATCCTTGTTTGAAGAAATAACTTCTGGATGAAAGAATACTTGTAATTATGAGACCGTGAGGATCATCAAATTTCGAGGATAAAATTTTTATAAGTGGGAGAGATTGTGACGACCCAGATTCTAAGTCATAGAAAGTCCCAGTCATCAAGTCGAAATAATCAAAGAATCGAGAAAAATTGAAGGTTATTCGGAAAATGTATTAAGAAAATCAAAACCAGCCTTAGAGCATATTTTGAAATCAGAAATTGTCACCTGAACTTGAAGTCCGGCGTGATTTTGTGAGGCCGAAGTGGCCTTGAAGTCCGGAGTGCATTGTGTGAAGTGAGGCCAAAGTGGCCTGACGACCGGAGT
The DNA here is from genome assembly GCA_033239525.1 of Nepenthes gracilis. Taxonomy (NCBI): domain Eukaryota; kingdom Viridiplantae; phylum Streptophyta; class Magnoliopsida; order Caryophyllales; family Nepenthaceae; genus Nepenthes; species Nepenthes gracilis. The sequence continues at coordinate 13,182,004 of BSYO01000007.1, forward strand.
GGCCTTTATGTGCGGAAAAAGAAGTTTGTCTTCTCTTAGCGTAAAAGAAGTCCGTCCTCTCTTAGTGTAAAAGCAGTCCGGCCTTTCACTTAAGCTTAAATCAAGTCCGGCCTTGTGTGTTGGTAAAGCCGGAGTAGAATTATGGGTACAAGAAGAATAAAATTCGAAGTTGATAAGAAGGTAATGGACGGAGTGAATAATAAAAAGAAGTTGACTGAAATAAATTAATGGCAACTAAAGAAAAAGTGCAAACTTTATTATTTAGTTAGAATCCAATAGGCCTCGACCAAATGGGATAGGTAAAAACTACCTCATTACACTTTCAGAAAAAGTACCACGGTAAGTAGCCTAACCCACTCGCTCCCACCTACCCTCTGAAAAGAGGTACCGAAGTGGATGACTTACCCCACTTACTCCACCAAATCCCTCCTCCACATAAACCTGGCCTGGTTGATGCACAGGCAAGCGAAAGGAAGGGAGTAAAGAGGAGAAAGCTTCAAGACGGTTAATTTAGGCGATCAACTCTCAGACAAGTGTACCTCGAATGCTGATTTTTAAGTCATGTTTTAAAAATATTACAAGTGTACTCTGCTCTGTTTTTAAGATCATGCTTTAAGAATATTGCAAGTTTATCCCCTCGTTTTAAGATCATGATTTAATGTAAGTATATGCATGTTTGCGTCGCAAGTATAACTGATTCTTGATAAGCATATGTTACGGTATTTGTTATGATCATTGATTTAAAGAAGAATCCATGTTAACCATGTTTAAAAGAAGCTCGATTTTCCTTGATGAAGAATCAAGTTTGGTTTTCCCATAATGAAAAATTGAGTTCGGCCTTCCCTTGTATAAAGATGAAACCGGCCACCTTTGAGGATGAAAATGAAATCGGCTCCCTTAATGCAAAATGAACTTCGGCTTTAAAGTACTTCGGCTTTCAGTAAAAAGCACTCCGGATTTATGAAACTTCGGCTTTTGAAAGTACTCCGTCCAGTGGTAAAAAGCACTCCGTCCCCTTGAGTAAAAAGCACTCCATCCCCTTGAATGAAAAGCACTCTATCCCTTTGAACGAAAAGTACTCCGTCCTGTTAGTAAAAAGCACCCGTCCAAAAAAAAGTCCGGCTAATAATGTAAAATGAACTCCGGCAATAATAAAGAAAAAGAACTCCGGCTTGTATAAGAAAAAGAACTCCGACTTGTATAAGAAAAAGAACTCTATCCTTTTGTTGGAAAAAGAACTCTGGCCTTAATAAGAAAATGAGCTCCGGCTGTGTATTGAAAATGAACTCCAGCTTTAAAGGGAAATGAACTCCGGCTTTAATGAACTCCGGCTTTTAAATGAACTCCGTCTTTTGTCAAAAAGAACTCCGTCCTTTGGTTGGAAAAGGAACTCTGGCTTTAAAATGAACTCCGGCCTTAATATAAAATACACTCCGGCTTTTAAGTTAGTTCACTATGAAAGAAAGAGCTCCGGCTTTTGAGTTTACGTACTCCGGCCTCTACGAAAGAAAGAACTCTGGCTTTTAAGTTTTCGCACTCCGGCCCTTATGAAAGAAAGAACTCCGGCTTTAAGAAGAAAATGAACTCCGATTTTTAATGGAATTTCACTCCAGTTTTTAGGAAGGAAATGCACTCCGATTTTAAGAAGGAAATGCATCCGGTTTTTAAGAAGGAAAAGAACTCCGGTTTTAAGATGTTAAAGGAATATGGCTATAAGGACTTCAATTGTTTGAAGTTCAAAACAAAGGCTATAAGAATAAGGAAAAATGCATGTAAAAGGGACAACAAGTGCAACTCTATGACTTCCGACTTTTGAACTATGATAGAAGGCCATCAAAACGATAAGAACTAAGAACCAAGTCCCAGTAAACTTGCTTTAAAGATGAATGATAGTCGTCCTCGGGGCTTGGTACAAGGAGGGAATGACGACCGTCCTCGGGGCTTGGTACAAGGAGGAAATGACAGCCGTCCTCGGGGCTTTGTACAATGAGGGAATGACAGCCGTCCTCGGGACTTGGTACAAGGAGGTAATGATAGCATCCTCGGGGCTTGGTACAAGGAGGGAATGACAGCCGTCCTCGGGGTTTGGTACAAGGAGGTAATGATAGCCATCCTCGGGGCTTGGTACAAGGAGGGAATGATAGCCGTCCTCGGGGCTTGGTACAAGGAGGGAATGATGGCCGTCTTCGGGGCTTTGTACAAAGAGGAAAATAATATGAAGTACTGTTTTCCATTTTACCGACATGCTACATTACAGTAAAATGATGATAATGAATCGTACAGTGAAGAGATGATAGAGTATCATCTGAGAAAAAGATGATAATAAATCATATACAGTGAAAAGATGACAGAGAACATTATAAAGTATTGTTTTCAGTTTTGTCATGCATCAGTAAAGTTTATAATTATTGTTTTACAATCTATAGTGTAACGATTTATGAAGCATGAGATTTAATATCGTTATAACATGTCTTTACTGTTTTTCCAAATGATGTTCTCCATGGTTATATGATCGTTTTGGCCTAACCGTTTTACAGTTCATATGCATGTACCTTGCTGGGCCTCGGCTCACTGTTTTATATTTTTCCCCCACAAATGAAGCTTTAGAGCTTGTGCCTGACGAGTTGGAGTGATTAGAGCTTGTCTGAAGGATTAAAGCCCTCGGAAGCTTATTTTGGAGAAATATTATTGTAATGACTTGATGGACTTCTATGGTTAAACATTTTTGGCTATGTACTCGGAAATGAATATTTTGGAATGAATATGAATGCTTCCGCAAGTGTTAGAATAACTTTCGCTATACTTATTATGGTTAAAAGTATATGGGTCCTAGATGGCATCTGTGATCCTGTGTTGCACACAATTGGTTTAGTTTGGGTTTTCAATTGTGTTATGAATGACGGAATCAAAAAAAAAAATATCCATCCCGTCACACTAGGCCTTAGATCAACACTGATCAATTTAAAAACCCAATTGATACAAATCAAATTCCAATATTAAGGAGTTTCTATGCACCATCGTCCTTTTGACCCCACAACCTATCACTAATATTAGAAGTTCCCATCTAAGAGCCACTACTATTAGTTGTAAGACATTTCGCCTTAAGCTAGCTAATTGGATTAAATCATCACTCTTAACTTAGTACAGGCCTAAGTCATTGGGATTAGGCTTGCTTAATCACCAAACACCTCTGTTTATTTATTCGATCATCCATAACCTACCCCAAACTTAGTACTAACACCTTAAGTCGGAACAGATGGCTAATTATAATCATCCTTTGATTCAACTTAACCTATCCTAAGCTTCCGCTTTTCGATCAATCAATTCCTAAGGCATCTCAACTCTCTGATACCAATTGTGACGGAACGGATTCTTTTTTTTTTTAATTCCATCATTCATAAAACAATTGAAAACCCAAACTAAACCAATTAGGTGCAACACAGGATTTCAGATGCCATCTAGGACCCATATAGTTTTAAACATAATAAGTATTACGGAAGTTATTCTAACACTTGCGAAAGCATTCATATTCATTCCAAAATATTTATTTCCGAGTACATAGCCAAAAATGTTTAACCATAGAAGTCTATCAAGTCATTACAATAATATTTCTTCAAAATAAGCTTCCGAGGTCTTTAATAGTCCTTCAGACACGCTTTAATCGCTCCAACTTGTCAGGCACAAGCTCTAAAGCTTCATCTGTAGGGGGAAAACATAAAACAGTGAGCCAAGGCCCAGCACGTACGTGCACATGAGTAGTAAAACGATGATGCAGAACGATCATGTAACTATGCATAAACAGAACAGTTAATCAGAATACAATCCAAGAAATAGGGAAAACATATCTTGACAGTACTATACTTCAGAATTGGTAATCGGTACAGTAAACGGTAAACAGTAACATAACATATCGGTAATCGGTAAGATAAACGGTGAACAATACATATCATATCGATAAACAGTATTTCACATTCGATAATCGGTACTTCAAATTTGGTAATCGGTACTTCATATTCGGTAATCGGTACGGTAACATAACATATCAGTAAAACAGTAAACGGTACTTTATATCGATACAGACCCTGCCAGTATACCCTACTAGCTGAGGGGGCGAATAATCGTGGATAGATTGTGTTCACTCCACACAATCTAAGGCCGGCAACTTTCATATGGGTATCCCATCTCACGGGATTGGTACGGTATGCCACCCAAAGGTAGGCCGGTAACGGTAATTTCCTCTATCCGTAACGTCCCGAGGGCAGGGCGGACCACAAATAACTCCATGGACAGAGTTATCCTCGATTACCACCGAAAAGTTCTAAGGCATGCCGGAGAACCTAACCTGACTGCATATCAGTCTGGGTCCAAAATAACAGAAGCAGAAATACTTCCTTCTTATTGCTTTACTGAAAGCCATTTTTAGTCAGAAACATCACACTTTACCCTTCAGAAATTGCATACAGTAGATATTAAGGCCGGTTTAAATATATTAAGGCCGGTTTAAAAATCATATACTTCAAACCGATTTCAAATCATCCAACTTAATTCGAAAATCATATACTTAAAGCCGATTTCAAAATACACTTGAGGCCGGTTTCGATTTCATGGCATAAAATATACTTGGGGCCGGTTTAGATTTTTATTAAGGAAGGGTCGGAGCTCTTTTCTCATTAAGAGAGCCGGTTTCATTTTCAGTACAAAGTTGGAATTCATTTTTAGTACAAAAAGCCGAAGTTCTTTTTCTAAAAATTCCGGAGTGCTAAGAAGCCGGAGTACTTTTTCTCAAAAACCCGGAGTTCTTTTCACTAACAGGATGGAATGCTTCTTTACTAACATGACGGAGCGCTTTTTACTCACAGGATGGAGTACTTTTAAAAGTCAAAGTTTCATAAATCCAGACTGCTTTTTTCTCAGAGGACGGAGCTTATTTTGTCAAAGGCCGGAGTTCTTTTTAAAGCTGGAGTTCATTTTACATTAAGGCCGGAGTTCATTTTAAAGCCAGAGTTCATTTTACATTAAAGGCCGGAGTTCATTTTACATTAAGGTTGGAGTTCATTTTAAAGCCGGAGTTCATTTTACATTAATGCCGGAGATCATTTTCTTATACAAAGTCGGAGTTCATTTTCATATTAAGGTCGGAGTTCATTTTAAAGCCAGAGTTCTTTTTCCAACAAAAGGACGAAGTTCTTTTTGACAAAAGGCAAATTTTCAAAGCCGGAGTTCATTTCCCTTTAAAGCCGGAGTTCATTTCCCTTTAAAGCCAGAGTGTTTTTTCTCAAAAGGATGGCGTGCTCAAAAAGCCGGACTATTTTTCACTCAAGGGACGGAGTGCTTTTCATAAAAAGGGACGGAGTGCTTTTTACTCAAAGGACGGAGTACTTTTAAAGATCGAAGTTCATTTTCCTCAAGGGACAGAGTTCATTAAAAGTCGGAGTTCATTTCACATTAAGGCCGGAGTTTATTTTAAGGCCGGAGTTCTCTTTCCAACAAAAGGACGGAGTTCTTCCCTTTTTTTTCTCAAAGGACGGAGTTCTTTTAAAAGTCAAACTTCATAAATCCGGAGCACTTTTCACTGAAGAACGGAGTGCTTTTTCTCAGAGAACGGAGCTTATTTTCTCAAAGGCCGGAGTGCTTTTTCACTCAAAGGGCGGAGTACTTTTAAAAGTCGAAGTTCATAAATTCGGTGTACTTTTCACTGAAGGACGGAGTGCGTTTTCATTATGGGAAAACCGAACTGATTCTTTATCGAGGAAAAACCGAACTTAATTTTCATTAATGGAAAACTGAACTTTTAAGCATGCGGTTAACAAGAGTTCTTCTTTAATCAATGATCAGGACAAACATCGTACATATAACATATACTTATCCAAAATCAGATATACTTGCAATAAAACATGCATATACTTGCATTAAATCATAATCTTAAAAGCAGGAGAGGTGTATACTTGCAGTATTCTTAAAACATGACTTAAAAATCAGCGTCCGAGGTACACTTGCCTGACTATGATTCGCCCACCCTTACAGACTGGAAGTTCTCTCCTTCTCTACTCCTCACTGTTCTTCTTGTAGATTGCTTGTGCCAGCCTCCTTGATCAAAACTGGGTATATATAGAGAAGGGGTTGGGTGAGGAAGTGGAGTAAGTCACCCAATTCGGTACATCTTTTCAGAGGGTAGGTGGGAGCAAGTGGGTTAGGCTACTTACTATGGTATTTTTTTCTCAGAGTAATGAGGTAGTTTTTACCTATCCCATTTGGTCGAGGCCTGGTTGGATTCTAACCGAATAATAAGGTTTACTTTTTTCTTTAGTTGTCATTAATTTATTCCGGTCAACTTTTCTACTTAAAGCCGGTCAACGTAATACCCTCAAATCCAGCCAACTCCTTTAAATCTGGTCAACATCTCCAATTCCGGTCAACTTCTTTCAATCCGATCAATATCTTCGAATCCTGTCAACTCTTCAATTCCGGTTAACACCTTCAAATCCGGTCAACTCTTCCAATCCGGTCAATATCTTCGAATCCGGTCAACTCTTCCAATCCGGTCAATATCTTCGGAGCCAGTCAACTCCTTATTATTCACTCCATCCATCACCTTTTCATAAACTTCGGATTTCTTCTCCTTGCATCCACAATTCTATTCCGGCCTCACCAACACAAAGAGCCACTCTGGACTTCAAGGCCATTTCGGCCTCTCTTCACACAATTCACTCCGGTCTTCAAATTCAAGAGACAATTTCTGATTTCAAAATATGCTCTAAAGCTGGTTTGGATTTTACATTTTCCGAATAACCTTCAATTTTCCTCGATCCTTTGATTATTTTGACTCGATGACTGGGATTTTCTATATTTTAGAATCTGGGTCGTCACATTGCTGGTGTACACGATTTGGCCGGAATGCACATTTTTCCCGATATGATGGAAAATGGTAGAATGGAGCATTTAGACGGATTAGTGTATTTTCCCGAATTAAGGTGAAACGCCCGGTTTGCATTTTGACTGGTAAGCTTAAGTGACCAGTGTGCTTGTGAGAGAAATGACCGGTATGGTTGCAGAAATGACCGGTATGGCTGCAGAAACGACCAGTATGCTTGTAAGGAGAAGCGATAAGTATATTGTGAAAGTAAAAGACTGGTATGAATAAATGGAGAAAGTGACCGGTATGGTTATGACAAAATAGGCAGAGTGGTGCAATTTTGCCCGGAATGGAAAAATAGACAATATGAGCAAAATTGCCGACATGCGCATTCTACCCGGTATGGGAAAAAATGACGGGATTAATATTGCCGGATTGAGCATGTGGTCAGTGTAAGGCAAATTGCCGGTATTTAGCAATTTGCCCGATATGAAGCAAAATGCTAGGATGGAAAATTTTGAGCAGGATAGTGCATTAGGCCAGAATGGTTCATCTTGCCGGTTTAGGAACAAAAAGGCAGGAATGGCAAAAATGTCCAGTCAACACATTGATCGGAAAGTATGCCACTTTGCCCGGTATGAATTTGCGTAAGATTACCGATATAGGCAAATTACCGATTTGAATGAATATTCCAGAATAGGAAAAAATTACCGGCTTGTGTGACAGGATGCCTGGTCAATGCGCTGACCAGCTAAATATCTAAACAACTCAGAAAATCTTTTATGGAAAGGTGTCCTGTTAACAAACTTCCGGTCGACACACTAACCGAAAATTTTGACATTTCGCCAGGATGACAGGTTTTACATGAAAGAATGGTGCAAATGAATGCGCAAATTGTCCAGAACAAATAAAAAGACGGAATGAAGTAAAATAGCTAGAAAGGCACTTTTAGCCAAATTAGTGCAAAATGCTGATATAAAGCATTTTGCCGATTTGGAGTATTTTGCCTGAATAAAGTAAATTACCGGGATGATTATAGTAAAATGACGGGATGAACAGTGGGATGGGCAAATAGCCGAGAATAAGTGATCGGCACGGGTAAAAATTGCCCAAAAATTCTAGAACCTTCCAGCTCCTGAGAATTTTAGAATGTTCTAGAAGGAGGAGAGCTGCGCATATAAATAAAGGGAATGGAAATGGCGTGGCAGAGGGAGAGAAGGAAGGAAAGAAGCAAAGCAGGGAGTAGAGCAAAGGAAAGAGGAAAGAAGGGGAGAAGGGAATGAACGCGAGCAGCAAGGAAAGGAGGCAAGTGTACCTAACTCTTGTTTTCTCTATTAATATTTTTTATAATTCTCCAACTATGAGATTTGTGTAAAATATTGCTCATGTTTAATTATAAATTATTAGTTTAATTATATAGCTCATGTTTTATGATAAAATAAATAAATTATGATATTAAAAAGATGTTATTACAAAATATTAAAGTCTGATGAATGCTATCATCTATAATTTTGTTAAAAATTATAATAAGTATCCTAAAATTATTTGATGAATTAAAAGATGAGAAAAATAGTGGCCGATGAGAAATATGAATTAGGAGATGTGAAGAATAGTGTCTGAGGAGAAATAAAGAATTAAGAAGAAAAAGTAAGGATGAAACATTGTGTGATGATCTGCACATGTTATACTATGAAGAATTAATTAATACATGATTAAAAGTTATACGATGAATGACTATGAAGAACATTAAATGATGACAAAAATATCTAAATGGTTTCCTAAGAAGTTAAAGTAGTTGTGAATAAATAAGAGCTAAGAATAAGAATTCAAGAACTGAGATCTCCAAGGTTAAGAACTCCAATGAAATGGCCACTAATAAATGCAAGAAATCAAGATTCAGCAAGTTAAGCAAAAATAATAAGAAACTAGACCAAGGATCGTTCAACAGGTTACCTTCTTTGGCCTGCCATGAATATCGCGGTGGAGACCCAAGGACACCCTGGCCACATGACCTGGCTGCTTATGTGAAGCGGGTAATATTCCTAGCAAGCCTTAGGAAGTTACAGTGGTAATCGAAGATAACTCCGTCCATGGAGTGATACGTGGTCCACCATCCTCGGGGCGTTGTACAAAGAGGAAAAGAACCAAGATCGCCATCCTCGGGGCATTGTACAAGGAGGAAAAGAACCAAGATCGTCCTCCTCGGGACATTGCATAAGGAGGAAAAGAACCAAGAATTATGACTATGAAAGATGCATACATGAACAAGAACTAAGGTCTTTGGTTGTATGAACTGAATACAATCTATCCTCGATTATTTTTTAACTCTACTAGTAGGGTCTACTATTTCTGGTCCCTCAAGATAAATCAAAGAAGAAGAAAGATGAACAAGTAAAAGAAAATATGAAACAAAATAAAAGCAAGAACTGTTCACAAGCTCATAATTAAGCTTTGCCTCTTTAAGCGTAATTACATTGAAGCATAATTATCTGAGACGAATTTGCATTTATGCATTATTTTATGATTAGTTAAAATATATGTATAAATATTTCTGTTTTTAGTATGTTTTATTTTGTGGTACCTTGCTGTGTTAGTAAGCTCACGCTTGCTGTTTTTATTTTCCCCTCCCATATGGTATTATTAAGCTAATGTCTGAGGAGATCAATAGAGATAAATGATAGTTAGAAGGTACCTGGATCATGAAAACAAGAAGAGGCATGTTATGATAGGTAAGTTAACCTTATGACATGAAGTGCTTCCGCAAGATTATGTAATGATATAAATATGCTTCCACAAATTAATTTTAGGTACCTAGATGGTATCTCTCAATTGACTTAATGTAGTAGTTGAGGTTTTATGGTAGTCGATGTGATCCGGTGTATGCATTGAATGGTTCAAAATTTACAACATTAGTTTTATATGTTATTAACGGAGGGCCTTTAAAGGATAAAGACCCATTCCGTTACAGTACACTTGTCTTAGCCCAAGCTACCATTTTTCTTAATTAGATCGGAGTGGAGCAGCCCAAAATTTCTTCTTCTTCCTTTTCTTCCCATTTTCCCTTCGGGCCGTTGCCTCTCTCTCTCTCTAACCCACAAAAATGACGCAGGGGAAAAGCGCACGACGCTTTAAAATACATCAGGCGCTCGAGCCCAACTAGGCACCCTCTTAAAACATGCCCGCACTCGAGTGCCAACTAGACGCCCTTTGAGCGTGGGCTTCTGCTAAATGCGCCCCAGGTGCACCGGAGGCGCCATCCAGGTGTCGAGGCCTTGGCTATTTTATTAGCCTCCTAACTTAATGTTTTTCACATTTTTTCTTATTCTATTTGCCTTAATCTTAATTTTTTAACTTAATGACTAGGATGTACTATGTTTTAGAACCTGGGTTGTCACAGCTTTGGTTTCACAACGGCGGCTTCTTCGGGTACGAGCCCCTCCTCCCCTTCTCCCCCAACACCACTCTCCCCTCAAATATAGAAGAGGGTTGACTTGGGGTTCCATTAGATTTCTATTTGAAACGCCGAGTTCCTACCATCATTGTTGGCAATCTGTAGCCATTCTTCTTCCCTCTCTCTTCTCCTTTCCTTCTTCCTTCCTTCATTTTCCCTTCTCCTTTCCTTTTTCTTGCTTCCTTCCTTTTCGTTCTCCAGTTTTATTTGTTTCTTTCTCATTATTATTATTATTATTATTATTATTATTATTATTATTATTATTATTATTATTATTATTATTATTATTATTATTATTATTATTATTATTATTATTATTATTATTATTAATCAATTATTTATCTAATTATTCTTATAATGACAATTAAAATTTTTAATATTAATTTTTGTTGCGTCCCGGGTCCCTGGTTGTTGGACGGATTAGAGAACCTTCCAATCTTCGGTTGCGGGTTGATCTGGATCGGGTCCGGTCTCCGTCGCTGATGACCAAGAACATGCACAACACGAACCACAAACAAGAGGTCAGAAGTCAACGGGGGGTTATCCCCCGTTGACACTCCGACGCTCAAGTTAGAAATCTTCCGCAATAAACGGAGGAATGCATGTTTAAAGGTAAACGTGGTGAGAATGCAAAGATGCATTGATGAGGGGAGTGTGAGAGGGATGTATTTGGAGGCTTGAGCTCCATGAATGCGCCCAGCAGAGGCGGCGACTTACCTGTACGCCAACGGAGGGCGACTAGCAGTTTGGAGGTGCTCCCGCGGAGGGTGGCTTAGAGTGCGCCCGGCAAAGGGGCAGCTTATAGGTGTGCCCGCGGGGGGTGGCTTACAGGTGCGCCCGCGGAGAGCGGCTTGGAAGTGCGCCTGGCAGAGGGGCGGCTTGGAAGTGCACCCGCGGAGGGCGGCTTACAGGTGCGCCTGACAGAGGGCTGCTTGGATGTGCCCCCGCCGAGGGTCGACTTAGAGGTGCGCCCGCGGAGGGCGGCTATGCAGTGCGCCCGAGGGGCGGCTGACAGTGAGCCCGAGAGGGCGGCTTATAGGTGCGTCCCGCGGGGCGGCTTGGTGTGCGCCCCGGCAAGGGGCGGCTTACAGTGCGCCGCGGGCGGCTTACAGGTGCGCCGAGGGCGCGGCTTGGAGTGTGCCGGCAAAGGGGCGACTTATAGGTGCTCCCGCGGAGGGCGGCTTGGAGTGCACCCAGTAGAAGGGCGACTTATAGGTGCGCCCGTGGAGGGCAGCTTGGAAGTGCACCCAGCAGAAGGGCGACTTATAGGTGCGCCCGCGGAGGGCGGCTTACTGGTGCGCCCGGCAGAGGGGCGGCTTACAGTTGCGCCCGTGGAGGGTGACTTTAAGAAGAACGACTAAATGGTACTAATGAGTAAACATTCTTGTTACCTGAGCGGAGGGTCAACTCTTGGACTGCGAACTCCTGGCTATGGGATGGAGGGATCGTGACTCGAAGACGGAGGGTTGAAGGCCTCCTGGTTGGCGGAGGGCTGAGGGCCTCCGGATGGCGGAGGGCTGATGGCCTTCGGACGGGAGGAGGGCTGAGGGCCTCCTGGTGGCGGAGGGCCGAAGGCCTCTATGCCTCCTGGATGGAGGGCTGAGGGCCTCCTGATTGTCGGAGGGTCGTGGGCCTCCGTGCCTCCTGGAAGGAGGAGAGCTCCGTTCCTCATGGATGGAGGACTAAGGGCCTCTGGACAGTAGGAGGGCCGAAGGCCTCGTGGCGGTGGAGGGCTGAGGGCCTCCTGGCGGCAGAGGGTTGAGGGCCTCGGACGGGCGGAGAGCCAAGGGGCCACCTGGATGAGAGGAGAGTCGAGGATCTCCTGGCCGCCAGCTTGCTCTCATTGGAGATCGGCTAGTAACGGCTATACCATTCTCCGAGTCATATGGAGCTTTTTTGAGCTTCTCCCACTTGTCCCTTAATACTTGAGAATGCTTGCTTTTATAGTGGAGTTTGTAGATGTATTGTTTCACAAAAAGCAATGCAGGCCTAGCCCATTGGCCCAGGGTTATTGGACCCATCACTAGCCCCCCATGCCGGTGGACCGAATTTTCTACCTCTGGCATGTTCATGATCGGATGAGACTGGTCATATTGTCCCCTTGACCTTGATTCATTGACTGAAAAGTTTGACCCTAGAGAATAGAGGGAACCAGATTGATGGTTGACCAACTTGGTTGACCACATCACTTGACCTAGAGAGCGGAATAGAGCCGAAAATATGGTTGTCAGATTTCGTTGACCAATGCGCTCAAATCCGGAGAGCAGTGCAGAGTCAAAAAAGCTAGTTGACCGGATCTGGCAACCAAAGTGCTCGAATCCAGAGGGTGGAGCGAAGACGGACATGGCTACTGGTCAAAAAAGTTAACCGGCGAAGTGTTCGAATCCGGAGAGCAGTTTTGAGCCGGAAATCTCTGTTGACCGAAAAAGTTAACCGGCGAAGTGCTCGAATCCGGAGAGCAGTTCTAAGCCGAAAATCTTTGTTGACCGAAAAAGTTAACCGATGAAGTGCTCAAATCCGGAGAGCAGTTCTGAGCCAAAAATCTTTGTTGATCGGAAAAGTTGACCAGCGAAGTGCTCGAATCTAGAGAGCAGTTCTGGGCCAGAAATCTTTGTTGGTCAGATCCGTTGTGAGCATTTCGAGTCTCAGGCAAGACCTTAAGATAGTTGATCGTTCGAGCTGTAGTAACAGGATGCACCTTGCGCTCCTTGGAAGGGCTCTTGCCGTTGGCGAATCATCCAATGGGACTAAGAGTGAGGAGCCCCCAGGGAGCTCAGTTAGTGAAACTGGGGATCCTTTGACTCTTGGATCGAGCAAATGGGTCGATGTCGTGACCACGGTCAAGCCTGGGATCCCGATCTCTGTGACTCTCTCTTCGAGGATGCCGTTTTCTTTCTAGTTGGGTGTCAGGGCTGCTGGTGTTAATTTGCGCTAGATCCTGATCATTCCCGTGAAGGGAAGTTGTGGCCCTGAGGAGACGCGGTTGTCATCTAAGCCTTCTGGCATTTGACGAACACGTCGGGTTGGTTGCGCTTGCCCCTACCAAGAGGAGGTCGTGGCGCTAAGAAGATGAGGTTGCCGGCTAAGCTTTAAAGTTATCGTTACCGGACTTTTGCTAGCTTGTTGTTCATGTATGTTGATGTCACTGGGCGGCCACTGGGTTGGCCGGCTGCCTGCCAAATGAGTTGGCAGATTGTTGTTTTAGCTTTGTTTAAGGCGTGGTGGCCTTCTAGCTGTGTGTTAGGCGGCTATGTGTTAGCCTGCTTAGTAGTTGTGGCTTGTGAGAAAAGCCTAGTGGCGCTGCCCAAGTGTCGACTTGGGCAGCCAGCTTTGGAGAGGAATTGATCTCCCTTCGACCGTCATTGACTGACGTTGCTACTCCCCGAGAGGAGGTCGTCGCGTGTGCTATACTTGTCCCCTAAGGTTTTTGACCACTATCGGGCCACTTGGATGACCAAGGTTTAGTACGACCACTATCGGGCCACTCGGATGACCGAGGTTTAGACCTCTTATGGGCCACTTGGATGACCAAGCTTTCAGACAGCTCATGGGCGACCTGGATGACCAGGATTTTAGACCGCTCATGGGCCACCTGGATGACCAGGGTTTCAGACCGCTTCTGGGCCACCTGGATGACTAGGGTTTAACGAGAGGGTGAAGACCCTCCCGACTTAGGGGCAGTCTAGGTCGGGTAAACCTGCAAGGCAAAAGTATATATATATATACATATGGAAAAGAAAGAAAAAGAAATCTACTGTGCAGTGATACAACGTACAAAGTGTTCCTACATGCATGCATATGGTTGACTTACCTAGATTCGGTGTGGAATCATCGTTGGTGCATGAGTAGTGTTCTTATAATCGGCTCACCGCCTTGAGCGCACGGCTGGCATACACTGCTTCGGACAGTCGTTGGGGCGCTTTGGTAGGCGACTTGGCCTATGGCCCCTGTGCTCCGTGGGATTTGGTCCTTTGTCGTGAATTGGTTGGGTAGCGTACTGTTACCGCTTCGGTAGCCTATTGGCCAATGGTTTGGGTCCTATTGTCGGCTGATACTGCCTCAAGTGACCCGGACTAGTGTAGCGCTTGGCTGGATGATATTTTCCGCAGTGCAATGGGTGGTGGGTCGAGAAAATCGAGCCCCCGTTGCATGTTTTGACATAACTTTTACAAGGTCTACTGCCGTACAACAGGTTGCAACAGGACCAGCCTACTGACCGGAGCAATGCTACGTGGTGAAGGTCAAGCCGGAGAAGATCTGGCGGCGAGATCTCCGGTAGGCCAGGGAACATCTGGCAGCGAGGAGCTCTGGCAGGCTAGAGAAGATCTGGCTGCGAGAGCTCCGACAGGCAAGAGAGATCTGGCGGCGAGGAGCTCCGGCAGGCCAGAGAAGATCTAGCGACGAGGAGCTCCGGCAGGCCAGAGAAGATCTGGAGAAGAGAGCTCCGGCAGGCCAGAGAAGATCTGATGGCGAGGAGCTCCGGCAGGCCAGAGAAGATTTGGCAAAGAAGGTGATTGCCTAGAGAGCCGAAATACTCCTCAATCTGATTGGAATGCCGGAGAGCTCCTCCAATCCAAAAAATTACTACAGGCCGGCTGAATGAGAGACGGAGTGCCGGAGAGCTTTTGCATTCTGTAGGGCTCCAAGATGCTCTATTTAGTTGAAGAGCGAAGGACAAAAGCGAAGCTTAAGTTTTGAGGGAAGCTTTGCTGCCCCGTCTGGTCCCTTTGGCATGGCTCCTTGGAACTGGATTGATCACTTCTCCGGGAGTGGGCCGTATCGCTCGCATACTCTCAAATACCGAGGTCATCGGGCTGATGAAATAGGTACTTGTAACGACCCAAAAATTTTAAAAGGAAAATTTTAATCATCAAGTCCGGTCAACGTAAGTTGACCGGAAAACAAAATAAGAAAAGTACTTCGGATTGTGATGTAATCAAGTTAGGCCTTAAGAACTCCGGATTTCCGGGATAAGAAGAAGTCCGAATTTCATTGATGAAATTCTAGTCCGGATTTCTGGATGAAAAAGGAGTCTGGATTTCCTTGATAAAACGAAGTCCGGATTTCCTTAATAAAATGAAGTCCGGAATTTTCCTTGGTAAAAGAACTCCGGATTCCGTAGGAAACAGAAGTCCGGATTTCGTTGGAGAAAAGAACTCCGGATTTCCTGTGAATTAAGAGCTCCGGCCTCTAATGCGAAAAACTACTCCGGAATTTCCCATTAGAAAACAGGTCTGGCCTTGGAGCAGATTTTGAAATCAAAAGTTGTTCAAGAAAATGAAGGAGCCGGAGTGATGACTCATGACGTTGGGAACATGCGACATAAATGAACTAGCTAATTCCAAAGTCTTGAAAATGCAAAGTCATAAATGACTCTCTTTGGAAAGTGTAAAGTCATAAATGATACCTTTGAAAAATAGGAAAGCCATAAATAATAGCCACCTAACCCACGGGCTATAAATAAGGGTTTAAGGATATCATAAAAAGGCACCACTAGAAACTCTTAGTCAAGAAGGAGACCGAAAGCTAAGGCAAAGTAGAAAAGTATTCAGGCAAGATACTCACCCCTATTTCTAAAACTCATGTTTATTTATGTGGCTATGAAAATATATGATATTCTGTATGAAGTATGCTTTTACTGTTCGCTCTGAAATGCATGTTTAAAGGAAATTCTGTTACGCATGATGTTAGATTTATTCTGTTTATGATTAATTGCCAATTATTATGAATTTTGATGAATGCATGAACCTCGGCCTTAGACGGAACAAGAACTCCTGTAGATGAATTCTGATTTCTGTTGAAAAGATCTCTGGTTTTAAGAAAAAGAGCTCCGGCATTTTTATAAGAACTCCGTCCGTTTAAAGAAAAGAACTCCGTCCAAAAAGAACTCCGGTCTTTTATGAACAAAGTACTCCGGTTTTGAAGAAAATGAACTCCGGCCCTTACGTCTTTAAGAAGCACTCCGGATTTAGCACTCCGGGTTTTAATGAAAAGACACTCCGGTTCTAGCACTCCGGATTTTAATGAAAAGACACTTCGGTTCTAGCACTCCAGATTTTAATGAAAAGACACTCCGGTTTTAGCACTCCGGATTTTAATGAAAAGACACTCCGATTTTAGCACTCCGGATTTTAATGAAAAGACACTCCGGTTTTAGTACTCCGGATTTTAATGAAAAGACACTTCGGTTCTAGCACTCCGGATTTTAATGAAAAGACACTCCGGTTTTAGCACTCCAGATTTTAAGAAAAGTCACTCCAGTATTAGAGCTCCGGATTTTTGAAAGAAAAGTCACTCTGGATTTTAGAGGTTCGAAAATTGAAAGAAAATGAACTCCGTATTTTTAATAAGAAAAGCACTCCGGATTGTTGAACAGAAAAGCACTCCGGACTTTCGATGAAAAACACTCTGTCCGGTTATGAAAAAGAACTCCGGTCTTCTGTTTGAAAAAGAACTCCGGTCTACTGTAGAAAAAGAGAACTCTGGTTTTTTCTCCAACTTTTACTCTGGCTTTTGATAACATCTCATGATACAAGAACTTCGTCATTTAACAAAAGAACTTTGGTTTTTGAAATGAACTCCGGCTTTTGAACTCCGGATTTTAGAGCTTCGGATTTTATAAGAAAGTGAACTCCGGATTTAAGAACTTCGGATTTTGAAAGAAATCACTCCGGATTATGAACTTCGGATTTTGATAGAAAAGAACTCCAGATTTTGGTAAGAAAGGTACTATGTCCCTTTTGAAAAGAAAGGCACTCCGTCCCTTTTAAGAAAAACAACTTCGGACTTTGTCAAAAATGAGCTCCGGTTTTGATGATCTTTGGATTCAAGAAAGAACTCCGGCTTTGATTAAAGAAACGAAGTCCGGCTTTGAACTCCGCCAATAATAAAAAAACTCCGGCTTTAGGAGCTTCGGCCTTCCATATGAAAAGAACTTCGGAAATTTAATAAGACTCTTTCCTTTTTATTGAATAAGAACTTCGGATTTCTTTGGAAAAATGAACTCCGGCTTTCGATATGATGATATGGACTTCAAATGTTGAAGTTAAAGAACCAAGGCTATAAGAACAAGGAAAATGTAATTCGGACAGCAAGTGGAATCTCCACGACTTTTGATTTTTGATCTATGATGATTGGCCATTAAAGAACACGAACCAAGAACCGAGTTTTCATTAAACTTGCTGTTAAAGATGGATGAAGGATATTGGAGTGACACTCGAGGATGCCTCCTTGGCCACGGGAGGGGACCTTTTGGTGGCATAAGAACTATGGACTATGGCCCCGTATGCCGGGTTAAAGGCATTACCTCCCGCCCCGGGGAGCATAATGAGGGGATACGGCTTTAGGTTGTGGGGTAGCACACAACCCGTCCTCGATGTTGTCCGCTCCCGTCCGGTCCCTAAAGATGATATGAATTCTGAATAATTTTCTGAAGATAAGATGAAAAGAATATGAACTAAAGAAGAAACGATATGATGATTTTTCTTATGCTATGAATCTATATTTTGATTAAATTATATGTATGCTTATGTTTTCTGCATGTGAGTATCCTGCTGGGCTTTGTAAGCTCATTCTTGTAACTTTTTAGATGACAAGCTTATGGAGGATGAAGTTGAGTAGAATCCTATGGTGTAGCTGAATATTTAAGCTGGCTAGAGCAGAATTTTTGGGAGCTTTGTTTATTTTGTTTTGAGGAAACTTGTAAAGTTTATTCCGCTGCTTATGAATGTTAGTATGTTTCCGTGATACTTTGGGATTAATGAAATCATAAATCTTTAGAATGCATCTCAGGTTTGAATGAAGAAAAGAAAAATTTTTATGTTCTCCTTTATATTTCTTTTTATTTGTAAGAACTTTAGATTTGACGACGGTTTTTGATGGTAATAAAAGTCAGGTCGTCACAGTACTAGGGGCTGCCTGGGTCCTGAGGTCGTCAAGCCGATTGATCCTCTCGAGGATGTCAAGCTTCCTCGGACGCTTGAAAGCCGATCGGCGAAGCCCCGAGTGTTACATCTTCTAATGGGTGCGTACAGTTAAGAAGAGGGTGCTCTTCTAGCGGCTCGGCACTAGCTCATTTGACGCCAATCATCATTAGCATGGCTACCCGATGAGGGGTCGCCGCCATGGAAGGTGATATCTTTAGTCGTCGTCTTTATTTGGAGCACAAGTATTGACCGTGTTTGTTTTGCGTAAGAGATTGAGTGTTGAGGGGAGACGCTAGACTTTTTGTCACGATTCCCACAGACGGCGCCAATGTTGCGTCCCGGGTCCCCGGTTGTTGGACGGATTAGGGAACCTTCCAATCTTCGGTTGCGGGTTGATCTAGATCGGGTCCGGTCTCCGTCGCTGATGACCAAGAACCTGCACAACACGAACCACAAACAAGAGGTTAGGGGTCAACGGGGGGTTATCCCCCGTTGACACTCCGAGGCTCAAGTTAGAAATCTTCCGCAATAAACGGAGGAATGCACGTTTAAAGGTAAATGCGGTGAGAATGCAAAGATGCATTGATGAGGGGAGTGTGAGAGGGATGTATTTGGAGGCTTGAGCTCCATGAATGCACCCGGCAGAGGGGGCAACTTACCTATATGCCCACGGAGGGCGACTGGCAGCTTGGAGGGGCGCCCGCTGAGGGCGGCTTGGAGTGCGCCCGGAAAAGGGGTAGCTTATAGGTGCGCCCATGGGGGGCGGCCTACAGGTGTGCCCGCGGAGGGCGGCTTGGAAGTGCGCTCGGCAAAGGGGCGGCTTGGAAGTGCGCCTGCGGAGGGTGGCTTACAGGTGCGCTCGACAGAGGGCGGCTTGGAGGTGCGCCCACCGAGGGGCGGCTTAGAGGTGCTCCCGCGAAGGGGGCTGACAGTGCGCCGCGGAGGCGACTTACGAGTGTGCGCCGCGGAGGGCACCTTATAGTGGGCCGCAGGCGCTTATAGGTGCGCCGCGAAGGGGCGGCTTGGAGTGCGCCGGCGAGAGGCGGCTTACAGTGCGCCCGAGGCGGGCGGAGTGCGCCGCGGAGGGCGGCTTGGAGTGTGCCGGCAAAGGGCGACTTATAGGTGCTCCGCGCGGGGCGGCAGGTGCACCCGGTAGAGGGGCGACTTATAGGTGCGCCCGTGGAGGGCAGCTTGGAAGTGCACCCAGAAGGGCGGCTTCTACAGTGCGCCGCGGGGGCGGCTACAGTGCGCGCCCTACAGAGGGGCGGGCTTCTGATTGTACCGTGGAGGGTGACTTTAAGAAGAAGGACTAAATGGTACTAATGAGTAAACATTCTTGTTACCTGAGTGGAGGGTCAACTCTTGGACTGCGAGCTCCTGGCTATGGGATGGAGGGATCGTGACTCAAAGATGAAGGGTTGAAGGCCTCCTAGTTGGCGGAGGGCTGAGGGCCTCCGGACGGGCAGAGGGCTGATGGCCTCCGGACGGGCGGAGGGCTGAGGGCCTCCTGGTGGCGGAGGGCCGAAGGCCTCTATGCCTCCTGGATGGAGGGCTAAGGGCCTCCGGATTGTAGGAGGGCCCTGGGCCTACGTGCCTCCTGGAAGAAGGAGAGCTCCGTGCCTCCTGGATGGAGGACTAAGGGCCTCTGGACAGTAGGAGGGCCGAGGGCCTCGTGGCGGCGGAGGGCGGAGGGCCTCCGGACTGCCGGAGGGCCCAGGGCCTCCTGGCGGCAAAGGGTTGAGGGCCTCGGACGGGCGGAGAGCCAACGGGCCTCCTGGATGAGAGGAGAGTCGAGGATCTCCTAGCCGCCAGCTTGCTCTCATTGGAGATCGGCTAGTAACGGCTATACCATTCTCCGAGCCATATGGAGCTTTTTCGAGCTTCTCCCACTTGTCCCTCAATACTTGAGAATGCTTGCTTTTATAGTGGAGTTTGCAGATATATTGTTTCTCAAAAAGCAATGTGGGACTTTTAATTTGATGTTGGATTGTGGGCTTGCTGCGGGCCTGGCCCATTGGCCCAAGGTTATTGGACCCATCAATTTCTAATATTTTAATCCCAGTATAAACTTAATTTCACAGTTATATTTTAAATTAATAAATTCTAATGTACTAAAATTCATATTATTTAAATATATAATGATTTATTTGATTAATTAGACATATAATTAAACTAACTCAATCAAACATATTAATTACTCTAAACTAAATTCAATAGTCAAAACATCCAAGCTCATACTATTAATTCAAATTAATCGTTCATGTATCTAAGCCCAATTTAATAGTTCAAATACTCTTGGCTCATATTATGAGCCCAGTTATAAGATTCTAGATAAAAAATAATTACTAAAATAGTCAACTAATTATTAAAATTAATTAGACAATTTATTTTTATAAAATGATAAATTTAAAAATATTTGAGATATTATAATCTACCCCCTTAATAGATTTTTGTCCTCGAAAATTAACACATCCATGGACATTTTTTGTGTAAATTTTTTCTCCAATTCTTACATATTTTTCACGGTTCATCAAATTTCTGACTACAATAAATCCTGACAAAATTTTTTTATAGATAATTTTTATATACTGCTTCAAATAATTTATCTAAAATATTACTATCCTATGTCAGCAACTTAGGATAATTAATTATATGTCAATCCTCAATGCATCAAATTTTCTACTATTTACCTTTATGTCATCAGCAATGGATGCTTAATTCTTGTTGCTAGTCATTGTACTTTATTTATTTATTTATTTATTATTATTTTGATATGAAAATGCCATGATAATTTCATATATTCATAGTGTAGAAATTTGTTGTCATGATCATAAGCATTAATGGTCCAATGAGTGACGTTAGAGAAAATTTATCCCGATATCCAAAGAAATAGGTTTAACCAAGAAAATCAAGGCAATATACTTGAAACTGAAGGAAAGGTTATATAAGGAATTATAGGTAGATATTGTGGTAAATACAACAGAAGACTGAGCGATATTGAAGAAGAACGTCAAAACTTATAATCTTTAGCCTAGTGCATGAAGCATTAAAATAATTCATCAATATATCTTAGGGCAATAGCTAATATTGATAACAAGCTTAACAACAAGGATAATAGAGAGACAAAGTCTATGAAGTACTCGTCAGAAGGGAATATCTAGGACTACAATAATGAGGGTAAGTGGGAAGAGAGAACCAAGGAATCCCAAGTTCGGTTTTTGATATTTCAACCATATAATACAAAGGGGGGTATAATCGGAGAAAATCTGACCGAATTTAGGAAATTAAAAGAGTTCTTACGACTACGTTTAAGCCTGTAGATATTACATGTACGGAGAAAAACATGAGTTCAGATAATACATATGAAAGTATCAAAGTGTGGAAACGACACAATATAGAAAGAAATGAGGTTGTAGTTCAATAGGCTTCCAAAATTGGATGAATAGGATAGTGAGTTGGGTGGCGTCTTGTAGAACCACTTCAAAATAAAAAAGAACCCAAAAATCTATCCTCAATCAAAGAAGCGATAAAAGAATTCATAGCTGAGATTTAATCTCATTACGAGGGACAGATAAAAGAATGGTGGTGCCTCCAATGGCAAGTGCCAAGGGAGATTTGGACTATCTAATTTTCTTTTGTTTTAAAAGTTAATGATCCTAAATTTCATGTCAATCCTGCGAGACAACTGTGTCCCTATAATTATTCTTCAAGTCCACAACACTGGTTGTTTGTTCTTAATTGCCACTTTGTAAAATTCTCAGGAATTACTGCAAGGCCAAATGAAATTGCCATACTACTTTATTTATAAATCTTGATACTTCACAATAGATTGGTAAACTTGATGACGATTAAATACGATTACCTTTGCAATTGTAGCTTTATCTTCTTGTGTTCCACTAATTCCATTCGGTATTAGGAGTCTGAGATGATTCTCCAAGTTAGCTTAATAGAAAGTCAATCTCTCGTATGCTATTTGTAATAGCAATAAGCCCATAGCATATTTGAAAATTTTGAGGTAATAATGTCTTTGATTAATGATTTATCCCACTCCATCATTGTTGCAATTGTTCTGCATTATCTACAATTATGCTGAACAGATGGCTTGTGTGCAATGCTTCAATAGTCGGGACGTTTCGACTCCCCCCAACTGTCACTTCCGGCCCTCTATTTATAGAGAAGGATAATATTTTTTTCTCCCTTTTTTGTTTTTTTTTCTTTTTTCTTCTGCCATTTCTGCTCCTCACCGCTGCCCTGCTTTGCCTCTTACTCTGCTTCTTCTTTCAGCTCTCTGCTCTTAGCCGCCTGCTCTTCATTCTTCTATTTTTTTTTCCATTTGTGGCAGTGTACGGCCACCCCCCCTTTTTTTCATTTTTTTTGGTTTTTTATATATATTTATATATATATGTATATTTTTTTCTTTTTCTTTCTTTATAAATATATATTTATTTTAACCATTCAAAAATGTGACTATATTCCTCTTCTCTATATTTCTTCGATCGGCTGCGTCAATTGACAAAATAAATGCTTCGATGGTCAACTTACATACTTTATTCCAAAAAAATTTTTGTTTGAGGAATAAAACCTACATAATTAAAATATAAAATTTAATTACGTAATTTAAATAAAAAATTATAATAAAATTACAATAACTAAATAAAAATAAAAATATAAAATTCAGTGTTCATCACACCCCCACCCCATTCATTGCTAGTCCCTTAACGATATGGAAAAATCAAAATAGATGAACACTATGTACCACTTTCGTTGGTCTCACGGTTGCATTTAGCGAATGTAACAAGTATTTAAACCCCTAAGGGACCCTAGTGGACAAGTTGAGTCTCGTGAGGGTTTTCAGTGCTGATACCCACAAATATTCATGAGTATCTTAAAATATATGTCAATTATACTAATGTTAAAAGAATTAATTTGATGAATATAAATATTAAAAATTATAAATTTAGTCGTCTTAAATCTATCATTGAGAGAGTTTAAGTGTGTATTTTCTTATTTCACTTTGACCATTAAGAGCAAATATACATGTATTACCTTTGTAACTTTGACTTCAAAATCTTAACAGATATGCACTCATGAAGAAAATAGAACTCATATGTTGCAATGAAGAGTTGCTTAAATAGGAGTAAGTGTGATGGACCAATCAAATTATGCAACTCTTATATTAAATGATGCAATTTAGAGGAGATTTGAAGATATAAATAAGAATAACCTTAATTTATATTTATGAGTTATGTTCACCATGGTCATTTCAGGTCTTCGCCTGTTATAATAGGGTTGAGGGTTTATAGTTACAAGAAAGTGATAAGGATTTTTTAAAAAAATGCCTTAGATAACAAAAACTTATCCTCTCTTTCTAATATAAATATCACCCCTCTTTCTTTTGTTTTTTTTTTTCTCTATTTTTTTTCAAAAATCATACAAAAAAATTAAATATCAATTTACACATTTCTTCCCTTCTTATTTTTCTTTGTTTTTTCTTTTTTTTGACTTTTATATCTATATATTTTTTCACTAAGAAGAATACAGAAAATGAAAAATATAATTCCACAATCAATTTTTTTTTAAAAAAAATTTTGTGGAAGCTCTTTTTGTTTTTGTTCTTTTTTTTTTTTTTTGGAGGAATACAGAAAGAAAGAAAAAAAAATTAACTTTTCCCTCATTTTTTTATTTTTCTTTTTTTTTTTATCTTTCTTATCCAACTCTCTCAATTATTTTTGTATCATAAGGCATTTGGGTAGGATAAGTGTTTAATATGTTTAGGTCAATTTTTAGATATTGGTAAACCACAAAAAATATAATCGCAAACTTAAAGTCTGCACATAATAGGCTCGAATTGGGTTTCAAGTGGTAATTAAAAAAGAACAAAATAAACTTAGGCTCAAGAAGTCAAAAATGTGCCGTTAAAGTCATCCACATGGTGAATAGCAATAACCCATTTGCATAAATTTAGTAATTCTGATTTACCAACGATTATTTTCCAAAAATAAGATGAAATTGTCAGCTTTTGTAGAACCGATAATGTTCATAGAATTGAGTATCAAATATCCTCTTAATTAAAGAATGGCTCAAAGGCAAATGGATATTAAGTCTTCACTGTATTAAGGTGATACATGATATTCAGACAAAATAAGTAAAAATGAAATTTATATGCATTAAGTTCTCTCAAAATAATAGCATTAGACAACTTAATCATAAAATGTAAAAGGCCAATATTCAAATCCTATTAATCACAAAATTAGTATTCAAGACATAGTTTACAAGATTGTTTATGATGATGATTTTTTTCAATTTTAAATTTTTTTTAAAATAGTTTTTTTTTAGAAAAAGAAAGAAAAAGATTGAGAAGAAAGGAATACATCTATGTACTTCAAGTATCATCAAACCCATATCTGAATGCAAAAGGAAGTGTAATAAATTGGAGTATACCCGCATCGACCAATTAATCAGCTTAGAGTGTCTAATAAAGACCAACTAAAATTCATCCATTTGATATGCCTTCATACAAAATGATCATTAAATAACAAAAACTGTACGAAAGGAAAAATAATAAACTAATTTTTTTATATATATTTTTTTATTCTAACGGTGGAGGATCTTTCAAATTAATGGATTCCCTATCACAATTGAAGGATTCAAAGAAAGGTTTTAAATGGTGCCCATTGACTTTAAAACGGTTACCATGCTTAGGATTTTCAATTTCAATAGCACCATGTTTTGAAATGGCGGTTACGGTATAAGGTCCTATCCATCGTAACTTTAGTTTCCCTGGGAACAAATGTAAGCGTGAGTTGTATAATAAAACTTTCTGTCCAAGGTGAAATGCCTTTCGAGTTATGTGTTTGTCATGCAAATTTTTTATTTTAGATTTAGCAATTTTAGCATTTTCAAAAGCATCGTTTCTAAGCTCTTCAAGTTCACAAAATTTCAACTTCCTGTGAGTCCCGACATCATCAATATTTTCATTAAATTGTCTAATAGCCCAATATGCTTTATGTTCCATTTCAACCTGGAGATGGCTTTCCATAGACTAGCCTGTAAGGCAACATTCCCAAAATTGTCTTATAAGCTGTGCGATAAACCCATAATGCATCAATAAGTTTTAAAGACCAATCTTTTCTATTAAGATTAACAGTCTTTTCTAAAATTTACTTTATCTCTCTATTGGCCAATTATACTTGTCCACTGGTTTGAGGATGATAAGGGGTGGCTATTTTATGTACAATGCCATATTTGTTCATTAAAGTTGTGAACGGTTTGTTGGAAAAAAATTTACCCCATCACTAATGATCGCACGTGGCATACCGAACCGGGATAAAATATTCTCTTTAAGAAATTTTATCACTATTCAGTGATCATTGTTATGCGTAGCGATGGCCTCATCCCAATTGGACACATAGTCTACTGCCAATAAAATATACTTGTATCCAAAAGAACTAGGAAAAGGTCCCATAAAATCAATCCCCCAACAATCAAAAATCTCTAAGAATAGGGAATAGTGGCATCATGTTTTTTTTAGTAAGGCTCCCTAATCTCTGACATCGACCACAGGTAGTGCAATAAATGTGAACATCTCAAAAAATGATAGGCCAATAAAATCCACATTGTAAAATCTTTACAATCGTTTTCCTTGATGAAAAGTGACCACCACATTCCGAGGAGTAACAGTAGGCAATGATATTCTAAATTTCATCATCCGGAATACAATAATGTACAATCTGATCCGAACAATACTTAAACAAGTATGTCTCGTTCCAAAAGTATGTTCTCACATTTCAAAAATATTTTTACCTATCTGTCTAGTGCCAATTATCCAAAATTTTACCTATTGCAAAATAATTTGAAATATCTGCATACTAGGGTAACTAACTTCGCTCAGAAAAATTAAAAAGGAGCAAGTGTTCATCAGGAAAATACTCTTTTATGGGGCGGTCATCCTTCAATTGGTTATTAGGAGTAAGTCTAGACAAATGATCAGCAACAACATTTTCTGCTCCCTTCTTGTCTCGAATTTCCAAATAAAATTCTTGGAGAAGAAGGATGCATCTGATCCGTCAAGGTTTTGCATCTTTTTTGGTTAACAAGTACTTCAAAGCTGCATGATCAGTATAAATTATAACAAGTGAGCCAATCAAATATGATCTAAACTTATCAAGTACAAAAACTACAGCAAGAAGATCCTTTTCAGTAGTAGTATAATTAATTTGTGCATCGGTGAGGGTCTTGCTCGCATAGTATAGGACATGTGGTCTCCTATCTTTTCATTGGCCTAGCACCGCCCCTACCGCATAATCACTAGCGTCGCACATGAGTTCAAAAGGTAATGACCAATTAGGTGCTTTCATGATGAGTGCAGTGGTCAAAGATTCTTTAAGCTTATCAAAAGCATTTTGACACTCAGGCGTCCACTCAAAAGGAATATCATGCAATAGCAAACGACAAAGGGGTCGAGCAATTGTGCTAAAATATTTAATAAAATGCGTGTAAAATCCTGCATGTCCTAAAAATGAACGAATGTCTCTGATTGTTTTTTGGATTGGGAGATTATTTATTAATTCAACTTTATCTTTATCCACTTCAATTCCTTTAGAAGAGACAACATTTCCCAACACTATACCCTAAGTGACCATGAACTGACATTTTTTTCAATTTAGAACAAAATTATTTTCTTCACACCGCTCCAAAACTTTTTCTAAGTGCTCTAGACACATCTCAAAGGTATCTCCATAAACTGAAAAGTCATCCATGAAGATCTTAAGAGACTGCTCAACCATGTCACTAAATATACTCATCATACATATTTGAAATGTGGCTAGAGCATTACATAGTCCAAATGGCATTTGTTTATATGCAAATGTAGCAAAGGGACAAGTGAACGTGGTCTTCTCTTGATTATCAAGGGCTAACTCTATCTGATTATATCCTGAATACCCATTGAGAAAACAATAAAAAGCCATCTCTGCCACTCCTTCTACAACTTGATCAAGGAATGGGAGTGAAAAATGGTCATTCCTAGTTACCGCATTTAGTTTTCGATAATCAACACACATACGTCATCCAGTTTGAATTCTAGTTGGCACAAGTTTATTTTTTTTTATTTTTTATGAAAGTAACTCCAAACTTTTTAGGGACAACTTGTGTTGGACTAACCCATTTTAAATCAAAAATAGGATAAATGATTCCAGCATCAAGCAATTTCAACACTTCTCCTTTCACTAGTTCCTTCATATTGGGATTCAATCTTCGTTATATTTGTCATACTGGTTTCACATTTTCTTCAAAATAAATTCGATGTGTGCAAACCAAGGGACTATTGCCTCGAAGATCAGCTATAGACAAACCAATGGCATGCTTGTGTCTAGTAAGCACCATTAACAATTGACTCTCCTGATCTGTAGTGAGGGTAGATGAAATCACAATTGGATATATTTCGTCCTCACCTAAGAATGCATATTTTAAAAATTCTAGTAATGGCTTCCACTTAGGTTTTGGTACTTTCAGTGATGCTCGCTCAAATTTGGAAGTCAAAGGCTCTAACGGCTCAAAAGATGGGGGCCGGTGGCCCACTATCAATATTGGTTCCATCCTATATTGGGTGATTTCATCGCATTCTTCCTTATCTTCAAAATCAATTATTGCCATTAATTCACGACAAAGGGACATTTCCAATGAATTTTCATCAATGTCTTTCAATTAGAGTATCAATAAAATCAACATCCCTTTTGTAATCATGCTCAATTGGTTGTTTCATATTAAAAATGTTCATTTCAACAGTCATATTTTCAAAAGATAATTTCATGAGACCATTTCTACAATTAATTAATGTATTAGAAGTTGCAATAAACAGTCTCCCAAGTATGACTGGTATGTGTGCACTAGGGCTAACAACAGGTTGAGTTTCTAAAACTAGAAGGTCTACTAGGAAGTAGAACTGGTCTACTTTGACTAAGACATCTACCACCACCCCCTTAGGGACTTTAATAGATCTATCAGCTAACTGGAGTGTAATTCCCGTGGGTTTGAGTTCACCTAAATCTAGTTGCTGATGGACTATATATCGTAACAGATTGACACTAGCCCCCAAGTCAAGCAATGCTTGCTCAAATTGATGATTACCAATGATACATGAAATCGTGGGACTCCCTAGATCTTTGTACTTGGGTGGCGTCTTAAATTGTAGGATAGAACTTACCTATTCCGTCAAAAAGGCTCTTTCCTTGACATTTAACCTTCTCTTCACTGTGCACAAATCCTTTAAAAATTTAGCATATGAAGGAATCTGTTTAATAGCATCAAGAATGAGAATATTAATCTTGACTTGCTTAAAAACCTCATAAATTTAAGAGTTCAACATTTCGTTCTTGGGTTTTTTAAGCCGATGAGGAAATGGTGCATTCGGAATATATTCCCTTTCTTTCTCCTTTATTTCAAAAATTCACCACTAGGTTCTACCACATTATTTTTGTCCGACAATGTCTATTCGCGTTCTACTTGGACTTAATCATCTCTAGGAGTTTCATGAGTTATGTTTTTCTCAAATTTAGGGCTACTCCTAAGTGTGGAAATGGCTTGGATCTGTTCATTATTCGACTTGCCATTTGAAGCCTCCCCCATTTGAAGTTGGGTTTTTGGGTTAGGTCTAGGTTGTGCAGGAAATTTACCATTTTCCTGAAAACTCAAAGCTTGAGTCAATTGAGTGATATTGTTAAGAATATCATCTAATACTCTAGCGTGCTAAGCATTGATATTCACTTGTTGTGCATTCACTCCACTTTGTTGCTGCATGAATTGTTGTAATGTGTCCTCAAGTGTTCCGTTGTGTAGAGGTTGATAAGTGCGTTGTGGTGGTAAAAGTGGCGGGCCTTGAAATTGTGTAGGGGTGGAGGGGCTCTCATTTTTCCAGCTAAAATTTGGGTGATTCGTCCACCTTGGGTTGTAGGTTTTCGAAAATGGATTGCCTCCTTGAGTATGACCCTAAAATAGTTTTTAAAAATTTGATATTACATTTGCTGGTTCTTGAAGGGTTTTCTTTAAGAATAGGCAAGGTAGGACAATCTACAGACTTGTGTGATAGACTATCACAGGCACAACAAATGGCAGACTTTTCATTAGATACAAGGTAAACTTTCTTTGTTTCTAATGCTTCCAATTTTCTTATGATAGCGGTAAGTCTAGTATTGATGTCATCCGAATCTTTTAAATAAAATTTTCCATTGGACTCATTAAAAGACTTCGGTTCACAATTGGGTAGACAAGTTGAATCCCAATTCTGAGCATTTTCTGCTAGACTCTCAAAATATTCATAGATTTCATTGAGATCCTTATTGAAGAATTCCCCATTGCACATCATTTCAACAAATTGACGCATTTGAAGAATCAATGATTCATAAAAAACTAATAATATGCCATACCTCGAATCCATGATGTGGGCAAGCATTGAGCAGGTCCTTGTTTCTCGCCCAACATTGATAAAATATTTCATTGGATTTCTAAGAAAAACCCATGATTTGTGTTAGAGATATTTGTCTAATTGGCATATTCCGTGACCATATGTATTATTATATTAATGTCGGGTTGTGGGTTGTCGGGTTAAAGTCCGTTCAGTCCATCCTTCACGCGCTCGAGCCCGTCCAAAGTCGGCCCGCTCGCCTGGAGCCCGCTGGCTGCTCGAGCGCATAAACCAGAATGGGGGCCGCTCGATTCATGCTCGATAGCCGCTCGAGCCGATAAACCAGAATGCCGCCCGCTCGCTGCTCGCCCTCCAGCCACTCGAGCGCCCGCTGGGTTTCTGCCGAAACCCTACGGCCGCTCGAGCGGTGGCCCAACGGGCAGAATTTTTGAACGCGTTTTTGGCTCCACTATAAATTCATACCTTCTTTTCTTCAAACCCTAAGCACGCCACAACCTCTCTGAAAATCCGGTGCAGCCATTAAGGCTTGAGAAGAAAGCTTTACATGCTTCAATTGTTTTAGCTTCTCTTGAGAAATCCAAAAGACATTACTTTGAGCTTCATAATCTAAAGAGGTTTCTCACTATTTTTTCTCTCTTTTTCCATTCAAACCTTCATCCTTCTACCCACGTTTGGAGACGTTGGTTCGTGAAGAAGGAGACTCGTTCGTGATTGGAAATTCAAGTGGTTCGAGGAAGATTGACGTGAAGACCGGGAAGGAGTCGGTTCCGTTGCATGAAAATCCAAGGAGTTCCTTGGTAGGGATCACGTGACGGGAGTAAGTCGGCTAGGTTAGCGCGTCATTACCACCCGATCCGTAAGTTGATTTTCATAGTGCATTGCTTCCCGGCCGTTGAAGCCCGGAGTTTTTTCGATACCGTGGGTATCGAATTTCACTCGTCACCAAAAAATCGCGCCTTTATTATTATTGCTCATTGTTGTTAATATTGTGCATGCTTATTAGTTCCGTTTACATCTAGAGTTAAATATCCCTTACGTGTATCGGATATTTAATTTATTATTTATTGTTGCTTCCGCTATATTTTTAACGGGGTCGAAACACGTTAGCACGAAACGTGCTTTTTCAATTGGTATCAGAGACTTACCCCGATCTGCGACCCCCGATCTAGATGTACACGAGTGGATCACTCTCCGTTCCTCCCTACTTTGATGGGAGTAACTATGCCTATTGGAAGGTCCGAATGAGAGCCTTCCTTAAATCTCTAGATGAACGTGTTTGGGCACGTACCTAAGTTGGGTGGACTCCACCCACTAGTTCCTCGGACAACGAACCAAAAGCCCTATCTTCATGGACCAAAGAGGAACTTGATGCATGTAATTGGAATAGTAAGGGGTTACATGCTATTTTCATGGCTGTGTCTCCCGATGAGTTTAAACGAATTTCAATGTGTGAGACCTCTAAAGATACTTGGGACATTCTTGAAATTACTCACGAAGGCACGAAACTAGTGAAAAATTTAAAATTATAAATGCTCACCACTAGATTCGAGGAAATAAAAATGAAAGATGATGAGACCTTCGATGAGTTCTATGCTCAATTGAATGATATTGTCAATTCTACATTTAATTTAGGAGAACGAATCCCGAAAAATAGGATTGTTAGAAAAGTTCTTCGATCTTTGCCTGAACGCTTTAGACCTAAAGTTACTGCCATTGAAGAAACCAAAGATTTAGATAAATTGAAAATAGAAGAACTTGTAGGCTCCCTACAAACTTATGAGCTCACATTGCCTCAATCAAAGAAACAAAAATCTATTGCTCTAAAATCAAGTAGGGAAGAGCGAAAACGGGACTCCGATGAAGAATCATGTAGCGATGACGATTTTTCATTATTTGTTAAGAATTTTAAAAAATTCTTAAAGAAAAATAATTCTCCATCAGAAAAATTGGATGTGGACTTAAAACGATCACATAAATTTGAGAAGAAAGACCGACGTGAGAGTAAGGACTCCAAATCGAAAACTATCCAAGGGGTCCAATGTCATGAGTGTAAAGGCTTTGGCCATTATCGGGCTGAATGCCCAAACCTTAAACGCCAATAAGGTCAAGCCTTTAAAGCTAATGTGACCCTAAGCGATGACGAAGAAGAAGAGGGTGAAACATGTTCTAAAAATGGGCCGGTCAAGTACATGGCCTTTATGACCTCAATGTGTGACATTTCTATAGAGAACATTAATCGATCTGATGATTCTGAGGCCGAATCAGAAGCTGAATTTGATGGCCTTCAAGAAGCTTATGATAAATTATTTAGGGAATGTTTGAAAGTTAAGAAATTAAATAGAACCCTAAATAATAGGATCATTGATTTGGAAAAAGAAAAAATATCTCTACAATCCAAGGTTGATTCTAAACTCCAAGAATTTGAGAATTTAAAAATCTCATCTTCTAAACAAATAACAACTCTAGAATCTGAACTTGAGGCCTCTCGAAAAGATTTGAAACAATTCTCAAATGGGTCTACAAAATTAGATCATATGCTCGGGTTGGGAAAAATTGGTGGAAATAAACAGGGTTTGGGGTATGTTGCGAACTTTGTACAACCGATGTGGAACCTAAACTGTGTTTATTCCCGCCACGAAAATTTCACATAATCATGCCCACACACCCAAAGTCATCAAGGCCGTGCCTCAACGTGTGAATAATGATTTGGCCCATCTAATCTAGGTAATCACAAGGCCATGAACAATTCTTCCATCCCTAAGTTTGTGCCTACTGTCATGCATGTGGGAAAGTTGGTCACATTCGCCCAAGGTGCTACACCATGAATCCTTTGCACAACCAAAACTAGGGCTTAACGTGAATAAACTTGTTGATCACCTTCAACATTTGGATGCACTGAAGTTAAGCTTGAATACAATAGTGCATTCTGAGACAAGTTTGGGTTAAGAAAAGTGAGCTACATTACCCCTTGGCCATTCGTGACAAAAAGGGGGAGATAAATTTTTGATGCACTTTGATAGGGGGAGCTTAGGGGAGACGGAGCGAAGCCTGCTTATTTTGGGGGTATTTTTGTTTTTTTTTTATGTCATTTCAGTTTATTATTTTCGTTAGGGGGAGTATTGATTATTTTCGTTAGGGGGAGGATTGGTGTATGTTATATTATTGTATGTTCTCATGCCAATGTACGATGCATGCCGTTAAATTGTTATTATCTTTTGTCTTGTTGGTACTAACCTTACTTGATCGGGACACTAAAGTATACGGGATGTCACCGCAAGTCTTCATCGTGATCACCTCGTGACTCTCATATAGCTATTTCCATTGTTTTATGTATCTCTTTTTGTATCACTAGGCGTAGGTTTTCATGTACGGGGTTCTATTTCGGTGATGTCGAACCCGTGATTCACTTGTATTTATTTATTTTACTTCGTTTTGTCACGAAATTGCCAAAGGGGAGATTGTTAGAGACATTTGTCTAATTGGCATATTCCGTGACCATATGTATTATTATATTGATGTCGGGTTGTGGGTTGTCGGGTTAAAGTCCGTTCCGCCTCCACCACGCCGAGCCCTCCAAAGTCCGAGCCCATCCAAGAGTCCGCCCGCTCGCGGAGCCCGCTTAGCCGCTCGAGCGCATAAACCAATGGGGCCGCTAGATTCATGCTCTCGATATCCGCTCGAGCCAATA
The DNA here is from genome assembly GCA_033239525.1 of Nepenthes gracilis. NCBI lineage: Eukaryota > Viridiplantae > Streptophyta > Magnoliopsida > Caryophyllales > Nepenthaceae > Nepenthes > Nepenthes gracilis. The sequence continues at coordinate 13,215,343 of BSYO01000007.1, forward strand.
AACCAGTATGCCGCCCGCTCGCTGCTCGCCCTCCAGCCGCTCGAGCGGCGGCCCAACGGGCAGAATTTTTGAACGCGTTTTTGGCTCCACTATAAATTCATACCTTCTTTTCTTCAAACCCTAAGCACGCCACAGCCTCTCTGAAAATCCGGTGCAGCCATTAAGGCTTGAGAAGAAAGCTTTACATGCTTCAATTGTTTTAGCTTCTCTTGAGAAATCCAAAAGACATTACTTTGAGCTTCATAATCTAAAGAGGTTTCTCACTATTTTTTCTTTCTCTTTTTCCATTCAAACCTTCATCCTTCTACCCATGTTTGGAGACGTTGGTTCGTGAAGAAGGAGACTCGTTCGTGATTGGAAATTCAAGTGGTTCGAGGGAAGATTGACGTGAAGACCGGAAGGAGTCGGTTCCGTTGCAGCAACCAAATCCAAGGAGTTCCTTGGTAGGGATCACGTGTCGGGAGTAAGTCGGCTAGGTTAGCGCTTCGTTACCACCCGGGCTGTAAGTTGATTTTCATAGTGCATTGCTTCCCTGGCCGTTGAAACCCGGAGTGTTTTTATCGATACCGTGGGTATCGAGTTTTCACTTCGTCACCAAAAAATTGGGTCTTTATTATTATTGCTCATTGTTGTTAATGTTGTGCATGCTTATTAGTTCCGTTTACATCTAGAGTTAAATATCTCTTACGTGTATCGGACATTTAATTTATTTATTTTTGCTTCCGTTATACTTTTAACGGAGTCGAAACACGTTAACACGAAACGTGCTTTTTCATTGGTATCCAGAGACTTACCCCGATCCGTGACCCCCGATCTAGATGTACACGAGTGGATCGCTCTCCGTTCCTCCCTTCTTTGATGGAAGTAACTATGCTTATTGGAAGGTCCAGATGAGAGCCTTCCTTAAATCTCTAGATGAACGTGTTTGGGCACGTACCCAAGTTGGGTGGACTCCACCCACTAGTTCCTCGGACAACGAACCAAAAGCCCTATCTTCATGGACCAAAGAGGAACTTGATGCATGTAATTGGAATAGTAAGGGGTTACATGCTATTTTCATGGCTGTGTCTCCCGATCAGTTTAAACGAATTTTAATGTGTGAGACCTCTAAAGATGCTTGGGACATTCTTGAAATTACTCACGAAGGCACGAAACTAGTAAAAAATTCAAAATTACAAATGCTCACCACTAGATTCGAAGAAATAAAAATGAAAGATGATGAGACCCTCGATGAGTTCTATGCTCAATTGAATGATATTGTCAATTCTACATTTAATTTAGAAGAACGAATCCCGAAAAATAGGATTGTTAGAAAAGTTCTTCGATCTTTGCCTGAACGCTTTAGACCTAAAGTTACTGCCATTGAAGAAAGCAAAAATTTAGATAAATTAAAAATAGAAGAACTTGTAGGCTCCCTACAAACTTATGAGCTCACATTGCCTCAATCAAAGAAACAAAAATCTATTGCCTTAAAATCTAGTTGGGAAGAGCGAAATCGGGACTCCGATGAAGAATCATGTAGCGATGATGATTTTTCATTATTTGTTAAGAATTTTAAAAAATTCTTAAAGAAAAATAATTCTTCATCAGAAAAATTGGATGTGGACTTAAAACGATCACATAAATTTGAGAAGAAAGACCGACGTGAGAGTAAGGACTCCAAATCGAAAACTTCCCAAGGAGTCCAATGCCATGAGTGTAAAAGTTTTGGTTACTATTGTTCTGAATGCCCAAACTTCAAACGACAACAAGGTCAAGCCTTGAAAGCTAATGTGACCTTAAGCGATGACGAAGAGGAAGAGGGTGAAAATTGTTTTGAAAATGGCCCTGTCAAATACATGGCATTTATGACTCAATGTGTGACAATTCTGTAGAGAATATTAATCAATCTGATGACTCTGAGGCCGAGTCAGAAGCTAAATTTGATGGCCTTCAAGAGGCATATGATAAGCTATTTAGGGAATGTTTGAAAGTAAAGAAATTAAATAGAACCCTAAACGGTAGGATCATAGATTTGGAAAAAGGAAACGTATCTCTACAATCCGAGTTAGATTCTAAATCTCAAGAAATTGAGAATCTGAAAATCTCATTTTCTAAGCAAATAACAACTCTAGAATCTGAACTTGAGGCCTCTTGAAAAGATTTGAAACAATTCTCAAATGGGTCTACAAAATTAGATCATATGCTCGGGTTGGGAAAAATTGGTGGAAATAAACAGGGTTTGGGATATGTTGCGAACTTTGTACAAACTGATGTGGAACCTAAAACTGTGTTTATTCCCGCCACGAAAATTTCACATAATCATGCCCACACACCCAAAGTCATCAAGGCCGTGCCTCAACGTGTGAATAACAGATTTGGCCCATCTAATCTAGGTAATCACAAGGCCATGAACAATCCTTCCATCCCTAAGTTTGTGCCTACCTGTCATGCATGTGGGAAAGTTGGTCACATTCGTCGAAGGTGCTACACCATGAATCCTTTGCACAACCAAAAACTAGGGCTTAACGTGAATAAACTTGTTGATCACCTTCAACATTTGGATGCACAAGTTAAAAGCTTGAATACAATAGTGCATTCAGTGAGACAAGTTTGGGTTAAGAAAAGTGAGCTTCATTACCCCTTGGCCATTCGTGACAAAAAGGGGGAGAAAAATTTTTGATGCACTTTGATAGGGGGAGCTTAGGGGAGACGGAGCGGAGCCTGCTTATTTTGGGGGCATTTTTGTTATTTTCATGTCATTTCAGTTTATTATTACTGTTAGAGGGAGTATTGATTATTTTTGTTAGGGGGAGGTTTGGTGTATGTTATATTATTGTATGTTCTCATGCCAATGTACCATGCATGCCGTTAAATTGTTATTATCTTTTGTCTTGTTGGTACTAACCTTGCTTGATCAGGACACTAAAGTATACAGGATGTCATCGCATCGCCTCAGCAGCTCTCGTATAGCCATTTACATTGTTTTATGTTTTTTTTGTATCACTAGGTGTAGGTTTTCATGTACACGGGTTTTATCTCGGTGGTGTCTGAACCCGTGATTCTCTTGTATTTCTTTATTTTATGAGTTTTGTCACGGAATTGCCAAAGGGGGAGATTGTTAGAGACATTTGTCTAATTGGCATATTCCGTGACCATATGTATTATTATATTGATGTCGGGTTGTGGGTTGTTGGGTTAAAGTCCGTTCGGTCCGCCCTCCACACGCTCGAGCCCGTCCAAAGTCCGCCCGCTCGCCTGGAGCCCGCTTGCTGCTCGAGCGCATAAACCAGAATGGGGACCGCTCGCTTCATGCTCGATATCCGCTCGAGCCAATAAACCAGTATGCCGCCCGCTCACTGCTCGCCCTCCAGCCGCTCGAGCCCCGCTCGAGCGGCGGCCCAACGGGTAGAATTTTTGAACGCGTTTTTGGCTCCACTATAAATTCATACCTTCTTTTCTTCAAACCCTAAGCACGCCACAGCCTCTCTGAAAATCCGGTGCAGCCATTAAGGCTTGAGAAGAAAGCTTTACATGCTTCAATTTGTTTTAGCTTCTCTTGAGAAATCCAAAAGACATTACTTTGAGCTTCATAATCTAAAGAGGTTTCTCATTATTTTTTCTTTCTCTTTTTCCATTCAAACCTTCATCCTTCCACCATTGTTGGAGACGTTGGTTCGTGAAGAAGGAGACTCATTCGTGATTGGAAATTCAAGTGGTTCGAGGGAAGATTGATGTGAAGACCGGAAGGAGTCCGGTTCCGTTGCCGCGGGCAAATCGAAGGAGTTCCTTGGTAGGGATCACGTGTCGGGAGTAAGTCGGCTAGGTTAGCGCGTTGTTACCACCCGGGCTGTAAGTTGATTTTCATAGTGCATTGCTTCCCGGCCGTTGAAGCTCGGAGTGTTTCTCGATACCGTGGGTATCGAGTTTTCACTCGTCACCAAAAATTGAGTCTTTATTATTATTGCTCATTGTTGTTAATATTGTGCATGCTTATTAGTTCCGTTTACATCTAGAGTTTAATATCCTTTACGTGTATCGGATATTTAATTTATTATTTATTGTTGCTTCCGCTATATTTTTAACGGGGTCGAAACACGTTAACACGAAACGTGCTTTTTCAATTTGTCTCTGTAAAGCTTGAGTCCGATGCGTGGGAAAATATTTTTTCAAAAATTCTTTTTGCATTTCTAACCATATGGGAATTAATCTTGGTTTAAGAGAACTTAACCACATTTTGGCTTTATCTTTAAGAGAAAATAGAAATAATCTCAAGCGAATTGTATCCTCAAAACAAGTAATATTTACAAAAGTGCCATAAACCTCTGCAAAGTCTCTTACATGTTGATAGGGATTTTCAGAATTCATTCTATGAAATTAAGGCAACAGTTGGATCATCCTGGGTTTAAAGTTGAAGTTCTGCTGATGCAAAGGTAACATGTTACAAGATGGAGTATTATGCCTTGTTGGATGCAAATAGTCACGAAGCGTCCGAAATTCACTCTCCTGTATCCTCGGGAGATCAGCGTTAATACTACATTCTTCTGCCATTCTTGCTTCTTATGACATAAAAGAATTTTTTTTTATTTTTAAATAAACGTTTTTTTTAGTGGTAGGTTATGAAATTAGTAATTGCAGAAAAATACAAACTCCCCGACAATGGCACCAAAAACTTGACCGACCTCAATAGGTTTGGTATTTTTAACCTCATAAGTATACGAGGGTCGGTGTAGTTTCTCCGGTAGTCGAGTATCGTATCCATAGGGAGTTGACTTTCTACGTAAAACTAATTTCATAACTATTTTATAATTAAAAGAAATATTAAAGAAAAATTAAATCATTAATTTGGTGATAATCAGAGCGGCCGTAATGATTGTGATACTGTCTTCAAGTTAACTAAAAGATACGAAATATTAAACAATAAAATCTAAAATTGCTAAAAATTAAAATACTTTTAGTGGTTGTGCCATCCCACAGTGATAGAAATTAAAGTACAAAAATATAAGAACAACAAAGCGGCGGTTGCAAAGCCATCTAAATCTCGGAATAAAAAAAAAAAAAGACAATAGACAAAGTGCAAGAACTAAGTAGCATAAATATAAAATTGCAAGAGCGGCGGTGGTAAAGCTATCCAAAGCTCAGAAAATAAATAAAATACAGAAAATTAAATAACAGAAAAAATAAAATTGCTAGATGTTAGATGTTAGACGCTAGACGTTAGATGATTGCAATAGTTAGTCGTAACATATTGATTCTCACAGTACAACGAAATGTAAAATTACGAGGTTCCAATATCAATTTAAAACTAAACCAACCGAAAAATAAACAACACAAATTGGTGGAGCCGAGCTGATTCGAAATTAAACTTCATATTACGCTAAGTTTCACCAATGTAATAGGATAAATTTGAACTAGATTTACTAAACTAAAACACTAAAAATAATAATAATAATAATAAACTAAAAAATAATAATAAAACAAAGAAAACAAAACCCCCTTGCTTCCTCTCTCTCTCTCTCTCTTTCCACTCACTCATCTTCCTCCAACTCTCCTCCCCCAAAACCCTCTCTCCCTCACCTTGCTACACCTCCTATGCCGCCTCCCTTGCGCCTCTGCTCTCTGTTTTCCCTAAACCCTTTTTTTTTTTTTTTGGAACAAAAATCAAAATCAGTTGTGAGATCTGAGCTTGGGGGCTCAGACGAGGAAGAACAAAGAAGAGTAACGAAGAAATGGACGGCGCACGAATGAGATTTCTATTCAGATTGGATCGTCGATTTTGATTTCAACTGTTGACTAAAATTACATCTTCAAACTAAATAAAATGCTTGTACAAACCCTACTCTCATATCCCTCCCTCTCTGCTTCACACCTCTAGCTTAAATCCCTCCTTCCACTATTCACCGAACACAACTCTCGCGATCGGGCTAAGGCAGAGGCGCTACTCACCCCCAACTCCTCGCCTTTCGACTCCTCCCAACTCTCACTTCTGGCCCTCTATTTATAGAGAAGGATAATTTTTTTTCTCCCTTTTTTGTTTGTTTCTTCTGCCATTTCTGCTCCTCGCCGCTGCTCTACTTTGCCTCCTGCTCTGCTTCTTCTTTCGGCACTCTGCTCTTAGCCACCTGCACTTCATTCTTCTGTTTTTTTTTTCATTTTTTTTCATTTGTGGTAGCGTACTGCCACCCCCTTTTTTCATTTTTTTATTATATATATATATATATATATATGGATGTATATTTTATTTCTTTTTCTTTCTTTATAAATATATATTTATTTTAATCATTCAAAAATTTAACTATGTTCCTCTTCTCCGTATTTCTTCGATCGGGTGCATCTACTGACAAAATAAAGGCCTCGATGGTCAATTTGCATACTTTATTTCAAAAAAATTTTTATTTGAGGAATAAAACCTGCATAATTAAAACGTAAAATTTAATTACGTAATTTAAATAAAAAATTATAATAAAATTACAATAATTAAATGAGAATAAAAATACAAAATTCAGTGTCCATCACTTTATATCCTCATTAGTTCGTCGGTATGTCTTTCAACTGACATCTTCTTAAAATACATAACCCATGTTGAATACTTAGTGAACGAATACCAAAATATCCATATCATGTAAACAAATCTCACCAATCCTCAAATTACAGCCAAATTGGAAATTTCAATTATAGAAATCACCCAAAAATTTATACAGCCCTAGGTAATTACCCAAAGCCCCAAACTCAAACACTTAGCAATCTTAGGATCTCGTTGGCACACCGATAAGCCAACTGATTATATCCAAATGTGTTATCCATAATCACAATAGGTGGGTCATCCTAATCATCTTGAAACAAAATCATGAGGACTCTTCATTCCATGATTTTATATCCTTAATACTTCAGATATAATTCTCTAATCAATTATATGGCCATACTTCTCCATCATTTCTGATCTAACTTCTTTCCCAAAATTCTCTAATCAAATTTAGTTAAGATTCGACATAAATCTCAAATCACAAGTAAATCTTGAATGTATAACGCTTTCACATTTCGCGGGTATGTCCTCAAACTGACATCTTTCTAAATCCGAGAATTATCACAAGATCAGAAACCACAATTATAATAGTCTCTAAGAAGTTAACATCAATCTTAGCTTATTACTCAAATCTCAGAACTCAATTATTAGTAACTTTAAATCAGAATTCCTTACTTCAAAATTTTATAATTCCAATACTTCGAATATAAACATCTTATTGCCCCAACACTCTTTGCCAACATTATTCGCCCATACAAAGGTCCATTACTCTTAAAGATATTGGGGTTTATCCTTGAGATTCTTATACAGGCTTGTCCATTCACAACATCACATAATCATCTTTCCTTAGTGGTGCAACCATTTGTTTTCAAATATTACTAGACAAAAACAATCCTTGAAATTAATGCTCACAAATTCATCAGATGCTTTGACCCATGGGGGTAACACTAACTATGGGCATCCTCCTTTACCTACTTCAAGGTCGACCATCTACACGATATAACCCCAGAGTTTTCTCAAAATGCCTCATTTCGCATCTCATTTCTCCCTTGTGTCATATTTCTTAAATTCTCAAATTCGTGGGACAACTCCTACAATTCCTCGAGGTAAAGTCCTCAACAACAAATTTTGGCTATGGGCAAAACAATTCCAAATCACACGCTCCTTCCCCACTAAGGTCGAGGTAGGATCCTATTGCAGTGCGAAATTCACATAATTTCATCCTTTCTCAAAATATCGCATGCTATCGTAATTTATCGGACCCATCAGGAGTCAACCTAACAAAACGGCCAGTCGATGTACCCATAAGTTCTTGAGGATTACCTTCATCTATCTCATCCTTGTGAATACTAATCATCCCTAGGCCAAACACCTTGCGGCTCTACAATTCTTAGAAAATATTTGTTAGATCGTTTATTAGATTTGACTAATCCCAAAAGGTGTATATACCTTCACAACACCAATCAATTCTTTCTAAATGTCATCATTCAATATCCTCAAAATCGTATTAAGCCCAATCGACTTTGTCCCGAACTTACACTTCCCCAGTTGGGTATATAGTACAATTTCCTTTCTAAGTTAGGGTACTATCCTTAAACAAAACTAATCACACCTTAGGCTCCTAAAATTTCTTGAATAAAATCATCACAAACTTCATTCTACTTACCACAAAAGTCTTGGGGTAATTCTTAATAACATTGGATTTATACATCCCCGACGTTACACAAAGTCCTCAAATATCGAAATCGACCAGGTCACATCCCGAAACTATTAATTATCAACAATTAACTAAACCTTCTCTTTAAGAAATATCCCCAATTACTGTGTCAAGGGTTGGCATCAGACGATGGTCACATTAATTCGAGTAACTATATCTTACAGATCCAAAATATCGCAGACCTCAATGCTACTCATATAAAATCTATGGTCCTCCAATGACAAATTGTCTTAGAACAAGAAATATAATTTCAGAGTCCCAAACAATACACATATTAAGATATTAAGGATTTCGGGGATGTCGCTTTCCATCACGATAGACTTTACCTCGATACCGATGTTATCACCACGAAACCTCGATCCCAAGCCTCGGATTTCTTTTCTATCCAACCCGAGGAAACACAAGCTATTCCAAATCAAACGATTAGTCTACCCTCAAATAGATCCTACTCCCAATATCCCACTGAAACAAGACACTCATCCAAAGAGCTTCCAGGAACACATCTTTGGATTCACCATACCCAAATTGGCCCTTAGCTATACTGGTCTTGAGCCATCAATCCCACCTTATTCATCATACTTGATATATTAATCAAGCATCCCTTCTTAGCAAATTACCAACCCGAAAACCTCAACCCAAAGCCGATTAAACCTAAACCTCAAACTGAAATTAATTAACTTAAGCTTCAAATCGACATCGATCAATCTAAACACTAAATCGGCACCAATCAAAATTTTCACTTAAACAAATCTGACTACTTGGACCTCAACTAGGTACTATCGTATTCAGCATTGGTTCATCATGGATTAAATTCAAATCCTTAAGGTGCCTTCAATTTATTCTTCTCATCCTCACGGTTGACCAACACCCCGACAAAGGCCCTTGTCTAGAAGTCCTGTTACTTCCTATAACCATAAATATCACACAATTTTTAAGCTCAAAAAATTAGATTAGAGGGAGGGGTTAGGATCAATGCATTTTAAAATTAACTTCTTAAGACCAAAACATAAGCATTCCCTCTAATCCTAACTACTTCATCTCGCCTCAATATAGAACAAATTAACTCGAATCCTAAAACCTAAGTCGATCAGCCTAGGCCTACATTCAGTATCAACTAGTTTAAACACTAAATTCTAATTGAATTCAAACCTAACTCATACAAACTAGTATACCTCAGGCTATTCTAACTTAATTATCCGACACTTTAATCTATTTATTTGACCAGTCTTAACTGATCTTAAGCTTCCCCATACGATTCAAATGAAACCTAAGGTATCTCTTTTCTCTAATACCAATAGTGACAGAACAGATCCTTATCTTTTAAAGATCTTCCATCAATAAACAAACAAAACTAATATTCATAAAATCTACAGAAATTTTGCAAAGTTTTCTTTACGACTAGACTGAAACCAAAATTTATAACTTGTTTAAAATAACCTGAATTAAGCACACAATTAAACAAATATCACAATTCATCCTACAATACACAAACACAGGACCATAAACTGCCATATTATCCATGGCTCCAACACAATACTCCTAACTACTATATTGAATCTAAAGAGAGATGTCATCTAGGACCAAAACAAATCAAAATATTAAAACAGTACGGAAGCAACTGTAACCATACATTAATTATAATGAATCGAGCTTCCAAAACATGATAATTAGGAGAAAGATGGGCTCTGTAAGGGTACCAGTTCCCAAAATATAAAAAAAGATAAGTAATTAACTTAAAATAAGTGAATTAAGGTCTAGGGGTATGGGAAGAATCAGATCGAAAATCTCAAAGATCTGAAATTGGTAAATTGGGAACCGAAGTTGTAAGCCGAGAAATATTAATTTGTAAATAAGATTCCAGGATTTAAATTATGATAATCATGGCCTATTAATGTTATATAATCAAAATTAGATCCAAGAATGTGAAGAATTGGATTGGAAGGGTCAAAACGGGTCTTGGAGGGCAAAAATACGAAATAGGATTGCTGCAGGTTCGATGCGGGCTTGACCAGTGGCCGAGTAGAGCTCGAGCTCCAACGGGGCATGAAAAATAGAACCCCCCCACTCGAAGTGCACTCGAATGGCACCCAAGGCGCTACGTTGGTAGGACGATGCACTCGAGTGGTGCTCGATCACCGCTTGAGCGCCCGACTGCATATAAAAAGGCCGAGCGCAATTTTTGTATCATTTTTGATGATGTCCAGGCAGAGAGGAGAAGGAGAGAAGAGGGAAAAGAGAAGGAGAGGAAGAAATCCGTACAATCCACTCCAATCCGGGTAAAAATAATTGTAGACTGACCTCGGGCAAGTGTACTCCGGATATTATATACTGTTTTTACGGTGTTTTAATATCTCTACGACTATATTCATGCTCTAAAAGCATGTTTCTCCATGTTTTGCATAAATAAATCCTGTTTCTATTAATTAATCGGACAAATTTCATGTTTACATGTATGTACTACAAAATAAGGCATCTATTTCATGAAAATGCACGTGTTAAGTGTCCGTTTATCGTTCGATAATTCTGGCAAAACCCTAAGCACGAAATTGAAGGGATTTAACTATTTTTGTCCAAAATCACTCTTATATAAAAGCTAATCTGTACTGAAATAAAGCTCCTGGTGTAATCTGTTTCTGAAAATTTTACACAGACTTATACTGATAAATCACTGTAGATTTCTGAAGCAAAACTGAAGAGTTTTAAGCTAATACTGTATATTCTGAAGTGAAGCCGTAGGGTTTCAAACTGTTATAGTATATTCTAAAACTGACTAAAGAGTTATTGTGAAACTCTGACTAACTTCTAAAACTAAAAAGGGTTTTCAGTTAAGAAATATGAAGAAACTGTTTCTGATACTGTTAATTAGGACATAGGACTAATATACTGTCACGTGAGGCTCTCCGGCATGCCTTGGGACATTACGGTAGTAATCGATGATAACTCTGTCCATGGAGTTATACGTGGTCCGCCGTCCTTGGGGTGTTGTATAAGGAGGATACTATTCTGGATCCCATGGAAGGGATCGATTCCACGAGAAGGGATCTACTGTTACTGTTTTTAGCCTTAGATTGTGTGGAGTAAACACAATCTATCCTCGATTATTCAACCCCTTGGCTAGTAGGGTACGCTAGTTGGGTCCTTAAGATATTTAACTAAAGTTTCTGACGAAAGCAAATGAGATTTGGAACTGTTTTGTGAAACTGCTGCCTGATTAAATAGAATCATGCTATACTCATGTTTCCATGAACTGCTTCTATTCTTCTGATCTGATTTTAATGTGTTTTTCTATCCTAGGATGACTAATGTTTCCTAAGACCTGTTTATATGGAAATTATGTTTTTCCTCATGATTATTGTGCGTGCTTCTGTTCAACTATATTTATGTTATGATAATATTTCCGTATTATTAGCTTATCGCATTCATGCCTAAATTGTAACTGTAACTGCCTTACTGTATTTTGTTCTGGATGAGAGCATTATGTTCCGCATGTTTTAGTACCTTACTGGGTTTCGGCTCACTGTTTTATTTTTTTCCTCCAGATAAGGATATAGAGAAGACATTGGAGGACCATGTGTAGCTAGAGATTAGCAAGGAATGTTCTGAAACCTTGGTGATGTCTCAAAGATTTATCTTGAAGTATTTTGGGAGATCTAATAGTTCTGCATGTTCCATAGAATTCTTGTAAAGGAAATTATATATTAATAACTGTGATATGTTTTGTATTCTGATGGACCATAAATTATGCTTTTGTAGGTTTACATAGTTGCTTCCGCTATATATTTTTTGGTTTTCTGTACAGGTCCTAGATGGTATCTCTTATCTGAATTCTGGTATAGTTGATAGGATTGTTAAATTAAGGCCATGAATGGCACTTGTGGTCCTATGAATGCGTGTTGTAGAAAAACTGTGATATTGTGGATAGTTGTGTGCTTATACTGATCCTACTTTTGTACTATGGTCAAGATTTTAAGGTCTAGATATTATGTGTGCTCTGTTCTAATGTAAATAAGTAGGATTTATTTTGGATTTTTGCCCTATTTTAAATCAAACTCTGTCAAAATTTTTGTAGAATTTACTGATGAAAATTTATGATTTTTGTTCTGAATCTGTCTGACAGAGCGTCCTATGGGAATTAGGACCCATTTCGGCACAATTGGTATCAGAGAAAATGAGATGCCTTAGAAATGATCTGAATTATATACGGAAGCTTAGAAAATGATCCTGACTGACTGAATAGGTAGGAATAGACCTAGATTGAATAAGCTAGGTTAGGAAATCCTAAGTGTTCTAGCTTGCATAAGTCAGGATTGACTTGAGATAGGACTTAATGATTAGGCTGAATGATTAAATTATTTACGGTGGCCTCAACTCTAGGTTGATCAGTTTGAATCTTAGGCTTAAGTTTAAGGTAATCTAATCTAAGGCCAAGATGATTTATGATGAAAATAGATCGAGGCTTAGTGATTAAGCAGAATCGAAGTAGGTTGAAGGTTCAGGTAGAACTGTTTTGAGTTGAGTAAGGATGAAAGTGGTTGAGTTAATCAACCTTAGGATTAATGATAAGCGGAGCTTGATATATTGAAGAAAGTAATCAAGGTTCTTGATTGTCCAGGCAAAGTTCAACCAGCTAAGAAAGGGTAAGGCTGATAGTGGGTTTCTGAGTGTCACACCTCATTTCTTGGGATGTTTCTAGGAGTGATTGGTTTTAAAAAGGACCATTCTCTTTATTGAATATTTTTGAGTGGCCAAAAGGTGAAGCCAGTTAATGATGACTAGGAAATAAGTTTACATGTGTTCCAAATTTTAAAATAAAATCTGATGGTGTCAATCCCTGATGGACCCCCTTGTCTGAAGGGATTATGAATTTCGAAGTCCGGTTGGGATTTGTGAATAAATTGATCTTGATGGAGTATTAAGATGATCTGGATGGCAAATTGCCACACCAGAGCTGATAATTTTGAAAGGAATGATCTAAATTGTAATTAGGCTCACGTATCAGATAAGTTGTAGAAGAAGTGATGGAGCTAATATGCTGATGTTTGCAAGTCATGTAATAAGGGTGTGTACTAGGTGTATATGGCATATTAGGCCATATCTGAAAAGTCATTAGGTGGATACGAAAATTGGAGGAAACCATTAAAGAGAAGGTTTGCCTATCTTATTTTCCGACCGCTAAATAAAGTTACTGTTGAGATTGTGCCGAGATTGGCAATGATTATGAGGATTCGAATAGCATCGATGAAGATATTTGGCGAACTTTGAAAATGTAGTTAACTAAAGAATTTATGATTTAATGTTGGGAGTCCTTAAGATGGAGATATTCATAAGATAGGTAAAGGATAGCTATGAACCGGTTCCGCTATTGGAACAAGTATGGTTATGAAAATATAAAAGGAGAACCCCTGTGATTTTGTTTGAGGCTGATCGAACAGTAAGGCCTCGGGTTTTAGTCCGGGCTATTGTGAAAAATTGAGTGGTCCGACTGGAATGAATAAATCCGCAAGACTGTGAGACATTAAGTTACTAAATCTTAAGGTTTTGATGGTAATTAAGGACTGTGCTGAAATTTTGGAATGATTGTCTCAATAGTATTTTTCTGCCAGATAATATCTGAAATTTGTGGATTTTTACCTTTGTGATGTTAGCCCCTTCGAAATCTTCTTGGGTTATGTAGATCCTCTCAGGAATTGAATTATGTTCGAGGATGCTTGTGTAAATTATATCGAGGGGATACGATACCTTGTAATTAGGTTATGCATTCTAAACAATAGGCAAAGTCGATCGAATTGAGGATGAATATTGAGTCCAAATTGGAAATGGACAGCCCTTTTTAAGTCAGTAGATGACCATTTGAGAATGTATGAACTTGGAGGAAAAGACCAAGCCTATACATTTTAATGGGCGATTCAGAGATGGATTGAACTTGACATTGGTTTCTAAGGAATTGTGTAAAATCGAAAGAGTATCGACTAGATATTGTTGAAGAAATCGTAGAGCCTCCGGAAGGAAAAATTAACTAATGATCATATAAGTTGGCATAAGTGATGTGCTCTTAAGAAGGATTGGGATTCTGTTAGCCTATATCAATAGGTAATCACCCACGAGCAAAGTGGGGGAGGTAGCCACGGGACGAAATTGCTCCACCTGAAATAAAAAAAATGGTGATAAGATCCTTGCTTGAGGATTTATGGATAATGCTTTTGGAAGGTTTTAATGTCTTGTGAACCTAAAAGTTAAAGGTTATGATCGGTGGATCTCGGCATGATTCGGAGGAGGTGAATGTTAGGATTGATAATTGATAATTGAAAGCTTCCATGTGTGAAATTGTAGAATTTCCTCAGAAGCAGCTCTGATCTAATAATCTTGAGGATTAATGTGGTTATGTCATGATGGAGAGATAACTTAGGATATCACAAGCAGGTTAATCTGTTTAAGGATTGTAAAGATAATCATAATATTTTTAAGAGATTCTAGGATCATGTTTTCCTATACCGCTTAGGGATTGATGCCTCTGGAATAAGTGAACGAGTAATCCCTAATTATGACTAAAGTTATGTTCTTCCATTATTTGAAATCAGCAATTGGGAGCCTCTGTTTGACAAATTGTGGAGACAGTCTTGAGAGATAACTTGTCTAATAAATTTAGGGATAGTATGGCTATGTTATGATGAAGGCAGACCTTGAAATTTTGTAAGCGGATAGACCTGTCTACAGAAATTATATAGATGAGCTTTGGTATCTTGAAGGAGGAACGAACATTAGTACTGATCGTAAATGTTAAGGGTTTATAGCTCTGGTTCTGATAGTGAATTTATGGGTAAGCTCACTTATTGGGGTGATAGGATGTAGCATCCCTAAGTTATGGAAACAGAATTATGTCTGAAGTCTGGAAATCCAAAAGTTAAAAACTAAGAAACCCTATAGGTTAATCAAAATGATCCACCCATGGTGATTTCAGGTGATGTGTTTGGGTTGAACTAGTTGGCTCATCGATGTGCCAACGAGGTCTAAAATTGCTCGGTGTAGAAGTTTTGAGATTCTGAGGTTGTAAATTGTTAAGGCCTTAAAATTTTTAAGTTCATGATCTATAACTATATCGAAATTTTGGTGAAAAGCCTCTTTTATGTTATATTCGATTGTGTGAGTGTTGACTTCCTACTGTTAAGGTTGAGGAGAACTTATAAAAATACTAAGATATCTAGTTAAATGAGAGGTTACGACACCTTAATGTGGTCTACATTTATCGGATACTAATTTTCATATCATGGTGATAATGAGATATATTATTTATTATGGAGGGATACTTATAGCCATGTAACCATCGTAGAAGATGATATCAGGGATATTATTTGGCGAGGGATATCACGAATAGTATGGAAATGCTACGGGTACAATCTTTGAGAGGACTGTAGGGATATTGAGGATACCATGGATAATCTTGTCACACTTACCTAGCCTTAGAGGCGTAAATACGCGGTCTTTGGTTCACGATGGTAGAATAAGGTCCAAAAAGATTCATTATGATATTTCATCATTGTTAATACCACTTAAATTTGGGATTCAATAGAATCCATGAGTTGTATCCGGTAGAATCCATGTATCGGATTTTATGATATCTGGATTTCATGGAATCCATATTGGTCATTGTTATTTGGTTTTCAAGTCGTTCATGATGATATTTAGACCAGGAGATCTCTTTATTTCTTGTGAAGTCGGATTCTGAGGGATCTTCACATCTTATTGGTGAAATCTTATGATCATTGTCGCATCAGAGTTTGGAAAGACCTGTCTTTCTTATGCATTTGAATCGTAAATGCGATGAAATACAAATTCTTGAATATAATTATCTGTTTGATATTGTATTGTTGTTCATAACTATTAGCTTACATTATAAATTATATATCTGAGACATTTACTATCATTTCCTGTTTGTTTTTGAATTTGTTATCCCTTGTTGAGTATTTGTCTCATTCTTATATTTTATTGGCTCCAGATTTAGTTGATTGCATAGTGCAGGCCGAGAGATCCTATTTTTGTTACAGAACCTCGAGATAGAAAAGATATTGGAGATAGAGGCTCGTGAGGAGAAGCTCTAGAGTTAATTTTATTAATCGAGATTTTATTTGGATATGTTATTGGGAATGCATTTTCAAAATAATGATATTATATATATTTATTATTTTGAAGAAATTTATTATTAGAATTATAATTATTATGTTGAATTTATGAGGATGATTAAAATGTTAAGTTTCCCCGTAGTCGGTCTGAACCAGGTCAAGTAACTCAAGTTCAGGTCGTCATAGAAGTACTTTCCATCCAACCTCCGTGAGCAGAAGGAGAAATTCATTCTGTTCAAGCAAGGTAATAGGACGGTGGCCGAATATGACGCAAAGTTCATGAAGTTGGCTCGGTATGCTCCGTACATGGTGGAAGACAAGGAAAGAAAAGTAAGAAAGTTTCTGCAAGGTTTGAGGGATGACATTCGCAAGCAGTTGGCGACCCTTAAGCTGACAACCTATGGAGAGGTTTTGGATCGTGCTTTGATCCACAAGATGGAGCTTGAGAAAGAGGAATACTTCAAGAAGAGGATGTCCAATAGAAGCGCCGTTGGTACAAGCTCTAGTGCGGGTTCAAGGAGACTACCGAAGAGGGTAAAGCAAGTAAATCAAAGAAAGAAGGCCAGTCCTTCTACACTGACTAACCAAGCTCCTGCTAGTTTGTGTCAACATTGCAAGAAGTTTCATGGCGATAGGCCTTACTATAAGGTATTAGGTGTGTGTTTTAATTGTAGACAATCTGGGCACAAGATTAAAGATTATCCTCACCAAAAGAAAGCCCTTGCCTCTAAGCCTGCTTGTGAGATCTCGATCCCGGGACATGATAATTATGAATTAATTATATGGATGGAAATCATGTTAAGGCTTAAATATAATAGAAAATTTTGATACCGAAGCAAAATGAGGAAAAATGGGCTAAGGAGCGCAGGGCGTTCGACTACCGCTCGAGTGCTGCTCAAGCACAAAAATGTGAATGCACCGCTAGAGGATGTGCCCAAGGCAAGGCGGGAGCGATCCCGACTATGAACACGCCGCTAGAGCACCACTTAAGCGGGCGCTCGAGTGCCAGTCATGTGACCGCACGTGGTTCCTTTTTCCTTCGTAATTTTAAAGGGATTTGGGGCTTTTTCTTTGGCTAGAATGAGCAGAACTGATAGAGAACGAAGGAGAGATGAGAAGAAAGAAAGGGAAGAGAAAAAAGGGGAGAAATCTTCCGTCCAGTCCCAATCAGAGTAATGGTAACTATAGATCGAGCTCAGGCAAGTATACTTCGGACATTATTTACCATTTTTACAGTGTTTTAATATCTCAAATATTGTATTTCTGCTCTAAATCTATGGTTCTACATGTTTACTATAAGTAATACATGTTTCTCCTAATTAATCAGATAGATTTCATATTTACTAGTATTACTGCTATATATACCTCTGATTTCATGAAAATATGTGTTTGGTGTTCGTTTATCGTCCGGACTGTTTGGCGAACCCTAAGCACGAAAATGAAGGGATTTAATAATTTTAATCCAAAATTTCTGATATATAAAAGTTAATCTGTAACGTGACAATGTCCAGCATGTGATATATGTCTGAAAAATTTACACTGATTTATAATGTTAAATTTCTAAGAATTTCTGAAGCAAATCTAAAGGGTTACAAATTATTACTGTATATTCTGAAGCAAAACTGAAGGATTACAAACTATTACTGTATATTTTGAAGCAAAATTGAAAGGTTACAAATTATTACTATATATTCTGAAGCATACTGAAGGATTACAAACTATTACTGTATATTCTGAAGCAAATCTGAAGAGTTACAAACTATTACTGTATATTCTAAAGTTAACTGAAGAGTTACTGTAAAACTCTGACTGACTTCTGAAACTTAATAAGTTTTTGGTCAAAAAATAGGATGAAAAATGTTTCTGATCCTGTTAATTAGGATCCATGACTAATATACAGTCAAATTAGGTTCTTCGACATGCCTTAGAACGTTATGATGGTAATCGAAGATAACTCTATCCATGAAATTATACGTGGTCCGTGCTCTGGGACGTTACAGCCCTTCCTTAGGGCATTAACCTAGAGAGTGTTACTATCACTGGCCGGCACCCCTGTCCTGAACCCCACGAGAAGGGGATAGATCCCGGAGAAGGGATCTCCTGTTCCTATTTTTGGCCTTAGATTATGTGGAGTGAACACAATCTATCCTTAATTATTCACCTGCTCTGCTAGTGGGGTTTACTGGTTGGGTCATTTACTGATAGAAAATAAAATTTTCTATATTTCATAGATTCTGTATTGGTTTCTGACTTCTGATTTATGTTTACTATTTTTTGATTTTTGAAGCCTAATTATTATCGGATTATGTTTTTATCGGGATTTATATATATGTTTCTTGTGAGGTTCTGAGTTAAGATTATAATAATTAGAAGGTAATTAAATTAACATAGGTGTATTGTGGTCAAAAGGTGTGGGAGGAATCGGATTGAAAGCTCAAAGAGCCAAAATCGGTAAATCGGAAGCGAAAACTGTAAACCGTAAAATGTTACTTTGTGAATAAGATTGTGGGTTTTAAATCATGATAATCATGATTTATTAAGGTGATATAATCAAAAATAAAGTCCAAGGATGTGAAAGATTGGGTTAGAAGGGTCAAAACAGGTCCCGAATGGCAAAAACGCGGCGTAGGCTTGTTACAGGCTTGCCGTGGGCCAGACCTGGGCCCCTGGGCGCTCGAGCCCACCTATCGATCCTAAAAACCAGAATTGCCAGTGCTCGCTGCGCGCTCCCCACGCTCAAGCCGACGCTGGCCAAATGCTTGCGCTCGCCGCGCGCTTGAGCGCCAGTTCGTTTCAAAGCCACGTCATGTTTCTTATTCCTCATTTTTTCCACGATCCCGAAGCTTCTAGAGAGAGAAAGAGCACCGAATCTAGTGAGAGAAAGGAGGAGATCGAAGCCTTGGAGTCCAAATCCATCCGAGAGTTAGTTATAAAGGTGAAAGCACGCGTCGAAGCAAGTGTTCTCATACTCATTTCTCATTCCCGTTCGATGTTTTGTTTGATTTGAGTGGGTATTTTGTGTCGATACCCATTATTCATGTTAGAATCTTGAAACCCATGATAAATGACTAAGGAATATGTAGTTAGTTGTTCGAATCGTGTCCGACCCGCCCGGTTTGGTTTCACCGAAACCCTAACCCACGAAAATTAGGGATTTCCCATTTTCCTCCCGCGTATCATGAAATTGACCTCAAAATGTGAATCCCCATATCCCAATGATGTATATATGTCAGCCGCGAGTCCAATTTCGCACGTCTCGACCCGTTTGCGGCGTCAAAGCCCTCTAAATAGGCGTTGTTACTGTTCACCCGAGACCGAAGGTAGAAATTGCATGTTGTCACCTTCGTAAAATGATGTAATGACTCTAGAATATGAATCCCCGTATCCCAATTGTATGCATATATCGACCGGATGTCTGATTCCGCAAGATTTGACCCGTTCGTGGCATCCAGGAGCCTTAAAAGTCTTCTGTTACTGTTCATCTGAAAATGAATGGGAAGTTGCATGCTTCCATCATCGTAGTATGTTAAATCGAATCCAAATGTGAAACATCGTGTACCAATTGTGCGTACGTATCCACCGGACGTCTGATGTCCCAAGTATTGAACTATTCACGGCGTTCAGATGTCAAAAAGGAACCTGACACTGTTCACCAAAACGAAATGAGAAATGTATATGCTATACCCTCGTTAATTGTTATGGAAATAACGTTTAAGTGTTTAAACGTAAATGTAAGCTCTGAAATGTATATCCGTGTGCTGGAAGTAAGGGAATGAGTCCCAGAGGTCGCAAAGTGTTATGTGATCCTCGGAGGTAAGGAATCTAATCTCTCTCGTGATCTTGGATTGATTGTTGTGATTAAAGGAATTGAGTCCCGTAGAAAGTTGTGTTGAACTTGGAATGATTTGTTGTAGAATAAAGGAATTGAGTCCCACATAAGGTTGTGAACCGAGAAAGTGAATGGAAGGGAATCCAC
Source organism: Nepenthes gracilis (assembly GCA_033239525.1). Taxonomy (NCBI): domain Eukaryota; kingdom Viridiplantae; phylum Streptophyta; class Magnoliopsida; order Caryophyllales; family Nepenthaceae; genus Nepenthes; species Nepenthes gracilis. Next base: position 13,235,655 of record BSYO01000007.1, read on the forward strand.
ATTGTTCTTTGTGATGAAATGATCTCCCGAATGGAGATGTGTGTGATGGAATGATCTCCCGGTTGGAGATGTTTGTAGTGGGAATGAGATTTCCCGAGTTGTGAACGTGTGTGGCAAATATGGATTTCCCTCTCCAAGTGTTGAACTAGCCTTGAAACTATGACCATGATTCGTAGGGGTAGTATTCTTTAGCATACCATGTCTATTGCAGTGTGAACCCGATGAATACTTGGACACGTATTCTGGCCGCTCGTGGGAGTGGATGACATCCGTGGTACGCTTTAGGAAACTATTGTGGAAGAACGAGGATTGCCCTGGTCCCTGGGGGTGTGGGGCGTGTCTGTTGAACACTACATAGCGAGATGTAGCTGTTCGTTGATTGTTGCGTGGATGCAACCAGGGGTCGAGTGCTGCCGACCTAAAATGCAGCCGTGGCTTTAGAATGTGTAGCAAACACATTCCTGTCCTCGTTCTCTCGCATCGTTGGCTAGTACGGTCTAGTAGCCCGGGTCCGCAAAGATGATCTAATAATAAAAATAAATAATGTCCAATCAATGTAACCGTGAGAACCGTGTGAATCCAGTGATTCAAGATGTTTCCTGTTTCCTTCTCCTGATTCATGTTTGTGGAGATTCCTTGTATCCTCCCCCGTTCTAGTTTTTGTATATGTCTGTGAGATGTGTTTATGATTATACTTGCTGAGCTGTAAGCTCACCCTTGCTGTTTGTTGTTTTCCTTCCAGATGAGAACACTTAGCCGGTGCCTGATAGTTAGAGCAAGGAGAGAGACTTGCTTAAAGAGATTAGCTGGACGTCAAGTGCTTCGAAGATTTGGTCCTATTGTCATAATGAAATGTAGCAGCCACTCATGGATGGATGTGGCCCGTTGTTATTTTTATGGTTTTGTTATGCTTCCGTAGATTATGATGATATAGTATGCTTCCGTATTTGTATTGATGTTTGAGCTTTTTTCATTTTAGATGGCATCTTTCTAGATCTAATACGGTAGATATGAGTACTGTATTGGAGCCATGGATGATATGGCAGATATTGTGATCCTGTGTGTTGTATTGTAGGCTTTGTGTTAAGCCTTCGATTAGATGTGTGCTTGTACATAATGTTTTTGAGCAGGTTGTATTTTTAGTTTTCGTCCAGTTGTAGAGGAAACTCTGCCGAAATTTCTATAGAATCCATAGGTTAATTATGGGTTTTAGTTTGTGTTACCATTGACGGATGTTATTTATCGGAAAAATAATCCGGTCCGTCACATTTCTGTTCCCTAACAGTTTTGTAATCTTCTGCATTTATATTCTATTATAGCTTTTGTAAATCACTGTTTTTATAACATTTATGTTTTAATATGTAACTGTATCAATTTTACTATATTTCATTCCACATAAAAGTTTTACCGCATGCTTGCATATACCTTGCTGGGTTTTGGCTCACTATTTTACTATTTTTCCCTCCAGATGAGACAGTAGAGCTAGTTTCGAATGAGAAAAAATAGTTGAAGTCTAGCCTGAAGACATTCTGGAGACTTGAAGTATTTTGGAGAACCTGGAAAAGAAATAGTTTGATGTAAATACCTGATTTTTGATATATGGATTTGTATATGGGTTATGTGTATATGGATCTTGTATATGAAATGTATGTGACGCATGTGATGAAACAGGAATTTATACTTCTTCAAGTTTATAATTTAGCTTCCGCTATATATTTTCTAGAATCTGTACAGGTCCTAAATGACATTTCTATTCTAAATTGTTAATATATTGGATAGAAAATATGAAATATAAGCCGTAGGGAATTATACGGCATCTATGATCCTATATCTGATATGAGAATTCCTGTTGATGGATATTATGATAATATTCTATATGTTTACAGATAATAAACATGATTTGTATTTTTATTTAGCTCAGTTTTAAGGGAGACTCTATCCGTTTTTTTTCTAGAACTTTAGGTTGTTAAGTGGGTTTAGATTTCTACAATGACGAAAATTCTAAGGACAAAAATAATCCATTTCGTCACAATTAGTATCAGAGAAATGAGATGCCTTAGAAATTGATCAATCGAAAAGCGGAAGCATAGGCTTGAATTTCTGTAGGAATAGGTCAGGGTAGCTAAAGTAACTAGGATGCTTAGGAAGTTGATCCTTAGGCTAAATTTAAATTTCATTAAACTACTGATAACCCTTCCCTTAATTTGATTTCTTGATGTTGAAATGCTTTGCTTATTCTTGCTTATAGGATCTAAGATGGCCAGTAGGAGAAATAGAAGAAATAATCATGGTGGTGCCAATACTCCCTATGATAGAGAGGCTGCTTATATGGACCTGTTAGAGATGATGACCAATGTGATGGAATCTGTGGAACAGAGACATATGGCTTCAGTCCCTGCCCTTGAGCCAGCTCCGGTAAACCTTTCTCTGACGACATATGATAGATTTACAGCGGAAGGAGCACCAAAATTTTTGGAAAAGTCTGATCCGGCAGAAGCAGATGTGTGGCTAAAAAGAATGAATAAGATATTTGCTGTAATTCGGTGTACTGATCAGGAGAAAATCACCTTTACAGTATACAAGTTGGAGGGTGAAGCTAATAGTTGGTGAAGCATAAAGAAAAGGGCATTAGGAGTTCCAGATGATGAGATTATATGGAAGATATTTGAGGATACTTTTATAAAAAAATATTTTCCGTCCAGTCTCCAAAATCAAAAGGAGCAAGAATTCATGTGCTGTTGGTTTCTCCTGGATTTTACTAGAGAGAGAAGCTCTCGCTTCTCTCTTCATTTTCAAACCTCGGTTTGAATTTTCTGGCCGCGCCTCTGCGGTGTTCCTCATCTCGCCGGGCGGCACCGGCGCGCCAAGGCCGGCCACACTGGTTGCCTCGCCCGGCCGTCCCTTTACCTAATCCTCATCCTTTGCTCTCCTTGGCTTCAAGAGGAGATTCTATCTTCGTATTTTCTTCTTGAATCCAAGACTCGTCTTCAATTTGGGCATATCCAAGATTGCTCTCTACTTAATCGGACGGTTTCGGCGGGGTACTCGTGGTTTCGTCTTGGCGAAGCCCTCGATTTCGCCGATTCAGCCAGTATCGTTGAGGTTCTCTGTGGTCCTCTGTGTTTTCCCCGACGTAGTTCCCTTGACTCATTTGGGGCTTCGGATGCCAAGACCTCGTCTATCGTCTTGCTCTGGGATTGTCGCTCGTTGATGTCTTTGCTCGGTGGGATTGGCCGAGCGAACGCCCGTGCCTGGTTGCGGAGGCACTCTGCTTGGTCGTTCCTTCCGGTAACTTGGGTTGGGGTGCTGATTTGCTTTTGGCTGGAACCAAAGGCTGGAGTGTTTAAACTCGGGTGTGGCTTGTTTGACGCTTGAAATGCCTTGCTACTGCGATTTGTGAGAATGCGGTTGTTGCATTTCTCTTTCGTGGTCTCAGTATTCATTGCCGGTTTGTAGTAAATTGTTTATTTGCAATAGCTTTCTTAAGGCTGTAGTTGGTCCTTGCTGTTTCTTTGTGTGGGCGAGCTGGAACTGCTGTCCTTGTGTTAGCCGCTTAATTGCGGTGAGATGTGGTGATGTTGTCGACTTTTAATGTCAGTTTACTCACGGTTATTGGGTGCTCTTGCTCCTGCTGCGGTGTTGGTGGCCTGTGGTGTGCTTATGTGCATCTGCAGGATGATCTTTGCTCCACTCTAAAGGACTCGGTGCAGCCGTATTTCTTTTAGTCTTTGTTCTGTTTCTCTGGCGGTGTATCCCATTGTTACGGTGCAGGATCATCCGACCGTGTCGGCTTCTCGGTCGGTATTTGAATTTGTTGCTTGGCAACAATTTTCTTGTGGGTCTGTTGTCTCGGCTTGAAGATTGTGATGTAGCCGAATGGTCATTGATGTTGCTCACCGCCCGGGCTGTTTTTTTTTCCACTTACGATTGGGTTGGGGGAGCCCATGTGCTTATGGACTTGGAAATTCGGCTGATGGCCGAGCTTATGGATATGGTGCCATTCGATTCTTGAAGGATCTTCTGTGCTAAGGTGATGCTCTGCCTGATTTGTCGCCGTATTGTGGCGTTTAGTGCTCTGCCCGACTTGAATCTAATGTGTTTTGGCCTGCTGCAATGGTCTTTTCTTTGTTGCTATTCTTTGAGGCCGAATGGGACCGTGGGACTTTGGTTTATTCTGTCTTTGAAGGAAGTTCGGTTGATGCACTTATATGGCTACGGTGAATAGCGATTGCCCTTTGGGTGCAATTGGTTATGCTTTGGGCTTGTTGAGTTGTTTCTTTCGTCATCTTGCCGCTTTGGCAAGATCATGAATACTTCGATCTTGTTGGCTCTGCTCCCGAGTTTTTGGGAGGGGCTCTGTTGCGGTACCCCGGTGTGAGCTGAAGTGTGCTCGGCATTGGTTTTTACGCTTGCCGTGGTGGGAGCAGTGGATTTAACTTGGCTGCGATTTACGGCAAATCTTTGCTGATGGTATGCTGATTCCCGCGGAAAGAGTTGGCAGTCTTTGTGTGTTTCAATTGCCCAGATGAAGTTGTGACTAGTCTGCTGCAAGCGGTGTAGCTGCTGGCTGTGTCGCCGTAGCTCGCTTATCCGGCTCGTTTCACGGTGGAGTCGATGGATGGTGGCTCGATTTTCTCTTGTTGCGATTTTGTCTTGCTGAATCTGCTGCCATGGAAGTCCTCTCGTGACTATGAGGCAAATTGCATTGATTTTGTGGTGCCGTGAGCCCGGCTTCTTTTGTGTTGATGCTGTTATGCTTTCACCACCGAAGGTGGTTCCGATCGCCTTGCCATGGAATTGTGTTGGCTATGTTCAATCCTCATTACGATGGAATTGTCTTTTTTGTCGTTTTCGGTTAAAGTTGTCCTCCTAGAGGCCGTTTAGTATTTTCAGATGTACTATCCGCTCGGGGCATGCCCTAGCGTATTATGTTTTTTCTTCAAGTCAAAATACTTGAAGATAAACATATTATCTTGTACTATTTTTTCTCCCATTAATCCAAAATTCTTACTTACAAAAAAAAAAAAAAAAAAAAGCGAAGTTCACAGAGTTGTCCCAATTTTTTCCCTTTTACGTGAAGCATGAGTTAAGGAAAGCCAAGAAATTCCAGTAAGGGCTACGGGACGATATTAGAAAGCAATTATCAACCCACAAGCTCCAAACTTATGCCAATATTTTGGAGGGCGATTATTTATGAGAAGGAGGTGGAGACGGAGAAATTTTTTGCAAAGAGGATTGCTGACCGGGCGGGTATTAGTACTGGATCAAGCGTAGGGTTGTCCAAGAAGGCAAGGACCGTAGACAAAGGGAAGAGCATCATTCCAATTCAGTCAGTGACTGGCTTTCGAGCATCATGTGAGATCCAAAAATTAATAGGGCCTCCTCCCACGAAAATCTAGTCCGGCCTTAAGCACTCCAGCCTTGGTCACTCCAACCCTGTAATCAACGTCTGCTGTGATTCAAAATTTGGCCCTTCCTGATGAAAAATGGACCGGCCTTCTCCAAAATCGGCCCGTTTAGTAAAATACACAATCCGCCCAAAAAGGTTGACAGGCAAAGAGTGGACCGCAGGCATGAAACTGGAACAGTTGGCTTGAATTAAATTAATGGTAACAAAAAGGTACACTTTATTGTCGAGTTAGAATCCAACTAGACGGCGACCTAATGAAGTAAGTAAACCAACCTAGTTACTCCACCTACCCTCTGAAATGAAGTACGAGGGAAAGTAACTTACCCCACTTACTCCACCAAATCCCTCCTCTATATAAACCTGGCTCTGGTTGATGCATAGGCGAGCGAAAGGAAGGGGGTAAAGAGGAGAAAGCTTCAAGACGATAAAATTTATGTGATCAACTCTCAGGCAAGTTACTTCGGACGTTGTTTTTAAGTTCAGTTTCTAGTTCATTTGCAAATATACTGCACTCTGTTTTGCTGCAAGTAATCGGACGTTAACACGTTTTTAGTTTTCGTTTGAATCTGTTCTGAAGTTCATGACGCCTGTTTTCCTACATTCTGAACTTACATGAAATCCGGACCAAAGGTTACAATCGGCATTTGACATGTGAAACGAAACCGGCATTTTGCATGTAAAATGAAACCGTCATTTGGCATGTAATATGAAACAGACATTTGCCATGTAAAATGAAATCGGCATTTGGCATATAAAATGAAACCGGCATTTGGCATGAAAATGGCATTTGCTTGAAATTGAACACGGCCTTCTATATGAACTCCGCCCTTTTTATGAAAAGCACTCCGTCCTTTTTGAGAAAAAGCACTCTAGCCTTTGAGCACTCCGGCTTTTAGTAAAAAGCACTCTGTCCCTTTGAGAGAAAAGCACTCCATCCCTTTAAGTAAAAAGTACTCCGTTAGTGAAAAGCACTCCGTCCAAAAGGCACTCCGTCCAAAAAGCACCCCGACTTTTAAGCACTTTGGCTTTTTAGAAAATAAGCACTCCAACTTTTAAGCACTCCGGCTTTTTGAGAAAAAGGCACTCCGGCTTTTTAAGCACTCCGGCTTTTTAAGCACTCCGGCTTTTAAGCACTCCGGCTTTTTGAGAAAAATGCACTCCGGCTTTTTGAGAAAAAGGCACTCCGTCCTGTCAGCACTCCATCCCGTTAGTGAAAAGCACTCCGTCCCTTTTTATAAAAAGCACTCCGTCCTTTGAGTGAACACTCCGACTTTTGAGCACTCCAACTTTTTTGAGAAAATGCACTCCGGCTTGTATTGAAAATGAACTCCTGCTTGAATTCTGACTTCGAAATGAAAATGCACTCCAGCTTGAATTGAAAATGAATTCCGACTCCGAACTGAAAATGAGCTCCGGCTTGAACTGAAAATGAAACCGGCTCCCTTAACAAGAAAATAAACTCCGGCTTTACTGAAAATGGCTTTTAAAAGGAAGTATTTCTGCTTTTGTTATTTTGGACCTTGGACTCACTGCAGTCCGGATAGGTTCTCCGGCATGCCTTAGGAGTTTTCGTGGTAATCGAGGATAACTCTATCCATGGAGTTATTTGTGGTCCGCCCTGCCCTCGGGGCGTTACAAACAGGAGGGATTACCATTACTGGCCTACCTTCGAGTGGCATACCGTACCGATCCCGTGAGATGGGATACCCATATGACAGTTACCGGCCTTAGATTGTGTGGAATGAATACAATCTATCCTCGATTATTCGCCTCCTCAGCTAGTAGGGTATACTGGCAAGGTCTGTACCGATATGATATGAAGTACCATTTACTGTTTTACTGATATGTTATGTTACCGTACCGATTATCGAATATGAAGTACCGATTATCGAATATGAAATGCTGCTTACCGATGTGATACGTACTGTTCTTCGTTTATCGTACCGATTACCGATATGTTATATTACTGTTTACCGTTTACTAGTATAGTACTGTCAAGGTATGTTTTCTTTATTTCTTGGACTGCATTCGGATTAACTATTCTGTTTATGCAAAGTTATACGACCGTTCTGCATCATCGTTTTACTACTCATGTGCATGTATATTGCTGGGCCTCGGCTCACTGTTTTATATTTTTTTCCCTACAGATGAAGCTTTAGAGCTTGTGCCAGACGAGTTGGAGTGATTAGAGCTTGTCTGAAGGATTATTAAAGACCTCGGAAGCTTATTTTGGAGAAATATTATTATAATGACTTGATGGACTTCTATGGTTAAATATTTTTGGCTATGTACTCGGAAATGAATATTTTGGAATGAATATGATGCTTCCGCAAGTGTTAGAGTAACTTTCGCTATACTTATTATGGTTAAAAGTATATGGGTTCTAGATGGCATCTGTGATCCTGTGTTGCACCTATTTGGTTTAGTTTAGGTTTTCAATCGTGTTATGAATGACGGAAAAAAAAAATCTGTTCCATCACACATCAGCTGCTGATTGTACTTTCTGTGGGAGGAAGTATCCGGAGCAAGCATGTCATAAGGCATCGGGAGCATGCTTTAAATATGGACAGTAGGGCCACGTGGTGAAAGACTGTCCATTACCTCTGAGATTAGAAGGAAAGAAACCTACTGTCACAACTAAAGCCTTCATGGTGAGTGTTCAGGACCCGAAGGCATCCCCGAACGTTGTGGAAGGTACCCTCTCTATTTGTGGAGTTTCTGCTTCTATATTATTCGATTTGAGGTCTACCCACTCTTTTATTTCTCCATAATTTATATGTTGTATTGTATCTGCCCCATGTGTTTTGGATTATACATTATCTGTGTTAACTCCCACTGGATCTTGTGTGATTACTGATGTTGTATATCCTGGATGTGTGGTTGAGGTGAATGAAAATATTTGCTTGTGGATTTGGTGTTGTTGAACATGAGTGATTTTGATGTAATTTTGGGGATAGACTAGCTAGCTAAATATCACGCCAGTATTGATTATTTTCTAAAAAAGGTTTATTTTGATATTCCTGGGATGGAACCCTTTATCTCTCAAGACATTAGGAAGAAGGAGGTGCCTGTATTAATTTCTGCTTTGCATGACAAGCATTTGATGAAAAGTAGGTGTAAAGCTTACATGGCATATGCCTGCACCACTGGGAGTCATAGTGTGTCTGCTAAGGATATCTTTATTATTTATGATTTTGAAGATGTCTTTCCGAAGGAGTTACTTGGATTATCTCCACATCGAGAAATTGAGTTTGAGATTGCAGTTATTCTCGAAGTTAGCCCGATTTCTAAGGTCCCTTATCGTATGGCCTCAACTAAATTGCAAAAACTAAAATTATAGTTACAGGAGTTATTAGATAAAGGCTTTATCAGACCGAGTGTATCTCCTTGGGAGCACCGATATTGTTTGTGAGGAAGAAAGATAGGTCTTTACGGCTATGTGTTATTTATCGTGAGTTAAACAAAATCACGATTAAGAACAAGTATCCGTTGTCACGTATTGATGATTTATTTGATCAATTATAAGGATCTCGGGTATTCTCAAAGATTGATTTGAGGTCCGATTATTATTAATTGAGAATCAAGCCAAAAGATGTGGCTAAGACTACTTTTCGGACACGTTATGGCCACTATGAGTTCCTTGTTATGCCTTTTGGCCTCACGAATGCCTCTGCTACTTTTATAGATCTAATGAATAGGATGTTCAGGCCGTATCTAGATAAATTTATGGTAGTTTTTATCGATGAAATCCTAATATATTCAAAGGTCTATGAAGAGCATGAAACTCACCTAAGGATAGTACTTCTAGTACTCCGTGAGAAAAATTATATACTAAGCTGAGTAAATGTGAGTTCTGATTAGAGAAGGTAATGTTTCTGGGGCATGTGATTTCTGATAGTGGTATTTCTGTGAATTCAAAGAAAGTGGAGTAGGCCAACGTTAGTGACTAAGGTTAGGAGCTTTCTTGGCATGGAGGGCTATTACAGACGTTTTGTAGAGAATTTCTCACAAATTGTTATGCCTCTGATTCGGCTACTGAAAAAGGAGACCAAATTTGAATAGACTGAGAAATATGATCTGAGTTTTCAAGAGTTAAAGAATCGTTTGACTACCGTCCCCGTATTGATTATTCCAGAGGGATTAGGAGGCTTTGAGGTGTACTATGACGCCTCTAAAGCGGGTGTAGGTTTTGTATTAATGCAGCACGATAAAGTTGTAGCATATGGGTCTAGACAATTAAAAATACATGAAAGAAACTACCCAACTCATAATCTGGAACTAACTGCTGTGGTGTTTGCCTTGAAAATTTGGAGACATTACTTATATAGTAAAAAGTTTGTTGTATATTCTAATCATAAAAGCTTGAAGTATTTATTTTTGCAAAAGAAACTTAATATGAGGCAAAGGAGGTGGTTTGATTTCTTGAAAGATTATGACTGTAAAATACAATATAAATCGAGGAAAGCTAATGTAGTTGCAGATACATTGATCTGTCGATCGGGTTATGTGGCCATGTTACAAGTTAAACATATGGAAATGTTGGATTATTTGAATCGGTGTAATATCCAATGCTATGCTCAGGATGATAAGATACTCCTATCTTATCTTCAGATCCAACAGGAGGTAATTAATGAGATAAAGGAGAAATAAGTGAATGACTCGTTCCTTATGGATATTGTAAGTGATCTAAATAGAGATTCTCGAGCTAATTTAAATGTCCGGACTAATGGAGTATTAAGGTTCAGAGACCGATTATGTGTACTGGATGATAGAGAACTGAAGGAAAAGATCTTGAAGGAGGCTCACCAGTCTCGATATACAATCCACCCTGGGGCGAACAAAATGTATCAGAACTTGAAAATAACTTTCTGGTGGAGAAATATAAAGAAGGATATTATGGCTTAGTGAAAAAATGCCTTGTATGTCAGCAATTGAAAGCTGAAAGGAGGAAGCCTTTTGGATTGTTACAGCCGATGTTGATCCCAAGCTGAAAATGGGAGAATATTACTATGGATTTTGTATCTGGTTTGCCGAGAACTCCTAGGAATCATGACACCATTTGGGTTATAGTTGATCGACTGACAAAATTAGCTCATTTCTTAGCGATCAAGACGACTTATTCCCGTGATAGACTGGCCCAATTATATGTAAATGAAATTGTGAGGCTTCATGGAATACCTACCTCGATTGTGTCTGATAGGGATCCTCGTTTTGTCTCAAGGTTTTGGAAAAGCTTGCATAAGGAGATGGGGACGGAGTTGAAGTTCAATAGTGCGTATCACCCCCAAACCGATGGCCAATCAGAGCGTACCATTCAGATTCTTGAGGATATGTTGAGGGCCTCGGTGTTGAAAATGAAGGAGACTTGGGACACTTATCTTGCACTGGCTGAATTTATTTATAATAACAATTATCAAGCTAGCATCGGTATGGCTCCTTTTGAGGCTCTGTATGAGAGGAAGTGCAGGTCACCAATTCATTGGGAGGAGATCGGAGATAAGAGGATTTTGGGTCCTAAAATTGTAAAGGATATGGTTGAGAAAATTAAGAGAGAAGAAGGAGAGAGATTCATAAAAGGTAATCTGTTCTCAAAAGTTGCTCTTTCGAAATCGGGTACAAAAATGTTATGAAAACCCATGCCTTGAGGTCCAAAGGAGGAAAGAATTGAGTTTTGAGGTAGGAGAATTTGTATTTCTGAAAGTTTCACCATCAAAGGGAATGTTCGGATTCGAAGTAAAAAGAATATGAATCCCGTATCCCAATTGTACGTATAAATGAGAATCGGATTATGCCGAATCTCGGTAAGATTTGACCCATTCGTGGCATCCGGAGTCTTGAAATAATTCCGTAATTGTTTAAATGTCGATTAAGTGATATGTTTGAGGCATAGGTCCATTTGAGATTCGGGAGAGGATCGGGAGGTAGCTTATCGGTTGGCATTTCTACCACCAAATATTGATGATGCATGTTTAAAGTACATGAAGCATGTTTACTTGACGTAGATTTGTGTTTATCCATGTTTATTGCAAAATTTGGCTTCATTTCATGTATCGATGCTTCGAAAGTATGTCTACGATCCTGCACACGTGATTGAGTACGAGCCCTTGACTATTGATAAGGATTTATCCTATGTCGAGGAGCCGATACAGATTCTGGATTAAATGGATCAGAGGTTGCACACTAAGACCATTCCCCTAGTGAAAGTGCCCTGGAGGAATCATTCACCAAAAGAGGCCACCTGGGAGTACGAAGAGGAAATCCAAAGTGAATATCCCCACTTGTTTTCTTAAGGTATGTAGCTCTGTTTAATTTCAAGGATGAAATTTTTTTAAGTTGGGAGAATGTGAGATCCCGATCCCGAGACATGAAAATTATGGATTAATTATGCGGATGAAAATTATATTAAGACTTAAATATAGTGAAAAAATTTGATACCGAAGTAAATGAGACAAAATGGACTAAAGAGCATAATCGTTTCACAGGGGTGCTTGACTCGCTCACTCGAGCCCCCTCCGGAAAAAAAGTTTTACCCGAAATGCACCACTCGAGGACTGCGCCATAACATAGTGGAGCTATTTTGGAGAGGCTTGTTGACGTAAAGGCGTTGCTCGATTTTGCACATCTTATGATTTTGATGTCCTAGAACATGTTGAGAAGCGATGTGTATGATAGTAGAACCGAATATGCTATGCTTCGCAGTTCTTAGTTTACACTCGGATTTATTGTGCGAGTCATGATGACCGCATGTGGTTCCTTTTTCCTTCATGATTTTAAAGAGATTTGGGGCTTTTCTTTGGGGATTTCATCCGAGAATGAGCAGAATTAAATAGTTAATTATATTATCTCGTTGTGGAAGCTTTTTGAGAAAAAAAAATTGCCCGTCAAGGAAAAGGAAAGAAGAGAGGAAAGAGAGGGAAGAGAAGAAAAAAGGGAGAAAGCTTCCGGCGAGGACTGATCGAGTAAGGGTAGTTTTGAGGTAGGAGAATTTGTATTTACGAAAGATGGCAGTTTCACCATCAAAGAGTTCATATTGACAAAAGAAAGTGTATTCGGATGTTATTTACTATTTTTACAGTGTTTTAATATCTCAAATATTGCATTTATGCTCTAAATCCATGGTTCCACATGTTTATTGTAAAAATAATGAATATCTTGTTTCTCCTAATTAAGGATCGATCCCGATCCGAGACATTTGTGGATTAATTATGCGGATGATTATATTAAGGCTTAAATATAGTGAAAAATTTGATACCGAAGTAAATGAGACAAAATGGATAAAGTCTTGCAATATATACCTATGATTTCATAAAAATACATGTGTTTGGCCTTAATTTATCGTTTGGACTGTTTGGCGAAACCCTAAGCACAAAAATGAAGGGATTTAATGGTTTTAATCCAAAATTTCTAATATGTAAAGGTTAATCTCTAAATAACATGTTTATTGATAATATCCTCTAATTAATATGATTTATGTATGTGAATGCTAAAAATTTATCTGTGTTTTATCTTCATTTATCGTTTGAATTTTTAAGAAACCCTAAGCACAAAAATGAAGGGATTTAATTTTTAAGAAAAGAATCTAAAGGGTTATAAATTATTACTGTATATTCCGGTGTAAAACTGAAGGATTATAAACTATTACTATATATTCTGAAGCAAAACTAAAGTGTTACAAACTATTACTGTATATTTTGAAGCATACTAAGGATTACAAACTATTACTGTATATTCTGAAGTGAATCTGAAGGGTTACAAATTATTACTGTATATTCTAAAACTAACTGAAGAGTTACTGTGAAATTCTGACTGACTTCTAAAGTTTAATAAATTTTTGTTTGAGAAATAGGATGAAAAATGTTTCTGATCATGTTAATTAGGACTCAAGACTGATATGCAGTCAGGTTAGATTCTCTGATATGCCTTAGAACGTTATGGTGGTAATCGAGGATCTCTCTATCCATGGAGTTACACGTGGTCTGCCCTTCCTCAGGGCGTTAACCTAGATTGTAATTATTGTCACTGGCCGGCACCCCTGTCCTTAACCCCACGAGAAGGGAATAGATCCTACGAGAAGGGATCTCCTGTTCCTATTACTGGCCTTAGATTGTGTTGAGTAAATACAATCTATCCTCGATTATTTGCCCCCTCTGTTAGTAGGGTCTACTGGTTGGGTCCTTTACTGATAGAAAATGAGATTTTCTATATTTCATAGATTCTATATCGGTTTCTGAATTCTAATTTATATTTACCAATTTCTGATTTTCAAAGCCTGATTATTATCAAATTATATTTTTCTCGTGATTTATATATATGTTTCTATTTCCTAACAATTCTGTAATCTTTTACATTTATATTCTACTATAATTTCTGTAAATCACTATTTCATAGTATTTATGCTTTAATATACAATTGTATCCATTTTTCTGCATTTTATTCCACATGAAAGTTTTACTGCATACTTGCATGTACCTTATTGAGATTCGACTTACTGTTTTACTATTTTTTCCTCTAGATGAGACAGTAGAGGTAGTTCCGGATGAGAAAGAATAGTTGAAGTCTAGCCTGAAGATGTTATAGAGACTTGAAGTGTTTTGGAGAACCTTGAAAAGAAATAATTTGATGTAAATACCTGATTTTTGATATATGGATTTGTATATGGGTTATATATATATATATATATATATATATCTTGTATATGAAATGTATGTGATGCATGTGATGAAATAAGAATTTATACTTCCATAGGTTTATAATTCAGCTTCTGCTATATATTTTCTGAATTCTGTACAAGTCCTAGATGACATCTCTATTCTAAACTATTAATATAGTGGATAGGAAATATGAAATGTAAGCCGTAAAGAATTATACGGCGTCTGTGATCCTGTGTCTAATATAAGAATTCCTGTTGATGAATATTATGATGATATTCTGTATGTTTACAGATTATAAATAGAATTTGTATTTCCGTTTAGCCCAATTTTAGGGGAGACTCTATTTTTTTTCTAGAATTTTAGGTTGTTAAGCAGGCTTAGGTTTCTGTAATGACAAAAATTCTGGAGGATAAAAAAAATCCATTTCGCCACACTACTGTTTATGGGAAGACGTTCGTTGTGACTGCAAGTGAAGTTAAGGTGTCTGATGCTATAGTAGAAGATATTCTTCCTATTTGTGACACCTCTGGTACTGTGCTTTTTGATTCTGAATCCACCCATTCCTTTGTTTCACCTTATTTTGCTTGTCATTTAGTATCCTCTCCTGTGATTCTTGATTATTCTTTGATTGTGTCAACACCCACGGGATCTTCGGTTGTTATGGATGTTTCATACCCTTGATGTTTGGTTGAGGTGAATGGCTTGTCATTAGTTATTGATTTGATTTTATTGGAAATGCATGATTTCGATGTGATTTGAGTATGGATTTTTATCAAGGAATTCTGCAAATATTGATTGTTTCCATAAGAGAGTAGATTCTGTAATTCCGAAATGTGAGTCCTTCCACATTTAAGGAATTCGGAGAGTGGGGTCGTCTAGCTTTATTTCGACTCTGCAAGCTCGTCATTTGGTGAGTAGTGGGTATGAAGCCTATTTGGCTTATGCCAGTGTGGTAGAGAGCCGTAATTATCAACGAAGGAGATTCCGATAGAGTGCGAGTTTCAGGATGTGTTTTCTAATAAGTTGTCCGCTCTACCGCCACATCCAGAGATCAAGTTCAAAATTGATCTCGTGCTTGGATAGGCACCTATTTCGAAGACACCCTATCATACGGCTCCTGCTAAGTTGAAAGAATTGAAGCAGCAATTGTAGGACTTGTTGGATTTAGATTTTATTAGACCCAGTGTTTCGCCTTAGGATGCTCCAATCCTATTTATGAAGAAGAAGGATGGGACTTTGCGGTTATGCGTGGACTCTCGTGAGTTAAATAAAATCATAATCAAGAATAAGTACCTATTGCCGATAGTCACAAGTCATAGATATCCTTTCACAAAATCATAAACCTCAACCTCTAAATATGAAATCGGTATTGAAAATATATACACTATGTTAAGATTTTATATACTCTCATTTGTCAAGAGATCTTAGAGTTTTTATAAGCTCTCCATTATTTAACCATGTAATGTTAAAAATGTAAACTCACACAATTAAAGGCAAAGTCAAGAACTCTCAAAATGAATGAATAGAGAAACAACTCGGATAGTGACCTCTCACTATGCTCATCAAAGGCTTCTAAACCTATCACAATTCTAAAATTAATCCTAGGTCTCAAAACCTACGAATTAACACATGTTCATAAAACTGTCTCTCTTGCGTTCGAATGTTAGCTCAAACATCAATAAAATGTTGAACACTACTCACAAAAATATTACGAAGCACATTGTTATTTTTACCACTAAGATCTTACAATAATATAATATAAAGCCAATTATTCTTAAACACATCAAAATCCTCATAATTCTCGAAACTGTTATGAACTATTCTTAGCATTCAAATGCCGCCTTTCACTACACTCAAAATGTTGAACCCTAAACTTCTAAGACACGAAGCTTAATCTCATATAAGTTGTTTGTCATATTAATAATCCTCCAATAATGTACTATTAAGAAACTTAGCTATAGACGCTGAACTCTAAATCCTAAATTCTAAATTCCAAACCCCAAATTATAAACCCTAAAATCCCAAAACTTAAATCCTAAAATTTAAAACCTAAATCCTAAATTATAAATCTTAAACCCTAAATCCAAAGCTCAAGCTCTAATCCTTAAGTCCTAACCCCAAACAAACATGAAACCCATAAATCCTAAATTCTAAACCCCTAGTTGTTAATTGGGCAAGAAATTATAATTTTGGAAGAACTGAAAATAAAAAAGATTCATAAGGAGACAAATTTAATTATTCGGTATTCGTAAGAAATCATTATTTTAACATATATCATCTTCTTTAATTTATATATCAATCAAACAGTAGGCTTTGTTATTTTTCTTAAAATGTATTTAAAATAAAATTTTAATTTTTCTTTAAGAGATAAGTGGTTGGGGATTTTGGAAAGATAGGGAAATGAGAAGTGCTGGGGTGGGAGAAGGGTTTTGATATTATCAGTTTTATTGTAATTTCTTAAGCTTTAATCGTCAAATTTAGAAATACTAAGAAATAATAGCAATAATTTTTTTTTACAAGCAACATCAGGACTTCAAAACCTGCTCCTAGAGTTTGTTTCCGTTGCTCCATCTAACCAACTATTTTGTTTTTATCTGTGGATTGCGTCTTGCTTAGTCCGTCTATCCGTGGTCACCGACTATTTTGTTTTTATCTGTCGATTGCGTCTGTCTGACTTAGTCCGTCTATCCGTGGTCAATTGTTTCTAGAAACAGGTGAAGATTGACGGAAATATGTTTGAAAACATTTCCGCCTTTCAGCTTTTTAAAATTTTTAATATTGTCCTCTTCATAATTTCTCAATTTAGATTTTAGAACTGATTTTATTTTAGATTAAGTATAAAAAACAGGAAGATTAATTTTTAACGTGTTTTATTTCTTATAAGTGCAATATTGCCATATGCCTTAAAATATAATTACCTGACCTTATTTTTATATGGAATAGAATTAATGTTAAAAACAAATAGTTGTTGATAATAAATTTGAAAAGTATTTTTGGCATTTTTAATATGACCAATAGAAGGGGCTTTTTTTTTTTTATCCCCCTTTTCTTTTGAACTGAGCAGAAGCCCGGGCAAGCCGTGTTTTGTTATCTTTTCGTTACTATAGGTATAGGGCTCTATAGTTCAATGATTGCTGTATTCGGCGTTCCAAAGTAAGGAAATCGAGTTTCTAAACTATTCATATGCATATGAGAAATAGATTTACAATCGTAGAGCAAGCTCTTGATAACGGAAACACAAATATTGCACTGCACAAACAAATATGGTTGCGATGTCTTTTTAGGATCACAAAAGCACAACACAAATTAAAATGCGTGGACGTGAAAATTCGTGGTATCCTTCACGAGGACCGCAGCGAGCCTTGAAAACTTAAAAACGGATCCTAGGGCAGGGCTGTTTTTTTCCCAAACATCATCCCAGCCCTGATAAAAATCAGACATGGAGCTAACGTCCAAGATTCGCGCAGGCCGGAGATGGATATACAAATTACATTTTGAGAACTCTCGGTAACACTCGAAAAGAGTTTAGCATTGACCATAAATAATAATTATCTAAATATAGAAAAGCTTTATCTGATTATAGAAATTCAAAGAAAAATACGCAAGAAATATTTTGTAAGAGCATATATAAATTGGGCGGAGGGGGGTGTTGGTGTTTCTCCGCCAAATATAGGAAGGGGTAAAGAAAAACTGACGGGGCAGGAAGAGAATTTTACAGATCAATTTGGCATAAAAGAAAAGAGTGTTTTCAATTGCTTTCTTCTCAAACCGGAATAACGTCCAATCTCGTTGTTTTTGGTTAAAAAACTATGATCTTTCCACCGTGATACGCAGCTGGTATAGCATGACGGGGCCCAGACAGGGGAAAACTACTCCGTGCAACGCCAGAAATGCTACAAATGCATCTCGCCGTACAAAGCACACCAAACCCGACTCAGATCAAAAGTGTTGGCCCACAGAAAAACTACAACTCCAGGGCAGTCCCATGACTCCCTACCTCCTAATAAGAATGTTCTTTTTATTTTTTTAACATCTTAAGCAAAAGTTTAATCACAACTCACAATGGAAAGCGCAACCCGAAGATCATTTGACGTGCCACAGATATACATACGGTAAGTATCCATTTCTTGACAAGACGGAGACTGGGGAGCACGCGCTGCATAGTGGTTGCCACTCGCGTCCTCACGGGTGGAAAAGATGATCTCTCGGAGCACTGGTTCATGACCATTCAGAAGATTTCCCATGCTTAGGACCTTTCTCCACGACTGGTTGGCATTTGGCGGTGTAAACATCTCTGCCACTGCATTTCTCTCACCCACCCGTATCAGCTGCTTCACGTCAAACCCCTGCAAAAGGCAATTAGGTCATGTGCAATGATTCAAGGTCAAATTAACTGTTGTGAAGCATAGGTATTATAAGATGATGACACTCAAATCCCAGCTGGTGGAGGTACAACAAACAACTTAAGCAGTCTACGCATTACTTGGGATGACTGCGGCAAATAAATCATAAAATCTGGACCCAATATACCCAGAGATTCTAAATCTGCCGACTCCAAGTTTAGTTGCCCAGTGATCTCCTGGCAAAACTACTAAGCCCCCAAACTGCTGAGTTGCTTGGATGCCATCCTACCAAATCATCCCATCAGACCATCTTGTCAGCAGCCATCCTGCTGGAGACCATTCGGCCAAGAGCCGTCATGCGGAAACACGCTCTAGTTGGATCCACTTGTCATGACACACGTCATGGGCCAAAAGAAGGCACAGAAGGACCAATTTATCCAAGTGACAACTTTTTCAAGTATCTCGATCAAACAAAGCACACGCAGACTTGAGATCAAATTGACTAGAGTCAAAGAAGCCAATACCACTTGACACGACACAACCTACATGTGTCATTTGAAGAACCACCTACCAAACCCAAGTTAATAAATGACGTGGCAGTTAATCCAAAAGAATAACGGTCTCTGAACAAAGGGTCTTAAGTCCTCATAAGAAGAACCACCTATTTGGCATCTGATTGTAACTCATCAAAAGAAAATTAGCTCATTACTTCTGAGAGGTTACTCAACCAACCCAAGACTGACCCCGGTCATTATGAATACAAAGCCCCTTAATATAGAGGGGGCATCTTTGGCTTCAAGACCACAATCTAGGGCTTCAATTGTGAAAGCATCAAGAGGATCTTTAGCTTTCTGGATACTCACTCTTGCTTAAAGCAATCCAAAACACTTGTTCAGACCAAACTAGAAAAAATCAGATTCAGGTTGAGCAGAAACCGAATTTTGGTAAAAATTTGTAACCATTAAGTTAATCCGGACAAAACAAGGCTTGTTCATCGGGGTCAAAAATCTTAATTGTGTCCATCCATAATCTGAAATGGGCCGGTTCAAACCAGTCCATAGATATTTTTTATTTTATTTTTTAGTATTTTATATAAAAATTCATATTTAATAAAAAAGTTTTTAAAATTTATAATATTTAGATTTAAATATAACCTAATTATACATTTCAATGATGAATCTTTAAATAAAAAGTTATTAATTACTCAAAAATAATCCATTTGAATGATTTTTTAAAATTTCGTGTTTATTCAAAATTTTTTTAAAAAAAATATATGTATACAAAAAAAAATTATAATCCGAACCGGATGAGCCAAATCGGTCACTTTCCATTCATGACCATGCTCACTTCATAAATTAATCAGGCCTAATTTTTTATTGTGCCCATTCATAATACTAACATACCTTAACAAAATTCTATAAAATTTTAGTTGGCTAGACTGAGACAATCCAACGGCCCGATTTTCATCAAATCTAATTCAGACACAAATCTTGTAATACTTAAACATGAACCTATAAAAAGTTAGGAGACAACCTTCTTCCTAAAAAATATCAAGGCACGGGGCCTCAAAAAGCCTACCATCTTTCTCTATACATCATGTATTCTAGTTTAGCTAGTGATTACTGACTTTAGCATCAAAAGATAAATTGAGAAATTATGTCCATACCTTTATGCTCTTATTTTCGTTTGTTGTGTGCATGATTTAAGTTAGAAGACCCAAAAACCTGTTTCAAAACCTCTCGGGTTGAAATCTAGTGTCACGGTACACATCAATTTACTTACAAAAAATATTTATTAAATAAGAAGTATTTTATATATGTTTTCTATATTTTTTTACAGAAAAATATTTCCTATGAAATCAAATTACAGCAATCAGTGATATTAGCAAGTGGCAACCGTATCACATAATGCCTACCAGAGTTGATGACTAATGGCATCGTCAACTGAATATGTTCTATAGGAGCATCTCTAGTAACCCACCAATTGAAAGATTGGCAATAGTAGTAGTAACAAGGTCAACAATTGGTAATTGAAAATGGCAATTGGAGGGGCTGCTGGCCAATTTCCCGTGGAAGTGGTTGGTGGCAACGAATGGCAATGGTCAGTGGCATCGCCATCCATAAATGACATCATCTCCACATAAAGGCTTCAATTAATGTGTTAATGGTCCATAGTAGATAGTAAATGAATTCCATATAATGACTAACATTTTCAGAACTATAAGTTATTTTTCAAAATTTAGCTAAGTTTTTTGTTGATTATGAAAATATTTTTTATTGACTTATTTTTATAACATCCCAAACAAAAGAAAATGAGAGATCTTTCCTATGTTATGCCAAACATTAGAAAATGTGAGAAATATTTTCCAATAAGCAATTTTGCATCGAACAAATAAAGCCTAAAGAGTGAAAAAAATGTCTTAAAATTTTACAAGGTAATGCAAATTTTCTTTTTCAAGCGTATTGCTGCCACAAGCATTTAGTTCCCATTATGCTTCCAAGTATTTGACCAACTAGATGGTCAGAGCAGCAGCTGAAATCAAGTTACTTGCCTAAGCATGTAGACAACATTTGGGATACCTTGATTTTCCACCGAGCATGTGCAATCTAAAAGCTTTCTTCAATATTGAAAACTCAGAAGCCAATTGTGCATTCAACTGTTCTTTGGTCCAGTTTCAAATTAATGTAGCCAAAACAAAAACAAGATGCTGCTTTTATCACTGAAGGGATAGTGAACATATATCATGCCAGAGATGCAATTTACCTTGTGAATTCCTCCTTTGTTGGATGCACTACCCATTCTTGGAAGGTAGAAATTGTAGTAGTCACTGAATATTGCTTTGGATAGGCGTGGAGCTCGCACGAACTTCCGATGAACAGAAGCCGCAAGGTGCATTAATTTCTCAGTGTGTTCAAATATGACACAAAGCCGTTTGAGATCTTGAGTAATCTCACTGTCTTGAGATAGTTGATTTGCTGCAGAGAGGGTGCTTCCAAATTTAAGAACAAGATCAAACAAGAAGCAAGGTAAAGATTATAGCCGCACCTTGCAAAGGTCTTAACATAGAGGCCATGGTAAGGTAAAGCTGATCCAGTTTGTTGTTCATTTCGTTCAAGTGGCCATAAGTAGTCTGATTTAAGGTATCAGCTGACGCTCTGAAGGCAGTGCACACCATTTGCTCAAGCAGCTGATGAGGTTGCAGTGTCTCCAGATAATGAAGAACCTACTGAGTCCAAGGTTTTCCGATTAGTCAGCAGACATTTATCTAGAACTACCATAATATGGGAAGCACCAATAATAGAAATTGATGGTTATCAGAGCCAAAAATCCAGCAGAGTTACGCCAACATCCAGAAGATCTGAAATGACATTTACGTGATCATAGTATTAGTGCCAAACCAGTAAGCTAAATTGTTCGTTGTTTTATGGGTTAATATGCAAAATTTTGGTTGACAACACAAAAAGTTAACAATAATATATGATTTGTTCTGGTCTCAGACATTAGTATCCATCCCATAGAAGTACACAAATACTGAAATTGCAAAGACAGTCACAACAAGAAAAGCAAGCAGAAGGGAAGGTGCTTAGTAACTAGTGAGACACACCATCCAGTCACGATCATGCTCAAAATAAGTTGTACTAATGAGGTGTAATTAGCCACCCTTGTTGTCACAATTAGAGAACTGCTCTAGCCCCCATCTCTCCCAATGGTGGGCTAGTATCTCACACTTCCAACATTCTATGCTCCGAAAATGATCAAATCTACATAACCTTAACCCCATAATAAAAAAGATCACTTCCATCATGGGAAGTCATGACCTTCAAGTTATAATAGAAAAACTTTACCATTTTATCGAGACTCTATCTCCCATCTCTCAAAAAGGGTGACATATTACACAAGGCCCCACATCATGGGGTATAGGAGAATTATATGTACACAGCCCTACCCCGTATTATATAAAAACTGCTTTTGTGGTTAGTACCCATAACCTCAAACTTATAATGGAGCAGTTTTACCGTTATATTAAGGCCCATCCTCTCAAAATTTTCTCAAGCTCCAGTTGTCAATCAATCAGCTCCAGTCTTGATTAAGGCCCGAGACTCTCTCAGGGTAACAACAAATAATCTAAGAGCATGGGAATGACACTCATGCTTGAGCAAATGGTACCAGCCTTAAAAACACAAGAGGTTAAGCAATCTAATCACAAGACAATAAAAGAACCAAACCAGAGAAACAGTTTCAATAAGATAAAGAGATTGAATCATTTGTGCTGGGAACTTGGAAATTTCAAGCCAAAGAATACGGCACTAACAGAAACCAATGAGTTGCTTGATCAGCTTTAAGCTGGGGATAACAGGGAGCCAACTCCATAATTGAGGTTGTTCAACTTCTTGAATAGATTGGGTCCGCCCAGAATGGGGCAACCCGCCCCAACCAGTGACCATCTAATATAAAGAGAGTTAATTAGTTTTTGGTCAAAAAAGATCTCTAACAACTATTCTGGCAGAAACTCCCACAACCCACTCCAACTACCCAAATCCCTCACATGAACTTCCTGTAAACTAATTCTACTATATAGAAGATAGACATCAAGCAGAGAAGGGGTTCTTTGGTGGTCTAAAATCATGGGAGAGAGTGCTGGTGATTGGGAACATTTGTTCTTCTCCTAATCAGTGGGTGGCATAGGTTGTGATAAGGGGTATACTGATTATTTATTTTGTTTCACTTCAATAACTCAAAACCCATTGTATTTGAGTTGTGAAAAATGAGTATTTTACATTTGTGGTAATACCCGGGGCCTAAAACGAGTTGTGCGTCAGCCTATCCTGATGTTTACATGGTTTTTCGGGTCAAAAACAGGTTATCTAATTTCCTGTTTATCATATTATTTTTGGCCCTATTTATTTTCAATAGTATTAGAGCCTTAGTGGTTATTTTCTGGAATATTTTTGGATAATTTGGGCATATTGCGTTTTCAATAAGTTCAATTTTATGCACATTTCTTTTGATAACATGCATTGCTGTGTTTTCAAATTCAACTACGGTGAATGTGACATTTTATCTGTGCAATAATTTTGGATGTCTTCTCTCCAAATTTCGGTGGACTATTTTAACCCAGTTTGAAAATCCTGAATCTTGGGGAGGCAGTAACTTTCTGCACATATTTTTTCATGTCATGAAATTTAGATGTATGTGTTGTACTTGCCACGAGCTCTCCAATTGTATATTGCACGGATTTTTTCGACATCTGTAGAAAAAGTTATGAAGATACTAAGTTTCGAACGCTTTTGGTTTAAATCAATATATGGAAAATTGAATTGAAAGGAATCATAGAAAAATAATATTTCAAGTTTCGTAAATGTCAAAATCCTGTGTTTTGATTTTGTGGGTTACTTTTCCATTGTCCCACTCTCAGTCACCTATATAGGTGTTCTGAACTACATTTCTTGAATGTCCTTTAGTCAAATTTAATTACACTGATAGATTCAGTAAGTTTGATAAATGGAGCATTTAAATTTCATGGCAAATGGAGCATGGGACAACAGCGCATGGGCTACACGTGCAGCAAACCACAGATCACTTGTGGCGCGTGGGCCCTGTTGTCCTTTTTTTTTTTTTTTTAATTTTCCACTCACCACTGGTCCATGATTTAAAGATATATTTTTCTACAAATTAAAATTAATTTTTCAGATTTTCAAAATATTTTATTATTAATTATCTTTTTAAAATATCTTCAAAATTATCAAAAAGTTATTTTTTGGGGAAGAAAAACCTAGAAAATTTTTTGTGGACTTTACTCTGGATGTTGGACTGTGTTGTATTATATTGGAGTACTTAAGTACTCTTTGTATACTCCCTTTAGTGGAGACTAAAATCATTTAATTTTTTTTATTTTTATTTGAATATTCATAGTATATTATCCATACATACATACATACATATATAACAAAAAATCTGATTTCAATTTTAAAATAATTTTAAGTTTATACTCTATACCTCCTGTATATGATTTGATTTACACATTAGTGTTGAGGACATAGTTACGCTATTTGAGTCTTTGGCTACACATTAGGACATGATTAAATGGGATATTTTGAACCTCAATGAAGTGAGCCTTTTGCAATGAACAATGGATATATCTAAGATATAGTGGTATGTTTACATCTTGACAAGAATATAAGTAATGATGTGCTCCATCGAACTTCAGGTTGTTATACAAATTAGAAAGTCGGGCAAAACCTTTAGCCAATCCGAGAGGCTACAGGTCTAGCCAAAGGTTTTGCCCAACTCTCTAATTCCTATAACTCGGGTCTAAGGAACGCATCAAGTAATATGCCCATTATCAATTATGTTCATCATATCCTTGATTCTATGGAGTTGGGACAGAGAATATATTATATTCTGAATGATACTATTCCATAATCCAATTTAAAGAAGTGTGAGTAGAACTTGATTCTTTATTTATTTGCAAATACAATATGTTTGTGTTGTGATTGATAGCTATTTTATAGCTTATTGTTTTATTAGATTAAAATATTGCATTGTGATATGAATATGTATCATATGTTCTTGTATTTATTGTACACTATATGATAAGCATATACAAAATTTGTTTTTCCCTTGTACTCTTTCTGAGTGGGAATTTTGAGGTTCATCCTTTGAAAGAGATTTTGCATAGTGGAATTAAGTTACTAATATCTAGACATGGAATACAGACAATGATTGGGAACTTAGTGAACTTCTAATTCTATGTCATATATTAAAATATTATTAATTAAATTTTCATATATTGCAAAATAATGTGTCGTTTTGACATCTATGCTTCGGTCAAGCATCTCAATGATAGATTTGCCATGGATTTATAGAACTATACCTTGAATTTAATATATTGCGACATGAGCAACTGGAAACATGTACCATACCATATAGTAAGATTAATTGTGCATCATATTATATGACCTCATCATATTAGCATCATTAGTACCTAACTACAAGTAATGTGGATAACTTTGAATGAAAAGTTTATGGTAGAACAGTTGCAATATTTATAATAGACTATTAGGTTTTATACTTACATATTACATCGTAATCATTCCATAGGATAATATTTTGAATGAATTGTCAATGATGATGAGAGTCATAGTCAAACTTTTGAAATGAGCTAAAAGATAACAGGAAAATTTTATTAGCCTACGAAGAACAAGCCTAATCGTAAGTATTGCAAACAATTTGATGGAGGAAAAATGAAGAATGATGAGATGTTATTATGTGACTAGTTGGATTACATTACTCACGAGTATTCTGTGAAAAAGACAGCATTTTCATCTGATTCTTATGACATTATATTTCTAGCATAGTAGTGCTCACAAAATTATCCTTTTGTGGATTGTATATTTAGTAGAAATAGACTATATAACAAGAGATATAAGAGCATATTTTTGATACCATTAGATTTTATAGACAGCTAGAGAACCTAGTATAAGTCATTTAAGACTTTGGTGGTCTATTATAAATGTTCATTAATGAACATATAGATAGAAAAGGTACTTATATTGAATCACAATATATTATATTCTTGTAGGATTTTTTCCTGGTATGGGCAAAATATATAAGGATGCATACTTATAGATTTATGTGGATTCTTATAGTTATAATTTTTGGCATATTTAAGATTAACAAGAATTGTCTTGTATGCCAATTGAGTAAGTAGCTTCTATGTGAGAACACTCCACTAGAATCTTTATTATGAAAAAGTGCTCAAAAGCACATCCTTTGTCTTCAGTGTGCAATTGAAAATGAATTTTTCATTGTAACACTTCGATATGATAAAGTGCTCAAGTTTATTTTCTCATATCCTATCATGCCTTGCAAAAAAAAGATAGAAAATGCAATTGAATAAGAAATTAAATCTATGAGATCTAGCTAAGTGTGAAAACTGGTTGATATTATACTTGGGAGGAAAGTTATTAAGAACTAGTAAGTTCTTAAGATAAAGCGCAGGACTAATAGATCAGTTTGAGGTATGAAACTCACCCTGAGGCAAAAGATTACATCCATCAGGGTATTATTTTGTAAAGAAACTCTATTTGCCATTTGTTACTTTTGCGTTAGTTTGGCTAGGAATGTTTTGAATTTCTATAATCATTGAGATATGGCTGTCTTTTAATTTGAAATTAAAAGACTTGACCAAATAAGCTTTATTCTTGAGTTAAAATTTACAGAAATTGGTCAAGAAAACTTCTTGTTTCTTTTTGTTGCAAGAATTTTATATATTCTTGAATGATTCAGTAATAAGGAATGCAAACCAAAATAATATCATGTTTGATTTGTAAAAGGTGATGTTGTCGACCACAATGTCACTCCTATGACTCAAGATATGTCCAAAGTTTCATGTCCTAGTGTTAGTGGAACCTACATCAATGTGTACTTGCTCCAATATTTATTTTATCCATGGGATTGATAATTTGTTACCAATCCTATCTAACAGCAGAATATTGGATTTTATCAAGATGATCAATATATAAAAAATACTGTGAACTTGTCCATCTGTTACGAAGGGACATGTTTGAGATTGAAATGACATATGGAGGCCATTTGGGAGTAAATTTTACTGACAGGAAATCAATTTTATTATATGTTCATGCATGACATTGCAGTGATATTTTAGAGTAGCAAGAAACAAGAATGCATTAATTTGTCATCATTAATGGCTGAATTTGTGATATGTTCAGCTACTGCAAAGAAGGTTGTTTAGTTAAAGAGATGCCTTTTGCTCGTAGGAATTTCGAGTGACAATGTGGGAAAATCAATAATGCTTTTATTGAAATATAAGGCTAGTAAAGCCTTCTGTATAGGTCTCAAAATATCACTGTTAGACTAATCATGAAGACCGACTACAATTTATGTGATTTATACCTACACATGAGATAATTGTTGATCCCCTTGTGTCACGTTAGACAAGTTTTTCTTTAACATGCCAATCCTTATTAAGCTTAGACTATAAATAGAAGCATGTATAATGAGCAAATGCTATCTATATGTATATTTTATTTGTATAGATTATGTTGTGCTCATTAAGTTAAAATATGATTTATGTGATTATATAAGCATGCACACATGATTATAGTATATTGAACACATATCAAAAAAATGTATGTCTAGCAAGCTTGAGATTGAACCTCTCACATAGATAATCGCCTCTAATGCTTGGAAGCATACAGAGATGATACGGTTTTAAATTGGGACAACATTAAGATGTAATGATAAAATTAATTTGAAATAAATGTTGCCTTAATAGACGATCAAGATGAGATCACTATATTTCTTCATTTATAGTTGTGACCAATATGGATTTCCCCACCATCCATCATACCTATCTGAAAGCAAAATTGATTTCCTAATCAATTTTGAGACAATTGTGGATGTAAGATTAGATTAGACACTAGGTGTATTGAACTAAAATCTGTACAGTGTTATTTTTTTGAGAAATAAAATACACTCTATAAGGGAGGTGCATAACAATAATGTGGCACATGTTTCATACATGTGCTAGAAAACTTATAAGAAAATGTGAGTGAATAAATCCCTACTTTATCACTGTGTGAGACCCTTGAGATTAATAAATAACCTCTATTAGTACCCTTTGTAATTTTCAAATGCTTCCTGAGATTTCAGTTCAATGTTTGTTACTTTAGCATGTCACCAAAGGCTATGAGAGATTTGGTTTTGTGGGGTATGTCTAGCAGAGCAGTTGGATTGGAATTAAAGGATTTAATTTTGAAAGGAAGACAATATTTTTTATTTATATTCATAATTGTAATCACTGATCAGACAATTATATTAGAACCTATGAAAGATTAAAGACATAATTGTGGATACAAAATAGTAAAATAAGGTTAAGCATGCTCTTTTATATAGAATGAATTTCTAAAAGATTAGAGATGCTTAAACCTGATGTAACAAAATATGTCTACAGCACTGCGAGACATATATAATGCAGGAGATCAATGCTATGAAAGATTATAGAATGCAGGAGCTCAATGCTACGCATTTGTTAGGAATATATAGCAACCTAGCGCTGAAACAAAGGCAAACAGAATATATATATATTTTGAGCTCCTTCATTGCCAGTATGCTCGCTGGTTTCACAGCTCATTTATTATATAAATGGTTTCAAATGGAATCAAAAGTAAAATAATTTTATCCTAGTTGGGATTGAGTTTTAGACCATCATGAGCGAGTGGAAGATGTTGAACTTCTTAAATAGATTGGGTGCACCCATGATGGGACAGCCAGACCTGACCCATGACCATCTAATGTTAAGGAAGTAAATTAGTTTTTGGTCAAAAAGATCTCTACCCACTATTCTATCAGAAACTCCCACAACCAACTCCAACTACCCACTCCCTCACATGTACTCCCTGGAAACTAATTCCACTATATAGAAGATAGACATCAAGAAGAGAGAGGGAGCTTCTCTGGTGGTGTAAAATCATGGGAGAGAGTGTTGGTGATTGAGAACATATATTCTTCTCCTAATCAGTGGGTGGCATAGGTTGTGAGAAGGGTTATACTGATGAGTTTATTTTGTTTCTCTTCAATAACTAAAAACACATTGCATTTGGATTGTGGAAAAAGAATACTTTGTTTCCGTTAATTTATGATTATATTCCTATATTTCAGGACCTAAAGCTAGTCGATCAAAGAACTGGAATTAGTGAAATCAGGAACCAAAATTGTAATGGTTTTGGGTTTTAATTCAAGAGAGTCCAATCTCCTAATGTTTTTAGTGTTTGAGCTGATATAATTGGAGGTTTTAAAAGGGACAATCAAAAACAGGTTATCTATATTCCTATATTTCATATTATTTTTGACTTGTATTCATCTTCAAAGGTGATTACACCATCCTTAATTCTGATAGTCATGGTGACAGGAGGTCCTCAATCCTCTTGCCAAATACAACCCATAATCACTAAATTCAATATCCAACAATGAAGGATAAAATAGGTAGATTGGCTATGCACTTCCTCACCTCCAAATGCATTGCTGTGGAACCATTCTTTATGACTTCTTTAGAATCCCTGCTAAGAAAAGATCCACATGAGCAATTTACTTGAAGGGAGGCTAGCTTTACGCAGACAACAAATTGTTACAGGAAAGTTGGAATTGGAGGCTATTGTGCGCATAAAGCTCCAGCCATAAAACCAGTCCACACTGTAGTAGCCTTGAGAAGCAATCTCTGATTGACCAATTTACCCTCCCGGGGGTACAGTAAGTAGGCAAGGTAACTTAGAGTCTGAAGCTGCCTCCCAAAAGCTACATTTATTCAGTAATTCATCCTCTTTTAGTTAGTGACAAATAGATAGGTGGACCTAATAAAACAGAGTGAAATGACAGAGAACAAGATGAAATTGCATCTACAAGAGGAGTGGTCCTCAAGCAAAAATTATAACCATATGATTCAAATAGATGAAATAACTGAAATAACATCTTTTTCTTTTTAAGGTAAGATCACTGACTTAAGGCATCTTCGATGTTATTGTTCCTGCTACCAAGTGATGTTTCTTTCTATATTTCTTTAGAAGAAAGGAGGAATGAAGACGTCTTCTGCAGCTTAAATATCCACAACCAAGCCTGATGATAACTAGTAGCAGAGACAATCGTAGTTGCAAAGGAGGATACTAAAGATAAATGAAGCCAACACTCAAGTCTTGTTCCAATCTAAGTCCTAAGAGACTATTCAGAAAGACTACAGCAATTTACTCACTTTTTCCCTTAGAGGGAAAGGATCATCTGAGCAGAGGCAGTCTTAAGATTTATTATGACTTCCAAATTGGAAATAAAGACAAGGCTTTCATTTGCAAGTTGTAGTCATCGGCCACCAAATAATATACCCAAGAGAGACAACACGCCACCCAAATACAAAAGAAGAAGAGAGAGAGAGAAAGAGAGGGCACAAAGGCTTGGTGATGCATGGAAGAGAAAATAGAGGAAGGGAAGAAGAAAATAAAGGAAAAAGAGGAAAAACAAAGAAAAAAATAGAAAAATTAGAACAGTCCACAATTTCCAACAGAAGGAAAGATAATCACACTTTCTCAATGTCAATTCGGTTTTATCAATGATTTCAAACCAATTAGGATAGATAACTAGGTCAAAGCTATTAGAGGAAACAATAAGACCACTGTACAAGTACATGCAACACCAATATGAGTAATGTGGTTAAGATCAATGAACAACTATGACAATTGAATAGGTCTATAAACATGAACCAAATGCAAAATAAATAAAAAATTAATTTTTTTTGGGGGGGGGACTTGGTATAATTCAAATAATATAGACAAATATTGTTAATTTATTAAAATAATAACGTAAAAGTCAAATATAATGCTACTATATATCCACCATAATAATCCGTAAGTAAAGTGGGTAAAGGGAAAAAAAAAAAAAAAGCCTTTTGTTTTTTTTTTTTTTTTGTTTTTTGTTTGACAAAGGAAATATGATAAAGTAATGAAATTATAGGAATAAGACTTTTTTATAATAAAATAACATACTTAGATAAAATAAAATACTATTATACAACAAAAATATTACCAAAGCTGGAATGGAGAAACCTAACCTTGCCAAATTTATAGAACCAAACGTGGCATTGGGGAATAGACACTGCATTGCACCCCTGCCTCACGTGATTTCAACTTTTCCACTGAAAGTCTCTCCATTTTTATGAATGGAAGTTTGTAATTATTGGGCACAGCTCAAACAGCCCCAAAAGCAGATACAAAAAGGAGAACAAATACACTGCTTTCCATAACGCACTCTCTCAAGTGGAGCACTCACACACACACACAAACACACACACAACTATGACAATTGAATAGGTCTATAAACATGACCCAAATGCAAAATAAATAAAAAATTAATTTTGGGGGAGGACTTGATATAATTCAAATAATATAGACAAATATTGTTAATTTATTAAAATAATAACGTCAAATATAATGCTACTCCACCATAATAATCTCCTTTTGTTTTTTTTTTTTTTTTTTTTTGACAAAGGAAATATGATAAAGTAATGAAATTAATAAGACATAATAAAATAACATACTTAGATAAAATAAAATACTATTATACAACAAAAATATTACCAAAGCTGGAATAGAGAAACCTAAACCTAGTCTCTCTCTCTCTCCATTTTATGAATGGAAGTTTGTAATTATTGGGCACAGCTCAAACAGCCCCAAAAGCAGATAATCACACAGGAGCACTGCACTCACAGCACAAAACATTATAGTCTCTCTCTCTCTCTCTCTCAATCACACAGACACTCAGCCTTCCAATGATGCACTCCCTCTTTCTCTCTCTCCCCCTCTCACACACACATGGTGCACTCACTCACACAAACATACACATCTTTCTCTCTCTCTCTCTCTCTCTCTCTCTCTCGGCACAATGCAGTCAGGTTTTAAGGAAATTGTCATCTCCTTCACTCAACGTCCGCTTCCTCTTTCAATTTCTCACTCAGCCAATTTAAGTCCATCTTTCTCTTCCTCAGAAATTAGCAGTTATGGTTATGGGTTCTGTAGTTGCTCGTACAGTTCTTTTTTTCTTTTTTGAGAAGAATAAGGAAGGGAGGTGGCTAGTGTTTCTGATATGGTTGGGGATTAATGCAGCAGCGGTGGAGCTAGGTTAGTGACTTATGGTGATGGGACAGAAAACTAGTGATAATGAGAAACAAACAAGACACAACTTTATTTTAAAAAAAAAATCTGTTACATGCAACCTGCAAATTTTTTTCTTCAATGCAGATTTTGCAACAATTTAATGGAAATGTTTTTACTAGAATTTGGCTTTCAAGGGCTGTTGAAGATGGGGCAATGGTGGGCTATGGTTTAGTGTTTGATTAATGGTGTTTGTAAATGTGGAGCAGCCGATATATATGGGAAGGGAAACAATGCCAGACCATCTCTGATACCAAATTTAATGTAGGGAAGGAAAATAGGGGAAGGTAAGAGGAAAAGACAAGGAAAAATGGAGAAACAGAGAAGAGAACAAAGAAAATAAGAAAAGCAGAAATTATAAGACAATTACAACTCTCAATATCAATTAAATTTCATTAATGACTTACCAAACAATAAAGTTGGGGCCTTTATATAAAGTCTCCTTACACATAGGTTAATGAGGAATTAAGTATAATTTCATATTTAACAACAACCTAAACTAAGAAAATAATCAAACTAAAATTTTAGGTTCTACAAATATTCTAGAGCTATCCAAATTACAAGCAATCAAAAATCTCCAAGATATGTTAAAGTATGGATATAAATCAAATCAAATAAGCAATCAAATTTAATAAATCTTCAAGATGTCTGCATTACTTCATTCTTGATTGCATAAAAAATCTTCTATTTTAAACCAATCAATAAAAACTATTTTAAATATCACTTGCCTTTTCTCCTTCTCTATTTGGATCCAAAAGTGGCTTCTGATCAGAAGATGGCAAAGCAGGTGCTTCATTCCAAAGTTTTCTCCAGAAATTGCCATGCTCAGACATTCTCTTTGAAAGGAGTCCTTGAGGAGGCCAAGCATCTTTTGCAGGAGTTCCAGATGCTCCATCCTCTTCATTGTGAATGCTCTCCCAATCTCCAGGTGAATGCCACCTTATAAAATCCTCAAAGATAGCTTCTGGATTTGCTGCTTTAAATGCAGACATGTCTGCTACAGAGAAAACAGAGACAATTGCAATTAGCAGACTTATCTACGAACAAATTTACTTAGCAACTCTATATCAGCACTGCAGGGAAGGGGAATTTGCTATAAATGCTCCATTAACCCATAACCATAAAGCCCAACCATGTAGTTTTCACATCAATCAAGAACTTGGTGCTATGTAGGAAGACTCATTGTTTAGGTGTGAACTTAATACTCATAAGGATAACAAATAGGCATCAAATCTACTTTTTCATAATGGTATTCTGCACGTTTCAAAATGTTTTCAGTGGGATAGAAAAGCAGATGGATCACAAGGAAATCTAAGCATGTGGAATATGGAATTGCACAGCTCACAAAATGCAGGAAGAAAAATTAACTACAAAAGAAGCTAATAGATGGCGTGTATTAATGCACACTATAGGAACAGTTACATGTTGTGCATGGGTTTGAAATAATTCCTGTATCATTCAAAATCAAATGGACGAAGATGAGAAAGAAAGCAAGCTTTAGATCTCCACACCTGATGATAAGATCTCTCTCTCCAACTGTGCTGAAAAGCTCTGTAATAAAAGCATATGATGCTAGCTAGATTAGGATACTTTAACAGCAATACTGTTGATACGGCAAAGAAGATAAAATGGCCATTTGTGAATACTATCTGTAACAAACATCTTAAACAAAGCAACAACAATTCAGAAAAGGATCCATATGAGGCAAGAACATAAACCAGATGATGGGGACTATGGGAAAAATTCAGTAGCACACAATGGAGATGAAATTCTTGCATCAGTGCATCCTTTGATTTGTGTCTCTCTCAAAAGAAGAAAACACTTTCAACTGTAGACTTGCATAGAATAATGAAATTCCAATTCCATGCCTTTTCTCTTTTTATTTTTTTTTTTTAATGTTGAGTATTGGTGCAACGGTAAAATTGTGTTATTATAACCTGGAGGTCACCATTTAAACAATGAAAACAACCTTCAATAATGTAGGGAGACAAAGTTGCATACTTGACCTCACAATGTAGGAATCTCCTACACTAAGTTCCCCTTTTTGTTTTGTCCAAACTTCAATCATTTTGCTTGGCAAGGCTTATAGCACAAAATATTACACACTCATACCAGCCATGTTCCCAGCCATTTTAGCTAGATGACTCACACTTTTTTCACCATTTCATACAATCCAGAGAAATGCCCAACACCAGAAGCTTCTATATCCATTCTCACACAGTCCTACTTGAAAACTTCCAACTTGATATAAGCCACCTTCAACAGAATGAATGACCCTGGAGTAGGATGGCTTTCCGAAGAACCTCAAGAACCGGCATGCATGGCCATCATGGCGAGCATAAGCTGAATGGCTGAATTAAAGGCTCAGGCTCCTTGCCAGCATCCCAAGCTCCCATTTTGGCAAGCCCATGCCAATACAGAATGATGTTAGCATGGTCAAACTATCAAATTATTTGACAAGCATCTCCTTGAGACTACCAGGAGGTTTGCTTCCCTTTACTGGATTAGCCAGACAAGTTTAAAACAGAGAGAAAAAAGTAGGCTTCTCAACAGAACATTCAACCAACAAACTTCTGAAATAAAGAATCATGAATAGAAAACGGCAGCATCCCAAATCATTCCACTAATATCAAACAGGGAAACAGCACACCATAAGTTGGATGTCTGGTGCACAAGATCTTCTATCATATCAGTTAGCAAGGATAGTAAACGACTACCTGTGGAAGTTTATAGAAATGCAAAGAATTTTCCTACCGATCTTTCCAATACCCTCGTTCACACAATCTAGGGTAAAAGATTTAATAAAAATCAACAGATGGATAGGCTGGAAGAGGAGAAAAATTTAGGGGAAATTAACTGTGAGATAGCTTCCAGAAAAAGACATAACTCCATCCTCATTTAACGAAACAGATTATAATAATTCAGCAATAACACATAAGACAATCTTCTAATTTTAAGAAATGATCCCATTTTCTATAAAGCCATGCATCCAATATTGTGAAAGTAAACCCCAAAAAAGCTGAGACAAGAGGAACCCCACTATGAGGACCAATATTTACATATAATCACTGAACAAGATTTTTGCACTTCGTGACTAGCTCAAATTAATTGCACTTACAAATAAGTCCCATATATTAAGAGCTTCCATGAAAAATCCACAAACTTCCCTTGGTACCCTGTTTGCATAATTGAGGATGTAACTTACAAATGAATCTCCAAATGCTTCAACAGCACGTAGCCGTTCCTCATGCATGTCTTCTGTCATGAGTGGTGCATCCTATCATGAACAGGGGAAAAAAAAGTGAGCAATTGCAGGGATAAAGAAATGAAGAACAGAATGAGAAAAAGAAGAATAACAGGGATCAGAATGAACCTGAGTAAACGGAGCATGCATTCTCTGGTGTAAATTCAGCAGCATCATTGATCCTGCAAAACCAGCTGATCCCCTCCTGACAGAACTTGACAGCTTTAAAACACAAGATCTGGTCTCATCACTAGTGCTTCCAGCATACTGCAGATTATCTGGTTGTATTGGGCTGTAGTGTCAGAAAGAGGATTGTGAGCAAATCAGATGCAGCAAAATCACTAAATTCCAGATATCAATTAACATAACTAAAATGTTTCAACCAGTAATGTAACAATTGCAGGATTCAACAGTAAAGCATGCAATACTTGATCCTGTATGGTATCATCCCCACTAATGTATACAGTCATCTCACAAAATTATCCAGTAAAAGTTCCCCTAAAGGTTTCTTTTGCAAGCCCAATCCATATAAAGACCAAATGTTGACTCACATAGGGAAAAAAAATTCATTGAATTCTACATATCAAAGATTACAAGGAATGCAAAGCCCCTTCCATCAGCTGAAACTTCAATCTCTCCACTCCACATACCATGGACATTCATGTCAACATACACAAAATAAGTATAGTTGTGATATTAATCAACCTAAGCCTTATGAAGCTAAAGTTGAACATTGAGCTAAGTTTCAGGAGTCAAAAATCCTAGAAACTGAGCAATCTCCAAAACTCAATATGAATGATCCAACAACTCAGAAAGCTTGCCAACCCTGGTTAATTTCATCATTCCTGAAACCTTCCTTGTTCTTGTATGGAATATGCTCTTATTCTTTTTGCCTTTTTTTACTGAAGAGTTCAGCAAGAAGTAAGCAGCGCTTCCAGGTGCTTCAATGGTAGTCTTAAAACCCCAGTTCTCCTGCAGCTACATAGCATGGTAACTGCTATGTTACCAAGCCCACTTGGTCAGGCACTAAGATTTTGCTATTGTTTTTATTTGTCATGAGAAAATAGTTCCAACTTCTGAAACCAGGTTATCCTACATCATGTATGAGCATGTCATCTACATAAATACATAAGACATTGTTGTCCGTTTTCCAAGCAAGGATCAGCCAGTCAGGTGTCATAACAAACCCAGAAATCCACTTCCAGAAACGGTCATTAAGACTATTTGAAAATCATATTTCATAACCAATGCAATGTTTAATACTTTTAGCCTAGTAGGACTTTTTCAATCAAGCATGGCATTCATCACCAACACTTTTCCTAAATTGATTCAAAGAATAAATATCATATCTAAGGACAAGATGAGAAAAAGAAAGATGTTAAATAGAACTAAAAAAAAAAAAAGCTTTCTCACTTGCATAGTTTACTATCACTTTTCCCATTGAAGTTTCCAGTAGAGACCCTCTTGAACAGTAAGTCCTCTTTTACCTGACCATCTTCCTACAGTTTCAGTAAGAGATCACAGCTTGAATAAAGCACATTCCTCATTATACAGAATGGCAAAATGTGTTTATAAAAACAGTACCCCACTGTTGTGACCAGAAAGGTCTTCTTTACCATCAGTAGCATCATAAAACTCTTGATTTGATTCATGCTTTTTCTCAATACATAGTGCAAGCTGCAAAAATTTTGCATGAAAAGATAATCTGACTCTAGCAGCTATAAAGATAATCGCAAGCAGAAACGAAAGGAAGAAAGCTCTTCAAATACTTGCAATAGCATTCAGCAATATCAACATAACATCTTATAATGAGCTTAGATCCATTTTCTTATATGAGGAGGTAATGTTTATTGTTTATTTGTTTGTTATTTTATAAGTTCATAATTAGCACTAGTACAATGGAAAACTTTTATCATTTTAAATTCTTAAAGATCAATCATATACTTACATCTAGCAAAGCCAAAAATACTTATATACTTTCACCTTACACAAAATTAACTTACAATGACAATCAAATGGAGCAATAGAAATAAAATATCACAACATCAAAAAAACTAATATAACATAATATACCATCCATCATCCAGGTTCCATACAAGTAGATATCTAGAAGCAAGCCCTTTTAATGGAGCTAATCAGGGATTAAAGACATAAATTTAGGCGCAAATTAATAGCTTAAGAGTATTTTAGAACACCTAGGATAAAACTTTGATCCCTTTTACTCATTGAAAGCATTTTTTTACGACAATACCGAACCCCCTTTTTGTTTTTTACATTTCCCAACTATTGAGACACATTGCAAATTGAAAGCAGAGAACTGCTATTTCACTATTGAATATGAACCTCAAATCTATTGCTTCAATTCTTCTGCTCTTTCTTCAAAATACAATTCCAAAGAGGCTATCCTGATGAAAGCCAAATTTAACATAGCAAGGGCTCAAATGATTCTTGAGTACTCACTAATCAGATAAAGGAAATTTATCATTAACACTAATCTGCTCATAAGAAAATTATTATTATAACTCTAAATGCAGTTTATGATATACCTAAATATTTTATACTCTATAGACTGCCAAGTTGAATATGAGTTAGAAAGCTCAAATTTGTGAATGACAAGCAGCTTGTAATTAAAAAGACCTCAAACCAGCCCCCTAAAGAAAAAGTCCTTACAAAGACATTTGATTAACAAGGCCAAACCAAGCTGGATAAAGGAGATGCTTCCAAGAAAACATGTCATGGCTATGGAAACAATTGTAAAGAATGCAATCTATTTAGTAGTTTACAATGATCAAGAACTACTAGTATCTTTGCAATTTGGCAGATGCAACAAATGTTAGAATCTTTTTTTAGTCCAGAACAAACGCTTAACAAATTATGTACTACACAGCTTTTTCAGACAGACGAGAGTACTATAGGTTTCTTGAGAACCAAATACATCAAAAGGTCATCAAAGGACGGTGCTGACAACAAAGTCAATCAAAGCCAATAAAAGTTTACAAAAGATTACCATCTGTAGTTTCTGATTGATCAAACAAGTAGACAGGTCAATGCCCCCATTGGTTGGCATTTTAGGTAATGGCTGTGACTCTTCCCAGTACCAACGAACTTCTCGAACAAACTCAATCCAAAGCATGGAAATAGCTAACAACACAAAAATAGTTACAACCCATGGAAAATAGTAGTTTATACATTTCAGTAAAAGCTCTTGCAACGAGTGCAGAACACAGGGTCACTAATTAAGAAAGGTCATCATCTGAAGAAATCAAATGCAGTTTCAGAATTACCACGTATACTGCAGTTACTGAGCCACAGAGAATGTAGACAAAACTGTGCAAAAAGTGATTCAAGATGTGCGCCTTTGACAGCTCGAGAACTTTTATGATTGTCCTGAGCAAATTCTGGCAGTTTAACTCCTGCTGGCTCTGTGGCAACAAAAAGCACTTTTGAATCAGAAAAGGATATTAGTTGATGGTTCAATCAATATTGATAAGTATAGCCATGGATAACAGGCAGTAAGAGAATAAGACATTACAAGCTGCTCTACATAATTCAGTAATTGACTTGAAATGGTATCTCCTAGCTTTTCATTAAGACCACAGCTAAGACATGATATAAATAGGGTGGTCATTTTATGCAGCCACATCCTTAAGTCTGAGGAGAGTCAAATGTATGCAAACCTAGCTCTGCATTCAAAGACAGTTTCTGTAATATAAGCTTATCACCTCCATGTCACAATGGAGCTACTTTATTGTAGTGCCAAGGCTTAACCATGACCCCCATCTCACACTGATGCCTCATTATTTTTCCCCAGGATCTCAATTGTTGCTTTTTGGGGGAGGGAGGGATCTCAAATTGGTGCTTCATGAAATTTCAAGGAAAAAAAAACTATGGGAACAACTGAAGTTCTGGAAGGTTTGCTTACACATGCCCAGCTTTTTCCTCCTTTTCCTTTCTATTTTTCTCATGTTCATTTTCCTTTGGTGTTGGCAACACATACTAGCAGGGAGAGTAGGCCAAGGTTCCAAGACTGGCAACCAAGAATGCTTCAAACAAGCATAATTGGTTTTTGTAGTCAAATGTTATAGAAGAATCAAATATTGTTTTGGCCTCTACACACTACAAAATCATACTCCCCATTGGACAATATTGACAATATGATGTTACCTGCCTCAATAAAGAAGCATCTATGAGCTATAGGAATTTCACGTGCATAACTTAGTGCAGCATAATTAGGTTCAAGAGTACCCTCATGAAAGAGCTCTTTAAGAACACGATCAACAGCTGTTGGGGGAGGTATAGCTGCTGATGACTTCATATTATCAGTGACAGCTTCAACTGCAACAAATCAGACTCAATAACATGATAAAAACCAAGATGATAAAGCATAAATCCTAACAGAGATTTCAGATTTAAATTTTTCACACCTGAGACAAAATCTTCCAAAAATTGAGCCACAAAGGACATTTCAAATGCACAGACCAAAAGAGAGAGTTGCGAAGCAAATCCAATCATGTTTCCTTTTGGGTCAGCATTTCTGATGGAAGAAATTCAAAAGATGCAAATTCAAATAAACACAAAGAATCAAAAACCAAATAACCAGCTTGCAAGTAACAAAATAGGAACTTTGTGAAAAGTAAATAATATTATAACTTATTACTGTGCTGATACTACAGAAATTGCTTTCTGTTCTTTTTATATCCCTCTTCCTCACGTTCCACAGACACATAAAATACTTCAATTCTAGAGGGATGGAGTAATTCCAAAACAGACTTTTTTTTTTCTCTGGGTGAAAACCTCACGAATCCATACAGCATCACCACCGGATCATACTTCGAGAAGCAACAGCATCACCACCAAAATACATAGATCTTTTGAAGCATTGAAAAATATCTCTCTCCATCCATCCAAGTAGCCAATAATCCGAATACATAAGAACCAGCCAGCCTTTGTCACTCATTAAACACAGTCAACATTGAACACAATAACCAAACTTGACTACCATAAGACATCCCCCCCCCCCAAAAAAAAAAAAGAAAACTTCTGAAAAAGAAAGAGAATATGAGGGGAAAGAGTACATAAATGACAACCAAAAATAGTTTGATGACAATCATGAAATCTATTTTCAAAGTGAAACACTCACAAAATATCAGAAAATTCTGGAAGTAAAAGCCATTTTTGAGCTTCATAGGCTGAAGAATTCTCCACCTCAGCCATCTCCAGGGAGCTATCAATTGTCCTTTCTGTCCATATCGTGATTAATTCAAATCCTGAAAATTTCATTCCACACAGAATCACTATTCAAATTGCACAAGCTTCTTGTAAAAGCAGTGATATGCTGCTCCTCACTTGGATTAAATTGCACTTCACAAAAGTTGAAATCAGGTTTATGTTTAGCCATTCTTCAAAATAATTCTACAGCAACATAGACTCACCTAGTCCCATGAAAGCAAAAGTAACCCTTCAGGAGCACAATATATTTCACTAGAGATATTCTCAGATATCCGAGACTGAATGTACATCCTACACCTAATTAATGGAACTCCAGTCTCAAAAAAACTTAATTATGTGCAATTTACATTTTTTTGGCTTGAACCGGTCTCCATCGTTCCATGACCAATTAGGATGTGCAACGAGATGATTCATGGAAGGAAATGAACACATTTAATATGCCTCGTTATACAGCTTACCTTTCACAGGATTTTCAGCTGAATACCACTCACTCCAAGGGCAATCATCATCCCACTGTGTTTTGTGATGGTGGTCACCCCCAGCATCTCCACTAATTTCTAAATCTTCATCAGCACCTAGCATGTAATCACCATCAT
This sequence comes from Nepenthes gracilis, assembly GCA_033239525.1. Classification (NCBI taxonomy): domain Eukaryota; kingdom Viridiplantae; phylum Streptophyta; class Magnoliopsida; order Caryophyllales; family Nepenthaceae; genus Nepenthes; species Nepenthes gracilis. The sequence continues at coordinate 13,276,843 of BSYO01000007.1, forward strand.
CATTATGAGGTAGTGTTTTGTAGGTCAGCTTCATTGTAAATTGAACTTTGAAGAGATGCGTTGAAAAGTCCAACGTTGAGAAGGCCTTTAAACACCAATTGAACAAATTCTTTGCATAAGTTAGCATTTCCATTCGAAGAGCCACCATGGCAAAACCCATGAACTTGAGAACTGAAGTTATAAATCTGCTTGGCTAAGTGTCACAAGATAGGAACTTACAAATTTAGATACAAAGAGCTCGTACAACCCTTCCAAATGCATCAACTTCACTGGCACCTGACTCCCAATCCGATCTGCCTCAAATCTTCTAGTACATACTGTTCCCATATTCTGGATACCAATGTATGCTTTTCGAGAAGGATCATGCACCCGAACAAATGATGGCCATAAACTGCATTGTGAAAGGTATAGCAGGTCACTACTTGATATCCAATAAACAAATTTCAGATAAAGGGACAAACAAAGGCACTTGTCCAGAGGTGAAAGACAACATCCACAAGAACACTGGCATAATACAATGAAGAAGAAAATGAGATTACTGATGGTAACAAAGAACTCAGCACAAATATGATCTAGTAACAATTGAAAAAGCTTATGCAAAAAATAGCAGCCAATAAATAAGGCCCCTACATTTCGAGGTCTAAGGAGGATAAGATGTATGCATTTTTACCTCTGCATTCCAGAGAGGTTATTTTCATGGTCTGAATTTGTAACTTCTAAGTTACAATAGAGCAACCTTATTATTGCACCAAAATTAATGCAAAGACAATAATAAATCCTTGTAATTTAACTTAGCCTTTGACAACATATGCTTTACAAGCATAATATTTTTATCCTTCAGTTCTCACCTGGAGCAATTTGACAAAGCAATTGCAACTGTGCTTAGAAGCTTGCTAGCCTCTGGCGAGTCTAGAACCACACCACTGGAGCTCTGAGGTGCAATTATCTAGGAGCAACCAAATACAAAATGAGACATTTAACCAGTTTTATGAAAAGAACAAAATGTAATGGCAAATAAACCACATGGAGTAATCCATTCCTACAAGGAAGGAGGCCATGCAATCAGAACTTCCAAGTAGAATATTTACCAAAAATTCGTTCACTCCAAAAGACAGCTGTATTTCATGCAAAGTGCGGTCCCAGATCATGGCTTTGCCTGCATAAACAGAAAACTTGGAGAAAAATATGAAAGCTTTCAGGTGCAAGGTGAATAATCACAACATACTAGTCTAGGTACCATCATGCTTATCTTGAAAGTAATACTCCATACTATAGCTTTTCATGTCATACTTCAACTCAGTTTTGGCCTTATATAAATTTTTTGATGTACCCACTTGAACTGATCCTTTTTCCTGAACAAACTCAATGAAATATTCAAATTAGAGATGGTTCATAGAAAGGGACTTAATTAATAAGAAGATAGTACCCAAGCAAATAAAGCAATTAGAAGGAAAGAGAAAATAAAAAATACGATAACAACATCCTTAGTAAGGACTACCTTTCAAGAGAAAATGAACCACTCAAATGAGCAAGACAGAAACTAATAAATCATATATTCATGATAAGCAAGCATACCAACAAGTTTTTGGGGCCATCAACCAACCAAAGCCGACAAACTGCTTCTATTTCAGATATAAACCTGGAAAAATTGCAGTTGCAACATCATGTTATTTACTCTCTATGAGATTTGATAAATAACATCCAGTTCATTTCCCCTGCTCTTTTGATGTTGAGATTTCAATACACCTTTCATACCTTTCCCAAGAGGAGGCAACAGTGAAATCATCAAATCGTTCAAACTGCACGAAAGTTGGAAAGAGGAAACAATAACCAAAAAAAGGTAATAGGAACATTTCTTATGTATCATGTCAAATAAATAATGCTAGGAATTTGCAACCTTTCTGGTGAATTTGTTCTTTGCCACATACCTCTTCTTCCTCAGCTTCATCTTCAGTGTCATGGTCAATCATTTTGGAGGTTGGAATGAAATCTGGATAAACAAAACCCTGTAAGTGTCTTTGTAGCTAGAATTGTCAACGAATTTTGATGAAGTCATAGGATTACCTAAGCACTTCTTATGGAAATATAATTGGTTTTAACAAAACAGAATTACTCCAGCTAAACAGAATCAAGCATTATCTGTAAGTGCTTTTCTTTGGGAATAAGTTAGTTCTACCTGTAAAATGAATTTCATAACTCTCAGGAGCAATTGGATTAAAATACAATACATCATAATCAAGTAAAATAAATATACATGGAAGAAAACATGTCGCTTTTGATGCGAGTCTTACATTGGAAAGCTTGAGGCAAAACCTCCAACTTATAAGTTAAGGGGCTCTCCCTCCTACTAGACCGATCTTTTGGAATGGGCTCTCCCCCTGGTTTATACTCGCATCAAATGGTGCTCTCATTGAGACCAGTCCAGATCCAGAGAAGGCTACCTGTGGAGGATTATGACCAGAAAGGGCTACCTAAGGAGCGGTTGACCTGCTGCCAGTGCGCTGGGGCGGAATAAAGCATCGCAGAGTGAAAGCCGCTAAGTGAAGCGTCACAGAGTGCAGCCGCCGAGGTCTGCGACTGTTAAAGAAGGGAGAATTAATGCAAGTCCCACATTTGAAAGCTTGAGACAAAAACCTCCACCTTATAAGTTAGGAAGCTCTCCCTCCTACTAGACTGGTCTTTTGGAATGGGCTCCCCCTCTGGCTTATGCTCGCATCAAAATACCCTTTCCGGTCATAACCCTCCGCAGGTAGCCCTCTCCAGGTCGGGACTGGTCTCAATGAGAGCACCATTTAATGCGAGTATAAGCCAGGGGGAGAGCCCATCCCAAAAGACCGGTCTAGTAGGAGGGAGAGCCCCCTAACTTATAAGCTGGAGGTTTTTGCCTCAAGCTTTCCAATGTGGGACTCGCATCATTTCTCCCTCTTTCAACAGCTACAGACCTCGACGGCTACACTCTGCGACACTTCACTCGACGGCTTTTACTCTGCGACGCTTCACTCCGCCCCGGCGTACCGGCAGCAGGCCAGCCCCTCCGCAAGTAGCCCTTTTCGGTCAGAACCCTCCACAGATAGCCCTCTCTGGGTCGGAACTGGTCTCAATGAGAGCACCATTTGATGCGAGCATAAGCCAGGGAGAGGGCCCATCCCAAAAGGCCGATCTAGTAGGAGGGAGAGTTCCCTAACTTATAAGCTGGAGGTTTTGTCTCAAGTTTTCCAATATGGGACTCACATCAGCCTTCAACAAAATATCCAGTGTATGAAGATTCAATCAATTAATTGACTACTCCTGTAATGCAGGCATAAGTGAATAATACCCCTTCAGCTGCAGGCCAATTCACTAAAGTATACTAGGACAGCCACATATATGGAAGCAGTAGTCACTAATACTCTCAAGCAATGACCTCCTTTCCAAAACACAGACTCTTCACCAACCTCGTATCTGTTTGCCGCTTCAACTACATCTTTGGCTTACCTACCTGAACCAATACAACTCAAGAATCTTGCTCGCAATATGGCAAAATGTGGCTGAATGGTGACTTATTTCGGCTAAACTCTGGCTACTTGGCCGAACAGTACAAAACATTCTCGAATAAGACGCTATCCAATTGCTCAGCCAAGTTCAAATTTGTGGGGCTCGAATACAGATCAATAACACATTCACCCTCAACACAGACCTCACAACGAAGGGTTAAAACCAACGTAAGAATCAATATGCAATTGAATACAATTAAAAAAAATAAAACAAATCTCCAGTAGTCGGCATATCAATGCAACTTTTGTTGATACTTGACGCATGATTTACGGTATTTTCCCAAACAATTGAATAGTTGCATCAATAATTTGCAAATAAAGAAAGTAGGCCAGAAGGGGTAGAGCCGAAGGCACAGAGATAGAAGCTTAGTTGAACTAAACAATCACCAGCACACCTTAATTGGCAAATTTCGGACCCAATCACCGAAAATTTATTACATCCACCATTACAGAGTTCTCCGATGTCAAATTGCCGCAAACTGGGTTCTGGATCATGCAATGGTAAAGATCAAAGAGCATACATAATCCAATAGTTTGACTAGCCGACGGCACCGGGTAGAAGTCGCAAATAAAATTGTCGGCGTGGTCTTGTTCTTGTTCTAATTCCACTGAGTAGAAGTTCGATGATGGCGATTCATTACAGGAGAGAGAAAAGCAAGGATGCATTTTGCTGCAATCGAGGCAGAACGAAGGCCATTCCCGCCATCAAATCACCCGATTGACCGGAGAAAAAAGAGGAAATTTTCTCACGACCGAGAGATCACAGGATAATTTAGAGTGGGGAGGGACGGATGGAGAGCTAAGGCAGCTTGCCGCCGTTCGTCCATCAAGGATTATTGCCTCAAAGGAGCTAGCGGGATAGATATCGATAGTAGTGTTTAGTACCCCTTATTTATCATAAATTTTATTAATTTTCAGGTCATTTATAATTAACTAAATTTTCAGATATTATATTCATTATTCTTACAAAAATTATTCTTTAAAAAAGTAAATTATTTGATATCAATAGATTATGATAGAAAAATAGTTGAAGTTGAATTGTTAGATCTATACAAATTTAATTTTAAGAGGTCCAGCAGACCTTGGTCTAGTCTAGGATGCAGCCCAAAGAAAAGTGACAATCCAACAAGTATTCACCTAAAACCAAGACTCAAAAAGTACAGCGTCCTTTGGGAGAAGCCCTAATAGCGGCGGCCCACTGTGTAATCCCTCCAGATAAAAACCCAAGCAACAGTATAGATGGCTTAGTCGAAGCAACCTAAACTATACAGAGGGGGAGCAGAAGATTAAGATTGCATGCGGAGTGGCACCCATAATTACCCCTTTTGCATGGCCGCTAACAACTCTAACAGCACAGTATATGCAGGCAGGGAAAACTTGTCATACACAGCTACGACAACTATCTTATCAACCTAACCAATATCCACAAGGCCTTTGCCCGGATAATGTCTAGTCCCGAGGTGTCATGCATAGTCCTCCGACGTCTCCAAGAAAAGGGCATGATTATCACTCTAACTCCTAGGCACACTCAAAGAGACAATGAGAAAGAGCGAACGTCAGCCATGAAGCCCTGGAAAGGATACATCAGCCCTAAGTCTATAAATCCCTCATCTCCCATGCAAGGAGGAGGATTTAGGAGAATTCACAAAGAATGAATTCAAACTGATAATCATCCTTAAAGTATCAATAGTTAACGATTCAGTTCTAAAACTGAATCAAATTATGGCTCATATTTAATACTACTGATTCACATTCCATCATCACTCTCCATTATTCCCATTAAATTTTATAACGCCCGTTTCAGACAATTGATAGAGTTGTCTGATAAATTGAGGGAGTTGATTTTGTCCCTGAGCACACTTCTCTACAATACACCATCGACCGAGAGAAAGCAGTGCTTAGAAGCTTCAAAACCGAGTGAAGTCAGTGGCCAGGAAAATAGAACAAAAAATTCAATGGCCGGAGGTTAGTGATCCTTCCGTATTTTTGCTCTTAAATAGCATGATTAGGCCAATATAAAACCTTATATTTAGTATCAGAGACATGTGTGCCCTACCTTGCATTGTTTTGTGTTTTTTCATTTTTTTTTCAAATTTTGAATTTTTTAAAGTTTTTATTTTTTCTGATCATTCGATGAAAACAAATTGAAAATCATTAAAAAATTTGATTTCCAACATTTTCATTATTTTATATCAATTTTGGTGTAAAAATGAAGGAGTTTTCATTGGATCGGATTTCGGGTAAAATCGGGTTTGGGCTAACCCGGCTGGAGGTAGAAAACAACCCAAAACGCGTCGTTTTGCATTGCTACAATAGTGCTACAGTATTAAAAAAATTTTAGCATGGATTTGGGCGTCTCATGTGCGAGCCTTTTTCCCACGTTTGGTTGGGCCAAAGGCGTGGCCCACATGCGTGTGTGCCCACACTCGCGCGAGACCCACTATTGTAGCAATCTGAAAATTCACTGTAAAATCTCTGAAGGCACGCGCACGCGGGAGTCAAACCCGTGTCGCTATGTTGCACGCAGAGCACGTCGTCGTTGCGCTGCGCGCACATCATGTTACAAGTAAGGGCCTTTAATTCCCTTTATACTAATACTATTCATGTATAGTATATATATTTATATGTATACGTTAATATAATTTAATTAATTATATATAAAGATTGTTATATAATGTTTAAAAATATAATTATATATATGTTAATTAATTAAATTATATTTAATTAATAAATATATTTAAGAACATTAATTGTAAAGGACTTAATTATTTTATTTCACATATAATAAAATTATCCCAAAGAAAATTTTATTATATTAAATTAAATAATTAAGATAAAATGTTAAATTATTTTTCTTAATTTGCCCACATGGATTAAGAATTGAAATATAATTTGATAATTTTATCATAAAATTGGACATGAATATACTTGAATTAAAATTTAATCTCAAAGGTAATTTTTATATTAATTGATTCATGATGTATACTTTACATTCGTAAAATATAATTTATATTTATTTGTTAGCCTCATTTATTATTTGTTAAGCATATATTTTTATTTTTATATAGTTATACAATCTGTTAATCTTTTCAATATTAGATATGCGATTCTTGAACTAAAAGATGATAACTATAAAGTATAAATGGGGAAAATTCTTCTTAATTTTGGGTGGATGGATATAAATTATATTATAAGAAAAGACAAATCACCCGCTCTTACTATTACTAGCACTCCCGTTGATATAGCTCTTTATAAATAATGGGAGCGATCTAATCGCCTTAATTTGATATTCATAAAGACTAAAATTTTTATTTGTATTCGTGATTCTTTTGATCAGTATAATAAAGTTTGGAATTTGTTGAAGGCTATAGATGAACAATTTAAAATTTTAGATAAAGTACTTACCAACGCACCCTAATTATAAAATTTTTATCTTTAAGGCTCACTAGTATTAAGAGTGTGCGTGAGCACATTATGCAAATGAGGAATATAGCGGTTCAACTAAAAAATCTGGAGGTGGATATGTTTGAATATTTTCTTGTGTATTATATCTTGAATACGCTTTCACTATAATATGAACATTGTAAAATCTCTTATAACACACGTAAGGATAAATGGTCAATTAATAAACTTATAACCATGTGTATTCAAGAGGAAAGAAAGCTTATAATGGAACAAAGTGAAAGTATATTTATATTTAAAGAAGAAAAATTAAGGCTCAAACTAAAATGAAGGAAAAAAGTAAAATATCTCTTTAACCTGACATCAAGAAAGAATCCAAGTGCATCTTCTGTAAAAAGAATGGACATATGAAGAAGGATTATATCAAATACCAAAATTGGCTTGAAAAGAAAGGTAATCCATCATCTTTCATATATTATGAATCTAACATGGTTAATGTTTCTCATAATACATGGTAGATTGATTCTGATTCTACAATTCATATTTTAAATTCCTTATAAGACTTACAAAATCTAAGGAAGCTAATGGGTAGTGAACAATATATCTTCTTTAGAAATAAGATGCATTCACATGTAGAAGCCATTGGAACGTACAGTTTAATTTTGAGTAGTGGATTTATTTTGAATTTGAAAAAGACCTTTTATATTCCAATTTTCTCAAAAACTTTGATATCAGTTTCTAAACTTGTACCTTTTGGATATTCCATTACATTTTTAGACTCATCTTTCAGTTTATATTATAAATCTGATATTATTGAGAATGATATATTATCGGATAGTCTTTATTGCTTAAATTTATAAAATAATGCCTTTTACAATACTATACATGTTGATATTGGTATTAAACAATATGTTGTGAATGAATGTTTCTTTATATTGTGGTATAGAAAATTAGGTCATATCTCCATTGAAAGAATTAAAAGATTAGTAAATAATAAAATATTTAGTATTCTAAATTTTATTAATTTTGAGACTTGTGTGGACTATATGAAAGAAAAGCAGACCAACATGACTAAAAAAAATAACAATAAGAGTTCTAACATATTAAAAATTATACATACGGATATCTATAGTCCAGACATTGACTCATATGGTCTAAAATATTTTATCACTTTTATTAATAATTTTTCACGATATAAGTATCTCTACTTGCTTTATAATAAGAATAAAATTTTAAATACTTTTAAATTATTTAAAATAGAAGTAGTGAAATAATGTGAAAAACAAATTAAAATTATATTATGATAGATATACAGAATATGGACAAATGCTTGGTCCACTTGTAAAGTTTCTTTAAGAATATGGGATTATTACCCAATACACTACGTCTGATTCTTCAGACAAAAATGGTATAGTCGAAAGAAGAAATCGAACGTTATTGGATATAGTGCGGAGTATGCTTAGTAACTCCAATCTTTCGAAATCCTTATGGAGCGAAGCTCTTAAAACGGTAGTGTATATAATAAACCGTGTTCCAACGAAAGCTATTCTAAAAACTACTTTTGAGTTATGGAAAGATTGGAAACTGAGTTTATGACATGTACGCGTATGGGGATGCTCATTTAAAGTAAGAGTTTATAATCCATGTGAGAAGAAGTTAAATCCAAGGACCATCAATGGGCATTTCATTGGATATGTTGAACGGTCCAAAGATACAGATTTTACTGTCCATCTCACAGTATTAGGATTGTGAAATTGAGAAATACAAAATTTTTTAAGAATGACTTAATGAGTAGGAGTAAGTGATCCAAAATATAATTTCTAACAATGATCATTTGAATTCTCAACCTTCCACTTTATATAATAAGATGATTGTTATACACAATACTTCTCAAAATCAAATTAGTGTTAAACAACCAATCAATGTTATTCCACAAAATGCTAATCCTATTTCAATTGACCATGATATTCAAGATTTATCTGAAATAGTTGTACAACATACTCTTATTGAGAATGATAATACAATATTTAAAAGGTCTATTAAAATGAGAAAATCAGCAATCCTAGTGATTATATCGTATATCTACAGGAGTCTACTATAATATTGGAGTCGAAAATGATTCTAAAATGTTTTCACAAGTCATGAGTTATAATGAACCACAATTATGGTACAATGTCATGAAGGAAGAGATAAATTCTATGAGTAGTAATGGAGTTTAGAATTTTATTAAATTGCCTAAAGGGGTGAAAGTTATAGGGTATAAATGGGTCTTTAAGATAAAAAAAAAGACTCATAGGTAATATCAAAAGATATAAAATAAGACTCATTGTTAAAGGATATATTCAAAAAGAGAAAATTGATTACACGGAGATTTTTTCTCCTGTATCTAAAAAAGATTCTCTTCACATTATTTTAGCATTAGTTGCTCATTTTGATATAAAATTATAACAAATTGATGTAAAAATAGCATTTATAAATGGTGATTTAAAGAAAGAGGTTTATATGAAACAATCAGACAGATTCTCCTCTAATGATGGTGAGCAATTGGTTTGCAAACTCAATAAGTCCATATATGGATTGAAACAAGCCTCCCGTCAATGGTATTTAAAATTTGATGATATTATCTCTTCATTTGGTTTTGAAGAAAATATTTTGGATCAATGTATATACCAGAAGGTCAATGAAAGTAAGATTTATTTTTTTATTTTATATGTGGATGATATTTTACTTGCATCTAATGATAAGAGTTTGCTGTATGAGGTGAAATAATTTCTCTCTGATAAATTTAAAATGAAAGATACGGGCGATATATCTTATGTCATTGACATTAAGATACATCGAGACAAACTACGATGTGTTTTAGGTTTATCTCAAGAGACCTATATCAATAAAGTTTTACAGAGATTTCAGATGAAAGATTGTTCACCAAGTGTGGCACCAATTATAAAGGGTGATAGGTTCAATTTAAACCAATACTCGAAAAATAATTTTGAACGAAAACAAATAAAAAATATTCCATATGCTTCCGCTGTTGGAAGTTTGATGTATGTTCAGGTATGTATAAAACCTGACATGACATTTATAGTTGAAATGTTGAAAAGATTTCAGAGTAATTCAGGTATGGATTACTGAAAATTATTAAGAAAGTGATGATATATCTCCAATGTATCAAATACTACGTGCTTACATATAAATGGCCTGACAATTTGGAAGTATTGAGATACTCCAATTCAGATTTTGATAATGTGTTGATTCACGTAAATCAACATTTGGTTACATATTTATAGTTGCCAGTGGAGCTGTATCTTGACGGAGTGCAAAGTAGACCTTGATTGCTATTTTCACTGTAAAAGTCGAGTTCGTTACTTGTTTTGAGGTTACAAAGTATGGTGTATGGATGAGAAATTTCATGTTTGGGCTTAGAGTTGTGGATTTCATCTCAAGGCCATTGAAGATATATTACAATAATTCATCTACTGTTTTTCTGACTAAAAATAATAAAAGTAACAGTCAAAATAAATATATTGACATTTAATTTTTAGCTATAAAGGAGCGTATTAAAGGAAAGAAAATTATTATTGAGTATATTAGCATTGAATTGATGATTGCTAATCTTTTGATAAAAGGCATGTCACCATTGAGGTTCAAAGATCTTGTAACTAAAATAGGACTAAGTTCCATTATGCGATTTTCATTGTATGGATAATAATATTTAATAAAATTTTTATTTATTTGTGATGTTTCTCAAAATCTTGTGTACGCATTAGTTGATTATTTTGAGAATATCATTAATTATTGGACAAATAATAAACATAAGGTTTATTCATAAAGTAACGTTACAATATTCAGATATATTTTGAGAAATATAATATATTGTAATACATGGATGATACTACTCATTAATAGATGACATATCATCATGATTCATATATTTATTTCTTAAGATTGAGAGTTGATTGGTTTGACTATCACATTAAGTAAAACATGGGCCAAGTGGAAGAATGTTAACAATTTATTTCTAAAACTGAATCAAATTATGGCCCATGTTTAATACTGCTGATTCACGTTCCATATCACTCTCCATTATTCTAATTAAATTTTGTAACGCCGTTTCAAACAATTGATGAAATTATCTGATAAATTGAGGGAGTTGGTTTTGTCCCTAAGCACACATCTCTACAATACACCATCGACCAAGAGAAAGCAGTACTTAGAAGTTTCAAAACCGTATGAAGTCAGTGGCGGAAAATAGAGCAGAAAATTTAATGGTTGGAGGTTAGTAATCATTTCGCATTTTGGCCCTTAAATGGCATGATTAGGCCAATATAAAACCTTACATCAATTTGCTTTCTCACAAACCAATCGGCCTATTAGTGCACCACCTCTAAAGCTATTTAGTTTACAAGTGCACCTCCCAAAACTTAGTCTTTTATAATTCACTCAATTTCCTTTCCTACGTGCATTCACACACGTTGCATCCTCCTATCTTCTCACAATTATAGAAAATTTATTAACTTAAGCGTCGAATGATATATTTGTGAGTGAGTCTCACAATCTTCTAACATTTTGTTTATCTGTTGTGATGTGTAAAATTTAGTTAATTAGGGACAAAATCAAACCTACTCTAATTTAAACCATCAGGGGAGATCGAGTGAATCTCTAACCCTATGATAATTCAGATTTAGGGATGTATCAAGTTTGGACAATTATCATAGAAAATACATTATGAAAATATAGTAGTTGTAAAAGTCATATCCTATATATATTATTTATAAAATCTATCACTGATTTCTGAGGGCAACAATCTTATAAATTTAGTAATGAAGAAGCATAAATGATAATCGAAGGTTACTTTTGAATAAGTTGCTCTAATATTTCAATTAATACCGCTATAGTATAGATGGTATGGATTAAATCATATTACCAAAAGTATAGAAAATAGATTGAATAACATATTTGTTCTATATTATGATTTGTGTATTAATATGTGAGAAATTGGATGTCATTAGTGATGGGTACGGTGACCCATGAGTTCGCCGAAAATTCAATCTGTTGAAGGAAGAAAAGTTCAAATAGCAACAACCCACCAAATAATCCTCAAAGCCTTTGATCCAGAATGTAACATCTCAAATATTTTTGAGTTTATTATTTTATAAAAATAAATTATCTAATTAATTTTGGTAATTATTTAATTATTTTAATAATTATTTTGGGTTTAGAATCTGTTGTGTCCTGAGCCCGCGGTTGCCGTACGGATTAGGGAGCCTTCGGATTCCTAAGCACGCGGCGGCGTCAGGAGAAGGGTCCGGTCTCCGTCTCTATGAACCTGGACCTGCACGACACAAATAACAAACAAGAGGTCAGGGGTCCGACAGGATTTCTCCCACCAAAGCCGCTCCGATGCTTAAGTCAGCAAATTTTTATAATGAACGAAAATGGCACACGCTATGAGCGATGCGCGGTTAAATGTTGTAAAAGCGTAAGAGATGCGTGAACGATGGTGTGGAGAATGCAGTGAGCAGGTAATGGGAGGTCTGGCTCCCTTGATGCACCGCGATGGGTGGCTAACTTTTCCGTAGTCTGAGAAGACGTTGGGGAGCAATAACGAGCTAACTTTTGCCAAATGGAAGTGAGTCACTCCTCAGTCCTAGCTCTTGCTTCTTTGTGAGTTTGTTCCGAGAGTTATGAAATCAGAGTTTGAGTCTCAATGATCGTGGCTAGAGAGAATCAGGATCGGAATCGAATCCTTCTCTCTATGGGGTGTGGGAGCTCTTATAGGCCCCTCCCGCAAGGGCTCGTTCCGGGTCACTCCTTCTTGACCGTTGGGACTGGGCGCCAAGATACCCGCTGCATTTATTATTTTATAAAATAAATTATCCCGGTTTTCCCTGCATTAGGATTTAGGTAATTATTTAATTATTTTAGCCTTTTCTCGCGTGTTAACGCATTATTTTCCGTGCCGGTGGCTGAATCTCCCGCACGGGCTTCTAAACCTTCATGGGCCTCGAGAATTCTTCATGGACTTCTTCATGGGCACATGGAACCCAACAGAATCTAATAATTGGACTTAAAATATAAGTTTATAGTATTTGAACCGTTGAATTAGATTTATATACCTGAGCCATTAATTTGAATTAATACTTTGAATTTGGATATTTCAACCATTGAATTTAGTTTAGAGTAATTAATATAATTAATTGAGTTAGCTTAATTATGAGTTTAATTAATTAAGTGAGCCATCATATATTTAAATTATATGAATACTAGTATATTAAAATTTATTAATTTAAAATATAATTATGAAATTAAATTTAAAAAGGGGTCAAAATATTAGAAATTAATATTAGAATTTTAAGTGTTATTATAAGAAAAATTAGATAAATAATTAATTAATATTTTAATTAGAGATAAATAAATATATAATAATAACTATATATATAATAATATTTATAATATAATAATTATTTATGACAATAAATAATAATAATAATAATAATAATAATAATAATAATAATAATAATAATAATAATAATAAAAGGAAATGAAGAAGAAGAGAAGGGAAAAGAAAGAGAGAAAAGAAAAGAAATGGAAGGGAAGAATAGAAAGAATGAAGGCGCAGATGGGTAGTGGCAAAAGAGGAAGGGAATCGGCATCACATGGAAACATTGCGAAAACCCTAAATCCACCATTCATTATATAATAGATGGTAGGGTTAGGAGAAGTGAGGGAGGATGAACTGAAGAAGAAAAATGCGAACCGCAACGAATCAAAGCCGTCACTGTCGTTGGAAGAGGATCACAAAATCGAGGCAAGTAAAATTCCTACCTCACAAATTAAGCTCTTCTTTCATTCTTAGTAATGTTGAATCTCTTATTGCATGCCCTAATTTGGTGGGAAAATGGGCAAAATTCTTAGGATTCCAAATCTGGGAACCCAAATGTAGGGCCACAGTTCTTTGAGAAAACGACTGACATTTTGAGATTAATGATGAATTGGGGTTTCGTAAATTGTCTAATGGAACTATGAAGTATCGATTTTGTATGTTGTATCCCTAATTTTGGGGATTTGGCGTAGCCGTGGGAAACAAAGCACTGTACTATGTTTTCATTTTCCAATCGGGTCCAGTGACCCGAAGGTAGCAATATAAATTAAACCCTATTATTTTGCAAGTAAATCCTTTCCTTTCTATTTTTGGATGTTGATTATTTGCTTTCATGTCGTAATTTTGTGCCAATCGATCCAAAATTTGTAACAAAGTGAGGAATTGGGAAAAACATGGCCACGGTTGTGTAATGTGAACTATTAGGGTTTCTCAGTAAGAAAATTTATATATTAATTAAATTATTATATTGTTGTTTCCTCACGCAACCAATTTTCTCCTCCCTCGTGGAATATTATTGTCTAAAAATTGTGGGATTTGGGCTGAAATTAGGTATATAGGTAAACTGGCAGAACAGAGCCTTTGGCTCCTTTGAACCGATCCCAGGCTTCACGTTGAATTGGGATAAAAATTGAGATAAAGTGAAGCTACTAAATTGCCTCATTTCCATGTTAAAAGCTTGGACAATTTTACTTAGAGGGCAGTTGACATTGCAAAGAACAGAGCTTCACAATGTGTGTGTATGTGACCCATGTAGGTGGTTGTGCAGTGCATAGGGGATGAGAGAGGGAGCCGTGTTGTGAGCTGGTAGTGAGAATGTGGTGGTGCCGCCGTCGTCATGTTGTGAGCCAACAATGAGGAGATGATGGTGTTGCTGTGCGCCATGGTATGTGAGTGTATGGGGGTTATATACACCCAATCGTGGGTGTATATATATATATTGAAATTGTTAATTGATTGAGGAGAAAGTTATCAGTAATTCTTATTTTGATTGGATTTTTATGAAATTAATTGGGATAGTTAAATAAGATGAGGATCGTAGGTTAGTTCAATAACAATAAAATTGAGAATATTTTGTAGCCATAGAATGAGATTTGATATGTTAAATGGCCGATTATGATCTAGTATAATATAAATAAATAAATAAATATAAATATAAATAAATATATATATATATATATAATCGGTCGAATCTCTTGAAATTTCTTGGATTTTCTTCTACTCCCGTGGTGATCGATCTTTGAATTGGCTTTAACCACGTGTGTATATTTTATTGGTACTTTATGGATAAGTAAAGGAAAGTGTATAAAGATTCTACGGTATCCAGACGAATGGAAGTCTGTGGAACCATAGAGTATTCTATATTTTTTCAATACCAATTTTATTCCAGATGTTGAGACCATTGATATTGATGATGGATACTTATAGCCTAGTGGTTATTGTAGATGATGATATTAGGGATATCGTTGACGAAGAGTATCGGAGATGATATCAGCATACTACGGGTACAGCTTCTGGGAAGACTGTAGAGATACCGTGGATATCGGATAACCTCATAATACTTATCCAACCGTTGGGAGCTTAAATACGTGACCTTTAGTTCACTATGGCATTTTAAGATCGATGAAGATTATTATTATCTCGTATCGTAGAGATTATCGTTATTTCGTACAATTGTGACATTGTATTAGGCTATTGATCGAATTTGATGGAATCCATATTGCATTCTTGATATTCAGTCGTTCACATAGCTTTTGGGTTGTGGATATGAAATGTTATTAAGTCTCGAACAGTGGTTGGTATATCATATATTATTATTAATTTTATACAATTGATGTTATTATCTGATATGCTTATTTGTATTCCTCTATTGTGGATTTTATTCATTTGCTGGGTATTCGACCCACTCTTGTATTTTATTGACTCCATAGTAAATAGGTTGACGTCAAACTAAAAGAGATACTGTATTGCCGTATAGATTCAAGATAAAGGTGATCTCAAAATTTAAAACTTTCATGATAAGTGATTTGTGATTTTTATTGGTTCATTGGCTTTTAGATGTTTATCGGGATCACATTCTAAAGACTTGATATTATAGACATTGATACTATTTCTATTTCAAGAAATTTATTATTAGTATTATTGTAATATCCCAAATATTTTTATAAAATTGATAAATTAAGTTTTAATAATCATTTTTAATTACTTGTAGGTTTAAATATTTAGACTATTAGCTTAAATTTAGATTAATTAGTAAGTTAGATTAAATTAATTACAAATCAACCTAAATGAATTAATATTAGATAACCTTAGTGTATCAATATTTATTGACTGAAAATAAAATAAATAAATAAATATATATATATATATAATTAAAAGTTTAAATATTATGGTAAGGGTGATAAGATAATTAATATCTTTAATAATAGTAATAAATGTGAATAATAATAAATGTTAAAAATAGTAAGTGAGTAATAATAATAAATAATAATAATAATAATAATAATAATAATAATAATAATAATAATAATAATAATAATGAAGGAAAGGAAAAAAAAGGGAGACGAGAGGAAAGAATAGAAAAGGGAAAATAAAAAGGAAAGAAAAGAAGAAGAAAAGAAAAGAAAAGGAGAAGAAAAGAAAAGGAAAGGAAAGAGAGAAGGGAGAAAAGGAAAGGGGAGGAAGAAGGAAGGAGGAGCGAACGGCAATAGCGGGGTTCAAATGGAAATCCTGGCAAACCCTAATGAGGCCCCTCTCCTTATTTAACGTGGCGTTAGGGTTAAGAAAAGGGGGGAGGTCGAGCAGAGTGAGGCTTGGTGGTTGATTTTGCTGCAGTGTTGTGTCTTGTTGCCGTCGCCGTCATCGTTCAAGTGGTTTGCCGCCGTCGCCGACATCAATCGGTACTGAAGCCACCATTACAAATTTGAAGCCGAAATCGGAGCCGTGGTGAAGCGGAACCCCAAACCGTGTTCTGGAACCGTGAAAATCAGGCAAGTGAATTTCGTTTGCTGTCATTTCTCCTCTAATCGTAAGTGAAATCCCTCTACTGTCATTTTTCCTCTGATTTGCAAGTGATTTCCTATTGTGTCGTTTCTCTCCTTGCTCTGAAAATTAAACGTTCTCTATTGCAAATCTACTCCTTTCCTTCATTTCTCTTGATGCTGTTGAAATTGGGTATATGTGGAGAATGTTGTGAAAATGGTTCTGGAAAATCAGAAATCAGGAAAATCAGGAATCTCGTGTTCTGTTTGGGTTTCCAATTTTTGGTTGAGAGAGATGGTTTTGGAATTCGGGTATATGTGAAATAACGAGTATTACTGTATAAACCTAACAATTGTTAACTGTATTATACGTTAAATGTGCGTATGAATGGCGTATTGCTCGTATTTGTGGGGCGTATTGTTGGTGCTGTGTGTGGTGTTGCTGCGGTGGGTGTGTGCGTGTTACATGCGTGGATCAGTGAGTTGCTGTGTGTGTGTGTAGTATTGGGAAGATGTGTGGTGGAGTGGGTGTGGGTGTGAGCAGTTGGGCTTTTAGTGCATGCGTGCGTGTGGGCTGGTCTGTATGGCTGTGCGTATATGTTGCTGTGCATGCGTGAGTGTGTGCAGAAGCATATATGCTGATGTGATGGGTGTGCACGACTGGGTGTAGCCGTGCGTGTATGTATTTGTGTATGTGTGTCTATGGTGGTGGGTGTGTATTTATACGTGTATCGGCGTAGGTATTGTGTGGGGGTTTGAAGCAGTGTGTGTGTGCAGTGATGTTGCTGTTGGCAGCTGTGTGAAGTGGGTGTGGAGGAAGCAGCTGAGCTGTTGTGGGCGTGAGCGGCTGTGAGTGGGCCGTGTGTGTGTGTGTGATGGGTTGAGCTGTGGGCTGTGTGTGTGTGTGTTTAGTGTGTAAGTGTTGGGCTAGGCTGTGTGTGTATGTGTTTATGTGTATGAATATATGTATGTATGTATATATATATATAGTAATGTAATGGGATATATATTTATGTATGCTAAAATGTGTGGTTATATGTAGATGTATGAGAATAAATATGATAGAGAACATAGAGGATGATTTCAGTTGTATATGTTCGGAGTGATACTGATTGTATGCAGAAATAAATATTACCGACTAATTGTTAGAACCTTGTAAAATTAATTAGGGGATGAAAATTTGAAATAAAAATATTGTTGGCCTTAGTCGTAAGCATTGCTTCGAAATAAAAATAGTGAAGTAGTTGAGCTGATCATATCTTAATCTATATATTTCCTTTTGGATGTCCTGAGATATGTTCCTTTGCGTTAATCTTAGTGGTGTGCGTATATTTTATTGGCACTCTATAGATAAGTAAAGGAGAGTGTGCGAAAATTTTACTGTAATTGTACGAATGGGAGTCCGTGAAACCGTAAAATAGTCTATACTTTTTTAATACTGATTCCATTCCGGAGGATTGAGATCGTTGATATTGAGAAGGAATACTTATAACCTAGTGAATATCGTCGATAATAATATTTGGGATATTATTGACAAAGGGTATCGGAGATGGTATGAGCATGTTACGGGTACAACCTCTGGGAGGACTCTAGAGGTAGTGGGGATACCATGGATACCAGGTAACCTCGTGGTACTCACCCAACCGTTGGGGATATAAATACGCGGCCTTTGGTTCACTATGGTGGAATAAGGTCCAGGGAGATTCTTATTACCTCGTACAGTGATTACCTCGTACAGTGATTACCTCAAATTGAGTTGATATTTAGATTCTTGTTATCTCGTACAATTAGTCGAGAGGGATACTTATAATTTAGTGACCATCGTAGATGATAATATCTGGGATATCATTGGCGAAGGGTATCGAAGATGGTATGAGTATGCTACGGGTACAGTCTTTGGGAAGACTGTAGGGGTAATGAGAATATCATGGATACCAGATAACCTCGTAGTACTCACCGAACTGTCGGGGGCGTAAATACGCGGCCTTTGGTTCACTATGGCAGAATAAGGTCCGTGAAGACTACTGTCATTCATACAGTTGTGATTTTGTATTGAACTGATGATCGGATTCGACGGAATCCATATTGCTTCCTTAATACTTAGCTGTTCGCATGACCTTCGGGTTGTGGACATGACATGTTATTGAGTCTTGGACAGTGGTGGGATATACTACCTGCTATGATTGATTTTATTCGTTGTTCTATCATCCAATATACTTTATTGTACTCCTCTTCTATTGTTCATTTTACTTGCTGGACATTCTGCTCACCCTTGTGATTTATTGGCTCCAGATTAGACAGGTGGATATCAGGATCAAGGAGATCACGTGACTTTTTGGGTAGCCGTTAGATAGAGGTGATATCAAAGTTCGAGACTCCCCGGACGGAGATTTAAGATTTTTGATTTAGTTGTTGTTCGACTTTCGTTAGTTTTTCTTTATGAGAATTGGTATTTTGGGACATCGATATCGTTTATTGAAATTATTATTATTACTATTATGGATATTTGATTTATGATGCATTTATGAGTTCATTGATGATGTATAATTGATGATTTTGAATGACTTAAGATTTTTACCGTGACGGTCCGGGTCGGGTTCAGGCATCAGAGCTCGGGTTATCACAATTATTGATGTATATTTAATGATGAAATTGTGATCATTTATGGTGTTATAAATTTAGTAATTCAATGATTTTGAGTTCATCTATATTGATTGATGTTATAATTTATAACATGTAATTGATGATTTTGGATGATTCGAGATTTTTGTTTAAATTGATCGGGATGAGTTCAGGAACTCGGGTTTGGGTCATTATACAGAAGGTACTACGGGCGACCCAAGTGGTTCGACTTGAAACTGTCAGCAGTAAATAGGCAATTAGAGTTAATCAGTGGATTGCCCACGTGGTTATAATTCTAACTCAACAGCCGATAATCTTTTTAATTCAATGAATAATTGCAGGCTTACAGGCGATAGTTACTAGCATATCACCATCATGATTGTTGAAGCATGATGGATAGGTGCACTAATTGTGGGCAACAGCTGCACGAGCATTGCTTCTCTGAATTGTAGAGCCGTAACGCCTATAGATGATTAAATCGGCATCCACTTTATAAATATACCCTCTTATCTACAGGAGAAGGGATCCCGGAATCAAGCACCTCTGGATCGATCGATCAGTCTTTGTCTAGAGGTAAAAATACCCAAGCTAGCCAAAAAACCACTCTTCGACGAGTGCACATCTCTCTCTTAAAGCCGCACTCTCTACAAGTGTATCGCATCCTCAGAGCTACTCTCTCAACGAGTATACCTCTCTCTAAGTCATTTTCACTGCAAGTCCACCATCTTCAAACTGCTCACTCTTTCAAGCGCACCAAACAGAGCCCAATCTTTCACAATTCACTCAATCCTCTTACACTATTACATCCACGCATTCTTACTCATCCTCTTATCTTTCTATCAACTAAGACGATTATTAACTTGGGTGTTAGAGGATATATTGATGAATGAATCCCATATTATTCTGACCTTTTATTTATTTGTTGTAGTATACAACATCTAAATTTGAAGTAATAAAATCCGAACCCGTATCAGATCAAACACCTGAATTAGGCATCTCATGATGTCTTTTTGATCAATAATCCTTGTGAGAGATTTTCACCGGATCCGTTGGAAAACCAGAACTATCAATTAGAAATTTGAAGTTCACCTTGTCATGATGTAAAATTGAATTTGATCGAATATCTCATTTATGAAAACATTCTTGTGAGAGATTTTCATCGGTATATTTTGGAAGTGTTACAGATTTTCCAGAACTACAAAAGATTTATCAGTTAAAATTTACCAATTTGAAGTTTTACGTTTTTTAGAGATAATTTCCTTTAACTAAACAGTATATATTTATATTTTTCGGCCTCATCAATTACCTGCAAAAGGAAGCTGGATCATTAGGTACTTCAGTTATTCAATTATAAGATTCCTGGTATTCAAAAATGTTGCCACTCTTTTTTCAGGTTGTTTCCAACGCAAACGTTAAATTAGATTAATAGAAGCGCAGCTATGAGTATTGATTTTGAAGTGCTCAATTGTCATGCCTAAAAACCGTTAGAAATTTGCCATGGTTTTTGCTTCCAATTAATACAGATCCCCTACATCGATTGCTAGGGAGTTACTTTTCTATGCCTTCCTATTTATACTTTTCTTAGTTGGGAAACCTGCAATGGCTGCTCATCATTATTGCTCCATACAATTAAATACTCGATAATGTTCGGTATTCTTAGCCTGTAGATTAGGAGAGGTGTTATATGCTGAGTCTAAGTTAATTGCCCCATAGGAATTGGACCCGACAGATTCAATTTGAAAAGGTCTTCTATCTGCCAGGAAACACTACGAGCCAGAGTTTTCAGATTTGAGGGCCACGGTCTTGTGCTACTACGAAATCTCTTTGAAACAGCTCTATCTGAATGCTATGAGGGTCTCTCTGCCCGGAAGGTCACCACGACTTCATAGTATGTATTGCTTAGCTGGCCTTCCAAATCACAGAGAAAAGGCCCTCTTGCTTTGCTCCATATAACACCGTGTCAAGAAATCTCTCTCTCTCTTTGGGAAAATACAATTTGTTCGCCACGACCCATCACTAAAAAGTGGAGACTTCACCATTTACAATTTACTTATGCCAATTACATTGCATTACATTCCAGCTCCATGACTCCCACCAAATTCCCCGTGCACATGATCCCAGTTGGATACAAGCATGGTTGGAAATGAAAAATGTAGCCATTAACTACACTGAAAAGATGGTAGAAAATGAAAAGGTATCTCAAAATTTGTTCTCCTACAAACTTGACCAAAATCATTTGAGCATCTTACTAATATGCAAAGCCAATTAACCGACATTTAGCATGCATCCGTTGGATCATTTTTTTGCGTAAGTTATTTCCATGGGGTTCTGAGGTGTAACCTTAAAGCCCTGAAGGGCTTGCATGGCCACTGAGGACTGCTCCTCATCTTCAAACTCTACAAAGGCAATGCCTGGCTTTGCTTCAATCATCCTGACTTCCCTAAAACCCGGATACTGTTGGAAGAGCAGTTGCAGCATATTGCTAGTGGTTTCATGCGGCAAATTCTGAATAAACAGAATATTGTTTGGCACGAGAGCCGCTTCTTGTGCACCTGCTTTGCGGAAGGAGGCCTGCCATATTATGTAAGCAGAGACCCATCAGTCCACTCAAGCATAAGAGCCCACAAACTGTTTTCCTGCATGACAAAGACCAAAGAAGAAAGAGAACCACAAAAGAGATTCCTATGTAGAGAATAAATAGCATAATCACAACCTTTGTTTTTGCAGGTTTCCTACCACAATAGTAATTTTACTATTTTAAGCAAAGATTTCAGGAAGGAAGAAGCATTTTCCTTATCTTTCCATTTTTTTTCCATTTTCCTCCTTTTTGAGCTTGAGAATGTCATCAGGACAAAGAAGAATTTACAATGGATGGTCACAAAAATTAAGGACCATATAGGAAAACACCAAACTAAAAGAATACCAAAGTTTCAAAATTTCAGCAACAAAAATGCATGAGTGGGAGCAAATGTTCGCAAATAGATATGGTGGAAAGACAAGAAAGGATCTGAAATCTTGGAACTTACAGCTGCAGCGCCGTTAGTTTGAGAAACAAAACCATTAGCAGCATCAGCTTGCGCTTCCTCAGTGCGCCTCTTTCTTCCAGCTAAGCACAAAGATTGAGGGTCAGATAAATTTGGCAAATTGCCTCTTGCAAAAACATAGTAAAAACATTACAGAGAGATGTGCACTACTACCACAAGTCCATAACTCGTACTCGCAAGAAGATATTGGACATTATTAGTTATCAAAGTTATTAAAGTGTCCTTTCTCCATAACCACTGTTGCATATTATATATAGAAATTGGATGGTATTAAGCATATAATATTCTCACTAGATCGTTTCCAGCTGTATGCTTCACAAGGTCCACTCCAACAATGAGTTATAGCATCCATGCATATATGTCATTTATTGAAAACTTTAGGGTCCAAAGGACATTGAACGAGAATTTATTGCCAAAGGAAGACTGCAGATAGCATGACAGCATGTCAATGAGTTCTCGGTATATCTCCCTTGCTTTCAGAAACCCTTTTGAACGTCTTCTATCCAATATGGAGATGGGTTGTCTCCTGGCATGCATTCTGCATATATTGTCTTAGAATAACCCTTTCATTAAAGCATTTTGTACAGGCACTGCTTTGTTTTAGCACACTGAATAAAACATCTTACACTAGCCCATCAAAGACAAGACATCATGATCTACTGAGTAAAACATGTAAAAACAACTAAAAAAAACCGCTCTGTACATCTCAGAATAGTATATAATAAAGATTATTATGTTGGCCCTGAGCTACTGATATTTTTTTGTCAAAAAATGCTGGCATTAATGGGTTGTTATTCCACTATCCAACAGCAGAAGCATTTTCCATCATTGAAATACTGGGTTAAAGAATCACTAGTAAATGGCGAGGCTGCTAGAAATGCACATTCAATGATGCTTTTGAAAATAAAAGGATGATCATAGGCTAATTTTTTTCCCCTGCAGACCTAGTGTCATTTCTATTGTAATTGAAACCCCCATTTGCCACAGGCAATAACCCTTGAAAATTATCTACATTTGCCAGTGATTAAAGGCCAAATGATTTAGGCATTGACATAGTATGCAAAATATAAGACATATGCTACAAAATAGAATGGTGTTGAACAAAAAGGGGAAATCACCTTTCTTCTCCTCTTGCTTCTTCTTCTTCTCTCTTTGTACATAGGTTCCATCAGCTTTTGCAACGCAATCAGACTTGGTTTTTGCATATTGTATCCGCTGCAATGAAGTATTCAAGCAGTATGTCATATTCTACAGCAAATAAGCAATAACAGATTGTCTTATTCCTTTTCAGATTCACTATCTGTTCCTTTCCCTTTTCTTTGGGAAAGGTGCTTCTATGTCAAGACAGTAATGATCTGACTCTGGAAGGTACACCAGTACCCAGTGGGATACAGCCAAAGGCAAACATGGTAGGCACATCATCATATTTCACTAGTTGGAAAACAATGTATCATCAAACAAAAGTCAGACCAACTTCAGTCTGTATTTGCAGATTCATCAAAGGTAGAAACTAGAAGGTAATTTCACGTCCTCATGTTAGGATACCTTACAACCCATTTGTAATGTACCTTTCAGTTGCAATAACATTTTAGATTCACATTTATGGTGTATCAATTTTGGGTGTGTATGGATAAAAAAACCTCTAACCCTTAAACAAGGGAAGTTATGCCCTAATCCTCACAGTCATGCCCGAAAGCACATGAGACTAATTTTACCTAAGCCTGTGTACAGTATATATGCTTACCGAGCTTTTCTAAGATCTCATTGTTTCTGCAAGGTATTGAACATGGCTATTTCATATTTTTAAAATTTCTATCCCGGCCTAGAATATACAAAAAGAACAAAAGCCTAAATTGTTCTATGCTGTCAGGCACGCAGTAGGCACTATCAAATTAGGCTGCTTCTAATGTACTCCTACATGCACTTATGAATAAACTCTCAAGATAAAAGAAAATACATATATAGAAAAAACTGCATATAACTTCCTGTGAAATGGGGCTATCATTGTGTGAAGGAAGGCAATCAAAGAATACATTTCCACATCATCATATTTGATAACCAAAAAATAGATTGTGTGATACAGGAAATGCTCACTGAAACTTTAAGGAAATCTCTCTCAACTCATGCAATAATTTCAACCAAATACAAAGTCCAGGTTGCAGAGAGAACATCCATGAAAATGCAACAGGTATGCATCCAAGGCTAGAAGAACCTGCCATTGGCTTATCATAAAAAGGGAAGTTCTGCATTTGTCGAACAGCATTACTGGCAGCCGTTACTTCACTAAATACAACCCATGCCTGTCCTCGAAGTTTAGGGGTCTTCAAAGCAACAACATCCAAGATCCTTCCATATTGAGAGAATAAGCAATAAAGAGACCGCTTCAGTTCTGTAAAATAAAAAAGGAAGTGAATAACACATGATTATTACACACACACACACACACAATAATCTCAAGGTATTGAGTGGAAAAAGCTATCCATGAGATTACTGATAGCTGCAAGAAGAGACACACCAGTCAAACAAGGAGTACTGAGTTTTAACGTATAAGTATGTTCCTATATCAGAACTATTCAGAAGAGGTAATGCAGTGCAATGGAAAGTCTCAGAAATGGGCAAAGTAAGGGATAAAATGAGGAAAAAGAGTATGAGCTGTGAGTCCTCATGCGTACAAAAATTCAAAAGATTTTCTAAATTGTGACGTAGATGACGAATTGTCAATAAACTAATGAACAAAACAACTTCTAAAGCTTCAAATGGAATGGTATTCACATTCTCTAATCCCTCCCATTCTGCCAAATGAAAACTTCAGTATAGGGAGGGAAAAATAGTCCAATGATCAAAGTTCAGATATGTCACCTAAGTATACAGGAATTCTGAAATCACAACTATCTAGGACAACAGACACGAGCTCACAAATGATAGATCCAATATAGATCAATGATTAACCCTGGAAATACACTATAATAATAGGCAATGCTGAAAAAAGTGCATCTTTCACTGTACAAATAACATATTACTGAAATAGACCAAAAGGCATTCACTATTATAAGGCCAAAATTTCACTCATCCAAAATTAAAGAAGAAGGGAATAAAACAGAAGCTATCAAAATTCCGCTTCCTCGTGCTGAGACTAACTAAGGGAAGTTTCAGCAAATCCGTGTTGTTTTAGAATTTTCTTCAAATTTTGTTTCCCTCAAGTGCGCCACTTAATTACACAAAACCTGGTACCACATAAAGCACTATCCTCCCAGTAACCTAAAATGATATCCGTCAGACAAAAGCTTACGGGAGGGAGGTCACAATGAACTAAATCATACCTCGGCTAAGCGGCCTAACAACTCTAAATGACAAAGCATAAATGCAGAACGATTACATATCAAATCAAGAGAGAAAACGAGAGAGGATAGAGGGTACCTTCTTTCTTGACATTTTCATTGATGTTTTTTATGTAGATCGTTTGATTTGGGGGTATATCGCCGGACAGCATCGTCACCGACAACCTCGGAAGGATAGGATGATAGAGAAGAGTAGTAGTATAGCTCGAATCTCTTGGAAGGAGCCCTCAACAACGGAATGGCGCCTTTCTAAAAGCCGGTGACAAACAACAAATTGCGGAAAATTCGACTTTGGAATAAATTAGGGTTTTGTTAGCGTGCTTGTTTTCAGGGTCTGGCCCAACCCAAAAATATTAGGGCTTGTTCGAACGTTTGGCATAAACAAGGTTCATTCTTTTATATTATCGATAATTCCTTATGTTTAATAAAATAAACAATAGTGATGTGCCCTTGAATTCGTATTCTCTTATGGATTAGGGAGCTTTCGGATTTTCCAAAATTAAATCATTATTCCTACATTACCCAGAAATAAGTACGATATTCGCGTCTCATCTTGGCGCTTATTTACCCTTATTAATTACAAACTATAAATAAAAGGATAGAAGAATCGGATTTTTTTTACCGTAAACACTATAATTATATATATATTTATTATCAAATCTAAATCTTTTATTATATCATGAAAAGATACATATATGGAAGAACGTGATGAAAATAATACAAAAATTATACATATTATAATTAATGAGGGGTGTGTGGGATGTTTGAAGGAGGCTTAGGCTCCGTGGATTGCACCGCTATGGGTGACTCACAATTGCCGCCGTGAAGTGGCGGTGACGTGAAGGAAGAGAGCTGGTTCTTTCTCCTCGAAGCCATGAGCGTTGGGTGAGGGAACAAATGCTTGATCTTTGGTCACCACGCAGACTCTCTCAGGGAAGTTTGGAATGGATTTTAGGATCCCCTTTTCCATTGTAGGAGAGAGTATTTGTAGGCTCTTTTTAGGAGGCTCAGGGAGTTGGATCCTCTGATAAGTGGTTTGTTGGGATTCGTCGGATTGCGCGCATGTACTAATGGTGGCCAACGACTCTCTATAAATAAAAGGACATTGCCTTTAGGAGGCAAGGAGACCATTGTCGGGCGTACACGGCTAATACACGGGAATGAGGGGAGTGTGTGGGTGTTTGCAGAAAGAGGCTTGGGCGACTTTGCTCGACTTTGGTTGAGTGGTCAGAGAGGTGGCATGCGCTACAGCTTGTCAGCATTGACCTCATTTCTCATTGGCTAGCATTTTCTGAGCCAACGTCTCCCACGTCGGTGATCTACAGTCGCCTCTTACAAGGGCGCTAATGGCGTTGATTGGCTATACTCCTGAGGTGCCTTGTGGGCCGTGCTTTTGGATCTCCTGGGATGTCGTTGTTGGGCTTGGGCCATTATGCTTGCTGGTTCAACCCACGTCCTCTCAGTTGGGCCTTGTTGATTCTGGCCCAGACTTGTGTTGGACCCATCACTAGCCCCCATGCCTAGGGATGGCCCATTGCCGGGGCTTGGCATGTCAAAGGTGGGTCCCACTGTCTATCTAGGCGGGCTTTCTCGAGATGCACTGGTTTTGTCTTTCGGGGGCGTCGTTTCTTCCCCATGCGAATATGCAACCTTTCAGAGGTGTTGCAAGGATTTGATGCTCTGTTGGGAAAGATTCGTCTGGGGGTCAGCTCTGCATTGATGGCTTTTCTATTTTCCGATTGATGGCTGTCGGGTGGCGCACCTCTCTGGGAGCTCGTTGGGCCTTGGTGCGGCTATAAATTGAGGGTTTCCAGCTTGGGTGACTCACACTCGTCCCCTTGTTGGTGAAGCAATGCGGAGTCTTTGGCTAGTTTTGCGCCTGTGGGAGTTTCGCAGAGGAATCGGATGGATCGGCGAGAGATTTGTAGCCACTGTTGAAGCCTGTCGTCACTCCTTTCTCATGGATGCTTCCTCGTTGTAACGAGGGTGGCTCGACTATTCTTCAATTGTTATGTGCCTTCTCTCTGGCTAGCCAGGATTTCCAACCGTAGGGGGAGTGCGGCGAGACTAGCACGCCGATTCCAGGGATTTCGTTCCCTCGAAAGCATGTTGTTGTCACCTCTTACTGCGGCTGGCCGTTCATATATGCTGCCTAGAGAGGGGGTGAGTCCTGGACTTCCATTGGGACACACGCGGGTGCGTTGCGATTCCAGTGAGACTCCTGGTGGATGCCTTTTCTTCACCTGTGGCGGACCCTGTCTCGCCGAAAGTGTGGAATCAGCATCCACTCCACCCATCCGGGAGTGGAATCGGCTCTGGGGTTGATGCCTCCAAAGGAGGTGATGTGCAGCTATGCTCCAGGCCGATCTCTCCCGGGGGTATTGTTATTCTGCGGCTTCTTGTACTTCACTTTATTTCTTATTCTTTTGTACTTTTGTTAGGCAAGCCTCATACTCTATAAAGAACAACTTTTAATAATGAATAAAAGCGTTAGTTTTGTCCTTCTATCTCTTGTGTCGTTGGATCTTCTTTTGCTGCTTTGCACGGTATGACTCAAGGGCTATAGGCCCTCTCGCCACCATACATGCTTGATTGCTTGCTTACTCTGAGTGTCCAGTGCCTTTTGGTTGCTCTCGCCAGTGCCCATCCCTTGAGTCTATGCTTGGACCGTTGGGGGGATGGGCTGGTGGGAACCACTTGTGAGCTTGCACCGTCGATATCCTGCCTTGAATGGCTAATTGATATTGATGGAGGGCGCATCAATTAGGTATCATACGCATTAAAGGCACTGGGAATTGTAGGGCCGTCGCGTCATTATTGCCTTTTTTTCTAAAAAGCACAATGCTTCGGGGTGTCACCGCATGGAGAGATTTTGTTGGGCAACGGAACGCTCTTCCTTAACTAAACGATGTTGTTCCCTTCGGGAAGCTTTGGCTATTTAAACGCCAAGGACTTCTCCAATTTGGGCAACCATTTGCTGTTGTGAGGTGCAAAAACTCAACCCGAGGCTATTCCCATTTTTCTTTCGTTGTGGTCATGCTCATGGCAAACGGGGTGCGTGACGTCGCTCCAGGACCATTGGCAAGGTCATCTTCTTCTTTGGGGTCTGACCCTTCTACCGAGGAGTCACAATAGAGAGAGTAAGGGTCGAGACGCCAAGACGAGGTGGGGCTTGCTACAACAGCAGCGGAGGGTTGCTGCTTGGAACCTTCAGTCGTTGGGCCGATGAGGCCTCTGAGAGCGTCACCGAGCTTTAAATTCAAAGGGGCATCCAATTCTCTTCGGCACCGGAGGCTCGAGGGAGTCAGTCTACCACTCCGCCGTGTCCAATGGGCAGTGGAGGATATTGAGGCCCAGGTGCAGGTCACCGTTGTCGAAATCCAACAGACTCGGGCATGAGTGGCTCACTTCAAGCAAGCATGGTTGGAGGCAGGGGCAAGAATGTTGCAGTTAGCTTGCATCAATTTGCAGGCCCAGAGCTGGATTGCTGCCCTTCAAAAGGAACTCAAGTAGTGCTCGGTGCGACTCAGGCAGGAGCACGTTGTTCATGCGCGGTTGGAAGTCGAGTTGAGGTCGAGAATCCGGTCGAAAGAGCTGGCTCCCATGTCAGATGGGAGGTTCCAAAAAGGTATTTGGCTTAGCCGGAGAAAAACTTCGCTAGCAGTGCCAGACTTTCACGTGGGCCTCTTGGACTCTCGGAATGCAAGGGCTCAAACGTGCTCAGAGTTGACCAAGTTCATGATCCCCGATCTTGCCGATCTCGAAGGGGGCAGATAGTTGTATTTTGCAACCATTGGTTGGCTTTTCCTGTAAAGAAACTTTATTAGTGAAATTTTTTAATAAAATTTCTTTTTTAACAGAGCAATTTATCTATCATGATTTGTTACGTGCGGATCACTTCTTGAAAATTTGAAGGGCTACCATCGTTGTTTCTGATGGCTGATATCTTCGCATTAATTGCGTGGTGTGACAGTTGGGATTTGGTAAGCAGCTGCAGCATGAGTGGGGGTAGTAGTCTGTCAGGTGCCTTGATTAGCTATCTTGGAGAGATGTACCGTGCCCTGTTAAGGGGACGCCTGTCATGGCCATCATTTGAGGCGACTTTTGCATTTTCCTACGTGACACTACTTGGCCTTCCCAAGTGCTGCCTATTTAAAGGACGCTTTCTCCCGTTCTTCACACTTTGGCATTCGTTTGCTTCGAGCACCCATGATGAAGGAGAAAAACTCTCCTTCTTCCTCCATTAGTCAAAAAGTGAGTGACATTAAGTTGGTCCTCTCGACAAGTGTTGTCGCTCCGAGGGTTGAGTACCACATCCCAAGTGACTGGGCCCATCTCCTTTTGGTGAGGGGGTAGGGAGATGCGCCCCCCGAGGGTTTCATTACAGTGTATGAGCACCACTTAAGGGGCGGACTTTGTTTCCCCATGAAGCTGGACCTGTATGGGATCTTCAAAGCGCTTAATATTCCTGTAGCTCGGCTTCATCCCAATGCCATCCGTTGTTTGGTGTCCATGTGCGTCTTCGTCATACTTTGCGGTAGTGGGTTTGGCCACCCTCAGTGAAGGTGATTTTTCGCTTTATCCAATAAGAGGATTGGCTTTCGATGTCTCCTCACATGGGTTTCAGCTTTCAAGGGATGAACCCCGATTTAGTGAAGAACTGGAAGAATCATTTTTTCTTCCTAGCGTGCCCTCTAGAGTGGGAGATTTCGTTCACGTGGGGTCCAGTGAGCGATTTCTTCTCCAGAAGCATTAGCGAAGAGGAAGTGAGGTAGGAGAAAGATCTGATCATCACATTTAGGTTGAGATAGAGATGTTTGCCACTGGGGATATTACTTGACCTCCGAGATGTTCGTGGCTATTGGGTGGGAGCGTACAAGTAGTGGGGCGGTGGTTGCCGCCAAGAAGAGGAAAGCCAGGGCCTTGACCATCAGAGAGCCACCGCGAGAGTCGCCCGAGCGGGATGACTCGTCACTGTCACTAAATTCCTCTTCTGATGAGGATGTGGCAGTCTTAAAGAGGTTGAGGGGAGTCAATGGCACTTCTTGCAGGAGGGCCTTGACATTGCTGGCCATATCAGGTTAGTCCGCTGGGCCTACCCCGTCGATGCTCACCGTGGCCGCCGTTGTTGCGCAAGAGCTAGAGCGGCATATGCTTGAGGGAGTCGCCAGCGCTCTCCAATTTTGGCTTTTGCTTTAGTGGTGTACGGCGTTCCCATGGTTGGGCTTCGTTTGGGTGAGGGGTCCCCACCAGGCTTCCCGTTTGATGTTAAGGTGGGGCCCTCCACCAATGAGTGGCCAGTCAAGTCCTTCGGAGGGGTGGCCATGATTGGCCCGGAGGAGGTAGTGATTGGCTCGATAGAGCTTGGTGAGGTGGTTGATTTGGAGCCTACAGCTGCGCCCTCTGATGCTCCAAAGGCGGCCGTCGTGCCAACCATAATGTTGCCTGAGCCATCGGTCTCTAGTCTTGAGGTTGCTGTTGGGGGCCGCTGCCTTGATGAGACTGCTGATGAAGCTGCAATTGACGAGGCTCTGGTGGGTGAGGCGGAGAGCATTGCCGAGAGACTGGAGCCCCCAAGCGTTTCTGATCCTGGAGCCGCGATGAAGCACCCTGGCACTACAGTAATGCCCTTTGTTGAGGTATGATATCTTTGCTCACCAAGCTTGTAATTTGTCTGCCAACTCCCTTTATGTGATGTTTTCTGCACGACCTGGATTCACAAGCATCTTGTCATTTTCTCTTTTGCAGGCCCCAAATGTGGTCCGCTTCATTCAAACCACTCTTTCAAACGTGATGAGCGTGCTTGCCAGGCTCAAGAGGAGGGCAAACGGGCGGCCAAGCAATGCTGGAAAAGTGAGGTCGTTGTCCACAAGCAGGAGATTGAACGGCTGAGGGGTGACTTGCAGGTAGCTAGGGATCTCATCGTCAGCTTACAGGATCGGTGTGCCCGAGTTGAGGCTGGCTTGCGAGTCTAGCTATCTCCGGAGGAGGTGGCCCGAATCTTGGACGTGAGGTTCTTGGATGGCATACACCTTTGTCATCGCATAGTCTCCGTCACCGCTTCGGGTGACTCCGTGGGGATCCTTGATCCTCCAATGATGGGATCGACGATCGGTCGTGCCTGATCGACTTGCCGGAGGGGACAGGATCTTCAAGCTCGTAGGGCAGCCGCATTTTGTTCACTTTTTGTGTACGTAGTTCTTTGAGAAGGACTTTGTAATCTCCGACTTGAATGAAGAATATTTTCTTTTTCATCTTGCCTTCTTCCTCTCTCTCTCTCTCTTTTTATGATATGGATCTTATCATCGCATTGGCTAAGCTGTCTCGTTATCATCGCCAAGGCTCACTTTAGGACCTCTTACGCTGTGCTCATCCTTCGGTTGAGGATGCCGTCGCATCTAGCGCGTTGTGGGATGTTCTGTCCAATGAATCGGACATCATCGCACGCCCAATGGAGTCTCTTGAGGGCCAGCTGGGTTTTGAGGCGACAGCAGCGGGACTTCGGATCTTAGGCCATCACGTGCACGACACCATCTCGGAACTACTCAGGGCATTGTCGCTTTCATACACATGGTCCTAGCCTACCGACCGTCGTTGACTAAGGGTGCTCTCTTCTTCTGAGAAGTTTGCCGCGTGCTTGCCGTTCAGGCCCCCTAAGGTTTTGATGGCCGTTAGGTTGGGGGCTTTCGGAGCCCCTTGGCCTACTAGTTCGACCGCATTCGGACCGCTTGGCACGAGACCAAGGTTCTGTAGTTGTTAAAAGCCATCTAGCATGGAGTCAGAGTTTGAGGTTCAACCGCAAGTGGGTCGCTCGGCGCGGTGCCGAGGTTTTACAACCGCTAAGGGCCTTTCGGCATGGAGTCAAAGTTTAAAATTCGACCGCATGTGGGCCGCTTGGCGTGGGGATATGGTTTTGTGGCCATTGAGGGCCTTCGGTGCAGAGCCGAAGTTTAGAATTTGACCACATGTGGGCCACTCAACACGGGGCCAAGGTTTTGTGGCTGCGGAGGGCCTTTTAGCGTAGAGCCATAAGTTTGAAATTTGACTACATCCGGGCTGTTTGGCACGGGGCCAAGGTTTTGTGTCTACTGCAGGCCGTTTG
Source organism: Nepenthes gracilis (assembly GCA_033239525.1). NCBI lineage: Eukaryota > Viridiplantae > Streptophyta > Magnoliopsida > Caryophyllales > Nepenthaceae > Nepenthes > Nepenthes gracilis. Next base: position 13,309,745 of record BSYO01000007.1, read on the forward strand.
GCGCGGAGCTAAATTTTGAAATTTGATCGCATGTGGGCCGCTCGGCGTGGGGCTAAGGTTTCGTTTTTACAGGTGGACGAACGTCCCCTTGACTTAGGGGCAGTCAAGGCCGTTTATACTTTTCGTAAATGGCAAGCAAGCACGCACTCGCATGAACAATCAAATAAACAGATAATAACAACAATTTTATTAATGGAACCATGTTACATGTACAAGCATTCCAATTCATGTGTGCACAACTTACCTGGGCTACTGGTAGTACTTCTTGAGGTGGGTGGCATTTCAGGTCCGTGGGACTAGTTTGCCATCCGGGATGTGCAGCTTAAATGTATGATGGAACGGATCCTTATCCTTTAAAGATCTTCTGTCAATAAAAAATAAAATTAATATTCATAAAATCTATAGAAATTTTGACAAAATTTTTTTTACAATTGGACTGAAATTAAAATTTATAACTTGTTTAAAATAACCTGAATCAAGCACACAACTAAACAAATATCACAATCATTCTACAACACATATACACAGGACCAAAATTATCATATCATCCATGGCTTCAACACAGTACTCTTAACTACTGTATTAAATCTAAAGAGAAATGCCATCTAGGATCAAAACAAATCAAAACAAAACAGTGCGGAATCAACTATAACCATAAAGTAATCCTGCAGAAACAAAATCAATAAGCTCATTGTAATACAAATGTTGCTACATCATCATAATATACAATTTTTAATTCAAAACTAATTATATACATCCAAAATCTATCAAGGTCTCCATCCTCTTCAAAGATCTTCAAACCCTTCAAATGTTCTTCCTTCTAACTAATCATATCTTTAATCCTTATCAGATTTCAACATATCTGGAGGAAAAAGATAGTAGAGTGAGTCGAAACCCAGTAGTGTACCATAAAGCATGCAATTTAAATAGCTCCATATAAACATGAATGTAATGGAAGAATAATCAAGCAAATATCAAAGAACATATGACAAAACAAATAAGAAAAACTAGAACATATAACATATGACAACATAAGAATATTTCTGCAAATATCATGAATATATAACAAAACGAATAACATATAGCAAAAAAATAAGGAAAAACGTTAATTTGTCGTGAAAGCTAACCAAAGGTATTAAACCAAGTTCAAACTTTACTCATTCTTAAAATCCGACTTTACTAGCGGAAGAGCCAAAACTAGTAGACCCTATTAGTCGAGGGATTGAATAATCAATGATAGATTGTATTCACTCTGCACAATCCAATGCCTGAACTAAAATATCCCCTCTAATAGGATTTATATTCTAAAATAGAAATACCTCCCAATGGTATATCTGATTCTAAACTGAATCTACCCTTCGCATTTAACGCCCCGAGGAGAAGCGGACCACGTATAACTCCGTAAACAAAGTTATTCTCGATAACTACTACAATATTCTAAGGCATGTCGGAGAACCTTACCTGACTAACTAATAGTCATAGGGCCAATTTCTTATTAACTTAACTGAAAACACATGACTGAAATATTTATCTAAAATTCTTACAGAAATACTTATCTGAAGGAATTCTTGCTCATATTTTCTGAGCGAAATTTCATCACATCAGAAAGCCAAATTCAAACTCATACTTTTAGCCCTTCAGATAAGTTCAAAGGAGTCTCTAAAATTCGATCACACAGTCTCATGCAAAATCTTTAGATACAAATCGTTTAATAAACTTTATCAAAACACCAATTGATATTTAAATCCCAAGATTTCAAGTTTCTAAACATAATTTCCCAATTTTCGTTCTAAGGTTTTCATGTGAAGCTTTCGCACTAAATCGCACCTAAATTTTAAACCAATTCTCAAAATCAAAGCTATATATCATAATACATATACAAAATCATCCAATTAACCCAAAAACTCCAAAATTTTCAAATTAGGGTTTGAAGCAAATCTGTTTGGACAAAATCAAACGCCAAAACATAAATTAAACAAGAAATCGAAGCCATAACTCACAATAATCATGCATAAATATAGGGTTTAACCATAAACTTATAGGGAATATGCATTATTTGTACAAAACTTGGAGAACGAGGGTTTTTGAATATATATATAGCAAAATGGAGATATTTAAAGCTATAAAAACGGAAAACAAAGTTGGAGGTACACTTGCCTTAGTCCGAGTTACCGTTTTTCTTACTTGGATCGGAGTGGAACGGCCCAAAATTTTCACTTCTTCCTTTTCTTCCCCTTTTCCCTTTGTGCTTCGTTGCCTCTCTCCCTCTTAAACCCGCAAAAATGACGTAGGGAAAAAGCGCACAACGCTTTGAAATACATTGGGCACTTGAGCGGTCCAAGCGGCCCCCTTAAAACATGCCCACGATCGAGCGCCAACTAGGCACCCTTCGAGCACAGGCTTCTGCTAAATACGCCCCAGGTGCGCCCGAGGTCGTCTAGTTGTTGTCTTTGATGATCTGTAGCACGTCACGCTCTAAGTCGTCGATGCTAGGCACGGCCAGAACTTCCCGCATGCTCCTGGCATACTGCTCTTGAGATCTTGCCGTTGCGTCCTTGGCTGGCTGGTTGGCCTTCCAATTTTTCGCTCTCGGGATGTGTTCAATTTCAAACCTTTCGAATGCTTGGGCTTGGACTTTCACCTTTGCCAAGTATTTAGTAAGATGCAGGTTTGATGCTTCGAAGACTCCCTGGATCTGACTAACCACTAACTCCGAATCGCTGCGCACGACCAATGCTCTTATAGAGCATTCCTTGGCTAGTCGAAGCCTTGCGAGGAGGGCTTCATATTCCGCTACATTATTGGTGGTTGGGAATCCGAGCATGAGAGAGTACTTGATTTCCGAGCCGTCAGGTGTTCTGAGCACAACTCTGGCTCCACTGCTTGTTTGCATGGCTGATCCATCGACATTGGGAGCCCACACAGGGACGCCCATGGTGTTCGTGTCTTCGGCTTGGTTTGGGGTGTTGAGAACTAGGGTCGCCGTTTCAACCACGAAGTTCGTGAGGGCCTGGCCCTTAAGGGCCAACCTTGGCCAAAACTTCACATCGAACTCGCCCAACTCTATAGCCCACTTGGCTAGCTGTTCGAACATCTCGGGTTTCTGCAGGATCGCCTTCAGAGGCTGGTCGGCCAACACGATGATTCAATGAGCTTGAATGTACGGCCTCAGCTTTCAGGCGGAGTAGATGAGAGCCAAGTTGATTCTCTCGGCATGAGGGTAGCGGGACTCCGTGTCTGTCAGCACCTTACTCACATAATACATGGGCCGTTGCACATTCCCTAGCTGTTGAATAAGGACCGAACTAAGTGCCATGTTTGACACCGTCAGGTAAAGGTACAGGTCCTCACCTTCCAAATGGGAGGTCAGGAGCGGAAGGTTAGTGAGATACACTTTCAGCTCCTGGAATGCGGCCTCACACTAGTCTATCCATAGAAATCTAGTTGACTTCATCCCCCTGAGGGCCTTGAAGAATGGTAGATACTTCTCTGCGAACTTGGTCAAGAACCGCCAGAGGGCTACAAGCCTCCTTGTGAGGATGGCTCTAATTTTCTCCATGTTCACTTCAATGCCGCACTAGGATACTATAAAGTCCAAGAACTTCCCAGAGGTTATTTGGAACACGCACTTGGTCGGGTTGAGCTTCATCCTATGGGCCCGTAGCACCTCGAAGGTATCTATCAGATCGTGAACGTGGCTGTCGGCTACTTTGCTTTTTATGAGCATGTAGTCTACGTATACCTCCACATTCCTACCGATCTTGGCTTCAAACATCTTATTCACCAGCCATTGGTAAGTCACACCGACATTCTTCGGACCAAATGGTATGACCTTGTAGTAGTATGTTCCTTGATCGGTCATAAATGAGGTGTGCTCCTCGTTATCAATGCTTATCCTTATCTAGTTGTAGCCTAAGTAGGCGTCCATGAAACTCAATAGTTCATGCCTGGACATGGATTCCACCAACTAGTTAATCCGAGGAAGCGGAAAACTGTCTTTTGGGTAGGCCTTGTTCACGTTGGTGAAGTCAACGCACATCTGCCACTTGCCACTACTCTTCTTAACAAGTATAATGTTCGACAGTGAATTCGAGTATTAGACCTCCCTTATGAATTATGAGTTTAGTAACTTCTTCACCTCTTCTCTTATGGCTACTAGCTTTTCGACGGAGTGATGCCTGTGCTTCTACCTGATGGGTTTGTGATCAGAATCGAGACCCAACTTGTGGATCATTACTCTGACCGGTATCTTGGGTATGTTGGCCAAAATCCACGCAAAGACATCAGAGTCCCGTGTGAAGAAGTTCACGAGTTGGCTTCGGACTGGCGCGGAGAGGGATCCACTAATGTACATGCACTTTTCAAGTTTGCTGGGGTCCAAGGGGACAAGTTTTGTTGCCTCTCTTTATTAAGCCTATTGTAACGACGTCTCATGACTGAAGTCTAGGTCCTCAGTGGGTTGGCTTATAGCGACGGGCGTGAGTTGGGATAGGTAACATGTTCGCCTCATCATCTGGTCGCCCAATGCTTCTTCGATTCCATACGGAGTCGGGAACTTCACCTTCAGGTGAGGTATTGACGTCACTGCCTCAAAGGCGGCAAGGAACGGTCAACTCAGAATGGCGTTATAAATTGATGGAAGATCGACAACGAGGAACGTGAGTGTGCATATAGCTATATGCAGGTGAGTCCTTATTGTGACCTCCAGTTGAATCTCTCCCCACACGGGTACTAGTTCATTATCCAGGCCGTAGAGGGGTCCTGTGACGTCCCACATCATACGTCATTTTACTTATCATTAATATTATTATTATCATAGACAGGATCCTAACATTAGTTATAATTTATACTGGCTCTAATATCATATTATTCATTCATGATATTAGTCTAAATTAAGGAAGATGCTTACTAAATATCCATAAGAATTTAAATCTGACGGAAGCATATATTCTATATCATAACGGAAGCAATTCCATTATTATCAAAATATAATATGTCTAAGATACAACTTTATACAGTACACATATATTTTTTTTCTTCTTTTCATCATCCCAAGTATAATATATGTGTCATAACAAAATTATGGCCACCTCAACTTCTTTCCTAATCCTGTTCGTCATTCATCATTTCTTGAGACTCGTCTGAAGAGAAGTGAAAACAGCAAGAGAGTGAGCCAAATGCTCAACAGTGTACATAACATACAAAGGCATGCATTTTATACAGAAGATACATTACCATATATAAATAGGAGCAGATACATGAAATGCAATGCATTTACCTTTCTTTGTTTCTCAGCTTTTATTGACTATATTTATTTTCCCTTATCTTTAGGGACCAGGGCCAGTGGGCCTCACTAGCTAACGAAGCGGAGAAATCGAAGAAAGGATTGTGTTAACCCACACAATCTAAGGCAAATATCCTAGCAATAGGATAGATTGTGCTTACTTCCACAATCGGGATTGCGCTTAATTCCACAATCCAATTCTTGTCCTCTTTCTTACACCTCGAGGCGGGCGGTACTACCTATAATCCCGGTAGACGGGGCCGAAACGGACGAACCGTACAAAAGCAATTCTTTGATTTTCCACTGTAATATCCTAAGGCATGCCAGGAAATATCACCATCTAAAAAATCCATGGTCCAATTTTTCTTTTTCAACTTTGAAGGGATCTCATATAACTAAACTTTAACAGAACTTAACTGAACATCACTGGACGTAACTGAATGTTTTCATATTTTCATAGAGTCCCTTTCAAACTTTCATGAATATAGTTTAACATAGCAAACGATACCCAAATATAATATTTCATAGCCTTGAATATGCAGAAAAATTGCATATGAAACTTTATTCCATACTTAGTGTCTTTCAATCTACTTGGTGGCCAATTAATTTACCGGAGCTTAAATAATTTAATTCAATACTTATTGATATTAGTAAGTCAAGTCAGGGAAGGTCTTGAATATTTTATTCATATTCCGAAAATTTCCCGGTTCATGTGAACCGGTTCGGTTAAGGCTAGGGACCGGGTTTCATAATTATTTTGCGCCCTAATTTTTTTTTCATAAGTATCTCAATATCCTTCTTAGGTCTATTGGTCATTGGTTCGGTCAAATTTTAGTCAAATTTGGGCCCGGTTCGACCTATTTTAATAAAGGGCTCAAATTACCATTTAAGCTGAATCGGTTCGGGAAAGACTTTGAGTGACCGGTTCACTAAGTTATATAGCCCATTTTCAAGCGAACTTTTTCGCAACATGAACATGGGTCTTAGCTATTTCGTGACAAAATTTGAGCCGGTTTAGTGATCGGATGGTGGCCGGTTCAGTCTGCCAACACAGACTGCCCATTCGGGTTTCAGCAGAACTGTCCAGGATAGTTCTGCTGCTCTAATTTTTTTATGGTTCAATCGGGCCTATTTTTGACCGGTTCTTGGCTTACCCTTGTAGCCAAGGGACTTAAGTTTGGGAATAAATTTGGTTTAGGGCCGGTCCAAGTCAAAATATTGACTGGTTCAGGCCAAATTCCCAGAACAGATTCTGCATCAGCATCAGCTGATGCAGACAGATTTTGTTCCAAATTTGAGGGTCCGAATTATATTTAATTTGGATCCGATTTTTATGAGACAATACTTTAATATCACCTCCATGGTCTTAGTTAACTTCTGGCACCGATTTGGCCCATTTTGGGCTCGGGGTGTATTTTATTTAAAATTATTTCTCCAACTGCTCAAAGAAGCAGTTCAGTAAGACCCTTGCTGTTCATGGGTCCGGTTCAGTATCCGACCCATATTTTCGTGGGCCGCCGGTTTACATGGTGACAGTCCACACCTAATACTAGCAAATCAAGTTGGTTTGGACTCCGGATCAATCCATTTTGGGGGGTGTTTGGCTAAATTTCAGAAACTGAAATTTCAACATCAGCAGAAACAGTAAGCTGATTCTGCAGCCGAGTTTGGGTCCTATTTTGAACCCCTTCTTAAACGTTTTAGAGGCTCATATTTTTCTCACTTTTACTTCATTAAATAATGATCATTTGACCAGTTTTGGTCGTTGGCTAATTCGGCCATTTAGTGGTCCAAATGAAGCAAATATCAGAAACTGCCACAGCAGAACCCGATTTTGGACACTATCATGTGTCCAGGGCCGGTTCACCCATTTTTAATTTTTTTCTTGCAACTCCTCATGAATTTATGATAACTAAGGAAGCATATGTAAGTATTGGATCAACAATACTCAAGAGAAAGTAGCCAAAAATTGCTCAACAATTAAAGAAAGGGTCAAAGTACACTTGCCGGCAAAAATTCAGATACACCCTTGCTGTCTTTGGTTTTCTTTCTCCCTTCTAATTTTTCTCTCTGTTTTACTTTCTGTTTTTCCTTCTTTTCTCCCACGTTTTCCTCTCGTTTCTTCTTCTCTCACATGTTTCTTATAGTAGGAGAATTAAGTGGCGGAGTCATTGTATTATCCTTGCTGTTTCTTTCCCCTCTTCCCACGTTTGCTGCTGACTCTTGCTTATAAAAGCAGCTGCTGTCCCAAGCTGGCTGCTGCCTGCTGTCCCAAGCTGGCTGCTGCCTGCTGTCCCAAGCTGGCTGCTGCCACCATCCCCTTCCCCTAATTTAATAGTCCAAATATTAGGGAAGTAGACGGCTGTATATCTCTTACTAATATACATATATATATCATGTTAATTGGACTAAAAAATATATATATATATCATGTTAATTGGATGGTGAAATGACGTTAACGTGGACCCCTCATTGCTGAATGGGGCTTCTACTTTGTGCTGTAACAAATTTCATGCTGAATTCTTAGGATTCAACTAAGTATAAGGCCCCCTTGGTTGTTGAATTTTTTTTCCATTTTGCCAATTATCTTGAAGGATTTATTTCAAGGTGTTCGGGCATGTGTTTGTGGAAATTTAGGACGTGGAAGCTTAGTATAGACACTAAAGATCGTCTAGTATTAATTTCGTCCCAAATCGAATTTCTTATCATCTCCCGATTTACATCCCTGGCTTTCGGGTTTGAAGGGAAATTTAAAAGATCAGGTGTCGGGGTTTTGGGAAATGAATATATGGGAAGTTAGTCTACCTGTCAAGGATCAATTGAGATTATTTACCTCAAAATCCGAATTGCCTAACGTATCCCGAATGAATTCCTGGCTTTTAGGTTTAAAATTTAAATTAAAGGAATCGGGCTTGAGTATATAAGAAAACTAAGATATAAGGGGTTAGTATATTTGTCAAAGACTGTTTTGGATTAATTCCAACATAATCTGAATTATATAAGTCATCCCGAATTACTTTCCTGGTTTTCGGGATTGCGGTCTTTTAAGTCCTTCGGTTGCTCTCAACTGATTCTTTTTTAGACCAAACTTAAAGAATGTATCAAGGTATAACAAATCGCGAGAGCTTTCATTATCAATAAAAACTCGTCTCAATTGGTAGTCAAGTATACTGTTTGAGATGAGGGTTGATACAATAAGAGGGTCCGAATGAGGAGAAGTTACATGTGTCATATCGTCATCGCTAAAACTAATGACATCAGTCCAAGCCCCTGCTCTCGCTCTTTTGCTGCTGGACAGGGCCTTTGGCAGGTCACGGTCGCTGCTTCTGGCCTGCCTGCTTGAGATCATGCTGACGACGCCAGCGGCTACTCGATTCCTTGGCAGATCTCTGGCTTTGTTGGCGGTAGCCTCGATGGCTTACCCCATGCTTTTTAGGAACCGAGTGAGGTGCCCGCAGCGGGTTTGGCAGTCTTTCGTGGTATGCCCCAAAGACCGGTGGTAGTGGCTTCGTTTGGTCTCTAGCCTACGGGTTTTTCGGCACTTTGGGCTATTTCAAGAACCTCTTGTCTTGAATTTACATCAGAATATTCGAGCGAGTATCATTCAGGGGAGTCAAGGTCAGAGGCCTATATTCCCTTCAGACACTTGGCTCGGACCTCAATTGCTTGCAAGGTTCCCAAGAGTGGGTGACATCTCCATTTTTCTTCTTCCTAGCGGCCGGTCCTTCTGGTTGTTGGTTCCCGTGTTCAAGATGCTTAGCCTTGTTAGCCTCCTCGGCAGTAATGTAGGCCCGAGCAATGGCCTTAGCTTCCCAAAAGGATTGGGGGCGCTGGTGCACTAGGTGTTTGAAGAACTCCCCAACCACTAACGTGGCGATGAAGGTGCTCAGCTTCATCTCATCGGAGAGCTGGGGGATTTGGAAAGCTTCGATAGTGAAGCAGTTTAGGAACAGCTTTAGATTCTCCTTTAACTTCTGGCGGAGGCGGAAAAGGTACCAAGACTGCATCTCTTCTCTCCGGTTGGAAGCAAACTGGTGCGAGAAGTAGTCTGTGAGCTCATCGAAGAAGCAGATAGAGTTGGGTCGAAGGCCATGAAACCAGAGCCTTGCGTCCCCCTTGAGCATAAGGGGAAAGCACTGGCACATGATGGCTTCACTCACTTTGTGAAAGGACAGTAGCATGCGGAAGTAGTCAAGTGGTCCATTGGGTCGGTACTCCTGTCATACGGATGCAACGTAAGCTCGTTTAATTAGATGGGGAGTGGTTGCATTCAAATGTCCATGGCAAATGGCGACCTCCGCAGGTCGAGTGCTTGTCGTCCGGACCCTCCTTGAACACGTGTTACCATATCTTCTCCACTTTTTCATCTATCGAAGGGGTGGACCCACTGCTCATCGCGCCGATGAAGTCTTGGAGTTTGGAGTTCTCTTGGAGGTCACACAGATCGTGGTGACTTCCCACTCGGGGTGGTCGCGTACTGCATGAGCCCTCTCCTTTGGTCGTAGGCCTCCCGTCATTGCAGGAGTTGGGGGGATTTCACCGCTTTGGGTTTTCTTCCCGTGCGTCATGCTCGGGAGGCTCTAAGCTGTCATTTGGGTCCTACTGCCTGATGTTGCTTGGGCCTCAGCGTCATCAGGCCTAGTTGTCCTTACTGTAGGGGCCTTTGCCCCAAGTTTTCTCCGCCTGGAAGTCGATGCTTGGGGACCCAGGGGAGAGGCTCCCATCCATTACACTCCAACGCAAGCACACAGCGCCTGAAGCATCTACTTCATGTTGTCCACACCCGCAGCTAGTTTGCGCACATCGGGTTTGGTTTGCTCGCTAGCACGGCTACCCACTAAGGGGTCATCGCTGCGGGCGATAGTGTCCCTCACCGGTGCGCTACCCTATGCTCTAATGTTGACCATCATTAGAGTGAGAGAGTAAATGTTGGGACTGGTAGTTAGACTTTTTCGTCGTTCACACAGACGACACCAATGATGCGTTCCTGGGTCTGAATTTTCATGCGGATTAGGGGGCCTTCAGATTCCTCAGTTGGGTCAGATCGTGAACGAGTCCAGTCTTCATGTCTTTTATTTTGGGCCATACATACCACAAATTACAAACAAAAGGTTAGAGAATGGCAGAAGGTTTTTCCATCATGAACACTTTAACATTTAAGTCAAAAATCTTTCCCCGAGAATGAAAAGATGCACGTATGGAAGTAAATGTGATGAGAATGCAGAGATGCAAGAATGAGGGGAGTGTGTGGAATATTTAAAGGAGGCTTGGGCTCCGTGAATTGCACTGCTATGGGTGGCTCACGATCACCGCCGTAAAGTGGCAGCGACGCGAGGGAAGAGAGTTAGTTCTTTCTCCTCGACAACTTGAGCGCTAGGTGAGGGATCGAATGCTTAATCTCTGGTCACCACTCGAGCTCTCTCAGGGAAATTTGGAATGGATTCTAGGATCCCCCTCTCCGTTGCAGGAGAGAATATTTGCAGGATCCTTCTGGGAGGTTTAGGGAGCCGAAACCTCCGACAAGTGGCTTGTCGGGATTTATCGGCCGCTGCGCATTGACGGTGACTAGCAGTGTTAGTTGTTGCTTTGTAGAGGCGAGGAGACTATTGTTGGACATGGCTAACGATAGACCTGCCGACTTTACTCAGATTGGTTGAGTGGCTGCGGAGGCGGCATGCATTGCGGCTTGTCAGCGTTAACATCATTTTCCATTAGTTGGCATTTTCTGAGCCAACGCCTATCGTGCCAGCAATCTGCGGTCGCCTCTTGTAGGGGCGCAAATGCGTTGGTTGGTTGCGCACCTGGGGTGCTTTGTGGGTTGTGCTTCTGGATCTTCTGGGACGCCATTGTTAGGCTTGGACCATTTTGCTGGTTGGACCCGCGTCCTCTCAATTGGGCCTTGCTGATTCTGGCCCAAACTTGTGCTTGACCCATCAAATAGATTAGTTAATCTTTAAAAAAATTAAGATAAGAGTAAGGTTTAATATTTTATTATTTGTTATTCACTTTGGATATATAAAAATTAAGTAGAAAATAATTTCAATCAATGATGAATAAATAAATAAATAAATAAATAAGGAAAATTTATGTTTTTTACCGTGCTAAAAACATATATTCTAATACGTCACTTATATATTTTCACAGCCCCTACCATCACTGTCACCGCCATCGTACAATATATTATAAGTTTTACGAGATAAAACTATTATTTGACCCAAAATTAATGTTCCACGGGAGATAAATAAATAAGCTCATATGTTGTATATTTTATTATTCAACATTTACATTAAATTTTCATATAAATGATAATTTCTAACCCATAGATTGACTATGTAATAAAGTCCCAAATGAAAAAAAAAAAAAAAATTTCACTCTTTCAACGCACATAGTGTTAGACTCTCGTCGTCGGGCTGACCGTTTCAACATTTTAATATGATGGAAATTTAATCTGGACATGAATAAATTATACAAAACCATTTAATATAGCTTAGCTTGCAGGACTTGCATCTACTAATAAGAACCGCCCTATTAACATTGTCAAATAGGAGATTAAATGTATCATTAACACTAAAATTCTTGTTTGCATTATTAAATGTACTGTAAAAAAATGACTACAATTTATAAACACTACAACGTCCGACTCTTAATATTTTGTAATCCACATTTGTATGTGCATAACTCACGTTTAAATAATAAGTCAGCTTGTGTTGATGGAGATGTGAAGTGATATTTTTCTAAGTTTTGAAACTCCAAATTTACTTTGGACATATTAAAAATTCAGCTACAAATTCAGGAGAGTTTTTACTTATTTTAACAACTGATTATTTAAAATGGACTATTTAACCTGAATGAGTACAAAAAAATTATAAAAAATTAAAACTTTTCACTTCAAAACAATAATACCTAATGCGTCCCTGATTTTCAAGTTGTTATACGGATTATAGGGTCACTCTATTTTTCATCACAGTTAAATTGGAGCGGATCTGATTATTATCTTTGTTAATTTGGAACCTACCCAACACAACTTACAAATAAAAGGTCAGAAGATTGACAAGACTACTCCCTGATTTATTCTCCGATATTTAAGTTAGAAATCTTTCTCAAGAAATAGAAAGATGTAAGGAGAATGTAAGAGAATACGTAGATGCACATGAAGGGGGACTGACTGTAACTACGCTTGATTGAGGGGCTACTTAGATGTATACATTCGGTTAGGGGGTGATTTAGAGATGTGCCCAATTGATAGGTGATTTAGAGGTGCATCAGATTAGGAGCGGTTTAAAGGTGTGCCTTGTTAGAGCGGGCAGTTTAGAGGTGCAACCAATTGAGGGGTGGTTTAGAGGTACGTCTGATTAAGAAGCGGTTTAGAGGTACCTCCAATCGAGGGGCAGTTTCTAGAAGGGACGGCTCATAGATGGAAGGTACTTGGATGGATAGAATGACGTTTGGATAGCAAACCTCCCAGATGGACGGTGTGACGGACCGTATTATTTTCCTTTAATAATTTCCATCAATAATCACATCAAACTCATACCCATAATTAATAAATAAATATCTGTAGAAAATTGGGTAGAGTTTTATTGCAAATTGGATGTTTGCCAAAATACAAACACTTGTATAACCCTGTACAATAATCCACAAAGTTTATCACACAAACCACAGGACATCATAGCCACCATAACACCACAGGTGGCACCGACATCATAACTCAGGTACGACACCGGCTCAGAAAGGATGTTAACTAAAAGAAAACCCAATCATGACCACAATAAGTAACTTGCAGAAATATGACAACCATAATACACAAGAAACCAAACCATTCATCCATCCATATATACATACATAACATAATATATGTTTAAGATTGTCAAACTAAAATACAAATCCCTATTCCATACATAAGCAAACTAAGTCCTCAAGCTCCGCATAGGAAATTAGGTCGCCTATCACGCCCCTACAGCTTACTTAGTCTCCTTAGGTATCAAAGCATTCTTATCTGAAAGGAGATATAGTAAGTGCGAGCTAAAAAGCCCAATGAAGTGAAATCATACGTTACAATCAAACGGTAAAGAAACACGAAAATGATAATGAAAATGGGCAACATGTATTTTTAAATACAATGGAGCATGAAGGGAATAAGACAATTAGAAGTACTAATTTGCCATTTATCATGATTGGAACATTTAATTGCTATTTGAACATACTTTAGTGCATTTATCAATTTACTCTAGTCTTTATAGACCAAGGCTAGTAGTTCATACTAACTAACGATACTAGAGAATGAGGAAATAATCATGATATCCCACACGATCTAAGGTCCAAATGATGTCCTTGACGTCCAAACAAGGCGCCTATAACAGGCCAAACACCATGTGACATAGCGGCGTGTCAGTCACCCGCTACCCTAGCCTCACGCGGTTCAATGGCAATTCCCCATCCTTCTACACTAGGGTGTGCCACAAGTATCACCTACTAACATAAGCGGCCGGGTTATGTGGCTAAAGTAATCCTTGGGCTCCTACCATAACACTAATGACCAGCGAGAGAATGCTACCCAATGAATATAAGTCTAAGGTCCTAGTTTCACGATTCATTATTCATTTTGAGGGAGAATCCACCAAACTCGTATCACAAACATCTCCATCTGGGAGATCTAATCAATCAAATTTTCAAATGTGGAATTCCCTCCAAATATTCACAAACTTCTTATCTTACTTGTGGACTTACGCATTCTGACAATTCAATTCACATGCTTGGGCATCAAATTTATGGAGGAGAGCGAAATTTCTTACCTCAATAGAGCCATTTACCTTGAAGGTCCTCCGGAGCACAATTACTCATTTCCGGGACTTACAATTTAGTATGAACATTTAAACATAAATTTCAAAACAATTAAATTGAGGTAAATCATGCAAATTCATACATTCATCTCGGGTGAACAGTGTCATGGGTCATTTAGAGCTCCTAGACGCCGTGAACGGGTCGATTCTTGTGAAATTGGACGTTCGGTCGATATATATGTATAATTGGAATGTGGTGATTTATATTTTGAGAACAATTTAACATAATACGGAGGTAGAAGCATACAAATTTCCCATTTCATCTCGGGTGAACAGTAACAGTTGGGTTTTAGAGTTTCCAGATGCTGCGAACGGGTCGATTCTTATGAAATCGAATGTCTAGTAAATATGTATGTATAATTGGGACGTGGTGATTTGTAATTTGGGATCAATTTAATATAATTTGGAGGGGAAAACAATAATCCCGAACTTAGGCATGGGTTAGGGTTTGGCGGTACCAAACCGAATGAATCGGAGCACGATTCGAACAATAAACTATATATTTCTTGAGCATTTAATGTGGGTTACATATTTTTCATGATTTAGGCGGGTATCGAGATGAAAATATCTGATGAAAAATGAATAAAAATTTGAAATAGAACAAATAGTGAGCATGAGAATACTCGCCATAGCGTGGTTTACGTTTTCTCCAACTACAACGAGCTTGAAATCGGACCCGAACGCCTCCATTTTCTCCTCTTCTCCTTCGTTTGATTCCTTCTGCGGCCGCTGCCGTTGCTCCACTGCGACGCCCAGCCAGCTACCACCATGCACAGCCGTCGCTGATCTCCTCCTCTCTGTCTCTCTTTCTCTCCCCCGAAACCCTTGCCCGAGCCCCTACTTTCCCTTCTCTCGTTTTTCCTTCTGTCTTCTGCTTCTTAACGTTGTTATTATTATTATTATTATTATTATTATTATTATTATTATTATTATTATTATTATTACGTTTTTTTTAATCCCAAAATTTAAATAGATACCCCAGCGATCGAATGGGCACACTCCAAGCACCGGCCCAATGATTCCAAATATTCTTCAAAATTTTATAATATTAAATTAATTTTTCATACGCCCGAATTACCCAAAATAATAAATAATCCTAATTTAATCGGAAAAAAATATTTCAGGATATTATAGACGGTATGGCCCCTGGAATGACAGAAGACCTCCTAGATGGAGGGCGCTTAGATGGACAGTATGACACCTGGATGGCAAGCCTCTTGGATGAACAACATGGCCCTTGAAATAAGGGAAGACCTCCTAGAAGGAGGGTAGCTCTTAAATGGAGGGCACTTGGATGGACGGCATGGCATCTAGATGGCAAGCCTCCTGGATGGATGGCTTGACCCCTAAAACGAGGGAAGGCCTCCTCGAAGAAGGGTTGCTCTTGGAAGGATGGCACTTGGATAGACGGTATAACGTCTGGATGGCTGGCCTCCTAGATGGACGGCATGGCCCATGGAAGGAGAAAGGCCTCTTGGAAGGATGATGTCTTGATGGACGACATGACATCTGGATGGCAGGACTCCTAGATGGACGACATGGCCCCTAAAAGGAGGGCAGCTCCTAGATGGAGGGTGCTTGGATGGGTGGCATGATATCTGGATAGCAGGCCTTCTGGATGGACGGCATGACCCCCGAAAAAAGGGAAGGCCCCTTGGAAAGAGGGCTGCTCATGGAAGGAGGGCACCTGGATGGATAGTATGACGTCTAGATAGTGGGCCTCCTAGATAGACGACGTGGCCCCTAGAAGGATGGAAGGCCCCCTAGAAGGAGAGCTGCTACTGGGAGGAGGGCAACTGGATAGACAGCTTAAGATCTAGATGGAAAGCCTTCTAAATGGATGGCATGGCCCCAAGAAGGAGAGAAAGCCTCATGGAAGGAGAGAGAGCGCTTAGATGGACAGTATGACGTCCGGATGGCAGACATCCTAGATGGATGGCATGGCTCCTAGAAGGAGGAAAGTCCCCCTTGAATGAGGGTTGTTCCTGAAAGGAGGGGGCCTAGATGGATGGAATGACGTCTAGATGGTGGGCATCTTAGATGGACGGCATTGCCCCTAGAAGGGGGATGGCCTCCTAGAAGGACGGCGGCTCCTCCATGGAAGACGCCTAGATGGACGACATAACATCTTGACGGCAGACCTCTTGCATGGACGGCATGGCCCCTGGAAGGAGGAAATGCCTCCTAGAAGGAGGATTGCTCTTGGATAGAGGTAGCATGGAAGGAGGACTCTTTAGACAGAGGATGTTTGGAAGGAGGGCACTTGGAAGGGGGACTCCCTGGATGGAGGACACTTGAAAGGGGACCTCTTGGAAGGGGGAACCTTGGACGAAGAACTCATTGGAAGGAGGGCTCTTGGATGGGAGGCTCCCTGGACGAAGGACTCCTAGTTGGAGGACGGTTGGAAGGAGGGCGTTGGAAGGGAGGCTCCATGGATGGATGACGCCTGGAATGAGGCTCTCGAAATAGGGACATCGTGGACGGAGGATTCCCTGAAAAGAGGGCTCTTGGATGAAGGACTCCCTAGACGAAAGGGCCCTGGATGGAGGGCGCCTAGATAAAGAGCCCCTGGACGGAGGGCTACCTGGAAGGAGACCTCCTGGAAAGGGGACTCCTTGGATGGAGGACACCTAGAAGGAGGGAAGGCCCCTCCCAGGGAGGAGGATGGTCGTGGCCCCTCCCAGGGACGTGCCTCCTCCCTGGGACACCTCCCAGGGAGTGAGGAGTATGGCGCTCCTAGGATGGAGACACAAATCCCTAAGATGGAACCTTTGTGACGGTTGCAAATTTGTTAAACCGTTTGGGACTTTTTGGGAGCTTGTTATAACAATTAACTTTATAGTGTGGTCTGCAGAATGGCTCATCTTATTTAGACGATATGGAACCTTTAGTGTGGCCTTTATAGATTTGCTGGGCTAGAGCTTCTAGGCAGTGCTGTTGTAATATCCCGAAATCCTGAAATATTTTTATCGGACTAAATTGAAATTATTTATTATTTTCGGTAATTTTGGGTAATTCGGACGTGTGAAAAATTAATTTAATATTATGAAATTTTGGAAGAATATTCAGAATTGTTAGGTCGGTGCTAGAGTGTGCCCATTTGATCGTTCGGGTGTCGAATTAAATTGGAATTAAAAGAAAACGTAATATATAATATTATATATATATATATAATAATAATAATAATAATAATAATAATAATAATAATAATAATAAGTTATAAGGGAGGGGGAGGCGAGAATCGGGAGGGAGGTCGAAGAGAAAGAGGGCGAGGTTAGGGTTCGGGTGGCGAGAGAGGAGGAGGACGGCGCCGGCGCCGGTGGCGTCTTAGTATTCTCATCGGCGATGGCCGTGCGAGGTGGTGGCGGCCGGGCATCGCGGTGGGCGCAGCAGCAGCGCTGTAATAGCCCGGTGAGAGGAGGAGCTCGTGAAGGAGAAAAGGGGAAAATGGAGGCCTTGAAAAATATTCCGAGCTCGAGCTAGTTGGAGAAAATGTAGAGCACGTCGAGGCAAGTGTTCTCATACTCATTTTTGTTATCTTGTGATTTTTACTCGTTCTCTATCGGGTATTATCGTTCCGATACTCACCCAAAATCTGAAGAATGTGTAGCCCATGAATTATGTTCAATGAATATGTAGTTCTTTGTCCAATTTGTGGTTCGAATAGACCGATTTGGTATCGTAAAACTCTAACCCACGCCCGGATTCGGGTTCACTATTTTCCCCTCCGAATTATGTTATTTTGACCTCAAAATATGAATCCCCACGTCCTAAATGCATGTATATGTCGAAAGAAAGGGTTCGATTAAGACGCTTTTGACCCGTTCGCGGCGTCCGTGCCCTCTAACCGGCGCTATTACTGTTCACCTGAGACCGGAGATGATAATTACGCGTTGTCACCTTCGTAAGATGATAAAAGGACCCTCGAATATGAATCTCCGTGTTTCAATTGTGTGTATATAACAACCGGATGCCGAATCCCACAAGATTTGACCCGTTCGTGGCATCCGGGAGCCTGAAAAGTTCTCCGTTGTTGATAATCCGAAAATAAATGGGAAGTTGCAAGCTTCCATCATCGTGTTAAGTTAAATCAAACCCAAATGTGAAATCTCGTGTATCAAGTGTGTGTACGGATCCACCGGACGTCCGATTTTCAAGTATCGAACCGTGTACGGCGTCCGGGTATTCAAAAGGAAATCTGTTATCATTCACCGAAATGAAATGAAAAATATAAGTGTTATGCTTCCATAATTATTATTGATATAACGTTTAAATGTTTAAACGTAAATGGAAGTTCCGAACGTGTATCCGTGTCCTGGAGGCAAGGGATGAGTCCCCGAGGTTCCAAATTGATATAAGATCATTGGAGGTAAGAATCTAATCTCTCTCGTGAACTTGTGATGTTTTGTTGTGGATTAAGAAAATTGAGTCCCATTGGATATTGCGAACCGTGATGTGAATGGAAGGGAGTCCACATTGTGCTTGTGATGATATGATCTCCTGGATGGAGATGTGTGTGATGAGATGATCTCCCGGTTGGAGATCTTGTGATGGGAATGAGATTTCCCGAGATGTGATTGTGTGTTGCAAATGTGGACTTCCCTCTCCAAGTGTTGAACCTAATCTTGAAACTAGGACCCTGAGTCGTATGGGTAGTATTCTTTAGTATACCATGTCCATCGCGGTGTGAACTCGAGGAATACTTGGCCACGTATTCCAGCCGCTCGTGAGAGTGGGTGATGTATGTGGGACGCTTTAGGAAACTACTGCGGAAGACCGAGGATTGCCCTGGTCTCCGGGGGTGTGGGGCGTGTCGATCGACGCTACATATTGAGATGTAGTCGTCTTGGTGATTGTTGCATGGATGCAATCGAGGGTCGTGTGCTACCGACCTAAAATAGTAGTCGTGGCTATAGAATTTGTAGCGAACACATTCTTGTCCTCGTTCTCTCGCATCGTTGGTTAGTACAGTCTACTAGTCGGGGTCCGCAAAGATGATATAATAATAAAAATGAATAATGCCTAATCGATGTAACAGTGAGAATCCAGTGATTCCAGATATTCCCTGTTCCCTCTCTTGATTCATGATTATCGAGATTACTTGTATTCCCCCCTTCCAGTTGTTCTATTATTTACCTACAAGTATTGAGTATGATTATACTTGCTGAGCTGTAAGCTCACTCTTGCTGTTGTTGTTTTTCTTCCAGATGAGAATACTTAGCCGACGCTTGATAGTTAGAGCAAGGAGAGGCTTGCTTGAAGAGGTTGGCTGGACGTCGAGTGCGCAAAGGATTTGGCCATAGTGTTGTATCGGATTGTAAACAGCCACTCAAGGTTGGATGTGGCTTATTGTTATTATTTTTATGGTTTTGTATGCTTCTGCAGATTATGATGATATAGTTGCTTCCGCGTTTGTATCGATGTTTTGAGTTTTATTTCATATTAGATGGCATATCTCTAGATCTAATACGGTAGAGTAGGAGTACTGTATTGGAGCCATGGATGATATGGCGGTATTGTGATCCTGTGTGGTGTGTTGTAGGCTCTGTGTTAGGCCTCTTGTTAGTTGTGTGCTTGTATAGGATGTTTTTAAACAGGTTATATTTTTTGTTTTCGTCCAGTTGCAAAGGAAACTTTGTCGGATTTTCTGTAGAATCCATAAATATTAATTATGGACTTTGGTTTGTGTTGTCATTGACGGAGGTTATTCGATGGAGAATAATCTGGTCCGTCACAGCTGTAACTCGTTCTGAACTATGTTTATTGGGCCTGTGTCGACTTGACCACAAGCTATGTAGGGACTCATCTGGGTTGAGTGGTTTTTTGTGGACCTCGAGTTGGGCTAATCGAGATTTTACAGAACCCATCAATACCTATTAGAGATTATGAGCAACCATTCAAAAATGAATTTGAAGAAAATAAACTTTTATCTTCATTATCAATGGAAAAACTTTGACAAAAAGGATATATCTATATTAATTACAGATTAATTCAAATAGGTATCAAATATTAATCAAATTAGTAATTGATATTCTAATTCTATTAAGTTTAAGGAATCAGACATTATTAAAATATATATTTTCTATTCATACATAAAGCAATTATTAGAATTTATATTGTGTTCTTATATTCTCATCATAGTAGCTAATGACATAGGCGTCTTACAGCATCATCAGTATACAAGTAGTTGTAATATTGATTTTTGTCTGATTTAATTTGGTATTATTAGTTTATTTTGGGATAAATTAGATATAATGAAAAATAATTGTACAATATAAATTTAAAGGATTTTCAAAATAAGGAAGTAGGTTGGTCCCTGAGGCACACTTGACGCATGCTCAACCATGGATTCCAAATGGGGATCACCCGATGAGCGCTTGAGACGGCGCTTGAGCTCTAATTTTAGTACGGGGTGTTTAAGGCGTGCTCGAGGTAGCGCTCATTCGCTGGAAGGGTTTGGTACAGTGCTTGAGCGGCGCTCGTACATCGATTCGACTATATAAGGTCTAACACGCATTGTTTCAATCATTTCACACAGGAAGGAAGAGAAGGAGAAAGAAAGAGAAGGAGAAGGAAGAGGGAGAAAGAGAAGAAGAGGTAGTTCGAAATATCACTTTGTCAGATCTATTTAATTAAAGTTTGAGGCGAGTATCCTTACACCCTATTCTTGGTTTGATTCTGTTTTCGGTTATTTTTACTTACATTTGATGATTTTAGCATGCATGCATGTTAGTTCACCTTTCTCCACTTATTCTACTCATGCATGCATGTAGATTTACCAAAAGATTTGAGATTTTATTTCCGTATTAATAATATTTGAGAATTTTACTTATTTATGAAAAATGGGTAAATATTTTAATATATTATATTCATATATAAGTATATTCGTAAAGAAAATATTATGAAACTTGCATATAAACCGTTCATGTGGTATCCATGTATTGTACTTTGGGTCGGGGTCAATTTTTGTTTTGTGTTTCGATATGTGATTTGACTTTTTCGTGAAAGTTTCGACCTTTTTTGCCAAATAAGAAAAGCTCTTGTGATATTTGATATAGAGGTCCTTCTTGATTTGTATTTTATGAGAACTATCATAAGAAATTAACCGAAACTAATATAATATTTCAGATCCCCATTTGAATTATTTTAATATTAATTATAATTTTGGATAATTTGGGTATGATAAAAATTAATTAAATTGTTGTTATTATAAGAGGGGAGAAGAGGATGTTGCGCGTGGGAGAGCAGCGCAGTGGAAGAAGAGGAGAGGGAGAAGAAGAAAGAGAGAGAGAGGAAATGGTTGGCGATGGCAATGTGCGGCGAGGAGGCGTCGCGCAGGTGGTCGATTGCAACTGGAGGGTTGATCGGTGGCAGTGTTCGATGAGGACAGACCACTGAGGAGGCTGACGGCGGTTGTTGATAGAGTCAGCGGCAGCGGCGTGGGGAGGTGATGCGTCGTTGGCTAGTGACAACCATAGCTGAAGTGGCCTTTGCCGCAGTAGAAGCAATGCGGAGAGGAGAGAAATGGCCATAACGTGAGTGGTGCGTTGGCAAGAGAGAGGAATGTTTGATTCGGTTATTTCGGAGCATTCATTCTTTAGATCTGAAAGTATAAGATTGATGAAAGTATCAGTAATCCCTATTATTGGTCTTATTTAATAATTGATATGTTTTGGATACTGTTTGAAATTTTTACTAACATGCATATATTTTTATACACCAAATCTGTTTATTCTAAACATACATATATGGCTCATTGGCTGATTTGGGGGTCCTTGGTGCAAGTTTTATAATTTTAGAGGATTTACTATTTTTCTAAAAGTTTGAGAAATTTATCGGACAATATATATGTTTATATCAATATGTGTATACGAAAATGTGTATAAAACTTGTATAGGCCGTGTATTTTCACATATATATGTTAGATTGTGTTTACTATATTTGGATATTAGATATTTTGGCTAACTCCCGATTGGGAGATATTTATTATTTGAAAATCCCTTTTTGTCGGTAAGAAAGAATTGAAGTAGTGACCCTTTCCATTTGGATAATTTGATTCGACCTTATAATATATTTAAACGTCCTAATATATTTGACAAATCTGAGGATTATATTTAATGCCACGAGTGGCAAAACATAGTAAACAACCTTACTCACGGAAGACTGAGTACATGGGTGGCCAAGTATACTATCCTAATTTGCATTTGATATAGTCTAAGGTTATCAAAAATATGTATAACCCTTTCTTAAACTAGTTTTTAAATAATAAGAACTCAAATTTGGTGTATGATTTATATTTCTATATTAATTTGTATTGGATTTTGATTTGGATTTGAATTTTGAATTTGAATTTGAATTTAAGATTCGCCGATTTTGCCCGTCGATGGGTCTTGGTATGTTTCATATAAATAATTTTAAATATATGTTTCGATTCGACCCTTTGAACTATCTATTGCGATACTATTTTAACTTTTGTGCACACTATTGGATCATCTGACTATTGGATTCTACCCCAAATTACAAGCTAATCAGGCCTTGGATTTGAACTTAGACTCAAACTTGGGCTTGCACTTGGATTGGACACCTACTTATTAAAATCGATTTAGATAACTTCTATTTATATATATATGTACATCCCGATGAGGACTGTTTTCTTATTTGATATTTATTTTGAATTTTAATATTTGGTTTGAAAACGAGATTACTATTAGATTTTAAATTTTAAATTTTTATTAGATTTATTTTATCAATGATTTGGATTTATTCTATTATTTGATTGGATATTTATCCATTAGACCCTCCTTTTGATTCATTGGACTTTTTTTTATTTAAACATTATACTTGTTAGGCTTTAGACTCATATCTTATATTTTGCCCCTTCAGAGTTGAATGTTTGGATGCATTATAGGAGTAATGATGTGATCTGTCAGCAGTTTACTTGATTTGGTGAGTTTTAGTTCCGTTATAATTTAAATTGGTATTTGATGTGATTAGATTTTAGAATTGGCCGGGTATAGGCCTGTGGTTATATTTCATTAATAGTTCGGATTTTATTTTATATCTGATTTTGATTTTGGTTGAATTATTACATTCATTGCTATGATTATAGAGTAAGTCATATTTATATTATCTGAACGGTTGTCCGATGAGGTCCTGTGCGGATTTTAATTTATCAAGTCATGTATATTTGGCTTGTCACACCTAAATTTTAAAACTTAGCATTATTTATTAAATTTATTTAAAATTTTAGATTTTAAAAATATAACTAATTATTTAAATTGACCTGTTTGGTCCAAATTCGTGACGTCTAATATATTCGGACGTTCTAATATATTAGATAGATTTAAAGAGTGCATCCATTCCATGGCTGATAAAAGATAGTGGTTTTTTTCATCTATAGGAGGTAGTATTCAAACGGTCTTACCTATAAATCTAAATTGTAGTTGATATGGTATAAGGTTATCGGGATTATGTGTAATTATTTCTTAAGTTAGTCTTTTGGTCTTTGATTTTGATTTACGTGTGTTTTAAATTTTTGATATGTTTTATTTGTATTTATTTGTATTTGAAATTTCATATGGGATTCACAAGTTTCACCTATAGTTGCGATTCGATTAGTCTCGTATAATTGGAACTTATGACTTTCGTTTTAGATTACATTTTTGAATAGAAAACCACATTCAGATTTTCGATGACGGGGTTTTGTATTGTGATTTTACATGTTTTGTCTATATTTATCGTCCATCATTCAAATTTTGGACGCATTTATTTGTTAAATTATATACTGATACTTGCTAAACTTTTGACTCATATTTTTATTGTTCTTATCTCTTCAAATTAGTGGACTTGAATACATTATAAAGAGTTTGGACACTAATTGGATTGAAATTTTATATATTTTTGATAAATATCAGCCTTATATTTGGAATGTGTTCATATCGAATGTATTTTTGTACTGTTTGGAGGATGAATAGAATGTTGGTAGTATATTATATTGTCAAAAAAATAGTGTTCAGATTATATAATTGAATTGGATTTTGTGGTGTTGGTTTGCTATGGTTCAATGAATTTTTGTGTTATTGTTAGTCACTTATTCCTTATGATATTTTAGAGTAAGTCGTAATTATTTATTTGTTTAAATAAGTGGTTCAAGAGATCTTATGGGAGTTAATATTGTTATTATTGTCATTTTGGGTTATATCAATGTTATGTCAAATCATGCTCAGATTTTTGGGGTTTTTTTTTTTGTTATTGTTCTATTTTTTGGATTTAAAGTTTTGTGAACTAATTATTATAAATTATTGTCAAGACCTGCTTTGATCCAGGACTGTGACAGAAAATGTATCAAAGAAGAGTCGTAAGGAGCGGTGTTTTGGATAATTTCAAGGAGCTATTAGTTGAAAATTTTATATGATAAGTATTGTTAATGGTAGATAACATAAATTTCAGATGTAGAGGATTAGGTTTGAGCTCAGAGGATGATTACCTTACGATGATGGGTCATATGAGTAACATTATGAATCGCATGATTCGGTGGTAAGACGAGGATTTAGCCACCATGAGAAAAATGGCTTACCAAGGGCATGGTAGGACGTCATTTGACTGCTTCAATAGCAAGCACATCCCCAAATTCTTAAAAGAATTCGATATTATAAGAGTTGAAAACTGGATCCAGAGAGTGGAGAAGGTGTTTGAGGAGATTGATTGCCCCAAAGAAGATGAAGTTAAATTCACCATCTATAAGTTGGAAAGAGATGTGAGTCTATGGTGGGCCCCTGAACACCGAATTTCGGGGATAGAAAATAAAGAAATTTCATAGAACATTTTTGTGAAGTCATTTATGCAGAAATATTTCCCATCCACGTTCGAAAGATTAAGAAAGAGGAGTTTAGCCATTTGAAGCAAGAAAATGAGACAGTGAAGGAGTACAACATGAAATTTATTGAGTTGTCCCATTTTGCTCCCCACATGGTGACGAGTGAGGCTCGAAGAGCTTGAAAGTTTTTGTAAGGGCTCCAAGATTCAATCAGGAAGCAGCTAGTACCCCTCCATTTGTAGACATATAGTGAAGTACTTGACCGGACCTTACTTATTGACTAAGAGAAGGTAAGGAAAAAATATTTTAAAAGGAAGTCGAAGAATAGAGGCCAAAGTTCAAGGTCCAATGTTGAAGACAAGGGAAAGTCAATCGAGGTGAAGTTTTCGCCGATGAAGCCCCAGTATTCGAGGATGGTGTGTGAATTTTGTGGTGAAAATCATATCGAGAGGATATGCTATAGTCAAAGTGGAACGTGTTTCAATTGTGGCGAAGTTAGCCATATGGCGAAGGATTATCTAGCCCCTTCAAGGTGTCTGAAGAGGAAGACCACTATTCCCGGAAGGGGCCTATGTAGCAACAGCAAGGGATGCAAGGGTGGACCATTTGGTGGTTGAAGGTAATATGTAAATTTTTGATTATATGACGTATGTTTTGATTGATCCTGGGTCCATACATTCTTTTTATGGCTCTTAAATTTGTTTGTAAATTGCATGTGCCTGGTCAAATTTTAGAATGTGTATTGGTGGTATCTACCCCAGTAGATAAATCTTTGTTGGTTGACATTATGAATCTCTAGTGTCCGATTTGGGTCAATGGGTATGAATTATTGACAGACTTGATCTTGTTGGATATGCTTGATTTTGAGGTTATTTTGGGGATGGATTGGGTGGCATGTTATCACGCTAGTGTAGATTATTTTAATAAGCCTATTTTATTTTGTATTCCGAAGTATGAATCTTTTGAATTCTAAGAAAGAGTTGGAAGGAAGACTACTGGATTGATCTCGACCTTACATGCGAGCCACTTGATGAATGATGGGTGCCAAATTTATTTGGCATATGTGACCATATTTGGGAGTCATAATTTTGCCATTGAGGATATTCTAGATAGTATGTAAATTTGAGGATGCCTTTTCAGATAACTTGCCTCGGTTACCTCCTAGTAGAGAAATCGAATTTACTTTTGAGGTTGTGTCGAGATCTGTGTCAATTTCTAAAGCTCCTTATAAAATGGCCCCATTTGAATTGAAGGAATTGAAACAACAATTACACGATCTATTGAAAAAGGAAATTATTCAGCCGAGTGTTAGTCATGGGGTGCTCCAGTGCTCTTTGTGAAGAAGAAAGACGGATCTATATGTGGATTATTGGGAATTGAATAAGATTACAATTAAGAATAAGTATCCTCTTTCAAGAATAGATGATTTATTTGATCAATTGTAAAGAGTTCAAGTCTTTCCTAAGATTGATTTGTCATTAGGGTACTATCAATTGAGGTAAGTGTGATGACATACCCAAGACGGCTTTCAGAATGAGGTATGACCATTATGAATTTTTTGTGATGCCTTTTGGATTGACGAATGCACCGGTGACATTTATGGATCATATGAATTGAGTTTTTTAGCCTTATCTAGATCGATTTGTGATTATATTTATTGATAATATTTTGATCTATTTAAAAAATTTTAAGGAGTATGAAATATATTTGAGGATTGTGTTGCAGACTTCGAGGGAAAGATAGTTGTTTGCTAAGTTGAAATATGAATTTTAGTTGGAAGAAGCATCATTTTTTGAGCACATATTTTCCGAAGGAGATATTTTGGAGGATTCGAAAAAAGGTTAAAGTTGTGACTAATTGGGATAGACCAACCAATATTATGAAAATATGGGATTTTTTGGGTTTAACCGGTTATTATAGGTGCTTTGTTGAATATTTTTCAAGGGTTGTGATGCCACTGACGCATTTGACCTAAAAGTAAACAGCCTTTCTTTTGGTTGAAGATTGTGAGATGAGTTTTTAGGAATTGAAGAAGAGATTGATCTCCTTGCCGATATTGTCAATTCCTGATGGATCAAAAAGGCTTTGTGGTGTATTATGATACTTCTAAGAAAGGTTTGGGTTGTGTGTCCATACAACTTGGTTGGGTGGTTGCCTATGAGTCAGGGATTTTGAAAGTTTATAAATAAAATTATCCCACTCACAATTTAGAATTAGTGGCCATAATTGTTACATTGAAAATTTGGAGGCATTACTTGTATGAGAAGAAATTTATGATATATTCTGATTATAAGATCTTGACACATTTATTTTCACAAAAGAAACAGAATATGAGATAACGTAGATGGATGGACTTGTTAAAAGACTATAATTGCAAAATCCAATATCAGCAAGGGAAGGCGAACGTGATTCTCGATACTTTGAATCGAAGTCTTCAAGTATGATGGCCCATTCGATGTTTAAGGAACAGAAGATGTTAGATGGAATGAAAGATTGTACCATCCGGTTACACTCCTAAGGGTCGAGGATAGTTTTGTCGTATTTTCAAGTGTAACTCGTGATTATAAAAAGGATTATGGAGACTCAAATGAGCAATTTGTATTTAATTGAGATCGCTGGAGATTTGGGTAATGAGTCATGAGCAAATTTCAATATTTAGGCAGATGGAATTCCTTACTTTCAGAATAGGATTTGTGTTCCAAATACTAAAGAATTAAAGGAGAAAATTTTGAATGAGACTCATAGTTCAAAGTATACAATTCATTCCAGAGTGAACAGGATATATCAGGATATAAAGAAAAGTTTCTAGTAGCGAAACATGAGGCAGGAGCTTGCGGCATATATGGCAAGGTGCATTGTATGATAACAAATTAAGGTTGTGCATAAGAAGCTTCTAAGATTTTGTACCCTCTACTAATTCTCAATTGAAAATGGGAGTATATCACGATAGATTTTGTTTCAAATTTATCTAAGACAGCGAGAAAGCTGGATACAATTTGGGTGGTTGTGGTTAAGCTAATAAAGTCGGCCCACTTTTTGCCGGTCAAAACGACATTCTCAAGTGATGAGTTGGCATGTTTGTATATCAATAAGGTTGCAAGATTGTATGGTATTCCAATTTTAATAATTTTTTATCATGATTCGAGATTTGTGTCTAAATTTTAAAAAAGCTTGCATAAGGAGTTAAGTACCAAGTTGAAGTTTAGAACAACGTTTCACTCGTAGACGGGCGGTCAATTAGAGAGGACCATTTAAATTTTAAAAGATATATTGAGGGCATCTGTATTAGAGATAAAAAAATTGGGATAATTATTTGTCACCGACCAAATTTACATAAAACAATAATTATCAATTGAGTATCGGGATAGCCCATTTTGAGGTTTTATATAGACGGAGATGTAGCTCTTCTATTAATTGGGAAGAAATCGGTGATCGTAGACTTTTGAGCTCTGATATTATTTAGGATACTTTCGATAAAATTAAAATTATTCGGGATCGACTGATTATTGTTTAAAGTTGCCAAAAGAGTTACACCAATAAAATGAGATCCAAGTTGAAGTTTAAAGTGGGTGACCACTTGTTTTTGAAGGTATCTCCTAGGATGGGAATCTTGAGGTTTAGAGTGAAAGATAAATTGAAACCGATATTCATTGAGCCATTTGAGGTGTTGTAGCGAGTTGGAAAAGTGAACTATAAATTGGCTTTGCTTCTGAATTTGGTGGATTGCCACGATATTTTTCAAGTATCTATATTGAGGAAGTACATGTATAATCCTTCATATGTGATTGAGTATGAACCGTTATAGATTGATGGAAATTTGATATGTGTTGAAGTTTCAATTCAGATCTTGGATAGAAAGATCGGGTATTGCAAACTAAGATGATTATGTTGGTTAAAGTACTTTGGAGGAACCACTCAATGGAAGAGACATGGGAATATGAGGATGAAATTCGAGAGAAATATCCTTACCTATTTCAATATTAAGGTATGTAAATTTTAAGGGTAAAATTTTTATAAGGAGAAGAGAGTTGTAATACTCTATTCTCGTCTGATTTAATTTGGCATTATTAGTTTATTTTGTATTAAATTGGATATATCAAAAAATAATTATGCAGTGTAAATTTAAAGGATATTTAAAGTAAGGAAGTATATTAGTGCCTGAGGCATGCCCGAGCGCGCTTGAGTGTGAATTTTAGATTAGGGAGTGCCCAAGGAGCACTTGAGATGACACTTGAGCTCTGATTTTAGTATGGGGTGCTCGCGACGCACTTGAGGTAGCGCTCCTACGTAGAAAGGGTTTGGCGCAGGGCTTAACACGTCCCTGAGCAATGCTCGTGCGTCTATTTGGCTATATAAGGCCTGATGTGCTTTACTTCGATCATTTCACACGGGAAGGAAGAGAATGAGAGGGAAAAAGAATGAGAAAGAAGAGAGGGAAAGAGGAGAAGAGGTAGTTCAAAACATTCTTTTGTCAAATCTGTTTAGTTGAAAGCTGAGACAAGTATCCTTACGCCCTATTCTTGGTCTAATTTTGTAGGGTCCCACATCGGATGGGGAGGTGAACAAAGCGTGCCTTATAAAGGGCGTGAATACCTCTTCCATTGTGGACACGTTTTGGGGGCGGCTAGGCCGTCTGCCAGGAACAAAACGGTGCGGGCTGCGTGTTGGCCTAGGACGCCGTAAGTTCCCCCAGCCCAAAGCGGACAATATCCACAATGCGGATGTGCCGGGGATGTTACAGATGGTATCAGAGTCGGGATCCGGTCCGGTGTGCCAGCGGGGACGCTGGGTCCCCGAGGGGGGTGGACTGTAGGGTCCCACATCGGATGGGGAGGTGAACGAAACGTGCCTTATAAAGGGCGTGGATACCTCTTCCATTGTGGACGCGTTTTGGGGGCGGTGGATTCCGTCTGCCAAGAACAAAACCGTGCGGGTTGCGTGTTGGCCTGGGACGCCGTAAGTTCCCCCAGCCCAAAGCGGACAATATCCACAGTGCGGATGCGTCGGGACGTTACGATGGTATCGGAGCCGGATCCGGTGCAGTATTCCAAACAGGACGCAGGTCCCCAAGAGGGGTGAACTGTAGAGTCCCACATCGAATGGGGAGGTGAACGAAGCGTGCCTTATAAAGGGCGTGGATACCTCTTCCATTGTGGACGCGCTCTGGGAGCCCATGGGGGTTTGCCAGGGGAAAACCTTGAGGCCTGCGTGTGGTTGGACGCCGTGAAGGTCCCCAGGCTAAAGAGGACAATATCTACATGCTTCTGCTGTGGCACTCTGATGGGTGGGGAAAGTGTTTCCCCGTGTGGACGCGTTTTGGGGGCGGTGGATTCCGTCTGCCAGGAACAAAACCGTGCGGGCTGCGTGTTGGCCTGGGATGCCGTAAGTTCCCCCAGCCCAAAGCGGACAATATCCACAGTGCGGATGCGCCGGGGACGTTACAGATGGTATTAGAGCCGGGATCCGGTCCGGTGTGCCAGCGGGGACGCTGGGTCCCCAAAGGGGATGGACTGTAGGGTCCCACATTTGATGGGGAGGTAAACGAAGCGTGCCTTATAAAGGGCATGGATACCTCTTCCATTGTGGACGCGTTTTGGGGGCGGTTGGGCCGTCTGCCAGGAACAAAACCGTGCGGGCTGCGTGTTGGCCTGGGACGCCGTAAGTTCCCCCAGCCCAAAGCGGACAATATCCACAATGCGGATGCGCCGGGGACGTTACAGATTTCGTTTTCAATTAGTTTTACTTACATTTAGTAGTTTTAATATACATGCATGTCATTTTATTTTCTCTCACTTGTTCTACTCTTACATGCGTGTAGATTTATCAGAGGATTTGAGACTTCGTTTTCATATTGCTAATATTTGACGATTTTACTTGTTTATAAAAAATGAGTAAATATTTTGAGATATTATGTTCATATATAATTATATTTATAAACAAAAAGTTATGAAGACTTACATATGGGCTATACATATGGTATCCATGTATTGTATTTTAGGTCGAGCTCTATCTTTGTTATGTGATTCAATGTGTGACCTTTTTCGAGGAGAAATCTTTATGATTTGACCTTCATGAGTGAAAGTT
The DNA here is from genome assembly GCA_033239525.1 of Nepenthes gracilis. Taxonomy (NCBI): domain Eukaryota; kingdom Viridiplantae; phylum Streptophyta; class Magnoliopsida; order Caryophyllales; family Nepenthaceae; genus Nepenthes; species Nepenthes gracilis. The sequence goes on from BSYO01000007.1 coordinate 13,340,769, forward strand.
TTGACTTCTTTTATATATAGGAAAAGCTTTTGTAATATGTGATATATAGATCCTTCCTAGTTTGTGTTTTATAATAACCAATGTAAGAAATTAAATAGAACTAATATATTTGGGTGTCCTAATATATCAGACAAACTTAGAGGAGTGCACTCATTCCATGGATGGCAAAAGGTAGTGATTTCATTCCCGTGTATAGGAGATAGTGTGTAGACGGCCTTACCTATTGGTCTAAATAGTAGTTGATATGGAGTAACATTATTAGAAGTATGTGTAACCATTTCTCAAATTAGTCTTTTGGTCTTTGGTTCTCTGATTTGTGCTTGTTTGTACTTTTGATTTGTTTTAGCTGCGATTATTTGCATTTGAGATTTTGTTTAAGATTTGCAGGTTTGCCCACAGGTTGGAATTTGGTTGGTCTCGTATAATTGAAACTTGTGACTTTCATTTTGGATTATAATTTTGAGTACAAGATCACATTTGGACTTTCATTGACAAGCTTTTGGATTATGATTTTACACATTTTGTGTATATTTATCAACCCTCATACTAATTTTGGACGTATTTATTTGTTATATTATATACTGATACTTGTTAAACTTTCGATTTACATTTTTATTATTCATATCCCTTTAGATTAATAGGTTTTAGATACATTGTAGGAAGTTCAAACTCTAATTGGATTGAAGTTTCATATATTTTGGTAAGTAGTAGCCTTATATTTGGACTATATTTACACCTGATATATTTTTGGTACTACTTGGGGTAACGAATAAAATGTTGATAGTATGTTGTATTGTTAAGGAAATAGTATTCTAATTATGTAATTAAATTTGATTTTGTGGCGTTTGATTTTTTATGGTTTAGTGAATTATTTGTGTTGTTGTTAGTCACTTATTGCTTACGATATTTTGAAGCAATTGTTTATTTGTTCAAATGAGTGGTCCAATAAATCTTGTGGGGGTTAATATTGTCATTATTATCGTTTTAGGTTATACTGATGTTGAGTCAGGTCACGCTCGAATTTTACGGTTTGCTTTTGGTCATTGTTTTATTTTTAGGATTTAAATTTTTGTAAGCTAAATATTTTTTATTATTGTCAAGATCTGCTTTGGTCCGAAATTGTGACAGTAACCGGATTAGGTTATGTTACAAATGACAGCAAATTAGTCCAAATAAAGAATAACAACATTAATTGGCTTTAGAAAGTCACGGATCACTATTATATTGACAGGTTAATTACCAATGCACACGGATCAAGGTCCTCCAACAAGTACACATTGTACCTTTTATGTTTTAGCTTTATATACAACTATAAGCTTAATTTTCATGTAATTTTGTGTTTTATATGAATGGTTAGTATTAGTTTGAATAGAAAATAATCATATAATTATAATTGATTACCAACTACTATATAAATAGTTAGTTTACTCATTGCACAATTAGGTTCCTAAATTAATATAATACATAAGCAGCTATACTATTTGATGGAAGTAACAGGCCGGCTCAAAAGGAGCAACTAGCCCAAGAGCAATAGTGGCCCATTTGCACCTAGGACAGTCAACGTTTCTGTTGACCGAGAAGTAGCAAGTAGACCGGCCGAGGCCCGGGATAAATGTAGCCCATGTCTAGATCGGCCCGCACTCACCTTTCCAGCCTTAACGGTCATCCACCCTAATTCTCCTCCTCTCAAAGAAAGGTAACCTTCACTGCAATAGATACCTTTTAGAATCAGAGCGCATCCCAAGAAGAAGTTGCACAAATCGGTACGCAATCCACAGAAGAAACCCTAACTGTTACCATGCACAGAAGAAAAAGGATCCACCTTATTGACCGTTGCAGTCAAGAATGGCACTCGCATCTGTACAGGAAAAGCAACGATCCCCACAGATGGCAGACATCTCGCCTCGTTACACAATGAAGGCAACGGTGGACCATTACTATAAAAGGCCAAGGAGATTCATTCCACAAGCACACTCTCTTTTGCCTACTAAAAGCCCTCTAGCAAACTAAAGATTACTGAAGCTCTCTAGGCTCACAAACTTTCCAACGCTCGCTCCTTTTCTCTCTGCTGCTAGTCCCCTGCCAATTGAGTATTGGGAGAAACTGCTTCCCACAAGCTTCCATAATCCAAGCTACTCTCTCCACGAGTGTACCTCCCACCAACGTTCCCAAACACACTCCAAGTATTCGTCTTTACATTCACCACATTTTTCATTCTCGTCCTCAGAAGACTTTGTACTGACTTGAACATCGAATCATTTTTGGTGGAACCAAATCCCGCCGTCACCTAACCTCTTGTTTTAAGTTGGGGTGCACAGAATCTAAAGCTCGACGAACGGAGATCGAAATTCGACGGACAGTTCGACCCAAACCCATTTAAAGTTTAGATCCATGATGCATAATTGACGCTGTCTGTGGAAACGTTGACTTAAAGCCAATCAATTACATCCTTCAAACCAATATCACCTAGAGAAACGGTGAACACCAGGGCTCAAGCTAGCATTCCCACTAGAGAGGCTGCTTCCCCTGACCATGACCACTCAGCTGGTAGTTAGGTAAGAGTGTCGCCTACTCCATTTTTTCTGAACTTGGCAGAGCAGATGAATAACATGTCCCGAATGCTCCAAATGCTTTACACTAGCCAGGGTAAGGAGAAGCAGTGGGCTCAGTCCCCCCAACTCCCATTCTGGCCTCCAGGCAAGGAGGCCAGAGGAAGAAGAGGCCGACCAAGAAGGCTTTAAAGTCAGGCAACTCTCACGTTTTGGAGGCCTTCAACGCCCAAAGCCGTTCAAGGCTTGAAGGGCGCTTGGGCTATGGGACTCCTAATGAGAGTCTCGAAAGAAGAAACCTCCGAGTACTCTTGGGACGAGCAAAGGCCTCACACATAGGAGGGAGCCTTCCGGATCGACCGATCCACAAGAGAAAGTAGCCAGCCGGTGACGCGCCGCACTGTAGAAAGAACGTAGTTGATGACTTACCTCAACTCCAAGAGATCTGAAAGCTCCTCTCGAGTGGAGGAAAAGGTCGAGAAAATTTGGAACCATATGTTCAAGGATGACGACAAACATGCCACCGATCTAAAGAGATCTCCCTTCACCACAGAGATCCAGACTCGACCAATGCCGGCCAAGTTTGAGATGCCGACCATGGATTCCTATGATGGGAGCACTGTTCCCATGGATCACTTCTACACCCATCTAAGCTTCTAGGGCCTGAAGGACGTGACAATGTGCCGATATTTTCCCCTCACCTTGGAGGGGGACGCCCGAATCTAATTCCATCGGCTTCCTCCAAACTCGATTAGGAACTTCCAGGATCTCACCGATCTCTTCTTGGCCCAGTACGCTTCTAGCCGCCGAAAAGAGAAACAACCGTGGTTCCTCACCCACATCAAACAGTAGCAGGGCGAGAACCCAAGGAAGTTCATAGAGAGGTTCACAGCAGAAGCTAGAAGAATCCCTAAGCTAACCAAAGAGATGAGGTTTGGCAGCTTCATCTTTGCATTAGGGCCGGACGACTTCTTTACGTATTTGGGCCACAAAAATTCACAGACCTTGTAGGAAGCGGATGCCATCACCCGAGTATACGTGGCTGCTGAAGAGACCAACGAGGCAAAACGTCCAAAGAGAACCGACCAACCTCGCACTTTCCTGGTCAAGGGAAAGAGTGAGAACAGAGCAGCAACAATCCTCACCGGAAGCAGTTCAGGACCAGACCATTGGACCAAAAGGAGTATAGGCTCGTCAACCTGATTCCGCTGAACGACACACAGGCCAACATCCTCATTCAAATCCGTGGAAAAAAGTTTGTTAAGTGACCAAAGCCACTGAAGAACACAAAGGGAGGAGATCCAAAGAAGTACTGCGATTTTCATCGATCTCTGAGCCACATCACAGAAAAATGCAAGATGCTCTAGCGGAAAATTGGGGAGCTGATCCGGATGGGCCACCTCACCAGGTTCCTGAGGAACCTTGGGCCGAGTATTGGCGATTCAGGCAATGGAGGATCCAATTAGCCCCAACCATGGAACTGAGTCACTGTCGGTACGGTCAACATGGTGACCGCCAGGCCTCCCAAGGCCCACTATACAAATCGCCAGGAGCGGCAAGTTCAGCGCAAGAAGTAAAGGGTGGAGAAAAATGTCATTAGTTTTAGCAATAACGACATGGCACATGTAATTTTTTCACATGCCAACCCCTTGTTGTATCTATTTTTTATGCATAACTAATTTCATAACTATTTTATATTTTAAAAATATTAATAATAAATTAAAATATAAAATTGGTGATAATCGGGATAGCTTTAACAGTTGTAATACAATCATAAAACTAATAAAAATTGATGGGTCCAATAACCATGGGCCAATGGGCCAGCCCCTCCAGTAAAAGTCTCACATTGCTTTTGGAAGAATAGTGTATTTGCAAATTTCATTATAACAGCAAGTATCCTCAAGCATTGAAAGAAAAGTTAGAGAAGCTCGAAGAAGCTCCATAAGGCTCGGAGAATGGCATAACCGTTGCTAGCCGATCTCCAATGAGAGCAAACTGGCGGCCAGGAGACCCTGGACTCTCCTCTCATCTAGGAGGCCCCTCGGCTCTCCTCCCATCCGGGGCCCCTATTCCACCTCCAATTCTTGAGGCTTTTAGTTCTCTCGTTTGGAGGCCGTCAAACCTCTGCCACCAGGAGGCCCTTAGCCTTCCTCCCGTCCAGAAGCCATCAGCCTTCTGTCAATTAGGAGGCCCTCAGCCCTCCGCCCGCCAAGAGGCACTCATCCCTCCTCTAGTCCGGAGGCTCTCGGCCCTCTGCTGCCAGGGGGCTCTCAGCCCTCCTTCCGTCCGGAAGTCCTCGGCTCTCTGCCAGTCCCAAAGGCCCTCAGCCCCCCGCCTGCCAGGAGGGCATTAGCCCTCCTCTAGTCCGGAGGCCCTCGGCCCTCCATTGCTAGGAGGCTCTCAGCCCTCCGTTGCTAGGAGGCTCTCAGCCCTCCTTCTGTCTGGAGGCCCTTAGTCCTCTATCCAGAAGGCGCGGAGTTCTCCTCTTTCCAGGAGGAGTGAAGGCCATTGGCCCTCTGCCACTAGGAGGCCCTCTGCCCTCCACCCGTTCAGAGGCCATCAACCCTCTGCCGTCCGGAGGCCCTCAGCCCTCCGCCAGCTAGGAGGCCTTCAGCCCTCCGCCAGCTAGGAGGCCTTTAGCCATTCGTCTTGGAGTCACAACCCCTCCATCCTGGAGTCAGGAGCTTGCTGTCCAAGAGTTAATCATTTACTCAACTAACTAAAACGTTTATTCACCAGTACAACCTAGTCCTTCTCCTCAAAGTCGCCCTCTGCCGAATGCACCTCTAAACCGCCCCTCTATCGGGCACACCTATAAGTCGCCCCTCTGCCGGGCGCACCTCTAAGCCGTCCTCCGCGGGCACAACTATAAGCCGCTCCTCCGTGGGCACACCTATAAGCCGCCTCTCTGCCAAGCGCAACAATAAGTTGTCCCTCTGTCGAGCGCATCTCTAAGTCACCCTCCATGGACGCACCTATAAGCCGCCCCTCTGCCGAGCACACCTATAAGCCGTCCCTCTGCCGGGCACACCTACAAGCCGCCCCTCTACCGGGCGCACCACCAAGTCGCCCTCCATGGGCACACCTATAAGCCGCTCCTCTACCGGGCGAACTTATAAGACGCTCCTCAGCCGGGTACACCTTGAAGCCGCCCTCCACGGGCACACCTTCAAGCCGCCCTCCACGGGCGTACCCCTAAACCATTCTCCGCGGGTGTACAGGTAAGCCGCCCCTCTGCCAGGCGCATTCACGGAGCTCAGGCCTCCAAATACATCCCTCTCACACTCCCCTCGTCGCTGCATCTTTGCATTCTCACTATGTTTACATTTAAACGTGTATTGCTCCATTCATTGCGGAAGATTTTTGACTTGAACGCCGGAGTGTCAACAGGGGATAGCCCCCTGTTGTCCTTTGACCTCTTGTTTACGGTTTGTGTTGTCAAGGTTCTTGGTTATCAGCGACGGAGACTGGACCCGATCCAAATCGACCCACAACGGAAGATTGGAAGGCTTCCTAATCCGTATAACAACTAGAAACCCAGGACGCAACATTGGCGTCGTTTGTGGAAAATGCGACAAAAAGTCTAGCGGTTCCTCTCAACACTTAATAGAGTGTTGAAGATATCAATTCCCATGGCGACGACTCCTCATCGGGTAGCGATGGCGATAGATGATTGACGCCAAATGTACGAGTGCCCGACGCTCAATAGAGCACCCTCTTTGATCGATGTTGCATCCGATGTCTTGTTCTTCGATCGACTTTCAAGCGATCCGAGAAAGTCACATCCTCAGAGGATAAATCGGCCTGACGACCTCAAGACCCAGGCGGCTCCCAGTACCTATCTCATTAGCCCGACGACCTTGGTATTCGAGAGTATCCGAGTGATAGGACCCACTCTCGGAGAAGTGATTGATCCGGCTCCGAGGAGCTAGGCCAAAGGGGCCAAACAGGGCAGCAAAGCTTCCCTCAAAACTTATGCTTTGCTTCTGTCCTTCGCTCTTCAACTAAATAGAGCGTCTTGGAGCCCTACAGAACGCAAAAGCTCTCCGGCACTCCATCTCTCGTTCGGCCGGTCTGTAGTAGTTTTTCGAACTGAGGACCTCTTCGATATTCCAGTCAAACTGAGGAGCATTCTGGCATTCCAATCAGATTGAGGAGCGTTTCGGCTCTCCAAGATATCAGATCTTCTCCATGAGACGGAGCTCTCTCATCACTGAACTTCTCTAGCCTCACCGCTCTCACCGATCTCTGGCCTACCGGAGCTTCAAAAGATCTTCTCGACTACCGTAGCTCCTCACCACTAGATTTTCTTCGGCCTACCGGAGCTCCTCTTTGCCGGATCTTCTCTGGCCTACCGGAGCTCTCACCGCTAGATCTTCTCCGGCCTGCCGAAGCTCCTCTTTGCAAGATCTTCTCAGGCCTGTCAGAGCCCTCGTCGTCGAATCTTCTCCGGCCTACCAGAGCTCTTCATCGCCGGATCTTCTCTAGCCTGCTGGAGCTTTTCACCGCCGGATCTTCTCCGACCTGTCGAAGCTCTTGCCGCCAGATTTTCTCTCACCCGCCGGAACTCCTCGCCTTAGATCTCTCTGGCCTGCCGGAACTCAACGCCAAATCTTCTCGGGCCTGTCATAGCTCTTCGTCACCAGATCTTCTCTAGCTTGCAAGAACTCTTCGCCACCAGATCTTCTCTGGCTTGACCTTCACCAGCAGCATTGCTCCGGTCAGTAGGCCTATCCCGCTGCAACCTGTTCCATGGCAGCAGACCCTGTAATAGTAATGGAAAAACTTGCAATGGGGGCTCGACGTGCTCGACCCACCACCCATTGCACCACAAAAACTATCATCTAGCCCAGCGCTACACTGGTCCGAGTCACCTGAGGCAGTATCAGCCGACAACGAGACCTGAACCACTAGCCAATAGGCTACTTAGCGTGGCAATAGCATGCTACCCAATCAATTTATGGCACAGGACCAAATCCTATGGAGCATAGGGGCCATAGGCCGAGGCGCCTACCAAAGTGCCCTAACGACCCTTCGAAGTGGTGCACGCTAGTTGTACACTTGATATGGTGAGCCGATTACAAAAGACCACTCATGTGCCAACGATGATTCTACGCCGAATCCAGGTAAGTCTTGCATATACCATACTGTTTTCTTGAATCATATTTCCATTAATAGGATAGAAATATTATCTGCTCATACGAGTGATTACATAATACTACATAAAATCATGCGACCTAGACTGCCCCTAAGTCGAGCAGATTTTTACCCGTTCGTAACTAAACCCTAGTCATCCAGGAAGCCCATAAGCAGTCGTAACTAAATCTTGGTCATCCATGCAGCCTATGAGCTGTCGTAACTAAACCCTGGTCATCCAGGGGGCCATGAGTGGTCGTAACTAAATCCTGGTCATCCAGCCGCCATCTCTCCTGGCTAAACCCTTGTCATCCGGCGGCCCGTAGCGGTCAAATTAAACCTTGGCCATCCAAGCGGCCCATATCTTAAACCACGATCATCCAGTGGCCCGTAGCGGTCCTCGATCCGTCACGAGGCGGCCAATGTGTGGTCAAACTCAAAACCTTAGGGGGCTTTTCAACATCGTCGTGCGACCTACTCCTCCCGAATGAGAGCACCATCTTTAAGACCCAGGGCGTATAAAAGCTTCGACGTCCTCGAAGGACCGGCATTGGCGGGTACATGCGGGTGATGGCCTAGGCTAGCAAAAGCCCGGTAACGATAGCTTCCAAGCTTAGCCGGCAACCTCATCTTCTCAACGCCACGACCTCCTCTTGGCAGCGGCGAGCGCAACCAACCAGACATGCTTGTCCAAGGCCAAAAGGCTTAGATGACAACCGCGTCTTCTCAAGGCCACAACTTCCCTTCATGGGAATGATCAAGATCCAGCGTAAATTAACACCAGCAGCCCTAATACTCCACTAGAAAGCAAAATCGCATCCTCGAAGAGGAAGTCACAGAGATCGGGATCCCAGGCTTGGCCGGGGTCACGATATCGACCCATTTGCTCGATCCAAGAGTCAAACGATCCCCAATTTCACCAACTGAGCTTCCTTGGGGCTCCTCACTCCTAGTCCCATTGGATGATTCGCCAACGGCAACAGCCCTTCCAAGGAACGCAAGGTGCATCCTATTGCTACAGCTCGAACGATTAGCTATCTTAAAGCAAGTCATCTCCCGACCTCTCGAAGTGTGTCCTTATAGTGGGGAGATCTGATCTCGAACCTAGATCTTCCCTCTCATAGGTCTTGCTTGAGACTCGAAAGGCTTGCAACGGATCCGGTCAACAAGGATTTTCGGCTCTAAACTGCTCTCTGGATTCGAGCACTTCGCCGGTCAACTTTCCGATCAACAATGATTTTCGGCTCAGAACTACTCTCCGGATTTGAGCACTTCGCTGATTAACATTTCTAATCAACAAAGATTTCTGGCTTACAACTGCTCTTTGGATTCCAGCACTTCACCGGTCAACTTTTTCAATCAACAAAGATTTTCAGCTCTGAACTGCTCTCCGGATTCGAGCGCTTCGCTGGTCAACGGATCCGATCAACAAAGATTTTCGGCTTTGAACTGCTCTCCAGATTCGAACACTTTGCCCGTCAACTTTTCCTATCAACAAAGATTTTGCTTGAACTGCTTTTACAGTTCGAGCACTTCGCGGCAACTTTTTGATCAACAAATATTTTTGGCTTCAAATCGCTCTCCGTCGAGCACTTCACGGCCAATGGATCCGATTCAATAAAGATTTTGACTCCCGCTATCCGGATTTGAGCACTTCGTCAATCAACGGATCCGGTCAACAAAATTTTTGACTCTAAACTGCTCTCCAGATTCGAACACTTTACCGGTTAACAAATCTGGTCAACAAATATTTTTGACTATAAACTGCTCTCCAGATTCAGTACTTTGCGGGTCAACAGATCCAATCAACAAAGATTTTTTACTCCGAACTACTCTCCGGATTTGAACACTTCGCCGGTCAACAATGCTTTTCGACTCCAAACTGCTCTCCGAATTTGAGCACTTCACCGGTCAACGAAGCTTTTCAGCTCTAAATTGATCTCCTGATTCAAGCACTTCGCCAATCAACAAAATCGGATAACCATATTTTCAGCTCTGTTCCATTCTCTGGATCAAGTGATTCGGTCCACCAAGCTGGTCAACCATCAATCTGGTTCTCTCCACTCTCCAGATTCAAACTTTTTGGTCAATGAATCCAGGTCAAGGGGATAATATGACCAGTCTCGTCCAATCGTGAACATGTCGGAGGCCGAAAATTTGGTCCACCGGCATGGGGGGCTAGTGATGAGTCAAATAACCATGGGCAAGGCCTCGCAGCAAGCACACAATTTAATATAATTCTTTCAAAGTAAAAGTCCCACATTGATTTTGGAAGAATAGTATATCTGCAAATCCCACTATAAAAGTAAGCATCCTCAAGCATTAAAAGACAAATTGGAGAAGCTCGAAGAAGCTCCATGAGGCTCCATATGGCTCGGAGAATGGTATAACAGTTGCTAGCCGATCTCCAATGAGAGATAACTAGCATCCAGGAGACCCTCGACTCTCCTCTCATCCAGAAGGCCCTTCGGCTCTCCGCCCATCCGGGGCCTCTCGGCCACCACTAGTTCTTGAGGCTTTTAGTCCTCTCATTTGGAGGCCGTCAGACCTCTGTCGCCAGGAGGCCCTCAGCCTTCCTCCCGTCCAAAGGCCATCAACCTTCTGTCAATTAGGAGGCCCTCAACCCTCCGCCCTCCGCCTGCTAGGAGGCACTCATCCTTCCACTAGTCCGGAGGCTCTTGACCCTCTACTGCTAGGGGGCTCTCAGCCCCCTTTCTGTCCGGAGGTCCTCGACTCTCCGCCAGTCCCAGAGGCCCTCAGCCCTCCTCTAATCCGAGGCCCTCGGCCCTCCGTTACTAGGAGGCTCTCAACCCTCCTCCTATCCGGAGGCCTACAATCCTCCATCTAGGAGGTGTAAAACTCTCCTCCTTCTAGGAAGCACGGAGGCCATGAGCCCTCCGCCACCAGGAGACCCTCAGCCCTCCTCGTGTCCAGAGGCCATCAACCCTCCGCCAACCAGGAGTCCTTTAGCCCTTCATTTTGGGGTCACAATCCCTCCATCCCGATGTCAGGAGCTTGTTGTCCAAGAGTTAATCATCTACTCAGGTAACTAAAACGTTTGTTCACAAGTACAACTTAGTCCTTCTCCCCTAAGTCACCCTCTACCGGACACACCTTTAAGCCGCCCCTCTGTCGGGCACACCTTCAAGCCTTCCTTCGCGGGCGCAACTATAAGCCGCCCCTCTGCCGCGTCCACCTCTAAGTTGCCCTCCGCGAGCGCACCTATAAGCCGTCCCTCTGCCGCGTGCATCTATAAGCCATCCCTCTGCCGGGCGCACCTACAAACCATCCATCTGCCGAGCGCACCTTCAAGTCGCCCTCCACGGGCGCACCTATAAGCCGCCCCTTTGCCCGGCGCACATTCAAACCGCCCTCCACGGGCGCACCCTTAAGCTGCCCTCTGCGAGCATACAGGTAAGCCGCTCCTCTACTGGGCGTATTCACAGAGCTCAAGCCTCCAAATACATCCCTCTCATACTCTCCTCATCGCTGCATCTTTGCATTCTTACCACGTTTACCTTTAAACGTGTATTTCTCCATTTATTGTTGAAGATTTCTGACTTGAGTATTGGAGTGTCAAAGGAGATAGCCCCCCATTGCCCTCTAACCTCTAGTTTGCGGTTCATGTTATGTAGGCTCTTGGTTATTAGCGATGGAGATCGGACCCGATTCAGATCGACCCAATGGAAGATTGAAAGGCTCCCTAATCCGTACAGCAACCAAAAACCCAAGATGCAACAAAAATATATGAAAATATTAAATGACAAAAATTTAAAGTGTTGGAAACTAAAATGCTTTTAGTGACTATACCGTCTAACAATGATAAAAATTAAAATGTAAAACATTAAAATGTAAGAATATAAAATTAAAAGAGTAGTGGTGGCTCATCCATCTAAGGTTCAGAATAAAAATAATAATAATAAATAAAGTATGATAACTAAATAATATAAATATAAAATTATAAGAATGACGGTGGCTCGACTATCCAATACTCAGAAAATAAAAAAGATAGAAAATAAAATACAAAACTTAAAATTACAAAAATATAAAATTGTTAGATGTTAGATGTTATATTATTGCAATTGTTAGTTATAATGCGTTGATTTTTGTAGTACAACACAATATAAAATCATAAAGCTCCGATATTAACTCAAAATTAAGCCAATTAGAGAAAAATAAAAGACAAGTAGTATAAAACTGATACAGTCGAGTTGATTTGGAAATAAATTTCTTATTAAACTAAGATTTACGAGTAGAAACTAATTGTTTTTAACAAAACTTATTGTACTAAAATATTAAATTTGTGAAATAAAAACTAACACTTTAAATATTAACCAAACCTTTTCCCCTTTGTTTTTACTTCTCCCTCTGCACTGCCTTTGTCGCTCTTTCTTTCCCTCCATCCTTTTCTCTTCTCTTTGCACCACCCCTTCTCTGTTTTTCTCGCTCTCTTTCTTCTCTCTCTCTCTTCTCTCCCTCTTTCTCTTTCCTTTCCTCTGCCTTACGGCAGATCCCCTTCTCTCCCTGTCTTTTGTCAACCGCCCCCCTCCTCTATTTATAAAGGAGGATGGCGGTGATAAATATATTTTTTTCCTTTTTTTTGTTTTGTTTTTTTTTTTTTTTTTGTATTCTCTTTTTTTCCTTATATATATATATATATATTTTTTTAAATATATACATATATTTTAATTATACAAAAATTTAACTTTGCTTCGCTTCTTCTTTCTTCAACCGGCTTAATGGGTTGACAAAATAAATACTTCATATGGTCCATTTGCTTACTTTTATTTTAAAAATTTTTATTTAAAAAATAAAATATGTATAATTAAATATATAATTAGTTACATAATTTAAATAAAAATTACTATAAAATAACAATAACTAAATAGAAAAAATATAAAATTTAATATTCATCACACCCCACCCTATTCATCACTAGTCTTTTAGCAATGTGAAGAAAAAATAGATAAATACTAAAAATAAATAAAATATTACTTTCATAGGCATTACGATTACATTTAGTGAATACAATAAACCTTAAAACTTGTAGGCGGCCCTAGTAGATTAGTTAAGTCTCATAAGAGATTCTAGTGATGATACCCACAAACATCTATGGATATCTTAAAATACATATCAATCATACTAATATTAAAATGATTAATGAGATGAACAAAAATACTAAAGATTATAAATTTAATCATCTTAAATCTATCATTAAGAGAGTTTAAGTGTGTGTATTTATTTCATCCTAACATATTAATTACAAATATACATATTTTACCTTTTTAGCCTTTGCTTTAAAATCTTATTAGATATGTACTTATAAAAAAAAAATTATCAAACTCATAGGTTGTACTCTAGAGTTGTGTAAATTAGAGTAAGTGTAGTAAAAAATCAAATCATACAACTCTTATAATAAAAGATACTATTTATGGGAAGATTTGATAACGCAAATAAGAATATCCTTCATTTGTAGTTATGAGTTATGTTTACCATCGTCATTTCAAATCTTCATCGGTTGTAACAAGACCACGTATTTGTAGTTGTAAGAAAGTAATAAAAATTTTACAAAGAAATACCCTAAACAATAAAGACTTATCTTCTCTTTCTAATATAAGCATCCCCATATTTTTCTTCTCAAAAAACACATAAAAAAAATACCATATCTCAATTTACTTATTTCTCATTTAGTTCTCGTTCCTCCTCTTCTTTTTCTTTTCTTTTAATTTTTTTGCATTCTTTTTCTCTCTTTTTTCTCTTTTCTTTTAACTTTTTTCTTAAATTTTTGTTGATTTTTTTTATCTGTCTTCTTTTCTCTTTTTTAAATAACTTATTTTATTTTCAAAATGAAAAGGGTACGTAAAATGATAAATTATATATCAATAATCAACTTTTTAATTTTGTGGTGTCTCTTCTTTTTTCTTCCCAAATGTAAAATAAAATACAATAATAATGTTTAAATTTGCATCCATTTTTTTATACACCACACAACTCTCTTATCCTACTCCCTCAATTGTTTTTATATCTCAAGGCATTTTGGTAGTATAAGTATTTAACATATCTAAGTTAATTTTTTTTTATGTGGATAAACCAAAAAAATATAATTATAAACTTAAAGTTTACTCACAATAGGTTCAAATTAGTTTCAAGTCGTAATTAAATAAAGAATAAAATAGGCTAAGGCTCAAAAGTCAAAAATACGCCATTAAAGTCATTTTCATGATAAATAATACTAAACCATTTGCATAAATTTAAATAATTCTTATTTATCAATGATTATTTGTCAAGAATAATAAGTTCAGGATAAGTATGATGAAATTATTGAAATATTTTTTACAAAAAGGATAATCATTATAGAATTAAATATCAATACCCTTTCAATTAAAGAATGGTTCAAGAATTTACACCGATATTAAGTCTTCACTATATTAAGGTAATACATGATATTTAGACAAAATAAGTAGAGATAAAATTTACGTATATTATATGATAAGTACTCTTTAAATTATGTCATTAAACGATACAATTATAAAATTTAAAAGGTCAATGCTTAAATCTTATTAATCACAAGTTATAATTTATAAGATTATCCATAATTTTTAAGGTAATTTTTTTCTTCAATGTTTTTTAACTTTCTTCTTTTTTTATTTTTTAATTAATTTTTTTTACTTAAAATCATATTAATATATATATATATACAAGCATACAGAAAAATACTTTTCTTTCTCTTATCTAAATGAAACATTATCGATAAATCAAAATAACCAAAATATAAAATCATCATAGGTTAGGAGAAGAAGAGTACTTGGATATTCTGCACGTGGTAGGTTGATACTAGATACATGAAAATTAACTAATTAGAGAAAAAAACTAAACTACAATTATTTAATAAGTGGTGGGTCTAACTATTGGAAGACTCGCCATTAAAAGAAAAATAAATAGCAATCTATGCTTTACCTTTTCTATTTTGAGATAATAATCTTATGATTAATTTCTATCAAATTGGAATGATGATTGACAAAATAGTTATCGGATAATATTTACCATTACTAAGAAATATACTTTTCAAAATATTTTTTTTCTTTTTCTATACATTTGTTACTTTCAATATAATTTATCATATTATAATCACCTGTCAAAAATTTTCAATCTCAACTAGAAAAATTTATTTTCTATTTTTGTTAATTTTGCTCAATTTATTACATGACTTAGGAGTTTCATCTTAGTTGACTTTTCACTAAACTCATCATTAAATGTAGTGATTTTTTGAGTGTGTTCTAAATTTTTCTTGTCAATTAAAGTCTCTACCAAATTTTGTTGGATTGGGGGTTCAGATATTAGTTGAGATAAAAACTTTTTATCCTCTTAGACACTCAATGATTGTGTCAATTGGGTAATACAGTTACAAATATCATCTAATGGCTTTTTATTCTGACATTGATGTCACCTTGATATTTATTAATCCTAATTTGTTGTTTCATAAATTGTTATAATATTTCCCCAAGAGATTTTGCGTGTGAAGGTTGGTATGTAGATTGTGATAGTAGAGAAACTCCCTTACCTTCAGTAATACTACATCTATATTTGTCTTCTTAAAATTATTCAATTTTCTAGTCAATAGTATTAGATTTATCTTGAATAATTTTAGAATCTTCAATTTTATATTTTTCACTACATTCAAAATTATCTTTTAGCTCATAATTTGATAGGTGGGACGTATCTCATGTTTGAACATTCTCAACCAAATGTTTGAAATAACCATAGACTTCATTGGGACTCTTATAAAAAAAAAAAATTTCAATACACATTGTTTTTACAAATTAACGTTTCTAAATATTTGAAGAATTATATAAAAAATCAATTAGATGTCACATTTTAAAATCGTGATGTGGACAAGCAACAAGTAAAATTTTAAACCTTTTCCAACATTGATAAAAAGTTTTATTAGATTTTTGTGAAAAATTCATGATTTGACGTTAAAAAGTTTATATTTTGTATACGAGAATATATTTTTTTAAGAATATTCTCTGTATCTCTACCCACGTGAAAATAGATCTCGGGTTTAAAGTATTAAACCACATTTTTGTTTTATCTTTGAAAGAAATGGAAATAATTTAAGATAAATAACTTCTATTGATTATGTATTATTTCTTAGTGTTCTATAAATTTCTTCAAAGTCTTTGATGTGTTAGTAAAGATTTTCAGAGTTTATTCCAAAAAACTGAGGTAAAGGTTGTCCCATTTGAGGATTAAGATTAAAATATTATTCTGTCAAAAATATAATATACGAAGGTATAGTATACATCACCATGTACAAGTAATCACGAAGTTATCAAAAATCATTAGTAGGTGTTAGAATATGATAATCATTAAAAACTCCTCCAGTAGGGTTGCGATGGACATGGCTTTTTTTACTAATTTATGACACTTGAATCATTTTAATATAAAATATTTTAATTTAAAATCAAAAAAAAAAAATTAACTTTTTTTTAATAATTTTTTTTGAAAGCTATTATTTTTTATTTTTTTTCTTTTTCCCTTTTTTTTTTCTTTTACAAAAGTTTTTATTTTTTTGTTTTTCAAAAGCTTCTTAACGGTTCTTTTTGTTAACTTCATGTATTTTATTTTTTTTTGAATTTTACTTGAATTTAACTTATATATTTTTTAATTTAACGTTAACATTTCTTTTAACCTTTTTTTACGTTTTTAATTTTTAGTTTTTTTTTAAATGGTAGGTTACAAAATTAGTAACGGTAAAAAAATATAAACTCCCTAACAATAATGTCAAAAACGTAACCAAACATCAATAGGTATGGTGCTCTTTTAATCTCATAATTACACAAGGATTTAGTATAATTTTTTCAATAAATCGTGTATCGTATCCATATGAGATTGATTTTTTATACGAAGTTAATTTTGTAAGTATTTTATATTTTAAAAATATTAATAGTAAATTAAAATATTAAATTGGTGATAACTGGGATGGATGTAACAGTTGTAATATAATCATAAAATTAATTATAAGATACAAAAATATTAAATAATAAAAATTTAAAGTGTTAAAAATTAAAATACTTTTGACGGTTCTACCGTCTTACAGAGATAAAAATAAAAATAAAAAAAATTAGAGTTTAGGAATATAAATTAAAAGAGCGGCTCTGACTCAACCATCTAAGACTCAGAATAAAAAAATAATAATAAATAAAGTATGAGAATTAAATAATGAAAATATAAAATTATAAGAGCGGCGGTGGCTCGATCATCTACGACTCAGAAAATAAAAAAATATAGAAAATAAAATATAAAAATTTAAATTAAATAAATATAAAATTATTAGATGTTAGATTGCTGCGATGGCTAGTCATAACATGTTAAGTTTCGCAATACAATAAAATATAAAATTACGAGACTCTGATATCAATTCAAAATTATATCAACCAAAAATAATAAAAGATGAACGGTATAAAATTATCAAAAATAAGTTGATTTTAAAATAGACTTTATATTTAATTGAGATTTACCGACATAAATTGATTTATCTGAACAAAATTTATTACATTAAAATATTAAATTTATTAAACAAAAACTACCACTTTAAATATAAAATAAACCTTTCCCCTGCTGTTTCTGTCGCTCTTTCTTTCCCTCTGTTTTTTTCTCCTCTTCACACCACCCCCGCTCTCTTCTCTCTCCCTCACCTCTCACCTCTCTCCCTCTCTTTCCTTTCCTCTGCCTCACGGCAGATCCCCTTCTCTCCCTTTCTTTTGTCAGCCATCCCCCTCCTCCAGCGCTGGATAAAATTTGGACGTTGAATTAAGAAATTGGTTATTTTTTTTTAAATATTTTATATTTTGATTATAAAAATATAAATTTTAATATTTTTATTTTTAAATTTTATAATATTTTTTTAAAAAAGGGGGCCGTTTTCTTCTTCAATGGCTGGAGGGCTCCGCGCTGGACGCCCCCTCGTTCCCTCTATATATATATATAATTACATTTTTTAAATATATATACATATATTTAAATTATATAAAAATTTAACTTTGCTAATTTTTTCCGAATTTTTTCAATCAGCTCAGTGGATCAACAAAATAGAAACTCCATATAATTCATTTGTTTATTTTTATTCTACAAATTTTTATTCCAGAAATAAAATTTATATAATTAAAATATATAATTTAAATAAAAATTACTATATGATAATAATAATTAAATATGAATAAAAATATAAAATTCAGTATTCATCATTTTATACCGTAAAAACCTCAGCCATCCGGATCACCTTCTCTTATGTTGCTTTTGCACACATATATTTCAGCTTTCATGTCTCAAATTTTAATATAGTATCAAAACTAATTTCTATTATGGTATCAAAGAATTTTCAAGTTTATATGTCCATGATCGTATATTTTATTTTTTATTTTAAGAAAAGGTGATTTAATTTTATATTTTTCAAATATTGCAGCATCAAGTACTACCTGGCTACTCACAAACGTTCAACATTAAATTCAACTTTTCAAACCTTTATCTTCAAAGCCCACATCACCACAGATTATTACTGCACATTGTTAACCATTCAGTTACGAAGTCGAATGAAACTGAATGAATGGATGGTTCATGATTAAAGGTTGTTAATGATTGATAACGTACCATTAATTTTACTCACCATAATTCTCTATTATTACACGGTAATGCCTCACAGATAATTGATAGAATTATCTGTTAAATAGATGGTAATTAGTTTTGTCTCTTAATCTTCTGTTACGACCTCCATGGACGGTGACGAGTAATCTCCGGCGATGATGATGAAGATGCGACGGAAGGGGAGTTCAGGGAGGAAAACGGTGGCTAGGTTAACCTGGTTCGGGAAAGAGAATGAGGAAGACAGGGGAAGAGAGAGAAGAGAGAATAGAGAGAGAAGAAATTTACTAGAGAGAGAAGCGGCAGAAACTGAATTCCTTCCCCTTTTCATTCAACACAAGTAAATATATATAAACGGGAAGCGGGTAACGGGAAACGGAAAACGGAAGCGGGTAACGGAAGCGGAAGCGGGAAGCGGAAACGGGGTCCGTAACATTGCCGTATCCTTGAATGCAACCTTGTCCTCAAGGTTGATAAGAAGATAAAATTCTCTGATATCAAAATCCAGCGCAACTCAATACTTCCCGGTCCCATAAGAACGAATCATCGGTGAGATTCCAAGACCATTATAACGGGTGTATGTCTTTATATGAGGCATTGCAGCATCGGCCGGTGTGGTGGCTTTCCACTTTGCCCAGTGCTTCTTCAATAACTCCTTCTCCACATTGTTTAGTGGGCTTGGAATTGCATTTCCAGCTGCATAGCCCTCCGTGAGAGCATCGACATCTTCTACATTAGGCCATATGATCGGTGGCTCTCCCAAGCCAGAGGTGTTTTGTCCTCTAATGAACAGAGGACATTGAAGATTTTAGCTCGGCCATCCACTTTTCATCCACGGAACCGAGGATGGCCCGATAAACTGAGGAGGAAATTTCGACATTCTTCATCAAAATTACATTGCTCGAAGAATGGAACCTTGAGAAGCTTCATGTGACCCCATTTCTTGAGTTGGACCACGAATGATGTCGAGAATCGAGGCGATCAATCTTACCTCTGCATTTCCATAAATCGAACTTCTTAAAGAATGAGAATTGATCTTGAAGCTGCCAAGGATGGCAAGTTAGAAGTGAATTCAGGCCACTTTAAAGAAGCAAGATAATCAATTAGGTCGTTTTCAATTCACAAGTACTTGAATCATTCTGATCTTTCCATGGGAAATCTTGCATCCACAAGCCTTGACTTTTGTTGTTCCAGTCAACATAGATCAAATTTGCGGTATGTACAACAATCCTCACTCCTTGGGGATAAACAAGAAGCATGGCCTTTGAATGGTGTGTCCCATATGAAATAGGTAACGGCGGCTTGTGCAAGATCCAATTTGCTGGTTTAGTTCTCTTCATATATTCCAGAGTAACAACACTTTCTCCATGAACAACCAACACATGTGGAACTTTAGAGAGCTTTGGACATGCGAGATAACAACAAGTCCGTGTCTACCATGTAATTGAAAGGATAGCAACCAGCACATTGCCCAGAATGACAGCCTCTATAGAAACAGAAGAGGTGCTTGCCCAGTGGCAGCCACGAACCCTCATAAGCCTAAAGGTCAAACGTAATTTCTCATTAGAGACCTTAAATTGGCATATGACCTCCCTTGACATTATCGGAAATATTGCCGGTTAGGCCGAGAGCTTCAGAATCTCGAATAATGGAAAAACTTGCTTGTAATGAACTTTATTTTTAGTTCAAACCTTAAGCTTCTCATTCGAGATTTACGGTCATACTACGCCTTGGTCTCTTAAATCTTTGAATCCAGCATTTGTCACTTTGTTATAATCCGCCTTCTCTTTGTAAGCGGAGCGAAGTCGATTCTTTAGATCCACCACTTTGCTATCCCCTGCCCGTTAACCTCACGATTTTCATTTTCCTTCTCAACAGTTCCATTCTACTTGAGGCTCTTTTGATATATCTTCACTCTTGAGGACATTCACGAGCTTGTTAAGCTGCTCCACAACTTGACGCAAAACCTTTTCGATTCAGCGCACTACTATGGTAAATAGAGCCTTGTCCTTGTTAAAGCCAACCGCAAGGGATTCAATGTTATACCCTCTCCGAGACAAAACGCCAATAATCATTGAGTATTCCTCTCATCCCCAACATACACGAAATTTTTGTGGCGTTTCACCCGAGGCGTCTTGTTCTATTCTCACCCGATTCAACACCTCGATGCTCTTCATCGGTAGTTTTGGCAAGGGGCTGTGTGGAATAAGGGAATTTGGCAGTGGTGGAGAGGCTTAGTTATTTTAGGATTTGGTAATGTGTGTGGGATTAGGGGTTGGATATGAGTTTGCGGTGGTGGCCTCGTGGTCGAAGATACACTAATCGCGGAGGTGGTTGAAAGTATCGGTAGATTGGCCATTGATGCGGTTGTGTGTCGACTTGAGATAAAGAATGGAAAATTTCAGTGAATGATTGTGGAATGTGCTCAATGGTGGGAGTATTGGAAGGAATACCTGACGCTTGGTGCAGGACAGTCGCCTCCAATTCCTTGAACGCCTCCGACTTTGCTGATGATCTAGGGTGAGAATAGAAAGATGAAATTTCGGTGGAAGGCGGGTGAAGAGGAGACGATGAGGCTGTAATCGAAGGGGAGGGTGAACGCGATGGGGACATTTCAAACGGCCGGGGAGGCTGTTTGCTTCGGTGTTGTTCGATTCGGACAGTGATGGAGTTCGTCCCTTTGACCGGATCTGTGAAGGAGTCGGAAGAACATGTAAATTTCTGAGATGGTAGGGTGTGTCGGTCGTTTCGGTTTGGAGTGTGAGAGGTTTTGAGGGCCATGGCTTGGACTTTGTGGATGTGGTGGTGGAAACAACGGTGGAGAGTTGAGCAGCAAGGGAAGATGCACAGATGAGCTCTGTTGTTGCTCAATCCTGTGGAGAGAACGAGGGACTTCATCAAGAGAGTTCCGGAATGTATGGGGAAAATTACCAGAGAATGGAGCTGCGAATGTTGATGAAGAAGGCAGCAATGGAAGATTTACAGAAGGCAAGAGTTGTCGTTCGAGTTGTAGTTGTTCAATTCGGGCCAAGGTATGACGGATGTCGGTGAGAGAGTGCCGAATCTGTTCTGCGATGGATGCATGGGCAGCGGTGGCGCCGAAGGCGGTGTGGTCGTTGTCTTGCCCTCCACCATGCTCTCAATGAAAGCACCATTTATTCACGACCTCCATGGACGGTGACGAGTAATCTCGGCGATGATGATGAAGATCGACGGAAGGGAGTTGCAGGGAGGAAAGCGGTGGCTAGGTAACTGGTTCGAGGAAAGAGAATGAGGAAGGCAGGGAAGAGAGAAGAGAGAAATAGAGAGAGAAGAGGAGACTAGAGAGAAGCGTGAAACTGAATTCCTTCCCTTTTCATTCAACACAAGTAAATATATATAAGCGGGGAAGCGGGTAGCGGGGAAGCGGAAAAGCGGGGAAAGCGGGTAACGGGAAACGGGAAACGGGAAACGGGAAACGGGAAACGGGAAACGGGGTCCGTAACATCTTCCTCTCTGAAAATACACTATTTATAAAGAGATTGAGGGTTTGGAAGCTTCAAAACCGTAAAACAGAGCAGGCCAAAAACAGAGCCGACAAATGGCATGAGGTTGGTAATCCTTTCGTTTTATTCTGTATTTTGGTCTTTTATGGATGATTGGGCCATTTTTAAATCCTTACATTTGGTAGCAGAGACATGTATGCCTCTACCTTGAATCTGATTTGTGTTTTTCCATTTTTTTTGATTTTTTAAATTTTTTAAAGTTTTAATTTATGTGATGATTTGGTGAAAACTAATGTCAAAAATTATTAAAAATTTTAATTTTTAAAGCCGCTGTCTAGCACGGGGCTTAGTCTCTGGGTGGCCGCTGGGGCCTTTTGGCGCGGAGCTATGGTGAGTAAAGCCGTCCCCAGGCCACCTGGCATGAGGACGGAGTCCTGGGACGGTCTACTTCGGACCGCCTGGTACTGGGCCAATGACTGGTTTTACGGACGGACGCTTGTCCTCCCGACTTAGGGGCATCTAGGTGTTTGATTTAAGAATGCGATGCATGTAATTAACTCACACAAATGAATATGCAGGTGATAGAGAGAGTGATTATGCCAATCGAAGATAAAGCTCATGTTCAAGCACTCATTATGATGCATGCGTGTTCGACTTACCTGAGTCGGAGTTGTATTACTGATAGTATTTCCTTAAGTTGGCGGCGTTCCAGGTCCGCGGGACGATTTACGCTCCGCTCCGGAGGATTGCGGAGACGAGGCAGCCCCTCCCACCCGGGGAAGTTTGTTCTGTTTGCGATCTTTCCCGCCTCCTCTGCTCGGAGGACGGATCTCAACTTCAGTAGGCGCGCCTTTTCGCTTGTTGGAAGTGCGTGCGACTCGCTGTTGGTGGGTCAGCATGATTCGGAGTCGTGCGGCGTCTCGAACTTCCGAGCAAGTCAGGACTTTCGAAGCCTTTGTTCGTTGGTGGTGGTGAAGCATTCGATCCGTAGGCTTAGCATCCCCATTTCCACGGGCACCACGGCCTCGAAGCCAAAGCAAAGGTTGAAGGGCGTCTCCACTGTTGGCTCTCGCGGTTGTTACGTCGACCATAGCTTGGTAGCTCCTCGATCCGGGAGCCCCCTGCATCTTCCAATCTGGTTTTCAACCCGTGCAGCAACGTGCGGTTGGTGACTTCGACCTGCTCGTTTGCTTGAGGGTGCGCCACGGACGTGTGTACCAGCTTGATGCGAAGGTTGCGGCAATACTTTGTAAAGCGTTTGCCGGTGAATTGGGTTCCGTTATCGGTCACCACGACCTCAGGAATCCCAAAGC
Source organism: Nepenthes gracilis (assembly GCA_033239525.1). Classification (NCBI taxonomy): domain Eukaryota; kingdom Viridiplantae; phylum Streptophyta; class Magnoliopsida; order Caryophyllales; family Nepenthaceae; genus Nepenthes; species Nepenthes gracilis. The sequence goes on from BSYO01000007.1 coordinate 13,363,893, forward strand.
GGCAAACGATGCCCTGACGGAGGAACTCCGTCGCATTTTGCTCTGTGATCTTTGCGAGAGGAACAGCTTCCACCCACTTCGTAAAGTAGTCAATGCCAACGATCAAGAATTTCCTCTGTCCGGCAGCCATCGGTAGGGGTCCAAGTATGTCGAGCCCCTATTGCACGAACGGCCACGGGGATTGGAGATAGTGCAGCTCGGTGTGCGGTTGGTGCGTCATGTTGCCATGGACCTGGCAACTTTCACACTTCCGGACGAATTCCATAGCGTCTCGTTTCATGGTGGGCCAGTAGAACCCTTGCCGCATGACGTTGAACGCTAGGTTCTTTCCACCGATGTGTGAGCCGCACAGCCCAGTGCACTGCACGCGGCCGCATAGTCGACTTCTTAGGAGTGATGCACTTCAGGAGAGGAGTGGAGTATCCTCGCCTGTATAGCCTCCCATTCAGGACCGTGTACCATCCTGCCGTCTTCTTGATTCGCTTGGCTTCATTGGTGTCTTCTGGTAGGGTTCCTTTAGTTAGGAACCTTATGTATGGCGTCATCCAGTTGTCCCCTGTGTTGACCCATAGAACTTCTTTGTCTCCGGCGTCGATGCTGGGTGCGTTCAGGACTTCCCAGGGCTCCCTCGCGTACTGTTCTACAGTTCTGGCAGCCGCGTTCCGGGCAAGTCGATTAGCGCGTTCGTTATCCGATCTCGGGATATGCTCTATCTGGAACTGACCGAACTCAGGGATCAGGGCCCTTACTTTCGCCAGGTACCTCACAAGTTGTGGGTTCGAGGCTTTGAAGTTCCCCTTCACCTGATTGACCACGAGTTCGGAGTCACTACGCACGACCAACGACCGTGCGGAGCACTCCCTCGCCAGCCGTAGGCCCGCGAGAAGGGCCTCATACTCCGCAACATTGTTCGTGGCCGGGAAAGCCAAAGTAATGGAGTATACGATCTCCATGCCCTCGGGCGTCCTTAGCACGATACCAGCTCCGCTGCACATGCGGGTAGAGCGATCCGTCTGCGTTCGGATCCACGCGTGAATGGCCGCCCTCCGTTACCTCGGGATTCTGTCCTCTTCCCGTCTTTGGCGTCACCGCCTCGGCGATAAAGTCCGCGAGCCTGTCCTTTCACGGTTGGCGGGGCTGAAATTCTAGGTCAATTCCCCTAGCTCGACGGCCCATTTAACCGGTAGGCCGGACGTCTCGGTTTAAGATCGACTTGGCCCGGCTAGTCCGTCGGCCATGGCGATCCGGTGAGGCTGGAAGTAGGTCGCGACTTCCGCGCCGCATAGACAAGCGCGAGCGCCATCTTTTCAGCGTGCGGATAGTGGGCTTCTACGTCAGACAGCACCCGGCTTACGTAATACACCGGCTATTGCCTTCCCTCGTGGTCCGCAACTAGTGCGGAGCTGAGGGCTGCCGCCGATGTGGCCAGGTAGAGGTAGAGGTCTTTCCCTTCGCGCGGCGAGCTTAAAAGCGCCGCGCTTGAGAGGTAAGTCTTCAGTTCCCTGAAGGCTTCGTCACATTCTTCATTCCACTTGAACCCGTGCGATTTGGTGCCCCTTAGCGCCTTGAAGAAGGGCAAATATTTCTCGGCCGACTTGGCTAGGAACCGTGAGAGAGCGGCTATCCGCCCGGTCAGTTTCTGAACTTCCTTTATTGTCCGCGGAGGGTTCAAGTCGAGTATGGCGTTGATCTTTTCTGGATTGGCCTCTATGCCGGTTGGGACACAATGAAGCCTAGAAACTTCCCAGAGGTCACCCCGAACGCGCACTTGATAGGATTGAGCTTCACTCCGTGCCGTCGGAGGATCTGGAAAGTCTCATCTAAGTCGTTAACGTGGTGGCTCGCGATTACGCTTTTCCACAAGCATGTAAATCGGCGTACACCTCCACGCTCCGTCCGATTTGAGCTTGAACATTTTGTTCATGAGGCGCCTGCATTGTCGCACCAGCGTTCTTGAGACCAAAGGGCATCATTTTATAGCAATATGTCCCTTGATCTGTCATGAACGAGGTGTGCTCCTCGTCTTCTAGGTCCATCCGGATTTGGTTGTACCCATAGTATGCGTCCATAAAGCTCAGCAGTTCGTGCCCGGATGTGGAATCCACAAAGCCGTCAATCTGAGGAAGCGGTTGTCTTTAGGGTAGGCCTTGTTCACGTCCGTGAAGTCGACACACATCCGCCACTTCTTTCTTGCTCTTTTTCACCCGGCCGCGACATTGGGCAACCATTAGTCTTGGACTTCTATGATGAATCCGAGCGTCCGAGCCTCTTCACTTCTTCCCGATGGCGACCAACTTCTCGGCGGAGTGGTTTCTCCCGCTCCGGACGGGCTTTGGCTCACGTCAAGTCCCGGCTTGTGGACTATGACCTCGGCCGATATCCACTGGCATGTCGTGAGGACCTAGGCGAACACGCGTCGAGTTAGCCCTAAGGAAGGTAATCAACCTATCGCTCCGCGAGTTAAAGGGATCTCCCCGTTGATGCACGTTTCGGATCGGAAGGGTTAAAGCGGGATCGCCTCAATTTCCTCTCGGACTAGGCTGCTGTGCGGCGAGTCTCGTCGCGGAGATCGGAGTCTCGCTTAGGTTGCATGGTGCCACGGGGTTGATTTGGGACAGGTAGCGAGTCCGCCCCATTTCTTGGTCTCCAAGGCTTCTCCCACGCCCCGGGGGTGGGAAATTTCACCTTTAGGTGTGGGATGGACGTTACGGCTTCGAAGGTAGTCAGGAAAGGTCTGCCTAATATAGCATTGTAGACGGATGGAAGGTCAACGACGAGGAACGCCAGCTCGCGCGTCATGGAGCGCGGGTGTATCCCCATCGTGACTTCCAGCCGCACTATCCCTTGACCGGGAACCGGCTCGTTGTCCAAGCCATACAATGGTCCGCTCATAGCTTTCATTTGGCTTTGTTTCAGTCCAAGTTTAAGGAACGCAGTGAAATACAGTAAATTTTGTGAACTTTCATTATCAATGAAGACCCGTTTTAGTTGGTAGTCATCACCACCAGCTGAAACGAGGGCCGATACAACAAGGGGGTCAGTGTGGGGAGAGGTTACATTAGCCATGTCGTCGCTACTAAAGCTAATGACATCATTCCTAACCCTTATCTTCGCCCGCTTGTTGCTGGAAGTTATCTCCGGCTGTCCACGGCTGGCGTTCGCGACGTCGGAGGAGGAGACCATGTGGACCACGCCGGCCACCGTGCGAGCTCTCGAAGGTTTGCTGGCTTCACCGTCGGAGGTAGCAGGCTCCTGCCCCGAACTCTTCACGAACCGCTTCAAGTGCCCGCGCCGGATCAGATCTTCGATTTCTTGCTGCGAGGTCCGTGGTTCTCGGTCGAGTGTCCCGAGCGTGATAGTGCGGCGTGCCGTGCAATGCAGTCACTGCCAGGACCCTTGGCGTCTTCGGTCACTTGAAGAACTTATCGTCTGGATCTCGCATCGATGTTTGCGCGGCTATCGTTCGGTGGGGTGAAGAGGTCCTGCTGGCAATCCTTTTTAGGCCACAGTGAGGGCTGTTGCTTTCGGCACTCCGAAAGCTGCCGGGTCATCCGTGTCCCTCTTTCTCACTTGAAGCTGCAGGGGATTTCGGGGGCAGTCCACTCGCTCAGGGCGCCGCCTCGTTGGCCTCTTCGGCCATGATGTTTGAACCGGAGCAATGGTCTCGGCCTCCCGGAGGTCACGAGGGCACTAGTGCGACAGAGATGTTTGAAGAAGTCCCCCGTCGCCAGTGTGGCGACGAAGGCGTTGAGTTTGGCTCAAATCGAAGAGGTGAGGATCCAGCCGTGCCTTAGTAATGAAACGGTCTAGAAACCACTTGGACTTTCTTCGGCCTTTGGTGGGGCGACCGTGCCGGGGTTGTCTCTCCTCCCTACTGCTCGGAGGCGGCTGCTCGAAGGCGTCGGCAAGCTCGCCCGGCGAGCATATGGAGTTCGGGAGGCCGTGGAACCGGAGGCGGGCGTCACCCCTAAGGGTGACGGGGAAGCAACAGCACATCAATGCCTCGCTTGCCCCTTGTAGAGAGAGGTGTGAGTGCGGGAGGCGATTGGGGTGATCCATTGGGTCCTTGCTTCCGTCGTATCCCTCCCGGACCGGCATTTTGAACTTGCTCGGCCAGGCTGCGTCCATGAAAGTCCATGGCGGGCGATCTATGGAGGTGCTGCCGGAGGAGGCGTGGGTTTCTCCTTATGCGGGGTGTCCCACAACACCTTGACTTTCCCCTCCATCGAGGTCCGTAGAGCCTCTCCGCTCATTGAGGGCGTCGAAGCTCCGTGTTGCCACAGGTGTGTCCGAGGCTCGTCGGGGTGGCGACTCTCCGCTGGGTGGCGCGTTCGCCGTTGGAGCTGCTGCGGTGGCCTCCCATTGCCGCATGGTTCACGGGGTTGCGCCCTTCGGGGCTGTCCTCCTGTCGTCGTCGGCGGGATGGCTTTCCGCTTCATTACGGCCGTTTTCACTTGGGGCGCGTGGGCTGGCGGCGCGTCGAGTCGGTTAGCTCGCCTCTGCGAGCGGCCTCTCGACACCTTTCTCTCTTGGAGGTGGAGGCACGGGATCTTGGAGGCGGTCCCGGGCCGGGCGATCCGGTGTTCTCATATGGGCGAGGAGAACTCCTCGGATCGTTTGTCTGCGCCCGCAGTTGGCGGGCGTCGCTCGATTGATCGTTTGCATGGTTCCGGCGGGGACTTCATTTTGGCGATGACTTCCATCGCGGAACACTAGCTTGTACTCGGGTGTTCACCATCTTTGTGATTGAGGAACAAGGTGGGAGGGAGACACTTGGCTTTGTCGGTTCCCACGTGACGTGGCGCCAATGTTGCGTCCGGGCCCCGCGGTTGTCGTGCCCAGATTAGAGAACCCCAGATTCCCTTAGCGTCTGACGGATTGAAAGAAGAAGGTCCCGGTCTCCGTCTCTGTGAACACGGACACACTGCACAAACAGATAAGAGGTAAAAGGACCGTGGCAGGATTTCTCCCACCGAGGCCACTCCGACGCTCAAGTCAGCAAATTCCCACAGTAAACGGAAATGACGCATGCTAAAGGGGGTGCGCAGATGAATGCTGTGTAAGCGTAAGAGATGCTTGTGCGGTGACGTGGAGAATGCAATGAGCAGGTAGTGGAAGGCCTGGCTTCCTGGATGCACCGCAACGGGTGGCTAACTTTCCCGTGATCTCAGGAGACGCTAGGAAGGTGAGCGAGTTAGCTATTGCCGACGGAAATGAGGTGGTGCTCAGTTCCGATTCGTCGCTCTCGTGTTATTGATTAGAGAAGAAGGGAGTAGTTGAGTATGATTAGCCGTTTGAATTCTTGATTCAAAAGGAAGTTGCTAATGAAGATCTTGGGGAAGAGGTCCCTTTCTCTGTGGGGTGTGAGGGCTCTTATACGCCTCTCCCCGTTGGACTCTTGGGAGCCAAAACGCCCGTTGCTTGGGCCATCACGCCCGGTTCTTTATCGTGGACCGCCCCGGTTACGCCCGGTTGCCACAATAAGTGTGGCTAGCATTCTTGAGGCGTTATTGACCACGCCCGATTTTTCCCACGAGGATTGGTTGGCCACTGCCAGACGGCGGCCAGTGCCGTTGGCTGCGCCCGGCCACTCTTCTATTGGCTAGAATTTCCGCCTTTTTCGCCTGTTCCCGGCGACGCATTTAATGCGCTGCAGGTTTCCGTTGCCTTCTTCAAGCGTGAGTTCGTGCCTTTCGACCCTTGGGCTGGGCTGATTGCTTCGCGCGGGCTTCTGGATCCCCTGTGGGCCACGACCTGCTTCGTGGGCTTGGACATGTTTCATGGGCCTGGACATGGGACCCAACAAATTTGATAGTTTTACCATAAAATTTGAACATGATCTACATGAATTAAAAATTTAGCCCATAGGCAATTTTTATATCAATTGATTTATGATGTATGCTTTGCATTGGTAAAATATATTCTATATTTATTTGTTAGCCTCATTTATTGGTTGTTAAGTATGTAATTTTATTTTTATACAATTGTACAATCTGTTAATCTTTTCTATATTAATTGTAAAAATTTTAAATTAAAAGGTGATAATTATAAAGTTTGGAAGGAGAGAATTCTTCTTCATTTAGGGTGAATAGATATAGATTATACTATAAGAAAAGACGAACCACTCGCTCTTACTGAAACTAACACTCCGGTTAATATAGCTCTTTATGAACGATGAGAGCGATATAATCATCTTAGTCTGATATTAATAAAGACTAAAATTTCTATTGGTATTCATGATTCAGTCGATCAGTATAATACAGTGCAGGATTTGCTAAAGGCTATCGATGAACAATTTAAACTTTTAGATAAAACACTTGCTAGTACCCTAATTGTGAAATTTTCATCTTTAAGGCTCACTAGGATTAAGGGTGTACGTAAACATATTATACAAATGAGGAATATAGCGGCTCAACGAAAAAATCTGGAGGTAGATATGTCTGAATCTTTTCTTATGCACTATATCTTAAATACGCTTTCACCATAATATGGACGATTCAAAATTTCTTATAATACACATAAGAATAAAATGGTTAATCAATAAACTTATAACCACGTGTATTCAAGAAGAAGAAAGGCTTGTGATAGAACAAAGTGAAAATACATTTATGGTTAAAGAAGAAAAAATTAAGGTTCAATTTAAGAAAAACAAGAACGGTAAAATACCTTATCAATTTGACATCAAGAAAGAATCTAAGTACTTCTTTTACAAAAAGAATGGACACGTCAATAAGGATTGTACCAAATATCAAAATTGGCTTGAAAAAAAAGGTAATACATCATCTTTTGTATGTTATGAATTTAATATGGTTAATATTTCTTCTGACACATGGTTGATTGATTCTGATTCTATAATCCATATTTTAAATTATTTACAGGACTTGCAAAACCTAAGAAAGCCAGTGGATAGTGAACAAAGTATCTTCTTCGAAAATAAGATACGTTTACATGTGAAAACCATTGGAATATGCAATTTAATTTTGAGTAGTTGATTTATTTTGAATTTGAAAAAAAAAATTTATATTCTAAATTTCTTTAAAAATTTGATATCAGTTTTAAAACTTGTACCTTTTGAATATTCCATTATATTTTCAAATTCATCTTTTAGATTATATTATAAGTCTAATATTATTAGAAATGGTACATTATCTAATGGTCTTTATTACTTAAATTTATAAAATAATGCCTCTTACAATACTATACATGTTGATCCTGACATTAAGCGATATGTTGTGAATGAATATTTTTCTATATTGTGGCATAGGAGATTAGGTCATATCTCCATTAAAAAAATTAAAAGATTAGTAAATGATAGAGTACTTAGTACTCTAAATTTTATTAATTTTGAGATTTATGTGAATTTTATAAAAGGAAAACAGACCAACAAGACTAAGAAAAATGTTAAGAGGAGTTCAGACATATTAAAAATTATACACACAGATATTTATAGTCAAGATATTGACTCATACGGTCTAAAATATTTCATTACCTTTATTGATGATTTTTAACGATATATATATATCTACTTGTTTCATAATAAGAATAAAATTTTAAATACTTTTAAATTATTTAAAGTAGAAATAGAGAAATAATTTAAAAAATAAATTAAAATTATCAAATTAGATAAATGTGGAGAATATTATGGTAGATATATTGAAGATGGACAAATACCTGGTCCATTTATAAAATTTTTTCAAAAATATGAGATTGTTGCCCAATATACTATGCCTGAGTTTTTGAACTAAAATAGTGTAATAGAAAGAAAAAATCGAATATTATTAGATATTGTGAGAAATATACTGAGCAACTCCAATATTCCAAAATCCTTATGAATTGAAACTTTTAAAATGGCAATATATATATTAAATCGTATTCCAACAAAAGCTATTCTAAAAACTTTATTTGATTTATGAAAAGGTTAAAAATTGAGTTTACGACATGTACCCGTATGAGAATGTCCGTCTGAAGTAAGAGTTTATAATCCACATGAGAAGAAGTTGAATCCAATGACTATCAGTAGGTATTTTATTGGATATACTGAATGGCTCAAAGGTTACATATTTTACTGTCCATCTCACAATACTAGAATTGTGGAATCAAAAAATATAAAATTTTTTTGAGAATGACTTAATGAGTGAGAGCAAAAGATCCAGAAATATAATTTCTGGTAATGATCATTTAGATTCTTAACGTTTACTTCATATGATAGGTTGATTATTATATACAACACTCATCAAGATTAAATTGGTATTGAACAATTAATTAATATCATTCCACAAAATGCTAATATTATTCCAGTTGACTATAATATTTAGGATTTACCTGAAATAATTGTACAATATACTCCTATTAAGAATGATAATACAATATTAAGAAGGTTTACAAGAATGAGAAGATCAGTAATTCCTAGTGATTATATTGTATATCTGTAGGAGGCTGACTATAATATTGGAATCGAAAATTATTATGAAATATTTTCAGAAGTCATGAGTTGTAATAAATCAGAATTATGATACATTGCCATGAAGGAAGAGATAAATTTCATGAGTTGTAATGAAATTTAGGATCTTATTGAGTTACCTAAAGGGGTAAAAGTTATAGGGTGTAAATAAATTTTTAAGATAAAGAAAAATTCATTAGACAATATCAAAAGATATAAAACCGGACTCATTACTAAAGGATATACTTAAAAGGAAGGAATTGATTACACAAAGACTTTTTCTCATATATTTAAGAAAGATTCTCTTTGCATTATTTTGGTATTGGTTACTCATTTTGATATGAAATTATAATAAATAGATGTAAAAACAGAATTTCTAAATGGTGACTTAGAGAAAGAGATTTATATAAAATAATCAGAAGGATTCTCCTCTAGCGATGGTGAGCAATTGGTATGCAAACTCAAGAAATTTATATATGGATTAAAACAAGCTTCCTGTCAATGGTATTTAAAATTTAATGATATTATTTCATTATTTAATTTTTAAAAAAATATTTTGGATCAATATATATACCAGAAGGTCAGTGAGAGTAAGATTTATTTTCTTATTTTGTATGTCGACGAATTTTACTTGCATCTAATTATAAGAGTTTGTTGTATGAGGTAAAATAATTTCTCTCTAATAAATTTAAAATGAAAGATATAGGCGATACATCTTATATCATTGGTATTAAGATACATCGAGATAAATTACAAGGTATTTTAGGTTTGTCTCAGGAGACCTATATCAATAAAGTTTTACAGATATTTCGGATGAAAGATTGTTCACCAAGTGTGACACTCATTGTGAATGGTGATAGGCTTAATTTGAATCAATACCCAAAAAATAATTTTGAATGGGAACAAGCGAAAAATTTTCTATTTGGTTCCGCTATTGGAAGTTTGACGTATACTCAGATATGTACAAGACCTGATATCACCTTTGCAGTTGGTATGTTGAAAAAATTTTAGGGTAATTCAAATATGGATCACTGGAAAGCTGCTAAGAAAGTGATGAGGTATCTCCAAGGTAGGAAGGACTACATACTTACATATAGACAGACCGACAATTTAAAACTATTGGGTTTCTCCAATTCAGATTTCGTTGGATGTATTGATTCACGTAAATCAATATCTGGTTACATATTTATGTTTGTCGGTCGAGTTGTATCTTGGCGGAGTGCAAAACAGACCTTGATTGCTGTTTTCACTATAGAAGTCGAGTTCGTTGCATATTTTGAGGTTACAAAGTATAGTGTATGAATAAAAAATTTCATATCTGGGCTTAGAGTGGTGGATTCCATATTAAAACATTGAAAATATATTGCAATAATTCAGCAACTGTTTTTCTGACTAAAAATAATAAAAGTAGTAGTCGAATTAAATATAGCGATATTCAATTTTTAACTATAAAGGAGCGCATTAAGGAAAAGAAAATTACTATTGAGTATATACCATAATTCTCCTTTATTGCACCAATTTTATTTACCATAATTCTCCTTTATTGCACCGTAATGCCTCACAGATAATTGACAAAATTATCTGTTAAATAGAGGGTAATTAGTTTTATCCCCTAAGCCTACTTTCTGTAAATACACTATCGATGAAGAGACTAAGGGTTTGGAAGCTTCAAAATCATGAAACAGAGTAGGCCGAAAATAGAGCAGGCAAATGACGGGAGGTTGGTGATCCTTTTGTTTTATTCCACACTTTGATCTTTTATGGTTGATTAGGCCGTATTATATTTTTACACACGTTGCATTGTTATCCCTCTAAAGATCTAGCTTTTATCCCTCTACTGGCATCACTACGGATTGTTTGTTTCATTGTCATCCGTCTACACTTCCTACAACATAGTTTCATTGGTTTTTCACCACAGCTGCCCCATCAAAATTTGTTATTCTAGCATTGTTATGGGACAAATTTCCTAGAAATACACAACTTTAACTCATCAAAAAAAAAAAAATCTTTCATTGTTCTTCGGTATTCATACAAGAAAAACACACCTGGATACTTAGTGTACTATCATGCCACGGGATCCCTTTTATATCAAAATCCCAAAATAAAATTTTATCAAGAGACAAAATGTCTCACTATCTAATCCACAAATCATTATTGTGAAATAGAATTTTATTAAGAGACAAAATATCTCATTATCTAAATTTTTTTACAGGATGCTTTGTGGTTGTAAAATTTCATGACTTGGCTACAAAAGTTTTTATGAAATGTTTTATTATCTAAAATATTGATAATTACTTTTTATATTTTTATAAAAAAATCCACAAATTATTTTTATCCCGGATTTGATAGTAAGTTAGTCAATACAACGAGGTATCTTGTAATCAATCATGTTTTCATATTTGTACCTATAATATCCCGGATTTGATTTTGGGTTAATTGAATAATTATAATACTGAAGAAATTTATAGAAAATTAAATTTATAGTATGGCACCTGAAGCACGCTCAAGAGATGCCCAAGCATCGGTGTGATATTATATGTATATAATAATAATAATAATAATAATAATAATAATAATAAGGAAACCATGGTTGAAACACATGGCCGAAGAAAACGGGGGAAAGAAAAGGTGGGAGAAAAGATAAGGGAGAAAAAAATAACGTAAATATGGGCATAAAAGGGAGAGAGGAGGAAGAGGGAAATGGTGAGGAAGGAGAGAGAATGAGAGAGAGAGAAGAAGCAATAAGAGAAAGACGAGAAAATTAAAGAGAGAAAGTGACCCTAGGGCTAAACCAAATTATTTTCAAAAAAGATATTTAGTACATCAGATTAAGGTAAGTGTACTTTAAATTTTGTTTTTCTGTTGTTACTGATTTTTGTTTGCTCACGAAAATTAGAAGAAAAATATTTTTTTATAAATGTTGCCTCAAATATAACCCAAATAATCTCATTTTCGGACACTCCTAATACTCTTTTCTTCATCTCTCACTAATGATAAGCCTTACCTTCCAAACGATAAGTGGCAAATAATACCTTGTCTTTTTTCGGACATCGGATAACTGCAAACATCTTCTTAAGCCTCTGATACCATTAGTATTTTAAATTATGCAGAAATATATTTTTTCTTTAGGGATCAGGGCTAGTAAACCTTATCAACTAATAGAGCGATCAATTGAGAAATGGAATGTGTATACTTCTACACATTTTGAGGCACTATCCATACAATTCAATATCCCGTAGTGAGAGGTATACCTTTAACTCGATATATGATGTCATAGTCCTTATTGCTACTATTAGGGTCATTATTATAATTGGCATATTTTGTAATCATATTTTGCTCTGTGTCGATGTTGGGGTGTGTTTATCGAAGTGCTGCTTCAACTTATACCCGTGGCTGTCCATTCTTGGATCAACATCTACACCATGCCTGCCTCTTGCTTGACATCTGCTCGAGCACAAATTCTAGAAGCCCCGCCCATTCCGTGCGCTCACGATGCCCTTGAGCGCAAAAAACAGTAGACACCCGCTCGCTGCTCACCTCCTCCACGCTTGAGCAGTGCTGTGTGTGTATAAAACACTAGCTGTGCTCGAGCACTACGGCACGCATTGTCTCTAACGGCTCTATTTTTTAAACTATTTTTTGTGCCTTCTATAAATTCTGGTCTTATGTTTTAAACACCAATTTTTTCTGCAGACTTTTGAGAAGCCTCTTCCATTGAAAATTCTTTCATATTTGTGCTCTATAAATCAAAAAAACTTTATTCTAACAATTGTGCTTCAATTGACAAAGTTTTCTCTCTACGTTGTGCTTTCTCTTCTTCCGCTTGATAACCTTCATGGTGACGTTGGTAGCATGGACATTAGATTCCAGTGGTGTTCGGCAATTCAAGTGGCTCGAGAGGAAAGATTGACGTAAAGATCGGAAGGTATCCGGTTTCGTTGCAGCAAACAAATCAAAGGAGTTTCTTGGTAGAGATCACAAAACGGGAGTTACTCGGCTAGGTTAGCGCGTCGTTACCACCCGATCTGGAAGTTGATTTTCATAGTACATTTCTTCCATGGCCATTGAAGCCCGAAGAATTTTTCTCAATTAGCGTGGGTATCGAATTTTTCCTTCGTCACCAAAAATTGTGTCTTTTTATTATTATTTATTATCATATATATTTTTTATACTTATTATTATTGTTGGAATTTAGAAATAAATATTCATTACGTATATTGAATATTTAATTTTGTACTACTTTCCTAATCTTGCATGGAGTCGAAATATTATTGTAAAATTTGGGAAGAAATGTCCATTTCAGCTACCAAAGTTTTCCCATGGCCGAGGGGCAATTCTCGATTTATCACTACAATATTCTAAGACATATCAATGAATATCACCCGTTAAATAAAATCTTTGGTCCACTTTATCAATTTTTTTCAAATTTCAGATGAAAACTCTACGCAAATTTTCTTAATCCTTTTTGCTTAATTCCGAGAGAAAATCTCTATATCAAATAACAAATTATAGAGTCTCCAATTACTTTATACAAATATATTTTTTATATTCATGTGGACTTAAGTCTTAAACTTTAACAGATACATTTTCACAATAAACAAATAATAATGAACTTTACGGAACAGATGATTTTTTATTATAAATAGATAAACAGATAATGATAGACTTTATAGATAATTTAATAAATCCATAAATAGACTATAAACCATATTTCTTAATATTTAATTATACAGTAGTTTTAGACATATTTACAAATATAAAACAGTAGCCAAAAATTGAATGAAAATACATAAATTATAATATATGCATCTAAACATGAAATTTCTTCACAAAAACATGAAAGAATAGTAAAAATATGCAATTTAATTGGTAGAAAATTAATGAAGCAATATATCAGAATAATAATACCAGAAGGAGAAGACAAGAATCAGCAATAATAGAAAGACAAAGCCTAAAATGCATTTGCCTTAACGAGATCTACTAGATGTCTTCTTTAAAAATAGCTCGATTTAGCCTTGGGATCACTTTCTCTGTTTACTGTCCTCCCCCTCTTTCTTGTTGCTTCTTTTTCTCTCTCTTTCCTTCCTCACCATTTCTCCCTTCCTCCTCTCTCCCATTTATACCGCATTTATAATTTTTTTTCTCCCTTATCTTTTCCCTCACCTTTTTTTTCCCCACTTTTTCTTCGGCCGTGGATTTCACCCATGGTTTCCCCATTTTATTATTATTATTATTATTATTATTATTATTATTATTATTATTATTATTATTATTATTATATAATATCACACTGATGCTCGGACATTTCTCAAGCACACTTTGGACATTATGCTATAAATTTAATTTTTTATAAATTTTTACAATATTATAATTATTTAATTAATCTAAAATCAAATTCGGGTTATTACAGTAAGTTTATAATAATGCCTCTTTTCTAAGGTACAACAATTTTTTTGAATGATATACAAAAACTTTTAATAATGAACAGTAATTACCATAAAATAAAGCTTCATAAATATATATCTTTTCACTACAATAGGGTATTATGCTTACCAATAATTCATATATTACTTGAATATAGTTTGACGTGCCAAAAAAAATGTATATTACCTGCACTCAAGGAGATGAATGGCATGTATTATAATATTTATTGGCACATGTTTCAACATGAATGTCACAAGTACTTTAAAGGTACCTAGATAGTGCTAAGTCAAGAGGTTTATTTATTTGAAAGCGCACGGTTGACATGAATTGAATACACAATATATGTTTCTTTATGTGAAATATAAGACAACTGGAATGAATTTTTTAACGTAATAGTTTAGTTAGTATTCTTGTCCTAGATATTCCTATTATAATTTTCTTATTCTTATATATTCTAAGTAAGATCACCGTTAAAAATAATAATTACTAAGTTTCAAAAGGTCCAAAAAATCTATGTGGGGGGTTTATTAAAATGACTATATAAAAATAATAACCAATAACATGTTTTTAAAAATGTAGAGTCAAGATAAAAATGAATAAAAAACAGTGACTCTTTATTTATCCAAATAACAATTTTTATAATTTATATAGCGTGCCAGACCAATATTTTCATTGCATTTTGTCATGGGGTTTCCCGACCTCTGGTTTTGTGTACTAGAGTTGATGGGTCCAATAACACCAAAGGCCGATCTAGTACTAGGCCAAATTACGAGCATGTAGGGACGAACAATGGGCCCAACAAACGGCGAACGAAATATCAGGATGAAGATCAATTCAACCCAACCTAGATGCCACTATAACAACCAAGATGAGGACCAAGGAGCAATGGGTCAAGAGGACAAATGTTAATAGCTCAGTTGTTAACGCAGATGGACGGACCAATTTGAAAAGCTCTCAATCAAGTAGCGAGCAGAGCGATCAGAATATGCGCCTACGGCGGTCAGAGCATGCGTATACAGGCATTACATGAAGCTGTCGCCCCAATAATTTGACGATTGGGTCGAGAGGACCACTCACAGTCATCTCACCATCGCAAGGCGACATTTGACAAATGTGGTTCCCGTCAACGCCCCAACGGCCAGCAAACCCGGAGGCGATACTTGTTATGGACTTTGGCACCGAATCCTTCTTTCCAAAACATTACAAATACTACTCGTCATCACAATGCAAGAAAGACCCCTCTTTGGCATCATTAGAGAGCGCTATTCTAACCTTCAAAGCCACTTCAAAATCGGGGGGAGATCCCCTGGCTCTCAAAGCGTTGGGAGAGAATTAAAGCCTTTTTCCCTTGATATAGCTCTCTTTGTGACTCTTCTCTCCTAATGAGCCACACTCCGATTATAACCCTAATGAGCCACTTATTAAGTGTACCCCTAGTGAGCCATTTTTTCAGTATAACATTAGTGAGCCACTCACCAAGTGTATCTTTAGCAAACTACTCACCGAGTGTACCTTAGTGAGCTGCCTCCCGTCGGGTGCACAAAAGGAGCCCAATCCTTCTCTCACATTCCTCCCATAAATATAACTATGTATTCTCTCGTATCCTTCCTACATCTTGTTGGGGTCACTCCCGTGTGGAGGTGTTATGGGTCCGAGGACTTAGATTGAGGACAAGGACTCAAATTAAGGATGAGAACTTTGTGCGGTTATGGTCCGTGGACTTGTTCGTTGGGTAACTGAGAACTTGTGCAGCATAGTTCCGAGGACCTGTGAGCAGCACTTGAATCCGAGGACTTCAAGGAAGGCTCGAGGACTCTGATGATGGAATGAAAGCAGATTTGTCACTTGTGTAGAAAGGCTGCAAAAGGACGCCCAGCCGGTTAACGGGACGTTGACTAGCTGTGAGAAAAAATCGGTTAAGGGATGTTTGACCATCCACAAGAAAAGTTGTATAGCACAAGAGTGCATGTGGATGCCAACTCAAAAGATTCACTGGAGCATGAGAGATCTCTAGAGAATATGCACAATCTCTGCAAAGTGGGTGCCATTTTTTTCAGAGTACAATATTTTGCAAGCCATTGTAGAGCTGTATATGCGCCAAGTGGCTGCTTATATACACAACCTCCATACTAGGCTAGGCGGTTATTTGGATAGCCCATATACATATGTATAGAGTTTTGTGATATGAACAACGAGTGAGCAAGAAGATTTTGTGTGTGTAAGTTTCTAAGTGTGAAAGTATGAAGAGAGAACACTGTGAGCGACTTGTACTCATACTCTCAATTCTCTTCTCCTATGGTTTGTGTAACCGAGAGGGTTTGTATAATTGTGAAACTTACGTAGTAAAATTTATTTATGGACCATGTGTTCTATAATTTTTTTCTTATTTCAGAAGGGTTTCACGTAAAATATTGGTGTTCTTCTCTTCCTTATTTTCTTCTATTGTGCTGCTTGTTTCTGTTTGGCCAGTCAGACACCGTTTTTCTCAACAAGTAGTATCAGAGCCGTGGTTCTTTAGCCGGTGTTAAACTCTATTAAACGCTACTGATGGAGATGGGAAGCGAGATGATTTGCTTAAATGGCACAAATTATGACATTTGACATAGCAAAATGTCAGACTTATTGCTTGTCAAGTCTATACATCTTCCAATATTTGCCATTCAAAAGTCTGAGGTGAAATCGGAAAAGGAATGGATGCTAGAAAACATGCAGGTGTGCGGTTATATACGAAAATTGATAGATGATAATGTGTATCATCATATTAGGAGTGAAACAAATGCCCAGGAATTGTGGGAAAAGTTGGAGAGGCTCTATGCCTCTAGAATTGGTAACAACAAGATTTACCACCTAATAAAGTTGATGCAAGTTTGATACAAGGACAGCTCGTCCATTGTGGATCACTTGAATAAATTTTAAGGATGTGTAAACCGGTTGAATGGCATGGGTATTAAATTTGAGGACGAAGTTGTAAGGTCACGTACCTCGAAAAACATGATAATTGGAAGTAATTAAAATGATGATAACCATTAAGAGGCCAATCATGTATTGAAAAATGAGGGTTGAAAGTAAAAAGTTAAAAAATATCCGAATTCAGCAAGAGTAGGGTTGCGCCTGTTGTGCACTCGAGGTGCGGCAACAAGCACAAAATCCAGTGCCTAGCCGCTCACCGTACGCTAGGCGCGCTCCATGAGCCCTTGGCAGAAACCCCGCGCCTGCTATGCACTCGAGCGGACACTGGCAGAATGCACAGCGCTCGCCGCGAGCTCGAGCGAGGTCGCAATTTTTGCCCTGCGTTCTGATTTCGTTTTTGTTATAAAGGGAAGGGGGAAAGGGAGAAGGGGAAAGAAGCTGAAGCACAAAGGAAGAGGAGGGAGAAGAGAAAAAGAAAAAGGAAAAATCACCCGTTCCGATCCACTCCGGGTAAAAATAACGGTAGATCGGGCTCAAGCAAGTGTACTTCGGACGTTGTTTTCCGTTTTTATCGCTTTTTCTTGTTTCAAAATTGATGAAAATGCCCTAAAATTATATTGTTGCATGTTTAAAGCAAACAAAGCATTTTTCCTTCGATTGTTCGATTATATTTTGTGTTTACTTATGTGTATTGCAAGATTTGGCTTCGATTTCATGAACAAGCATGTAATTAGTGTTCAATTTGGTCTTGAAAGCATGTGATGAAACCCTAACTCAAAAATATTAGGGATTTTTTTTGTTAAATTGCATGATTTAGTATATATATTTGGATTTATGGTGTTAATTTCATGAATAAATATATGTTTAGTGTTCAATTTGAGTTTAAAAGTTTTGGCGAAACCCTAGGGACGAAAATGAAGGAGTTTTAATGATTTTTAACTGTAACTCCTGTTATATAAAAGTTAATTGGCACCGAAATAAAGCTCCTGCTATAATTTATTTTTGAAAATTTTACATGGACTTATACCGATAAATTACTTCACACTTCTAGAGTTAACTGAAAGGTAATTGTAAAACTCTGAAACGAAAGAAGGTTTTCAGTTGAGAAGTTATTTTTGATACTATCATTTAGGACCTAGGACTGATTATAGTCAGGTTAGGTTCTCCGGCATGCCTTAGAACGTTATGGTGATGATCGAGTATAACTCTGTCCATGGAGTTATATGTAGTTCGCCCTTCCTTGGGGTGTTACGGTCATGAGGAAAGATTTTGGTTCTGGCCTACCTTCGGGAGGCACACTGGTACTGATCCCATGGGATAGGATCTTCTATTTTTATTTATAGCCTTGGATTGTGAGGAGATGTACACAATTTATCCTCGATCATTCGCCCCCTCAGCTAGTAGGGTCTACTAGCAGGGTCCGTTGCTATTCTGTTTTGTACCACTGTTTTGTTCTTTACTGTTCTGTACTGAATTCTGTTCTATACTGACATAAAAGAGAAAGTTTCTGACTCTACTTTCTAATTCTGCTTTCTGAATTATACTGATTTCTAAGCTTAATTATTGTCTAATTATACTTTCTCTGTTTTTTATGTTCTATTCTGTATAACCATTATGTTTCTGCATAATTTCACAACTATTTTGCATAACTAATTTATTGTATATCTGCATGTACATTGTTGGGCCTCGACTCACTATTTTACTATTTTTTCTCATCCAGATGAGACTGTAGAACTAGTATTTGACGAGAAAGAGTGACTTAAAGTATCTTCTGAAGACTTTTGAGGATTTGAAGTATTTTGGAGTTGCTAAAGAAAATCAGTTGGATGTAAAGACTTGACTAGATTTGTGATTTTATATATGAATCTTATGCCCGTGGACATTTATGTATATATGGATTTTATATAGAAATGCATGTGATGGTAAAAGAAAAACTATGCATCTACAGGTTAACAGCTCTGCTTCTACTCTATACTTCTGGATATTCTGTATAGGTCCTAAATGGTATCTCACTCATGAATTATTAATGTAATAGATGGTTTGATGGATTAATACCATGAATGGCATCTGTGGTCCTGTGAAAGCATGTTGTAGAAAAATTATGATATAAATCGATAGTTGTATACTTGTACTCGTTGGTTATACAGGTTCTGTACAGGTTGTATTTTTGGATTTTTATCTACTTACAAAGGAGACTTTGCCGAAATTTTTGTAGAAGTTATATTTTGTATTTTGATCATAAATCCTGTTTCTGTTTTGACGAAAGTTTCTGAGGAAAAAAAGAATCCATTCTATCACAGAAGTGCTAGGTCTGTGACTCCTAGCAAATTTGCTTGTTTCATGGGAGGTGATGCGAATTACCATTACCAACACAACTCTAAATGGCATCGTGACGTTGGAGATGACCAAAGGAGGTGTGCTAAATGAGAAAATAAGACAATGGTCATAGGAGACCTCCACCTCACAGCACTTCAAGGTACTCGTGACTGAATCACGGGGAAAGAGCAAAGCCCGCAGTCTGAAGTCTGGAGAAAAGGGTTGGAGTAAGTCTCAGTTAAGATTTCAAAATATGGAGTGTCATTACTGTAGGAAGAAGGATCACATCAAAGGTATTATTATAAGTGGAACTATGAGAACACGAAAAAAGAGAAAGGTGAAAAGTGACAAGGTGTGGAAAAGACCTCATTCTTTATTGTTACAGAAGGTGATCTCCTTTTGACCTATGAAGTGGGTGACGTTATAAATTTGGTTGAGTAGGAGACCGACTCGGTGGTAGATTTTGTTGCATCCATCCATGTCACATCTCAGAGAGGGCTCTTTACATCTTACACTCTAGGCCACTTTGGAGTGTTGAAGATGAAAAATATGGAGTCATCTAGAGTTGTCGGCTACGGTGACGTATCTCTCGTCACCAACAATGAAACTTGACTGCTTTTAAGGGACATACGACACGTTCCTGATATTCAGATGAACATTATCTCAATTGGAAGATTTGATGATGCTGGTTTTTGCAACGTCTTTTGTAATGGGGCTTATAAACTGACTAGAGGGTCTCTTGTAATCGCTCGAGAAAGAAAGACAGCTGATTTTTATGTGTTGCAGGCCTCTGCTGAGGCAAGAGAGGTCAACGCTGCCAGTAGTATGGAGTCCTCAAACTTGGGGCATTGGAGGTTGGGCCACATGAGTGAGAGAAGATGAGTCATTTAGCCTAGAAGGGCCTTATCCCGGGAGTGAAGGAGGACAGACTGAAAGTTTGCTCTCACTGTATGGTGGAAAAGCAGAGGAGATTCTCATTCCGAGGAGATTCATCCTTCAAAAAGTCTGAGTTTCTTGAGCTTCTTTACACCGATGTTTACAAACCATTTAAGGAGAGGTCCTTTTGGAGGAGCTTAATACTTTCCCTTGTATATTGATGATTGCTGAAGGAAGTTATAGGTATTCCCACTTAAATTCAAGGATCAGGTTTCCAGAGTATTTGAACAATTTTATACTCTAGTTGAATGTGAGACTAGAAAGAATTTGAAGACCGTCCGGAGCGATAATGGTAGAGAATATATTGGGGCATTTGATGCCTACTGTAGGTCACATGATATATAACATCAAAAGATGCCACCAAAGACGCCGCAATTGAATGACGTGGCTGAGCACATGAACCATACATTGACGGAGAATGTCAGGTGCCTCCTGTCTGAAGCAAAGCTCCTAGGACTTTTTTGGGTTGACACTTTAAAACGATGACCTTAGTTATCAACAGTTCGCCCAATAAGTCACTGAATGATGAAGTTTCGGAGAAGATGTAGACTGAAAAGGAGCCTCCCTACAATCATCTTCGGATTTTTGGTTGTAAGACCTTTGTTCATATCCTAAAGGATGAGAGACCAAATTTGAGCCAAACACTAAACAATGCGTCTTTTTAGACTATGGGGAAGATGAACTTGGATACAGACTTTATGATCCAATTGAGAAAAAGTTTGTCTGATCAAGGGACGTGGTCTTTATCGAAGAAGAGACCATTGAGGGCATGAGAAAAGAGAAGGAGGTATTATTTGGTGCCGGTTAGATAGACACTAGTACCGATGTTATCCGACCGACACACTGTGAAGACAACACCCTAGGGTTGGCTAAGGAGAATAATGAAGCAGGAGTGGCGCCCGATGAAGATGAGGATAATGTTACTCCTCAATTGGTCGTGTAACGACTTGACTTTTAAAACATGATAATTAGGAGGAAGTTGGGCTCCGTAAGAGTACCGGTTCCTGAAATATAATAAAAGATGAGTAATTGAGTTAAAATAGGTGAATTGAGGTCAAAGGTACGTAAGAAATCGGTTTGAAAAGCCCAAAGATTTGGAATTAGTAAAATTAGGAATCAAAATTATAAACCGTGAAATGTTAATCCGTTAATAAGATTTTGAGTTTTAAATTATAATAATCATAACTTATTAATGTTATATAATCAAAATTAGGGTCTAATGATGTGAAAAATTAGGTTGAAATGGTAAAAATGGGTCCTGAACAGCGAAAATACAAAGTAGGCTTACTGCAGGCTCGACGTGGGCCCGACCCACACCAGACTAGTGCCCAAGGCACCACCCGAGCGCAAAAGACAGAATCGCTCACTTGAGGAGCACTCGAGGCATGCTCGGGGCGTGTTTAACAGAATGCCACGCTTGATACTCGCCTGATGAGTGCTCAAGCGGTGTCCTTTGGGTATCTTGGCGCTCGATAAGTGCTCGAGCACTGTTCGAGTGCCTGTCACTTTTTTAGCCTACCAACTTTAGGTTTCGTTTATAAAAAGGAGAGGGAGAGGATTTAGGGGGCACGACCACGAAGCATCACAAAGGAGGAAGAGAGGAAAAGAGAAGGAAGATGGATTATTCACTACATCCAATCCGATCAGAGTAAGAAAATTAGTAAATCAGGTTGAGACAAGTATACCTAAGTTTTATTTACCCTTTTAATCACTTTTTAATATTCCCACTTTGGTATTTATGCTCTAAAATGTTTTCGCTCGTATTTTCCATGAATAATGTTTGTTCGTTATGATTTTGTGGTTAAATTTTAAGTTTATGCGAAAGTATGATGATGTATGGTTTCAATTTTGTTGTTTGGCTTACGTTTTGTGTTCGATGTGTCCGGAAGTTTTGCCCGAAGCCCTAGCTCGAAAATGGAGATATAAATTTGTAGTTTTGAGGTAAATTATTATTTAGTGAAATGTTTAAGCTTATTAAAGAATTTTTATCCAAAATTTTTTTGTACAAGTTATACAGCCCAACAATTTATTAAGGAATTTGAGAAACATCCAACTCTCACGATATAAAAGAGGAGGGATTTGTATTTTGAACATCCAGCTCTCACGATGTAAAAGAGGAGGGATTGTATTTTGAATTGATGATTGGAACATCCAGCCCTCGCGATATAAAAGAGGAGGGATTTGTGTTTTGGAACGAGAATTTGGAAAGAAATTATAATTGAATTATTTTTAGATAAGGACCCAGAATTAAGAATAAGTGAAGAATTTGTGTTTTTGATCCAAGTTTTAAGAACCAAGAAATTTTCTTATGATTATACATCGTTTTCATGTTTATGCCTCACCCGCATACATATTTGATTCTTAAATTTCTTATATGTTTATTTGTTGTTTTATATGTGCATGTTTGCATGATATTTATGATATTATTGTGATTTTGGCTACCTTTGCTGAGCTGCTAACTTACCATTTACATTTTGTTCCCCTCTAAATAAGCTGAAACCTAATAAGGATTGAATATAGGATTAGCTAGAAGGAAGAAAGCTTGTTGGGCTTGAAGACCTTTGAAGATTTTGGAGACCTTGAAGAATTGTGAATGTATATTATTAGTTTTTAAATGAACATTGTATATTCGGATGATGTAGTATATATTTGTATTACGATGGATATATTATTTTTGCTACCGCAGGTTGACATATGGTTATAGTTACTTCCGTATTATTGTTTTGGATTATGGATTTTGTTTTGGTCTTAGATGACATCTTTTTTAGATCAAATACGGTAGTCAGGAGTACTATGTTAGAGCGATAGATGATATGGCATATGTTGATCCTGTGGATGAATTTTAGTGGTGTTGTGGATTAAATTTTTGAGATATGAAGGTTTATATGTATTGAATAGTTATTTATACAGGTTATTTATATGATTTTTGACCTGTTTTTAGATAAAATTCTGCCCAATTTTTTGTAGAAATTAATATTTTAAATTTGAAGTATTAGTTAGCATGTTATTAATGGAATGCCTTTAGAGGATAAGGACTCGTTTCGCTACAAATGATATCGGAGAAAGGAGATGCCTTAGGGTTGATCGATCTTAAAGCGGACGCTTAGGTTTAAGTTTAAGTAGGAATGGGTTGAGGGTAGTTAGGATTAGATAGGGTATTTAGGTGTTGGCCGCTAAGTTAATGCTAAATTATATTAAGTTATTGTTAACCCCTCCCTCTAGCCTGATTTATTGAGATCTATTAAATTGCGATGTTTTGTTTATAGGATATAGCATGTCTAGTAGAAGAGGTAGAAGCAATACCCGTGGAGTTGCTAGTACTTCCCAAGATTGAGAGGACGAATACCTAAATTTTTTGTAGAGAATGATGAACATTATTGAATTAATGGAACAACATCATATGGCCCCGGTTCCTGCACCAGAGCTGGCCCCAGTAAATCCTGCCCCGACAGCTTATGATAAATTTTATGGCAGAAAGGGCACCTGAATTTTTGGGAAAACCAAATCCAGTAAAGGTGGATATTTAGATTTGGAGGATGAAAAAGATTTTTACAGTGATCCAATATTGTGATTGAGAAAGAGATACCTTTGCAGCATACAAGTTAGAGGGTGAAGCGGATAGGTGGTGGGCTATGAAGAAAAGGGTGTTGAAAGTGTCCGATGATTATATTATTTGGAAAATGTTTGAAAAAGATTTTATAAAAAAATACTTTTCCTCTAACCTCAAGGATAAAAAAAGCATAGGAATTTATGTGGCTTACGCAGGGGAATCATACCGTAGCAGAATATGATACGAAATTTACTGAATTATTTTGGTATGCATCATATATTGTAGAGGACGAAGTGAGAAAAGTTTAAAAGTTCCAGTAAGGGTTAAGGGATGAAATTAGAAGGCAATTGATGACATAGAAGCTCCAAACTTATGCTAATATCCTGGATAGGGCTCTGATATTTGACAAGGAGCTTAAAAATCAAAGGTTCTTTGCTAAGAGGGTGGCTAGTCAGATGGGTTCCAGTGCGTGATCAGATTTAGGACCCTCAAAGCCTTCTAAGAGGACTAAGGTGGTAGATAAGGAGGAGAGTATCACTGAGCTTTAGTCAATGATGAGTTCCCAGGGGTCAGTAACTGATTGTGCCTTGTATGGGAAAAAGTATGTTGGGAAGTCCTGTTATAAAGCGATGGGTGCCTGTTTTAATTGTGGATAGCATGGTCACCGAATCAAAGATTGCCCACTACCCAAGTGGTTGGAAGCAAAGAAGCCTACTGTTTCAACAAAAGCTTTCGCAATAACTATTCAAGACACTGAGGCACCCTCAAATATGGATGAAGGTATTCTTTTATTTATGGAATTTTGATTTCTGCTTTATTTAATTTGGGATTCATGTATTCTCTTATTTCCCCATGATTTGTATATTATATCATTGTCCCATAATTGTATCTTTGTATTTTTGTGGAATCTTACGAATTGTGAAAGGCAGTCAGTTGAGTGTTCATTGGAGGAAGGGAAGGCGAGTTTAGTTGAGGAAATACTCTATGGGACATATGATATCTTCGGTAGTATGATTTCGAATATGTGGGATTAAAGCAGTGGCAAACTAGGAAAACTAAATGATGTTGTGTCGATGTATGGTCTTTTTGGATTTAACTGAATCTAATAAGCGATCCGATAAAAATTCCTTAGGGATCGTAGAACCATGAGATGTTTGGCTTAGGAGTGATTGGTGTTTTTAAAAATGGGGCTTGTGAAGATAACCTTTGAGGAATTTAGGAAAAAAAATAGTTGACCCTTTTGTTTGGAATTGACCCCTGATGGGTCTGGTGGGTTATAGTAGAATGTAATGCTTATAAGAAAGCCTAGAACTATGTGATTCTTACATCGTAATAGGTGGTTACCCATGAGCAAAGTGGGGGAGAAGCTTATAGTTTGAAATTACTTTGCTCATAGTTAGGGTTAGTTAACGAAATCCTTGCCTTGAGAAATTATAAACGTTTCTTATGGGAGATCGTTATTGTCCAATAGTTCTAAAAAGTTTGAGGAAATTGTATTGTAAAGAATAAATGAATATGGATAGTACAGGCGACGAGTTGAGAATAACAAAGGTGTATCTTAGTGACTTTTGAGGAAAGTAAAGAGTGTGATTAATAATTAATGACAGAAGCCTTTGAATTTTGATGTATCCTTGCTACTCCATATGGGATGCTTACTTTGATTTTGGGAGAGGGAATTGTATCCAAAGTATTAAGAATATGAAATCACGAAATGAGGAGTCCTCATGGTTTTGTTTTAGGACGATTAGGACGACTCACCCATTGTGATTATGAATAATACGTTCGGATGGAATCAGTTGGCTTGTTGATATGCCAATGAGATCTTGAGGTTACTAAGTATTTGAGTTTGAGGTTTTGGGTGATGACCTAAGATTGTATGAATTTTTAGGTGATTGTTATGATTATAATTTCTAATCCGGCTGTAATTTGAGGATTTGTAGGAATTGTTTTCACGGTGTGGATATCTTGAGATTTTTTTTAATTATGACTGCTGTATAATCTAGACGTATATTATGGGTTATGTATTTTAGGAAAATGTCAATTTTTTGACATACCAGCGAATTAATAAGGATATAAAGTATTTTAATTTTGAGGTTTTTGCCAAACTTGATCCAGAGAATTATGGGTGCCAAGTTAAATTAGATTTGGTGATGAATTACAATTGGAAGATTCATAGTTAGATAAATAATTAGAGTAGCGCAACAAAAATGTGGTGAACCCACACATGTTAAGGTTCAATTTGAGGCTCAGAAGGAATAGTTCCTTTCGAGGCTTAAGGAAGGTTGAAGCAAAAAATTTTCAATCGTTTGAGGTTTCGACCTAAGTCGGAAAAGTAGTTAATGAATTTGGTTTGTCTTCGGACTTGGTAAAATTAGATTTTGATGGAAACGCATTGGGTGATAAGAATCAGGATGATTCAAATGCTCAAGGTTCTTTGGGATAACCATTTAATCAAGGAAGTGATTTGGGAACACTTAGAGAATTTAAAAGATTACCTCTAATTATAAAAATTTGAGATTTGTTAAATTTCGAGGATGAAATTTCTATAAGTGGGGGAGAGTGTAACGACTCAAGTTTCAAAACATGATAATTAGGAGGAAGTCGGGCTCCGTAAGGCTACCGTCTCAAATATAATAAAAGATGAGTAATTGAGTTAAAATAGGTAAATTAAGGTCAAAGGGTACGGGAGGAATCGGTTTGAAATATTAATCCGTGATTGTAAATCGTGAAATATTAATCCGTTAATAAGATTTTAAGTTTTAAATTCTGACAATCATGGCTTATTAAGGTTATATAATTAAAATTAGGGTTCAAGGATGTGAAAAATTAGACTAGAAGGATCAAAACGGGTCATGGACAGTGAAAACGCGAAGTAGGCTTGTTGTAGGCTCGACGTGGGCCCAACTCGCGCCCGACTAGCGCCCGAGGCACCACCTTGGCTTGAAAAATAGAATCGCCGCTCGAGGAAGCCCCGAGGCGTGCCTGGGGCACATTTAACAGAATGGCATGCTCGATGCTTGCCCGATGAGCGCTCGAGCGCAGCCCTTTGGGTATCTTGGCGCCCCATGAGTGCTCGAGCGCCAGTCACGTTTTCAATCCACCGACTTTAGGTTTTATTTATAAAAAGGATAAGGAGAGGATTTGGGGGGCACGACCAAGAAGCAGCACGAAGGAGGAAGAGAGGAAAAGAGAAGGAGGAGGGATTATTCGCTATATCCGGTCCGATCAGAGTAAGAAAATTAGTAAATCTGGTTAAGACAAGCGTACGCCAAGCTTTATTTACCCTTTTAATTGCCTTTTAATATTCCCACTTTGGTATTTATTCTCTTGAACTTTTTTTCTCGTATTTGCCATGAATAATGCTTGTTCTTCATGATTTTGTGGTTAGATTTTAGGTTTATGCCAAAGTATGATGATGTATGGCTTCGATTTCGTTGTTTTGCTTACGATTTGTATTCCATTTTTGTCCGAAAGTTTCGTCCGAAATCCTAACTTGAAAATAGAGATATAAATTTGGAGTTTTGATGTAAATTATTGTTTAGTGAAATGTTTAAGCTTACTAAAGAATTTTTATCCAAAAAAATTTCTTTCCAGTTATGTGGCCCAATAATTAATAAAGGAATTTGAGAAACATCCAACTCTCACGATGTAAAAGAAGAGAGATTTGTATTTTGAACATCCAGCCCTCACGATGAAAAAGATGAAGGATTTGTATTTTGAACATTCAGCCTTCACAATGTAAAAGAGGAGGGATTTGCATTTTGAATTGATAATTGGAACATCAAGCCCTCGCAATGTAAAAAGGAGGGATTTGTATTTTGGAATGAGAATTGAGAATGAAATTATGATTGAATTATTTTCAGATAAGGATCCAGAACTAAGAAATAGTAAAGAATTTGTGTTTTTGATCAAGTTTTAAGAACTAAGAAATTTTTCTATGATTATGCATCGTTTTCATGTTTATGCCTCACTCGCATATATATTTGATTCTTAAATTTCTTATATATTTATTTGTTGTTTTATATGTCCATGTTTGCATGATATTTATGTATATTGTTGCGATTTTGGGTACATTTGCTGAGTTGTTAGCTCTCTCCTTATTTTCTGTTCCTCTCCAGATAAGTTGAAACTCGATAAGGACTGAAGATAAGATTAGTTAGAAGGAAGAAAGTTTATTGGGCTTGAAGCCCTTTGAAGATTTTGGAGACCTTGAAGAATAGTGAATGTATATGATTAGTTTTTGAATGAACATTGTGTATTCTATGATGTAGTATATATTTGTATTATGATGGATATATTATTTTTGCTTCCACAGGTTGACATATAGTTGTAATTGCTTTTGCATTATTGTTTTGGATTAGGGATTTTGTTTTGATCCTAGATAGCATCTCTTTCAGATCCAATATGGTAGTTAAGAGTATTGAATTGGAGTCATGAATGATATGGTATATGTTGATCCTATGGATGAATTGTAGTGGTGTTGTGGATTAAATTTTTGAGATATGATGGTTTATATATATTGCAGGGTTATTTATACAGGTTATTTGTATGGTTTTTGGCCTGCTTTGAGAGGAAATTTTGCCCAATTTTTTGTAAAAATTAATATTTTAAATTTAAAGCATTAGTTTAGCATATTATCAATGAAAGGTCTTTAGAGGATAATGACCTGTTCCGTTCTAGGTTGAGGAGGTTGTTGTCTGCCGGTTTATAAGGGACGGGAGACCGTTCATCCGCCTATCATCCAGTGAGTACGTCTTGCTCATTGATGTAAGTGAGCTTGAAGATTTTCATGAGGTTGTGAAGGATGAGTATAAAGAAAAATGAATGGAAGCAATGAAGGATGAGATGACTTCATTGTATAAAAACCACACTTTCGATTTGGATGAACTACCTAAGGGGAAGAGAGCTCTAAGGAATAAATGGGTCTTTTGGTTGAAAATAGACGAGAACACCATGCAACTGAGGTAAAAGGTGCGGTTGGTGGTAAAAGACTTTAATCGGTGCAAAGGGGTAGACTTTGATGAAATCTTTATGCCAATGGTGAAAATGTCCTCCATTCGGGTTGTACTTGGCTTAGAAGTTGTTTTGGATTTGGAGGTAGAGCAACTGGACATCCGGATAGCATTCCTCCACGGTGACCTTGAGGAGAAAATTTACATGGAGCAACTGGAGGGGCTCAAAGTTAAGGGAAGGAAGGATTGGTATGTGACTTGAAGAAAAGCCTGTATGGATTGCAACAGGCTTCGTGACAATGGTATAGGAAGTTCAAGTCTGTTATGGCAGACTAAGGCTACCGAAAGATTACTTCTGACTATTGCGTATTTATTGAAAGGTTCTTGGAAGATAACTTTGTCATCATTCTCCTTTACGTGGACATATGTTGATCATTGAATACAATAGTGCTCGGATCAAGGAATTGAAGAAAGCAGTTGGGATAGTCATTTGCCATGAAGGATTTGGGGTCGGCGAAACAGATTCTTGGGATTAGAATACTTCGTGACTGGAAGAACAATAAGTTATGGTTGTCCCAAGAGAGCTACATTGAGAAGGTACTGTAGCGCTTTAACATGGATAAGTCCAAGCCAGTGAGTACCCCACTGGCCAACCATTACAGTTGAACAATCGACACAGTCCTTCTACTGATAGAGAAAGGTCACTATGAAAGGCGTCCCATACTCCTCGGCTGTTGGAAGCCTAATGTACGTTATGGAATGTACGCGGCTAGACATAGCACTTGCCGTCGGCACTGTCAATCGATTGTTTTTCAATTCTGGAAAAGAGCACTGGCCTACAGTCAAGTGGATTATAAGATACCTTTGGGGAACTTCCAAGATGTGTCTTTATTTTAGAGGTGACAAATCTCTATTCATATGGGCAGAGACGTTAAAACCCGAATGTCAACTTCGGGATAATTGGTTAAGTTTGTTGGAGGAGCAGTCTTCTGGCAGTTAAAGCTATAGAAGTGCATTGCTCTTTCTACTACTGAGGCCGAATGTATTGCAGTGACAGAGGCTTACAAAGAGATGTTATGGATGAAAAGTTCATTCCAAGATTTGGGCTTTAGACATGAGAGATATGTGGTACTTTGTGACAGTCAAAGCGCCATATACTTCTATAGAAATTTCTCATTCCACTCAAGATCGAAGCACATTGATATTCGATATCATTGGGTGAGGGATATTATTGAAGTAGGATCGTTGTCACTAAAAAAAGTCAGAATAGAGGAAAATGGGGCGGACATGATGACAAAAATTTTGCCAAGAGGAAAGATTGAGTCTTGCTATAGTTTGGCTGGGCTAACAAACTCTGTTTTCCCACGATCGTGAGGAAAAGTTTGTTGAGGTCACTCTCGTGTGGAGGTGTTTTGGGTCCGAGGACTTAGATTGAGGATGAAGACTCAGATTGAGGAAGAGAACTTTACGCGGTTATGATCCGCGAACTTGTTCGCTAAGCAATTGAGAACTTGTGCAACATAGTTCCAAAGACTCGTGAGCAGCACTTGAATCCAAGGACTTCAATGAAGGCCCGAGGACTTTGATGATGGCATGAAAGCAGATTTGTCACTTGTGGGAAGGCTGCAGAACGATGCCCATCCGGTCAACGAGACGTTGACCAGCTATGAGGAGAAGTTGGTCAATCCACAATAGAAGTTGTATAGCCCGAGAGCGCACGTGAATGCCAGCTCAGAAGATTCACTGGGCATGAGAGATCTCTAGAGAAGATGCGCAATATCTACAAAGTGGGCATCATTTTCTATAGAGCACAATGTTTTGTAGGCCGTTGCAAAGCCTTTGCAAAGCTGTACGTGCGCTAGGTGGTTGCATGTACGCATAACCTCCATGCTGGCTTGGTAGTTGTTTAGACAGCCTTTATATATATGTATAGAGTTCTGTGATATGAACAGTGAGTGAGCAAGAAGATTTTGTGTGTGTAAGTTTCTAAGTGTGAAAGTGTGAAGAGAGAACACTGTGAGTGACTTGTGCTTTTGCTCTCCATTCTCTTCTCTTGTGGTTTGTGTAATCAAGAGGGTTTGTGTAACCATAAAACTGGTATAGTGAAATTTGTTTATAGATTGTGTATCTAGTGATTTTTTTCCTTATTTTAGAAGGAGTTTTCATGTAAAATATTTGTGTTATTCTTCTCTCCCTTATTTTCTTCTATTCTGCTACTTGTTCCCATTTGGCCTGGTCGGACACCATTTTTCTCAACACATCTTTCTATTTCTTTGGAAAGATTTCTAACTTCAACGTTGGAGGATAAATCGGAGAATAAATTCGGCCAATCTTCTAACCTCTTATGCGTAGTTTGTGGTGGGCACAGATTCTAGGTTAATAGAGAAGGAGACCGGACCCATTTCAATTTGACTCGTAGTAGAAGATCAAGTGGCTCCCTAATCTATACAATAACTTGGATATCAGGGACGCATCATTGGTACCATATGTGGGAAACGACTAAAAGTCTAACCACCATTCACCAACTAAATGAGCATGGCCAATGCTAATACTCCAATGCACACCTCAATTAGAAATGATACCTCCCTTGGCAATGACCCCAGGGGTAGCCAAGAAGGCATACAACTTGCACTCAACGTGCCTACAGCTGGGGGCTCCTCCTGCCCCCACACAACATTTGCATCCAAAGGTAGGAATTGGAGGAAAGCGTGGCCCGCTAGATCCTACATCATCAGCCCATTCACCTTAGCATTAAGGAGGATCCAAATGGTGCAGCCCCCTTCCAGAAGGAGGTTTGGTTCACTTCCAAAGCACCGAACCAGGGATCGAGGTAAGATCCATGCCGCTTTTGTGACAACCAACAGCTTCCAAGCCGTGGAAAGGACTCCTATAGTGTCCTGCACCGGCGGGCCGATAGTCGCACGAATCTGCCTCCCTCTCTGAATCGTCCAAAGATGAGGACCCCCCTCAACATTTTGAGGGCCGCATCCTCCCCTTGGATAGAGGAGGAAATAGAGAAGACACAACCATACGGATTCGAGGAAGATACCCACAAAATCCCCATGAACTTGGGAAGTTTATTGTTCGTGATGGACATTTGGTCTCAGGTGCCCACTAGGGAGCTGCGAATACTGCCCGTGGAGCCATATAGCAGGAGCTCTGACCCAATCAACCACCTGAACTATCTTTGAGACCTGCAAGATTGTTGGGGCCTAGATGAAGCTGCCATGTGCCTGTGCTTCCCCATGTTGCTCCAGGGAGATGCCCGAATTTGGTTCTATCACCTCCGACCGTGTGACGGACCGACCACATTCCACCACACACGGCCGCTGTCAAACCTAACCTTTACACATATACGGTATAATACTAACTTGGTGGACATAAAATTTTTTTCTTTTCTTTTAAACACATCCTATCACGTATGGATCGCTTAAGGCCAGACTCCATGAGTTGGCCATCAAAGTTTTAACTCCATATTAAGGTTGGTCGACATGAAGTCCTTGACATGAAATGAGATGCTACTAGAAATATCAACTTCATCCTTCCATATTTTAATTTCGGAAACATGCTAATATTCATAAATTCTTTTACAGTGGGAATGTTTTACAAGTCTTTCTCAAAAATCAAAAGAAAATACATCAATTCCTTCACTGATCAACTTCGGCCAGCTATGCCGTCTAGTTACTTCATATGGCTCTACTCAATTTCGTCCTCCATAAGCCTTTTATCATCTGAAAAATAGCAAGAGTGAGCTACAAAACCTAGCAAGGTACCCACATGCAGAAAATATTAACATACATATAATCGGATCAAAGTAACATGAACTTAGTATACGAAAATCACCATATCGTTTCTTCTTAAGTTCAGAGTTCATTGTTCTTGTTCTTGTTATATTGTCTTCAGAAAGTTTATAAAAGTCGAATAAAATGCTTATCACCTTTAGGGACCGTACGGGAGCGGATAACATCGAGGAAGGGTTGTGTGCTACCCCACAACCTAAGGCCGTATCCTCCTATTATACTCCCAGAGGTGAGCGGTAATGCCTTTTACTCGGCATACGAGGCTGTAATCCATAAGCCTTGTGCCACCAGAAATTTCCCCGTGGCCCAGGGGCAGTCCTCGAGTGTCACTCCAATATCCTTTATCCAATTGTAACAGCAAGCTTAATGGAAACTTTGTTCGTAGTTCATATCTTTTGATGGCCATCTATCATAGTTTAAAAGTCGGAAGTCATAGAGTTCCACTTGCTGTCCGAATTACATACATTTTTCCTTGTTCTTATAGCCTTTCTTCTTAATTTCAAACAATTGAAGTCTGTAAAGCCTTTCCTTTAACGTGTTAAAACTAAAGATCTTTTATCAAAGTATTGGAAGTCTCATTTATCAAAGCCGGAGGTCTTATGTCAAAAGCCGGAGGTCAATCATATACTTTAAGCCGATTTCAAAATTATATTACAATTGCCGGTTTCAAATTCGTGATATAAGGCCGGTTTCGAAATCATAGTACAATTACCGGTTTCAAAATGCGATACAAGGCCAGTTTCAAAACCATAGTACAATTGCCGGTTTCAAAATTTCAACATGAATGCCGGTTTTGATTAAGGCCGATTTCAATTATTCTATAAGGCTGGTTTCAAATGAAGGCCGGTTTCAAAATCAAAGGCAAATGCTGGTTTCGAAATTTCAATACAAGTGCTGGAGGTCTTTTTACTCATGTCAGATATCTTAAAAGCTTGTTCGTGACCAGAATTCATGCAAGTAAGGTAAAAACGAAGATCTTTATGAAAACACATAACAGAGCTTCCTTTAAATATGGCATTAACAGAAATCCAGATGATCAAAACAAATATCATGCATACAGTAACATAAGTTCATCAAAAATCAGACATACTTGCATTGCAAACATGAACTATAGAAAGACGAGTAGGCTTATAGTAAATCATAAATTTAAGGGGGGGTATGCTTGCCTTACAAACATGATCTTAAAAAGGGTGCATTATAAACATGATCTTAAAAGGGCGAGTACACTTGCCTGGATTGGATTTATGAACCCTTTACTTAGTTCTGGCTAGAAGTTCTTAGCGCCTTTACCTGGTAGTTTGCCCAACTTTCTATCCTAACTCATGGGGCCATTACTTATAGGCATTGGGGTTGGTGGTAGTAAGTAGGGTAGGTCAACTTCTTGTACTTCTTTTCTATAAGGTCATAAGGGTGGTTGGGAGTAGGTTGCCTACTCAGCATGGTCATCCCGACTCTACTTTTCGTAAGGGCTTCCTTATTGCTTCTTGTCAACTGGCGTTAACTGGTTATGTCTCCTTTTAGGGCTTTCTATGGTCTCAGCACTTCCGGCCTCCATCTTATCCTGATTCACCTTTAACTCTTTTTAAATGTTTTTCATGCATTTCCGGTCAACTATTGTTGATCGGATTAGGTTTCTCTTTCGCGTTTTCGGTCAACTGGCATTGACCAAATTTCATTGCTCCTACTTACACATTCTGGTCAACTGGCGTTGACCAGGTTTTACGTATCCGGTCAGCAGACATTGACCGAATTATCTTACCTTTAACATTTCCCGGTCAAACTGGCGTTGACCGGATTACTTCCTTTTTCCCCTTTCGGTCAACTTCTGTTGATAGGATAATGTTTCTTCTAAGCTTTCCGGTCAACAGGCGTTGACCCGATTAGGATTTCCCCTCGCCTCAAAAGGATTTGGTCCTTATAGGCCGCTCTCCATCTAGACGTTCCAAGAGCTCAGTAGTAGCTTTGTGTCACATTTCACCACCAATCGGAGGAAGAGGAAATGGAATCATGCTAGAGCTCGGTATCCCGACCGGCAACCAAGGAAGATGCTAAGAGCTCGTAGGGGGCCTAGACTCCAAAGACAAAACCTCCTGAATGACTCTTGGATAGACATCCTTATAAGGATCCGAGACGAAAAGTTTTTGAAGTGTCCAAAGCCTGTTAAAAACTCAAAGTTGGTAGACTCGACAAAGTATTATTGATACCACCGATCTCCGGGCCACTACACCGAAGACTACTGAGAGTTGTGAAAAGAGATTGAGAGATTGATTAAGAAGGGGCACCTCATTGAGTTCTGCAGAGCCCGAGGTAGGCCCCTTGAGTAGTGGGGCAAAGGCGGAGCAAAGGGATGTTGGAAACTCTTGAACTAGGAAGTCTCCCCTGCATTGTGGCATCGCCCTTAGCGAGAATTGTGCTTATTGGCCTCGGGATTGAGAGCCTCCATCCATCTGGCGGCCCTCAACAGGGCTAGGGTGTAGCCGGTGGGTACAACAAACCATCAACAGTAGACATCGCGGTGTCACTACCATAGACCATCGCCCTGATAGTCCAAGTTGGGAGTCCTAATCCTGTGGAGAGGAGAGACAACTTGTGAAATCGCCAACGAACACAAGCCACCCCCTCAAATTGGGAAGGGCCATCTCCTATCTCTACAATCCCCCAGCATGACGCGTGAAAGCTATGTACCCGGGGAATCAAACTAGTCCCTAGGTGACAACCGCCATTGAACTCGAAGGGCACCACCCGCTTCCACGTATTAAGCCCAGGTATGCGTTAAGCATACATCACTGTGTATGCTTGTAATGTTTATCACGTTTGAATTAATAAAATAAATGTTATATTTATTGTATATTCATTTGCATGAATGCTTGCATGAAATCAAATGACTTAGGTTGTCCCTAAGTTAGGCGAGTTGAAGCTCACTCGTAAAATTGACCTACTAACGGTCTAACAAACCCAACTCAGGCAATTGAACAGCCCAAAAGCAGTCAAAATTTTACGACTTGGGGGGTTTGCAGATCAAGTGTCGGACCCGCATCGGGTGGCCATTAAAACCTTAAGGGGCTTCTTCAAGTATGTGTGTGGCAACTCTCAATGGAACGAACACTATCAGCCAACCATGGTCGGCGGACTAGGCT
This sequence comes from Nepenthes gracilis, assembly GCA_033239525.1. Taxonomy (NCBI): domain Eukaryota; kingdom Viridiplantae; phylum Streptophyta; class Magnoliopsida; order Caryophyllales; family Nepenthaceae; genus Nepenthes; species Nepenthes gracilis. Next base: position 13,399,358 of record BSYO01000007.1, read on the forward strand.
CAGACACATGCGAGCAAAGACGTCATCTGAACAAGATAGAGTGCCAAAGTGGTGACATGTGGGCAACGACTTATGACTCCACTAGAGCCCAGTGGCAATGGCTTAAAAACCTCATCACCCTAAGCGAGGCTCATCTGTTACTGTGTCATGACATTCTCTAGGGAGGACGAGTACGAGAGGGCAAAGGTGCCCACACATAAAAAGAAGAAGGAGGGCAAAAATTGGCTCCAAGGAGCAACGATGCCAGCAAAGATGAACACATTGGCCTACTTGTCCCGTTGAAAACCAAATATATGTAGGGTAGGCTGCCCGCCCTGAGAAAGGTGCAAAAGCCACTTGCCAATCCAAAGGGAGACCACTTTTCATCCCGGGGCTGGACGAGATGGCTGTCAGACGACCCTCCTAGGGAACTCTTTGGCTCTAACTCCCATTGGCACTGGCACCTATCAGATGGAAAATAGCAACTAACAAGTCTGGCGTAATTAGTCAGATTGTCTACCAAAGGAGACAGATCCTTACTCGACACTGAGACCCTAGCTCCAGGAGGCATCGAAGGAGATGCCTCTGCAACCTCTGCGGCTTCAATGATTCATCTACCTCCAAAGCCTCCAACTTCAGGGGCTCAGAGTGGGACCCATGGCGGCCTAGCAGTGTCCTCAAAACACTTTGGCCATTAGGGCCCCGATGGCTAACATGGTCCTAATGGCGGCTGTTAAGCGGTAAAAAGACAATGTCAGGGCCAACAGTACACGTCATGCAACAACAGTCAAAGCAAAAGTTGGGCAAGAGATCTCAACACATAAGGAAAATACAACCACAACGATCAACATCGTTGGATTATTTTATAAAAGATTACATCATACATTGACTGTATCCAATGGACTCAGAACAAAACAAGGGAACTACATCCACCTATTGGCTACTTAGAGTGGTCACCCCGAGAGCGCGGTCCCTCCTTCGGAAATATGATGAGGTCCTCCCGACGTTTGGCTCTGTCATTCCTCACATCAAGATAACCGGTAGGGAAGTGTCGAGTCGCCAGGGAGACTATACGCCTGTAGAGATGGATGCCCACTTGAAATCGCCCTTTTAGCAACGGGGCCACTTCTTACGGATGGAGTTTGGACATTAGCTCCCTCTCCCGCTCAGCACTTGTGCCTATTAGGTTGAGGAGTTGTTGCTAACTCGCCCAGGACTCGTTCTTGAGTGAAGCAATCTGGCCAAGGCCAGGGCGTAGACGTTTGAAAGCCCTTCTACTTTGGCCTCATACCCAAATAGAACCTGGTTGAGGTAGTTGGCTCACTCTTGGCTTTGAAGCGCCTCACCAACGATAGCATTGACTCTCCACTCCATCTCTTCTCTGTCAACGCGGTCTCATAGGAGGCAGGCAACCTCTTGCTCCAGAAAGCGGATGCCCTCCTCCAACGTGCAAGAGCACCTCCTATGATAACTAAGAGCGAAGAAATGAATAGTCAAATGAAAGAGCCACTGAGAAGCATAACCGCGAAGAGCAGAGTTTGTAGAATCTTACCTTGTAGCCAAGGGGTGAGAAGATTTGATAGACTCAAGGCCAAGAGGTCTCCCTAAAACCTCCTAGTGCTCTAGAGCATGGGCACCGGGGCGGTGCTCAACGCTACTAGTAACGGTGCTCTCTGAGATGGCAGCTCCCATCTCTTTTGACGATCGTTCATCATCCGTCCATCGAAGGCACAAAAGCCGAAGGGGGCAGCACCTTCGATGAGTAAGTAACAAGGATGGAAATGCCAACAACATCATGACGAGCCATCTGTGAAAATGCTAAAAAATGACAGAGTCAAGCCTAGAAAATGCTATCAGAGAATGAAGCGAAGGCATGCACCGAGCAGGAGGGACAACAAAGAAAGGGATTGGAACGGTGCTTATATAGCCAACCCTTGCAAAGCTGAAGGGCCTTGTCGCCATAATGGTAGCGATACATGCCTTCACTCCAGCGCGCTACAATGCATCCTTTCATAGGCGTCATTATGAGACATTTTGATGGGCGTGGCGTCGCTTCCTTTCACAAGCTCAAGTGCTTTGATTGACGTGATAGCTACGTGACCCCAGCGACAGCTTCTAGGCATGTTGCTCTCAACTCAACAATTAGCGGCAGGAGACCTAGACGAGTTCGAGGTCAGGGCGGCCAGCATGCGATAGTTCTCAAAAGCATCATGATGGGAGTACCCTGTGACGATGGAACCCAACCCAGACGGCCCAAGCCTAGGTCTGTCGACTCCACCCAGGCCAAGCGTCGAGTCTAAAGGCCAGAGATCAACCCGAGACCAAGGTGTTCAAGGCCCTTCTCGTCATGACAACAGAGATCCAAACCGTAGAGGATGGAGGAATATAGTACTACCACTAGTCACAACGTCCAATGATACTTGAGCCGCTCGGCAAGGGTAGCCCCAACAATCTTGAAAACTGGAAGGCCAACATGAAGTCCCTGAGTCTTCAAAAAGACTGCTCATGAGCAAAGACCAATCAAGGGTACCCCAATTTGGCTAGGACATGCCTTCAGTTTTCTCCCTGTCCTGGACACGTTTTTGACAGGTCAACAAGCCACTGCTAGCTCTCCCGGGACACGTCCTTGAGTGACACAATCCAATTCAGAGCCACTGAGAGCTCCTAGGAACCTGTCCTTGTGACGAACCAGGTTATTTTCCTTAAATAACCCTTCGTCAATAAAACTTCATTAATGTCCAGAGTCTTCTGATAACTGGACAAAAGACCGTTTTACAACTTGATTAAATAGACTAAGCATACTTTTCACAGGATCTCACAATCTGCCATTATATTAATGGCTTTAACATCTGATATTACGATAAATTGTATTAGACCTAGAGAGATGCCAACTAATAACCTCAACTGTGAAACATCAAAACAAAGTGCGGAAGCCTACTATAATACCATGAACTGCGGAAGCATCTTAAAACCATAAAAATAACCAAGAACCATACCTAATCCCAAGGGGCTGTCATAACAAATTTGATATTTGAATCCTTGCCGCACTTGTCTGTCTAATCATACCAAGCAAGCCTTTCCTTGATCTATTTACATGCTTTCATCTGGAGGAAAAACAACAGATAGCAAGAGTGAGCTTTTCGCTTCGGCAAAGTATAATCATAAATCCTTTGTCAACCGTAATCATGACCAACGGGGCAACATGTATTTATATATCATGAGACATGAGAGGAAGGAATATTTAGGAGTATCGATTTGTCGTTTACCATGTCTTGAAATATTCACTTATCGTTAGAATCATGTTTTCTCATTTTACCTTGATCTTTGCGGACGAGGCCAAAGGAGACAGATCCTTAGCAAGACGATGCGAGAGGCACGAGGAAAGGATCATGATTATACCCCATGATCTAAGGCCGTGAGGGATTATCTTTAACGACCCTCCGTTGGGTCATTATGGCACATCATATCGTGCCTGGTCGTATCGCCCCATTCCCCGGTACCGTACAGTCCCTCGTTCTTCCACAATAGTATCCTAAAGTTGGGCAACGGATCTCACCACATACAAACAACCACAACGAAACACGTGGCCCATTTTATTCTTACATCATTTATTGATGATGGACTTAGAACAAAACAAGGGAACTACATCCACCTATACTTAGAATCCACCCCCCGGCCCTAGTTTCATGATTCTTCGTTTCTCTCATTCCTTCAAGATAACCGAAAGTCCACGCGGTGACTATATCGTATGGATCCCATCTCAAGGAGGTTTTTAGCACATCTCCCACCTCACCTGATGGAGGTTTCATCAATCATATCCTCTCTTTGTGGACTTCCCTTCCGTTTCATCTTCTCATAGCTTCTCGCCATTCTCATCTTTACTGAAGATTTTGGCATTTTCATACGTTCATAAGCCCTTCTTTGATACCCGAATAGAACCCAGTTGAGGTAGTTGGCTCATTCCACGGCTATCGCCTCACCCCATGAGTCACTCTCCACTCCATCTCTTCTCCAAAGCTCTCATTTTCTTGAATCTTACTCTTTCAAAATGCCCTCCTCCAACTCGCAAAGTTTCCCCATGATAACTAAGAGCGATGCATAATTTCCAATTAAAGAGCCCATTTAGAAGCACAACCGCAAAGAGCAAGAGTTTGTTAGAATCTTACCATTGCCAAGGGGTGAGAAGATTCATGAGATCGGCCAAGTGGTCTCCTAAAACCTCCTAGTGCTCTAGAGCATGGGATGTGGTGATTCATTCTTTAGACTTTCATTTAGATGGCAGCTCCATCTCTTTTGATCATCAATCATCATCCGTTATCGTGATTTTCAGGGGTTTGGATGAGATATTGTAACAAGGATGGAAATGCCATTAACATCATCACCAGGCCATCAAAAATGCTAAAAATGAGAATCAAGCCTAGAAAATGCTATTAGAGAATGAACTAGGCATGAACTCGGAATCGGACAACAAAGAAAGGGATTGCATGGTGCTTATATAGCCAACCCTTGCAAAGTCAAGGGCCTTGTCCCTTTAATGGTAGCGATACATGCCTTCACTCCCCGTGCTACAATGCATCCTTTCATAGGTGTCATGGCGAGCCATTTTGATGGGCGTAGTGTAGCTTCCTTTCACAAGCTCCCGTGCTTTGATTGACGTGATAGCGAGCGGACCCTAGGATTTCTCGAGGCATGTTCTGAACTCAACAATTAGCGAGCCTAGACGAGTCCAGAAGGTTCTGTGATAGTTCTCAAAAAGCATCACGATGGGAGTACTCGAGCGGGAACCCGACCCGAGCGGCCCAAGCTTAGGTTTCTAGAGGACTCCCAGCGTCGAGTCAAAAGGCCAGAGATCAACCCGAGACCAAGGTGTTCGAGGTCCTTCTCGTCATGATGACAGAGATCCAAACCGTAGAGGATGGAAGAATATAGTACTGCCATTAGTCACAATGTCCAATGATACTTAAGCCGCTCGGCAAGGGTAGCCCCAACAATCTTGAAAACTGGAAGGCCAACATGAAGTCCTTGAGTCTTCAAAAAGACTGCTCGTGAGCAAAGACCAATCGAGGGCACCCCAATTTGGCTAGGACATGCCTTTAGTTTTCTCCATGTTTTTAATTATCCATTTTGTGAAGAAATATGTCTCTCCCGTCTCACGTTCCTTGAGTGACACTATTTTGATTTGGGAACTCCACAGAACCCGTCCTACTCTCAAATAGCCTTCAGTCAATGAAGCTAGCCCAATACTAACCCTAAAGTGCCTTGACCACATAATGTCAACCTGGCACTCCATTGCCCCAAGGACGGTGCTTGCCCGAAGGATGCAAGCAACTCCACCCTCAAGGCAAGAGGGGTGCCCCTAGGTATGCTGCTCCCCAAAGGTGATCCACTGGTAGTCTGTGACTCGATGGCCTCAGGGCTGACCAGCCATCCCTTGACCAAGCGCCAAGGCGGACCACTGCGTGTCGGATGCTCGTAAGCCAAAACTGCCAAGTCGATGGACGACCGGCAGATGGTGACTATATGCAAGCATTTCAACCACGCAAAAGTCATATGGCAAAGTCAGAAGACGGAAAGAAAGAGAAAGAACAAAGTTTCAAAACTCCATTCATTAATTTTCTTTACAAATTAAAAAGCTTACATCAGCAAACATACATGGAGAAAAAGAAAAAAGGAATGCATTGGACAACTACCCGACGGCACCTGCCAGAAAATTTATTCTAGGAGGATAGGTTAGGGCAAGACAACTGTAACTAAAGTGCCTGACAGCCGTCCTCTCCTTACCAATCAAAGCACCCAAACCAGGGGCCGAGCGCCATAGGAAAAGAAAGGGAAGTCATTCTCGGATGAGGGGAGGGGTGAGATGCCACCACCCTTGTAGGAAAGGCCTCCCGCCAGGAGATTTTCCACCGAGACTGATCATAACCTTTGAGGGTAAAGTCCAACCTATAGTGGCGACAATGGTTCGACCCTAGTGGAACTTTGGAAGCACCCCCTTCCAAAAAGCTCCAAAGCGACCTTCCGACAGAAGGAGCTGAGGACCAAGCACTCCCCCAAGAGCCGAGGTGGTTGAGCAGTGTGTTTGCACCTCAGAGTTTTCCAGAGGCTTTGCTATTGAACGCCAGCGTGGAGGAGGAACATGGCAAGTGGCTCGACCACCAAGCCACCCCTGTCACGATGTGGAAATAACCTCAGGAGGGACATAACGGCAAGCTTCAACTGTAGCTTTGAACCTTCCAAGATTTCCACCAATCTCGAATGATGGCAGCATGGAGTCCAGACAAGCTTTGAGGGCAACTTCCAGCGCCAGAAGACTCCCACTGATCCTCCACCCTGGCGGCTTGGACCCTCTCCTTGCTCGATCACTTGCATCACTTGGATAATGGAAGGATGACCCATGGAGTGGAGCGTGGAGGGTCCCCTATTTATAGTTAGAGTAAAGGTTGACGAAGCCATTAATATGAAGGGTCACGTCCATGGCCCGCCAAGCAAGAGATTAAAGGCAAGCCTCGGGGCTATCCCAAAATCTTTTCCAAACAAAGCTTAACTCAAATGATGCCCTACATAAAAAGCAGCAAGAGACACTGATGGAAAAAGCCTCAAAAAGAAGTGTTTTAGAATGGAGCGAGCAAGATGGCCCGCATAGAAATGTCCCATTATTGTGCATACCAAGAACTGGCGAAGCACAGTCAGCCGACATGGGGGCTAATGATGGGTCCAATAATGCCAATAGTCGATCCAGAACTAGGTGAATCACTAGCATGTAGTGATGAACAACGGGCCTAGTGAGCGGCGAATGAAACCTTAGGAAGGAGATCGATCCGGCTTAACCTAGACGCCACTGTAGCTACCAAGATGAGGCCCAGTGAGCAATGGGCCAAGGGGATAAGTGTTAACGGCCCAGTTTGTAGCACAAATGGACGAACCAATCCGAAATGCTCTCGGCCCGAAAACCAGTAGAGCAATCAGAGTATGCGCTGCGGCGAGTCAGGGCACGCATATGCAGGCGCTGCCTGAAGTCATCGCCCTAATAGTTTGATGACTAGGTTAAGAGGACTACTTACAACCACGTCACTATCACAAGGCGATGTTTGACAAAGAGGCTCCCATCAACACCCCAATGGCTAGTGAATTCGAAAACAATATCTTTTACGAACTTTGGCACCAAATCCTTATCTATGAAACATTACAAATACTCATCGCCACCACAATGCGAGAGAGGCCCCTATGGCATCATCAGAGAACACTATTCAAACCTTCAAAGCCTCTTCGGACTGGGGGATCCCCTGGCTTCTTAGAGCACCATGAGAGAATTAAAGCCCTCTTCCTTTGATACAACTCTCTTTATGCCTCTTCACCCCTAGTGAGCTACTCATTGAGTATATCCCTAGTGAGCTACTTTCTAAGTGCACCTTTAGTGAGTTACTCATTAAGTGCATCCCTAGTGAGCTACTTTTCAAATGCACCCCTAGTGAGCCATTCTCCGAGTTCAATCCTAGTGAGCCACTTATTGAATACACCCCTAATGAGCCATTCTTCGAGTTAACCTTAGTGTGCCCCTCACCAAGTGCACCCTTAGTAAGCCACTCACTAAGTATATCCCTAGTGAGTCATCCCCTATCGAACGCACAACAGGAGCCTAATCCTCTTCTCATATTCCTCACATAAATGCAACTTTGCATTCTCTCACATTATCCATACATCTTTCTATTTCTTTGAAAATATTTTTGACTTCAGCGTTGAAGGATCAATCGGAGTGCGAGTACCATTAATCTTCTGATCTCTTATTCGTAGTTTGTGGTGTGCAAATTTTAGATTAACATAGATGAAAATTGGGCTTACTCCAATTTGACCCGCAGTAGAAGATCGAATGTCTTATTAATCTATACAATAATTCGGATATCAGGGACACATCAAGAGTCAATTAGCTTCTTTGGTGTATAGTCTAGATAAGTTAGTTAAAACCATCAAACATCCTATGTTAGAAATTTAGCTATGACCTGCTTATAAAATTCGGACTACATGTTTCTAAATATCTTGAATGCATGCTGAATATGGAAACATTAAAAGATATTGAGAAACTTATAATTTTATTACTCACTAACTTTGTTTTATAGCATGGAAGAATACTCCCCAATGGATAGCTCATATCTTTATCCACAGCACCAGTGTGTTGGGCTGGTTTTTGATATTCGTCAAAAGGTTTGAGATTATAAACTTGGCATGCATTGGGTCTTTGTATGGAGGCTGAATGTGCCCCGCACCTCGTGTGGGTTTTGCAACTAGGCAGTAAGTTGCAGGTCTTTATTTGATGGGCCAGTGGGTAGCCGTTGTCCGTGCAATATATGGATTCCATGCTTGCCGAGGCCCAGGCAATGCAGACACTCGACATTGCTGCGTTGTGCACGCTGTATAGAAACTGGGTTTAAGGGGCGTCCAATGGCCGTCTACATTGTTGGCTGGAAATGGGACGACCTACCAATAAAGGCACAAAGGATTCGAAGAGAAAAAATAAAAGCAAGAATATTGACAACATTGACCAAAATTTGTTCACGGGAGAGATTTCAACACGCATTTAATATATCTAATTTAATACCATCCGTTTAATCTTAAATTAAATTAGACGACCGATCGTACCGAATCTTAGCAGTCCGTTTCTCTGGATCCAACAGCCACGATGATAGTGCACGGTAATCTGAGGCGTTTTGAGCTGGAAAACATTGTTCAACCCGCCATTTTCATTTTCCTCATCTCCTCTCCTCTGTCTCCTCTCCCGTTCTCTTTGTCTTCTGTCTTCTTCCATCTCTCCCGTTCATTTTCTTCATTTTCGTATTCTCTTTCGTAGGCCGTTCCGCCTCCTTGACTAACTGTTTCTTTATCGTCGGTAAATATTCAGTAATTTTCTCATTTTGGGGCACGCGAGTAGTAGAAAAGAAAGAGTAAGGCCGGGCTACTATTATTGTTGCCATCGCCATCGTTAATCGGTGCCGAAGGGATGTCGCCGTTGCTGTTCGAAGCCGACGGCGCTGCTAACCCTTGCCGTTGCTACAGTGCCGTCACAAATCAGGTATATCCGCTTGATTTAGATACAAATTATTATTTGGATCTGAAAATAATCCTTTATTATTTAGGTACAAATCTGCTTCTTCTTTGTCTAATTTCATCGATCTTGTGAACTTTGAGATATATGTGTAATGATTTCTATGGAAATCGTTATAAAAGCGAATGTTGGGGAAAAATAGGGGTTCAGGCTCTGTCGAACATAGTATGCAATATGTTGTGGAAATTGCCACAGTGAATGTTGTGGAAATTGCCTTGTTGGAAATAGTATACAACGTGTGTACATAGTTATGACAATATGCTAATATTGAATGTGTATATTAGTGGGTATCGGTATGTGAACTATATGTACATACATCTGTGGGCGTATACATATGGATCGGGGGGCGTCCAATGCCACCGTATCCATATCAGTGTATGTACTGACATGTGTGTGTGTGATGCGTGTGTGGGTATGTTCGTGTGTGAACTGAATTGGCAGTGGGTGTGTGTTGTCAGTGTGAAGGTGTGCTTCTGTGCGTGTGGGTGTGCAGCTATGTGTGCGTATGTGTATTTAAGTGTGTGCAGTGTGGGTTAGCCGAGTGTGTGTAGGTGTACTGCTTTGTGTGTGGGTGTGCAGCTGTAGTAGTTGCTGTGTGTATTTAAGTTATGTTGTTGTGGCTATGAAGATGTATTAGAAACTGTAGTAGTTGCGAATGAGCCATTCCTATTAGAAACTTGACAAATAGGAATGACAGAGAACCAAACTAATGCATTACGTGATTTGCAAAGCTTCTATGACACTCGCTGATTCATTTTGGTAATGAGCTAAACAGGCTACTGCTTTGAATGGCTTGCAGCATTGGTTGAATCTGTTTGTTGATAGCAAAACTTGCTTTGCTAAAGCAAGTGAACACCCGATGCATTATGTTGCTGTGTGCAGCTATTTTGCTGAAATGATGTGATGCTCCCATGGCTGATGCATTTGCTGTGTGTCTGAAGAATCAATGTAAAAGATAACGTCAAGAACTTTTATCTTCTTCAAATTATACCAAAAAAGATCTTGATCTAAATTTGTTCGGTCATGAGTTCAATCTCTTCTTCAAATTATACCAAAAAAGATCTTGATCTAAATTTGTTCGGTCATGAGTTCAATCTCCTAGAGCATTTGAAAAGTTCATGCCATGACATGAGTCTATCTAAATGTTGCATCTGAGATGATCAGACAATTGCCAATCATGAGCCCGTTGGATTGTATCTCTTTGTGTTTGCCTAGTCACTTAATTTTAGTGTTTTTTCTTGCCTTGAAGCAATAGGAAGGCCACATCAAGATGCAAGCATCCTCTAGTTCTATTTCCACTATTGACTATAGGCATATCATTTTTATGTTAATGAGATTTATTTTTGTGTATGATGGAAACATTGGACAAGATCACTAGAAACTACAACATGGAGTACCCACTACTCTTATTGGGAATGGGGAGTTCATTGAGCAGCCTCCACAGGTAGAACTTGTTGGACATTCAATTGTAAGTAGTACTTGAGATATTGATTTTATTTGGAGATGTTATTTGTTAAGAGTGTTGACTTCAAGTAGAAGTATTATTTCTTTGTTGGTCCTTTGACCTGGAAGAGATTCTAAGTACTTTTGTCTGTCTTTTTGGGCTTGTGCAGCAAACCCATATCCTGAACTGCCGCCCCTACGGTTTGGATTCATCTGTTATGGCATCCAGCATAAGGTTCTACGGTAGCTCCTTTTGTCTGGTTTATGATAGTCTTATGCGAAAAAGATTTTGATCCTAAATTGTGACACTGATGAATTAGGTTTCACTTTGAGTTGGAAGAAAGTACTTGATAAGGACCATACATCCTATCATTCGTGTATTCTCTCCCTTGCGACATTGGATTCATTGGGAGAAAGATAATTTAATCCAATAACCCTGCGAAGCTAGTTTTGTAGAATATTTATTTGTTTAAGCCGAATAAAAGGGATAAAATTGATTTATAATATTTGAATACCTGTAAAAATTTTCCCCTTTTTTACACCAATCAAAATTGGTTTGAGTAATTAGCACAGACGTGCAGTTTTAAGTCCAGTTATAAGTTTCCCTGTTCCTATCTTCCATTGGAAAGGTTTTGGTTGGGATTATGTTTTCCTCTCATGTATTAATGAATATATATTTGTATCTTACAAGGGTCTAGGTAAACAACTAAAAATATCTTGTGTACAGTTTAAATTCACTCACGAGTTCCCCTCTTCCAGTTGAAACATAATGTTCATTTCAATTGTTTTTCCACATAAGATTCCTATTTGGTAAGTAGACTGCCATTTTGTTCATTTCCTAGAGTTGAGTCTTCCTAACAAACTTATAGAGGAGGCAAAAGCCATTTTAGATTGTAGTACAGAGCTTCTAAACACTGATAATACATCAAGGATGATATGTGTGGACAAAAATGAATGGAAACCCCCATGAAGGAAGACTTGCTTTAGGCCGTAAGCTGGCTCAGTTTTCTTTATATTTGAGCTCCAGGTTCCTAAATTTGTAGTTTGTGGCAATGTCGGTTCACTGAACCTGCAAAAGTGTATTTTGGAAAACAATGCCAATGTAATTTATTTAGTATTTTGGACAGTCAACCCGTTGTGAGTGTGGAGCCAAGAGTAGGCATTGATAGATTGCAATACCCAGGAATATTTTTTGTCTATTGAAAAGCTTGACAATTTGTGGATTCGTTCATCACTTCATCTTAATTTAGTGTTATTCTTACTGGGAAGAAGTTTTTGCTAGCATTTACCTTCTGTAAGTATATTTAGATGACAGAAGGAAGGTATGGAGACAGAGAGCTGCGGCATTTACCTTCCGTGCTTAAAATGCTATTTCATTTTGTTTAATCCTTTACCCTTCTAAGGGAAGATTTTGAGTGGGAAAACAAGCACAAGAGCTTTTTGTAGGTGTACTTAGTACTGAATATCACAGCTTATTTGTACAGGTATTGAGTAGTTTTCAGAGCATAAACGGGCAGGAATTTAAATGCAATGGCAGCATCTACAGGTTGACCAGAGCTTCTAGTTGGGTCAGACTTTATTACAAGCTGAACCTGCTGATGCAGGTTCCTTCACCGCGAATTGATTAAGTTAATTAATTGCTATCAACTTTGTCCTCATCTCAAATCCCTTGGCTATTAATTAATTGCAGGCCTTATAAACAATTGGATCATTGACTGTTAATTACTGCCTAGGTCATTTCTGACTAGTGTAATATTCCGAATTTCTATTTGGATTATTTTGATATTAATTGTACAGAGTATGATTGTTTGGTCTTGTATATGTTTGATTTGTCCCACCCAGATTTGGGATTAGCTGTTGTTATTATATTTATTTAGAATTTTAAATTTTGTGAAATATTAATATTATTAGACCTATCTTAGGTCAGATTTGTGACAAACTGCCTATTTTTAATTACTGACTGTTAATTAACTGCAGGCCTATATTGGTTATCCCTTGATTGTTATTGGGAAACTTGTCATTTATTGGAGAAAAGTAGAGCCTTGGCTATGAACCGTGGAACCCTTTACATTTTCGGAGGGATTTACGTTGAATAGGCCTGTAAAAATAGATAGAGTATGTGGCGATTCTTGGAGCATGATATGATAATTTCTTAAAATTTCACCTTTATAATAAAGGTGGAAAAGAGCTGCTCTCCTATTTATAGTATGATTTACTTTATGTTAATTTTATTTGATCTGTATTTTGTATGTGCAGGTGTCTCAACTGTCATAACATTATCTTTAGAGGTGAAGAAGTTGTTCACCAATTTGTTAAGAATATATCACAGAAATTTTTTTAAGACAATCGCATCTCAAACTCAAAGAAAATAGAGCGATCGGGATTATAGATGATCATCAAAATGGAGCAAAGGAATGGAGCTTTGTGGTAGTGACATGGTAGTTTTTATGAGAGAGATAACAGACTTTTGCTTTGTTGATTTATTATTTATAAATTTTATTAATTGTAATAATACTCTTATAATTATTTTATCTTATATGTATAAGTTGATCAACTATTTGTTTGATAGTAAAAATTAATCTTATTTTAGTTGACGTTAAGTAATAAAATTTATATTCATGATGCATATTTGTAAAATTATTTTAAGATAAATACTATTTGTATTGTTGAAGGCAGTATAAATTTACTTTTACTTTATTTTATAATTGTGTTGTCATTTTAGAGTTTTTGACTTCATGTATTCATCAAATTTATGATGCAAGTAGTTATTTTCAAGTTTAATTACTTTATGTCCTTATTAAATTTTGATGCGTCATTGGATCCAAATTTCGAACAGATTTTGGCTGGTCTGCTTGACTGGTTTTGGCTCCGTTCACCGAGTTGGGATCCTATACACCACTAAATAAATAGGAGGTCAGTGTGTCAGCGGAAAGTTGTCCTATCGAAAATACTCTGACGCTTAAGTTAGTAAGAAAGTCTTCAAATTTTGGGAAGGTATTGAGAACTAAAATTGAGAGGGCAAGGGAGAATGTGTGAGAAGGGAGTGTTTGAATGTCTAGATAAAAGAGGGGCTTGGCCGTCTTTTGAACCTGGGATGGTCGGAAGGCAGTAAACGGCCGGTAGGAGTATGTTTGTATGCCTTTGAATCTTTGAGAGTCAGCAGAGAGTGCCTGGGTATCAGAGAGCGTTAAGTTTCTGAGAGAGAGAGGTTGGAAGCGTATCAGAATGCATGCCCGGGAATGAAAACCCTAGGGCTTATTTGAATGATGGCAAGGTAATTTTTCTTGGTTGGAAGGCGTGATTCATGTGCCATTTTGGGCGGCCTCCCTTCTGCAGGAAGGCGCAAGTTGTCTAACTTGTTGAGATTGCTTTCTTTCCTTGCGGTTAGCGACTTTTCAAACTGCTCACCTTCATTTCATGCACTTTACCGTTGGAAAGCTCCAGTTGACAGGAAATTAGGAAAATCTGGCGCCGTCCTTATGGGAAGGGTGCTGATTTTGTCAATATCCTTTTTGGGTGTTGGTTGAGTTTATGGAAAGCGCAAATCAGGGAAAGAGTCGTTGCTAATTGTTTGCTAGATCGTGGGCCCAAGTGGGCCAGGCCCATAAAAGCCTTCTTATTTTTGGGCCTGTTGCTACAGTGATTTCGATCAATACTTAAGTTGATCGTCCTGAGCTTGAGTTGGTTGCCCCCCTGTGCTTTAGTCGATCAATGTTGGCGTTGATTGTCGGGCGCGCGTTTGGGCCTTTCAGGATTGGGCCTTCACCTCCTGTTGGGTCAACGTTAGAGTTGGCCGTCCAATAGGCCATTTGGGCCTTTTTTGACTATTGGGCAAGCCGAGCTACAGTATACCCATCACTAGCCCCCCATTCCGCTGGCCAGAATTCTGGCATTCGGCATGTTCATGATGAGATACTCCTCATTGTCTTTTGTTGCTTGAAAATTTCGGAGAACTCACGAAAGGGTGAGGCATTGACCAAATCTGTTGATCGTCCTGGTCAGATTCTGGAAAAGAAAAGTTGACTGGATCTGTTGACCGTCTTTGGTCAGATTCGGAGATGAAAGTTGACCGGATCTATTGACCGTCTTTGGTCAGATCCGAAAAACTTTGTATGAGCCCCGAGTGATGTGTGGCCATTAGCCGGCCTGTCAGGCTGAAAGTGGACACATGTCTTCACCTGATGAAATCACGATCCCAGCCATTAATGCGTCAGAAGATTTGTTTCAAAGAGGAGCCCGTTGGGAAGCGACACATTGCAGCATGATGATGTGCCTTCTCGAGGAGGTTTAAAGCGTTTCACACTTTGCTGTTTAAGTTTTTCTCCTTATACTTAGAGTTTTTCACGCCTTTTGCTCTGCTTCTTCGTCTTCCTGCTTTCATTCTAGAGAGAAAAAAAAAACCCTAATCCCTCTGCAAATATGGCTTCGACCTTCGTTGCTAACATTCCTTCCGTTCTTCGAGAGAACGACATCAAAGAGTTGTGCATCGAATTTAACATCTCCAAAGACATCGCATGGAGGGTTCCGGATAAGGACGACAGAGCCTTCTCTTTACTGGCCGGACACGTGACGGTGTATGAGGCCCACCTGAGGAGCGGCCTCCGTCTTCCTCTTCCAGACGACTTACAGTTGATCCTCCAGGCTCTGCGCGTTCCCATCGTCCAGCTAAACGCCAATATTGGATGGTATATTTGCACTTTCTGTATCTTTTTCCGTAAGCATTCTCGGCGGCTAACGATGTCGATGGTGAAGGGGCTGTTTAAGATAAACCAGGGAGGAGAGTGGATCTCCCTAATTCCACGTAGTGGCTTGATGGTCAACATGGCCATCTATAACTCACTGAAGAACTAGAAGAATCGGTTTTTCTTCGTGAGTGTGACTGAGACTTGGCCCCTGGCAAAGGATTGGGGCTAGGTGCCGGATGTTTATACGGGGATGCCGTCCGTGGTGGAGATCGTAGTCCTCGGGAGAAAACCCGGGAAAGTAATTGGGATGACTTCCATCTCTTGATGGAATTAATCCAAAATTCTTTGACAAATATACTAAACCCCTATGTCTTAGTTTTCTTGTATACTCAAGTCTCGATTCATTTAATTTAAGTTTTAAACCTAAAATGCGGCCGGAGGATTCATTCGGATGTGTTAGGCAATTCCGATTTTGAGGTAAATAATCTCGGTTGATCATTGACCAAGATAGACTAACTTCCCATATAGTCATTTCCCCAAACCCCAAAACCCGATCTTTTAAATTTCTATTCAAACCGAAAGCCGGAGATGTGAATCGGGAGATGATAAGAAATTTGATTTGGGACAAAATTAATACTAGACAATCTTTAGTGTCTATACTAAGTTCCATGTCCTTGTTGTCCAGGAACACATCCCCTGCGTACCTTGAAATAAATCCTTCAAGATAATCGGCAAAATGGTTGGCTATTCAACAACCAAGCGGGTTTTATACTTAGCTGAATTCTAAGAATTCAGCCTCCTTGCTTTAGCACAAAGTAGAGCCCCAATTCATGATATCGAAGAGGGGCTCTTGGGATGACAGGCGCGCCTGGCTGCAGGACAGCCAAGAGCAAACGTGTGGAAAGAGGGGGCTTGGGACCAGCCACGTAGCTAGACTTGGGAGGCCGGGCCAAATAGGCCCGTGTGGGAAGAGGGGGAATAATTTTCAAGGATGATATGATGACTTCTTCTTTAAAATTTCTAATTTGTTTTGTTCTTAAGAAACATGTGAAGGTGAGAAGAAGAAAAGAGAGGATGATCGTCGAGAAGAAGGAAAAACAAGAAAGGAAAACGGAGATTGCACGGAAGAAAGAAAACCAAAGACGGCGTCGGGCGGAGCATTCGTTGGATCTTTTCAAGCAAGTGTACTTCGACCCTTTCTTTGATTGTTGAGCAATTTTTGCTACTTTCGAGAAGTATTGAGGAGAATGATACTTATATATAAGCGCCCTTAACCATCTCGCCAAATTCATGAGGAGTTGTAAGAAAAAAATTAAAAATGGGTGTATCCCTGGATGCCCTCATGATAGTGTCCAAAATCGGATGATCTTTGTCGCGGTTGTTTGAGGTCATTTCCTCACCAAATAAATTGCCAAATATTGAACCTAACTCAAATGATCATTATTTAATGAAGTAAAAGTGGAAAAAATGAGCCTTTAAAACGTTTAGAAGGGTTCAAAATTGGACCCAAACGCCGTCGCCGCCTCCTTGATTTTTGATGTTCCCTTATTGTATAATGTACAATGTAAATTTAGCCAAACAATAAAAATGGATTCTTCCACTTTGTCCAACCTACTTCTTTTTACTAGAATTAGGTTCATGTTTGTAAATTGTACTTAGGCAATAAAATAGGTTTCTTGGCCGGACCCATGAACAAAATTTATAGCGTTACCTCGCTTCTTTGGTGTCCTTAGGTTAAATTTTAAATAAATACACCCCAAACCTAAATGGTAGTGGCTTGTGAGTAAAGTAAGACCTTGTCTTATTCCAGTGTCGACTTGGCGGCCAGCCTTTGGAGAAATAATTTTTCTCTCTTGACCATCGTTGATTGATCATGCTATCTCCTCGTGAAGGAGGTCGTTGCATGTGTTTGATCTAGCCCCATAAGATTTTGACCGCTAACGAGCCACTAAACCAAATTTAGATTCTCCACTTAAGTCCGCCTAGATGACAAAGGTTTAACTGATCGATCAAAAATAGGCCGAGTGAACCATAAAAAATTAGACCAAGGCTATCTATCGACCACTTATGGGCCACCTAGATAACCAGGGTTTAAGCACGATGGCTAATAGGCCACCATCGGATGATCGATGTTCATATTTTGTCACTTATGGGCTCGCTGGATGACCATGTTTAGTAACGAGAGGGTAAATACCCTTCCAACTTAGAATGGGCTATGTCGGGTAAACCGGCAAGGCAAACACACATATCTATATATGCACACGAGAAAAATGGCAATATTTAAGCCACTTTTTTGAAAAGGGAAACAAGTAGGCCCAAATTTGATTAAAATGCAAGTACATACTGCTCCCTTATTGGAAGTAGCATTTGAGGATGGATACTGTTAAAGTTTGTGGGACCACCTTTATGAAACCCGATTTCGGAGTTTGTATTTCGTTTGAACCGGGAGATTTTCTGAAGATGAATAAAATATTCAAGACTTCCCGACTTGACTTACTAACATCGATAAGTTTTGAACTAAATTATTTAGGACCAAGTCCCTAACATTAATTGTCACGCTTTTACCTTTTTGTTGTAGATTGAAAGATACTATGTTGGAATAAAGTTTTATATGCATTTTTCTCATGTTCAAGGCCTATGAAGTCTATATTTGGATTTTTGGAGTTTGCTATGTTAAACTACATTCCACCCTAAACTTTGGAAGGGACTCTATGAATTACCACTGAAAACATTCCCGAGACCCAAAGGGTGTCTTGTTGATTAAGTTTTGCGGGTTGTCCATAAGATCCCTTCAAAGTTGAAAGTTCGTCTTGGACCATGGAGCCCCGGCATCTTCCAACTTGGTCTTTAACCCCTGGAGTGCCTTCGGTATTACGTGAAAAATCGAAGAATTGTTTGTTTGGGGGTATGTCATCCCGTGTGGACCCGATAGGATACCAAGGCTAGCGCCTCGGGGTGTAAGAAGGAGGACAAGAATTGGGTTTATCGAAATCACGCACAATCCTGCAGGATGCCACAATCTATCCTAATGTTCTAGCGATATTGGAATTAAGAAGCGTTGTGCTCATGATTTTCGCTTTCTTCGACTTATTTGGTGAAGTAGCTAGTGAGGCCCATGATGAAACTTCCTTTGTCCCTAAAGATGGAAAATGGAAAATAAATATCGAGCCCTATAAAAGGGCGAGAAACAAAGAACCAGGTAAATGCATTTGCATTGAAGGTTCTTGTGAAGCTATATATGGTAATGTCTTCTACAAATAAAATGCATCCTTTTTCATGAGGGCCAAGAAGTAGCACTTGGCCGCATGATCTTGCTATTTTTTCTTCCAACATGTCTCAAGAAATGATGAAGGCACGTCCCAGCGATTAGGAAAGAAGTTGAGATAGGCATAATTTTTATCATGTTGAGTAACCACTTGAGATGATGAAAAGATCAAAAAAATGTGTGTATTGTATAAAGTTTGATTCTTAGATATCTCTGTATCTTTGATGATAATGGAGTTAAGCCGTTATGATATAGAAGGTATGTATCATCGATTTAAATTATCATGGATGTTTAGTAAGCATCTTCCTCTATGCCGAGCACTAATATCATGAATGATTAATGTGATATTAGAGCCAAGATAAATTATGGCTAATGATAGGATCCTGTCCTATGATAATAATAATAATATTAATGATAAGTACAATGACGTATGAACGTGGCGGCCTCCTACGCTTTGCATCCTTGAGGTGGCGTTGCTTACCTCAAGTCTCTGTTAAAGTTAATGATCTTTGAGTCAAGAGAGATTTCTTGGTCTTTAGGGCGGCACTCCTTTGGAGTAGTAATCCTTCTAATAAGGCTTCGTATTGGGCATGTTATTGGTTGCAGAAATCGAGACCGAGGGACTACTTCACTCAACCCATCCGGGTCGTGAGACCACTCTAGCGCCATCGGCCCTGTCCCAAGAGGATGACTGTGGAGTACCCATTTTGGAACTCCGTCAAAAGTTGTACCGCTTTCGCTACGGATGTTCTTCGAGAATTGAGGTCGTGGTCTCACCAAAAGAAGACGTCGAGGACATCGCGCTTACAATGAGGCCGGCCGAAAATTATGTCGAACTCGTCCAACCCGGTGGCCCACTTCACCGGAGCCCCTGATGTTGGGTTTCTAGAGAATATTCTTTAGGGGCGAGGCGATCGGTTAGCTGACCACTATGCGGCAGCCTGAAAGTATCCGCCTTAACTTTGATCTGAGAAGATTAGTGCTAAGGCTAGTTTTTCTAGCCGCCGCCACCGCCACCGCCACCATGGATTTTACTCACGTAGTGAAGGGCTCCCGGATGACATCCTGGAGGAGGCCAGTTGAGGATACCCCCGACACCGCCGAGGGTTACAACTCTTCCTGTCCCACCAAGCACGTAGCTAGACTTGGAGGTGGGGTTGATAGGCGCACTTTAGGATTCATTGAATAATTTTGTTTGTGATGCTTTTTGCCTAACTCCATTAAAACACTAATTTATTTTGTCCCTCTTAGGGCCTTAAAGAAAGGTGTTGGACTTGTTGCGGATGATCGATCGGAGGACCATGACAACGATCTCAGCCATCCAGGCGAATTGCTAGACATCCTTACGCTCAGACGAGAGCTATGTCTGCGAGGACCTTAATCTTCTCCAGGTTTACCTCAATCCCCGTTAGGCCGATGAAACCCAAGAGATTTAGGAGGAGACCTCGAAAAAGACTTAGAATGAGTTGATTTCATATGCGCCTTAACTATCTCAAACGACTGTCGTCCTTGGAGAACCAAATGTGTATCGGATATGCCCTCACGAGGTCGAGCATGATCTTTGTCGTAGTTGTGGGAGGGTCAATATATGTCTTTTTAAACATCTTGTTGGCATTATTGATTATTGATAGGTGGACTCCGCTTTGATTTAAACAGGTCCATTACTTTGAGAGTCTCGTGAGGTGCCCTAATCCGGTCATGAACGCAGATATGCTTCCTTGATTTTTATGTTTCCTTATTGTATAATGTACAATGTAAATATACTTGAAGCTAATAAAATGGCGTTCTTCCACTTTGAGTCAACTTCTTTTTTAGTCAATCTTAGGCAAGTTTAAGGTTGTCCTTTGGGTAGGCTTTGTTAACAATGAAAATCGGCGTACATCCGGTCATTTTGTCCTTTTTCTTCACGGCTATGACATTGGAGAGTCAATCTAGTGGTAGTGGATTTCTCTAAAAATCCTGGTGTCCGCCGGTTTCTTTACCTCCTCCCGATGGCGAAGAACTTTTCTACTTCTCACCATCGTGGTTCCTCACGCTATTTACTCGAAGGAGGTCCGATCGTGATCAAGCCCTAACTTTTGACCATCACCTCCACTTGGATGACCCGAGGCATGTTTGACAGTCCACACTAGATGATATCGGGTTTAAGAACGACCGCTAATGGCCTTCATTGCCGATGTTCCGATAGTGAGCCGCCGACATGGGCACACCTTTTGCTTCCTTTGGGTTTAGTGGGACCGCTATCGGCCGCTCGTAACCGAGGTTCATATTTGGCGAGGGTTGTCTCGTCTCGATGATCTAGTTACCCAACCGTTCTAGTCGCCGCTAGGGCGATTTGAGACATGTAGCATGTCTGCTCAGTAACTTGGTCTCCTAACACCTCTCCTATACCATAAGGCGTTGAAAGTTTCATCTTGATGTGTGGAATCGAGGTGACCCCCCCAAACGTAGTTATGCACGGCCTGCTTAGTATAGCGTTGTAAATAGAGGGCAGGTCGACCACTAGTTAGGTACACCATAAGGTGAGCGTACGACTCGCTGTTTTTGGAGACGTGCTTAGGGTGACCTCCAGTTGGATTGTCCGTCGGACGGGTACTGGCTCGTTGTCAAGGCCATACAGTGGGCGCTCGACAGGTTTTAATCGGTTCTTTTTTAAGCCTAATTTAAAGAAAGCATCCAAGTAAAGTAAGTCCTTTGAACTATCACTATCAATAAACACTCGCTTCAGCTGGTAGTCGACACTACCATTTGAAACGAGCGCGGATACAATAAGAGGGTCAGCATGGGGGACATTACATGAGTCAAGTCATCATCACTAAAGCTAATTGCGTTGTCCGCCGTGCACTGCTTCTTCCTCCCAGTCTGCTGCTCCTTGTTTTTGGCTGGGTTTTTGGCAGATCGGGTGGTTTCCATATTGACCACCCCTGTCGTAACCCAGTTTCGAGGAGGAGACGGCTCCTGCCCTTCTCCGCTGGTTGCTCCAGAACTCTGTTCGAGGCCCTTGACAAACCTGGTGAGGTGACCCCTACGAATCAACTCCTCGATCTCCCATGCAATGTCTTGCAATCTTCAGTAGAATGTCCAGCAGAGCGGTGGAAATCATAGTATTTCGATGGTTCCCAGTGTCCTTTAGTGGTTTTGGCTCTTCGAAAAATTTTTCCAGCGGATCGGCATAAGGACATTTGAGCGGGTGGTCATCGGGCGTAAAGCTGATGGGCACGTAATCTATGTGTTCTGTTTGCTTCCGCTAGAGTGATCTCCGCCGCTGTATTTTCTTTTTCCTTCTCCAAGGAATGGGCGAGGCTGGTCTACCAATTCTGGGCGTTTGGCTTCGTTGGCTTCCTCTGTTGCCGCGTAAGTCTGGGTGATTGATTTTGCCTCCTGGAAGGTCTGAGGGTTCTTGTGGGCCAAGTGCTTGAAGAAGTCATCGTAGGTCAGCACAGAGATAAAACTGCCCAACTTCATCTCTTCCATGATCCGGAGAATCCGCCTGGCTTCTGTCACGAAACGGTCTAGGAATCTTCGTGGGTTCTCCCCTGGCTTCTACTTAATATGGGAGAGATGCCACGACTGATTCTCTTCCAGTCGGCTCGAGGCGTGTTGAGCCAGGAAGAGGTTGGTAAGCTCCCTGAAGCTTCGAATAGAGTCTGAAGGGAGGTGATGGAACCAAATACGGGTATCTCCCTTCAGCGTAAGTGGGAAGTAGCGGCACATTGCTGAGTCTTCCAACCCTTGTAGACTCAGATGGGTGCGAAAGTGATCCAGATGGTCAACTGGATCATTGCTCCCATCATATGAGTCAAGAGAAGGCATCTTGAACTTGGTGGGCAGTGGAAGATTTAAGATCTCCGCTGTGAAGGGAGATCGGTCAAAGTCAATAGCATGCTCATCGTCCTTGAACACGCGGTTCCAGATCTTTTCCACCCGTAGATTTGCGCGAGCAGCGTTGACAGATCTCTTAGAGTTGAGGTAAGCCCTCAACTGTTTTTTTATCGGGAGGGTCCATGGCCCAGGCTAGGTACTACCTTCAAACCCCTAACAAGATCGCGGAGGCTCACTCCCGGACTGAGTTTCCATTCTCCGCCCGAGAGACGGGGTTTCTTCTTTTGAACTTTCTTCCCGTTGTGCTCCCAAAGCTCTCTTACCTGCCTAGAGTGCGTGAAGAGGTTGGGATCGATCATTTGCGGCCTCCGAGCCTTCTCGAAGGTTTCTTTTCCCTCGAGCCACCTTTTAAGTGGCCGGCGCGAGAACGACCGGGCGAGCCTTCTGCTATGGTGCTCTTGCCCAAGGCAGTATTTTGGAGTAGATTGTTGTTGGGTCGCATCTACTCTATCGATTGTTGAAAAGAAAGGTGCGGCGCCACGCCTGTCGTCCCGTTGACAAGGTACCAAGGCGTGGTCCTGGTTGGGAAAAGTGGCATCTCTAGTGGGCTCTAGCTTGGGCTCGTATTCACCATTGCGGATGAATGCAGCGGTGAAAGAGGGGTGTTCAGGGAGTCCCAGGGGCCGCGCGACGGGCGTCGCACTCTTGCTTGCTCGCAGGAGCCGTTAGATTTAAATCTGATGGCTCCCATTTTTTTAAAATAAAAATTTATAAAATAAAAAAAAATATTAAAACATTTTTTTTAAATCAAATGACAAAAAAAAATATAAAAACAAAAAAAAAATTGAAAACCCTTTTTCTTTATATATAATTTTGGGCCCTGGGATTTCTTCATCCAAGGGCCTTGCGAGCGTCGCAAGGGGCTGCGACGCGTACGGGCGTTGCAGCCCCCCTGATTCCGTTCTGGGGGAGTGTGGTTGGTTTTTCATAAGCGCTTCCCACAGACGGCGCCAATGATGCATCCTTGTATTTGAACTTCGAATAGATTTGGGTTGGTCCGCTTGACTAGTTTCGACTCCGTTCACCGAGTTGGGATCCTGCACACCACTAAACAAACAGGAGGTCAGTGTGTCGGCGAAACGTTATCCCAGTGAAAACACTCCGACGCTCAAGTCAGTAAGAAAGCCTTCAAAATCTGGAAATGTATTGAGAACTAAAATTGAGAGGGCAAGAGAGAATGTGTAGGAAGGGAGTATTTGGATGTCCAGATGAAAGAGAGGCTTGGCTGTCTCTCGAACCTGGGATGGTGGGAAGGTAGTAAACGGCAGTAGGGAGGACGTTTATATACCTTTGGATCTCTGAGTGTTAGCAGAGAGTGCCTGGGTATCAGAGAGCGTTAGGTTTCTAAGAGAGAGAGGTTGGAAGCGTATCAGAATGCATGCCCGGGAATGAAAACCCTAGGGCTTATTTGAATGGTGGCAGAGTGATCTTTCCTGGTTAGAAGGCGTGATCCTGTGCCATTTTGAGTGGTCTCCTTTCTGCAGGAAGGCGCAAGTTGTCTAACTTGCTGAGATTACTTCCTTTCCTGGCGGTTAGCGGCTTTCCAAACTGCTCACCTTTATTTCATGTACTTTACCGTTGGAAAGTTCCAATTGACAGGAAATTAGGAAAATCTAGCGCCGTCCTTATGGGAAGGGCGTTGATTTTGTCAATATTCTTTTTGGGTGTTGGCTGAATTAATGGAAGACACAACTCGGGGAAAGAGCCATTGCTAATTGCCTGCTAGATCGTCGGCCCAAGTGGGCTAGACCTGTAGAAGCCTTCTTATTTTTTAGTCTGCTGTTACAGTGATTTCGGTTAACGCTTGAGTTGACCCTCCTGAGCGTAAGTTGACCGCCCGCCTGTGCCTTAGTCGGCCAACACTGGTGCTGACCGTCGGATGCGCGTTTGGATCTGTCAAGATTTGGGTCTTCATCTCCTGTTGGGCCAACGTTGGAGTTGGCCGTCCAATAGGCCATTGGGCATTCTTTGACTATTGGGCCAACCCAGCCACAGTATACCAATCAAATTTAAATTGAGTTAATTTTATTTTTACATTTAATTTATGCTAGTTTTAAGTTATACTTATCAATTAATAATTAATCATATCGATTTTTAATTTTCTTGCAGATAAAATGTAAAACGCATTTGCGTGCATTTACTAGATTATTCTAATATACATCCGGGCATATAGCAAGTGTGGCAATTGCATGCACCTTACCCTTAAGATTATTCCACTGCAAGCATTTGATTATTTTATAGATAAATAACTATAATTTGATTATTTTTTAAATATAAAAAATTAATTAAAATTAATAATCATATTATAACATCCTATTAAATAATAAATAATTAAGATGTACATAAAAATTTTCACCAAAAGGTGATAGTCTGTTAAAATACTTGAAATCTATGTCAGAGAAGGTGAGAGTTTAGTCTCACGAAAAAGGATATTAAATCAAAAGCAGACATTTCTTCCACTTCTATCAAAAGTCTTATACCCGTTGAGAATATAAAATTTCAATTCTTTATTACAAATACCCTGCAGTCATTCAAGTTTTAACTGCTAATAGAATGATTTAGCTGATAACATTTCAAATGAGAGATTGGATGGTATATGATCATTCACAAGGCCATCATACAATGTTTATCACCTATATAAGGTCGGCAATATGATGTAACAGAAGATTAGTTCATCATCAACTGATTCAAGATTAGTTACACCATTCAGAACGAGTTTGTTGCATTAGCTATGCGTCTGTTCTCCCACTTACTTCAGTTCTTCCTCATGCTGATGTGTTGCAACCGACTTGTCCTCAACAGTAAAGAACATCCTTGTCCTCAGCAACGGAATAAAAGGAATTGTGCATGTGTCAAGCTTGTATCCTCCATGTGGCATCTTCTTAGGTGAGACTTGTCCATTAATTGGGTTGTGAAGCTAGCTCTACTTGCCTCAATATAGTTCTGAAATTCAGGACTGAAAATAACCAGCTGGCGTGGGCCAAAATATATTCCTAGGTTGCTCTCCTGCTTTCGTTTCTTCTTCATTGTTGAGGACTCACAGTGATTCCTTCGGAGGGCATACTTGCAGAAACTGTCAAGCTGATGCTGTGACCTTTGGAAATGAGATGCCCAATGTGTCTGCTTCTGCTAGTTCACCAACATCCCATACCTACAACACTGCTCAGTAGATGAAGGGCGGCTCCTCTTCTGAGTGGCAGTGAAAAGGAAAGAGGAACTCAAGATGTTTGATAAAAAATGAGGCTCCTCACTCTCCAACAAATTTGGGCTTGGAATGTTTGATTGGTCATTCTCTTGTGTAATCCAACAAATTGGTTCGTTATCAGAGGATTTTCGGAGAACAAAATATACGGGAGTAAAAATCTGGAGTACACTGGCCGATCAACAAAGTTGACCGGCTAAGAAGCAAACAACCAAGGTTGACGGACGGCTGTGGATTCTGGTCAACAAGAGTTGACCGAGTGAAGGATGGCAAAAGGAGGCAAAGGCGTGAGGAAGCCTTTGTGTAAAGTGCCGGTCAACGTTATTGACCGGCTGATGGAGTGCGGCTTGGAGAAGCCGTGGAAGCTTCAAAGAGACAAAAGGTCGCAGAAGTTCTTTGGTGCCAAAATGTTGACCTACCAAGAAGGCAAATGGAAGGATGGCGGTCGGCTGAAGGTACAAGGAAGCAAGGTTTGGCCAAAATAGAAGGTTTGGCCAAATTGCCAGGTTTGCCATTTTAGGTTTGCGAAATGAAAAGTTTTCCATTTTGCCAGATTTGCAAAATGGAAGGTTTACCATTTTACAAGGATGGCCCATATGTGCAGGATGGCTGGTCAATGAATTGACCGGCCCATGGAGGCAAAGAGGAAGGTACGCACGGTGCTGGATGGTCGAGGACTTCATGCAGCAAAGGCCCGAGGATGCTATGTTAGCCAAGAGCATAGATAGCGGCTGATGGTCCACAGATTTGACTATCCGAGGATTCTAACGGAGGAAAGACTTAATGGAAAAGCCGATCAATGGATGATTGACCATCCACCGGAGAACGTTGTTGGGCCTATGCTTGCCAGCTCAAAAGATTCTAAACATGCGTGATCTCAAGAGAATATGTGTGATATTTGGTCGCCATTTGTGGGAAGAGGATCTTTATAATGTTGGTAGGGACAAATTTTGTTGGGAATAGAATATTCGATAGATTAACAATATATATGAGGTTTCGGATCTAAAAATATAATAAATATGAGCAAATCAACATGATAATAATTAATACTAGACCTATTGAATGTATGAGTATGCGTATCGGAAGAAAAATCGAATTGTGAATTGTTGAAATGCTGCCAGTAGACCGTGCCTACTGTGCACTCGAGCGCAGGCTCGATCGCAAAAAGCAGTGGCGCAAGCAGAAGGCCGCGCCTGCTACACGCTCTAGCGGAGCTCGACCGGTAATGTGTAGTAGCTCTCCCGCTCGCTGATCGCTCAAGTGGTAAAATCTAATAGCTCCTCCGTCCACAGCGCCTGTGCGCGCTCGAGCGCGGGTCGGCAGTGAGGCCGCGCTCACCGCTGGCTCGCCCGGGGCTCGAGCGCCCTGACGGGTATAAAAACGCGATCTGTTTCGCATTTCTTCCACTTTTCTCATTTCCTGAGTGTTTTTGGAG
Source organism: Nepenthes gracilis (assembly GCA_033239525.1). Taxonomy (NCBI): domain Eukaryota; kingdom Viridiplantae; phylum Streptophyta; class Magnoliopsida; order Caryophyllales; family Nepenthaceae; genus Nepenthes; species Nepenthes gracilis. The sequence goes on from BSYO01000007.1 coordinate 13,426,346, forward strand.
AGGAGGAGAGAGGAAGAGCGCCAGTTTTAGAGAGAGAAAGGAGGAGATCAAGCCGTAGGGTCCGAATCTTCCTGGGAGTCAGTTATAAAAGTGATAGCACGCGTCGAGGCAAGTGCTCTCGTAGTCACTAACTTTTCTATTTTGATATTTTTCGGTTATTGTCCGGTATTTTCGTCTCGATACCCACTTAAACTATGAAAAATGTGATACCCCTAACTTGAGACTAAGGATTATGTAATTTATTGTCCAATTTATTCACCGATCTGACCGTGGAGTACCGTACGGGAAATTCGAGATTTTCCATTTTTGCACTTCATTTCGTTAAATTGACCCCAAAATGTGAATCCCCATGTCCCAAATGTGTATATAGGTCGGCCGCGTGATCGATCTCACACATCTCGACCTGTTCGCGGCGTCTAAGCCCTCTAAATGGGCGCTGACACTGTTCACCCGAGACATAAAGAGAAAATTACGTGTTTTTACCTTCATAAAATGTTGAAATGACTCTATAATATGAATCCCCGCATCCTAAAAGTAAGTATGTGTTGACCAGACATCCGACTCCACAAAATTTGACCCGTTCGTGGTGTCCGAGCCCTCTAAAAGTGGCATAACACTGTTCACTCGAAATTAGAAGGTAAGTGTGCATGCTTTAGCTCTCTTCAATTGTGATGGAACTTATGACTAAGTGTTGTGTCAAATTATAAGATCTAAAATGTGTAATTGTGCATCGGGAGCAAGGGGATGCGTCCCGGAGGCTTCTAAGGTGGTGTTTGACCCACGGAGGTAAGTATAATCAAACTCTCTTACAAGTTGAACTTATTGGTTAAAAGATATAAGCTCCAAATGAAAGAAAGGAACCGAACGAGTAAATGGAAGGGAATTCGCAAAATATTAAGTGATGGATTTGGTCTCCCGGTTGGAGACATGTGATGGGAATGTGATTTCTCGGTTTGAGAATGTAAATGGTAATAGTGGATTTCCATTCAAGGATTAAGACTAATCATGAAACTAGGACCCCGGATCATAGGGGTAGTACCCTTTAGCTTACCATGTACATCACGGTGGGAACCCGAGGAACACTCTGGCCGCTCCTGGGCGCAGGTGATGTTTAGGATATACTTTAGGATGCTGCTGTGAAAGAACAAGGATTGCCCTGGTCCACGGGGGATATGGGGTGATTGAGATGACCGAGTGCTGCTGGCCTAAAATGTAGCCGATGGTCGAGTGCTTCATACCTAAAATATAGCCGATGGTCGTGTGTTTTAGACCTAAAATGTAGTCGGCCTTAGAATGTATGGCAGACACATTCCTTTCCTCGTCCTCTCACATCGTTGGTTAGTACGACCTACTAGCCCGAGTCCGTAATGATTGATGAAAGCAATGAAAGTGAATGAACGTAACCAGAACAAACATACGAACTAAATGTGTGACGGAACGGATTATTCTCCATCGAATAACCTCCGTCAATGGCAAGCAAGCCACAGTCCATAATTAATACCTATGGATTCTACAGAAAATCCGGCAGAGTTTCCTCTGCAACTGGACGAAAACCCAAAATACAACTCATTTTAAATATCCCATACAAGCACACAACTAATCAAAAGGCTTAACTCAAAGCCTCAACACGCCACACAAAGGATCACACATCGGCCATATCATCCATGGCTCCAATTTCTAGAGATGCCATCTAATGAAACCAAAATCAAAATATATATACAGACACGGAAGCATAACTAGATCATCATACATACGGAAGCATAATAAATCCATAAAAACAACAATAATGAGCCACGCTCAACACAAAGTGGCTGTCCAATATCCGATCCAACTCTATGTCCCGATCTTCTGATCACACGCCGTCCAGCCAATCTCATCAAGCAAGTCTCTCCTTGCTCTATCTATCCGGCGTCGGCTAAGTGTTCTCATCTGAAAGGAAAAACATCAACTGCAAGGGTGAGCTAACAGCTCAGCAAATGTAATCATACACAAATCTCCAAGGCATGTACAAGAACAAAAACAGGGAAAGGAAACACATACTCTCCATAGACAAGAAACAGGAGAGAGAACAGGGACCATTCCTACGATTTCACCTTGAATCACTGGATTCATTCGGTTCTCATTTTGGATTCACGAGATTCTCATTACGGTTCACGGTTCCTTCTAAATCACTTGATTCACGGGTTCATCGATTGGACATTATTTATTTTTATTATTATATCATCTTTGCGGACCTCGGCTAAAGATCGTACTAACCAACGATGCGAGAGAACGAGGACGGGAATGTGTTCGCTACACATTCTAAAGCCACGGTGACTACTTTCGAGCACTTATTCTCGGTTGCATCCATGCAACAATCATCTCGAACGACTACATCTCAATATGTATAAGATCTAAAATCCTCGTTCTTCCACAAGAGTTTCCTAAAGCGTACCACGTGACATCACCCGCTCACACGAGCGGCTTAATACGTGGCCAAGTATCCTCGGGTTCCCACCACGATGGACATGGTACACTAAAGAATACTACCCATATGACTCGGGGTCCTAGTTTCAAGATTAGGTTCGACACTTGGAGAGGGAAATCCACATTTGTCATACAATCACATCTCGGGAAATCTCATTCCCATCACAATCATCTCCAACCGGGAGATTACATCATCAAACACGTCTCCATCCAGGAGATCATATCATCTCAAGCACAATGTGGACTCCCTTCCGTTCTCACGGATCTCAATATCCAATGGGACTCAATTCCATTAATCCAAGTCATCACAAGTTCGCTTCCACTTTCTACGGGATCCAGTTCCCTTAGTCACAATAAATCACTCCAAGATCACAATATAGATTAGTTCTCACACCTCAAGTGATCACAAGTCCTTTTGGAACCTCCGAGACTCATTCCTTTGCCTCCAAAGACAAGGATTCACATTCGGGGTTTACGTTTACGTTTAATCATTTAAACGTTCTTTCATTACAATTAGGATCACATTTCACTTTGCATTTCGTCTCGTTTTGGGTAAACATTATCGGATTTCTCTTGAACACCCGATTTGACACGGCCGATACTTGGAAAATCGGACGTCCGTGGATTCGGACTTTTGTACGATATTTCACGTTGGGTTCGATTTAACTTATCACGAGGGTGGAAGTACACAACTTCCCATTTATTTCTCGGATTATCGATACACACTATCGAGGCTCCCGGATGCCATGAACGGGTCAAATCTTGCGAGATTCGCATCCGGTTGATATATACATACAATTGGGGGTACGGGTATTCATATTCTAGGTCATTTCATCATTTCACGAAGGAGGAAACATGCATTTTCCACCTTCGGTCTCATGCGCCCATTTAGAGGGGCCCGGACGCCGCGAACGGGTCCAAACGTGCGGGATCGGACCCGGCCGACTTTATACATCATTGGGACGTGGGCATTCCAATTTTGAGGTCAATTTCATGATACGAGGCCGGGAAACGGGAAACCCCAAAATCCCGTAGGTTAGGGTTTCAGAAAACCCACCCGGCCGAATCGGACACGAATCGGACAACTAACTACATTTTCATGGACCTCAAGGCATGGGTTTTCAATATCCTAACATTCCCGTGGGTATCGACACAAAATACCCAACAAAATACACAAAACATCGAAAGAGAACGAAGTGGGTATGAGAACACTTGCCTCGACGCGTGCTTTCACCTTTATACCTGGCTTTCGGGCGGAATCGGACTCCCGGCCTCGATCTCCTTCCTTCTCTCTCTCTAGTCGCTCTCTCTCTCTAAAAACCTCACCGATCGATGTGAACAAATCGCGTACATTATTCTGCGCCGAGCTCGGCCGGCAGATGTTCGGCGGCCAGCGGCCAGGCTCGGCGGCCACCGCTCGGCGCCCATCGATCAGGGGCCATGCGAGCGGCCAGCCACGGGCAGTTGGTTCATCCGCCTCGAGCCTCGGCCGAGCGCCTGAAAGCGCGAGCTCACATGTAACTCCGGCTTGACCCGAGTAATTTCGATTTTTCTTCCGATATCAAACCTTAATCATCCCATAAGATTAGTATTGATCATTAACATACTAATCACCTCTTAATTATCGGGTTCACAAATCCGGAACCTTACAAAATGATTCCCGATGCTCCCTCTCGTCGCATGCTTTCTTTATCCAAGTTATATGATGTCGGTGCCGTCTCGGTTGATGGGGCGATTAGATCTTGTGTAGTGTGTTGAACAATAAGATTTGTAGTTTTGTTGTGGATGGTTGTAGATTGTTGTGCAAGGTTGATTTATAGGTGTTTGTATTTCGGCAAACGCTCGATTTACAAATGAAACTCTACCCAATTTTCTACTAAAATTAATAATTTGAATTAGGAATACTAATTTATTATTATCATTGACGGAGGTTATTTAAGGAGAATAACCCCATCCGTCACAATTGGTATCAGAGAGGGGATGCCTTAGGATGAATTTGAATTTATGCAAAAGCTTAGGGTAGTATGGGTTAAAGTCGAATGAGTGAACGTGAAAAAGTTAGGATTATTAAACACCCTCATTTCGAATGTTCTCTTTAATTGCATGAGTGTTATCATATCTGGTAATGTCGTTGGGGATGGTTAAACCTTTGGCTCAACCTTTGTTGTTTCTTTTTCAATGGTGACTTCTAAAGTTGACGATGCCGCCTAGACATCAAGGTTGGCAAAGGGATGAGCAGCCGCGAGATCGAGAGGCAGAGTATTTGAATTTGTTGGGGCGTCTCATGAACATCATTGAGAATAAGGAGCCATCCGAGCCATCCGCTCTGTTGATCATGCTAATCCGGAGCCATCTACTTATGATCTCTTCATTCCGGAGCATTTACGAGAGAGCCTGACCCGCTTAAGGCATATTTATGGTTGGAGAGCCTTAAGAGTGTATTTGCCGTGATCAAATGCCCAGCGGAGGATCGCGTGTTATTCACGTCTTACCGGCTGGAGGGTGAGGCTCACCATTGGTGGCAGATGAGAAAAAGAGCGTTGGGTGTACCGGAGGTTGAGATTACCTGAAAAATATTTGAGGATGCGTTTCTAGAGAAGTACTTTTCATCTAGCCTCCGTGTTCAGAAAGAGGAGGAATTTCTCAAGAAAAGGCAAGGGAACCGGACGGTGGTGGAGTACGACGCCAAGTTTTCAGAGTTGTCACGGTTCGCTCCCTATATGGTCAAAGATGAATAAAGGAGGACTAGGAAGTTCTAAATGGGCTTGCGGGATGACATTCGCAAGCAGCTGGCGACCCTTAAATTGGCCACATATGCTAATATACTGGATCGGGCCTTGATTTATGAGTAAGAGCATGCAAAGAAAGAATTTTTCAGAAAGTGTTGGCTAGTAAGAGGGGGACAAGTGCCAGCACCATGACTAGTTCGGGGAGACCATACAAGAAGCCGAGGCAGCCGGTTTCTGGACAGAGTGGTCAGAGGAGTGGCCAGATTTTATCATCTTCTCAAGCCTCGGTGGGTTCATGTCTGCACTGTGAAAGAATGCATGCGGGTAGACCGTGTCCCAGGTTGAAGGGTGCTTGTTTTACTTGTGGCCAAATGGGGCATAGAGCCAGGGAGTGTCCTTAGGCATCGAGGTTTAGGGCTCCGAAGCCAGCGGTGCAGGGTAAAGCTTTTGCGGTGTTTGCTAGCGAGGCTAGAGCATCAAATGAGGTGGTGGAAGATATACTTCCAGTTTGTGATATTTCTTGCTCAGTACTTTTTGACTCTGGGTCCACGCACTCCTTTATTTTCATCCGCTGGCTTGTTATATTACACCCTCTCCCGTGACCTTTGATTTTTCTTTGGTTGTATCCACGCCCACGGGGTCCTCTATTGTGATCGATGTGTCATATCCAGGGTGTATTATGGAGGTGAAGGGACTTCTTTTGGCCGTTGATTTGATTCTTTTAGATATGCATGATTTTGATGTTATCTTGGGTATGAATTGACTGTCTAAGTATCACGCCACTATTGATTGTTTCCACAAAAGAGTGGACTTTACTATTTTGGATTGCGAACCCTTCTATATCCAAGGAGTTCGGAGGGTGGAGCCGTCCAGTTTTATTTCTGCTCACAGGTTCGCCATTTATTGAATAGCGGGTGTGTGGCCTTTTTGGCTCATATTGGTGTGGTGGAAAGTCGGGATTTGTCTGTAAAGGACATTCCAGTGGTATGTGAATTCGAGGACGTGTTTCCTGACAAGTTGTCTGCCCTGCCACCACATCGTGAGGTTGAATTTGGGATTGATCTCGTGCCGGGATCGACACCCATATCGAAAGCCCCCTACTGCATGGCTCCTGTTGAGTTAAATGAGTTAAAACAGCAGCTGCAGGACTTGCTTGATACGGGTTTCATTAGACCCAGTGTATCGCCGTGAGGCGCTCCAGTCCTATTCATCAAAAAGAAGGATGGGGCCTTGAGGTTATGTATAGACTATGTGAGTTGAATAAAATTACAATCAAGATCAAATATCCTCTGCCGTGGATCGATGACCTCTTTGACCAATTGCAGGGATCCTTAGCGTATTCCAAGATCGACCTTTAGTCGGGATATCATCAGCTTCGTATTAAGCAGGAGGATATTGCGAAAACGGCTTTTCAAACTGAGGTATGGTCACTATGAATTTTTGGTGATGCCGTTCAGGTTGACTAATGCTCCAGCCGTGTTTATGGACCTGATGAACCGGGTCTTCCAACCATTCTTGGATAAGTTTGTTGTGGTTTTCATTGATGATATTCTGATGTACTCTAAGAATCGCCCCGAGCATGAAGGGCACCTAAGAATTGTGTTGCAAACTCTTCGGGAACATCAGTTGTTTGCGAAATTGAAGAAGTGTGAGTTTTGGCTTGATAGGGTGGTGTTCTTAGGCCATGTAATTTCTCATGGAGGAATCTCAGTGGACCCGCAGAAAATCGAAGCGGTGGTCAATTGGAGTCAGCCGACAACCGTGTCTGAAGTTCGAAGCTTTTTGGAGATGGCTAGCTATTATCGTCATTTTGTGGAGAATTTTTCTCGGATAGCCTTACCCCTCACTCGTTTGACAAAGAAGGAGGTAAGTTTCTCCTGGATCGAGGAGTGCGATAAAAGCTTCCAAGAGCTGAAGGATCGGTTGACAACTGTTCCGATTCTAACTCTTCCTGATAATCCCGGTGGGTTCGAGGTGTATTGCGACGCGTCTAAAGTGGGACTCGGATGTGTTCTTATGTAGAGGGAAGAGTAGTTGCTTATGGGTCTTGACAGTTGAAGACTCACGAGAAAAACTATCCGAATTATGACTTAGAGTTGACCACGGTGGTTTTTGCTTTGAAAATCTGGAGACACTATCTTTATGGTGAGAAATTCCTGGTGTACTCCGATCACAAGAGCGTCAAGTATTTGTTCTCGCAGAAAGAGCTAAATATGAGGCAGCAGTGATGGATTGAGTTTCTAAAGGACTACGATTGTGAGATCTAGTACCGACCGGGAAAAGCGAATGTGGTCGCGGATGCCTTGAGTCGCCGAACCTGTTTGGTGGCGACCATGCAATTAAGCAGATGGAGTTGTTAGACTACCTGAAGTATTCCATATCCAGTGCTACACTAACGGTAACTGGATGATGTTATCCTTTCTGCAAGTATAGCCCGAGATCCTTCAGAGGATCAAGGAAGGGCACGTGAGTGACCCATTTCTGATCGATATTGTGGGGGACCTCGGCAAAGACTCTTGAGTTGATTTAATTGTGCATGCCGATGGAGTTTTGAGATTTCAAGAGTGGATATGTGTATCAGATGTTAATCAATCGAAGGAAGAAATAATGAAGGAGGCTCACAGGACTCGGTACATGGTTCACCCCGGTATAAACAAGATGTATCCGGATTTGAGGAAAATATTCTAGTGGAGAAACATGTGGAGAGAGATCGCGGCTTTCATTAATCGATGTCTCGTCTGTCAGTAGCTGAAGGCTGAGAGGAGGAAGCCTTCTGGATTATTACAGCCCCTACCCATTCCCAACTGGAAGTGGGAGGACATCTCGATGGACTTCGTGTTAGAATTGCCTAGAACTCCAAAGAATCATGATGTGATCTGGGTCATTGTTGACCGGTTGACGAAATTTGCTCATTTTATAGCCATTCGGACCACGTACTTCCGCGATCGTTTGGCACAGTTGTACATCAACGAGATCATGAGACTGCATGGCGTGCCAGCATCGATTGTATCCGATCGTGATCCATGGTTCATCTCTAAATTTTGGGAGAGCTTGCATCGGGAGTTAGGGACGAACCTGAAGTTTAGTATGGTGTATCATCCTCAGATGGATGGCCAGTCGGAGCGGACGATCCAGATACTAGAGGATATGCTTCGGGCTTCAGTATTGGAGTTCCATGGGAATTGGGATGATTTTCTAGCGTTGGTCGAGTTCGCTTATAACAATAGTTTCCAAACGAGTATCGGAATGGCTCCCTTTGAGGCACTTCATGGTAAGAAGTGTCGATCCCCCATTCATTCGGAGGGGACCAGGGATAGGCGGTTGTTGGGCCCGGATATGATTCGGGAAACGTCGGAAAAGATAGTGGTGGTTGTGGAAAAGTTAAAAGTCGTCCAGAGCCGACAAAAGAGCTATGCTAATCAAAGGAGGTCCGAGCTCAGATTCGAGGTTGGAGATTTCGTCTTCCTTAAGGTCTCGCCGTGGAAGGGGATTTCCAGATTTGGCGTAAAAGGGAAACTGAAGGCGCGTTTCATTGGACCGTTTGAGGTTCTTGAGCGAGTTGGCGAGGTGGCGTACCGTCTAACTTTGCCACCGAGTTTGGCCAAGGTGCACAACGTCTTCCATGTTTCCATGTTAAGGAAGTACGTGTATAATCCATCTCATGTGATCGATTATGGTCCTTTGACTATCGATAAGGATTTAGCTAATGTAGAGGAACCAGTGGAGATCTTAGACCGGAAGGACCAAATTTTGCGTTCCAAGACGATTCCTCTCGTGAAAGTTTTATGGAGGAACCACTCCCACAAGGAGGCGACATGAGAAAGAGAGGACGAAATCCGGGAAAAGTATCCCCATCTATTCCGAGATATGTAGCTTATTTAAATTTTGGATTCGTTAAATTTCGGGACGAAATTTCTATAAGTGGGGGAGAGTTATGAGGTTCTAGGTCTAAAAATATAATAAATACGAAGAAATCAATGTGATAATAATTAATACTAGACCTATTGAATGTATGAGTATGCGTATCGGAAGGAAAACCGGATTGTGAATTGCTAAAATGCTGCTAACAGATCACAGCCGCGCTTGGCGCGCGCAGGCTCGAGCGCAAAAGCAAAGTGGCGCAAGCAGCAAGTCGCGCTGCTCCCGCTCGAGCGGTAAAATCTAGTAGCTCCCCACCCCCACCGAGCGCTTGAGCGGTGCTTGAGCCGAGCGGTAAAATCCGGTAAGCTCCCCCGCCCGCCGAGCGCCCGTGGCGCTCGCGCTAGCGGGCAGCGGAGGCCGCGCTCGCCGCTTGCTCGCTCGGCGCTCGAGCGCCCCGACGGGTATAGAAATGCGACCTGCATCACGTTTCTTCCACTTTTCTCATTTCCAGAGGATTTTTGGAGAGGAGAGAGGAAGAGCGCTGGTTTTAGAGAGAGAAAGGAGGAGATTGACCCGTAGAGTCCGAATCCACCCAGGAGCCAGTTATAAAAGTGATAGCACGCGTCGAGGCAAGTGTTTTTATACTCACTAACTTTCCTCTTTTAATTTTTTTGGTTATTGTCCGGTATTTTCGTCTCGATACCCACCCAAACTATGAAAAATGTGATACCCGTAACTTGAGACCAAGGATTATGGAATTTATTATCCGATTTACTCCCAATCCGACCGATGGAGTACCATCAAACCCTAACCTACAGGAAATTGGGGTTTTCTGTTTCTGCACCTCATTTCGTTAAATTGACCCCAAAATGTGAATCCCCATGTCCGAAATGTATATATACGTTGGCCGCGCGATCAATCTCGCACGTCTCGACCCATTCGCGGCGTCTGGGCCGTCTAAATGGGCGCTAACACTGTTCACCCGAGACATAAAGGGAAAATTGCATGTTTTTACCTTCATAAAATGTTCAAATGACTCTATAATATGAATCCCCGCATCCCAAAAGTATGTGTTGACCGGACGTCCGATTCCTCAAAATTTGACTCGTTCGCGGCGTCCGAGCCCTCTAAAAGTGGCCTAACACTGTTCACTCAAAATTGAAAGGTAAGTGTGCATGTTGTAGCTCTCTTCAATTGTGATGGAACTTATGACTAAGCGTTGTGTCAAATTATAAGTTCTAAAATGTTCAATTGTGCACCGGGAACAAGGGGATGGGTCCTGGAGGCTTCTAAGGTGGTGTTTGACCCACGGAGATAAGTATAATCAAACTCTATTACGAGTTAAACTTATTGGTTGAAAGATATAAGTTCCAAATGAAAGAAAGGAACCGAACGAGTAAATGGAAGGGAATTCGCAAAATGTTAAGTGATAGAATTGGTCTCCCGGTTGGAGACATATGATGGGAATGTGATTTTCCGGTTTGAGAATGTATATGGCAATGGTGGATTCCCATTCAAGGATTAAGACTAATCTTGAAACTAGGACCCCGGATCATTGGGGTAGTACCCTCTAGCTTACCATGTACATCACGGTGGGAACCCAAGGAACACTTTGGCCGCTCCTGGGGGCGGGTGATGTTCAAGGTACGCTTTAGGATGCTATTGTGAAAGAACGAGGATTGCCCTGGTCCCCGGGGATATGGGGCGATTGAGATGGCTGAGTGCTGCAGGGCTAAAATGTAGCCGATGGTCGAGTACTGCATACCTAAAATGTAGCCAATAGTCGAGTGCTGTAGACCTAAAATGTAGCCGGCCTTAGAATGTGTGGCAGGCACATTCCTTTCCTTGTCCTCTCACATCGTTGGTTGGTACGACCTACTAGCTTGAGTCCGCAAAGATTGATAAAAGTAATGAAAGTGAATGAACGTAACAAGAACAAACATGCGAATTAAATGATTCCCGATGCTCCCTCTCATCGCATGCTTTCTTTATCCAAGTTATATGATGTCGGTGCCGTCTCGATTGATGCGACGATTAGATCTTGTGTAGTGTGTTGAACAATAAGATTTATAGTTTTATTGTGGATGGTTGTAGATTGTTGTGTATGGTTGATTTCAGGTGTTTGTATTTCAGCAAACGCTCGATTTACAAATGGAACTCTGCCCAATTTTCTACTGAAATTAATAATCTTAATTAGGAATACTAGTTTATTATTATCCTTGATGGAGGTTATTTAAAGAGAATAACCCGGTCCGTCACAAGATATATATGCATACCGTAAATGGTGAAAATCATCCAAGTGTATGAGAGAACGAGGAGAGAAAGATAGTGAAGAAAAAGGAAAGCAGTGAGTGAAACACAAAGGGTGAGGACTTTGTATTTTGGTGCTCTATTTTTCAATTTTTCGCCTCTTGAGCTTGTATAATAGGGTAGTTTGTATAACCAATCTCATATATTGGATCTATTTGTGGATTAAGTGTTTTGTAGTTTTTTTTTTTCTTCGGCTTGTGAAGTATTTTTCACGTAAAACTTAGTATTCTCTTTCTTTGATTTTTATTCCCTTTCGCTATGTGTGACGTTGTGTCATTTTTTCCGTCCGCTTCCTTCTATGCCAACATGGAAGATGAGTTAATTGCCTTCACTAGCGACACTCACCTTGTCAACCGGTTTTCCCCAACCTCCGGTGCTAATCTCGTTCGTTGGCCTATTAGATCTAACGACGATGCTAATAGAACAAATGTTGGTTCAGCTTGGTCAATATGAGGAATTGGTGGCGAAATTGTGCTTCCACTGGGTGCTTACACCTGCAAGATGAAGTTTAGAGATGTAAGGGATGTAGAATAAAAAGGCACTGGGTGCTTTCTCACTATGGATCCACTAGGTGCTTACACCTACAAGGTACACCATAGGCTGTTTCTACAAATTGAATCCACCTTTAGGTCTAAATGGAAATATCCACATTTTTTTTTCTAACTGACAAGCAAACAGACAAAAGATGCAAGCACTTCATGATCTCTCTCTCTCTTTGCAAACAAAGGGGTTTATGGAAACTTTAACCTCACATTGTTGAGGTTTATGGAAACTTTAACCTAAGATGGTGGAGGCGCACCATAAACTTTAACCTGACATGGTGGAGGCACAACTCAGGATAAGCCAATCATAGTCCATCTGTGAAGATATACTCCTATTAGTGGAGACACCATAAATTGGTGTCTATTACCTCTGGAAAGAGGGGAATGCTTTTGAGGAGAAAAACAAAAGGGATGGTGGTATAGCATAGTGTGGCTAAGCAGTTGGCTGCCCAAAAACCATAATGACAGTGAGATTTTGATCCTAAAATATGATAATTAGAGGTTAATTAAGTTAAAATAATTAAATTGATGATAACTGGACTAGAAAAAATTGGAGATAAATCTCAGCTGAAGGAAAAAGAGGAGCGACGCTCGAGGCACACTTGAGCTCTGGGGAGGTGCAAATAACAAAACCACCCTACCCGAAGGGTGACTGGGCGGAGCGGGGGCGTGGGAGTTTGGAGGGTTGGTGCACGGTTGGTGCTCGAGGCCCCAACCGAGCATGCAATTTGTGCGAGTGACGCCTACTTGGCGCTTGAGCGCCACTCACAGGACCAGCCACGTGTTTCTTTTTGATTGGTTTTTAAATGGGTTTTGGGGTGTTTTAAGAGAGAGAGGGCTTCAGCTTCGACAAAAAGCACAAAGAGAGGTAAGGAAAGGAGAAGGAGGAAGAGGGAAAAAAGAAGAAGAGAGGAGAAATTCGACTATTCCACTCCGATCTGGGAAAAACAACGGTAGATCGAGCCAAGAAAAGTGTACCTCGTACTTTATGTTCCGGTTTTACTACTTTTGAATATCTCCGTTTTGTTATCTATGCTCTAAATCTCTTGCTCTCCAAGATTTGTTAAGATAAATACATGAATCTCATGATTTTTGGTGTAAACTTCATGTTTATGTATAAATATTGTGACTCATGACTCCGATTTTGTGATTTGGTTCATATTTTATGTCCGATTATTGTCCGGAAGTTTTGCCTAAAACCCTAGCTAAAAAATGAAGATATAGTTTTGAGTTTAATTTATATTATGTGAATGTTTTATGAATTATAGCTTTAATTTCATGAATTAGCGCAAGATTGAAGTTTGATTTTCATCCGGAGGTCTTTGCATGAAACCCTAGAATGAAAAAGTGGAAAATTATGTTGAAAACTTGAAATCTTGAGATTTAAATGTTAATTGTTACCTTGTTAAAATTTATTAAATGATTTGTATCTGGAAACTTTGCATAGAACGGTATTATCGAATTATGGAGACCTTTTGTAAGAGTGATTGATGGAAATTGGACATGGCCTATAGATATGATGAATTTTGATTATGAAATTATGAGCAAATGTATTTAGTTAAGTTATCGATAAGAAAATAGGACCTAAAACTATCGTACAGTCAGATAGAATTCTCCAACATGCTTTAGAATTTTATGGTGGTAATCGAGGTTAACTCTATTTATGGAATAATATGTGGTCCGCCCCTCCTCGGGATGTAATCAAAGGATAGAGACTATCAAACTATTGAACATTTGAATTGTGGATGAAATGAGATGAAAATAAATAATTATCGAACTTTTGACCTTTAATTGTGTGGATTGAATACAATCTATTCTCGATTAATCGCCCCCATGGCTAGTAAGGTATACTAGTTGGGTCCCTAAAATAATGAACTAAAATTTTGAGAAATAAAGTTAAATTTTGAAGAACGATTGAAATTGGAACTGATTTTATGAATTCCGACACTTGTATATTAATTTATGCTTTGCTAATTTTTCCATCACTTTTGTCTTATTGTTTTTATGCTTTTATATGTCATGATATTTGCTTTATTGTATGGTATTTACATGAAAGTTTTACATTGCATATTTTGGTACCTTATGGGGTTTTGACTCATTCTTTTATTTTTTTTTTCCATCGGATGATACACTAGAGTTGATGTCAAACAAACAGGAGTGAAAGGCCAACTTAGATAAGAAAGTTTAGTGAAGACTTGAAATCCTTAAAGAACTTTTTGGGAGTTTGAAGACAGTGAATGTAAATAGCAAACTTTTGTGGATGAAAATTGTATATATAAATGTTCACAGTATGCCTTTTATTCTATTGAAATAATGAATTATGCTTCCATAGGTTTGTTTATGGAAATAGTTTTGCTTCCGCTACTTTGTTTTGGATATGTGTAGGTCCTAGATTGCATTTCTTGTATGGATTTTGGGTATAGTGGATAGGATTGATAAATTAAGCCATGGATGAAATGTGGCGTCTGATGATCCTATGATTGAAATGTGAATATATGTTGAAGTTTAAATTTGTATAATTATATATTTTATTCAAACTGATTGTATTAGTTTAGCCCAATTCTAGGAGAAACTTTGTCCGTTTTTTCTTAGAATTCTAAGATATTATTTTGGGTTTCAGTTTTACATGATCATTGATGGAATTATCTGAAAAAAAATTTGTTCCGTCACAATTGGTATCAGAGAAACGAGATGCCTTAGGATTTAATTTGAATCACATGTAGAAGTTTAGGGAATGGTTATAATTAATCGAATAGGTAGATAAAGGTCTAGAATGATTGGGTTAGGTTGAATAGTCCTAAGTATTCTAGTTGTATAAGTTAGATTAAAATTAAGCCAGGACTTAGTGATTAAGTTGATTGATATTGATTTCAGGCCTAGGCTAATCAATTTGAGTTGGAGGTTCAGGTTGAACCGTTTTAAGGAGGAAAGATAGGGATAGGGATAGATTTGATGAAACACTTAAGAGCCGAACTTAGGATTTCTGGTTGGAATGCCATGATTTATTTTAGCCCTCCCTATAATATGATATCTTGAGGTTTATTAACATTGTAATATTTTGGTTATAAGCTATAAAATGGCAAGTAGAAGAGGTAGAAAAAATAATCATGGAAGTGTTAGTACTTCCCATGAACGAGAAACCGAGTACATGAATTTGTTAGGAATGATGACGAATATTGTTGAATCAATAGAGCATCGTCAAATGGCTCTGGTCCCTACACTTGAGCTAGTTCCAGTAAACCCTACTCCGATTACGTATGATAGGTTCACGGCAGAGAGAGTTCTTGAATTTTTGGGTGAGCCTGATCCGATGAAGGCGGATATTTGGATTCCGAGGATGAAGAAGATTTTCGAGGTGATTCAGTGTTCTGATCGAGAAAAGGTTATGTTTGCTGTATATAAGTTGGTAGGTGAGGCCAATAGATGGTGGGCTATGAAAAAGAGGGCGCTAGATGTGCCTAATGAAGAGATTACTCGAGAAATGATCGAGGGAACTTTTATGAAAAAATATTTCCTGTCCAATCTTCAGGGTAAGAAGGAGCAAGAATTTATGCGATTTTGGCAGGAAAGCTTGATGGTAGCGAAGTATGACGCAAGATTTACTAAATTGTCTCGTTACTCGTCATATTTTGTGGGGGACGAATTGAGGAAAGCGAAGAAATTTCAGCAAGGATTGAGGGACGATATTAGAAGGCAATTGTCAACTCACAAGCTCCAAATGTATGCTGATATTTTGGATCGGGCCTTAATTTATGAGGAGAAATTGGAGACTCAAAGGTTCTTTTCTAAGAAAGTGGTTAGTCGAACAAGTTATGGCATGGGATCAAATGTAGAACCATCAGGGCCATCTAAGAAGGCAAAGATGATAGATATTGGGAAGGGCGTTACTAAGATTTTATTGGTAACTAGCTCTTAGTTGTGCTTATTGTGGGAGAAAGTATACGGGAAAACCTTGTTATAAAGTAATGGGAGCATGTTATAATTGCGAACAGCGGGGCCACCTGATGAAAGACTGTCAATTACCTAAGAGATCGGAAGTAAAGAAGCTTGCGGTTAAAGCGTTTGTAGTGACGGTACAAGACTTTGAGACACCCCGAAAGTGGATGGAGGTATTTTCTTTAATTATGGAATTTTGCTTTCCGTTTTAATTGACTTGGGAGTTATGTATTCTTTTGTTTTCCATGATTTGCATGATATATTCCCATCATTTTGAATATTCTTGATTGTTCTATAATTATGTCTATGTGTTCTTTTGTGGATTGTAGATAGCTGATGACCGAATGCCTAATTGAGGAAGTGATTGATTGTATATTGTTGGAAGAAGGAATATTTGGTTAATTTGGTCAATATGGTAGATAAACAAAATGGGTGATTTGGAGATGGGATGGGATCGACATTGTCTCTATGGAATTTGTATAGAATTAAAGGAGCATCGTTTGAGTACTGTTGGGGATACTTTGGGACCTTTGGGGAGTAAGATTTACTGATGGGTTAGGTAAGTTAACATAGATGGTAATGCTCTTGAGAAAGGTTGGAGTTTTATTATCTATGCATCAATAGGTAACTACCCATGAGCAAAGTGGGGAAAGAGTCCGTGATTTGAAATTACTTCACCCGTAATTGGGATTTTGGTGATGAGGTCCTTGCCTTGAGGATTTATGGGTGATACTTTTCGAAGAAATTAACGGTCTTGCGAATCTAAGAGTTAAAGGCAGTAATACGTGGATCTCGGTACTTTTCAAGGAAGGCAAATATTAAGATCGATAGTGATATCGGAAGTTTCTATTTGAGAATTTGTGAAATTTCCTCAGAGATAACTCTAATTTAACAATTTTATGGATAGGGATTAAAATAGTTATGTTATGATGGAGAAGTAACATTAGGAGATTGTGAGTGGATTAATCTGTTTATGGATTGTTAAGATAGGCTATGATATTATTAAGGAAGCGGACTTATTATAGGCAATTGATGTTGAGAATTTTGGGTTTGATCTGTCTCCGGTGCTTCGTAAGAAATCTGAAAGGTAGATTGTGAGTAGGTTTGAATGTGTGAGGTAATGGAATGTCGTACCCCTAAATTGGGGAAAACATAATCGCATTCGAGGTGTGAAAGTTGTGAAATTTGAAATGGGAAGCCCTTATGATTTTGTTTCAGGATGAAAGACAACCCACTCATTACAATTATGGGAGATGTGTTTAGGTTTAATCAATTGGCTCATCGGTGTGCCAATAAGATCTGAGATCACACAGTGTAGGGGTTTTGAGATCTTAAGGCCACTAATTATTATTAAGGTCTTGAGATTTTAGATAATGACCTAAAACTGTATTGATTCTATGGTGAGTGCTCTAGTTGGAATTTCTAGTTTTGTGGTGAATTAAGGATTTGTAAAATTTTTTTTATGATATGGGTATCTTAAAATCAATTTTTATCATGATTAATACGTAAATTAGGTGTTCTAAAGGGAATGTGTACCTTATGGAAATGTTGATTCGATGACATGCCTACGAAATGAGGAAAATGCAAAGTATTCTGCTTTTGAGGTCTAATTGTGACTTGAGATTTATGTTGGAATCTTAGCTAAGCTTGATAAAAGAAATTGGGTGTTAGGTCAAATTCGTTGTGGTGGTAAATGGTAATTGGACAAATTGAGTTTGATGATCGATTAGAGTGCGTAGTGGAAGAGTGATGAACCCATATATATATATTAAGGTTTAAGTTAATGTTTAGAGGAAATGCTCAAACTTGAGGCTTAGTTTAAATGAAGTAAGGCATTTTGCTCATTTAAAATTTAGGATCAAGTCGGAAAAATAGTTAATGAATTGGGTTTGCCTTTGGATATGATAAATTTAGATTAGTATAGAACAAATCAGGTACTAAAGATTAAGGCAATTTGGAGGTTTAAGATCTTCTAGGATGACCATCCTATTCTGAAAAATGATTTGGGAATGTTAGAAAAGTTCCTATGAATTGTAAAATTTGAGATTTGTTAAATTTTGAGGACGAAATTTCTGTAAGTGGAGGAAAATTGTGAGATCTCGATCTTGAAACATAATAATTAGAGGTTAATTAAGTTAAAATAATTAAATTAATGATAAATGGACTAGGAAAAATTAGAGATAAATCTCGGCCGAAGGAAAAAGAATAGTGGTGCTCGAGGCACGCTTGAGTACCGAGGAGGTGTAAATAACAAACCACCCTACTTGAAGGACACTTGGGCGGAGCGAGGGCGTGGGAGTTGCGAGGTTTGGCGCCCGGTTGGCACTTGAGGCCCCCACCAAGCGTGCAATTTGCGCGAGTGATGCCTACATGGCGCCTAGTTGGCGCCGAGCGCCACTCACGGGACCGGCACATTTTTCTTTTTGATTGGTTTTTAAATGGGTTTTGAGGTGTTTTAAGAGAGTGAGGGCTTCAGCATCGACAGAAAGCATGAAGAGAGGAGAGGAAAGGAGAAGGAGGAAAAAGAGAAGAAAAGAGGAGAAATTAGACTGTTCCATTTTGATCCAAGTAAAAATAACGGTAGATCGAATCAATGCAAGTGTACCTTGGATTTTATTTTCTGTTTTTACCGCTTTTGAATATCTCTGTTTTGTTATTTATGCTCTAAATCACTTGCTCTCCAAAATTTGTTAAGAGAAATGCATGAATCTCATGATTTTTGGTGCAAACTTCATATTTATGTACAAATTTTGTGACTTATGACTCCGATTTCGTGATTTGGTTCATGTTTTATATCCGATTATTGTCCAAAAATTTTGCCCGAAACCCTAGCTCGAAAATAAAGATATTGTTTTGAGTTTAATTTATGTTATGTGAATGTTTTATGAATTATAGCTTTAATTTCATGATTTGGAGCAAGATTAAACTTTGATTTCCGTCCGGAGGTTTTTGCATGAAACCTTAGAACGAAAAATTAGGAAATTATGTTGGAAACTTGAAATCTTGAGATTTAAATGTTAATTGTTGCCTTGTTAAAGTTTATTAAATGATTTGTTTCTGAAAACTTTGCATGGAACGGTATTATCGAACTATGGAGACCTTTTGCAAGAGTGATTGAAGAAAATTGGATATGGCCTTGAGATATGATTGATTTTGACTATGAAATTGTAAACAAATGTATTCAATTAAGTTATCAATAAGAAAATCGGACCTAGAATTGCCGTACAGTCATATAGGTTTATCTGACATGCCTTAAAACTTTATGGTGGTAATCGAGGATAACTCTATCCATGGAGTAATATGTAGTCCGCCCCTCCTCGGGATGTAACCAAAAGATAGGGACTATTGAACTATTGAACCTTTGAATCGTGGATAAAATAAGATGAAAATAAATGATTATCGAACCTTTGGCTTTTGATTGTGTGGATTGAACATAATTTATTCTCAATTATTCGCCCCACGGTTAGTAAGGTATACAATGTGGGTCTCTAGAATAATGAACTAGAATTTTAAAAAATAAAGTTAAATTTTGAAGAAGGATTGAAATTGGAACTGATTTTATGAATTCCGGCACTTGTATATTAATTTATGCTTTGCTAATGTTTCCATGACTTTTGCCTTTTTGTTTTTATGCTTTTATATGTCATGATATTTGTTTTATTGTATGGTATTTACATGAAAGTTTTACATTGCATATTTTGGTACTTTATTTGATTTTGACTCATTCTTTTATTTTTTTCCCTTAGATGACACACTAGAGTTGATGTCAGATGAACAGGAGTGAAAGGCGAACTTAGATAAGAAAGTTTAGTGAAGACTTGAAATCCTTAAAGAGCTTTTTGGGAGTTTGAAGACAGTGAATGTAAATAGCAAACTTTTGTGGATGGAAATCGTATATATAAATGTTCATAGTATGCCTTTTATTTTGTTTGAAACAATGAATTATGCTTCCTTAGGTTTGTTTATGGAAATAGTTCTGCTTCCGCTACTTTGTTTTGGATATGTGCAAGTCTTAGATGACATCTCTTGTATAGATTTTGGGTATAGTAGATAGGATTGATAAATTGAACCATGGATAAAATTGGCATCTAATGATCCTATGATTGAAATTTGAATGCATGTTGAAGTTTAAATTTGTATAATTATATGTTTTATTCAAGTTGATTGTATTAGTTTAGTCCAAATCTAGGGAAAATTCTATCCGTTTTTTTCTTAGAATTCTAAGATATTATTTTGGGCTTCAGCTTTGTATGGTCATTGACGGAATTATCTGAAAAAAAAAGTCTGTTCTCTCATAATGACAGTAGCACAATTGGTGGTCGAAGCTGATCCTTTTGTAGCTGTACCAAAGGGGGCAATAGTTGGACAACACAAGCTGAAGAAGACCCTCACCCCATCTCTTTTGCTACATTAGAAACCGAGGCAATGTTGTTGGAGCAAGGCCTAAGAAACTTGGCCTTATTGGATTTAACAGCACTGATTTCCAGCCTCGACAGTGAATTGTCATCCCTGTTATTGCATCTTCGACTATAAATTTACACTTCAAGCCCACAGGCAATCAAGCTAATTATTAGGTCCTAAGGGCAAAAAGATGGTTTGTATAGCTTGACTTGAACTTATAGAAACACGTTGTTGAGGTACTGAAACTTTTCCTTTAACTTGTAGAGAGGGAGAGAGAAAGAGAGAGACCTCTTTTCCCCACTGAGTTGAGTTCATATGTGCAGCTAGCAAGGCACTTTGCCTCTTCTTCTAACTCTTGGGTGCTTGCTTCTATCTTCATCTGGTTTTGACTTCATGATTAAAGTTTTGACAACATATAGAGGCTATTGCTAATTATGAATCTGGGCTTGATTATGTTGTCTAGTCCTGACAGTTTGAATCCAACATATTATTACAAAGAGAACAGTGAAAGAATAATGTAGTACTTAAACTATATATAATATCAGTACTGACAAAAAAAGTGCAGCTATTCAATCTAAATCTTCTGCTTTTGAAATCTCTTGATCTCCAATTGAAATTTCTGCTATTCCATATAACGGATTTTGGGATACATTCATATGTTGTTTCTACAATATAATAAAGTAAATTAGAACTATTAATACACACACACACACACATATATATATATATAACCGAGCTAGACATGGTGCACAATAACTCACCTATAGCAACTGCATGTAGGTCATTTTAGATAGTTGATATTCATGATTTAACATCAGGTGAGGTGATTGATAGTGATGGTGTGATATTTGTACAATTAGTTGATATTGGCTATTTGACAACAGACTACGAGCACCAGTCGTTATTTAAGGAAAAATAGAGTTAAAGTACATAAATCTAATAAAAATTCTTTAATAAGTTTTCTAACTAAAGATACCATAACATAATCCTTTTTCTTATTTTTCTGTCTTTCTAAACATCTTTTTAGTCGTTTGATCACTCTCCATCCATCATGATTTTTACACCTTTTACACTTTCATCGGCAAATTGTTACGACATGCTCTTATTAGTTGTCCCCTCACCAACATGCAAATTTAAAATATTATGCACTATCTCGTCCATCTTCGTAACGTTGTCTTATATTTCTTCTCTCACCCAAGATAATCTCTAATCAATAAACAGTTCTTCATAACCTTCAACGTCATTCTTCCTGACCACGCCTATAAGTCATCATCTAGTATTATACGATCGGAACACAATGTAGGTGTGTAAGATCTTTTTTTTCTTATCCACCTATGAAGTATATACTTATTAGGTATAATAGTCACATCGTAAATGATAAAAAAACTTTAACCACATGTGCACAAATGATTCCGTTAGTTTTCATGAGCCAACATTGACATTCAATAACCTCAATCTCATACTCAAAAATAACTTTATTGTATGCCTTGGATCAACATGGGATGTAAGCACATATTTAGGATCTTATCTTGATACAAGACGCCAAGCTAATATCTTTACCATCTTATTCTGTACAATTTTGAAGATAATTGGCATATAAATTTTGCTAACTAGATCATCAATGGAGAACTATTTATGATCAAATTTGACAACTTTTACCTTGAGTTATAATCTACAAATAATTTTGTTTCACGCTTCTTCCTCAGAACTTGTTCAAAATGATGGAAGAAATCTCTCGATTAATATTTTATTTTAAATATGTTTTTAAATCACTATTGAGACTTTCTGAAAGTTGCGTACTTCTAATACTTAGTGAAAAAGTTTTTTTCATGTAGCAATATGCCCATTTATGACAAAACACGTATATTCCATCTAACCATGTGCGGGTATGAGATTCTCCTATATTGGACACCATGCTATCTTGTACATTCTCAAAATCGAATTTATTAAGTAGATAAAATATGCAAGCTTTAAATGCAACCAATAAGTCCGAACGAGTAGCTAGATGTTTCATAACATTTTCTAAGACATGCTAAGTATATAAGCCATGATAAGTACTACTCATCACTAATTTCAGAGCTTTCATCATAGTAGCATCTTGATTAGTAAAAATGGTGATGGGAGCCTTATCACCATGACATTGTAAAAAAGTCTTAAATAGCTATGCAAATGAATCAACTGTTTTATTATATAACAAAGTAATACCAAATACCATCATCTGCCTATGGTGGTTAAATCCAGTAAAGATACCAAATGATCTCAAACCTTTATTAGTCCCATAAGTGGTATCAAATGTGATTATATCTCTAAAATATTAATAATCTAATATCATTTTCGTATCGGCCCAAAAAAATCTTAGTTACACAGTCATCAAAATTTAATTACAACTCATAGAAAAATTTAAAATTTTTTATTTTTGAAAATACATTAAAATAGCCTCTATTTCACCATGTTGCATATGTCATTGCCGCCTGATATGAAGGTATGACTTTTGATCTTCTACTCTATAGCCAATTGACCCACTACCACCCGCCTTTATCATTGTGAGCTCAAAGGTCTCACTTGGCTTCAATCCAACATCATGAGCAATCTTAATAAGTCGACCCTATGCGACTTATACTTTCCTTTGTAATCTTAAAAATGTCTTATTTTAGGCGATTCAAGTTCGTGATTGTGTTCTGACACGAACGCTTTTACAACGACTTTCATTGTTTTTCTAACAAGCACTACTTCATGTATCGCTTGACATCCACATCAGGTTTTCCACCATTCTAATGTATTTTTCTTACTTTTATTTATTCTCTTCTTACCTTCTTTTGCACAAGTAAATATCCTATAAATTTTAACATCATCAATTTTTGACTTTCTCATAAAATTTTTTCGTACATCAAAATCGATTCTTTTACCATAGTTCTTCAAAAAACCGTAGGCATCATCAATAGTGTCAAACTCCATGCCAACTAATGGTATGTAATCATTCATGATCTATAATATTCTATTTTTAATAATTCTACAACATCATATGCATTAATATGATAATATAATTTTAGCAAAAAATACACAAAATCTCAAAAACATAGAGAATTTGAGATTCCATTTTCTAATATATGGGAACAACTTAGCCGAGAATGTAAGAGAGCTAGAGATAGCTTAGAGCACAAACGGTCATAACTTTGTACAGTAAAGTGTATTTTCTCTGATATATAAATGTACAATCAGAAAACGACTATAGCTTTGTATACAAAATGACCATAGATCTGTACAGTCGCAGCTTGTACAAATGCATAAGCACATCTCAGGCGTCTCGTTCTTTGATGATGTCTCTCTCTCGAGCATACAGATTATGGCAGATTTCAGGAACAAATATACAAATTTTAAAGAATATAGGGAATTTGAGATTTCCTTTAATAAAATATGAGAATAGCTTAGCCGAGAATGCAAGAGAGCTAGGGACAACTCAAAGTGTGAAATGGCCATAGCTTTGTACAAGCACATTTAAGGTGTCTCGTTCTCTTACTCTCTCTCTCTCTCTCTCTTTCTTTCAAGCATGCAAACGAAAAAACTACGTTGGCTGAGGTAAGAGGGAGAATAGATTACTGGGTTTCAGCACTGGCCAACGGAAATGTGCAGAACAAAGCATCTAGAGAAAATGAAGATGACATTTCGAGAAAAATTGCAGAAACAACATATCAAGACTGGTAAGGAGAGGAAGAGTGTTGAGGAGACTGTTGAAGCTTCAAGTGAACAAATCGAAAATGGCGTAGAAGGAAGCCTCGAGAGAGTTGCAGTGGAGTGGAAGAAGAGGAGCTCGAGAAAATGGTTGCTAGACTGATTTTCTTTGTTAAAAATTAGGGTTCCAATATCAGACATCCATCAACCGTTAGATTCGAAAAAACAACGGTCGGGATCTTATCAGACTGGATCTAATATCAGTCATTCGATCTTAAATTGAATCGGATAGTTGGTATTAAATCAAAGATAATAACCTCCTCATGTTGGTTCTGAAAGAATTTAATATCAACTGTCTGATTCAATTTAAGATCGGATGACTGATATTAAATCAAATATATTAGCGCCCCTCCGATCCAACAGAACTCAACCCTCAGTAACACTGCAACGAGCATGCAAGTTTCAAAGCCTTCATTGAGACAACTCCGAGCGATGTTGCAGGCTCTGGTGAGAGCGGCGTCCGCAACCGGCACTCAAAACACGCAGCCGCCTTTTTTCTCCTCTGTAACTGCCACTACCACCAACACAGTGTCATTTGCAAATCATGGAGGCTATTGTTCTTGTTGCTCCGCCAAGGAATCAAAGACGTCCCTTGCAAAGGTCAAGAGGCAGTCCAAGACCAAGTTCAATGAGTAGCATTGAGGACTACGGCCTACATCGGGCATGATATCGGTGGTGATTCGATTCGCGTTCGCCGCCTCCTGGAAGACGAGAAAAAACAGAGTCCTTGATGTCGGTCAGTCGTCCTCTTTTCACGCCCACTCCTACCCTTTATGAGCTAATCGCAAAAATAGCCGCCCTTATATGAAGTTCACGTTGAATTCATTTCATGCTCAATGAATTAATTACAATCAATGATTTATCTGAATGAATTAAAGTAATGTGGTTTGTTCGAATGTCAAACAAAATCTTCTTTATTATTGGTGTAGTATAAAAGATCTGAATGCGGTGTTGCCGCCGGGCTTGCTCGATGTGATGTTGGGGGAGTTTGAGGATTCCAACCGCAGCGCCTTGCTTATTAGGCAGATCATTTTTGATCTTCATGATAATTTTAGGTGGATTTTTGATCCCCCTCATTGTTCATTTCATGGTAAAGATAGACGAGTTTAATTGCCTCCTCTTTGCATTCCATTTTACTATTTCTTTCTATTCGCCATTCGGTTGGCTTTCTTGTGGCAAATCCATAACCCTAAATGCCTACATTGTAACGTCTGACTTGATGTTAGATTAACATAGAAGTGAGCTTGAATTTTTGAACTTGTTAAACTTCATGGGAGAACTATCATTAAAAAGATAAAAAAATATTGGGAAATAAGGAAACGGGACTGGGAATCAATGCGTAGGTTGACTACATTAACAAACCAAACCTGTTGGGTCCAGCATCGATTGGGATGTCCCAGTGCGCCCATGGTTAATATGCCCAAGATGACAAGAAATGAGCGAGTGGCATCTGGGCCATTACGCCTAAGCTCAGAGAATAGGGCGTTTGATTGTGGCTTAGCTCTAGCTAGAATAAATCAAAATCTGACGGGCGGTCGAGTGGTTATTAAGTAGACCGTAACTTGGTCTGAGTTAGATGATTGAATGGCAGCATATCCAGGTATTCAATTGAGTGGTTTGTTGACTGTATGGTCATTCTAAGCGAGGGTTTTCAAAATAAGAAATATTAATTGCTTACTATCAGTTTAATATTTAGGTGTCAACCGCCTCTAATTAATCCTTTGATTCAAATGTGTACAATTGCAGTTGAACTAATCAATTTCTAATTGGTCTAACCATCTAGATTGTAGTTGGTTATTTTTCTTTAGAAAATTGTTGACAACTTGTGTTGTGACTAAGAATATGTGCCTTTTCCCATGAAAAGTGAATGGGTTCTGGAAAAAAGGGAAACAAAACATAGTCCTCTAAGTTACTTATTCTTTTGATATTGTTTGCTGTCAAGCCTTCTATTTTCACTTTTTCATTCCTTCAATCTCTCCCATATTCTTGTTTTTTGGAAACTAAATTGACTTTAGCATTAGAAGATATTTTGGGGAATGAGTCTCAATTCTTTTGTAGTTCTTATTTTTAGTTATGATGTGCATTATTTATATTGGATTGCTTGAGAAACAGATCCAAATTTCCTTGAATCAAATATGGATTCCAAGTATGCATCAAAACCCTAAGTAATTTTCATTCAATGATTCTTGCGCTGCTTTCAAGCTTTTGAAATGTTGCTTTGAGCATTTTCTGATTGGTGGATTGTATAACATTTGGCTTTGAATCTTCTAAATGTATTTTGGAACAAAGGTTTGTGTGGAGATAAAAATCATCCAATCATTTAAAAACAAGGTTATTTTGAGGAGAGGGTGCAGCATTTTGGTTTCTTTATTGTTGTGCCCTTTAGAACAACTGTTGGTGCACATTTGGTCTAATTCAATACCCAATGTGTGGTGACTTCAGGTTTTTGTGTGATTTTTAACTGAGTATGCTGTCTTAAACAGCCTGTTCCTGCTATAGCATCACGATGCAATTGATTATGGTCATCCAAATTTGTGTCTGTGGTAATCAAAGTATGGTAGCTCCATCTTGTCTATGTGTCCTACTGGGTCATTTTGAAACAGTCCAGAGCATGGTTTGATTTGGCATTTATTTTATGGGAAAAAAAATTTGCTTTTACTGCATTTCATGTCAGGATCTTGGAGCAAAGGGTGCAAGGTGTAAGGCATAGGCACAAACTTGATGAAATTGAGATACCGATATATGAAATATGTATAAACGATGTTCTTTTAATGAATTAAAATTGTTAAAACTAATAATACAATAAGGAAGACCAAAAAATTATTTCTAACAATAATTATAATTTCTTAATTCAACTAAAAACATAGAAGTAGCAATAAACAAGTACAATTTATAATAAATGTACAAGAAAAATAAAATTAATTAACCAATTTGAAATATTGTTTTCAAAATATCATAGTAAAAAGTAATATTTGTCATCATTATCAAACAAAGTTTATCTGCTTCTCTTTTTTTTAGCTTATAAGTTAGAAATGACAGCTTCATCTTTATATGTTTCTCTGTATTAGAATTTTTATCGTTTACAAACTCTAATAGAGTGACTTTAAAAGCACATTGTTTAAGGTCTAATACTATTTATTGATTTAGAATGATGTCGATCCTTATATACTCCTATAATATTAAGTGTAGAACCTTTTTGTCAAAAAATAATCGTAAAATACAAATTTGTTATTCTTATCATAATCTCCATTTATTCTTCTAATCCAACGGTCGTTATTTTCATCAAACCCAATTTTGCAGATACCAAATTAGTATTAAAAGTTGCTATTGAAATATAATGACCGATTTAATAAGAAGTAATTTAGTTTTTGTATTTTGAAAAAAAAAATCTTTGAGGTGCTCAAGGTGTGCACCTTGAGCATCAAAAGTAGCATGCACCATTGGGAATGAGCCTTGCATTGGTATGTTGAGATGCCAAGTTTTGAGCCCCGAGCCTAGGTGTACTTCAGACAACCTTTTGACAGCATAGGGATATTCCACTATCATCATCATTATTATTATCCATGTTATTCCCATTTGACACATTGCCTTGAGACAGATAATGCAAAATGCTTTTATACTAATTGCAAATTCACACCCATGTTTGTACTAGCCGTTGAATCCAGTTCTCTGTACTAAGAAGATTTAGAAATGCTGGGTTTAATCTTTCTGACCCCAAAAGTTCAAAAGCATATTGTCTTGGATGGTCCTTGTAGCTGTTGGAAGTGTATTACTCTTGCAATTCCTGTTCATTGGGCTCAAATTGAAGGCTGTTCTGTAATTTATATTCCTAAAAGTTGACTATCCTCACATAGATGATAATTCTATGGAAATTCCTCTAACTGATTTTTTGAGATACTCCTGACGGGCAGGAAATATTCTCAAGTCAAGATTCTGTATGTCTTGATGAGAGTTGCATTTCTTAATAGTGATTAGTGGCCTTGAGTATTGATGAACCACGTTTCAAAATGAAAGAGCAGTTTTCTTGCCCTTCTCTTAGTACTCACTCCTCCTAGGAAGAGTATCTTAGGTTGGGTGCACTAAGTCATGCAAGATGTTTGTTGGCATGCTAACTAGTTCAAGTGCTGGAGGTGACATGCTTTTGTAACTTTCTTGGGTGATTTTCCCTCCAGTATTTTCTCAAATTATATGGAACCTTTTTATGGCAACTTCCATTTCAAGTTTTTGATCCTTTTCCATTGGAGAAGGTGCCAGATTTGGATGGTTAAGAGGAGTAGACTCCATGGCAATGCCTAAGGGTTCTGAACCCTGTGTGATCTGGTTTTTGCTGGAGTGACTAGTGTGCATACTTTGTTGAAGTTGGAGTTTGTTTGAGGAAAGATATATCATTGGTTAAAGATGTTCCTCTTCTTATTGCAACTGATCAAGTGTAGCTGTCATGTGGCCTTATATAATTTTCTGTGCTGCTTGTTTTATGTGTTTTTTCCAGAACTCTGTATAAGTTCAGTTGCCTACAAAATATGCCTTTTGACTAATTTAACCACTTATTTATGTTGTCTGTGACATCACAACAATTGGTTTATATTCAGCTAGTACCAGGTGCTAGTAACTGTCCACTCTTGCTGGCCATGCTAGAGAATATGCAACAGTTAGTTGAACTTCTATTCTTGTCTGCAGACAGATAATGCTTGTTAGATCTCCGGGGTACTGTTATATGGATTTGTGTATGCTCCTTCCTCCTGTCCACTTGCTCATGGCAAGGCCATGGCCTTGTGTAACCTCTGTTTTTATCATTAGTGTACAAAATGAGCATGAGGATGTGGCCAAGTGTCCATGTTGCTGGGGTATCACTGTTGTGATATGCATATTTTTTTGGTTGTTCCTCGCCCTTGCTTTGACATGTTGCTGAGTATGCGTTGGTGGTGTGTGCAATGACATTATGTGCTGTTTGTAGGCGTCACTTCCATGTGGTTTAATTTGCAGTTGCCTCCATAGGTAAATGCCTTTAGGTTTGTGATGCGTGATGACTTGACTGTTGATGCATTCTGCTGTTCAACTGATGTGGGCAAGCTGTGTAGAGAGTTGCCAGATGTTCCAGCAGATGCTCACATTAATTTGTGCTTCTACACTTCTAGATGAATTTGCAGCTAATTGCCTTTGTTATCTTAGGTATGCCTGCTTTACTAATTTGTTTGCATATTGAGGAAAACGAAGTTTAGAGCCACAAACACCTAGAGGGGTGAGTTGGTGTTTTTATGCATAAGTATAAATTAAGAAATCATAACATCAATGCACGTTAGGGAATCACGAATCTAGATGCTCACAAATATACCATTACTATTTATATGCATTTAATATAAAATAATTTGTAGAAATAGAAAGACTAAAAACGCAGTATGTTAGTTTATAGAAGCTCTTAAACATATCGTTAAAGGAGAAAACATTTCAGGTTTTGAATTGTCAACAAAAAGTCCATTATATGAGAAGAGTCAATTTACAGAACGACGAATAGATATGCTAGACTTTCTAGCTATCTAACATTAGTGATATGACTATTTAAGATTCTCCTTAGATTTGTATACCCACAACTATCAATATACTTTGGTTCCTCCAAGTGGATCTCTTGTTGATCAAACTACTCCAACCTCAACACAACGTCCCAAATCCAAGTGTAAGCCACATACTGGAACTCCATAGTTAAGGGCTTGTAAGGATAGACAAGTGTGTAGGTGAGAGATCTTGAAACAATCATGGACTCATAAGCAAATAATGAAGATCTTTCAAACAAAGGTGGTTCTCTCAGATCTCAAAAGGTTGTACACTTTTGGAGTTCTGAGTAGGGTTCTCTCCCTTTTATTTTAGATAGTTCCCTCTTTGAAAAACAGAGGAAGGCTTCACTTTTGAAACTAGGAAGAAAAACTTCTTGTCAAAACAGTTATGAGTCATGGATAGTGGGTATAAACTACATCCCCTTTGAGCCCCTATCTTGTGATTAATTTGTGGGTTGCCTCTAGAAATATTACAGCATAGGTTTGCTTGAGCCCCTATCTGGCAATCAATCTATGGCTCGCCTTTGGAAACATCACAACACAGGTTCAACTTGAGCCCCTATCTCACTTGTGGCCTGCGGCTCACTCTTGGAAGGTTACTGCCCTTTGCAACATAAGATGATGTCTCCCATGATACTTGCGCTTCATCTTTGGACACTTGATGAAAAACCTCTTGGATACTAATTGAACAACCACAGTGGTTTGGCCCAAACCCAACAAAGAGCAAAAACCAACCTAACAAACTTAAACACATATAGCCTAAAAATGAGACTAACACACAAGGTATAATATAATAAAATAATATATTCAAAGTATAATATAATGTTATGAAATTTACCAACACTAAAAACAGACCTAACAATATCACCATTTTGCAATTTTGTGATAAAACACAATCCAATAGGGAATTCATAAAAAAAAACATGGAATCTAATAACTAACTAATCAGAATCACTAGACATCCTAACTCTTGAACTATGATAGAAGCCATTAATCCTATACAAACAACAAACTTAACACAACCTTGAAAGTTATAGGGTATCGCAAAGCCCCATATAAAGAACAGTACTACAAAAGCCTAAAAACATGGTATCAACATTAACATAAGATTTTCAAGAAATCATCACACATCTTCACATAAATAAACATACAAATATGATTACTCCCCTCAACTATAACTCCCCTTTATCGATACACATAGCATCACTCCCCATTATTCAGTACATATCTCTCCCCTCCTTGTCACAAAATGACAAAGGACCATACTCTTCGGAAGAACTAGAACTTGTTGATCCCATAAAATATAAAACATACAATCTCCCTTAAAAATATACTCTCCGTCAATGAGAAATTTCCCCCTTGTTAAATGAACATCTTTCTCCCTTTTGTCTCAAATGACAAAGGACTAATTGGGGAAAGGTTGCAAAGAGATTTGGAGCAAAGCAAGTGTCATAGCAAAAGAGAAAATTCAACTACAAAAATTAGGGAACAAGATAGACATCTAATGACCAGTGTTGCTTGAGAAAGGATCAAATGCTAGTTGAGCCGTATGAATAACTGAGATAGACAAGAAGATGCATATACCCAAAACAATGAACAACTACATAATCTCATTTCTACTAGAAGGAATTGTAAGGTGAATAATAAAACGTAAACTAAGTTATAACACCAAATTCGAGAGAAATCCTATGATAGGGTGAGAATAAACATCAGTAAGATACCACTTGAACATTTTGGGAGGGAAGAATGAGGGTGGATAGAAATAACCTGGATGCTGAAAATAAGATTCTTTTAATTGCTCAAATACATACTGTTATGCAAAATTCCCAGTGAAGCAAGCTCATTTTACTGGCATGCGAAAGATGGCTGAAAATTCACACCTATGGAAAACACTACCATGTTTGTGCAAGGTACAAACCAACAACCAAATGCATGAAACTATTAGTATGTGAAAATGAGACACATGCAAAGATTCCCTATCCATCGAAGTGATTTCATGAAATATTCAGGAATACTCCCAAATAAGAAATCTAAGTCACAAAAAGGAACAATTGAAGAACAAAAACTGAGGAAATCGCTAGAAATAGTGACGATAACTTGATTAAGAAAAAACTGTTGATGATTAAGAGAAATTTGCCCTAGATCGAGTAAAAAATACTCATGCTCATGTGGAAGAGAGAATGAGATATCTAGAGCGGGCTGGCAACTGAATGAGCAGAAAACAATTGAAAAAAAATCTGTAAATTGATGTAAACGTAGGTTGGACATGCTGGCTAAATAGCAATGACTCGAGAATATGATGCGGAAAATCACGAAACCGCTCCATCTATGTGCTGAAATATGCACAACCTGCAATAATGCTGTCAATTGCCCAAAACCAAGTGGATGTGATGCAAAGCATATGCAATGAACATACATAATGAACTAAAATATTTTTAGTGTCAAAAGCATCAATATCAAATAAAAAAAATCAATTGAGTATGCTTTTCCCAAAAGTTTTGAAAAAAATTGAAAAGCATATTTATAGTACAACACACCCTAGATTAGGTCAAGAAACAAGTCTTATAAAGTGTTGAACGTGTAGTTAATTATTGTATTCCATTGGAGAGAGAGAGACCTAACACCTCAAAGAATGCACAAGGTTTGGTTTTTAAGCATGCTTCAACATATTTCTCAAGTAAAAAAGTCAAACCCAATGCCATTAGGAGCTCCATATCTCTTTTTTCTCCCCCGTAGTAGGAGTCATTCATTGAGATGCAAAGTATCTACGTACCCTCATGAGATATGCTAACCAAAGTACCAATTTTTACAAAACATATAACATTTATGGTCAGGCTAACTGAATATTATTTTTAAATAATTTGATATTTGTCAAAAAAAAAAAAAAATGCAAAATCACATAAAAAATAAATATTCATTAAATGATGCTAGAATGCAAACTAATTTAATGCAAATACAACCAATGCTAATGCAAAATGCCTAATCAGTATGCATGTAAGAAAATGTTACTCAGGGAGCAGCAAAAACTCTCTCAACTTTATCAACTAAGCCCTTAAATCTTTTTAGCCCAAATTCATCTTTCAGTCTTGACCCTCCTAGTCAACTTAGTCATAATAGATGCTAGAAGAAGAACTTTATGTATAGGTTCTTGAATGTAATTCGATCGGAAATAAGAATTCCTAGGAATAGATCTACGACAATAAGGATGAATATGACCTCATTGGCCACATGCATGCTTGTAGGTGCAAACCTAGGTCTATGAAAAGTAATCCTAGATAGAGGTGATTGTCTAGGAAAAAGAGCTTGAGTCTTAGGATAAAGAATCAAGTTTGGTTCTTAAAAGAATTTACTCTTGATGAAAACTCCATGTGTTAAGATTGAGTATTTCGGAAGTGCCACAAGGATTGGTTTTCAAATGACACATTTTGTGCATTGTGAATGTAAGAATACATCGGAGTTGTTGAAGTGGCATTTCTCACCTTATAACTAGCATTCCTTTGGTATATGGAAGATTGAGGAACAATGAGAGTTGATAGTTTTGCAATTACCATTAAACAAGGAAATTTTCTTTTCTTAATCCAAACTTTTCATTTTCCTTGACAACTTTACCTATTCTTAGCATAGCATATGATCTAGCTTATTGGTGCTACTAGTGAATGTATGGAGTTGAGCTTTGGGCTTTTGTAAGCTCATTTTTAAACATTTCACTTATCTCTTCCAGTACTCTTTCTCTCCATTAATTTCGTTAATTCTACTAATTGATTCATTATGTTTGATTTGAAGCCGCTTCCTATCATTCTTTAATTCCCTCAATTTCTTAGAATACATTCCATTTCCCTTTTTTTTTTTTTTAATTGTAAGCTCACCTTAAATAACTTTTTCATAAGTTTCCTGCAATCCATCAACTTTTTCACCTATATCAACTTCATTGATTGATCCTTCATATGAGATTTCATCCCAAGCTATGGAGGATGTGAAGGCCATAAAATTTGTGTCTATCAATAGTGGGTTGCTCACACTCATCTTCTTCACCCTCATTATCCGAGAAAGAAATATTCAAACTTTTTTCTTTTAGACCTTAAATTATTTGGATATTTAGTCCTAATTTGATCGAAATCTTAACACTCGCAACACTTATGACTTGTGTCCTTTTAGAATTTGAGGTTTTAATTTCTATCTTTTTAGGTTTTCCATTCTTGTAATTACGTGAGGTCACTTTTTCTTTTCTATATATTTTCATTTCTCCTAAAAATTTGTCGAATCTTTTAGCAAATAAGGCAACTTCTTCGTCATTAAATGAGTTATCATTAGATTCATCTCGAGGTTGTCTTTTATAGTCTTCAAAGCAACATATATCTTTTTTCCAGTCTTGTGGTATAGTAAATTCAAAAGTCTGTAATAAACCTACCAATTTTTTACTTTGATGCATCTAAATCTTTCCTCTTCTCAATTGTTTTAATTTTAGGTCTAAATCTCTTTGGAAATGATCTTAATATCTTCTAACAATTTTTCATTTTGGTAATTCTCTATATTGAATGTAGAGTGAGACTATCATTGATTTGGGTATAAAACGCAGCAAAGCATTATTCTTCCATCATTTTTGGTTTCCTTAAATTGTGAGGTTAATATTTGTAACTTTGAGTTTTCAACAATTTTGGTGCTTTTATATGTTATTTTAAGGATTTTCCAATAACTTTACTTTTTTTATATATAGAAACATGTTTGAATTCATTAGAAGAAATTGCAATGAAAAAAAGATTTATAACTTTGCTATTTAAGTTAGATTCGACTTGTTCATCCTTAGACCAAGTGGAAGGATTTTTTATTATATGGATACTATTAACACTGGTGATGATTTCTATCCAACCTTTTTGAGTACTTAGCCTAGCAAGTTCATCTTAAGATTTTATGAATGCCATTAGGCAGACTTTCTAATAAATATAATTGCTTCCATCAAAGTAAGGAGGTACAAATGAAGATTGACTTGCCATCTAGAAAAAAAGGTATAGGATCGAGGTTAGTCTCTAATACTAATTGAGAAAATGAAGTTTAAACCTTCAACTACCTAGAGGTGGTGAATAGGTATTTTTACAAGGAAGTATAAGTTAAAAAATCCTAATTTAGATACATTCAAGGAAATTACGAATCTAGATGCTCAAATATATATTATCACTATTCATATGCATATAATGTAAAATGGAAATGTGAAAATAGAGAGAATATTGAACACATAATATAGTGACAAAGGAAAACCCTTAAGATGACTTGTTTTCAAAGATAGCCATTAGGGTTTTAAGTTGCCCATTGAAAATCTACCATATAAAAAGAGTTAATTTATAGATGATAAATAGACACGCTAGACCTTCTGGCTAATTAACTCATGCAAATAATTATCTTAGGCTTTACTAGATCTATAGATTTGCAGCTACTTTGACACATTTTGGTTCTTCTGAATGAATCTCCCGTTGGCCAAACTCTTCTAGTTGCAGCACAATGTCCAAATCCACATGTGAGCTATACATCGGAACTGCATAGGTTGTAGGCCAATAAAGGTAGATTAGTGTTTAGGTAAGATATTTTAAAACAATCATACACGCACCAGTAACTAATGAAGATCTCTCAAATAATGGAGGTTCTCTTAGATCTCACAAGTTGTACACATTTAGAGTTTCAAGTAAGGTTCTATCCTTTTTCAATTCAGATCGTTTCCCTCCTTGCATATAGGAAGACTTGGCTTTTAAAAATTAGAAGAAATACTTCCAATCAAAGCAGTTTTAAGTAGTGAAAAGTGGGCATAAACTGCATCATGCTTGAGCTCCTATTTTGCGATTCTACTTCTTGCCTTTGCAAACATCACACAGAAGTTTGTCTCTAAACATTTACAGTATGAGCTTCTATCACATGGGCCTTATGCGGGCTTGATACGAAGTACCATGAGCTCACGAACAATTGGTAAACGAATTCTCAAATACAAATTGGATTGCTTCAGTGGTTTGGTGCGAAACAAACAGAACACTGAAAACTAATCTACTTCATTTAACTACATACAATCCTAAAACTTAGGCCCATACACAAGATGTAATATAATAAAATGACAGACTAAATTTACAATATAATGTCACAAAATTTGCTAACATAAGATGACATAACATATATCATCCATCTGCAGGACTTGCTTCAATGCTGAAGAAATCACAACAAATTCACTGCTGGCGTCATTCTTTAAGGTATCAAAGGTTGCAAGTGCACTAGAATTCCAAACAATTTGCTTTAAAAATGCTTATACGCAATCTTTTCCAGTCATTGCAGACAGAACATGGAACCTCTCGGTCACAAGTAAATTTTCGTTTGCATAATTGAGGTATTGTTAAGAGGGTGTGTGCTCCACTGTGACCTGCAGTCATGAATTAAAATCAGGTAAACAATCTCTCTGCAATATAATGATATAGTTATGTACATCTAGCTTTTCATTGTCCCCTCTTTATATATTGGAGGCCTCTGTAATCTTTACCTGTCACAATGTCTGCACGTTCTAAGTGACAGGTACGAGTTTGTGTAGGTCAGTTTTGTAAGGGGTTATGCTCATTACTCTGCAGTCTGGTAGATGATCTGTCTATACCACAGTTCAAAAAAACAAAAAAAAATTGCAATTCAGTAAGCCTCGTAGTACACACTAGGGTTTGGGTTTGAGAATGTGAACTCAACTCTAGCTTGGCATCTTAACTTGTTAATATAACTAAACATTTTTATCTAATTACCGAACAATTTGGATAGACAACTGTAAAGAACACACGTGTTCAGTGGTCCTGAGTACAGGTAGTCTCAATTGTTGATTTTATATAGTCGTTTCTTTTATAGAATGTGCCAATTGTGTCGGACCCTTTTTTAAAAAAAAAAAAATTGCAAATGTTGTCACAATCTTAGGTTGGCAGGTTTGTATTGGTTGGCTGATTAATGGAGTTAAGTGGTGGGCATGGTAAACATATTATATACCTGATTATGATTCTCTTAAGCATGCATATTACTGGTAGAGCTTCAAAATTGGCTAGTTTTTCAAGATTGTAGTTCGTTTGAGTAAAAAACGAAAAGAACTAATACATTAAATTTCAAATGTAGTTTATACGTTGAGCTGTATAATTTTATGTACCATGGGCACCTGTCCTCAAACGTTGACCGCTGTTGTTGAAAACAATTGTCATGCTGGGTGTGAAGATAGAAGGATATGGAACAATTGTCTAATTGACTGGTTTCTTGTCACTTGGTTGGGAGAGGGACTCGGTACATCGATGTTTCTTCTGGAGGATGATGCACACTGGGTCCAAGCTGAATCCGGGCTAAGCCCTATACTCCAATTCAGGCCTGGCAAATTGGTTTGTGCCAGGTTTGTCGGACCCTTCAGGCTAAAATATATAAATCAAGCCCTTGGGTCAAATAATGGGTCGGAGCAGTCGGGCAGGGATATTTGTTCATTAAGGTCACCATACAATTAGATATAAATACTTTATATTCTGTCGGTAATTACATACATCAGATGTGTAGGAAATTTGAACTTTATTTTGCTAGGAAATTGATGACTCCATTGCATCAAATAGCTTACAAACCAGGTCCCTAGACTCGATACTTCCAGAATCACCAAATAAGACTAGCTAAAAACTAAAATCTAAAACTCAAAGGACCCGAGACTACTAAGAGAACTTGCAGGGACCAGGCCATACAGCGAAGAAAATGAGCAGTCCGAGTGAAGAGCTGTTGCTCTATGCTCTATCCTTCCTTAAAATTCAGCGTTAGCACAAGGCTTAATTTGATAGACGATGAATATTTCTCTAATTTTGGAAGATAACTAATTGTGCCCCCCCCCCCCCAATTGCATGGTGAATACACCTGTTACTTATTTTGTTGAAGATGGTTTAAAACTTTAAAATATGCCGTGTGCATGTAGGAGTGCAAGCTAGTTACTCGGTCAAAAAGAGTCTTTTTTAACTAGGAAAATAATATCTTACTAAATAAACACCACTTAGAGGGGTGAAGGTTCGCCGGTAATCCCGTGTGAACTCCATCATTGGAATAAGGAACGCAATTTTTCAGCGGTAGATTAGAGCAATTAAGATTACAGTGCCTCATGGAAAGACGTTCCTCCACGCATGGGAACTGGGGAATGAGCTCCCGCTCACATGCTATAGCAACCCCTCAGAAAAAAAAAAAATTGAATAGGAAAAAGGAAACAAATCCACATTGTCACAAAACCTCTGAAGGGGCCCGCTTCTTTGGAGATTTGTCCTCCAGGACAAACAGAACGCGATTGTGGATAAGGATGCCAATAATATGTGGGGAAAAATATCCATTGCCAAATGATGTCAGCCTGTAGACGCTGTATCCGCCAGGCATTAAAATGTTGAGCTACTTTCACTGGCAGACATTGAGGGATCCTCTGACTTGGCAACATGTGATCCTCGGCTGCTAATGTCAAGCCCCTGCAATCTTCCAAGAGGCTCGTTCTGCAAAATCTCCGAGGGAATATGTTGAGAACTTGATTGATACAAATGATACAGCATGCTGGGTTGGGGCTGATGAAACGGTGGCAATTGCATGCACTGTGGACCAGAAGGAACAGGCAGTTGCCCAAGTGAATAGAAGGCTGGAGAAGAGCTGTATGATATGTTGTTCATCCCCAAGTTAAATGACTCCGAGGGGCTCATCATTTCACCTGTAGCAATCCTCAGCCTCTCCACTTCCTGCCTTAGCGCTTCGTTCAGAGCTGGTGAGAAAATTAAAAAAAAAAAAAAGAACAAAACAAAACATCACAAGAGCATATAAACTGAGAGAAAACAACTTGATCTAAGCAGCTTGCTTTATTCTGAGACTTCTTTGGCAATGCATATTCCAGCAGACGGATAGTCCTCTCATTTTTGTTTTCCTTTCTTTTCAATCTGATTTAGAGCCTTCTCTCTCTCTCTCTCTCTCTATCCTTTTCTGGTAGTTAGGTGATATGAATTGAGTGAAGAAATTTGATTAGTTGAAGTTAAACACAAAGGTGAGAAAAAGCTACACAAACTCAAAGTGAGTGATAATACTTGGTACGGAATTGCTTTTACTTAAAATGAAATCAATTTCACTTAGGAGACTTGCGGATTTATTATCTAAGACTAGTGGACCCAAAGTCCCAAACCAACAACCGGGGATCAACATGTCGGTTGAAGGACTCCATTGAACTAGAGAGCTCCACTTCCCTATTCCAACCTGATTCCAAAAGGGGAAGCAACATCCCAATATGTCATATGGGCACTAAGCCCTTGATTTGGGGAGCTATTGTGGTCCTTTTTCTAATTAAACTTCTTTGTCATCCAAAGAGTCAAGATTAGTCATAAGAAATAAAGGGTGAAGATCAAAACAAATCAAAATACAAAAAATCTTCACCCTTTATTTTTATCACTCACTTCTGGCCACTGAGACAACAAAAGATAATTAATGTGAAGACGTTAACAATTAGCACTCTTTCCACCTTAAGTCCCATAAAGATAAAAAAAATGATCACCCCAAGTACGTATGATATGCCAACTAAGAAATTATTGGTGGACCAAGGGAAATGGTTTTATTTGTTCTGCAATAACCCAAAAAGGCTCCCACCAGAACCCCATCCCACCCTCTTTATATCTTCTGCTTTGGCAAAGGTTTTTCTTCTCTCATTCTTGGGTTGTTTTGCCTTTATTTTGGGGGGAAGGGAGGGTGGGTGTTGGCGGTGAAGAGAGCTGCCCAACCCAACTTATACATGTGTAACAAAGGAATGCCAACACTTACTATTTTCTGAGCTAAAAGATGTAATAAGTGAAACGCAATGGGATGAGACTTACCATCTCGCAATTGAGCTTGCTGCTCCATAGCCCGTAAACGAAGCTTCAGTTCTGTGTTTTCAGTATTCAGGCCAGTAGTGTCTCTCTGAAACATAATACAATAAAAAGGGGATGTACTATCTTAGAAACAATAAGATGCTACATCTCTATGTGCATAAGCTAAAAAATAGAAAAGAAAATGCAAGACTGAACATAATCGTGCATTCACAAATTAATGCTTCGAGAAAGCTTGTCCACGACAGCGATTCTTCTTGATTGGAAGAAAATCTTATCAAGAAAGAAAAAGTTGGGAGTTACAGTAATAGGATAAGGCATTATAAAAAGTAATTACAGGTGGAAAAAAGAAGAAAAAATGTAGATTTTTCAAATTCTCTGTCCAACAATGAAGCTCCTTCCAGAAACTTCTCAATGGAATCCCATAACCCCCTTCTCGCTTAAAATAAAAAAAAGAAAAGAAAAAAGGGAAAAA
Source organism: Nepenthes gracilis (assembly GCA_033239525.1). Classification (NCBI taxonomy): domain Eukaryota; kingdom Viridiplantae; phylum Streptophyta; class Magnoliopsida; order Caryophyllales; family Nepenthaceae; genus Nepenthes; species Nepenthes gracilis. Next base: position 13,466,186 of record BSYO01000007.1, read on the forward strand.
TCTCCTATCAAACAATAAGTGATACAAGTATCTTTTGGCTTGGTTGTTAGAACATGTTTTCTAAGTTAGAAGCTCAAGCTAGGCCACAAACAGAGGGCGATTGGCACAAGTATCGGACTTCTCAACACCAAAATGCTTATAATGCCTCTTTTATGATGGATATGAGTCAAGAAAAGAATTCATACGAACATGTAGCGTGAGTACTACTTAGTCAACGGACCTGGAATAGTGTGAGCTGTGCTGAAAGTGTGGTAGCTTCTGTTTGAAGGGTCTGGACTTTTCTCTCAAGTTCCATTATGTAGCGAGCTTTCCTCTCTTTCGAGCGTGCAGCAGACTGCCGATTTGCCAAAATTCTGGACAAAGAAATAAACGTGAACTCGGAGCCTAAAGTGCAGAATAGTGAAAACAGAAGCCGGCAAATATGAACCAGTAACAGGGCCATCTGCAAAGGTTGGATTTTTCATCCTTACAAATTGCAGGTGGTACTATGCAACCGAAAAAAAAAACAAAAAAGGTAAGGGAAATGAAATACCATTCTAACAGTAAAACGTGGGGAAAGGAAAGAAGGCTACTTTGAACAGAGACCCTTATTCGTGCTCTTAACTTTTTCCAAATAAAGACTGGCTGTTGTGCTAATGTCTGCCATGAAATTCAAATCAGGCTAAAATTTGCCATGCCCTATAAGACGAGTAGAAAGGAGTGTTGTGTAATTCTCTCGACAATTATTGAGGACGTCAATCGATGAAGTTTCTGGCAACACAATAACTTACACTATGAACATTCACAGCCTCAGGGAAGTCAACTATTATAGGATGAAGGCTCCGTATCTGCTTAATACTATTGGGTGGATGCTGTGTGCGAAAACTGATCTGAATGCGAGCGTAGACGGGTTGTAGGATTCACATGGTTTCAGGACTTCATTATTCTTGTGTTTCCATTGGGCACAGAGACCAAGTCAAGCAGGGATCTTTAGGAATTACCTAAATCCTCTGATTTTAGACTACCGTCAAGTTTCAACCAGCTGTTGCTTTCAACACAGGTCAATGAAGGAACTTTTCACAAAGGAAATCCTTATTCTTGACTCTTGTTCGAATCAATTTTATTTTTTTTCCCGAATCAATTTCAACCAGCCGTTGCTTTCATCACAGGTCAATGGACTTTTCACAAAGAAAACCTTTATTCTTGACTTTGTTTGAATCAATTTTAATTTTTTTTTATATAGCTACTAATTGGACACAGTTTCATCAAACTGATATGTCCCAACAAAGTACTCACATTTAGGAGTCACATGCCATCGCGTAATACTTTTGATGCTCAGTTACAATTGAACTTACGCACGTAGTCCATAATTGCTGCAAATATAGGCATTTTTCTAGCAAATGACCTCTCTCAGCCCATCTCTATCACTGATGTCCCCATCTCCAGCTACCCTCCCTCTCTACTCACTGATGCAGGCTGCAGAAATCCGTTAAGTCAATCCTCCTCTCTCAATCTTATCTGTATTAGCCAAATATCTGATTTGATTGAGGTCACGTTGCTTCCCCGTTGTCTAGGCTCTTCATAACATAAAAAGGACACCCTTCCCATGGAAAATGGGATATGTTAATTGTTTTATAATATTCGACTACCACCAAGAACAATTAAAAGTTTTGATATCGATGTGGAAAGTAAAACAATTTTTGGAGATGTGTTGACGTTTCTTGTGGTTTGGAACATACTGCTGGAGCATAATGCCAACATTACCGAACGTACCATACTTTCCCCTGGAGTTCCAGTGTTTGGAATATAGTTCAGCCTTTTAGTTTCGTTACAGTGCACTTTGACCACGGACAATAGTGTCCTGAAATTTTATGGTTTTGCCGTCATATATTTTCCTTTTCTTTTTTATTTTTTCCTCGTTCACTGGAATTAACCATTGGTGCGGCATGATCTTTGAGTATCATAGTTTCATTGCTTCTAGAATTAATTGTGTTGGCATTTCATATCATCTACAGGGTCTGATTTACAATGACTGCTGATAAACATTTGAACTACACACCGTCAATTTTTGTTTTATTCTTCCAACATTGATCAGAAGCACATGAAAAAATTGCGAGGAACACATTCTTAACCGGATTATCTGTTACCTAAATACATGCTAATATTGCTCAATAATCCATAAATTTATGACAACAGAAACAAAGAAACAAGAAATACATTTGAAAACGCCACTCATGAAATTACCAAGAAGAAAGAAAAGTGATTGTGGTGTTTTTGCACATTTAAACTGTGTAAAAGAAGGAAAGCAAATAATTTTCATGGAAAACAAAGATTTGCTTCAGGGGATTGTCGAAAGAACCGTGAATAAATGAGGATACGCAAAGAACATTGCAAGCAAAATCAATTTTTATTGAACTGCGCCTCGGATTCAAAACCGAAAAGCGTCAAGAATGCCCAATTATGTCCTTGTTTCCTCAGGCAAAGTGCACAATCACGACTTGTGAAAATGAAAAAAAATTCTTACGCTAAAATTGCGATAAAGAAGCTCCATTTTTTCCCCCAAAAGATTGTGCATCAGTACCTTCTTCTGACTATATCAAAACCAACAGAAAGGAAAAAAAAAAGATATGCATCACATTTTCAATTATCAGGATGACGATCAATTATTCCTTATCATTTTCATGGTAGAAATTACGAGTACTCGAAGATATCAATGATTTTCATCTGAATTCAGACGACGATAGGAAGGAATCCTAAACACCTAGATAGCAAATTATGACCACATCCTGTATACGCATCAGGAAAGATAAAAAATGGGAAAGAAAAGGAGAGGAGAGAGAGAACAGGTAACCGCAAAATAAAAACCTCTTGGCGCGCTTGGGATCGATAGTCCACAACTCAGCAAGCTTATCGGGAGGCATAGCCTTTTTAGCCTCCATGATCTCACCAAACACGCTGCTCTCTGCTCCTCCTCTAGATTCCAAGGACGAGGCATCGACGGAGTTGCTATGTCTGTGCCTTCGCCTCACATTGATATTCATCTCTCCGCCGCTGCCGGCGTCGGCACTCTGATCCGTTCGGCCAACCGCATCGCCGGTCGGGAGATCAGATCCGGCAGCACTTGTACCACCTATATTGTCAACGTCAATGTAGGCGCTGAAGAGGTCGTCCTCGGCTCCAAAGTCTTCAGCGGAGGACGCGGCGAATGGATCCGAGGAGAGATCCATATCGTTTGGTACACGGAAGCTGACCTCTGAATGGGCACGGCGGTGGTGGGACCCTCTGATGGAGGAGGATGGGATTGTGGTGTTTCCGAACACCGTAGAAGTGCCACTGGCAATGGCGTTGGGTGGCGGATGTTTGGAGACATTTTCGGAGGTACAAGAAGGAGAATTGGGTTTATGGTTTGATGGATCTCGTCGAATTTCCATCGACGTCTGTTTTTCCTTCTTCGCTTCCCTACCTGCCTGCATGTTTTATTTAGAATGAGGCCATGTGCTTGCTCTCTTCTTCTCTTCTCTCTCTCTCTCTCTCTCTCCTTACCCTCGCTCGGTCCGATACGAGGTCGAAAACGTGTTTTGTCGAATCGGGGACGATAGCGGCCCGAATCGGCGAAAGCAGTCACTCTTTCTATATCAATGGTTTTCTTAATATTACAACCGATATTCATTTTTCACAGTTTTTAACTTTATTTTTATAATTGGTGTTGTCAAAAACAACCCTATCATATCGATTTACACACGGTTATAAAAAAAAATAAAATTGTATAAAATATTATAAAAAATATATTTTATTTTATTTATCTTATTAAATATTTTAAATATTGTAATTTATAAAAATAAAAAATATATTTAATAATAATTTACTTATTTTAAAATTATTACTGTAGTCAAATAGGCAATGCCCAATATGCCCTTAGGCAGGTTCTATAACAACTTACATATGAACAAAAAATGGTAAAATAGAAAGCATTTATTACACTTTTATAATTTTTATATATTTTTTCAATAGTCAATATAAAATATAGGGGGAGCTTTTATTATATATATTTTTACTGTCATTACTTTTGGAGTCAACTTTTTTTATTAAAATTTAAAATAATTTAATTTTTAATATGATCCTTTTGTATTTAACTAATTATTGAAAAGGATTTACATATTATCATTTTTAATATCATTGTATTTTTTTATCAACTACTTGACTCCTGACGCTAAAAATTAATTTTGATAATACTATACTTACTGGTGGGGTTAAAAAATTTTGTACAAGTTGTGATGGATACAAGCTTTTATTTTTGCTATGCTGTCGGTTATCCCTATATTGGCATAGAATTATTCAAGGTAAATATATATTCTACGTAAATTCATGTGAAAGTCTATAATTAGGATAAGACACGGTAGTATTTGAGAATATTTTTAATAATTTAATTTTTTTAAAAAATATAGTTTAATATAATATTTGTGAATATGATATTATTTAATAATTTTAATATTTACTAAAAATTATTATTTTCAACATTTCATATGTAATATTTCGAACAATTTTAATTTTATTTTTGAGGACGAAAATCTTTTAAGGGGGGAAGATTATAATATTCTAAATATTTTTATTATTTTAAGAAATTAAAATTGATAAATTAAATTTTAATAATTATTTTTAATCACTTTTAGGTTTAAATATTTAGACTATTAACTTAAATTTAGATTAGTTAGTGAGTTAGATTAAATTAATTATAAATCAACCTAAATGAATTAATATTAGATAATCTTTGTGCATCAAAATTTATTAATTGAAAATAAAATAAATAAATATATATAATTAATTAAAAGTTTAAATATTATGGTAATGATAATGAGATAATTAATATCTTTAATAACAGTAATAAATATCAATAATAATAAATATTATTAAATATAGTGAGTGATAATAATAAAATAATAAATAAAAAATAATAAATAATTATAAATATATATTAATATAATGTTAATATATAAAAATAATAAGTAAATAATAATAATAATAATAATAATAAACAAAAGGAGAAGAGAAGAAAGGAATTGGCCGAAGGAAAGAAGAGGGAAAGGAAAGAAGAGAGGAAAGGAAGGAGGGAGAGGGAAAGGAAAGAAAGAAAAGAGAGAGAGAGAGAGAGAGAGGGAGAAAGCCGGCGAACGAAGAAGGAAAGGGGAGGGGGGCAACGTTCTGGGTTGGGAAACCCTAACGGGGCTTCCCTTTTTATTTAAGGAGCAAGAGGGTTACAGAGAAGGAGAAAAAAAGGGGAAACGACAGAGGGACGGGAGACAAGACATAGCAGAAGAAAAGCCGTCGCCGTTGCCGATCGCTACGATTGAAGTCGTTGCCGTTGCCGTCGTCGGTTGTGCCGCCGTCGCCACAAATCCTCGTCGCCATTAATCTCTTGCCGTCGCAAACCCTAACCGCCTCTGTTCAACAGGCAAGTGAATCCTTATTATCCACTTCTTCACTCTTCGCAATTGATTTTCCTTTACTGTCATTTATTTTCTAATTGCAAACAATTTTTCTATTATCTTGCAACCTATCCGTCCTCCTCTCTCTATTAAATTTGTGAAGCATGTGGAAATTGAGTCAGGAAGAGAAACAGAGGGATGCTCTGTTTTTTTTTTTTTTTGGGTTACTGATTTGGAACAATAAATTGGGTGTCACACGGAGCTGTGGCTTTGGATTAATTCATGTTATGGATTCCTTTGCTTAAATATGAAGACTGAGTTTTTATGTTTGTGTATGGAATGTTGGAATTGGGTGAGAAACAGAGAGAACGGGAAAAAATCGAAATGGGTGAGTGAACAGAGCCTGGTGCTCTTCCGGCGTATATAATCAGTCCTGTATTTATACGGAAGACGGTATATATATATATGTATGTGCAGGTACGTGTGTTTAGGTATATGTATTTGTGTATAAATATAAATAAATAAATATGTATATATATGTATGCCACTGAGTGGGTGTGTGTGAGAGAAGTGCAGAAATGCTGGAGGTGTGTGTGCATGTGAGAGAGAGGTTGGCAGCAGATGGGGAATTTGTGGATGAGGGAGGTGCCGTGGGTGAATGTGTATATATATATATATATATGTATATTGTAGGTATAAATATAAGTAAATTTGGATAGGTAGTATGAGAAAATTGATGGTGGGTATGTGTAAGTAGATGAGGATTATGCATTTGTATTTGTTTGTGTTATGGCGTGTGTGTATGCATATATATATATATATATATATATATATATATATATATATATATATATATATATATTTTGAATGTTGTATGTAAGTGATGTGTATGTGTATATATATATATATACACATGGACGGGAATGGTTAGTGAAGTAAATATGGATATGTTAGGGTAGTAATGAATATATCGGAGTGCATGTTGATTAATAGAATGTGATTGAAGTATTATATTGTTTTGCTTAGGAATCAGTACATGAATTTTTGAGACAATATAAATCAGATAGGATAACTAAATATTGACCTTAGAAAAATGTTTTATTTATCGGGACAAAATATAAGAACTAGTTAAATCGGTCAAAATATGTTCCTGGTTCTCATTTATTCTTTCATTGTTCCGTGATAAATTCATTTGTGTTAGATTTGATGGAGTGAGTACGGTCTGTGTTAGCACCGAACGACATTCCATCATTGATGTTGCAAAACTTTCTTTGCATTATACTCGGTTGTGGGAGTATCTTAATTGTTGGTTTTCTTCGGTTAAGGTAAAGAAAAGTGTATGAAAACAGTAAGGTATCTAGTCGAATGAGAGGTTGCGACACTTTAATGTGGTCTACACTTATCCGATACTGATTTTCGTATCATAGTGATAATAAGGTATGTTGTTTATCATGGAGGGATGCTTATAGCCACGTGACCATCATAGGAGATGATATCAGGGATATTATTTGGCGAGGGGTATCACGAAAGGTATCGGCATGCTACGGGTATAGCATCGGGGAGGATTGTAGGGGCAGTTGGATACCATGGATAACCTCGTTGTACTTACCCAGCCGTTGGGGGCATAAATGCGCGGCCTTTGGTTCACGGTGGTAGAATAAGATCCAAGGAGATTATTGTTATCTCTTACAGTGGTGACCTCAAAATTGAGTTGATAATCAAATTCTTAATATTTCGTACAGTGAGTCAAGAGGGATGCTTATAACCTAGTGACCATCATAGATGATGATATTTGGGATATCATTGGCGAGGGGGTATCGGAGGTGGTATCGGCATGCTACGGGTACAGCCTCTGGGAGGACTGTAGGGGTAGTTGGATACCAGGGATAACCTCGTTGCACTTACTCAGCCGTTGGGGGCGTAAATACGTGGCCTTTGGGTCACTATAGTAGAATAAGGTCCAAGGAGATTTATTACGATATTTCATTATTGTTGATATCTTATGAGTTTGGGATTCGGTTGAATCCACGAGTTATATTCTATAGAATCCATGTGTCGGATTTTACGCTATCCGGATTTGGTGGAATCGATGTTGTTAATATTGTTTGCTGTTCAGGTCGTTCGCGCTGACATTCGGACCAGGAAATCCCCACTTATTAGTGATATCGATTCCAGGAGATTACCGTTGTTTATTGGCACTCTTGTTGTTTTTGGATGTGCGGGTTTTATGGGACCTATTTTGCTTAGAGTCATATTTACGACGTGTTGAAATTCTTCTCGGATATAGTAGATGGTTAGATTTATATTGAGATCCTGATAGTTTGATATCGAGATTATTATTGTTGTATACCATTTTTTATTATTATCACATGCTGGGTTTTGGCTCACCCTTATATTTTCTTGGTTCTAGAGTAGACAGGTTGATGTCATGATAGAAGAGATCGCGTGAGTAGACTCCAGGCAGAGGTGATCTCAGAGATTGAGGCTTTCCGGATAGAGACTTAAGATTTTGGTAGTTTAGTTACTGTTCAACTTTTATTAGATTTTTCTATGAGGATTGATGTTTTTGCCATTGAGGTCATTTATTGAAGTTATTTGTTATTATTATGGATATTTATGTGATGATGCATTTATGATGATTATGGATTATGTCTTCAATGATATGATAGAATTCATTAAAGTGGTTTGATGACGCGTAATTGATGATTTTGAGATGACCAGAGATTTTCACCGTGACTGTCCGGGTCGGGTTCGGGGATCCGAGTTTTGGTCGTTTCAACAAATGGTATTAGAGAATTAAGGTTCTGTGTGAATATTTGAGGATTTAAGTTGATAATGTTTGAGGATATTAGGCGATGAGATTTGAAGATTTAGATGTAATTCTAATAAATCAAGTTGGAGCAGAGAAGGGTATGTATTTTAGAGGACTTGTAAGGCTTGGTATTTGAAGTGGTGGCTTGCTAAGTGGCTCGAGGACTTAACATATTTATGATTATTCTAGGTCGAGGAGGATCTTGCACATCCTTGAGGACATTCTTGAGGACTTACCAGACCATCGGTGATTCTGAGTCGTGAAATGTATAATAAATTTTGGTTTTAGGATCTGGGATATTCTAGAAACTGTTAGGCCAGAGTATTAGTATAAGTAGGGTTCTAAGTTCTCTAATTTTCAGGATTGTCATGAATACAAAATGCGAGTTCGGGAGACTCCTGCGAAACTTATGATTGCACTTATAAGGAGTAACTCAGCTCATAGCACAAGCTATCAATAACCTGGACTTGCGGGCATTAGGCATTGAATGTGTTAATTTTCGAGGATGAAAATCTTTTAAGTGGGAAAGATTGTAACATTCTGAATAATTTTAAATTTATTTTTGAGGACGAAAATCTTTTAAGGGGGGAAGATTGTAATATTCTAAATATTTTTATTATTTTAAGAAATTAAAATTGATAAATTAAGTTTTAATAATTATTTTCGATTACTTTTAGGTTTAAATATTTAGACTATTAACTTAAATTTAGATTAGTTAGTGAGTTAGATTAAATTAATTACATATCAACCTAAATGAATTAATATTAGATAATCTTTGTGCATCAAAATTTATTAACTGAAAATAAAATAAATAAATATAAATATATATATATAATTAATTAAAAGTTTAAAAATTATGGTAAGGGTAATGAAATAATTAATATCTTTAATAACAGTAATAAATATTAATAATAATAAATATTATTAATTATAGTGAGTAATAATAATAAAATAATAAATAAAAATAATAAATAAAAAAATAATAAATAATTATAAATATATAATAATAATAATAATAATAATAATAATAATAATAATAATAATAATAATAATAATAATAATAATAATAATAAGCAAAAGGAGAAGAGAAGAAAGGAATTGGCCAAGGAAAGAAGAGGGAAAGGAAAGAAGAGAGGAAAGGAAGAGGGAGAGGGAAAGGAAAGAAAGAAGAGAGAGAGAGAGGGAGAAAGCCAGAGAACGAAGAAGGAAAGGGGAGGGGGGCAACGTTCTTGGCTGGGAAACCCTAATGGGGCTTCCCTTTTTATTTAATGAGCACGAGAGTTATCGAGAAGGAGAAAAAAAAGGGGAAACGGCAGAGGGATGGGAGACAAGACATAGCAGAAGAAAAGTCGTCGCCGTTGCCGATCGCTACGGTTGAAGCCGTTGCCGTTGCCATCATCAGTTGTGCCGCCGTTGCCACAAATCCTCGTTGTCGTTAATCCCTTGCCGTCGCAAACCCTAACCGCCTCTGTTCAATAGGCAAGTGAATCCTTATTATCCACTTCACTCATCGCAATTGATTTTCCTTTACTGTCATTTCTCCTCTATTTGCAAACAATTCTTCTATTATCTTGCAACCTATCCGTCCTCCTCTCTCTATTAAATTTGTGAAGCATGTGGAAATTGAGTCAGGAAGAGAAACAGAGGGATGCTTTGTTTTTTTTTCAGTTACTGATTCGGAACAATAAATCGGGTGTCACACGGAGCTGTGGCTTTGGATTAATTCATATTATGAATTCCTTTGCTTAAATATGAAAATTGAGTTTTTATGTTTGTGTATGGAATGTTGGAATCGGGTGAGAAACAGAGAGAATGGGAAAAAAATGAAATGGGTGAGTGAAGAGAGCCTGGTGCTCTTCCGACATATATAATCAGTCCTGTATTTATATGGAAGACGGTATACATATATGTATGTGCAGGTACGTGTGTTTAGGTATGTGTATTTGTGTATAAATATAAATAAATAAATATGTATATATATATATATATATATATATATATATGTATGTATGCCGCTAAGTGGGTGTGTGTGAGAGAAGTGCAGGGATGCTGGAGGTGTGTGTGCACGTTTGAGAGAGGTTGGCAGCAGGTGGGGAGTTTGTGGATGAGGGAGGTGCCGTGGGTGAATGTGTATATATATATGTATGTATATTGTAGGTATAAATATAAGTAAATTTGGATAGGTAGTATGAGAAAATTGATGGTGGGTATGTGTACGTAGATGAGGATTATGCATTTGTATTTGTGTGTGTTGAGGGGGGTGTGTGTATGCATAAATATAAACAAATATATATATATATATTTGTATGTTGTAAGTGATGTGTATATATATATACACACATGGACGGGAATGGTTAGTGAAGTAAATATGGATATGTTATGGTAGTAATGAATATATCAGAGTGCATGTTGATTAATAGAATGTGATTGAAGTATTATATCGTTTTGCCTGGGAATCAGTACATGAATTTTTGAGACAATATAAATCAGATAGGATAGCTAAATATTGGCCTTAGTAAAAAGTTTTGTTTATCGGGACAAAATATAAGAACTAGTTAAATCGGTCAAAATATGTCCTGGTTATCATTTATTCTTTCATCGTTCCGTGATAAATTCATTTGTGTTAAATTTGATGGAGTGAGTGCGGTCTGTGTCAGCATCGAACGATATTTTTATCACTGATGTTGCAAAACCTTCTTTGTGTTATACTTAGTTGTGTGAGTATCTTAATTGTTGGTTTCCTATGGTTAAGGTAAAGGAATGTGTATGAAAACAGTAAGATATCTAATCGATTGGGAGGCTACGACACCTTAGCGTGGTCTACACTTATCCGATACTGATTTCCGTATCATGGTTATAATGAAGTATGTTGTTTATCGTGGAGGGATACTTATAGCCACGTGACCACCGTAGGAGATAATATCAGGGATATCATTTGGTGAGGGGTATCACGGATGGTATCGGCATGCTACGGGTATAGTCTCGGGGAGGACTGTAGGGGTAGTTGGATACCATGGATAATCTCGTTGTACTTACCCAGCCGTTAGGGACGTAAATGCACGGCTTTTGGTTCACGATGGCAGAATAAGATTCAAGGAGATTCTTATTATCTCTTATAGTGGTGACCTCAAAATTAAGTTGATAATCAAATTCTTAATATTTCGTACAGTGAGTCAAGAGGGATGCTTATAACCTAGTGACCATCATAGAGGATGATATCTTAGATATTATTGGCGAGGGGTATCGGAGGTGGTATCGGCATGCTACGGGTACAGCCTCTGGAAGGACTATAGGGGTAGTTGGATACCATGGATAACCTCGTTGCACTTACCCAGCCATTGGGGGCATAAATACATGGCCTTTGGGTCACTATGGTAGAGTAAGGTCCACGGAGATTCATTGCGATGTTTCATTATTGTTGATATCTCATGAGTTTGGGATTTGGTTGAATCCATGAGTTTATTCTGTAGAATCCATGTGTCGGATTTTACGCTATCCAGATTTGGTGGAATCCATGTTAATGTTGTTTGCTGTTCAGGTCGTTCACGCTGACATTTGGACCAGAGAATCCCCACTTATTGGTGATACCAGATTCTAGGGGATTGCCATTGTTTATTGGCACTCTTGTTGTTTTTGGATGTGCGGGTCTTGTGGGACCTATTTTGCTTAGAGTCGTATTTATGACATATTGAAATTCTTCTCGGATATAGTAGATGGTTAGATTTATATTGAGATCTTGATAGTTTGATATCCGAGATTGTTATTATTGTATACCATTTTTTATTATTATCACATGCTGGGCTTTGGCTCACCATTGTATTTTCTTGGTTCTAGAGTAGACAGGTTGACGCCATGATAGAAGAGTTCGCGTGAGTAGACTCCAGGCAAAGGTGATATCAGAGATTGAGGCTTTCCGGATAGAGATTTAAATCTTGGTAGTTTAGTTACTATTCAACTTTTATTAGATTTCTCTATGAGGATTGATGTTTTTGACATTGAGGTCATTTATTGAAGTTATTTGTTATTATTATAGATATTTATGTGATGATACATTTATGATGATTATGGATTGTGTCTTCAATGATATGATAGAATTCATTAAAGTGGTTTGATGACGCGTAATTGATGATTTTGAGATGATTCGAGATTTTCACCATGATAGTCCGGGTCGGGTTCGGGGATCCGAGCTCTGGTCGTTACATTATATTTATCCCCGTCGTCATTATTATACGGTGAAAATTATATTATCCCAATAAAGTATGAAATTATTAATAAATGATAATAACTCGATTAACAGTAAATTTTGAATGATGCAATGGATATTTGTAAGTTTGTTAGTAACAAAATAAAATATTTTTAAAAATATTTAATCATTTTAACCACCTTTTAATTGACATCTGTGATTGACTCGAGTTCTTAGATATATTGAAAATTATGATGATTAAAATAGGACAGAAAAAATATGATATCTTTAATATCTGATAAGTCAAGTTTTATCATATTGAAAATTTTTTTTTATGTTTTTGTAGTTGAATTTATTCTGTCTGTACAATGTCCTAAACTATTAATCTCAAATAGATATTTTAAGAAATAGAATAATATTATTTATTTTTTTAAATAATAAGAAATACATTATAAAACATCATAAACATAAAAATTGATAATATGACATATATGTATTTTATGAAATAATTTATCATTCAAATGTTTTTTTAAAAAATTGATTTCAATAAAAAAATAGTAGCATTATTATTTATAGTATTGTTGAAAAATAAAAAAAATCTAACTAATATATTATATTAATTTATAATAGTATTAATTATTTTAAAAAGTGTGAAAATAATTTGTGGGCACTTTAAAATTTTACAATCAATAATTCTTTTTTTATAATTTTTGATATATTAGGGATTCAAATTTCAAATAGATTTGGGTCAAGTTGATCTTTTGAGTTCGGCTCCATTCATTGAGTCTGAATCCTGCACACCATAACTATGAATAAAAGGTCAGGTGATGGTGGGAGGTTATTCCACCAAAAACACTTTGACGTTCAAGTCAGCAAATAGTATTCGAATTAAAAAGGTGAAAGTAAAAGATACACGGAGAATGCAGAGAGTGTTTGTGATGGAAGAGTACTCTCGTTGAAAGAGGTTTTGGTGGCTTGTGAGGAGCATTGCTTTAAGCACTGTGTTCGCTGGGAATGTAGCGGCAAGGAGAGAGAGAGCGTTCGTATTCTGAAAGCTTGTGAGCTTTTCAGTAGAGAGCTTTTTGTGGGCAAATGAGAGCTTGCCTTGGAGTAAGAACTCTATGGCCTTTTATAGCCATTGTGCTGCGATGTATTCCTTGTGTAGAAGGGCTCGATTCCGACGCTCTGCTGGGATCACTGCCTTTTTTGGCGTGGAGCCCTTATGGCAATAACGGTCACTGGATTGATTGTTTTCCTTATGTGTTTTGTAACCCCTAGGGTTTTTAGCAGACAGAGAAAGGATTTGGTGCCTTTCTTCTGGGATGCATATTAATCTGGCTGATGACCGTTATAATAGAGATTGCCTTTTGTGGAGAGCACGGAATCAGGGGAGAAGATTGTTGCTGGCCAAGAATAGACGTGTGAGCTAAATTAGGCTTGCCCCACTTGAGGCCTGGTCTTTAGATGGTCAACTGGTCATACTTTTGATCAACGAAAGTGTTACCCATCTTGGGGAGCAAGTTGTTTGTCCTACTCCTGAGCTTCTTCTGGCTCATTGGTATTTTGTCTGGTCAATGGCTGGTGTTGACCGTCTAGGCGTAAATGGGTCGTTGTGGATCTGGGTCGGTCCTCCTTGTTGGGCAAGTCCATTATTGGTGTACCTATCACTAGCCCTTTATGCTGGTGGTCTGGGACTTTGGCCTCCGGCATGTTCAAGATGGGACGCGAGTGGTTGGGTTACTTGCCTGAGGTGACCTGGTGACGAAACTAGCGATGATTCTTAGTCAGCTGTTAGTGTTGCTTGCAGTTGTTGACCACAAAGTCAAGATCTGGAGAATTGGCAGAGAAGCGTTGACTGCCTGGGCCAAAATCCAGAGAACTTCTAAGGAAGCGTTAATCAGATTCGTTGACTGCCCAAGCCAAATTTTAGAGAACTTCTAAGGAAGCGTTGACCGATTTCGTTGACCGCCTAAGCTAAAATTTGGAGAACTGTCGAAGGAAGTGTTGATTGAATTCATTGACCGTTTAGGCCAAAATCTGGAGAACTTCTAAGGAAGCGTTGACTAGTTTTGTTGACCGCCTGGGCCAAAATTCAGAGAATTGGTCGGAGTTGAAACAATGCGTCATCATGCCACTGGATTGTCAATCGAAAAGTTGGTCACTTGTTAGCATGTAGTGACTTTATGATCTTAGTAATTAATGTGCCAGATGATTTGATTCGTTTGCACCCTTTCAGGGAGTGACACGTGCCAACAATGATGGGCGCACATTTACGAGATGGCTCTCTTTCTCTAGCGTTCACACACCTTTAAGTACTCCATCCGTTTCGTTTCAACTTCCCACGCTTTCCTTCCTGAAAATTTTTTAAGTGTTCCACAACCTTCTTGCTTCCATTTCTATGACGCCTTCTATAACCCAGATTGCTTTGATGATCAAAGCCAGTGAAGTGAGAGAGTTGTATGTTGAGTATAATATTCCTAAGGCGATCATTTTTAGGATGCTCGGCGAGGGAGACAGGGCATGCTTTCCTCCTGAGGGCTGCATCACCATATATGAGGACCACTTGAGGAGTAGGTCACATCTCCAAATTCCTAATAAGTTGCTGGATATTTTGACCGCCCTTCAGATCCTCATAGCACGGTTTCACGCCAATACTGACGTTACTTGTGTACACTTTGCATTTTCTCTGTCAGCATTTGAAGCTGCCGATGGTGGAGGCGGTCAGGGTGATGTTTTAGTTTGTCTGGGGTGGAGAGTGGGTGTCCTTGTCCCCACAAGGACTCCAAATTAGTAGTGCTATATATGGCTTCTTGAAGAACTGGAAGAACTAGTTCTTCTATATTCATATTAATACGACCTTGCCTTAGCTAGAGATTGGGACAGGGTGCCCAATATTTATACTGGGACTCCCATTGTCAAGGAGATTGCCGCAGTGCAGCCGCTTTTGAAGCTGGTGAGGGCTACCTTTCTGAGTTTTGGAGAGACCACTTGGTTTCTCGTGAGGAGGCCAAGAGGGTACGTGGGGACCACCTTCTCTAGTGTAGAAGATGAAGGTGCCTTCCCGTAAGAGGAAGGCGGGTGCCATTATAATCGGGTCTGCCAGCACACCTTCTAGCAAGGAAGCTCCCAGAAGTCCAAAGCAGAAGAAGGCAGCAATGGTGATGCCTTCTTCTTCTTCCTCCATGGAGCCATACTATACTATGGCTGGCCATTCATTAGGACTAGAGATAACTCCGGTGTAGGCGGAGTTGAGGTTGCTGTGGAGGCATATAGGGCTAGGCTGTGCTTCGTTGTGAGTAGCACCGTTCTTGCTTTGCCACAGTCGGAGCACTTGGCGGTGCCATTGGAGTTACCCCCGGAGCCTTCATCTGAGCAGGTTATGGGTTGCTTGAGAAGCTAGCTGCCGTAGAGCTTCTAGAGGTGCTTGTAGAGCTTCCCGTCGTGCAGGCTGCTGAATTAACTGAGGAGCCTTCTGTTGGTAAGTCTCAAGAGGCGCCTGAGGTGCCAACTATCGGAGAGCCCCACGAGGCGGTTAGCATTAGCGTTGAGTTGACGGAGGAGCCTACCGCTGAGAGCCTGTTGAGGTGGTGGACCTCATGGTGGAGTTGCTAGAGAAGTATGCGACGGAGGCCACTACTGGGCCTATTCAGGAGATTTCTGTCTCTAGTCCTCCGCTGCTAGGCCTAAGGTCACAGAGCAGGCCAGTGAGGCCGATGTGTAAAGTCTAGCAAGTAAACATTCACAATTTCTTTTCTCATTTTTCTCTTCGCTGTTGTTACTTAGCGTTTTTGTAGGGAGAGAAAATTGTGAGTGTAGTTACTAAGGGATTGGACTAGCGGGACCTGGTGATCTTTGACCGAGATAAGGAGATCGCCTAGTTCTAGAGGAGATGGAGTTGCTAAGAGCGGAGCACCAGCAAGACACAGTTGCTCTCTAATCTATGCTGTTAAGTCTGGAAGAGGAGAATGCTAGACTGAAAAAGGAAAACATCTGTCTGAAAGAAGCTATACCATCAAGTCTAGAAGAGGAGAATGACAGATTGAAAGAGGAGAATGTCCGACTGAGAGAAGAAACTGACCGGGTGGTGAGGCGTATTGACCAACTTGAGAGATAGATGACATTACTGGAGAACGAGTTGACTACTCGTATAGCCCCCATGAGGTCTCCGATATGTTGGTGGCACGGTTGTGGGAAGGTGTCAACCGTTGCCGGTGCATTGCACGGATGGTTGACCCTAGCTTTCCAGTGAAATATCTTGACTTGTCAAACCATTCTGCCTAGCGTCGTGAGAGCCTCGTGGGACAGTCTAGGAGTGGTCAAGGGCCACCTCCTCCTCCTAGGAGCTCCACACCTCTGTAGATTTCGTACTCTTTACTTTTAGAAATTATTGTAATTGTATAGATTTAATCAATAAAATGGGCGTGTTAATTGATGTTCTGTGTCTTTATCTTTGTTACTATTTTTCAATTACTTGTTCTTGTGTTTGCCGGCCGACTTAGTGTGTTGCACGCAAGTTGGCCGTCTGCCTTCCTTGAGATGTTTGTGGCGCTCTAATGGACTTAAGTCCTAGAGTAGACATCATGGTGAATCCTGATGTCAGGTCAAGCCTGTTCTACACTTGTACGTGAGTAGAAGCTTAGTGGTGTGCCTAAGTGTGAACTTGGATGGCCAACTTTTGGACGGAGTGCTTTTGCTCGTGTCAACCATCGTTGACTGACGACGCTATCTTCTTGTGTAGGAGGTTGTCACGTGTGCTATTTAAGCCCCCTAGGATTTTGACCGCGAATGAGCTACTTGGATGACCGAGATTTAATTTGATCATTAATAGGCCACCTGGATGACTAGGGTTTAGTTACGACCGCTTATGGGCCACTTGGATGACTAGAATTTAGTTATGAGCAGATAAAAATCTGCTCGACTTAGGGTAGTTTAGGTCGTATAACCCTGCAAACGGACACACATGCATATGGAATAGAAAAAGAAAGAAGAGATAATACAGTGCAATGGAAAAAATATTCTTTTGTTAATAATAAACATTATGTACATTTACAAGCATATACATGAACAACCTACCTGTGCCCTTATTGGAAGTAGCGCTTGAGGTGGATTACGTTCCACGTCCATGGAACTAACTTACCATTTTGGGTTTGGAGTTTGTATGCTCCATTCCGTAGGACGGTTAAGACTAGAAAAGGGCCTTCCCAATTTGGGAAAAGTTTATTTCGGTTGGCGATCTTACCCGTAACTTTGATGCTTCGCAAGACCAAGTCTCCAATATTGAATTGCCACGCTTTTACCTTCTTGTTGTAAAGGCAGACGACTCGTTGTTAGTAGGTCGCTATCCGCATCCTGGCAGCGTCGCGGGATTATTTTAGCAAGTCTAGGTATTTCTTAATTTTCTGTGAGTTACCTTGTGGGTCGAAGGACTTGACCTTAAGACTTAGAAGTCTGATCTCAATTGGAATCATTGCTTCAGTCGTATAGGAGAGACTAAACGTTGTCTCGCGAGTTGGCTCCTTTACAGTAGTCCGGTAAGACCATAGGACAGAGGGTAGCTTGTTGACCTAGGAGCCCCCTGCGTCCTCCAGCTTGGTCTTCAGATCGTGGAGTGACATACGGTTTGTAACCTCCACCTGTCCGTTCGCTTGCGGATACGCCACCGAAGTGTGGACCAATCGGATGCCCAGACTGGCGCAATACTTGGTAAAACGTTTTCCTGAGAATTGAGCTTCGTTGTTAGTCACGATAACCTCGGGCACACCAAGTTTGCTAACTATGCTCTGGCGGACGAACTCTAAGGCGTTGTACTTTGTGATCTTGGCCAATGGGGTAGTTTCGACCTACTTGGTGAAGTAGTCGATACCTATGATGATGAACTTTTTTTGTCTAGTTGCAATGAGAAATGGACTGAGAATATCGAGCCCCCATTGCACAAAAGGCCAAGGAGCTTAAAGAGACCTTAATTCTACGGGCGGTTGATGGTGCAGATTTCCGTGAAGCTAGCAATTCTAATATTTCTTCATGAACTCAAGGGCGTCTTTCTTCATTGTCGGCCAATAGTAATCCTAACGCATGATCTTGAATGCTAGATTTTTGCCGCTGATGTGTGATCCGTATATCCCAAGGTGGATTTCACTCAAAGCATAGCTAGCCTCCTCAGGAGTAAGGCATCAAAGGCACGGAGTTGAGTAACCACGACAATATAGCCGTCCATCGACCATGGTGTGTACCAGCCAACTAGTCTTACTGATCCGCTTGGCTTCGTCTGCGTTATCTGGCATTGCTTCGTCCGCCAGATACTTCTGGTAAGGTGTCATCTAGTTCTCTACGTCAGAGATTTGTATTGCTTCCTGTTTCTCAATGCTAGGAGTGCTTTGGACCTCCAACATGTTCCTTGCGTACTGTTCTAGGTTCTTGGCCGCAGCTGCTCTGGCAAGTTGGTTGGCCTTCCAGTTCTCAATTCTGGGAATGTGGACAAAGGTCACAGTGAGATTTTCATCCTAGAATATGATAATTATGGAATAATAATCTTGATAATAACCATGAATAGGCTTAGTATTAATAGAAAAATTATTATTGGGAGCATAAGAGGCCAACCAGAAGGGGTGCTTGCTGGGCGCTCAAGCGCTGCAGTGAGTGTCGTTTTACGAGAGCAAGGGTAGATCGGGCCCTCGTTGGGTGCCATGGCGAGGTGGGAGCGCAGATCTTACGAGAAGTGCGCTTGCTAGGGAGCTCGAGTGCTACAGCGAGCGCCATTTTATGAACCTGAAGAAAGATGGGCGCTTGCTGCGCACTCAAGGGGCGATCGAGCGCCAGACACAGGTTCCACCCGTGACCTGCTTTTCTTATGTTTTTAAAAGGGATTTTTGGGGTTTATTTTGAACAGCACCTGACGGCAGCATAAGAGGGAGAGGAGGAAGGAGGAAAAGAGAAGGAAAGGGGAGAAATCATTCGATCCGATCCGATTTGAGTAAGAATAATTGTAGATCGAGCTCAGGTAAGTGTACTTTACAGCGTTTCAGTATCTTAAAATTTGTGTTTTTTCCTCTAAATTCATGTTTCTCCATGTTTAGTGTAAGTAATCCGTGTTTCTCTTGATTAATCAGACAAATTTCATATTTACTTGTATATACTACAATATTTACCTCTGATTTCTTTTTTTGGTAAGTAAGTATGTATTTTGGATTAAAGGGAGAAAAAATTTACAAAATCTATGTTATAACTCTAAGTTTTTTGACTTGGAGTTAGAACATAAAACGCTAGGGCATACCCCGAGCAACTGGTATATCAGAAAATACCTCAAAAAACCTCTAGGAGGATAACGATCAACAGAAAACAGAATATGAACTCTGTCTAATATACATAAGCAGATTCATAATCAGTTACTCCCGAGTCGACTGGATCAACAACATCTGATCGCCCCGCAGCAACTAACTACAACAAAACAATGCTGCCAACAACCTAATTGCACCCCTAGTTTTCCAACAGCAGGAAGCAATAGGCAACTGCAGCACATCCCCAACCCCAACGCCAAAGAAAAGATCGGCAGCACCACACACCCAGAATTCCTAGCGGTCGGCATCCATTAGCATGAGCATGGTCCTGGAAATTCTACCATTCCACCTCCAAGCAGGCCAAATGAGCAACAAGAGCGGACTTCGCCCAACCAGGCTACGTAGTTTGCCATCGGCCCGGGGCCAACGCAATTGCATCGAAGAACCATAGCCCCCAACACCAAAGAGATGGCTCCAAAGAAGAATGTAGCACCCTACAAGTACAGGGGCGGAATTTCAATCCAGCCCGACCATGCTTTGCAATCAAGCAGCGGGGAGATGCTTCATCAAGAAATCCAAGAACTGACCCATCCTAATCCAAGACAGGGGCATTTACCACCCACAGAGATGGCGGAGACCAATATGAGGAAGCATAGTTCTACAAAGAGGAAGCACCCCATATCCGCAAATCCAAATTCAACACCCAAAGACCTCTCCCACAAAAATCCTCATAGCATCATAGCAAAGAATCAGAAAAGCAGTAGAGCAACCGGCTAGGCCACCAACAAAATTGAACCAGCCACAGGGCCACAGCTCATCAGGGCAGTTTCCAACCCAGCCCCTCAAGTAGCCATCTGGCAGAATCATCAAACACATAGCAAGAACATCCCGGCCAAAAATGAGGATAATTCGGTATAATGCAGCATCGAAGCCATAGGAGGCAGCTTTCAATATTGCAAATAACCGAAATTCAATGCAATCAACGACCTTCAACACCTCCAAAGAACTATTTAGCAAAGGCGGATGAAGGCACACCCAGCGTGAACCACGTCCCGTAGCTGAGCAAACATGCCAACAAAGGTGATCAAACCAAGACCCCGCAACTAACATGCCATCTCGTCAAAGACCACCACCCACATATCCCCAAGCCAAATCAGCAGACAAAACCCCACACCGCCCAACCGGAAGGCAACATAGGCCGATCGACATCGAGCCACAGCGAACTTGACCCTCAAGCAGCAACTCATGGAGCTGCAGAAACGCAAGGTTCCACTACTGGAACCAGAGGAAGCAACGTGCCAGATATAGTCCATTAACAGCCACCAAGTCCTTCACACTATCTGATAGAAATTGGCAAAGACCAATACATGCCTACCGCATCAGAAGGATCACCATCGTCCAAACAAGGCCACTCCCAGCTCTTCAGCACCCCAGCCTATAAATCCCAGTCCAGAGCAAAACTGGTGTTCATTTTACATCCGGAAGGTTAGGCAAAACCCTAAGCACGAAAATAAAAAGGATTTGGTGTTTTAAATCCTCAAAGTTTGACATGTAAATATTAATTTGTAACGAGGTATTGCCCATGTTGTCATTTGTATCTGAAAAATTTACATGGAAATGCTCTATTAAATTATTGTGAAATTTTTGAAGCAAATCTAAAGGGTTAATGGTGTCATTTCTGATTGGTTTTTGAAATTTAATAAGTTATCAGTTAAGAAATAAAAAGAAAAATGTTTCTAATTTTGTTAATTAGGACCTAAGACTGATGTACAGTTAGATAAGGTTCTTCGGCATCCTTAGAACGTTATGGTGGTAATTGAGGATAACTGTGTCCATGAAATTATATGTGGTCCGCCCTTCCTCAGGGCATTAATCTAGAGAGTAGTTCCCTATGCCTGGCATGCCTTTGGGAGGCATTCCTATACATATCCCACTGAAAGGGATATCTTGTTCCTATTCCTGACTTTGGATAGTGTGGAGTGAATACAATCTATCATCGATTTCTCATCTTCTCGGCTAGTAGAGTCTACTAGTTTAATCTTTTCTAATAGTAAAAAGGGATTTCCAGAACTTATAATAGTTTCCTGAATTTCTAGATTTTGATATTGGCTTCTGATTTCTAAGGCTCGTTACACTGATTCATGATTTTCTGAGGCATGTTTTATATGGTTTATAATTTCCCATGCTTTCATGTCACTACTTCCATGATTCTGCATATCTGTACCTTTGTTCTGCATAACGAGATTTACACTACATGTTTTTACTGTACCTTGTTGGTTTCGACTCACTGTTTTGTTTTTTCCCCTTCAGATGATACAATAAAACTAGTGCTTAACGAGGAGTAGTTAAAGCCTAGCCTGCAGACTTTGGAAGACTTAAAGTTATTTTGGAGATCTTGGAAAGATGTAGCATGGATGTAAATACCTGATTTTGTATATGGATCTTATGTATATGGATCTTGTGTATGAAATGTATGTTATACATGTGATAAAACAGGGATTTATGCTTCCACAGGTATAATTATTTTGGATATAGTTCAACTTCCACTATATATTTTTCTTAATTTTTATACAAGTTCTAGATGGCATCTCTATTCTGAATTTTTGGATTAGTGGACAGAAATGTTGAATGTAAAAACTGTAGGAAATTATACGGTGTCTGTTGATCCTTTGTTATTGATGAGAATGTGTGTGATGGATATTATTTTGTATATTTACAGGTTTTATTCAGGTTTTATATATCAATTTAGTCCAATTTTATGAAAAATTCTGTCCATTTTTCCTTACAACTTTAGATTGTTATTTAGGTTTTAGTTTCTATATTTGTATTGACAGAAAAATCCAAGGATAAAAAAAAATCCGTTCCGTCACAGTCACCTTGTCAAATCTCTGGGTGACGTCCTTCACCTTGGCTATGTGAGGGTTGCACATCTCGAAGTTATCATTAACCTGGTTGACGACTAACTCAGAGTCGCTGTAGACAGTTAGTCGTTTGGTTGAGCACTCTTTGGCTAGTCTGAACCCAGCCAATAGGGCTTCGTACTCAGTGACATTGTTAGTAGTTGGAAAGTCGAGTTTAAGAGAGCAATTCACCTCAAACCCATCAGGGGTTCTCAGGGCCACTTCGACACTGTTGCCTGAGTCCATAGACGATCAGTCTATATTGAGGACCCACTCCGGTTCTTCCCCATGTCATTCTGCATCCTCAGTAGGCTGTTCATCTGGAATTGGTGTTGTGATCTTGATGATAAAGTCGGCCATAGCCTACCCTTTGATGGCTGGTCTGGGGCAAAATTTAATGTCAAACTTTTTCAATTTGATAGCCCACTTTACTAACTGTCTAGAAATGTCGAGTTTTTAGAGAATACTCTTTAAAGGCTGGTTGGTCAGAACTACCACACGATGAGTCTGAAAGTAAGGTCTTAGCTTTCGGGCGGAGAAGACAAGTGCTAAGGCTAACTTCTCTGCATGTGGGTAGCGCATTTCTGCAACGGTCAATGTCTCGCTCACATAGTAGACCGGCCGTTGAGAGTCGAAGTCCTGGCATATGAGGATAGAGTTAAGGGCCACTTCCGACACTGTCTGGTAGAGGTGTATAACTCTCCGTCCTTAGACGACGTTAGTAATAGTGGACTGGCTAAGTATTGCTTTAATTCATCGAAAGCTGCCTAGCATTCTGCTGTCCACTAGAATCCATTAGCTTCGTTCCCTTTAGAGCCTTAAAGAAAGGCTGTACTTGTCTCCCGTCTTAGCCAAGAAGCGTGATAAGGCTACTAATCATTCGGTTAACCACTGGACATCTTTGACAACTTGTGGCAGAGTCATGTCCATGAGGGTCATAATCTTCTCTGGGTTTGCCTCAATCCCTCGTTGAGAGATGATGAAACCTAAGAACTTCCCTGAGGATACTTCGAAGACATATTTAGAAGGATTCAGCTTCATTTGATGTGCGCAGAGCACCTTGAAGGACTTAGCCAGATCGCGAATATGGTCATTGGTGGTCTTGCTCTTAACGAGCATGTCGTCAACATACACCTCCATATTGTGGTTGATCTACTTCTCAAACATCTTGTTCATGAGTCGTGGCTAAGTGGTACCCGTGTTCTTTAGAACAAATGGCATGACCTTATAGTAATAGGTGCCTTGGTTCGTCATAAACGAGGTGTGCTCTTCATCCTCTAGGCTCATCCGGATCTGATTATAGCCCGAGTATGCATTCATAAAGCTCAGCAGCTCATGTCCAGATGTTGAGTCCACCAACAGGTCGATCCTCGATAAAGGGAAATTATCTTTTGGGCAGGCTTTGTTAACGTCAGCGAAGTTAACGTACATTCACCATTTCCCATTGCTTTTCTTTACTAGGACGACGTTGGAGAGCCAATCTGGATATTGGACTTCTTTGATGAAGTTAGCATCCAGTAGCTTATTCACTTCCTCTTGGATGGTGATGAGTTTTTGCATGGAGTGGTTTCTCCGCTTCCATTTGATGGGCTTGCAGTTGGGATCAAAACCCAACTTGTGGACCATTACTCCGGCCGAAATCCCGGGCATGTCAGTGGGAGTACACTCAAAGACGTCAGCATTCTGTTGTAAGAACGCTATTAGCTCGTTACGCAGTGTCCTGATGAGTGAGCCTTCGATCTACACGCACCTCTCTGGGTCCCCCGGATTTAGTAGGATTAGATCGGTAGCCTTACCAGACTGTGCTTGCTGCAGAGTTGCTTTATCTCGATGGTCAAGTTCTCCTACCGTCTTGGTATTATCACTCCGTGTGATCTAGGACATGTAACATGTCCGCCCAGTGACTTGGTCACCCTGCACTTCGCCTATATTGTAGGCTATTGGGACCTTCATCTTTAGGTGTGGTATTGACATGACGGCTTCGATTGCTGTTAGGCACTGGCAGCCTAGTATAATATTGTACACGGAGGGCAGGTCAACAACCAAGAAGGTGAGTGTACGACTCACCATTCTCTGATACGTGCCCAGGGTGACCTCCAACTAGATTGCTCTTTGGACGGCCATTGGTTTGTTGTCAAGGCCATAGAGCGGGCCTTCGCAAGTTTTAATTGATTCTTTTTCAAACCAAGCTTAAAAAAGGTATCAAGATAAAGCAAACCCCGGGAACTTCCATTATCAATGAAGATTTGCTTCAGTTGGTAGTTGACGCTACCGTTCGAAATGAGTGCGGATACAACAAGGGGATCTGCATGGGGGGAGATTACATGTTTAATGTCCTTATCACTAAAGCTAATGATGTTTTCTTCATTGCGATGCTTCTTCTGCTCAATTTGCTGCTTTTTGTGATCTGCTGGGGTCTTGGCAAACCGGGTTGTGATTAATTAACCATTCCAACCGCGACCTGATTTCGAGAATAGGAAGTCTCTAGTTCCTTCCCTCCAGAGGCGTCAAAGCTCTGTCCAGGGTTCCTGATGAACCTAGTGAGGTGGCCCCTCCAGATGAGCATCTCGATCTCCCGCAAAGCATTTTGCAATCTTTCGTGGAGTATTCGAAAGATCGATGAAAATCACAATACTTGGCTGGATTTTCTCCCTCTGCTTTCTTAAGTAGTTTTGGCCACTTAAGGAACTTCTCCTTGTGGATTTTCATGAGAACGTTGGAGCACGTGTCAGTCAGGGGCATCAGGTTGATTGGCCTATAATCCCTTCATTCTGGTGGTCCGGTCCTATGCTGCTTCTTGCGGGAGTGATCGCCGCTACTGTGCTTTCTCTTTCCCTCAGTTGGGAAAGAGCGAGGCTGTTCGGTCCTTTTGGGACCCTTAGCATCGTTTGCCTCTTCAACTACTGCGTAGGCCTTGGTGATAGATTTTGCCTCCCGGAAGGTCTACAGATTCTTATGCGCCAGGTGCCTAAAGAAGTCCTCATGCGTTAAGGCAGAGATGAAAAGTTTCATCTCTTCTATAAGCCTGGGGATTCTTCTCGCCTCCATTACGAAGCAATTCAGGAACTTCATCGGGTTTTCTCCCTACTTTTGCTTGATATGAGAGAGATGTCAAGGTTGCTTCTCTTTCCAGCGGCTGGAGGCGTATTGTGCCAAGAAGAGGTCAGTGAGCTCTTGGAAGCTTTGGATCGAACTAATGGGAGATGATGGAACCAGATGCGGGCATCTCCCTTCAGTGTAAGAGGGAAGCAACGACACTTGATCGTGTCCTCCAGCACTTGTAGGCTCAGATGGGCGCGAAAATGATTGAGGTGATTCATGGGATCAACACTCCCATTGCAAGAGTCAAGAGTTGGCATCTTGAACTTTGTTGTCATGGGACGGTTCAAGATCTCCGTTGTGAAGGGAGATCTGTCTAGATCTACAGCATGTTCGTCATCCTTGAACATGCATTTCAAGATCTTGTCCACCCTTGAATATGTGCGGTCGGCGTTGCCAGTTCTTTTGGAGTTTAGTATCGTAATTGCAAAATCGTAATACAAAACTTAAACCAGAGAGCAGGAAATTATACTAGGCAGAGAGCTTTGAATATAATATTAGACTTTGATTGATAATTGCAGAAGTATGAATTGTTTACAAGCATAGGGATTTTGGATACAACCATAGGGGATTTTGTTACAAAGAAAGGAAAAATTACAAATATAGGAATATTGAAGACTAAGCTTTCGAAGTTGTGAATATCTAAAACTCTTGAGAAACTCCTTTCAAACTCCTGCCTTGAATTGAAGTTGAAGTGTCCTTAAATAGAAAGTCTGGATCAATCTACTCCATCGATCATCTTCATTGTGATGGAACGGATCGTAATCCTTATAGGGCCATCTGTCAAATAAATATAGAACAAAGTTTATAAATTTAAATCATTTAATTTTCGTAGAAATTTTGACAGAGTCTCCTTTGTAATTAGACGAAAACCGAAAGCACAACTTGTATTAAAAATTCGTATAAGCACACATCTAATCAGGTATCATAAATTTTCCTATAACACACATTCACAGGATCACAAACTGTCATATCATCCATGGCTTCAACACACACATTTTATCCAAACATTTCAAACTCAGAAGGAGATGTCATCTAGGACCTATACATATTTAGAACATCAAATTAGGGTGGAAGCAACTAAATCCATAAGTCGACCTATGGAAGCAAGTACAGAACATACATCATGATATAACGTCATTTCACATTATCATAATATACATTGTTCATTTCAAAATGCTAGTTATAAGAATCCACAATCCTTTGATCCATTGGAGTCCTTCAAGGTCTTCAAAACTTACGAGCTTTCCCTTCCTCTAGCTAGATTTGACTTCGATCCTTTCCAAGCTTTTACTTATCTGGAGGGGAGAATGGAAAGTAAGGAGTGAGCTTAACAGCTCAGCAAATGTATCCAAAACAGTAAAAATATAAAGTTATATATATATATATATACAGAATATATATATATTTTCAGACGAGAACTAAAAAGGGATGTAGGTAAATCATGCATATAGGCGAGAGAACAAAAGCATAAATACGATACAAAATACCAGGAAACCTATTACGGTGCAAAATATCTGAAAACCTATGATTTCAGATCCTCAGTTCCTGATTTAGAATTTGGTTTGGAATCTATATTCAGAACCTTAACCTAGTTCTGGATTCAGAGTCCATATATCAGAACCTTAATCTAATTCTCGATTCAGAATCCATATATCAGGACCTTAATCTAGTTCTCGATTTAGAATCATATATCAGAACTTTAACCTAGTTCTCATTTCATAGTCCATATATCAAAACCTTAATTTAGTTCTCGATTCAGAATCCATATATCAAAACCTTAACCTAGTTCTCGATTCGGAATTCATATATCAAAACATTAACCTAGTTCTCAATTCAGAATTCATATTTTAGAATATTAACCTAATTCTCGATTCAGAATCCATATTTCAGAATATTAACCCAGTTCTCGATTCAGAATCCATATTTTAGAATATTCAATTTCCTTTTAAATCTATTATCCTCCATACTTTATATCCCGAGGGTAGGATGGTTCTTATTTGGTTAATCATTTACAAACCCTCCATACTTTACATCCTGAGGGCAAGATAGTTTCTATTCACTTTAGTCTTTACATGCCCTCCATACTTTACATCCTGAGGGCAGGATGATTTTTGTTCATTTTAATCTGTACATACCTTCCATACTTTACATCTTAATGGCAGGATTGTTTATGTTCAATTTAATCTATACATACCCTCCATACTTAACATCCCAAGGGAAGGATGATTTCCATTTAGTTTAATCTGTACATACCCTCCATACTTTATATTTTGAGGGCAGGATGATTTCTGTTCACATTAATCTTTACATACCCTCCATACTTTACATCCCGAGGATAGGATAATTTCTGTTCAGTTTAATCTGTACATACTCTTCATACTTTACATCCCGAGGGCATAATGATTTTTGTTTAGTTTAATTTCTTATATACCCTCCATACTTTACATCCCGAGAGCAAGATGGTCTCTTTAGTTCAATTAGCTATTATTTAGGGTAGTTTCGATGCCTATTATTCAGTGTTTCGATGCAGTAACCTAAGGACGAGGTCATGGACTAGATATATCAGGATCCTACTGATTTACTTAATAGAAGACATTGTTATTCTTATTTGCTTAGCCATAAATTCTCCTGACCACTAAAATGTTTCCAATTCATACAATTAAACCTTCAGTCAGTTCAGAGCTTCTCTATGACTTAACGATACAGTTTCAGATTAATTCCTTAAGTGTAATTTGTCATATAAATTTCATCAAACCTCCAATTAGTATTTCCATCTCAGGATTTATACATTTCTTCTTATTTTTTAACCCTTATCGTATTTTCGTCGACCAGTTAAATCTTATTCGGTAATCCTTTAGATAACTTTAGAATACTCTAGAAAATTAACAGTGCTTTCCTATGAAACTTTTCAGACTAAACCTTAATCGGAGATCATTCAGATAGCTTCCGAACATCTCAGAAGTCTTACGGTATATTCCTGTGGGACTTTTCAGATTAAGATTACCTCATAATGCTTATCATATTACAGAATCATAGTTACATCTCAAAATTTAGGGAACTTATACATAAAACCCCCAAATTTTAACCTAGGGTTTCGCACGGAGCTTTCGGACCATAATCGGACACCCTACGCATGCACAGTCATGAAACTGAAGCCCTATATTGCGATACATACAGATAAACTTAAAATCTATCTGATTAATTTACAGAAACATGCTTTATTTACATAAAACATGTAGAAACATAAATCTAGGGTGTAAATACATATTTAGAGATATAGAATAGCAGTGAAAACAGAGGATAGCGTCTAGGGAACACTTGCCTTAGCCTACTAAACCGTTATTTTTACCCGAATTGAATCGGAATGGGCAGATTTCTCCCTTCTCCTTCTCCACTTACAGAAATTTCATCCTCGAAATTTAACGATCCTTGAATTTCATTATCGAGGAACTTTCCCAACCTCTCCAAGTCATTTCCAGATTAAGACGGTTATCTTAAAGAACCTTAAACATCTGAATTGTTCTTAATCTTTAATACCTGAATCGTCCTGTACTCATCAAAATTCATCAAATCTAAAGAAAAATCAAATTTATCAGCTATTTTTTTTAACTTAGCTCTAAACCATCAATCGAGCAAAATGCTTTATCTCTTGTAAGAGGAACCTCGAATTTGAGTATTTCCTTTGTACATTCACTTGAATCTCGTAATGTATATATTCTCCATATTTCTGCTATGCACTTTGATTAAATTATCTAATTCTAAGTCATTTGATTGCCATTTACTATCACGATCTCAATTTAACATCCCAATTCATTTACCAAGCACGGTTAAGATTCCGATATAATATCAAATCAAAATTAGATATCCAAGATAGGATACTTTATATCCTCGGCATATGGTTGGTATGCCATCAAACCAACATCTTCCCAAAGTACTAAATCCATCTGGAACACTCGGATTACACAGCAACCATGATTTCACGTATCTCAAAATGTCCACATCAAGAAAACTACTCCCTCAAATTCTCAAACCACAACAGGATCGGAGACTACAATTACACAATCACCACAGATTCGGTGTGGTTTTTAAATTCGTTACATAAGCTATAGCTCTAACATTTCAGGCACGATTCACCTTCCCAACTTAGGAATACCATACTCTATTGTCTTAAATATTTGAATCTACCCATAATTTCTTAGACAGAAACTTCCAGTTGCTAATTCCGATTTATGAAGGAGCAATTCACACTAAGGATTCTTCTTCTTCTTAGCCCAAGGGCATTTGTTTACGTATAACGTAGCCGTGATCCGTCTTTGTTACAGTCCCTAGCAAATTTGTAGGACATCCATTATCCTCAAAGTAATATCCCTAAATTCTCAAGACAAAATCTCATCATAAGGTCTCAATTTCGGGTGAAGCAAATTTCAACCCACAAACTCCTCCCCCACTTTGCTTGTGGGTGATTACCTGTTGATACAAAATAACAAAATCCCAATCCTTCTTACGGGCAATATTGCCTATACTAGCTTACTTAGTCCATTAATCAATCCTACTTTCCAGAGGCCTTAAGATATCCTTAACGACACTTAACCAATCCCTTTACAATTTCATACAAATCCTTAGAGACCAGTGTCAATTTCAATCTGCCTCCAATTCACCTATTGAATAAGTTGTCTTAGTCTTTTCCTCCGAATACATATATTTCACTAAACTTCCAAAGCCAGATTCTCAAACAGCTACCAACCAATTTCAAAAGGGGTAGTTCCATTCTCCAATTAAACTCGATACCTATCCTTGATTTAATTGATTTTACTTCTTACTCGGAATTCTCAACCGAATTATAGGGTATCATATTCTTTCGATACAATTTACACAAGTATCCTTGAGCACAATTTCAATTTCTGAAAGGGTCGGCATAACCTCAACAGCAACTTTACTTGTCAGTCAGAAAATAAGATTGACAAATCTTCTCTCTTAACAGTTTACTCTAATTTCTGTATCCACTTGATAACTCTCTAGATTTGGCTTAATATGCCATCTATACTTAACACATGCTTCATTAGTTTCATTACTTTTTTTACAATTCATCCGATAATTTAAAACCTTCAATTTCTATTCAATTTACCTAAGCCCAAAATTGATATCAGCCTACTTAATCATTAAGTCTAGGTCTATTCCTGACCTACTCATGCTAGCTAAGATACCTAGGATTTAATCATCCTATATCTATTCCTATTTTGTCAATCGTTCATAATCATTTCCTAAGCTTCCGCATACGATTCAGATCATTCCTAAGGTATCTCATTTTCTCTTATACGAATTGTGACGGAATAGATCCTAATCCTTATAGGACCCTCCGTTAAACACATACAGAACCTAAATCATTTAAATTCTATAGAGATTTATGTAGAGTCTCCTTTGCAACTAGACCAAAACCAAATGTACAATTTGTATGAAATAACATATACAAGCATGTAACTATTTAATTACCTTACTTTTCCTACAACACGTATTTACAGGATCACAAACTGTTATATTATCTATGGTTTCAACACAACACGTTTATCCAAACATTTCAAATTAATAAGGAGATGCCATCTAGGACCTATACATATTTAAAACATCAAAATAATGCGGAAGCAACTAAATTCATAAGTATTGCTTTACCTGTGCTGATGCTGAAGTATCTTTTGGTAGGCCGTATGTAAACCTGCCCCCGGCAGTTTATCTGCAATACTCAAAGCTGCTCGCTGATGTGTTGTATTGATCCAAACATTTCCGGGTTGCACTGGATGCTGAACTCGAGTAAGATTAGTGGATGATGAGGTTTTTTCCTTATATCTTGCTTTATTCCCTCGCTTTTGGAGGGGTTTTCTTTTGCTTAGTCAGTGGCTTTGCTGATGGAATTTTGGTTGACTCCATCTTTTCGTTACAATATATTGATATTTTGTTTCACTTTTGCTCCGGGTATGCCCTAGCGTCTTTGTTTTAAATCCAAGTCGGAAAAATACTTGGAGATAGAACATTGGTTTTGTACATTTTTTTTATTTATAAATTACTTACTTACCAAAAAAAAAAAAAACTAAATTCATAAGTCAACTTGTGGAAGCAAGGATAGAGCATACATCATAATATAACATCATTTCGCATTATCATAATATACATTATTTATTTCAAGATGCTAGCTAAATAATTCAAAATCTTTTGATCCACTGAAGTCCTTTAGGGTCTTCAAAACTTACGAGCTTTTCCTTCTTCTAGCTAGATCTGACTTCGATACTTTTCAAGTTTTTGCTTATCTGGAGGGGAGAATAGAAAGTAAGGAGTGAGCTTAACAGCTCAACAAATGTACCCAAAATAGTGAAAACATACAATTATATATATACAGAACATATACATACTTTCAGACAAGAACTAAAAAGGGATGTAGGTAAATCATGCATGCAGGTGAGAAAACTAAAGCATAAATACGATACAGAATACTAGGAAACCTATTACGGTGTAGAATACCAGAAAATCTATGATTTTAGATCCTTAGTTCTTGATTCAGAATTGAATTCGGTGTCCATATTTTAGAACCTTAACCTAGTTCTCGATTCAGAGTTCATATTTCAGAATATTAACCTAATCCTCGATTCAGAATCTATATTTCAGAACCTTAACCTGGTTCTCGGTTCAGAGTCCATATTTCAGAATCTTAACCTAGTTCTCGATTCAAAGTCCATATTTCAGAATATTCAGTTTCTTTTTAAATCTATTATCCTCTATACTTTACATCCCGAGGGTAGGACGGTTCTTATTCAGTTTAATCCTTTACATACCCTCCATACTTTACATCTGAAGGGTAGGATGGCTCTTGTTCAGTTTAATTATTTACATACCCTCCATACTTTACATCCTGAGGGTAGGATGATTTCTATTCACTTTTATTCTTTACATACCCTTCATACTTTACATCTCGAAGGTAGGACGATTCTTTTCTCTTTTAATCTTTACATACTCCCCATACTTTACACCTTGAGGGCAAGATGGTTCTGTTTACTTTAGTCTTTACATGCCCTCCATATTTTACATTTCGAGGGTAGGATGATTTCTGTTCACTTTAATCTTTATATACCCTCCATACTTTACATCCCAAGGCTAGGATAATTTCTGTTCACTTTAATCAATATATACCCTCCATACTTTACATCCCGAGGGCAGGATGATTTTCTTTTAGTTTACTTTGGCTTTTATATACCCTCATACCTTATATCCCGAGGGTAGAATGATTTCTTTAATTCAATTGGTTATTATTTAGTGCAGTTCTGATGCCTATCATTCTGTGTTACGATGCAGTAACCTAAGGACAAGGTCATTGACTAGCTATACCGGAATCTTACTGATTTACTTAACGGAGGATATTTTATCCTTATTTCCTTAGCCATAAATTCTCCTGACCACTAAAACCTTTCCAATTCATACGATTAAATTTTCAGTCAGTTTCAGAGCTTCTCTATGACTTAACGATACAGTTTCTAATTAATTCCACAAGTGTAATTTGTTAGATAAACTTCATCAAACCTCTAATTAGCATTTCCATCTTGAGATTCATACATTTCTTCTTATTCTTTAACCTTTAACTATCATATTTCAGTCAGCCAATTAAACCTTGTTCGATAATCCCTCAGATAACTTCAGAACATCTCAGAAATTCTACAGTATATTTCCGTGGGACTTTTCAGACTAAGATTTCCTCATAGGCCTTAACATATTACAGGATTCAGGGAAACTTAATCATCAATCCCTAATTTTCAACCCAGGGTTTGTCGCGGAGTTTTCAGATGATAATTAGATACCTAAAGCATGTACAATCATGAAACTGAAGCCCTATATTGCGATACATACAGATAAACTTAAAATCTATCTGATTAATTTATAGAAACATGCTTTATTTATATAAAACATGCATAAACATAAATTTAGGGCATAAATACATATTCAGAGTTGCAGAGAAGAAGTAAAAATAGATGGTAATGTCCGGAGTACACTTACCTTAGCCTGATTTACCATTATTTTTACCTGAATCGGATTGAAAGTAGCGGATTTCTCCTCTTCTCTTCATTTTCTTCCCTTCCTCCTTCTCCCCTTCGTGCTGCAATGTGCCGATAGTTTCTTTCTCTCTCCTCCTTTCCGAATTTTAAAACGAATCAAAGTAGGTTGGTGGAGGATTTTTAAGTTGGTGCTCGAGCTGCCATCGAGCGCTAGCTCTTGCGAAATATAGCCTGGGTTTGCTCGAGCAAAACCGTCGCAAGCCCATCCTACTCCTGTACTGCCGCGACAAACCTCAGGCGGTGCTATTCGTAAATTTGTGCCTCCATCGGTGCTCGAGCATACATCGAGCACCAGACCCTTCCTTCTTCCCTCTTTACTAATTTGCTTATTTTGCCTCGGTTTTTATTTATCCCTTATTTTTGAACCTAATCATGACTATTTTTAACTTAATCAACTCATAATTATTAGATTTTGGGATTGGGATCTCATAATCAATATGGTTGGAATAATTTTGGATGCAAGTTTGACAATCTGGGCTAAAGCTTAGTTCTTTTTATAATCAATATCAACTTGAGTATAATCAACCATGATATAATCAAACTTATTCCACCATTTTACTCAGAATTCTCAGACAATAGATAATGGGATATCTTGAATCACTAATGGCATATCTTCATAATATTGATAACATGTAAAATGACATGACATTATCCATGGTACTTCATAATGAATATGAAAGGCAATGGTCCTGTAAGGACCAAATCTTTTGAGGCAAAGGGGTAATCGTAATCCGGTCATCGACTGTTGACCGGAGAACTTAGAAGAAGACTTATTCGGTCATCGAGAATTGACCAGAAGGAAGGAAAGAGGAAAGTAATCCGGTCAACGCCAGTTTGATCGAAAAATGTTGAAGGTAACATAATCCGGTCAACGTCTGTTGGCCGAAATGTGTAATCAAGAGCAATGAAATCCGGTCAACACCAGTTAACCAAAAGTGTGAAAATCCAGTCAACGATAGTTGACCGGAAATAAAGGATGAACATTTAAAAGCGAATCAAGGTAAGACAAAAGTCGAAAGTGCTGAGACGATAGAAAGCCTTAAAAGAAGGCATAGCCGGTCAACGCCAGTTGACTGAAACAGTAAGGAAGCCATTACGAAAAGTAAAGTCAGAATAACCATGTCTACAACATCAGTTAACAGTAAGGAAGCCCTTACGAAAAGTAAAGTTAGAATAACCATGCCTACAATGCCAGTTAACAGTAAGGAAGCCCCTACGCAAAGTAAAGTCAGAATGACCGTGCCTAAGTAGGTAACCTACTCCCAACCACCCTGATCACCTCATAGAAAAGAAGCCCAAGAAGTTGACCTGCCCTACGTACTATCACCAACCCCAACACCTATAAGTAATGGCCCTCCCCATGAGTTAGGATAGGAAGCTAGGCAAACGACCAGGCGAAGGCGTTAAGAACTTCGAGCCAGAACTAAGTAAAAGGTTCATAGATCGAATCCAGGCAAGTGTACCCACCGTTTTACTTTCATGTTTTTAATGTAAGTATATTATGTCTGTTATCTAACTAATGATGTTTAGTTATTTCATGATGTTCGAATGCATGAAGTTTGATTATTGCATGATTTAGATGATGACCATTTATTTATTTATGAAAAAGTACCGGTTAATTCATGATGTTTGGACGTTTTCCTTAAATGCATGAAGTCTGGCCATGTTTTAAGTTGTTCGGTTATTGCACGTATAAAAAGAACTCCGGCTTTTGATAAAAAGAATTTTGACTTTTGTTGAAAAAGAACTCCGGCTTTTAAACTTTGGCTTTTGTTGAAAAAAAACTTTAGCTTTTGAACTCCGGCTTTTGTTAGAAAAGAACTCCGGCGTTTGAATTTCGACTTTTGTTGAAAAAGAACTCCGACTTTTGAACTCCGGCTTTTGTTGAAAAGACCTCCGGGTTGTGATAAAAAGAACTTCGGCTTTTGATAAAAAGAACTTTGGCTTTTGTTGGAAAAGAACTCCGGCTTTTATTGAAAAAGAACTCCGACTTTTGAACTCCGGGTTTTGTTGAAAAGACCTCTGACTTATGATAAAAAGAACTTCAGCTTTTGATAAAAAGAACTTTGGCTTTTGTTGGAAAAGAACTCCAACTTTTGAACTTCGGCTTTTGTTAAAAAGACCTCCGTCTTTTGATAAAAAGAACTTTGGCTTTTGTTGAAGAGACCACCGGCTTTTGTTAAGAAGATCTTCGATTTTTAAGACGTTAAAGGAAAGACTATACAGACTTCAATTGTTTGAAATTAAGAACAAAGGTTATAAGAACAAAGAAAAAAATGTATGTAATCCTGACAGCAAGTGAAACTCTACGACTTCTGACTTTCGAACTATGATGGATGGCCATTAAAAGATATGAACTAAAGAACCGAGATTCCAATAAACTTTCTATTAAAGATGGATGAAGGATATTGGAGTGACACTCGAGGATTGTCCTTGGGCCACGGGGGAATTTTTGGTGGCATAAGGCTTATGGACTATGGCCCCGTATGCTGGGTTAAAAGCATTACCTCCCACCTCGGGGAGCATAATGAGAGGAGACGGCTCTAGGTTGTGGGGTAGCACACAACCCTTTCTCGAAGTTGTCCACTCCTGTTCGGTCCCTAAAGATGATAAGTATTTCGTTCGACTTTTATGAATTTCCTAAAGACAAGATAATAAGAACAAGAACAAGGAACTCTAAACTTAAAAAGAAACAAAATAGTGATTTTCGTATGCCAAGTTATGTTATGAAACCTTTACTTTGATCCGATGATATGTATGTTAATGTTTTCTGCGTGTGGGTGCCTTGCTGGGCCTTGTAGCTCACTCTTACTATTTTTCAGATGATAAAAAGTTTATGGAGGACGAAATTGAGTAGAGTCGTATGAAGTGACTAGACGGCACAGCTGGCCGGAGCTGATTAGTGATGAAATGATGTATTACTTTTGATAATTTGAGAAGGATTTGTAAAACAGTTCCACCGTAAAAGAAATTATGGATGTTAGCATGTTTCCGTAATTATATTATGGATGAATGAAGTTGATATTTCTAGTGGCATCTCATGTCATGTCAAGTTTTTGTAGTCGACCAACCTGAGTGTTGGCCGGTCAGGTGTGAGACTTAGCACTATGATGGCCAACTCAAGGAGTTCGGCCTCAAGTGATCCTGTGTATGAATGGTATATATGGAAGAAAAGAAAAATTTCATGTCCACCAGGTTAGTATTATACTGTATATATGTAAAGGTTAGGTTCGACAGTGGCCGCATGTGGTGGAATGTGACCGGTCCGTCACAATTGGTATTAGAGAGAACTAAGATGCTTCAGGTTTGATCTAAATAAATACAGAAACTTAAGGTAGGATAAATTAAGGGTAAAAAGAAATTAGCACTACTTATGCTTAGGATGGAGTACTATGTGTTAGCCGCCTTTGGCTAGTATTCTGACCAAAACGGTCTTTTCAGGAATCAAAGTCATTGAAAACATGTCAAATAGAGGAAGGCGAGCCATCCGGACTAGCAACCCTCCGGACTCGGAGACGAGGTACTTGAAACTGCAAGACAGGATGGCAGACGTCATAGAAGCTTTGGCTCCGCCAACTCCGATGACCGCCCCAATTCCTGTCCATCAGGAGAGATCGGTCTACGATTGCTTTACCAATGAGTGAGTTCCTGAATTCTCTGGAGAACCCGACCTGTTGAAGGCGGACACCTGGATCCAACGACTAAAGAAGGTGTTCGTGGTGATCAGGTGTCCTGCTGGAGATAAGGTTCTATTCGCCACCCATAAGTCAAGGGTGAGGCCCACCACCGTGGGAGTTGTAGAAGAGAGTTTTTGAGGTGCCGAAGGGGATATTACTTGGGAAATGTTTGGAGCAGCATTCTTGGAGAAATACTTCCCTGCTAATCTTCGCGGAGAGAAAGAAGATGAATTCCTTCGCTTAAGGCAAGGCGCTCGCACTGTGGCCGAGTATGATGCAAAATTTACAGAACTATCCCGCTATGCTCCTTACATGGTGGAAGACTAGGAGAGAAAAGCGAGAAGATTCTTTCAAGGGTTAAGAGACGATATTAGGAGACATCTCTCAATCTTAAAGTTGGCCACGTATAGGGAGGTGTTAGAAAGGGCCATTATTTACGAGAAGGAACTGGAAAGAAGAGAATTTCTCAGACCAAAGACTCTTAATTAGGCTTCGAGGGCCAGTGCTAGTGGAGGACATTCTAAGAAGGCAAAACCATTGAGGTCCAGTAGGGAGCAGGACCAATCTGTGCAGACTTCCTGAGTGTCCAACAGTACATGTGATCATTGCGGAAGGGCGCATGAAGGGAAGCCATGCTATAAAAAGTTGGGAGTTTGCTATAATTGTGGCCAGGGTGGACACATGATTAAGGACTGCCCACTTGCCAAACAAGTCCCAGAACTTAGGTCCCCCATTCCAGCTAAGGTGTTCACTGTTTCTGCAAAGGAGGCCGAAACCTCTACTGATGTAGTGGAAGGTACACTTTCTATCTGTGGAAATTCTAGTCATGTGCTGTTTGACTCAGGATCCACCCACTCGTTTGTCTCCCATGAATTTGCGAAATATCTTACGACCCTCCCCCAAATTCTTGGCTGTCCGTTGATGGTCACCTCGCCCATAGGGTCGTCTATAATTTTAAATGTTGTGTATCCAGAGAATCCGGTTAAATTGAATGGATTCGTGATGCCTGTTAATCTAGTGTTGCTAGAAATGAAGGACTTTTATGCAATCATGGGAATGGATTGGTTAACAAAGCATCATGCCAAAATTGATTATTTCCAAAAAAGAGTGGAATTCGCCGTCCCTGGAAACAAGCCTTTCTACATTCAGGAAGTTCGGCTTAAGGAAGCATCTTGCTTCATTTCGGCCCTCTATGCCTGGCATTTGATTGGTAATGGGTGCCAGGCTTATCTAGCCTTCGCTAGTGTGAC
Source organism: Nepenthes gracilis (assembly GCA_033239525.1). Classification (NCBI taxonomy): domain Eukaryota; kingdom Viridiplantae; phylum Streptophyta; class Magnoliopsida; order Caryophyllales; family Nepenthaceae; genus Nepenthes; species Nepenthes gracilis. The sequence goes on from BSYO01000007.1 coordinate 13,504,879, forward strand.
TGAGGGCGAAGGAACTCTAATAAAAGAGATTCCTGTGGTATGTGAGTTCGAAGATCTATTCCCGATTTAATTGCTCCGGTTGCCACCCAGTTGGGAAATAGAATTTGGAATAGAATTAGTGCTTGGAGCAGTGCCAATATCTAAAGTGCTATATAGGATGGCACCGGCCGAGCTTAAGGAGTTAAAACAAGATTGTAAAAAGTTGTTAGATAAATGTTTCATCCGCCGAGTGTGTTTCCATGGGTGCACTGTCCTATTTGTAAGAAAGAAGGACGGGACTTTGAGGTTATGCGTGGATTATCGGGAACTAAACAAAATTACCACTAAGAATAAATATCCTCTCGCCAAGGATGTACGCACCTCCTTGACCAGCCATGTGAGCTTGTGTATTCTCAAAGATCGACCTTAGATCCGGTTACCACCAACTTCGGATCAGAAGGGATGATGTAGCAAAGACCGCTTTCCGAACTAGATATGGGCACTATGAGTTTGTAGTAATGCCATTTGGGTTAACTAATGCTCCGGCCGTATTTATGGATTTGATGAACCGAGTTTTCCAACCCTATTTGAACAAGTTTGTGATAGTCTTTATTGATGACATCCTTATGTATTCGAAGAGACATGAGGAACATGAGGAACATTTGAGGATTACCCTTCTGATTCTCAGAGAGCACCAGCTATTCGCCAAACTAAATAAGTGCGAATTCTGGTTAGAGGAAGTGGGATTCCTTGGACACATCATTTCCAAGGTGGGGATTTTCGTTGACTCTAAGAAGGTGGAGGCAGTGGTGAATTAGAACCGGCCAACCTCTGTGACCGAGGTACGGAGCTTCTTAGGCATGGCCGGATATTACAGACGGTTTGTGAAAAACTTCTCCCAAATCGCCTTGCCTCTCACGCGACTAACAAAGAAAGAGGCTAAGTTTGTATGGGCCAGTGACTGTGAAGGGAGCTTTTAGGTGCTAAAGGACTGGCTAACTTCGGCACCGGTCCTAACCATTCCGGATGAATCAGGAGGATTGGTTGTCTATTGTGATGCCTCAAAAATTGGGTGGGGCTATGTCTTAATGCAGCATGGAATGGTAGTGGCCTATGGGTCGCGACAGTTGAAGGATCATAAAAGGAATTACCCAACTCACAATCTAGAATTAGCTGTAGTAGTGTTTGCACTGAAAATCTGGAGACATTACCTGTATGGTGAGAGATTCTTGATCTATTCCGATCATAAAATTTTAAAGTATTTATTCTCTTAAAAGGAACTGAACATGCGACAGTGGAGGTGGATTGAGTTTCTAAAGGATTATGATTGTGAAATCCAGTATGAGCAAGGTAAGGCCAATGTGGTCGCCGATGCACTAAGCCGACAACCTTGGCAATGATGCAGGTCAAACAAATGGAAATGCTGGACTGCCTAATGTACTATGACGTCCAACATTATGTTCAGGGAAAGCGGATGATTCTAGCTTATCTTCAGGTCCAGCCAGTGGTGATAGATGAGGTTAAAGGAGGGCAGGCGAATGATCCCTTCCTTGTGAATATCATGAGTTGTCTGAACCAAGATTCCCAAAGTGATTTTCATGTTCAACCGGATGGAGCATTGTGGTTTAGGGATCGATTATGTGTGCCGGACAACAATGAGTTAAAAGAGAAAATTTTTAAGGAAGCCCACAGATCATGGTACACAATCCACCCGGGAGTCAATAAGATGTACCAGGACTTAAAGAAAATATTTTGGTGGAGGAATAAGAAGAGGGACATCGCAGCTTATGTAGAAAAATGTCTAGTGTGCCAACAAGTGAAGACGGAAAGGAGGAAGCCATCTGGGTTATTGCAACCAATGCTACTTCTAGGCTGGAAATGGGAAAATATTGCCATGGACTACATGACCGACCTACCCAAGACGCCAAGAAAACACGATGCTGTTTGGGTTATAGTTGATCGGCTGACAAAGTCAGCCCATTTCATAGCAATCCGGACAACTTACTCTCATGATAAGCTGGCCCAGCTGTATGTAAACGAGGTCGGCAGGCTTCATGGGGTGCCTGCCTCTATTATATCAGATAGTGACCCTCATTTTGTTTCGAGGTTCTGGACGAGTTTACATAAGGAAATGGGGACGGAGTTGAAATTTAGCACTACTTATCATTCGCAAACCGACGGCCAGTCAGAACAGACGATTCACATCCTTGAGGACATGCTAAGGGCCTCGGTTTTAGAGATGAAAGGGACTTTGACAATTTCTTAGCCTTGGCAGAATTCGCATATAATAAAAGTAATCATTCCAGCATAGGCATGGCTCCTTTTGAGGCATTGTATGGGAGAAGATGTAGATCACCGATTCACTGGGAGGAGACCGGAGATAGGAGAATTTTGGGTCCCAAAATTGTTAAGGAGGCGACGGAGAAGATAAGGTTGGTACATGAGAATCTAAGGGTTGCCTGCAGAGCATTAAAGAGCTATGCGTGCACTGCAGAAGATCTGCATTAAAGTTTGATGAAGGCGAACTTGTATTCCTAAAGGTATCGCCATCTAAAGGGACGACCAGATTCGGGGTAAAAGGAAAGCTGAAGCCATAATTTATTGGCCCTTTCGAGGTTTTAGAAAGGATCAGAGAGGTGGCCTACCGACTAGCACTACTGCCAAACCTGGCAGAAGTACATGACGTATTTCATGTATCAATGCTTAGGAAGAACGTCCATGATCCTACTGATGTGATCGAGTTTGAGCCTTTGGCGATTGACAAGGACTTATCCTACGTAGAGGAGCCGATGCTAATTTTGGATCGAAGGGAACAAAGGCTACGAACAAAGTCAATTTCCTTAATAAAGGTACTCTGAAAAAACCACTCACCTGAAGAAGCAACTTGGGAACGAGAGGAAGAGATTCGGAACAAGTATCCCCACTTGTTTTCTTGAGGTTAGTATCTGCATTTAAAATTTCGAGGACGAAATTTCTATAAGAGGGGGAGAATTGTAAGGACCAAATCTTTTGAGGTAAAGGGGTAATCGTAATCCGGTCATCGACTATTGACTGGAGAACTTAGAAGAAGACTTATCCAGTCAACGAGAATTGACCGGAAGGAAGGAAAGAGGAAAGTAATCCGGCCAACGCCAGTTTGACCAAAAAATGTTGAAGGTAACATAATCCAGTCAACATCCGTTGACCGAAATGTGTACTCAAGAGCAACAAAATCCGGTCAACGCCAGTTAATCGGAAGCATGAAAATCCGGTCAGCGATAGTTGACCGGAAATAAAGGATGAATATTTAAAAGCGAATCAAGGTAAGAAAAAATTCGAAAGTGCTGAGACGATAGAAAGCCCTAAAAGAAGGCATAGTCGGTCAACGCCAGTTGACTAAAACAGTAAGGAAGCCCTTATGAAAAGTAAAGTCAGAATAACCATGCCTGCAACGCTAGTTAACAGTAAGGAAGCCCTTACGAAAAGTAAATTTAGAATAATCATGCCTGCAACGCTAGTTAACAGAAGGGAAACCCCTACGAAAAGTAAAGTCAGAATGACCATGCCTGAGTAGGTAACTTACTCCCAACCACCCTGATCACCTTATAGAAAAGAAGCACAAGAAGTTGACCTGCCCTACGTACTACCACCAACCCCAACGCCTATAAGTAATGACCCTCCCCATGAGTTTGGATAGGAAGCTAGGCAAACTACCAGGCGTAGGCGTTAAGAACTTCGAGCCAGAACCAAGTGAAAGGTTCATAGATCCAATCCTGGTAAGTGTACTCACCGTTTTAAGTTCATATTTTTAATGCAAATAAATTATGTCTGTATCCTGACTAATGATGTTTAGTTATTTCATAATGTTCGAACGCATGAAGTTTGATTATTGGATGATTTAGATGATAACCAGTTATTTGTTTATGAAAAAGTACCGGTTCTTTCATGATGTTTGGACGTTTTCCTTAAATGCATGAAGTCTGGCCATGTTATAAGTTGTTCGGTTATTGCATGTATAAAAAGAACTTCGGCTTTTGTTGAAAAAGAACTCCGGCTTTTGAACTTCGGCTTTTGTTGAAAAAAAACTCTGGCTTTTGAACTCCGGCTTTGTTTGAAAAGACCTCTAGTTTGTGGTAAAAATAACTCCGGCTTTTCATAAAAAGAACTCCGACTTTTGTTGGAAAAGAACTCCGGCTTTTGAACTTCAGCTTTTGTTGAAAAAGAACTTTGGCTTTTGAACTCCGGCTTTTGTTGAAAAGACCTTCGGGTTGTGATAAAAAGAACTCTGACTTTTGATAAAAAGAACTCCAACTTTTCTTAGAAAGAACTCCGACTTTTGAACTTCGGCTTTTGTTGAAAAAGAACTTCGGCTTTTGAACTTCGGCTTTTGTTGAAAAGACCACCGGCTTGTGATAAAAAGAACTTCTGCTTTTGATAAAAAGAACTTCGGCTTTTGTTGGAAAAGAACTCCGGCTTTTGAACTTCGGCTTTTGTTGAAAAAGAACTCTGGCTTTTGAACTCCGACTTTTGTTGAAAAGTCCTCCGGCTTATGATAAAAAGAACTCCAGCTTTTGATAAAAAGAACTTTGGCTTTTGTTGTGAAAGAACTCCGACTTTTGAACTTCGGCTTTTGTTAAAAAGACCTCCGACTGTTGATAAAAAGAACTCCGTCTCTTGATAAAAAAAACTTCGGCTTTTGTTGAAAAGACCACCTGCTTTTGTTAAGAAGATCTTCGGTTTTTAAGACGTTAAAGGAAAGACTATACGGACTTCAATTGTTTGAAGTTCAGAACAAAGGCTATAAGAATAAAGAAAAAAATGTATGTAATCCGGACAGCAAGTGGAACTCTACGACTTCCGACTTTCGAAGTATGATGGATGGCCATTAAAAGATATGAACTAAAGAACCGAGATTCCATTAAACTTGCTGTTAAAGATGGATGAAGGATATTGGAGTGACACTCGAGGACTGTCCCTGGGCCACGGGGAAATTTTTGGTGGCACAAGGCTTATGGACTACGGCCCTGTATGCCAGGTTAAAGGCATTACCTCCCGCCTCGGGGAGCATAATGAGAGGATACGACTCTAGGTTGTGGGGTAGCACACAACCCTTTCTCGAAGTTGTCCACTCCCGTTCGGTCCCTAGAGATGATAAGTATTTCGTTCGGCTTTTATGAATTTCCTAAAGACAAGATAATAAGAACAAGAACAATGAACTCTAAACTTAAGAAAAAACAAAATGGTGATTTTCGTATGCCAAGTTATGTTATGAAACGTTTACTTTGATCCGATGATATGTATGTTAATGTTTTCTACATATGGGTGCCTTGCTGGGCCTTGTAGCTCACTCTTACTATTTTTCAGATGATGAAAAGCTTATGGAGGACGAAATTGAGTAGAGTCGTATGAAGTGACTAGACGGCACAGTTGGCCCGAGCTGATTAGTGATGAAATGATGTATTACTTTTGATGATTTGAGAAGGATTTGTAAAACAGTTCCACCGTAAAAAGAAATCATGGATGTTAGCATGTTTTCGTAATTATAATATAGATGAATGAAGTTGATATTTCTAGTGGCATCTCATGTCATGTCAAGTTTTTATAGTCGACCAACCTGAGTGTTGGCCGGTCAGGTGTGAGACTTAGCACTATGATGGCTAGCTCAAGGAGTTCGGCCTCAAGCGATCCTATGTACGAATGGTATATATGGAAGAAAAGAAAAATTTTCATGTCCACCAGGTTAGTATTATACTGTATATATGTAAATGTTAGGTTTGACGGCGGCCGCATGTGGTGGAATGTGACCGATCCGTCACAGGTCCGATGTGGTTGAAATATATATTTGTATAATTTTTTATAATGGATATGAGCATTGTTGACAATACTTGGATAGAGGACATATAATGGTCCAAAGTAAATCCACCATTCAGTGAACCATGTTGGTAATTGTTTAGAACATGATGTGTCAAAATACATAAACCATGAGTGGGTAAAGGAGCAAAGATATAAAGCATTGAACCATGTGGTTTTGTAATCTTGATAATTGTATCCCTTCGGTTGATAATGTACAGAAAATAGTTTTGTGTCCCAAGAATTGAGAGCAACTTCCTGGGATTGTCTAACTCGTTTAATTTTGATAGTAGAAAAGGTAATGGTGTTGTCTTTGGGATTACGATAATGTTTGATTTCAACAAAGTTTGAATCAATCAATATTAACTCATAAAATTACTGGGTTATGGAAATATCAGCAGTTTGGTACAAACAATTAGGGTGGAACATTTTATTGGTCAAGGTAATAAGATCATTGAGTGAAGGTTTTTGGTAATAGGAGGTTAAAGCGACGTGCAGTTTAAGTGATTTAGTAATATATTAGATATCATTTGAGGTAGATTGAGTTGAGGAAGAGGCTGGGGTAATAGCTTCTTTAAAGGTTAATGGTGAAAATTCATTTGAGGTTGTGTATTTATTGGATGTTGGTGTATGACGGGGTTGAATAATCTTCTCTTTTGTTTTAGGTGGCATGATTTCCTATAAAAATTCTTTTATTAAAATATTTAAGATAAATGTTTCAATAAATTTTTTAATATCAAAACAAATTTGCCATCTTATAAAACAAGATTTTTTTGTATCTTTGCGTAAAATATCAGTAATAGTTCGGTAAATAATATGGAGGAGAAAATTATGCTGAACCTTGGATATGCATAAAATTTCCTTTTTAATGATTGGAAAATGTTTTTGTAAATGTGGTTGTGATCTTATACTAGAATAAAGCCTATTTATGTGTGTGTGTGGCCGAATTACACGTGTGTGGTTTTGACCCTAGATTTTTCCTAGGATACAATCATATTGTGACGGAACAGATTTTTTTTTGATTCCGTCATTCATAACACAATTGAAAACCCAACTAAACCAATTGGGTGCAACATAGGATCACAGATACCATCTAGGACCCATATACTTTTAACCATAATAAGTATAGCGGGAGTTATTCTAACACTTGCGAAAGCATTCATATTCATTCCAAGATATTCTTTTCCGAGTACATAACCAAAATGTTTAACCATAGTAGTCCATCAAGTCATTACAATAATATTTCTCCAAAATAAGCTTCTGGGGTCTTTAATCCTTCAGACAAGCTCTAATCACTCCAACTCGTCAGGCACAAGCTCTAAAACTTCATCTGTGGGGGAAAAATATAAAACAGTGAGCCGAGGCCTAGTAAGGTACATGCACATGAACAGTAAAACAGTGATGCAAAATAATCATGTAACTGTGCAGAAACAGAACGAAAATCAGAATGTACTCTAGCAAATAGAGAAATCATGCTTTGACCATATTATACTTCGGAATCAGAAATTAATAGTCAGAAATCGGTGATCAGTAATCATTATAGTCTAGAAAGCAGAATCAGAAACTCCTCTTTTATTCAAAACAGTACAGTAATCGATACGGAACAAAAATTCCAGACAATAATAACGGATGCGTAACATGGTACAGAACTCAAATGTTAATCGTAATGTAACGGTATTCAATAGAATAGAATCGTAAACGAACGGTATCTCGAATGTAATCAGATAAATGTAATGCAATGTAATCGAAATGGCAACGGTATCCGAACAGAACAGTATAAATGTACTGCAATGTAATCGCAATTGCAACGGTATCTTCAACAATAGTATGTACCTCGCCAAGATCCCCTCTAGTTGAGGGGGCGAATAATCGAGGATAGGTTGTGTTCACTCCACACAATCTAAGGCCAGTAACTGAAGTATCCTATCTCGAGGGATCAGAACAGGGTGCCTCCCGAAGGCAGGCCGGTAACAGAATCCCTCCTGTCCGTAACGCCCCGAGGGCAGGGCGGACCACAAATAACTCCATGGATAGAGTTATCCTCGATTACCACCGAAAAGTCCTAAGGTATGCTGGAGAACCTATCCGGACCGTAGTGAGTCCAGGGTCCAAAATAACAGAAACAGAAATACTTCCTTCTTAAAAAGCCATTTTCAATAAAGCCGGGGTTCATTTCCAGTGACGAAGTCGGAGTTCATTTTTGACAGAAACCGAAGTTCTTTATCGACAAAAGCCGGAGTTCAAGAAAAGCCGAAGTTCTTTTTCTTCAAAATGCCGGACTTCAGAAAGCTTGGACGGAGTATTTTTAAAAAGGACGGAGCTCTTTTTGGACGGAGTACATTCAAAAGGATGGAGCTCTTTTTGGACGGCGTACTTTCAAAAGGACGAAGCTCTTTTTGGACGGAGTGCCTTTCCTTTAAAACCGGGGTGTAAATTCCTTCTTAAAAACCGGAGTGACATTCCTTTAAAACCGGAGTTTGTTTTCTTCTTAAGGCGGGAATTCTTTCTTTCATAAGGGCCGGAGTTCATTTTAAAGTCAGAGTTCATTTCTCTTAAAGGACGGAATTCATTAAAAGCTAGAATTCATTAAATTCGGAGTTCATTTCTCTTAAAAGGCGGAGTTCATTTAAAAGACGGGGTTCATTAAAGTCGGAGTTCATTTCTCTTAATGGACTGCATTCATTAAAAGCCGGATTTCATTAAAGTCGGAGTTCATTTCACATTAATGTGAGATCCCAAAATCAAAAAGCCTAAAAATCGGAAGAAAATATCCCAACTTAATACTAGAGTATTGTGATAAGGATGAAATCTGGAGTGATTTCATGAGGCCGGAGTGATTCATGAAAGGAGGACTGATTTGGTGTCCCAGGATACCGGAGTGATTTACGGACCGAAAGTGGTTTGCGCCACTTGGAGACCGGAGTTGCCTTTTTGGTCTCTTGAAGCCACTGAAGGCCGGAGCATTTCATGAAATGACCGGAGTGGTTTTGTGTGTTGATGTGGCCGAAGTGGCCTGATGACTGGAGTGGCTTTTGCGTGAAGAAAAAAGAAGTCCGTCCTCCCTTAGTGTAAAAGTAGTCCGGCCTTTCACTTAAGCTGAAATCAAGTCCCGCCTTGTGTGAAGCCGGAGTAGAATTTTGGGTGCAAGGAGAATAAACCCGAAGTTGATGAGAGGGTAATGGATGGAGTGAATAATAAGAAGTTGACCGGAATTGGAGACGTTGACTGGATTTAAGGAGGTTGACCCGATTTTGGAGAAATTGACCGGCGACTAAAGACAAAAGTAACTTTATTATTTAGTTAGGATCCAACTAAGACTCGACCAAATGAGGTAGGTAAACTACCTCATCACACCCTGAGTAGAAGTACTGAGGTAAGTAAACTAACCTGCTACTCCCACCAAATCATTGAAGACAAGTACCGAGTAGGTAACTTACCTCAAATTACCCCACCTACTCCCTCCTCTTTATATACCGGGCGTTAAGAAATGAGTGGGAGTTTCTGGCGCCAAGGAAGAATAAGGAGCGAAGAAGGAGGGAAGAACTTTGAGGCAGCTGGAGTGGATAGTCAGGCAAGTGTACCTCGGACGCCGTTTTTAAGTTCATTGCCAGTGTATTCTGCTCTATTTCTAAATTCGTGCTTTACTGCAAGTTACTTCGTATGCCGTTTTAAGTTCATGCTTCAAGTGTACTCTGCTCTGCTTTCAAGCTCATGTTTTAAGGATGTTAAAGTGTACGCCGTGTTTAAGTTTCCTGCTTTCTGCATTGAATATCCACCTTCTGCAATGTAAAACGAGTTCCATCCCAAAAGCACTTCGGCCCAAATGTAAATTGAACTACGATAAACTGAACTACGGCTTAAAGCAAAATGAACTCCGGCTTCTGAAAAAGAACTCCGTCCTTAAAATGAACTCCGATTTTGTATAAGAAAATGACTTCCGTCCTTAATGTGAGATGAACTCCGGCTTTAATAAACTCCGGCTTGTAATTCTGACTTTGAACTGAAACTGAGATGAACTCCGGCTTGTAATTCAAACTTTGAACTGAAACTGAAAATGAACTCCTGTTTTAATAAAGAGAAAGAACTCCGGCCTTAATATCAAATGAACTCCGGCTTCTTGAGCACTCCGTCCCTTTGAGTAAAAAGCGATATATCTGAAAAGTACTCCGTCCTTTGAAAAGTACTCCGTCCCGAGAAGTAGTCCATCCAGTAGTAAAAATCACTCCGTCCAAAAAGAACTCCGGCTCTTAATAAAAAAAAAGGAAGTCCGGCATAGTATAAGAAATGAGCTCCAGCATTTTGGGGGAATGCTCTCTGGCTTTGTTAAAAGAGAACTCCGGCTCGTATTAGAAGTGAATCCCGATTCCGAAATGAAAATGAAGTCCGGCTTTTAAACTCCGGCTTTGTCAAAAAGAACTCTGTCCTTTAAGAGAAAAGAACTCCGGCTTGATGAACTCCGTCCTTTTAATGAATTTCGTCCTTTAAGAGAAGTGAACTCCGGCTTTAATGAACTCCGTCCTGTTGATGAAAAGCACTCCGTCCTTTGTGTAAAAAGAACTCCGTCCTTAAGATAAGTACTTCGTCCAAAGAAAAAAGCTCCGTCCCTTAAGAAAAGTACTCCGTCCAAAAGAAAGCTCCGTCCCTTAAGAAAAGTTCTCCGTCCAAAAGAGCTCCGTTCCTTAAGAAAAGTGCTCCGTTCCTTAAGAAAAGTGCTCCGTCCAAAAGAGAGCTCCGTCCTTTTGAAAGAGCTCCGTCCCTTTTGAAAGAGCTCTGTCCAAAAGAGAGCGCCGTCCTTTTTAAAGAGCTCCGTCCCAAAGAGAGCTCCGTCCTTTTGAAAAGTACTCCGTCCAAAAGAGCTCCATCCTTTTTGAAAAGAACTCCGTCCAAAAGGGCTCCGTCCCTTTTAAGAAAAGTACTCCGTCCAAAAGAGCTCCGTCCTTGAGATAAGTACTTCGTCCAAAAGAGCTCCGTCCTTAAGATAAGTACTCCGTCCCCTTGAGTAAAAAGACACTCCGTCCAAAAAGCATTCCGTCCAAAAAGAAGTCTGGCTTCTGTGCACTCCGGCTTTGAACACTCTGGCTTTTGAGCACTCCTGCATTTTGAGAAGGAAGAACTTCGCTGAAAATGAACCGGCTCCCTAACGAGAAAAGAACTCCGGCCCTTGCTTGATAAAAATGTAAACCGGCCTCAAGCATAACCGTTTTCGAAAAAAAAATGTACCGGTATAGAGGAAATTTTCATGAATACTTAAAGATAGCTAAAGATGTATTATGAAAGTTTGATTTCGAAAATGAGATTTTCAGTAAAGAGATGATTTTCGTTATAGTTAATTTGGGACCCGAGACTGACTACAGTCTGGATAGGTTCTCCGGCATGCCTTAGGACTTTTCGGTGGTAATCGAGGATAACTCTGTCCATGGAGTTATTGTGGTCCGCCCTGCCCTTGGGGCGCTATGGATAGAGGGAACTACCGTTACCGGCCTACTTTCGGGTGGCATACCGTACCGATCTTGCCAGATGGGATACTTCTGTTACCGGCCTACCTTTGGTTGGCACACTGTTCTGATACCTTGAGATGAGATATCGCATCGGCCTACCTTCGGGAGGCACTCCGCCTGAATCCTCGAGATGGGATAATTCCATTACCGGCCTACCTTCAAGAGGCACTGCATTACGATCCCCGAGACGGGATACTGCACCTACCTACCTTCTCGGTGGCACACCGTCTCGATCCCGTGAGGATACTGCTACCGGCCTACCTTGGGTGGCATACCGCACCCGATCTCGTGAGGGATACCGTTATCGCCCGCCTCCGGGTGGCATACCGTACCGATCCCCGTGAGATGGGATACCCACATGACATTCATCGCCTTAGATTGTGTGGAGGAACACAATCTATCTCGATTATTCTTACCCTTAGCTAGTAGGGTATATCGGGGTGGTCTCGTACCAATACGATATGAAGTACCAAGTTCGCTTTACCGATATGTTATGATTACCGTCTTGATTACGAATATGAAGTACCGGATTATCGAATATGAAATCACGTACGATATGATATGTACTTTTCACCGCTTATCGCATCGATTACCGATATGTTATGCTACTGTTTGCCGTCTACCGTTTTCTAAAGTATAGTACTGTCAAGGTATGTTTTCTCTATTTTTCTTGGACTGCATTCTGATTAACCATTCTGTTTATGCGCAGTTACATGATCGTTCTGCATCATCGTTTTACTACTCATGTGCATGTACCTTGCTGGGCCTCGACTCACTGTTTTATGTTTTTTCCCCCTACAGATGAAACTTTACAGCTTGTGCCTGACAAGTTGGAGTGATTAGAGCTGTCTGAAGGATTACTAAAGACCTCGGAAGCTTATTTTGGAGAAATACTATTGTAATGACTTGATGGACTTCTATGGTTAAACTTTTCGCTATGTACTTGGAAATGAATATTTTGGAATGAATATGAATGCTTCCGTAATATTAGAATAACTTCCGCTATACTTATTATGGTTAAAAGTATATGGGTCCTAGATGGCATCTGAGATCCTGTGTTGCATCTAATTGGTTTAGTTTGGATTTTCAATTGTGTTATGAATGACGAAATAAAAAAAAAAAAAATCCGTTCCGTCACAATTAAGGCCAGAGCTCATTTTCTTATACAAAGCTGGAGTTCATTTTAAGGACGGTGTTCATTTTACATTAAGGCCAGAGCTCATTTTCTTATCAAGGCCGGAGTTCTTTTTCCAACAAAAGGACGGAGTTCTTTTTCTCAGAAGCCGGAGTTCTTTTTGACATAGGACGGAGTTCTTTTTGACAAAAGCCGAAGTTCATTTTCAATACAAAGCCGGAGCTCATTTTTATATTAAGGCCGGAGCTCATTTTCTTATACAAAGTCGGAGTTATTTTTCTTTATTAGGGCCGAAGTTCATTTTGGACGGAGTTCATATAGAAGGCCGTGTTCAATTTCAAGCAAATGCCGTTTTCATGCCAAATGCCGGTATCATTTTACATGCCAAATGCCGATTTTATTTTACATGCCTAATGCCGATTTCATTTTACATGCCAAATGCCGGTTTCGTTTAACATGTCAAATGCCAGTTTCATATTACATGCCAAATGCTGGTTTCGTTTTACATGCCAAATACCGGTTGTGACCTTTGGTCCGGATTTCATGTAAGTTCAGAAAGTAAGAAAACAGGCGTCGTGAACTTTAGAACAGATTCAAACGAAAACTAAAAACGTGTTAACGTCCGAATACTTGCAGCAAAGCAGAGTGTAGTATATTTGCAAATGAACTAAAAACTGAACTTAAAAATAGCGTCCAAAATAACTTGTAATATTCTTAAAGCATGAACTTAAAAACAGCGTTCGAGGTACACTTGCCTGACTGTCCACTCCAGCTGCCTCAAAGTTCTTCCCTCCTTCTTCGCTCCTTATTCTTCCTTGGCGCTAGAAACTCATACTACCCCTCAACTAGAGTCCAATATATAAAGTGGAGAGAGCAAAGTAAGTGGAGGTAGGTTACTTGCCAAGAATTTTTTCTGTGGTTAGGTAATTTTTTAGGGTTAGGTAATTCTTTTCAGGGGGTAGGTAGAGTAATCATGTTGGTTTACCTACTCTATTTGGTCGCCGCTTAGTTGCCGCCTAATTAGATTCTAACTAAATAATAAAGTTTGCATTTTTTCTTTAGTTGCCATTAATTTGGTCTGGTCAACTTCCATACTTAAAGCAGGTCAATGTAATATCCTTAAATCCTGTCAACTCCTTTAAATCCTGTCAATATCTCCAATTTCGGTCAACTTCTTATTATTCACTCCGTCCATCACCTTTTCATAAACTTCGGATCTCTTCTCCACAATTCTACTCCGGCCTCACCAACACACAAAACCACTCCGGACTTCAAGGCCACTTCGGCCTCTCTTCACACAATTCACTCTGGTCTTCAAATTTGGTCAACCCTTCCAATCCGGTCAATATCTTCGAATTCGGTCAACTCTTCAATTCCGGTCAAATTTTACTTCGGCCTCTTGCACTTCCAAAACTGGCCAGTCATTTCACATGGCCGGAGTTGATTTCACACGGGTGGCGCCGGACTTATTTTGTACTAAGGAAAGGCCAAACTTGATTGAGGCTTAAGGCGGCCGGTTTAGATTTCATAGCATGAAATATACTTGGGGTCGGTTTAGATTTTTATCAAGGAGGGGCCGAAGTTGTTGGGCCTCAAGGGGCCGATCTTCTTTTTTTCTTATATGCAAGTTGGTTTTGTTTTAGGCCCATGACTTCTTTAGACTTAAGGTGGTTGGACTTATTTTTACCTCACACAAGGCCGGACTTAATTTTAGACACAAGGAAAAGTTGAACCTCCTTTTGACCCTTCTAAGGCCGGTCTTCTCCAATTTAAGCATCCTTCAATTTTCCTCGTTTCTTTGATTATTTTGATTCCATGACTGGGACTTCTATGTTTTAGAATCTGAGTCGTCACACATATCTTTTATTAGATACATCAGTGTCTACTATGAGGGATGCATTATATATTTCTACATAGGGTAAATGTTGAACTTGTTATTTAGGATATTTAATAATATTAGTATGTTCATCCTTCCATGCTGGAAGATTCTGTTGAATTCCCTGATATAAGGGTTCATATAGTTGTCTAAGTTTGGAGACAAAATTAGCTATATAATTTATTTTTTATTTTATTAGAAAATTTGTTCGCGAATTTAATTGACCGTTGAATAGAGGTTACTGTGTGCTGATAAATGTTAAATCTGACTTTCTTTTGAAATAATTTGATTTTGTAAGAAGTGACAACTATTCTATTGTTAATATTTAAAAATTGTTTAAAATATTGATCTATTGTATTTGAAAATATTAAAACATTATTAATAATGAATAGCTTAATAATGAATTGGATGAATTGATTAAATATTTGGTTTATGTTATTTTGAAATTTTAAACCAAATGGCATTATTTCCCATTTGTAATGTCCAAAAGGGATTATAAATGCTATTTTATGTCTGTCTTTTTTATTTTCTTGGATGTGTCAAAATCCTGTCTTTATTTTTAAGTTTGAAAAAATATTTTTATTATGTAACCGATCGATTAGGTCTCTTTTATTAGGATACCGAATCCATTGGAGGGTTTTATTGAATGACTTGTAATTGATTAATAATTTTGGTACTTCTCCTTTTATTTCTATATTTTTTTATTTCAAAGCAATTTTCGGGAGATTTTGATGGTCTAATTATTTTGTTGTCTTGAATCTCCTTCTTGCAATATTTTGGTAATTCTTTATTTATTTGGTTTTCTATAAAATCTTTTTCATAAAATAATTCTATTTTCTTATTACAAAAAATAGTTGGTAAATTAGAACATACGTCAAGTGCATAGGTTTGTTGTGATTTTTTAATTTTTGTTTGGTTGTTTAATTGTTTTCTTATATTTACTATTTGTCTTTTTTTTTTCTAAATAATTGATTTGTTTTTGTCTCCTTTTAAATTGATTTTTGAATTTGTTATTATCATTGTGAAGATTTGATTTTGGACCTTATGTATTTCTTTGATATAATTGTAAATTTTCTGTAAAAGGAAATAATTGATCATAAGTTATCATTGTCTTCATTTGTTGGTTAGATTTAGACAATTGGGCTTTACTATCCTTAAGTTCAAAGAACTTGGATAGAATAATCCCGAAAGATGCATCATGATAATAAACAATAGGCGTAGTAAAATGATTTTTATAAATATCTTAGAGTATAAAACATCTAAGATTGGAAGGAATCTCGTTTGATTTTGTTATAAAAGTTTTGTTAAGTGTGATAATAAGGATTTCTAAAACATTTAGTTGTTGGTCATATGAATTATTCGGTTTATATAATTGTTCATTATATGTTAAGACATCTTTAAAGACTTGTGTAGATAATCCCTTTTTAATGGTCGTAGAAGGATATATTTGTACAAAAGAAGTTCTTGATCTAATATCTTGTAATATGCTTTTAATAAATATTTTTGTTTTACCATAATGTTTCTGGTAAGTATATGGGATATTTGGTTCTCTTGTGTATGATTTTTCTACTTTATTATGATTGTTTATGATTGTTAATAATTCTTGCTGATCAGTATCTACGAGGGTTATTAAACCTTTTCCTAAAATAATGGGATCAAAATTATTTTTGATTTTTAATATATTGAGTCGTAGTTTTGTGAGGTCATGGACCGGAAAAACGTGATAATTGGAAGTAATTAAAATAATGATAATCATTAAGAGGTCAATTATGCATTGAAAAATGAGGGTTAAAAATAAAAAATTGAAAAATACCCGAGTTTAGCAAGCAGTAGGGTTGCGCCTGCCATGCGCTCGAGGCGCGGCAGTGAGTGCAAAATCCAGTATCTAGCTGCTCACCGTGCACCAGGCACACTCGAGCGAGCCCCCGGCAGAAACCTCGTGCTCACCGCGCGCTCACTGGGTGCTTGAGCGGACACTGGATGAAAGTAGTGTGCTCACCGTGCGCTTGCCACACGTTCTAATTTTGTTTTTTGTTATAAAGGGAGGGGTAAAGGGAGAAGGGGAAAGTAGCTAAAGCATGAAGGAATAGGAGGGAGAAGAGAAGAGGAAAAAGGAAAAATCACTCATTTTGATCCACTCTGGGTAAAAATAACGGTAGATCGGGCTCATGTAAGTGTACTTCGGACTTTCTTTTCCATTTTTACCGCTTTCTCTTGTTTCAAAATTGATGAAAATGCTCTAAAATTATATTGTTGCATGTTTAAAGCAAACAAAGCATGTTTCCCTCGATTATTCGGTTAGATTTGTGTTTACTTATGTGTATTGCAAGATTTGGCTTTCATGAACAAGCATGTAATTAGTGTTCGATTTGGTTCCAGAAGCATGTGATGAAACCCTAACTCGAAAATATTAGGAATTTTTGGTTAAATTGCATGATTTAGTATATGTATTTGAATTTATGGCGTTAGTTTCATGAATAAACACATGTTTGGTGTTTGTTTTGAGTCTGAAAGTTTTGGCGAAGCCCTAGGTACGAAAATGAAGAGGTTTTAATGATTTTTAACTGTAGCTCCTATTATATAAAAGTTAATTGGCACCGAAATGAAGCTCCTGCTATAATTTATTTTTGAAAATTTTACATGGACTTATACTGATAAATCACCGTGCACTTCTGAAGTAAAACTGAAGGTTTTTTGGACCATTACTGTACATTCTAAACATTCTGAAGTTAACTGAAGGATAATTGTGAAACTCTAAAATGAAAGAAGGTTTTCAGTTGAGAAGTTATTTCTGATGCTATCATTTAGGACCCAGGACTGATTACAGTCAGGTTTGGTTCTTCGGCATGCCTTAGAACTTTACAGTTGTGATCGAGAATAACTTTGTCCATGAAATTATATGTGGTTCGCCCTTCCTTGTGGTGTTACGGTCAGGAGAAAAGTTATGTTTTTGGCCTACCTTCGGGAGGCACACCTGTACTGATCCCACAGGACTGGATCTTCTGTCACTGTTTGTAGCCTTGGATTGTGAGGAGATATACACAATTTATCCTCGATCATTTGCCCCCTCAGCTAGTAGGATATACTGGTAGGGTCCATTACTATTCTGTTGTACCAGCTTGCTCTCTTCTAAACCGTTACGTACCACCGCTTTCAGACCGATTTCTCCCTGTGTATTGATATAAAAGAGAAAGTTTTTGACTCTATTTTCTAATTTTACTTTTTGAATTATATTGATTTTTGATTTCTGAGTTAATTATTGTTTAGTTATGCTTTCTCTGTTTTCTATGTTCTATTCTACATAACCGTTCTGCTTCTACATAGTTTCATAACTGCTTTATAATATCGATTTACTGATATCCAGTATGTACCTTGCTAGGCCTTTACTTATTGTTTTACTATTTTTCCCTCCAAATGAGACTGCAGAGCTAGTACCTGATGAGAAAGAGTGACTGAAAGCATCTTCTGAAGACTTTTGAGGATCTAAAGCAATTTGGAGTTATTTTGGAGAATCAGTTGGACGTAAGGACTTGACTTGATATGTGATTTTGTATATGGATTCTATATCTATGGACATTCATGTATATATTGGTTTTGTATAGAAATGCATGTGATGGTAAAAGAAAAACTATGCTTCTGCAGGTTAATAGTTCAGCTTTCGGTCTATACTTCTGGGTACTTTGCACAGGTCTTAGATGGCATCTCACTCATGAACTGTTAATGTAGTAGTTGGTTTGATGGATTAATGCCATGGATAGCATCTGTGATCCTCTGTACGCATGTTGTAGGAAGAATTATGGTATGAATTGATAGTTGTGTGCTTGTACTGGTTGGTTATACAGGTTCTGTACGGGGTTTATTTTTAGATTTTTATCTAGTTATAAAGGAGACTTTACCAAAATTTCTACAGAAGTTATACTTTGTATTTTGGTTCTAACCCTGTTTTTGTCTTGACAGAAATTTCTGAGAAAAAAAAAATTCATTCCATCACAATTGTTATCAGAGAATTGAGATGCTTTAGGAATTAATTGATCAAAAAACGGAAGTATAGGTTTGAATTTCTACACTGAATTCCTATAGGAATAGGTTGAGGAAGTTAAGGCAACTAGAACTCTAAAGAGATTGGTTCTTAAACTAGGTTTAAATTTTCTTAAACTATTGAATATTTCTTTTTCCTTCCACTGATTTCTTGTCCTTATAACATTGTAATTGTCTTGATTATAGGATGGCTAGTATAAGGGGTAGAAGAAATGACCGTGGTGGTGCTAGTTCATCCTATGATAGAGAGGCTGCTTATATCGATCTGTTAGAGAGAATGACCAATGTAGTAGAATCTGTCGAGCAGAGACACATGGCTCCAGTCCCTGCACCTGAGCCAGCTCCGACACTTCATACTCCTACGACTTATGACAGATTCACAGAGCAGCGAGCACCGTGCTTCCTAGGAAAGCCTGATTCGGCAGAAGCGGATGTGTGGTTAAAGAGGATGAAGAAGATATTCGCTGTGATTGGGTGTACCGATTGAGGGAAGATGTGAGGTTCCGGGCTTATGGGAAAGGTCGTTAAGGATTAATCATTGTCTTAGTAATTAATTGCAGATCGATTGATTGATGTAGGGATGTGTATAAGGTAAAAAGGTGGGAAATATCCGGAATTTCTCCTGCTGAAGTCCGGGGTCAGCAGCCAGTGCCCGCTGGCTTCTCGAGCTCAGCTCGAGCCGAAAAACCAGTATCGAACCCGCTTGCTGGCCGCTCGAGCTCGGCTCTAGCGGAAAAACCAGTAGCGGGGCAGCTCGCTTCGCTCGAGCGGGGGATGACCCGTGGCGAGCCCGCTCACTGCCCGCTCAAGCGGGGCTCGAGCGGGCGGCGCAGTATAAATACGTGCCCTGTCTCTTTCCTCGTCATTTTCACGCAGCTAGGGTTTCTAGAGAGAGAGGGAGGCGCGTTTCTAGAGCGAGAAAGAGGGAGAACGAGGCTTGGAAGTCCGATTCGGTCCGAGAGCCAGTTATTAAAGTTAAAGCACGCGTCGAGGCAAGTGTTCTCATACCCACTAACTTTCCTCTTTCATTGATTTTCATTGTTTATCGGGTATTTTCATGTTGATACCCACCCATGGCTTCAAAAATGCAGTACCCGAGTCTCGAGACCAAGGATAGTATAATTTGTTTGCTGATTTGCTCACCGATTCGTTCGATGGAGCTTCGCCCAAACCCTAACCTACGGGAATTTGGGGGTTTCCCGTTTCCCACCGGTAAATCGTTAAATTGACTTCATATTATGAACCCCCACGTTCTTATTGTGCATATATGTTGGCCGCGGGAAACATCTCGCGCGTTATGACCCGTTCGTGGCCTCCAAGTCCTCTAAATTACTGTTCATCCGTGAATAAATTGGGAAATTGCTCATGTTGCTTCTATATAATTATGATGGAGCTTATGATATATGTTGATGTGATAATATAAGCTTTGAACTTCATAAATTGTGCACTGGAAACGTGGGAACGTGTCCCGAGAGCTTTTAAGGTGGTGGTTGTCCACCGGAGGTAAGAATTCCAACTCCTTGTGAACATTGTGTTAAATTGTGATGAAAGATAATCTCAAAGAAGAAGTTAAGTCCAATAAGTAAATGGAGGGAGACCCACTGGGTATGTCGTGGAAAACGTGACCTCCTGGATGGAGACGTGTGATGGATGATGCATATGTATTAGTCTGCTGTGTTTTGTGGTTTATATGCTTCCGCAGGTCTATCTTATGGTGATGTTGGGGTTCCTAGTTGGCATCCTTCTTGGCCGGTGTCTTCTGATTCAAGTCGCCGGTGCCACCTTGGTTCTTGTGGCTTTTGGGTCCTGTGTGGTTGTTGTTGGATTTTATTTGAAAATTATTTGTGGATTATTGTGCAGGGTTGTGTTTTTCAGGTGTTTGTATTTTGGAAATGTTCAATTTACAGACGGAACTCTGCCCAATTGTCTGTAGAATTTATGATTATTGTATTCTCGATTTGTCCTTAGGTTATTGACGGAGGTTATTCGGTGGGGAATAATCTGTTCCGTCACAGTTGGTATCAGAGAAGGGTTGCCTTAGGATGGATCTGAAGTTAAGCGGAAGCCTAGGGTGTCGTAGGTTGGGATCGAATGAGTAGTCATAGGATAGCCTACGTGGGTATAGGTTTTCTTAATTGTGTACGTGTTTAGTATGTCGAAAGATATTGTTATAAGGATCTAACCTTTGGCTCAATCTGTTATTACTTCCTTTTCAGTGAGGACTTCCACAATTGACTATGCCGCCCAGGCGTCGGAGTATGTCAAGGGACGATCGGCCTCGAGACCGAGAGGCAGAATATTTAAATCTGTTGGGGCGTCTTACCAATCTCAAAGAGAACATGGAGCAGCGGAACCATACTCCTGTTCTTGTTCCTGTTCCGGCCCCTGTTCAGGCTCCTGATAATTCGGGGCCATTCGTTTATGACCGCTTTGTTCAGGAGCGGGTGCCTGCATTTCTGGGGGAGCCCAACCCGATGAAGGCTGATTCGTGGCTTGAGAATTTGAAGAGGGTATTCGCCGTGATTAGATGCCCCGAGGAGGATCAAGTGTTGTATACGTTTTACTGTTGCAAGGTGAGGCGATCATTGGTGGCTAATGAAGAAAAGAGCTCTTGGGATACCGGAGACAGAAATTACTTGGAGAATGTTTGAAGATGCATTCCTTGAGAAGTATTTTCCTCCTAGCCTCCGTATTCGAAGAGGAGGAGTTCTTCAGGGTTAGGCAAGGTAACCAACTGCGGGCGGAGTATGATGCCAAGTTTTCGAGTTATCTCGATTTGCCCCATTTTTGGTTGATGACGAGGAAAGAAAGGCTAGGAAGTTCCTGTCTGGCTTGCGGGATGATATGCGCAAACACTTGGCGACCCACAAGTTGGCTACTTATGCTGAAGTTCTGGATTGGGCTTTGATTTATGAGCAAGAGAATGCCAAGGAGGAGTATTTTAGGAAGAGGTTGTCTAGTAAAAGTGGGTCAAGCTTTGGCTCTGGGGCTAGTTCTGGAGGATCGTTCAAGAAACCGAATAATGGGCCTCCCGCCGAAGAGTGGCCAGACTTCATCATCATCTCAAGCTTCAGTGGGTTATTGCAGGCGTTGTGGAAGGGATCATGGTGTCCTATGGCGACGGGTGCTTGCTTCACTTGTGGACAGGTGGGGCATAGGACAAGGGAGTGCCCTCAGGCTTCGGGGTCTCGAGTTCCGGCCGGTCCAGTAAAAGTATTTGCAGCCTCTGCTAGTGATGCCAGAGCTTCAGATGAGGTGGTGGAAGGTATACTCTCTGTTTGTGGTATATCTTGTTTAGTACTCTTTGATTCTGGGTCCACCCATTCATTTATTTCTCCCAATTGGCTCGTCAGATTACACCCTCTCTCGTGACCTTGACTTTTCTCTAGTTGTGGCTGCGCCCACGGGGTCTTTGCCAGACCGATGTAGCCTACTTCGGGTGTATTGTGGAGGTAAAGGGGTTTCCCTTGGTGGCTGATTTGGTTCTGTTGGATATGCGTGACTTTGATATTATCCTGTGTATGGATTGGCTGTCCAAGTATCATGCAACGATTGATTGTTTCCGTAAAAGGGTAGACTGCTATTCCAAATTGTGACCCCTTTTATGTTCAGGGGGTATAGAGAGTGGAGCAATCTCATTTCATATCTGCTCTGCAGGCTCACCACTTGTTGAGTAGTGGGTGTCAAGCCTTCTTGGCTTATGTTAGTGTGGTGGAGAATCCGGGATTGCCTGGCGGTGCATATCTCCCTGGGTTTGTGAATTTGAGGATGTGTTCCCGGCAAGTTGTCTACTCTACCACCGCGCCGTGAGATTGATTTTGGGATTGACCTTAAGCCAGGGTCGACTCCCATATCGAAGGCCCCCTATCGTATGGCTCCTGTGGAGCTAAAGGAGTTGAAACAGCAGTTGCAAGATTTGCTTGATTCGGGTTTTATTAGACCTAGTGTATCGCCGTGAAGTGCTCCAGTTCTCTTTGTTAAAAAGAAGGATGGAGCCTTGAGGCTATGTATAGACTATCGCGAGCTGAATAAGATCACGATCAAAAACAAGTATCCCCTCCCACGGATCGATGATCTCTTTGATCAATTGTAGGGATCTTCAGTGTATTCCAAGATTGATCTTCAGTCAGGGTATCATCAGCTTCGCATTAAAGACGGGGATATTGCAAAGATGGCCTTCCGAACGAGATATGGTCATTATGAGTTCTTAGTGATGTCATTCGGTCTGACTAATGCTCCTGCGGTGTTTATGGACCTGATGAATCGGGTCTTTCAGCCGTTCTTGGATAAGTTTGTCGTGGTTTTTATAGATGACATTCTAATTTATTCCAAGGATTACTCCGAGCATGAGGAGCACTTGAGGCTTGTGCTACAGACCTTCGGGAGCATCGGTTGTTTGCAAAGTTTTAAGAAACGTGAGTTAGGCTGGTGAAGTGGTGTTTCTTGCCATGTAATTTCCGGAGGAGGCGTCTCAAAGGATCCACAGAAAATTGAAGCGGTGGTCAATTGGAGCCAACCGACGACCGTGGCGGAAGTCCGAAGCTTTTTGGGGATGGCTAGTTATTATCGTCGCTTTGTGGAAAATTCCTCTCAGATAGCCTTACCTCTCACCCGTTTGACGAAGAAGGAGGTAGACTTCATTTGGACCGAGGAATGTGATCGTAGTTTTCAAGAGCTAAAAGATCGGTTGACCTCAGCCCCAATTCTGACACTTCCCGTTGGCATGGGTGGATTTGAGGTGTATTGTGATACATCTAAGTTGGGGCTCGATTTTGTTCTTATGCAGTGGGGGAAAGTAGTTGCTTATGGGTCTCGACAGTTGAAGACTCATGAGAAGAACTACCCAACCTATGATTTGGAATTAGCTGCGGTGGTTTTTGCCTTGAAGATCTGGAGGCATTATCTTTATGGTGAGAAGTTTCTTGTATACTCCGACCACAAAAGCCTCAAGTATTTATTTTCACAGAAAGAATTGAATATGAGGCAGCGGCGTTGGATTGAGTTCCTCAAGGACTATGATTGTGAAATTCAATACAGACCGGGAAAAGAAAATGTGGTCGCCGATGCCTTGAGTCGTCGCACCTGTTGGGTGGCATCCTTGCAGATCAAGCAGATGGAGTTGCTTGACTGTTTAAAGTCATGTCATATCCAGCGTTATGTCAAGGGTAACCGGATGATGTTATCCTTTCTTCAGGAGCAGCCCGAGATCCTCCAAAGGATCAAGGAAGGACAAGTGTGCGACCCATTCTTGATGGATATTGCGGGAGATCTGGATAGAGACTCTCGAGTTGATTTTAGTGTTTGCTCCGTTGGGATTTTGAGGTTTCGGGAACGCTTGTGCGTGCCGGATGTCGAGGATTTGAAAGAAGAGATTTTGAAGGAAGCGCATAGGACTCAGTATACCATTCATCCCGGTGTTAATAAGATGTACCAGGATCTAAGGAAAATGTTCTGGTGGAGGAACATGCGAAGGAAGATTGTGGCCTTTGTTAGCCGTTGTCTGGTTTGTCAGCAGTTAAAGGCCGAGAGGAGGAAGCCTTCAGGGTTGTTGCAGCCGTTGCCCATCCCCTGTTGGAAGTGGGATGATATCTCTATGGACTTTGTATCTGGATTGCCTAGAACTTCGAGGACTCATGATGCAATATGGGTCATTGTGGACCGATTGATGAAGTCTGCTCATTTTATAGCCATTCGGACTACATTCTCTCGTGATCGCCTGGCATGGCTGTACATCAGTGAGATCGTGAGGTTACACGGCGTGCCAACATCTATTGTGTCTGATCGGGACCCGCAGTTTGTCTCTAAATTCTGGGTGAGTTTGCAGCGCGAATTAGGGACGAGCCTGAAGTTTAGTACGGCGTACCATCCTCAAACCGATGGTCAGTCCGAACGAACGATCCAGATTTTAGAAGATATGCTTCGAGCTTCAGTGTTGGAGTTCCAAGGGAATGGGGTTGACCACTTGGCACTCGCCGAATTCGCATATAACAACAGCTTCCAGGCGAGTATCGGCATGGCTCCCTTCGAGGCACTTTATGGTAGGAAGTGCCGATCTCCCATTCATTGGGAGGAGACTGGGGACAGGCGGTTACTAGGTCCAGATGTTGTTCGTGAGACATCAGAAAAGATCGCTGTCGTTTTTGAAAAGTTAAAGGTTGCCTAGAGCCGACAGGAAAGCTATGCTGATAGGAGGAGGTCCGAGCTTAGATTTGAGGTTGGAGACTTCGTTTTCCTCAAGGTATCACCATGGATAGAAATTTTGAGGTTTGGAGTTAAAGGGAAATTGAAGCCGCGTTATATTGGGCCTTTTGAGATCCTTGAGCAAGTTGGTGAAGTGGCCTATCGTTTAGCTTTACCCCCCGAGCTTGGCGAAGTGCATAACGCCTTCCATGTCTCGATGTTAAGGAAGTATGTTTATGACCCATCTCATGTGATCGATTTCGATTCTTTGGTTATCGATAGAGATTTGCATTTTGTTGAGGAGCCCGTGGAGATCTTAGATCGAAGGGACCAAATCTTTATCAAAAGTCATTCCTCTCGTGAAGGTCTTGTGGAGGAACCATTCCAAATGAGGAAGCGACTTGGGAAAGAGAGGAGGAGATGCGGGGAAGATATCCCTATCTCTTTTCATGTAAGTGAACTAAATCTGTTTTTATAGAGTCATTAAAATTTCGAGGACGAAATTTAATTAGGGGGGGAGAGTTGTGAGGTTCTAGGCTTATGGGAAAGGTAGTTAAGGATTAATCGTCGTCTTAGTAATTAATTGTAGATTGATTGATTGATGTAGGGATGTGTATAAGGTAAAAAGGTGGGAAATATCCGGAATTTCTCCTGCTGAAGTCCGGGGTCAGCAGCCAGTGCCCGCTGGCCGCTCGAGCTCAGCCCGAGCCGAAAAACCAGTAGTGAACCCGCTTGCTGGCCACTCGAGCTCGGCTCTAGCGGAAAAACCAGTAGCGGGGCAGCTCGCTTCGCTCGAGCGGGCGGCGCAGTATAAATACACGCCCTGTCTCTTTCCTCGTCATTTTCACGCAGCTAGGGTTTCTAGAGAGAGAGGGAGGCACGTTTCTAGAGCGAGAAAGAGGGAGGATGAGGCTTGGAAGTCCGATTCGGTCCGAGAGCCAGTTATTAAAGTTAAAGCACGTCGAGGCAAGTGTTCTCATACCCACTAACTTTCCTCTTTCGTTGATTTTAGATTGTTTATCGGGTATTTTGTGTTGATACCCACCCATGGCTTCAAAATGCAAAGATCTTGATCGAGACCAAGGATAGTATAATTTGTTCATTGATTTGCTCACCGATTCGTTCGGTGGAGTTCACCAAACCCTAACCTACGGAATTTGGGGTTTCCGTTTCCCACCGGTAAATCGTTAAATTGACTTCATATTATGAACCCCCACGTTCTTATTGTGCATATATGTTGGCCGCGGGAAACATCTCGTGCGTTATGACCCGTTCGTGGCCTCCAAGTCCTCTAAATTACTGTTCATCCGTGAATAAATTAGGAAATTGCTCATGTTGCTTCTATGTAATTATGATGGAGCTTATGATATATGTTGATGTGAAAATATAAGCTTTGAACTTCATAAATTGTGCACTTTGAAACGTGGGAACGTCCCGAGAGCTTTAAGGTGGTGGTTGTCCACCGGAGGTAAGAATTCCAACTCCTTGTGAACATTGTGTTAAATTGTGATGAAAGATAATCTCAAAGAAGAAGTTAAGTCCAATAAGTAAATGGAGGGAGACCCACTGGGTATGTCGTGGAAAACGTGACCTCCTGGATGGAAACGTGTGATGGGAATGAGACTTCCCAGTGATGTTTGATTGTGTCGTGTAGTGGGTCCACCCTCTCGAAGAGTCAAACCTTGAAATTAGGACCGTGGTCGATAGGAGTGGTGTCGTCTAACCCGCCACGTGCATCATGGTGGGAACCCAAGAAATACTCTGGCCGCCCTTGGGGGTGGGTGACGTACATGGCGAGTTCTAGGACACCGCAAAGGAAAGAACGAGGATTGCCCCCGGTCCCGGGGTGTGGGCGTGTCGTTGAACACTACATATCGAGATGTAGTTGTTTCGTGGATTGTTGCATGGATGCAACCGGTGGGTCGTGTGCTACCGACCTAAGAATGTAGCCGTGGCTTTAGAATGTGTAGCGAACACATTACTTTCCTCGCTTCTCTTACTTCGTTGGCTAGTACGATCTAATAGCTCCAGTGGTCCGCAAAGATAAATATTTAAATAAAAACGAATAAAATGAATCAGATAATCTCAAGTTCTCTCCCCCCTTTTGTGCCCCTCGTACTGTCCCTGTGCTCTTTCTTTCAGTACCCGTGCCTGTTGTTAGTTAGTGGGCTATGATTTCATTTGCTGGACTTTATGCTCACCCTTGCTTTATGTTTTTCAGATGAGAACACCTTGATGCCTGATGAGTCAGCGTAGACCCTAGAAGCTCGGTAGCTAGCTGTCTTGCGTGCTTGGCTCGAGACTTGGACTAGGATTGGCTAGATGTATGCCAAGTATATTTTAGGTTTTTGGCTTTTGTATCAGATCAAACTTGTATGGAGTTAACTTATACTAGTAGATGATGGATGATGCATATGTATTAGTCCGCTGTGTTTTGTGGTTTATATGCTTCCGCAGGTCTATCTTATGGTGATGTTGGGGTTCCTAGTTGGTATCCTTCTTGGCCGGTGTCTTCTGATTCAAGTCGCCGGTGCCACCTTGGTTCTTGTGGCTTTTGGGTCCTGTGTGGTTGTTGTTGGATTTTATTTGAAAATTATTTGTGGATTATTGTGCGGGTTGTGTTTTTTCGGGTGTTTGTATTTTGAAATGTCCAATTTGACAGACTAACTCTGCCCAATTGTCTGTAGAATTTATGATTATTGTATTCTCGATTTGTCCTTAGGTTATTGACGGAGGTTATTCGGTGGGGAATAATCTGTTCCATCACAGAAGATTACCTTCGCGGTGTATAAGCTGGAGGGCGACTTGATAGCTGGTGGAGCATGCAGAAGTGGGCGTTGGGAGTGCCCGATGATGCCATTACTTGGGCGATATTTGAGGATGCGTTTATGGAGAAATACTTCCCATCCAGCCTTCGAGATTAAAAAGAGCAGAAGTTTATGAGACTGAGACAAGAAAATATGACGGTGAAGGAGTATGATGCCAGATTTACTGAGTTATCCCATTTTGCGCCCTTCTATGTAGGAGATGAGCAGAGAAAGGCGAAGAAGTTCCAACAAGGGCTACGGGATGACATTAGGAAGTCGCTGTCAATTCTGAAACTCTAGATTTATGCTGAAATTCTAGATAGGGCAGCGATTTATGAGAAAGAAGCGGAGACGGAGAGATTTTATGCAAAGAGGATTGCTAGCAGGGCGGGAATTAGTACTGGATCTGTTGTGGGATCTTTTGGACCGTCCAAGAGGACCATGACAGATGACAAGGGAAAGAGTATTGTACCGTCTCAATCAGTGACTGGTTCTAGAGTATCGGCTGAAGATTGTACTTTCTATGGGAGGAGACATCCGAGGCAAGCATGCCGTAAGATATCGTGTGAGGTTTCAAGTCTGAAAACTTGATAATGACGAGGTGATTAGTACTAGGCCTATGGAACGAATAAGGTTGGGTATTGGAAGAAAAATCGAGAAGAATTCGGGTTCATGCCGCCAGCACGCCCATGCATGCGCCTACGCGCTCGAGCCATGGCTCGAGCGTGTTTTCTAGAATCTCGCCCGCCGCTGGCCTCTCGAGCTCCGCTCAAGCGGGAATTCCAGAATCACGCCAGCCTGATGCTCACTCGAGGCGCGCTCAAGTGGTGGCGCCTTTTTAAGTTGTGTCGTGCTTCTTTTTCTTCATTTTTCCCACGATCCCAAAGCTTCTAGAGAGAGAGGACCGATTCTAGTGAGAGAAGGGAGGGGATCAAGGCCGTGGAATCCAAATTCGTCCGAGAGCTAGTTATAAAGGTGAAAGCACGAGTCGAGGCAAGTGTTCTCATACTCACTTCTCATGCTCTTTCGATGTTTTGCTGGATTTTGTTGGGTACTTTGTGTCGATACCCACCGTGAACATTAGAATCATGAAGCCCATGCCTTAAGGTCCAAGAATATGTAGTTATTTATTCGAATCGTGTCCGATTCACTTGGTTTGGTTTTACCAAAACCCTAACCCACGAAATTGGGGATTTTCCGTTTTCCTTCCGCATATTGTGAAATTGACCTCAAAATGTAAATCCCCACGTCCTAAATATGTATATATGTCGGCCACGAGTTTGATCTCGCACGTTTCGACCCGATCGTGGTGTCGAGCCCCTCTAAATCGGCCCTGACACTGTTCATCCGAGTGTAAAGGGGGAAATTGCATATTTCCACCTTTGTGTATATTGAATCGACCCCAAAAAATGAATCGTCGTGTCCTAATTGTGCGTATGTATCAACTGAATGCCCGATCTCACAAGTATTGAACCGTTCACGGCGTCCGGATGTTCAAAAAGGAACCTAACACTGTTCACCCGAAATGAAATGAGAAATATACATGCTTTGCCCTCGTCGAATTGATATGAAAGTGATGTCTAAATGTTGTGTTAAAGTGTAAGCCTCAAAAATGTGTATTTGGGCACCGGAAGTAAGGAAACGAGCCCAGGAGGCTTCTAAAATGATATGTGATTGTAATGACGAGATTGAGTCCCACAGAAAGTTGTGAACCGAGCAAGTGAATGGAAGGGAATCCACATTGTGCATTGTGATGAAATGATCTCCCGGATGGAGATGTATATGATGGGAATGGGATTTTCCGAGTTGTGAATGTGTATGGCAAATGTGTGTTTTCCTCTCTAAGTATTGTAACTAATCTTAAAACTAGGACCATGATTCATAGGGGTAGTAACCTTTGGCTTACCATGTCCATCGCGGTGTGAACCCGAGGAATACTTGGCTACATATTCTGGCTGCTCGTGGAAGCGGGTGATGTTCGTGGTACGCTTTAGGAACCTACTGTGGAAGAACGAGGTTTGCCCTGGTCCCCGGAGGATATGGGGTGTGTTGGCTGAGTGCTGCAGGACTAAAATGTAGCCGTTGGTTTAATGTTGCATAGTGGAGATGCAACCGATGGTCGAGTACTGCAGACCTAAAATGTAGCCGTGGTTTTAGAATGTGTAGCGAATACATTCCTTTCCTCGTTCTCTCGCATCGTTGGTTAGTACAGCCTACTAGCCCGGGTCCTCAAAGATGATGTAATGATGAAGATGAATAATGCCTAATCGATGTAACCGTGAGAATCCAGTGATTCCAGATGTTCCTTGTTTCCCTCTCAAGATTCATGACTGTTGAGATTACATGTGTTCCCTCCCCCTTTCAGTTATTGCTTCTATTGCTTTCTGCTATGAGATGTGACTTATGATTACATTTGCTGAGCTGTATGCTCACCCTTGCTATTTTTTCTTCCAGATGAGAACACTTTGTCAGCGCCAGATTAGTTAGAGCAAGATGAGAGACTTGCTTGAAGAGGTTAGCTGGACGTCGAGTGCATTGAAGATTTGGTCATATTGTTGTAATGGAATGTAACAGCCACTCATGGATGAATATGGCTTGTTGTTGTATTATGGTTTTGTTATGCTTTCGCAGGCTTTAATGATTTAGTTGTACTTTCGCATTTATGTTTGTTGATGTTTTGAGCTTGTTTTATTTTAGACGGCATCTCTCTAGACCCAGCATAGTAGATAGGGTTACTGTACTGGAGCCATGGATGATATGACAGTTATATGATCCTGTATATTATGTTGTAAGCTTTGTGTTGATTATTTTGGTTAGATGTGTGCTTGTACAGGATGTATTTGAGTAGTTTATATTTTTGTTTTTCGTCCAGTTGCAGAGGGGACTCTGCCGAAATTTCTATAGATTTCATAGGTTCATTATGGGCTTTAGTTTGTGTTACCATTGATGGAGTTTATTTATTGGAAAAAATAATCCGTTCCGTCACATATCGAAAGCATGTTTCAGATGTAGACAGTAGGGTACCAGATCAAAGACTGTCCATTACCTCCGAGGTTAGAAGGAAAGAAGCCTACTGTCCCAGCAAAGGCCTTCATAGTGACTATTCAGGACCCGGAGGCATCTCCAAATATCGTGGAAGGTACTCTTTTTATTTGTGGACTTTTTGCATCTGTATTGTTTGACTCGGGATCTATCCACTCTTTTGTTTCTCCGTAATTTGTATGCTATATTGTATCTGCCCCGTGTATTCTGGATTGTGAATCGTCTGTGTGTACTCCCACTGAGTCCCTTGTGATTACGGATGTTGTATATCCTGGATGTATAGTTGAGGTGAATGGAAAATATTTGGTTGTGGATTGGGTGTTGTTGAACATGGAGGATTTTGATGTGATTTTAGGGATGGATTGGCTGGCTAAATATCATGCCAGTATTGACTATTTTCTGAAGAGGGTTTGCTTTAATATTCTTAGAATGGAACCCTTTTTCTTTCAGGGCATTAAGAAAAATGGGGTGTCGGTATTAATCTCTACTTTACATGCTAAGCATTTGATGAAAAGTGGATATAAAGTTTACTTGGTATATGCCTGCACTACTGGGAGTCATAGTGTGCCAACTAAAGACATCCTAGTTGTTTGTGATTTTGAGGATGTATTTTTAGAGGACTTACTTGCATTACCTCCACACCGGGAGATTGAGTTTAAAATTGCTATTGTTTCAGCCAAATATTATACCAGTATTGACTATTTTCTGAAGAGGGTTTGTTTTAATATTCCTGGAATGGAACCCTTTTTCTTTCAAGGCATTAAGAAAAAGGGGTTGCCGGTATTAATCTCTACTTTACATGCTAAGCATTTGATGAAAAGTGGATGTAAAGCTTACTCGGCATATGCCTACACTACTGGGAGTCATAGTGTGCCAGCTAAGGACATCCTGATTATCGGTGATTTTGAGGATGTATTTTCAGAGGAGTTACTTGGATTACTTTCACACCGGGAGATTGAGTTTGAAATTGCTATTGTTTTGGCCAAATATTATACCAGTATTGACAGTTTTCTAAAGAGGGTTTGTTTTAATATTCCTGGAATGGAACTCTTTTTCTTTCAGGGCATTAAGAAAAAGGGGGTGCCGGTATTAATCTCTACTTCACATGTAAGCATTTGATAAAAAGTGAATGTAAAACTTACTTGGCATATGCCTACACTACTGTGAGTCATAGTGTGCCAGCAAAGGACATCCTGGCTGTCTGTGATTTTGAGGATGTATTTTCAGAAGAGTTACTTTGATTACCTCCATACCGGGAGATTGAGTTTGAAATTGCTATTGTTCCTGGTATTAGTCCAATTTTTAAGGTCCTTTATTGTATGGCTCCGGCTGAATTGAAGGAGTTGAAGTTGCAATTACAGGAGCTGTTGGACAAGGGCTTTATCAGATCGAGTGTATCTCCTTGGGGTGCACCGGTATTATTCATGAGGAAGAAAGATGGGTCTTTACGGTTGTGTGTTGATTATTGTGAGTTGAATAAAATCACAATTAAGAATAAATATTCTCTACTACATATTGATGATTTATTTAATCAGTTGTAAGGATCTCGAGTGTTTTTAAAGATCAATTTGAGGTTTGGTTATTATCAATTGAGGATTAAGCCAGAAGACGTGGCTAAGACTGCTTTTCAAACACGTTATGGCCATTAGTTCCTTGTTATGCCTTTTGGCCTTACGAATGCTCCAACTGCTTTTATGGATCTGATGAATAGGGTGTTCAGGCCGTACTTGGATAAATTTGTGGTGGTGTTTATTGATGATATCTTGATTTATTCAAAGGATTATGAGGAACACGAGATTCATTTGAGGATAGTACTTCAAGTGCTCCGCGAGGAAAAATTGTATGCTAAGCTGAGTAAATGTGAATTTTGGATAGAGAAGGTGATGTTTTTGGGGCATGTAATTTTTGATGGTGGTATTTCTGTGGATCCAAGGAAAGTAGATGCTATTACAAACTTGAGCAGGCCGGCTTCTGTGACTGAGGTTAGGAGCTTTCTAGGCATGGTGGGTTATTACAGGCGTTTTGTAGAGAATTTCTCACAGATTGCTATGCCTCTGACTCAATTGCTGAAGGAGGCTAAGTTTGTGTGGACTGAGGAGTGTGCCTGAGCTTTCAGGAGCTAAAGGATCGCTTGACTACCGCTCCAGTGTCGGTTATCCCAGAGGGTTCAGGTGGCTTTGAGGTGTACTGCGACGCCTCTAAGGCGGGTTTAGGATGTGTATTGATGCAGCATGGTAAAGTTGTAGCATATGGGTCTAGGTAATTGAAAGCGCATGAGAAGAACTACCCTACTCATGATCTGAAGCTTGCTGTTGTTGTTTTTACCTTGAAAATTTGGAGACATTATTTGTATGGTAAAAAGTTCCTTGTATACTCTAATCATAAAAGTTTGTAGTACCTGTTTCCACAAAAGAAACTTAACAAGAGGCAAAAGAGATGGCTTGATTTCTTAAATGATTATGACTGTGAGATACAATATAAGCTAGGGAAGGCCAACGTAGTTACAGACGCATTGAGTTGCCGATCGGGGTATGTGGCTTAATTGAAGATCAAGCAGATGGAAATGTTGGATTACCTGAAACAATGTGACATCCAACGTTATGCTAAGGCTGATAGAATGCTCCTATCGTATCTTCAAGTCCAACTAGAAGTAGTCGACGAAATTAAAGAAAAGCAAGTGAATGATCCGTTCCTTATGGATATTATCGGTGACTTAGATAAGGAATTCCGAGCTGATTTTAACGTTTGGATTGATGGAGTGTTGAGGTTTAGAGACAGATTATGTGTACCGGATGATAGAGAATTGAAGGAGAAGATTTTGAAGGAGGCTCACCGGTCCCAGTATACGATTCGTCCTGGGACGAATAAAATGTATCAGGATCTGAAGAAAACCTTCTGGTAGAGGAACATGAAGAGCGATATCATGGCTTATGTGGAGAAATGCTTGGTATGTCAGCAATTGAAAGCTGAGAAGAGGAAGCCTTCTGGATTGTTACAGCCTATGCCGATCCAGAGTTGGAAATGGAAAGATATTACTATGGATTTTGTATCGGATTTATCGAGGACTCCTAGGAATCATGATGCCGTTTGGGTTATTGTTGATCGGCTGACAAAATCAGCCCACTTCTTAGCAATCAGGACAACCTATTCGCGTGATAGACTAGCTCAGTTATATGTAAACGAGATCGTGAGGCTTCATGGAGTTCCTGCCTCCATTGTATTTGATAGAGACCCCCATTTTGTCTCGAGGTTTTGGAAACATTTGCATAGGAAATTGGGAACGTAGTTAAAATTTAGTACTGCGTATCATCTCCAAATTGATGGCCAATCTGAGCGTACCATTCAGATTCTTGAGGATATGTTAACGGCCTCTGTCTTAGAAATGAAAGGAACTTCGAACACTTATCTAGCACTGGCTAAATTTGCTTATAATAACAGTTATTAGGCTAGTGTTGGCATGGTACCTTTTGAGGCGTTGTATGGGAAAAAATACAGGTCACTGATTCACTGGAAGGAAACTAAAGATAAAAGGATTTTGGGCCCAGAGATTGTAAAGGAAACAACAGAGAAAATTAAACTAATCCATGATAATCTAAAGATTGCTCAAAGCAGACAGAAAAGCTATGCAGATAGGAGGAGGATAGAATTGAGATTTGAAGTAGGAGATCTTGTTTTTCTGAAAGTCTCACCATCCAAGGGAACATTCTGGTTTGGAGTGAAGGGAAAACTGAAGCCGTAGTTCATTGGTCCTTTTGAGATTCTGGAGAGGATTGGGGAGGTAGCCTATAAGTTGGCATTACCACCTATTCTGATGGGCATACACGATGTATTTCATATATCGATGCTTTGGAAGTACGTCCACAATCCTGCACACGTGATTGTCTACGAATCCTTGGCTATTGACAAGGATTTATCCTACATCGAGGAACCGCTATAGATTCTGGATCGAAAGGATCAAAAGTTGCATATGAAAACCATTCCCTTGGTAAAGATACTTTGGAGAAATCATTCACCGGAGGAGGCCACTTGGGAGCGCGAAGAGGAAATCCGAAGCAAATATCCCCACTTATTTTCTTAAGGTAGGTAACTTTGTTTAATTTCGAGGACGAAATTTCTTTAAGTGGGGAAAAGTGTGAGGTGATGGGCCCAATAAATTAATAATTGAGAGTAATTAAAATGATGATAATCATTAAGAGGCCAATCATGCATTGAAAAATAAGGGTTGAAAGTAGAAAGTTAGAAAATACCCGAGTTCAGCAAGCAGCAGGGTTGTGCCTGCCATGCGCTCGAGGTGCTGCAGCGAGCCTAAAATCCAGTGCCAGCAGCTCGTCGTGTGCCAGGCGTGCTCGAGCGAGCCCTTGGTAAAAACCCCGTGCTCGCCGCATGCTCGAGCGGACACTGGCAGAATGTAGTGCGCTCGCCACACGCTCGAGCGCGGTCGCAATTTTTACTCCACGTTCTGATTTCGTTTTTGTTATAAAGGTAGGGGGAAAGGGAGAAGGGGAAAGAAGCTGAAGCACGAAGGAAGAGGATGGAGAAGAGAAGAGGAAAAAGGGAAAATCACTCGTTTTGATCCACATCGAGTAAAAACAACGGTAGATCGGGTTCATGTAAGTGTACTTCGGACTTTATTTTTCGTTTTTACTGCTTTCTCTTGTTTCAAAATTGATGAAAATTCTCTAAAATTATATTGTTGCAAGTTTAAAGCAAACGAAGCATGTTCCCTCGATTGTCCGGTTAGATTTTGCGTTTGCTCATGTGTATTGTAAGATCTGGCTTTGATTTCATGATAGGCCTTGGATTGTGTAGACTGAACACAATCTTTCCTCGATCATTCGTCCCTTCAGCTAGTAGGGTATACTGCCAGAGTCTGTTACTGTTCTATTTTGTACCACTGTTCTGTGCTTTACTATTCTGTACCACTGATCTGTACTAATTTCTATCCTGCACTGATATAAAAGAGAAAGTTTCTGACTTTGATTTCTAATTCTGCTTTTCGAATTATGCTGATTTTTGATTTCTGAGTTAATTATTGTTTAATTATGCTTTCTCTGTTTTCTATGTTCTATTCTGCATAACCGTTCTACTTCCACGTAGTTTTACAACTGTTTTGCATAACTGATTTGCTGCATATTTGTATGTACCTTGCTGAGCCTCGACTCACTGTTTTACTATTTTTGCTCCTCCAGATGAGACTGTAGAGCTAGTACCTGACGAGAAAGAGTGACTAAAAGTATCTTCTGAAGACTTTTGAGGATCTGAAGCAATTTGGAGCTATTTTGGAGAATCAGTTGGACGTAAAGACTTAACTTGATGTGTGATCTTGTATTTGAATTCTATACCTATGGACATTCATGTATATATGTGTTTTGTATTGAAATGTATGTGATGTATGTGATGGTAAAAGGAAAACTATACTTCTACAGGTTAATAGTTCAGTTTTTGCTCTATACTTCTGGATACTCTGCACAGGTCCTAGATGGTATCTTACTCATGAACTGTTAATATAGTAGTTGGTTTGATGGATTAATGCCATGGATGACATCTGTGATCCTCTGTACGAGTGTTGTAGGAAGAATTGTGATATAAATTGATAGTTGTGTGCTTATACTGGTTGGTTATACAGGTTTTGTACAGGCTTGTATTTTTGGTTTTCATCCAATTACAAAGGAGACTCTACCGAAATATTTGCAGAAGTTATACTTTGTATTTTGGTTCTAAATGTTGTTTCTGTCTTGATGAAAGTTTCTAAGGAAAAAAAAATCCATTTCGTCACAAGTTTATAATTGGATAGGCTTTGTAATGCACTGAAGTTTTTAATCTCTAGAGAAGATAAACTTGATTTATGTAATTTATGTTCTTCTTGACTCGAATCTTTGTTAAATTCTTTATTAATACATGCAGTGTTAATTTCTTTATTACTACGTAGTTGTTCATCATTTGTTAATATTTTATTTTTCTTTCTTAATTTTCACTGATTGGACTTATGTCCAATTCTTTTTCATTTCTAGTATATAATTTTTGATAGTTTAGCTTGATTTGGAGTTTTGCACTCTTTTTGTGCTTTTAGGTTAAATTTTGAATATGATTTCTTTTTTTTTTGGGAAAAAATATTTTTATTCTTGTAATCATTCTTATAATCCTTAGATTTGTAATCATTCTTATAATCCTTAGATTCTTTCATTTCCGATAAAGGTAAACGATTGGATGATGATGATGATGAGAAGGATGGTGAATGTGATGATGAGGAGGATGGTGAATGTGATACCACCCCCAAGTTCAATAAACTTGATACAGGGAGAAAAGAGGGGAGTGAAGGCATGGCGTCACCTTCTTGTTTATCAAGAGATGGTTTTGTAGTACAATAATTTGTAGTATTAGGATTGCATTGTGGATTATATCGTATTTGATTAATTTCTTGGTCTATAATACTAAGTTCTGATGGCTAATCTATAGTTTGGAAAGTTTTAAGTACTTTTGTCATAGAGGTGGATGGTAAATCATTTAGTTTGTTTGTTAATTTTTCTAAAAGGGTTTTTATTGTTGTTGGAGTATAAGTTGATAAAAATGACAAATTATTAGTTAATAAAGTACCATGATTTGTTGAGGTTAACTCTAATTGGTCTAGAATTGGTAAAGATGTGTTTTGTATAGTTGTCGTGAATTAGGGATTAGGGTTAATGATATTGTTAAGTTCTTCATTAATCATGGTGTCTTCTTCATCATCTTCTTCATCTAGTTCTTCTTCATCAATCATAATGTCTTCTTCATTGTCTTCACCATCTATTTGGTGTGCATAAAATAATTGAGATTGATAATTATTTTATTCATATACTAGTTTTGCATGACTATCTTCATCTCTATCTTTACTAATTTTAGGAGTAACAGTAATAGTGGTTATATTATTTTTGATTAATTTTAAACCTGTTAGTGGAGGGTAAACGATATAATCTGTTGTCCAGTAACAGTTTCCCATGTGGAAGTAATTCTTTCATTAACATTAGTTAGTGGAGGGTTAACAGATATAATCTGTTGTCTAGTAACAATTTTTCGTGTGGAAGTAATTCTTTCATTAACATTTAATTGTTTAGCATTTCTTGTACATGGTATGAACCATTCAAAAAATGGTAGATTTCTTTTGAGTAAATTCATTGTATTTGTGGCGGAACGGATATATTTATTTTTTTAGTCCTTAGATAATTCTGTCATTATAGATACAGAAACTGAAACCCCAATACAACCTAAGGTCCTAAGGGAAAACGAACAGAGTTTTTCCTAAAGCTGAGTTAAACTTAAATATAAAAACCGTATAAAACCTACAAATATACAAAATAATATCTATCCACAAACATCTTGTGATGGATCGAATTTTTTTTCTTAAATAACCTTTGCCAACAAAATACATAAATAAATCCCATAATTAATATCATGAATTTCTGCAGAAAATTACGTAGAGTTCCGTTTGTAAGTCGGACGTTTGCCAAAATAGAAGCACCTGAATAAAACCTTGTACAATAATCCACAATAATTTCACAAATAAAGACAACTCAATTTCACAGGACCTCCAACTACCACGACACCACAGGTGGCACCGACATTATGACTTAGATATAACGTTAGCTAGAAAGGATGCCAGCTAAAGAAAAACCCATCATCACCACAATAAGAAAAACATGCGGAAGCATATTAACTATATATATAGCAAAAAATGACCATACAATCATCCACAATAAAATCATCTTCACAGAAGACGCAGAATATGAATTCTCTGAGTATTCAAAATTAATTACAAGTACCTGTTTCATACATAATAAACAATTACATCCTCAAGTTCCGCACTTGAAATCAGCTGCCCATCAAGCACCTACTGCCTACTCAGTCTCGTCGGGCATTAAAGCATTGTCATCTGAAAAGAGAGATAGTAATGGTGAGCATACAGCTCTACAAATATAATTATACATCACTACAACAGGCAGATAAATAATGAAAACGATAAATGGATGGGAGAAGATATACACTTTCAATGGAATAGAAACATAAGAAGAAAGGGGACATCTAGGATCGCCTGAGTCACATGTTTACATTAATTACATTTTATACATTTTTATTAATCTTTGTGGACCAGGGTCAATAGGTCATACTAGCCATCGATGCGAGAAAATGAGAAAAGGAATGTGTTCGCTACACATTCTAAAGCTCACGGCTACATTTTAGGCCTACAGTACTCGGCCATCAGCCACATTTTAGGCTTGTAGCACTGGACCCACGGCTATATTTTAGGCTTGCAGCACTTGTCCATCGACTATATTTTAGGCCTGCAGTACTCGTCCATTACAATTCACCCCATATCCCCTAGGGACTAGGGCAATCCTCGTTCTTTTTATAGTAGTGTCCTAAGGCGTACCACGAACATCACCCACCCCCATGAGTGGTCGGAGTATTCCTTGGGTTCCCACCATGATATACGTGGAAAACCAGAGGGCACCCCCCAATGAACATAAGTCCATGGTCCTAATTTCAAAATTTAGTATTTCTTTGAGGGAGGATCCACCACATTCCATTTTATTCACATTATCTCCAATTGGAAGATCAGTTCTATTATGCTTACATTATAGATTTTTCCTCTGATTGCTTGCCTGGTTCTCATTTTTCTTTACCTTTCAACGATTCAATTTAATTCCACAAGAGAGTTCAGAATTTCTCACCTCCGATGGGCAAATATCACTTTAGGATCCTTCGGAAAACATTTCCTTACCTCCGGTGCACAAATACATAATTTTGAGGCTTACAATTTAACATGAACGATTAGACATAAATTTCATAAGCATTAAATGGAGGTAAAGTATGCAAATTTATACATTCATCTCGGGTGAACAGTGTCAGGGGACATTTAGAGCTCCTAGACGTCGCAAACAGGTTGTAACTTGTGAAATCGGACGTCCGGCCGATATATATACATAATTGGGACATAGTGATTCACATTTTGAGGTCAATTTAACATAATATGGTGGTAAAAGCATGCAATTTTTCCTTTTTCATTTGGAAGAACAGTTACAGGGGGTTTTTAGAGCTTTCGGACGTCATGAACAGGTTGATTATTGTGAGATCAGACATCCGGTCAATATATATACATAATTGGGACATGGTGATTCATATTTTGAGGTTAATCTAACAAAATACGGTGGGAAAAATGGAAAGCCCCAATTTTCGCATGGGTTAGGGTTTGTCGGAACGCAACTGGATGAATCGGACAACAATTTGGACAAATAACTACATATTCATTGATCATTAATCCTGAGTTTCATGGTTTTCACAATTAGGGTGGGTATCGAGACGAAAATATCAGATGAAAAATGAGTAACAATTGAAAGACAATGAGTAGTGAATATGAGAACACTTGCCTCGACATGTACTACAACTTTTCCAACTATCTCGAGCTCGAAATCGGAACCAAAAGCCTTCATTTTCTCCTTTTCTCCTTCGCATGGCTCCTTGTTGTGTTGCTCTTTGAGCTCGCAGTTGCGATTCTCAGCTTGCCTCCCTGCTGTGTACAGCCTTCGCTAGCCACGCCGACCTCCCACTCACCACATTTTTCCCTGGGGAAACCTCCGCCGCACCACCGACGCGGCAAAACCGTAACCCTCACGCCTATGCTCTCTCTCTCCCTATTGCTTCTCCCCCGTATTCACCTTTTGTGTGACGGACCGGATTATTTTCCTAAAATAATCCTCCGTCAATAAAACAATATAATTTAATATCATAAATTTCTGGAGAAAATCGGGCAGAGTTCCGTTTGTAAACCGGACGTTTTCCAAAATACAAATACCTATACAAAACCCTGCACAATATCCACGTATATATTTATCACTATACACAGGATCTCATAGCCACCAAACTCCTGTAGTGGCACCGACGTCATAACACATGTATGGCGTCGGCCGAGGAACATATGCCAACTAAAAAAATCCCATTAAGACCACAAATATAACTGTGGAAGCGTGACAACCATAATATACAATACAAGAAAACAAAAATGATCCATCCATCCATATAAATATATATACCGACATGGCATGATGATATACAAAATTTCAGTGATGTACAAAAATGCACTAAATCTTCGAGCTTCTTACAAAATCAGATCTCCTAACTCGTCCTTTAGCCTACTCGGTTTCGTCGGGCATCAAAGCATTATCATCTGAAAAGAGAGAGAGAGCAAGGGTGAGCTTATTGCCTAGCAAGTGTAAGCATACATCACTAATAACATATGGATGAACAGTAAGATCAAGAATGGGATGGGGGACGCACATTTTTCTTCAAATAAAAGAGAAACATGAAAGAAAGGGAACCTTTGGGATCACGTGGTTTACGAATTAACATTTTATATGCTTTTCTTTACTTATTTCTCATTTATCTTTGCGGACTACGGCCAGTAGGTCGTACAAGCAACGATGCGAGAGAACGAGGAAAGGATCATGATACTCCTTATGATCTAAGGCCGTGAGGGCTTATTCATAGACTCCCAATGTAGGGGTCGTCATATATCATGCCGATACATCATGTCAGTAATCGCCCCATTCCCCTGGGGTACCAGGGTAGTTCCTCGTTCTTTCACAATAGTATCCTAAGGCGTGACACAGACATCATCCGCTCACACAAGCGACCAGAATACGTGGCCAAAATATTCTTCGGGTTTCCACCGAGATAGACGTGTCAAACCAGAGAATACTACCCAATAAATATAAGTCCATGGTCCTAGTTTCATGATTCCATTTCCATTTCCATTTGAGGAAAAGTCCACCGTATTCCATTTGCCATAACTCCCGCCATTTGGGAGGTTCCATCATTCGTATATCACATTGTGGACTTCCCTCCATTTTGCTCGTTTGGTTCTCATTTCACTTTGGATCTTAAGGTTTTTAAGCGATTCAACAATACATATAATTATCAAGGTTCATGAGAGATCGAAGTTGATTACCATTGATGAGCCATTATCAAATTGGGGTCCTCCGGAGCCCATTTCAGTACAATCGATGCACAAATTCATAATTTCAAGCTTGCATTCAAATGTAATCAGTTAGATATGCTTCTTATACCAATTAAATAGGATAGAGACATGGAACTTTTTCATTATACCTCAGGTGAACAATGTTAGGAGGCCTTTAGAGGTCTCGGATGCCATGAACGGGTCGATTCTTGTGAAATCTGACGCCCGGTCGATAAGTATACATATTTGGGACGTGGTGATTCACATTTTGAGGTCAAAATAACATAATTTGTGGGGAGAAACAGTGAATCCCGAAATTGGGTGTGGGTTAGGGTTTCGCGATAACAAATCGAACGATTCGAACAACGAAACGAACAAATAATTACATATTCATGGAACATAAATCATGGGTTATACATTTTTCTCATTTTAGGTGGGTATCGGAACAATAATACCCGATGTAGAACGAATAAAAATTAAAAGAGAACAAGAAGTGAGTATGAGAACACTTGCCTCGACGCGTGCTATTACTTTGATAACTGGCTTTCGGTCGGATTTGGACTCTACACATCGATTTCCTCCTTTCTCTCTCTAAGCTTGGCGTTCTCTGTCTCTCTCCTCTCTAGAATGCTCTGGAAAAATGTGGGAGTTTCAAGAATCGGGAAGCAGGTCCCGTATTTATACCCATCGGGGCACTCGAGCGCTCGGTGGGCGAGCGGCAAGCGCGGCCTTGCAGCCGGCCCGCACTCGAGCGCACTAAGGCGATTAGCGGGCGGGCGACCTACTGGTTTTTCGGCTCGAGCGGGGCTCGAGCGGGCAGAGGCGGGGGAGCTACTGGTTTTTCGGCTCGAGCGGGGCTCGAGCGTGCAGCCCGTTGGCGGCACTTCAACCACAATTCCAAAGAGTTTTCACCAAGTTTCCTCCAACGCTCATATTTAGCCGTCCAATGAGTCTAGTATTATTTATTGTTATGTTGATTGCCTCATATTAATTATATTTTAGACTTGGAACCTCACAACTATCCCCCTCTTATAGAAATTTCGTCCTCGAAATTTAACAAATACTAAGAACCGAAACAACTTTACATACCTCGAAAAATATGGGGATACTTTTCCCGAATCTCATCTTCTCTTTCCCATGTTGCTTCTTCACGGGAATGATTTCTCCATAATACCTTGACAAGAGGAATGACCTTGGAGCGCAAAACTCGCTCTTTACGATCTAGAATCTCCACCGGTTCTTCTATATATGATAAATCCTCGTTGATAGTCAAGGGACCTTAATCAATCACGTGTGCTGAATCGTAAACGTACTTCCTCAGCATAGAGACATGTAAAACATTGTGCACCTCGGCCAAACTTGGCGGCAATGCCAAACGATATGCCACTTCGCCAACTCGTTCAAGAATCTCAAATGGTCCAAGAACCGCGGCTTCAATTTTCCTTTAACACCAAATCTGGAAACTCCTTTCCACAGTGACACCTTAAGGAAAACAAAATCGCCGACTTCGAATTTAAGCTCGGCCCTTCTCCGATCAGCATAACTTTTCTGCCGACTCTGGGCAATCTTTAATTTTTCAAACACCACCACAATCTTTTCTGAAGTGTCGCGGATTACATCGGGACCCAGCAAACGCCTATCTCCCGTCTCTTCCTAGTGAATGGGCGAACGACACTTCCTGCCATACAGTGCCTCAAAGGGAGCCATGCCGGTACTTGTCTGGAAACTGTTGTTGTTGGCAAACTCGGCTAGCGCTAGGTGATCATCCCAATTTCCTTTGAAATTCAACACTAAAGCTCGAAGCATATCCTCTAATATTTGAATTGTCCGCTCAGATTGACCATCAGTTTGAGGATGATAGGCCGTACTAAACTTTAACTCCATCCCTAATTCACGATGTAAGCTTTCCCAAAATTTAGAGACGAATCGTGGGTCACGATATGACACAATCGATGCCGGTACACCATGAAGTCTAATAATTTCATTGATGTGGAGCAGTGCTAGGCGATCACGAGAGTATGTGGTCCGGATGGCAATGAAATGAGCGGACTTCGTCAATCGATCCACGATAACCCAAATCGCATCATGGTTTCTCGAAGTCTTTGGCAACCCGCATACAAAATCCATGGAGATATCCTCCCACTTCCAACTGGGGATGGGCAAAGGCTGCAGTAATCCAGAAGGTTTATTTCTCTCAGCCTTCAATTGCTGACAAACAAGACATCGGCCAACGAAGGCAATAACCTCTCTTCGCATGTTTCTCCACCAGAACATTTTTCTTAAGTCCTGGTACATTTTGTTCATGCTAGGATGGATTGTGTATCTAGACCGGTGTGCCTCTTTCATTATATCCTCCTTAAGGTTTTTATCATCGGGCATGCATAACTGCTCCCGAAATCTCAAGACTCCATCAGCGTGTTTATTAAAATCAACACGGGAGTCTCTACCAAGGTTGCCAGCAATCTCTTTCAAGAACGGATCCTTCTTCTGTCCTTCCTTGTCCCTCTGAAGAATCTCAGGTTGCACCCGTAGGAAGGATAGCATCATTCAATTTCCTTTCACATAACGTTGAATATCGTAGGACTTTAAACACTCTAGCATCTCCAATTGCTTAACTTGTAAATTTGTTATAAAACTAGTCCGACGACTTAAGGCATCTGCGACCACATTTACCTTCTCGGGTTGATAGTGTATGTCGCA
This sequence comes from Nepenthes gracilis, assembly GCA_033239525.1. Taxonomy (NCBI): domain Eukaryota; kingdom Viridiplantae; phylum Streptophyta; class Magnoliopsida; order Caryophyllales; family Nepenthaceae; genus Nepenthes; species Nepenthes gracilis. Next base: position 13,548,950 of record BSYO01000007.1, read on the forward strand.
ATCATAATCTTTAAGATACTCGATCCACCTCCGTTGCCTCATGTTCAGCTCCTTTTGCGAAAATAAGTACTTGGGGCTTTGGTGATCAGAATACACTAGAAACTTTTCGCTATATAAGTAGTGCCTCTAGATTTTCAGTGCAAACACCACAGCAGCTAACTCCAAATCGTGAGTTGGGTAGTTCTGCTCATGGATTTTTAATTGTCAGGATCCATAAGCTCACCTTCCCCCTTTGCATCAGGACATAGCCAAGGCCAAGCTTAGAGGCATCACTATACACCTCGAAACCTCCCGAGCTCTTAGGAATGGTCAAAATTGGGGCCGAAGTTGGCAATCCTTTAGCTTCTGGAAGTTTCGGTCGCACTCTTCTGTCCAAACAAAACTCACTTCCTTCCTTGTCAGACGAGTGAGGGGTAAGGCTATCCAAGAGAAATTTTCCACAAAACGACGATAATAGCCAGCCATCCCCAGAAAGCTACAAACTTCTGACACAGTCGTAGGTCGACTCCAAGTGACCACTGCTTCGATTTTCTGTGGGTCTACCAAGACCCGCCATCAGAAATTACATGGCCTAAGAATACTACTTTATTAAGCCAAAACTCACACTTCTTTAACTTTGCGAACAATTGGTGTTCCCGAAGGGTCTGAAGTACGATTCTTAAATGTCCCTCATGTTCCGTGTGACCCTTAGAATAAATTAGGATATCGTCGATTAAGACCACTATGAACTTGTCTAAGTATGGTTTCAAAATCCGATTCATCAGGTCCATAAACACGACCGGGGCATTGGTCAGCCCAAACGGCATTACAAGAAATTCATAGTGTCCATACCTCGATCGAAAGGTCGTCTTTGCCACATCTTCCTGCTTGATACGGAGCTGATGGTACCCTGATTGAAGATCAATCTTTGAAAACACACGGGCTCCTTGCAGTTGATCAAAAAGATCATCAATCCGTGGTAACGGGTATTTATTCTTGATTGTAATTTTGTTTAGCTCACGATAGTCGATGCATAACCTCAAAGTCCCATCCTTTTTTCTCACGAATAGGACTGGAGACCCCATGGAGAAACACTGGGCCTAATGAAACCCATGTCTAGAAGGTCCTGTAGTTGTTTCTTTAACTCTTTTAGCTCGGCAGGGGCCATACAGTATAGGGCTTTTGAAATAGGTGCCGATCCCAGCACAAGATCAATTCCAAACTCAACTTCTCGGTGTGGAGGTAGAGTAGTCAATTTCTCAGGAAACACATCCTCAAACTCACATACCACTGGAATTTCTTTAACTGACAACTCACGGCTTTCCTTCATACTCACATAAGCCAAATAGGCTTCACATCCACTTTTCAACATATGACGGGTTAGCAGTGCTGAGATAAAGCCAGATGGTTTTACCCGTCGGACTCCTTGAATGTGGAAAGGCCTACATCCGAGAATGTTAAAGTCGACCTTCTTGTGAAAACAGTCAATGGTTGCATGGTTCCGGGACAACCAGTCCATACCCAAGATAACATTAAAACCATGCATATCAAGAAGAATCAAATCAACATTTAGGGGCAATCCATTTACCTCAACTACACACCCCGGATAAGAAACATCGGTAAGAATGGAAGACCCCATGGGTGTGGATACCGCCAAGGTATAATCAAGGCATACGGGCGGAATTATAATTTGACGAGCAAATTGTGGAAAGTCAAAAGAATGCGTGGATCCGGAATCAAATAATACTGAGCAAGAAATTCCACAAATATAGAGAATACTTTCTACCACGTCATCTGATGCTTTGGCCTCATTTGCTGATACCGCAAAGGCTTTTCCTTGAATAGTAGGCTTTGGGGCACGAATCATTGGCGGTTGAGGACACTCTTTCGCTCTATGCCCCACTTGGCCACAGTTAAAACAACCGCCGATCATTTTAAGGCAGGGTCTACTCCCATGCATCTTCCTGCAATGCTTACATGAACCTATCGATGCTTGGGAGGACAACGAGACCTGTCCACTCTTCTGTTCAAGACTTGGCCTTGAGCTTCTTAGATGGTCTCTCCGAACTAGCTCGGGAGCTGGTACTATCCCAGATTTTCCCAACGATCTCCTCCTAAAGAAATCCTCTTTTGCAAGCACCTGTTCACAGATTAAGGCTCGGTCTAACACATCAGCATACGTCATCAATTTGAAGGGTGCCAATTGCTTGCGGATAGCATCCCGCAAACTCGACAAAAACTTCCTAGCCTTCTTCTCTTCCTCATCCACCATGTAAGGAGTGAATCGTGACAATTCAGTAACCTAGCATCATATTGGGCCATGGTCTGATTGCCTTGCCTTAGCCGAAGAAATTCTTCTTCTTTCTGGATACGGAGGCTAGAGGGAAAATATTTTTCCAAGAATGCCTCCTCAAACATCTGCTAGGAAATCTCCCCCTCTGGAACTCCCAAGGCTCTCTTTTTCACATGCCACCAATGGTGGGCCTCGCCCTCAAGCCGGTAGGATGCAAATAAAACTCGGTCTCCTTCCGGGCATTGGATCACAGCAAACACGTTCTTTATTCTTTCTAACCATGTGTCCGCTTTGACGGGGTCTGGCTCCCCTAGAAACTCCGAAACTTGCTCCTGGACGAAGCGGTCATACGCAGATGGTCCCAGATTTACAGGGGCCTGAACTGGAATTGGAGTAGGAACAGGGGCGAGATTTCGCTGCCCCAAAGCCTCGATAACATCTACCATACGGCCCAACAGGTTCATATACTCAGCCTCCCGATCTTGAGGCTGACCATCACCTTGAGAACTTCTATGCCTGGGTGGCATCTTTTACTTTGAAGATATTTCTGAAATTGAAATCGTTATTGATTAGTGGAAAATCACTATCTAATCATCGTATATTATTAGCTATGCAATTTACAAAACTACCGCCCTCCCATTAAATTTCCCGCCAGACTACGTAAACCTGGTGACTGAAGTTCTCTATCCTAAGCTTCCACATAAGATTCAAATCAAGCATATGGAATCTCCTCTCTGATACCAAACTGTGACGGACCGGATTATTTTCCTAAAATAATCCTCCGCCAATAAAACAATATAATTTCATATCATAAATATTTGGAGAAAATCGGACAGAGTTCTGCTTGTAAATCGGACGTTTGCCAAAATATAAACACCTATACAAAACCCTGCACAATATCCACGTATACATTTATCACTATACACAGGATCTCATAGCCACCAAACTCCTGTAGTGGCACCGACGTCATAACATATGTATGGCGTCGACCGAGGAACAGATGCCAACTAAAAGAATCCCATTAAGACCACAAATACAACTTGTGGAAGCGTGACAACCATAATATACAATACAAGAAAACCAAAATGATCCATCCATCCATCCATATAAATATATATACCGACATGGCATGATGATATACAAAATTTCAGTGATTTACAAAAATGCACTAAATCTTTGAGCTTCTTACAAAATCAGATCTCCTAACTCGTCCCTTTAGCCTACTCGGTTTCGTCGAGCATCAAAGCATTATCATCTGAAAAGAGGGAGAGCAAGGGTGAGCTTATCGCCCAACAAGTGTAAGCATACATCACTAATAACATATGGATGAACAGTAAGATCAGGAATGGGATGGGGGATGCACATTTTTCTTCAAATAAAAGAGAAACATGAAAGAAAGGGAACCTTTGGGATCACGTGGTTTACGAATTAACATTTTATATGCTTTTCTTTACTTATTTCTCATTTATCTTTGCGGACCAGGGCCAGTAGGTCGTACTAGCAACGATGCGAGAGAACGAGGAAAGGATCATGATACTCCTTATGATCTAAGGCCGTGAGGGCTTATTCATAGACCCAGCCGGGGGGTCGTCTGCATATCATGCCAATACATCATGTCAGTAATCGCCCCATTCCCCTGGGGTACCAGGGTAGTTCCTCGTTCTTTCACAATAGTATCCTAAGGCGTGACACAAACATCATCCGCTCACACAAGCATCCAGAATACGTGGCCAAAGTATTCTTCGGGTTTCCACTGAGATGGACGTGTCAAACCAGAGAATACTACCCAATAAATATAAGTTCATGGTCCTAGTTTCATGATTCCATTTCCATTTCCATTTGAGGGAAAGTCCACCGTATTCCATTTGCCATAACTCCCGCCATTTGGGAGGTTCCATCATTCGTATATCACATTGTGGACTTCCCTCCATTTTGCTCGTTTGGTTCTCATTTCACTTTGGATCTTAAGGTTTTTAAGCGATTCAACAATACATATAATTATCAAGGTTCATGAGAGATCGGAGTTGCTTACCATTGATGAGCCATTATCAAATCGGTGTCCTCCGGAGCCCATTTCAGTACAATCGATGCACAAATTCATAATTTCAAGCTTGCATTCAAATGTAATCAGTTAGATATGCTTCTTATTCCAATTAAATAGGATAGAGACATGGAACGTTTCCATTATACCTCGGGTGAACAGTGTCAGGAGGCATTTAGAGGTCTCGGATGCTGTGAACGGGTTGATTCTTGTGAAATCGGATGCCCAGTCGATAAGTATACATATTTGGGACGTGGTGATTCACATTTTGAGGTCAAAATAACATAATTTGAGGGGGAGAAACAGTGAATCCCGAAATTGGGTGTGGGTTAGGGTTTCGCGATAACAAATCGAACGATTTGGACAACGAAACGAACAAATAATTACATATTCATGGAACATAAATCATGGGTTATACATTTTTCTCATTTTAGGTGGGTATCGGAACAATAATACCCGATGGAGAACAAATAACAATTAAAAGAGAACAAGAAGTGAGTATGAGAACACTTGCCTCGACGCGTGCTATCACTTTGATAACTGGCTTTCGATCGGATTCGGACTGTACATCTCGATTTCCTCCTTTCTCTCTCTAAGCTCGGTGCTCTCTCTCTCTCTCCTCTCCAGAATGCTCTGGAAAAATGTGGGAGTTTCAAGAATCGGGAAGCTGGTCCCGTATTTATACCCGTCGGGGCGCTCGAGCGCCCAGTGGGCAAGCAGCGAGCGTGGCCTTGCAGCCGGCCCGCGCTCAAGCGCACTAATGCGATCAACAGGCGGGCAACCTACTGGTTTTTTGGCTCGAGCGGGGCTCTAGCGGGCAGCAGGCGAGGGAGCTACTGGTTTTTCGGCTCGAGTGGGGCTCGAGCGTGCAGTCTACCGGCGGCACTTCAACCACAATTCCAAAGATTTTTCATCAAGTTTCCTCCAACGCTCATATTTAGCCGTCCAATGAGTCTAGTATTATTTATTGTTATGTTGATTGCCTCATATTAATTATATTTTAGACTTGGAACCTCACATTTTGCTTCATGTTTAATGATATTAATAATAATGTTATTATTATTATTATATAATATATATTCAAATATATATATATATATATATATATATAATATTATATATGTGTATTTATTTATTACGTTTTCTTTTAATCTAAAAATTTAAATCATTACCGGAGCGATCGAATGGGCACATTCCAAGCACAGGCCCAACAATTCCAATTATTCTCTAAAATTTTTATAATATTAAATTAATTTTTTATCACTCCCAAATTACCTAAAAATAAATAAACTCAAATTAATTCAGACAAAAATATTCGAGATATTACATTTCTCATCCATAACATAGGATCATCAGATGTAATGTCTTCTCCTATGGTTTCAATTAATCAATTCTATTCACTATACTAAAAATTCAGAATAAGAGATGCAGTTTAGGACCTTTATAAATCCAGAAACATATAGCGAAAGCTGAACTATATACCCGAGGAAGTATAAAACCCTATTTCATCACATGCATAACATACATTTCATATACAAGATCCATATACAAAACCAGGTATTACATTCAAGCTATCCCTTTCCAAGATCTTCAAATTAGTTTCAAATCACCAAAAGTCTATAGGCTAAGTTTTAACTCACTCCTTCTTATCAAGCACTAGCTCTACCGTCTCATCTGGAGGGAAAAAAGTAAAATAGTGAGCCAAAAACTTAGCAAGGTACAGAAAAACATGCAGTATAAATCTTTTTATGCAGAACATGCATATAGATAAGCCAAATCACGGAAATATGCAAGAATAGAGGGGTAAATAAAACATGAGAAAACATGAATCAATATCAACATATTTCAGAAATCATAAAATAGTATAACGAGTCTTAGAAATCGAAAATTGATATCAAATTCTATAAGTGTTGGGAATCTCTTTTTCTACCAGAAAGGATCAAACTAGTAGACTCTACAAGCCAATGGGGCACATAATCGAGGATAGATTGTGTTCACTCCACACAATTCAAGGCTAGAAATAGTTATCCCTTCTCATGGGATATATCCCTTCTCATGGGATTTATAACAGGGGTGCAGGCCAGTAACAGTAACTACCCTCTAGATTAATGTCTTGAGGAAGGGCGGACCACGTATAGCTCCATAGGCCGAGTTATCCTCGATTATCACCATAATGTTCTAAGGCATGTTAGAGAACTTTACCTGACTGTACATCAGTCCTAGGTTCTAATTAACAGAATCAGAAATATTTTTCTTCTTACTTCTTAACTGATAACTTATTAAATTTTAGAAGTCAGTCAGAAATTACACTATTAACCCTTCAGATTTGCTTCAGAAATTCCACAGTAATTTAACAGAATATTTTCATATAAATTTTTCAGATGCAAATAATAATATGGATATTACCTCTTTACAAATCAACATTTATATGTCAAAATTCACGGGTTAAAAATGCCAAATCCCTTCATTTTCGTGCTTATGGGTTTCAAGGAAACTTTCGGACATAAAACAAATACCAAATACATGTATTTACATGAAATCGAAACTAAATATTGTAGTATATACAAGTAAACTTGAAATTTGTCTGATTTAATCGGAGAAATGTGTATCATTTAGACTAAAGACGGGGAAACATGGATTTAGAGAAAAAACACAAATTTTGAGACATTGAAACGCTATAAAAATGGTAAATAACGTTCGAAGTATACTTGCCTGAGCTCGACCTACAGTTATTCTTACTCACATTGGATCGGAATGGATGATTTCTCCCCTTTCTTCCCTTTTCTCTCCTTCCTCCTTCTCTCCTTTGTTCTGCTGTCGTGCCTCCAGAATCCCTATTCCCTAATTAAACCCCTAAATCCCTTATAAAAACAAAAGAAAAGGGGAACACATGAGGGACACACGACTGGCGCTCGAGCGCTACTCGAGCGGTCCTCGAGCGCATGCTCTTGCATTTTTGTGCCTGGGTTGGCGCTTGAGCATCACCCTCACAACCAAATCCCGCTCCCGTGTTGCCTCGGGCAACCCTCGAGTGGCACTTTTGCATTTTTTGCTAGGGTGGGCGCTCAAGCAGCCTTCAAGCGTTCGGCCACTTTTGCCTCTGTTCGCTTCATTTTACTTCGGTATCAAAATTTTCACTATACTTAAGCCCTAACATGATTTTTATCTACATAATTATTCTACAATTATCATGCTTTGAGATTGGGATCTCACAACTTTCCTCCATTTAAGGAAATTTCGTCCTGGAAATTCAATGGAACTACATACTTCAAGAAAACAAGTGGGGATACTTGTTTCGGATTTCCTCTTCGCGCTCCCATGTGGCCTCCTCCAGTGAATGATTCCTTCAAAGCACTTTCACAAGCGGAATGGTTTTCGTGCGCAATGTTTGGTCCTTTCGATCCAATATCTGTATCGGCTCCTCGACATAGGATAAATCCTTGTCGATAGTCAAGGGCTTGTACTCAATCATGTGCGTAGGATCGTGGACATACTTTCGAAGCATCGATACATCGAATACATCGTGTATTCCACCAGACTGTGTGGTAGTGCCAACCTGTAAGCTACCTCCCCGATCATCTCTAAAATCTCAAAAGGACTGATGAACCGCGGCTTTATCTTTCCTTTTACCTTGAACCTGAACGTTCTCTTGGATGGTGAAACTTTTAGAAGGACATAATCTCCTACCTCAAATCTTAATTCTGTCGTCCTTTGATCTGCATAGCTTTTCTGCTTGCTTTGAGCAACCTTTAGATTCTCGTGAATTAGCTTAATTTTCTCCATCATCTCCTTCACAATTTCAGGATCCAAAATCCTCTTATCTCCGGTCTCCTCCCAGTGAATCAGAAATCTATACTTCCTCCCATACAGTGCCTCGAAAGGCGCCATATCGATACTTTCCTGATAGCTGTTATTATATACAAATTCAACCAAAGCCAGATAATTATTCCAAGTTTCCTTCATCTCTAATATCGAGGCCCTCAACATATCCTTAAGGATCTGAATCGTATGCTCCGATTGGCCATTAGTTTGGGGGTGATATGTAGTAGTGAACTTTAATTCTGTCCCCAACTATTTATGCAAGCTTTCCCAAAAGCTTGAGATAAAATGTTGATCCCTATCAGACACAATTGAAGCAAGCACTCCATGAAGCCTCACAATCTCATTTACAAATAATTGGGCTAGTCTATCATGAGAATAAGTCATCTTGATTGCCAAGAAATAGGCTGATTTTGTCAGCCGATCAACTATAACTCAAATGGAGTCATGATTCCTGGGAGTCCTCGGCAAACTTGATATAAAATCCATAGCAATATCTTCCCATTTCCAACTCAAGATTGGCATTGGTTGTAACAACCTAGAAGGTTTCCTCCTTTTAGTTTTCAGCTACTGACATACAAGACATTTCTCTATATAGGCCATGATATCCCTCTTCATGTTTCTCCACCAAAAAGTCTTCTTTAGATCTTGATACATTTTCTTCGTCCCAGGGTGGATGGTATACCGAGACCTATGAGCTTCATTCAATATTTTCTTTTTCAATTTCCTATCGTCTGGTTCACATAATCGATCTATGAACCTCAATACTCCATCAGTCCGAACATTGAAATCAGCTTGAGACTTCTTATTCAGATCGCTCACAATATCCACAAGGAACGGGTCATTCACTTGCTTCTCCTTAACTTCGTTAATTATCTCTGATTGGAACTGAAGATAAGATAAAAGCATCCTATCACCCTGAACATTTTGTTGGATATCACATTACTTTAGATAATCCAATACCTCCATTTGCTTGATTTGCAACTAAGCCACATACCCTGATCGACGGATCAATGCATCCGCAACTACATTAGCCTTCCTGAGCTTATACTGTATCTCACAGTTACAATCTTTCAGGAAATCAAGTCATATCCTTTGCCTCATATTAAGCTCCTTTTGTGAGGACAGATACTTCAAGCTTTTATGATTAGAATAACTAAGAAACTTTTCACTATATAAATAATGTCTCCAAATTTTTAAAGCAAACACAACAGCAGCTAGCTCCAGATCATGAGTTGGGTAGTTTCTTTCATGCACCTTTAGTTGTCTAGATCCATAAGCTACAACTTCACCATGTTGCATTAACACACAATCCAAACCCACCTTAGAGGCGTCATAGTATACCTTAAAACCACCTACACCTTTCGAAATAATTAGCATTAACTCTTGAAAACTCTGATCATATTCCTTAGTCCATTCAAACTTAGCCTTCTTTTTCGTCAGCTGAGTCAGAGGCATAGCAATCTGTGAAAAAGTCTCTACGAAACGCCTGTAATAGCCTGCCATGCCAAGAAAGCTCTTAATCTCGATCACAGATGTTGGCCTACTCCAATTTGTAACAGCCTCCACCTTCTTTGGATCCATAGAAATACCACCGTTAGAAATTACATACCCCAAAAATGTCACCTTTTCTAGCCAGAACTAACACTTATTCAGTTTAGCATACAACCTTTCCTCATGGAGTACTTAAAGTACTATCCTTAAGTGAGTTTCATGCTCCTCATAATCCTTTGAATATATTAGGATGTCCTCAATAAACACCACCACAAATTTATCTAGATACGACCTGAATGCCTTATTCATCAATCCATAAATGCAGTAGGGGCATTCGTAAGGCCAAAAGGCATAACAAGGAACTCATAGTGGCCATATCTCGTCCAAAATTCAGTCTTGGCCACATCTTCTGGCTTGATCCTCAACTGATAATAACTAGACCTCAAATCAATCTTCAAAAACACCCGAGATCCTTGCAATTGATCAAACAAATCATTGATACGTGGCAAAGGATACTTGTTTTTAATCGTGATTTTATTCAATTCATGATAGTCAACACATAGCTGCAAGGACCCGCCTTTCTTTCTCACAAACAACATCAGTGCACCCCAAGGAGATACACTCGGTCTGATAAAGCCCTCATCTAACAACTCCTGTAACTGCAACTTCAGTTCTTTTAATTCAGCCAGGGCCATATGATAAGGGGTTTTAGAAATAGGGCTAACTCCAGGAATGATTGTGATTTCAAACTCAATCTCCGAGTGTGGAGGTTTTCCAGGCAACTCCTTTGGAAAGACATCCTCAAAATCATACACAACTAGAATATCCTTAGCAGCACACTGTGACTCCCAGTGGTGCAGGCATATGCCAGGTAAGCTTGACATCCACTTTTTAACAAATGCTTGACATGCAAAGTAGAAATTAACATGGGCACCTCCTTATTCCTAATGTCTTGAAAGAAAAAGGATTCCATTCTTGAAAAATCAAAACAATTCCTCTTTAGAAAACAGTCAATATTGGCATGATATTTAGCTAGCCAATCCATCCTCAAAATTACATCAAAATTGCCTTTATCCAACAATACCAAATCCACAATCAAACATTCCCCATTCACCTCAACCACACATTTAGGATAAATAATATCAATAACTACCGAAGATCCAGTGGGAATTGATGCAGCTAATGAATAATCCAAAATACGTGGGGCAAACACAATACAACATGCAAATCACTGGGAAATAAAAGAATGGGTAGACCTTGAATCAAATAAAATAGAAGTAGGAACTCCACAAATAGAAAGGGTACCTTTCATAATATTCAGGGATGCCTTCGGGTCTTGAACAGTCATCACAAAAGCCTTAGCCATGATAGTAGGCTTCTTTCCTTCTAGCCTTGGATGTAACGGTCAGCCTTTGACCTGGTGGCCCTACTGTCCACATCTAAAGCATGCTCCCATCGCCTTGTGACATGATTGTCCTAGATGCTTCTTCCTGAAGTAAGTATAGTCAGCTGCGACGCTTGAAAACTAGTCACTAACTGAATTTGAGCAATACTCTTCCTCTTGTCCACAGTCCTTGCCTTCTTGGATGGTCTTGAAGGCCCTATATTCGATCCAGTACTGAAACTCGTCTAGCAAACAACTCTTTTTGCAAAGAATCTCTGCGTTTCCACCTCCTTCTCATAAATTATCGTCCGATCCAGTATATCAGCATAAGTCTGGAGCTTCAGGGTCAACAATTGCTTCCTAATATCATCTCGTAGCCCTTACTGAAATTCCTTTGCTTTCCTTATTTCATTCTCTATGAAATACGGTGAGAATTGGGACAACTCAGTGAACTCTGCGTCATACTCCATCATCGTCATATTTCCCTGCCACAGCTCTGATGGAACGGATCCTAATCCTTATAGGACCCTTCGTCAAACACATACAAAAACTGAATTCATAAATTTAAATTGTTTAAATCCTACAGAGATTTGGGCAGAGCACACAATTATCAAAAATACCACAATTCTCTTACAACATACATTCACAGGATCTGAAATGCCTTCTATGGCTTTAGAATAACTATTCTGCCTACTATATCAGAATTTGTATGAGGGATATTGTCTAGGACCTATACAAAACCAGAAAACATATAGTGGTACCCAAGATATAATCTGCGAAAGTATAAATACAGTTCTAACAGTTTACAGAACATGTTAGAATTATTTATACATAATTTTCTTTACAAAACTCTATGAAATATGCAGAACTATTAGATTTTTTAAAATACTTCAAGATAATCTTCGAGATTTCACTGAAAGTCCAGAAACTTCCTTGCTAATCTCTAGCTATGCCTGGTCATTCGGTATTATCTCTATAGCCTTATTTGAAGGGGGAAGACAAAGTAGTGAGCCGAAACCCAACAAGGTACTAAAATATGCAGAACATAATTGCATATATAACAGATACAGTAGCATATAAAGCATAAATGTATTAAAGTAGTAATTATGAAAACATTAGCAGAACATAAATACAGAAGGTCCTAGAAACTATCAAAGAATAGGAACATATACGAAAAGCATGAGAAAAGTATAATTCAATATGAACAGGTCTCGACAATCATTATTTATGCCTTCATGCAAAATATATATTCATTAGATCAAAAAACTACGTTAACATCAAGAAAATGGAAGCATTCATGGACTACGGTATGCTTAGAAGAACAGTAGCATTCTTGGAAATAGAAATAAGACATAATGCTATTTAAACATGTGTCAAAAATCATGAATCAGTATAATATGCTTTAGAAATCGGAGAATAGTATCAATTCTATAAATTCTAGAAAATCCCTTTTTACTATCAGGATGACCAAACTAGTAGACCCTACTAGCCGAGGGGGTGAGTAATCGAAGATAGATTGTGTTCACTCCACACAATCCAAGGCCAATAATAAGTATCCCTTCTCGTGGGATTATATACTAATTCCTCCTAAAGGTCGATAAATTATGTACTGATACCTCCCGAAGGACGGTGGATTATCTGAATTTTACCCTCTGAAACTAACGCCTTGAGGAAGGACAGACCACATATAATTCTATGGATAGAGTTATTATTGATTACCACCATAATGTTCTAAGGCATACGGAGAACCTAACCTGATTGTATTTCAGTCCTGGGTCCTAATTAATGGTATCAGAAAGCTTATAATCTATTGTTCTTTAGAAAATTAGTCAAAATCTCACGATTAACTCTTCAGTATACTACAGAAATCCATAGGAACTCAACAGTGCAGTTCCATTTAAATTTTTCAGTTATAAATCATAACATGAACATTACCTTTTTACAAATAAGCCTTTACATATCACAAATTATGAAATTTAAATACCAAGATCCCTCATTTTCGTTCTAGGGTTTCGCATGAAACTTTCGAACATAAATTAGATACCAAATACATGATTTTTCATGAAATCGATGCCATATATTGTCATACATGCAGATAAGCATAAAATTTGTCTGATTAATGAGGAGAAATATGCTCTATTTATAGTAAACATGGAGAAATACGAATTTAATGCATAAATACAAATATTGAGATATTAAGATACTGTAAAAATGGTAAATAACGTCCAAAGTACACTTGCCTAGCTCAATCTACAGTTATTTTTACCCGGATCGGATCGGATGGATTTCCCCGTTCTTCCCTTTCCCTCTTCTTCCCGCTCCTCATGTTGCTGGAATGCCAAAAGCCAGAGAAAATGTGCACGATGCTAGATATATATCTGTTGGGGTGCTCGAGCGCTCTTCGAGCGCACACTCTCGGCCATGGCATGGCCTCAGGCGCTTGTCGAGCACCCTTCAGGCGTTCATGTTTGCAAATTCACATCTCGAACAGTGCTCGAGCGGTGCTCGATCGCCCTCATCATAGCCAGCTCGCTCTCGCGTCGCCTTACATGCGCCTCCCCGACGCTCGAGCGCATGGTGAGCGTCGGTCTCCCCTTTGGCCAGTTTCGCTCATTTTTACTTTGGTACCCATTTTTTCATTGTTTTTAAGCCTAATCATAATTTTTATCGACTTAATTACTTCATATTTATGATATTTTGGGATTGGGATCTCATACTCTTCCCCACTTATGAAAATTTCGTCCTTAAAATTTAATGATCATTGAATTTTTTAAAATCAAAGAACCTTCTTAATGTCTCTAATCGATTTCTAAATCAGGATGGTTATCCTAGAAAACCATAAATATCAGAATTGCCTTGTTCCTCATTATTTGACGTGTCTTTTCCAGATCCAAATTCACTAAGTCAGAAGGCAAACCTATTTCATTAACCACTTTTCTAACTTAATTCCGAACCTTGAACAAGCAAAATGTCTCATTTCATTTCATACTACACCTCAAAATTGAGTATTCCTCTGAACACTAACTTAAATCTTATTATATGCACAGGTTCATCACTCTTCCGCTGTGCACTTTGATCAATCATTTAGCCTCAAATTATTCGATTACAACTTACCGTCACTATCACAACCTGGCATTTCAATTCTTTTACCGTGCACAGCTAAAATCCTAACATAAAATTCAAAGTACGATTAGACTTCAAAAACAGGATACTTTACATTCTCATCATATCGTCGGTATGTCCCCAAACTGACATTTCCTTCAGGTTCATAATCCCCTTTGAACATCTAACTTATGCGGTAGCCTTGATTAAAATGACTTTTAGGATACCCATACCACATAAATAATCCTCACAGATCCTCAATTCACCACAGAATAGGAAGTTCTAACTATAATAGCCATAATAAGTTCGATATAATTTCAGATCATTATCCAAAATCTCAAGTCTTTTATAATTAACAACCTCAAAATGTCAAAGTCCCAACGCAAATGAACCTCAAACCTCGTCAACACACCAATAAGCCATTTAATTAAACTTGAACACTCCCTCCATAATCATGATTGGTGGGTTGTGTAGATATTAAACCACAGAGACTTCCCAATTTTATTCCTTAACTCCTATACTTAACAACCTCAAGATCTCGTTGGCACACTGATGAGCCAACTAGTTCAACCCGAACACATCACCTGTAATCACCATGGGTGGACCATTTTGATTGCCCTAAAATAAAGCCATAGAACTTCTTGCTTCCGACTTCATAACTTCTATATTTCAGACACAATTTGCTTTCCAACATAGGAATGCAACACCCCAATACTCCAAGCGATTAAGCATACCCATAGGTTCACTATGAGTACCAAAACTATAGACCCTTAACATTCACGATCAGTATTGATGTTCATTCCCCCTTTAAGATACCAAAGTTCATCTTTATGATCCTTAGGCAGGCCTATCTACTTACAAAATTCCAAGGTCAACTTCAGTTATAACATAACCACAAATTCTCCCAAGACAAAGCTATCATCCAAGACTGTCTCCACAATTTCTCAAACAGAGCTTTCAATTGCTGATTTCAATCAATGGAAAAGTAACTCTAACTTGGGATTCCTCTCGTGCTTATCCCAAGAGTATCAATCCACAAGTGATACAGGAAAACATAATCCTAAAGTTTCCTTAACAATCTTCAGGGTCTATCGTTATAATCCTTAAACAGATTAATTCACTTGTGATCTCCTAATGTTACCTTTTCATCATAACATAACTACTTGTAATCCTTGAGATTATTAGATTAGAATTATCTCCAAAACAATTCTACAATTTTTCTAGTGGAGACTTCCGATATCAACTATCGATCATAATATTCACCTCCATCGAATATATTGAGATCCACCTGTCTCAATCCTCTAACTTTTAAATTCGTGAGACTTTAGTTTCTTTTAAGGGATCATTCCTAAATCCTCAAAGATCTCATCACAGAGTTTTAATTGCAGGGGGAGTAATTCCACCCCATGGACACCTCCCCCACTTTGCATGTGGGTGATTATCTACTGATGCAGAATAAAAATATTCCAATCCTTCTCAAGGGTATTACTGTCTTTATTAACTTACTCAACTCATTAATCAATCCTACTTTCTGAAGGTCTCAAAGCATCCTCTACGGCACTCAACTAATACTCTTCCGATTTCATACAATTCCTTCAAGACTAGTTCTAATTTCAGTTTCTTCTAAACCACGCATTAAAACAGTTTGGCTTGGTCCTTTCTTCCAAATACATATATTCTCAAAACCTTCATAGCTAAATTTTCAAACAGCCATCTATTGACTTCAAAAAGGGCAGTCCATTTTCTAATTAGGTTGAACACCTGTTCTTAATTCAATTAACTTTGCCTCTTACATAGAATTCTTGATTCGAATTAATTTGATAAATCGGAAGTGTGCCTCTACAGGTATCGTATCCTCTTGGGACAATTTACATAAGTATCCTCGAGTACCATCTCAATTTCTGAAAGGATCTGCATAACCCAAAAGATCCTGAACAGATTAGCATCACAAAAGTAAAATCCACAAATTTTAGATATTTAACTGGCAGAAAAACACTACTGAGACAACCATTCCAAAATTTCAGCACAGTCCCCAATTATCATTTAAACTTTAACATTTAGTAATTTAATATTCTATTATCAAACCAACTTATTCAATCTAATCAGATCACTCAACTTTTCACAAGAATCTGAATAAAACCCAGGGGCCTTATCATTCGATCAACCTCAAACAAAACCATAGGGATTCTCCTTTTATATTTTCATAACCATACTTGTTCCAATAGTGGGACCGGTTTGTAGTGATCCTTCACCTATCTTATGGATATCTCAATCTCAGAGACTCCCAATCATCAAATCATTAACTTCTGATTATTTTAAATTTCACCAAATATCCTCATCGATTATACTTGAATTTTCAAGATCATTTCTGATCTCGGCATAACCTCAACAACATTTGTATTCGTCAATCAGATAGGCAAATCTTCTCTTTAACAGTTTCCTCAAATTTTCTCATCCGCTTAATAACTCTCCAGGTATGGCCTAATACATCATCTATACTTAGCACACACCTAATCAGTTCCGTTACTTCTTTTACAATTCATTCGATAATTTAAAACCTATGATCCAAATTGCAGTTTAGATTGCTCTTTTCAAATCATCGATTCAAGTGGGGCAATTTGCTAACTTGGTCACCTTAATATCTCATCAAAGTTAATTTATTCACAAACCCAAACCGAACGTCGAAATTCATAATTCCTTCAGACAAAGGTTGCCCCTCAGGGATTGACACCATCAGATTTTATTTTAAAATTCGAAACACATATAAACTTATTTCCTATTTATCATTAACTGGCTTCACCTTTTGGCCATCCAAAAATGTTACATAAAGAGAAGGGCCATTTTTAAAATCAATTACTCCCAGAAATATTCTAAGGATGAGGCGTGTCACTAAGAATCCCCCTATCAGCCTTGCCTTACCTTAACTAGCTAGACTGTATCAGGGCAATCAAAGACCTTAATTACTTTCGTCTATACATCGAGCTTAACTTACCGCTGATCTTGAGGTTGAATAACTCAAAACTCCTACCCTTACTCATCTTAGCCTTAGATCAGATTATCTTAAACCTAAATCTAAAATCCAAACCGATCAACCTAGATCTAAGGTCACCATAAATCAATTTAATCATTTACCTTAATCACTAAGTCCTAACACAAATCAATCTTAACTTATGCAGGCTAGAACATCTAGGATTTCCTAACCTAACTTAATTAGTTTATATCTATCCCTGCCTATTCGGTTAGTCATAAATCGTCTTCCTAATATTTCGCATATGATTCAGATTATTCCTAAGGCACATCGTTTTCTCTGATACCAATTGTGACAGAACAGATCCTAATCCTTATAGGACCCTCCGTCAAACACATACAGAAACTGAATGCATAAATTTAAATTTTTTAAATCTTGCAAGATTTGGGTAGAGTTTCCTTTGCATCTAGGCCAAATCCAAATATATAATCTGTGTGACGGAACGAATTTTTTTTTTGATTCCGTCATTCGTAACACATTTGAAAAACCAACTAAACCAATTAGGTGCAACACAGATCACCAGATGCCATCTAGGACTAATATACTTTTAACCATAATAAGTATAGCGGAAGTTATTCTAACACTTGCGGAAGCATTCATATTTATTCCAAAATATTCATTTCCGAGTACATAGCCAAAAATGTTTAACCATAAAAGTCCATCAAGTCATTATAATAATATTTCTCCAAAATAAGCTTCCGAGGTCTTTAATAATCCTTCAGACAAGCTCTAATCACTCCAACTCATCAGGCACAAGCTCTAAAGCTTCATTTGTAGGGGAAAAAAACATAAAATAGTGAGTCGAGGCCCAGCAAGGTACATGCACATGAGTAGTAAAACGATGATGCAGAACGGTTATGTAACTATGTATAAACAGAACGGTTAATCAGAATGCAGTCCAAGAAATAGAGAAAACATACCTTGACAGTACTATACTTCAGAATCGGTAATCGGTACAGTAAAAGGTAACAGTAACATAACATATCGGTAAAACAGTAAACGGTACTTCATATTTGGTAATCGGTACGGTAACATAACATATCAATAAAACAGTAAACGGTACTTTATATCATATCGGTATAGACCCTGCCAGTATACCCTACTAGCTGAGGGGGCGAATATCGAGGATAGATTGTGTTTACTCCACACAATCTAAGGCCGGTAACTGTTAAATGGGTATCCTCGAGTGTCACTCCAATATCTTTCATCCATCTTTAATAGCAAGTTTAAGGGAGACTCGGTTCATGGTTCATATCTTTTCATGGCCATACATCATAGTTCGGAAGTTGGAAGTCATAGAGTTCCACTTGCTGTCCGGATTAATACATTTTTCTTCATCTTAAAGCCTTTGTTCTTAACTTTATCAGTTGAAGTCCGTATAACCTTTCCTTCATCTTAAAGCCGAAGATTCCTTTCTTAAAAGTCATAAGTCTTATTCGTCAAAGCAGGAAGTCTTTTCCTTAAAATCGGAATGCTTTATAAGGGCGAAGTTCTTCCAAAAGGACGGAGTTCTTCAAAAAGAACGGAGTATGTTTTATCAAAAGTCCGGAGCTCTTTTTCTTAAACGGACGGAGTGCTTTTTCTTCAAACGGACGGAGTGCTCTTTAAAGACGTAAGGGCCGAAATTCCTCTTCTTTAAAACCGGGTACTTTTCAAAAGAGGACGGACTACTTTGTTCATAGAAAGATCGGAGTTCTTCGGACAGAGTTCTTTTCTTTAATGATGCAATTATACGGTTCATTTAAGTCGACAGAAAATTATTCTCCCAGCTGAACAAAACCAACTATCATGAAGTCTTTTCCTTAAACATGCAATTATCGAACAATAATCATACCTCAAGCATCAGATAAAAAGGAACAGAATAACATCATATAATTTCATATAAAATCAGATATACTAGAGTAGAAATCATCCATAATCATGAACTTGAAAACAGGGGTGAGTATCTTCCCTGAATTTCTTTATTTCGCCTTGAACTTTTGATCTTCCCCTACTAGCAAGCCTTATCGAGTGCCTCTTTTCCCCACTCTCAAATTCTTATTTATAGGCCATTGGGCCTGGTAGCCGTCATTAGGGTTTGGCAAATTCGCAGGGTTTCCTAATTGTAAGATTTTCTTATTATATATTATTTCCTTATACTTGGTTTCCTTATTACAAAGTTTCCTTACCAGTTATTTCCTTATACTCAGTTTCCTTATTATAAGGGTTTATTATTATTTCATCGTATTCGGTTTCCTTATTTATAGAGGTTTTCTGATTACGCATTCTGGTCAACTAACTGGCGTTGACCGAATCACTTTCCTTTTTCCCGTCCTTCCCCCCATTTACTCTTTTTGGTCAACATTTCACGTTGACCGGATTACTCCTCCCCTCACGCATTCCGGTCAACACTCGTTGACCAGATTACTTACCTTTAACATTTTCCTTTAATATTAAATCCAACATTCATACTTTGGCTTCATCATCACTCCGGCCCTTCATCAACATCAACTTCGGCCTTTCTTCTTCTTCTTGAACTCATAATCTACTCCGGCTTCAACATACAAAGTTACTTCGGCCTCACTCCACACACAATGCACTCTTCAAGGCCGGTTTCAACCTCATACCTTACGGTCGGATTGGAAATTCACTTCTAAGCCGATTTGGATTTTCGGTTTTCTTCTCACAAGGCCGGACTTGATTTACATCAAGTAAAAGCCGAACTCGATTTTCATCCAAGAAATCCGGACCAGCTTTTCATCAAGGAAATCCAGACTGGATTTTCATTAAGGAAGGATTGAACTTGATTTCAACTTAAAGCCGATTTACTTTTCTTATTACATTTTTCGGTCAACGATTATAAGGACTTGGTGACTGAAATTTCCTATGTTCAGAATCTGGGTCATTACAATCTCCCCCACTTATAGAAATTTCGTCTTCAAAATTTGACGATCCTCACAATCTCATAATTACAGGTATTCTCTCAGACAAGGATTATTCTAGGAAACCTCAAGCATTTGAATCATCCTAATCCTCATCACAAAATAAATTCTTAGCCTCTCAGAACGACTCAACCCAGACACTTACGGATTTCTTAACCATTGATACAAGGAAGACCTTTAACGATCCCCAAATTTCAAAAGCGACTTACAGTAATGCTGACTAATTTAATTCGATACTTTGAATTCAATGAACTTCCACTTTAGTTCATTCCAAGCTTCAAAAGAATTCGATCACCGGGACCTTAACCTTACTCTTAAATTTCTGAGTCATGGGTTCACAACGCTTATGCTGCGCTACTCTGATTTAAACAGTTCTAGGGTAGTCATACTATGAAGACAATTCCAAAATCCTCGAACTACTGCCACATTCCGAGTTATAATCATAACAATCACCCGAAGAGTCAACATAACTTTAAATCATTACTCAGAATCTTAAGATCCCAATTCAAGAACATGACATCCTATCACCTAATCATTTGGACTTACTCACGATTCCTCTTTCATATTTCTTACGAAACTTCGAAGACATATAAGTTCAAAGACTCGTAGCTTCAATCGCCAATATTGATGCCTGCTTTCCAAACGAAAACACCGAGGTTCACATTCTCAACCTTTAAAAAGGTCTGTCCATACGCAATATTACATGATCAACTATTTTGGCTCTTAAAACTTTAGGTACCGACTATCTTTAAAGACAACACTATAAGTTCCTAAAGCAGAGACTTTAACTGCTAATTCTGACTTACATATGGGGTAATACTAATCGTGAACTTCTCCCCCACTTAAAATCAAAGGTATCCACCTACCATGATGTGAGAGTAACAGAACATTAACGTTTCTCAATGGCATTACATTCCACGATAACTTACCGGACCCATCAATGATCAACCCAATGACATGATCATCAATTATCCCCATCCGATCTTCGAAAACTATCAACTAGAAGCGATTAGGTGGGTCCGGAGTCAAAGAGTACATGACTAGATATGCCACAAATAGAAAGTGTACCTTCCATTACCTCCGTAGAGGTTTCGGCCTTCTTTGTAGATACGGCAAACACCTTAGCTGGAATAGGAGGCTTAAATCTTGGAACTTGTTTCGCAAGTGGACAATCCCTGATAATATGTCCAGCCTGGCCACAGTTATAACAGACCCCCAACTTCTTATAGCACGGCTTCCCTTCATGTGATTTTTCGCAATGATCACATGCTTGACTAGTCGGAGTCCGGGAAGTCTGTACAGATTGGCTCTGCTCCCCACTGTACCTCAAAGGTCTCGTTTCCTTAGAAGGGCCTCCACTAGCACTGGCCCTTGAAGTCTGACTAAACGTCCTTGTCTGAGCAATGCTTCTTTCTCTAGCTCCTTCTCATAGATAGCAGCCTTCTCGAGTACCTCTCCGTACATGGCCAACGTCAGAGTTGAGAGATGCCTCCTAATATCATCCCTTAGTCCCTGAAAGAACCTCCTAGCCTTCCTCTCCGGGTCTTCCACTATATAAGGGGCATAGCGAGATAACTCTGTAAACTTTGCATCGTATTCCGCCACAGAGCGAGTACCCTGCCTTAGGCGAAGGAATTCATCCTCCTTCTGTCCACGAAGATTAGCAGGGAAATACTTCTCCAGAAACGCTGCTTCAAACATTTCCCAACTAATATTCCGATCTGGTACATTGAAAACTCTCTTCTGCATTTCCCACTAGTGGTGGGCCTCACCCGTCAGCTTATGGGTGGCATAGAGAACCATGTCTTCAGCAGGACACTTAATTACTGCAAACACCTTCTTCAATCGTTGGATCCAAGTATCAGCCTTCAACGGGTCGGGTTCCCCTAAGAATTCAGGAACGCGCTCGTTGGTAAAACGGTCATAGACCGACCTCTCATGATGAATCGGAATTGGGGTGGTCACCGGAGTTGGTGGGGCCAAAGCTTCTATGACCTCAACCATCCGGTCTAGCAGGTTCAAGTATCTTGCCTCCCTATCCGGAGTGTTGTTACTCCGTCCAGCTTGCCTTCCTCTGTTAGACGTAACTTCAGTGACGATTTTAATGTCTGAAAGAACATTTTCGTTAGTCAATTATTCTAACAATAGCTATCCGTCCAAAGCATAAATAAAACTTACCCTCTTCTTGTCCTAGCTGATCTTGCCCTAATTTCCGTATTGATTCGAATTGTCCTAAAGCATCTCAGCTTTTTCTCTCTGATACCAGCTGTGACGGCCCATACTTATTTACACCATACAGTCGCTGTCAGGACTAAAAGTAAACAATATTACTGGACATAAAATTTATTTCTTTTCTTTCACACAGGATCTCACGAGGCCGGACTGTATAAAGCTGGCCCACCGGTTTGATTTCAAACTTATCTGGCCAACTCTAATGTTAGCCGGACCTAATTGCCCTGAGATGCTTACTAAAAATTATAACTTTTATTGATAACATAGAAACATGCTAACATTGATAAGTTAAAACAACAGAACAGTTTTACAAGTCTCCACAAAATATCAAAATAATCAAACAAACTCTTCATTTAACCAGCTTCGGCCAACCGAACTATTTGGCTGCACCATAAGGTCCTACTCAACTTCGTCCTCCGTGAGCCTTTCGTCATCTGAAAACAATAAGAGTGAGTTACAAAGCCCAGAAAAATACTCACATGCAGAAAACAGAGAACATAAACATATATATATAAGCGAACATAGCTTACCGTACGAAAACCATCACGTCTTTAGTTCAGAATTTCCTTAGTATTTTTCTCATTATCTTGTCTTCTTTAAAACTCATAAAACCATTTAAAATTCTTATCATCTTTAGGGACTGGACGGGGGCGGACAACATCGAGGACGGATTGTGTGTAACCCTACAACCTAAAGCCGTATCTCCTCATTATGCTCCCCGGGGCGGGAGGTAATGCCTTTAACCCGGCATACGGGGCTGTAGTCCATAGTTCTTATGCCACTAGAAAGTCCCCTCCCGTGGCCCAGGAGGCAATCCTCGAGTGTCACTCCAATATCCTTCATCCATCTCTAACAGCAAGTTTAAGGGAGACTCGGTTCATGGTTCATATCTTTTCATGGCCATACATCATAGTTCGGAAGTCGGAAGTCATAGAGTTCCACTTGCTGTCCGGATTAATACATTTTTCTTCTTCTTAAAGCCTTTGTTCTTAACTTCATCGGTTGAAGTCCGTATAACCTTTCCTTTATCTTAAAGCCGAAGATTCCTTTCTTAAAAGTTATAAGTCTTATTCGTCAAAGCAGGAAGTCTTTTCCTTAAAACCGGAGTGCTTTATAAGGGCGAAGTTCTTCCAAAAGGATGGAATTCTTCAAAAAGAACGGAGTACGTTTTCCCAAAAGTCCGGAGCTCTTTTTCTAACAAGGACGAAGTACATTTTCAGCAAAAGTACGGAGCTCTTTTTACTAAAAGCCAGAGTTCTTTTTCATTAAAAGCCGAAGTTCCAGAAGCCGAAGTTCTTTTAAAAGGGCGGAGTTCTTTTCTGAAATCTGAAGTCCTTAAAAGCCGGAGTTCTTCATTCATAAAGGCCGAAGTTGTTTTCTTAAAAAGACAGTTTGAAAATTGGAGCTCTTGGCGGCGTACTTTGCTCAAAAGGCGGAGTTCTTATTCAAAGGTGGAGTTCTTTCTCAAAAGGGCGGAGCTCTAAAACCGGAGTGATTCTTTCTTTAAAATCCGGAGCTCTAAAACCGGAGTGTTTCTTTCTTTAAAATCCGGAGTGATTCTTTCTTTAAAATCCGTAGCTCTAAATGCCAGAGTGCCTTTCTTTTAAAATCCGGATCTCTAAAACCGGAGGGACTTTTCTTTAATATCCGGAGTGCAAAAACCAGAGTGACTTTTCTTTAAAATCCGGAGTGTTAAAACCGGAGTGACTTTTCTTTAAAAATCCGGAGTGCTAAAGCCGGAGTGACTTTTCTTTAAAATCTGGAGTTCTTTTTCTTTTAAAAGCCGAAGCTCTAAGAGCCGGAGTTCTGTTTCTTTTAAAATCTGACTCTCTAAAATCCGGAGTGATTTTTCTTTAACAAAAGACTTTTTTTTTGGTAAGTATCTTTAACAAAAGACGGTGTGCTTTTTCATCAAAAGTTCGGAGCTCTTTTTCTTAAACGGACGGAGTGCTTTTTCTTCAAACGGACGGAGTGCTTTTTCTTCAAACGGACGGAGTGCTCTTTAAAGACGTAAGGGCCGAAATTCCTCTTCTTTAAAACCGGAGTACTTTTCAAAAGAGGACAGACTACTTTGTTCATAGAAAGATGGGAGTTCTTTGGACGGAGTTCTTTTTTTTAATGATGCAATTATCAAAGTTCATTTAAGTCGACAGAAAATTATTCTCCCAGCAGAACAAAACCAACTATCATGAAGTCTTTTCCTTAAACATGCAATTATCGAACAATAATCATATCTCAAGCATCAGATAAAAAGGAACAAAATAACATCATATAAGTTCATATAAAATCAGATATACTAGCGTAGAAATCATCCATAATCATGAACTTGAAAACAAGGGTGAGTATCTTCCCTGAATTTCTTTATTTCGCCTTGAACTTTTGATCTTCCCCTACTAGCAAGCCTTATCGAGTGCCTCTTTTTCCTGCTCTCAAATTCTTATTTATAGGCCTTGGGCCTGGTAGCCGTCATTAGGATTTGGCAAATTCGCAGGGTTTCCTAATTGTAAGATTTCCTTATTATATATTATTTCCTTATACTTGGTTTCCTTATTACAAAGTTTCTTTACCAGTTATTTCCTTATACTCAGTTTCCTTATTATAAGGGTTTCCTTATTATTTCATCGTATTCGGTTTCCTTATTTATAGAGGTTTTCTGATTACGCATTCCGGTCAACTAACTGGCGTTGACCGATTCACTTTCCTTTTTCCCATCCTTCCCCCCATTTACTCTTTCTGGTCAACATTTCACATTGACCAGATTACTCCTCCCCTCACGCATTCCGGTCAACACTCGTTGATCAAATTACTTACCTTTAATATTTTCCTTTAATATTAAATCCAGCATTCATACTTTGGCTTCATCATCACTCCGGCCCTTCATCAACATCAACTTCGGCCTTTCTTCTTCTTCTTGAACTCATAATCTACTCCGACTTCAACATACAAAGTTACTTCGGCCTTACTCCACACACAATGCACTCTTCAAGGCCGGTTTCAACCTCATACCTTACGGTCGGATTGGAATTTCACTTCTAAGCCGATTTGGATTTCCGGTTTTCTTCTCACAAGGCCGGACTTGATTTTCATCAAGTAAAAGCCGGACTCGATTTTCTTCCAAGAAATCCGGACCGGCTTTTCATCAAGGAAATTCGGACTGGATTTTCATTAAGGAAGGACCGAACTTGATTTCAACTTAAAGCCGATTTACTTTTCTTATTACATTTTCCGGTTAACGATTATAAGGACTTGGTGACTGAAATTTTCTATGTTCTAGAATCTGGGTCATTACAGTCCATAACGCCCCGAGGGCGGGGTAGACCACAAATAACTCTATGGACAGAGTTATCCTCGATTACCACCGAAAAGTCCTAAGGCATGCCGGAGAACCTATCCGGACTGTATTTAGTCCCGGGTTTTGAAATAGTTCTTTTTTGAAAGCCATTTTCAGTAAAGCCGGAGTTCATTTTCAGTACGAAGTCGGAGTTTATTTTCAATACAAGTCAGAGTTTATTTTCAATACAAGCCGAAGTTCATTTTGACAGAAACCGGAGTTCTCTTTTAACAAAAGCCGGAGTTCAAAAGTCGGAGTTCTTTATCGACAAAAGCCGGAGTTCTTTTTAATAACAACCGGAGTTCAAAAGCCGGAGTTCTTTATCAACAAAAGCCGGAGTGCTCAAAAAGCCGGCGTGCTTTTTCTCAAAAGGATGGCATGCTCAAAAAGCCGGAGTGTTTTTCACTCAAAGGACGGAGTGCTTTTCATTACAAGGGATGGAGTGCTTTTTAAAAGCCGAAGTTTCATAAATCCGGGGTGCTTTTTACTGAAATCCGGAGTACTTTTAAAAGTCAAAGCTTATAAATCTGGAGTATTTTTTACTGAAAGTCGGAGTGCTTTTTAGATGGAGGGCTTTTCAGGCGGAGTGCTTTTCACTTATAGGGACGGAGTGTTGTTTACTCAAAGGACGGAGTACTTTTAAAAGCCAAAGTTTCATAAATCCGGAGTGCTTTTTACTGAAAGGCGGAGTACTTTTAAAAGTCGAAGCTTATAAATCTGTAGTATTTTTTACTGAAAGTCGGAGTGCTTTTCGGACGGAGTGCTCAAAAAGCCGGAGTGCTTAAAAAGTCGGAGTTCAAAAAGCCAAAGTTCTTTTTCTCAAAAAGCCAGAGTTCATTTTACATTGAGGCCGGAGTTCATTTTAATATGTAGGGAACCGAGTTCATTTTTACATATAGGAAACCGAGTTTAATTTTCATGTGGCCAAGTTCATTTTACAATGCAGAAGGTCGATATTCATTGCAGAAAGCATGAACTTTAAAACAGAGTACACGTGCAGTAAAGCAAGAACTTCAAAATAGAGTACACTTGCAATATTCTTAAAGCATGAACTTAAAAATAGCGTCTGAAATAACTTGCAATATTCTTAAAGCATGAACTTAAACACAGTGTCCGAAATAACTTGCAATATTCTTAAAGTATGAACTTAAAAACAGCGTCCGAGGTACACTTGCAATATCCTTAAAGCATGAACTTAAAAACAGCGTCCGAGGTACACTTGCAATATTCTTAAAGCATGAACTTAAAAACAACGTCCAAGGTACACTTGCAATATTCTTAAAGCATGAACTTAAAAACAGCGTCCGAAATAACTTGTAATATTCTTAAAGCATGAACTTAAAACAGCGTCTGAGGTACACTTGCCTGCGAGTTGCCCAGTATCACCGTTTTGAAGTTTCTCCTTCACTCCCTCCTTTCTGCTTGTATTGGCTGACTACTTCAACCAACCGACGCTGGGTTTTTATAGAGGAGGGATTTGGTGGGGTAAGTGGGATAAGTTACTTACTCCCGTACTTGTTTGCAGACGGTAGGTGGAAGTAATAGATTAGTTCACCTACTCCATTTGGTCGCCGCCTAGTTGGATTCTAACTAAATAGTAAAGTTTACTTTTGTCTTTAGTTACCATTAGTTTATCTGGTCAACTTGTTGGTCAATATTTCTAGTTAAGCCGAGTTCAAATACATGCAGTACCGGTTTTAATTTTTGTAAACCTTTCAAGAAATCCGCTCAACTCTTCAATTCCGGTCAACATCTTCAAATCCGGTCAACTCTTCCAATCCGGTCAATATCTTTGAATCCGGTCAACTCTTCAATTCCGGTCAACATTTTCAAATCCGGTCAACTCTTCAGATCCGGTCAAATTTTACTTCAGCATCTTTCACTTCCAAAACTGGCCAGTCATTTCACAAGGCCGAACTTGATTTAACAAGGGTGGAGCCAGACTTATTTTGTACTAAGGAAAGGCCGAACGTGATTGAGGCTTAAGGCGGCCAGTTTAGATTTCGTTTTTCAGTCAACACTTTGAGTCATTGGATTTTGGGATCTCACAATCTGTATATAATAACTTGTACAGAGCATACTTATTAGTCAAACCTCAAACTCATGACTATAACACAAAAGCAGAACTAGTACAAGCATAACGCTATCCAAAATACCATAATTCTCCTGCAACACGTATTCATAGGATCTCAAATACCATCCATGGCTTTAGATCAACTATTCTATCTACTATATTAGAATTCGTATGAGAGACGCCATCTAGGACCTATATAAAACTAGAAAATATATAGTGGAAACAACTATGCTCAAGATATAATAAGTGAAAGTATAAATACAGTTCTAACAGTTTATAGAATATGCTACAATTATTTATACATAATTTTCTTTACAAAACTCTATGGAACATGCAGAACAATTAGATTTTCTAAAATACTTCAAGATAATTTTTGAGTCTTCACCGAAGCTCCAGAACCTTCCTTACTAATCTCTAACTATGCTTGGTCATCTGGTATTGTCTCTATAACCTTATTTGGAGGGGAAAAATAAAATAGGGAGCTAAAAACCCAACAAGGTACTAAAACATGCAGAATATAATGTTCTCATGTAGAACATAATTGCATATATAACGATACCGGTAGCATATAAGGTATAAATGTATTAAGGTAGTGATTATGAAAACATTAGCAGAACATAAATGCAGAAGGTCCTATAAACTATCAAAGAACAGGAACATATATGAAAAGCATGAGAAAAGTATAATTTAACATGAATAGGTCTCGGTAATCATTATTTTTGCCTTCATGCAAAACATATATTAATTAGAACAAAAAATTACGATAACATCAAGAAAACGGAAGCATTCATGGACTATGGTAAGATCAGAAGAACAGTAGCGTTCTTAAAAATAGAAATAAGGCATAATACTATTTAAACATGCATCGGAAATCATGAATCGGTATAACATGCTTCAGAAATTGAAAAACAGTATCAATTCTATAAATTCTAGAAAATTCCTTTTTACTATTAGGAGGACCAAACTAGTAGACCTTACAAGCCGAGGGGGCGAGTAATCGAGGATAGATTGTATTCGCTCCACACAATCCAATGCCAGCAATAAGTATCCCTTCTTGTGGGATTATATACTAATACCTCCCGAAGGTTGGTAAACTATATACTAATACCTTCCGAAGGATGGTGGATCATCTGAATTCTATCCTCTGAAACTAACTCCCTGAGGAAGGATAGACCACATATAACTCCATGGATAGAGTTATCCTCAATTATCACCATAATATTCTAAGGCATGTCGGAGAACCTAACATGACTGTATTTCAGTCGTGGGTCCTAATTAATAGTATTAGAAAGCTTATAATCTATCGTTCTTTAAAAAATTAGTCAAAATCTCACGGCTAACTCTTCAGTATATTTCAAAAATCTACAGTAACGCAACAGTATAGTTCCATTTAAATTATTCAGTTATAAATCATAACATGAACATTACTGTTTTACAAATAAGCCTTTACATATCACAGATTATGGAATTTGATCACCAAAATCCCTCATTTTCGTTCTAGGGTTTCACATGAAACTTTCAGACATAAATCGGATAGAAAATACATGATTTTTCGTGAAATTGATGCCATATATTGTCATACATGCAGATAAACATGAAATTTGTCTGATTAATTAGGAGAAATATGCTCTATTTACTATAAACATAGATAAACATGGATTTAATGCATAAACACAAATTTAGAGTTATTAAAACACCGTAAAAATTATAAATAAGATCTGAAATATACTTACCCGAGCTCAATTTATAGTTATTTTTACCCAGATCAGATAAGATTAGATGGATTTCCCCCTTCTCCCCTTTCCCTCTTCTCTCCTGCTCCTTGTGCTACTGGAATGCCAAATGACCGAGAAAATGGACACGGCACTATATATATATATATATCTATCGGGGCGCTCGAGCACTCTTCGAGCACACACTCTCAGCCATGGCACCGCCTCGGGCGCTTGTCGAGCGCCCTTTAGGTATTCACATTCGCAAATTCACCCCTCGGATAGTGCTCGAGTGCCCTCGTCATAGCCAGCTCAATCCCGCCTCGCCTAGGGTGCGCCTCCCCGAGGCTTGAGCACGCAGCAAGTGCCGGTCCACCCTTTGGTCGGTTTTGCTCCTTTTTACTTCAGTACCCATTTTTTCCTTATTTTTAAGCCTAATCATAATTTTTTTTATCAACTTAATTACTTCACATTTATCATATTTCAGGATCGGGATCTCACATCAGCCACATGAACTTTTGCTCTTCTTCATATTGGAGACTGGAACAGAAATACTTCTCCATGAAAGCTTCCTCGAACATCTCCCATGTAATTCCATTATTGAGCACACCTAACACCCTCTTTTTTATACTCCACCAACTATCAGCTTCACCTTCCAGTTTGTATACAGTAAAAGAAACTTTCTCCCGATTGTTACACCTGATCATAGCAAAGATCCTTTTCATCCTCTTAAGCCAACCATCCACTTCCGCTAGATCAGGCTTACTCAAGAATCTAGTTGTTCACTTTGCCATGAATCTATCATAAGTCGTCAGAGCAGGGTTTACCAGAGTTGGCTCAGGTGTAGGGACCGAAACCATATGGCGCTACTCCACAGATTCAACCACATTTGTCATCCTTTCCAATAAATCCAAATAAGCAGCCTCTCGATTATGGGGAGTACTGGCACCACAATGATTATTTCTTCTATTTTTTCTACTAGTCATCCTATTTACCATAGTCAAAGACAAACACAATATAAATAAACCTTAAGAAATCAGTTTAGCGGGAAGGGTTATCAACAATTAAATGAAATTTAGGACTAGCCTAAGGGACAACTTCCTAAACCTCCTAATAAATCTTAACTACCCCAACCTATCCCCCATTGAAACTTAAGCCTATGCTTCCGCTTTATGATCGATCAATTCTTAAGACATCTCATTTCTCTTATACCAATTATGACAGAACAAATATATTTATTTATTTTTTATCCTTAGATAATTTCGTTATTACAAATACAGAAGCTAAAGCCCCAATACAACTTAAGGTCCTAAGGAAAAATAGACAGTGTTTTCTCTAAAATTAGACTAAATTGAAATATAAAAATCGCATAAAACCTGCAAATACACAAAATAATATCCACCCACAAATATCTTATCCATAATATAGGATCATCAGACGCCATGTCTTCTCCCATGGCTTCACTTAATCAATTCTATCCACTATACTAAAAATTCAGAATAAGAGATGCCGTCTAGGACTTGTACAAATCCAAAACATGTAGCGAAAACTGAACTATATACCTGGGGAAGCATAAATCCCTATTTCATCACATGCATAACATACATTTCATATACAAGATCCATATACACAAGATCCATATACAAAACTAAGTATAACATTCAAGTTATCCCTTTCTAAGATCTTTAAATTAGCTTCAAATCTCCAAAAGTCTGTAGGCTAAGCTTTAACTCACTCCTTCTCGTCAGGCACTAGCTCTACTGTTTCATCTGGAGGAAAAAAAGTAAAACAATGAGCCGAAAGCCCAACAAGGTACATAAAAACATGCAGTGTATATCCTTTTATGAGGAACATGCATATAGATAAGCTAAATCATGAAAATATGTAAGAATAGAGGGGTACATGAAACATGAGAAAACATGAATCAATATCAACATGTTTTAGAAATCATAAAATAGTATAACGAGTCTCAAAAGTAAAAAACTGATATCAAATTCTATAAGTTCTGGGAATCTCTTTTTTTACTAGAAAGGACCAAACTAGTAGATGCTAATAGCCGAGAGGGTGAATAATCAAGGATAGATTGTATTCACTCCACACAATCCAAGGCCAGAAACAGTTATCCCTTCTCATGGGATATATCCCTTCTAGTGGGATTTAGAATAGGGGTGTCGGCCAGTAACAATAACTACCTTCTAGGTTAATAAACCTGAAGAAGGGTAGACCACGTATAACTCCATGGATAGAGTTATCCTCAATTACCACCATAATATTCTAAGGCATACCAGAGAAACTTACTTGACAGTACATCAGTCCTCGGTCCTAATTAACAGAATCATAAATATTTTTCTTTTTATTTCATAATTGATAACTTATTTCATAATTGCATCATTTACACTAAATATGGGGAAACATGGATTTAGAACAGAAACACAAATTTTGAGATACTAAAACACTATAAAAATGGTAAATAATGTCTGAAGTATACTTGCTTGAGCTTGATCTACTGTTATTTTTACTCGGGTTGGATCGAAACAGATGATTTCTCTCCTTTCTTCTCTTTTCTCTCCTTCCTCCTTCTCTCCTTCGTTCTGCTATTGTGCCTCTAGAATCCCTATTCCTTAATTAAACCGCTAAATCCGTTATAAAAACAAAATAAAAGGGAAACATGTGTGTGACAGAACGAATCCTTATCCTTTAAAGATCTTCTATCGATAAACAAACAAAACTAATATTTATAAAATCTACAGAAATTTTGGTAGAGTTTCCTCTATAATTGGACTAAAATCAAAATTTACAACCTGTTTAAAATAATCTGAATCAAGCACACAACTAAACAAATATTACAATTCATCCTACAACACACGTATACAGTATCACAAATTGCTATATCTTCTATGGCTCAGCACAGTACTCCTAGCTACTGTATTGAATCAAAAGAGAGAAGCCATCTAGGACCAAAACAAATCAAAACATCAAAACAATGTGGAAGCAACTATAACCATAAATTAATCCTGTGGAAGCAAAATCAATAAGCTCATCGTAATACAAGTGTTGCTACATCATTAGAATATACAATTTTTAATTCAAAACTAATCATGTACATCCAAAATCCTTCAAGGTCTCCATACTCTTCAAAGATCTTCAAGCCCTTCAAATGTTCTTCCTTCTAGCTAAATCCTATCTTCAATCCTTATCGGATTTTAGCATATCTGGAGGGAAAAAAAATAGAAGAGTGAGTCAAAGCCCAACAATGTACCACAAAAATATGCAATTTAAATAGGTCCATATAAACATGAATGTAATGGAAGAATAATCGAGTAAATATCAAAGAACTTATAACAAAACAAATAAGGAAAACAAGAACATATAACATATGACAATAGAAGAATATTTCTACGAATATCAAGAATAGAAAACAAAACGAATAACATATAACAAACAAATAAGGAAAGTCATTAATTTTCCATGAAAGAAAACCAAAGGTATTAAACCAAGTTCAAACATTACTCATTCTTAAAATCTAGCTTTACTAACCAAAGAGGCCCAAACTAGTAGTCCCTACTAGCCGAGGGAGTGAATAATTGAAGATAGATTGTATTCACTCCACACAATCCAAGGCCTGAACTGAAACATCCCCTCTAATGGGATTTATATTCAGAAATAGAAATACCTCCCAAAGGTATATTTGATTCTGAATTAAATCTACCCACCGCATTTAACGCCCCGAGGAGGGGCAAACCACGTATAACTCCATAGATAAAGTTATTATCAATTATCACTATAACGTTCTAAGGCATATTGGAGAACATTACCTGACTAACTAATAGTCATTGGGCCAATTTCTTATTAACTTAACTGAAAACACATGGCTAAAATACTTATTTGAAATTCTTATTGAAATACTCAACTGAAATACTTATCTGAATGAATTCTTGTGCATATTTTCTTAACCAAATTTCATCATATCAGAAAGCCAAATTCAAACTCATGCTATCATCCCTTCAAATAAGTTCAAAGGAGTCTTTAAAATTCGATCACACAGTCTCATGCAAAATCTTTAGATACAAATTGTTTAATAAACTTTAACAAAACACCCATTGACATTTAAATCCCAAGATTTCAAGTTTCTAAATATAATTTCCCAATTTTCGTTCTAGGGTTTCCATGTGAAGCTTCCAGACGAAATTGCACATAATCTTAAACCAATTCTCAAAATCAAAGCCATATATCATAATACATATACAAATCATGCAATTAACCCAAAACCGCTAAATTTTCAAATTAGGGTTTGAAGCAAATCTGTCTGTACAAAATCAAACACCAAAACATAAATTAAACATAAAATCAAAGCCACAACTCACAACATAGGGAATATGCATTATTTGTACAAAACTTGAAGAATGAGTGTGAGGACCCGGAACCGAAAGCGTGATAACTAGATGTAATTAAAATGATTAATATCATTAAGAGGCTATGCATGTAGTAAAAAAGAGGTAGTTAAAAGTGAAAAGTTGAAGAATACCCGAATTCAGCAAGCAGCCGAGTGGCGCTCGAGCCCACCTATCGGGTAGAAAAACCAGATCCATTCTGAATCCACCGCTGCTCGCCCGGCGCTCGGCGAGCTCGAGCGGCAAAGCGCAGATAAAACATGATCAGACTTCGCTCCTCTTATTTTCGCACGGTTTTAGGGTTTTAGAGAGAGAGAGAGGGAGCGCTGACCTTAGAGAGAGAAGAAGGGAGAACGAGGCCCAGGAGCCCGAATCCATCCATGAGCCAATTATAAAGGTGAAAGCCCGCGACAAGGCAAGTGTACCTCGGACGTTATTTTTTGTTCCTACCGTTTATTTTGCTTTAAAGTGGACGAAAATGATGTTGATGCATGTTTATAGTAGATGAAGCATGTTTTCCTTCGATTAATCGGTTAGATTTCATGTTTGTTCATATTTATGGAAGTATTTGGCTCTGATTTCATGCATGAGCATGTGTTATGTGTTTATTTTGACATTGAAAGAACATGGCCAAACCCTAACTCGAAATTTTGGGGATCTATGGTTTAAATGCATGATCGAGTATATATATTTGGATTTATGGCTTTGATTTCAAGAAATAAGACTTGTTTAGAGACCAATTTGTGTCCGAAAGTTTTGGCGAAGCACTAATATGAAAATGAAAGGGTTTTAATGATATTTAATGGTAACTCCAGTTATATGAAAGTTAGTTGACATCAAAATGAAGCTTCCAGTATAATCTGTTTTCGAAAATATGTACCGACCTGTACCGAGAAAATTTCCATGTAAGTTTCAAGTTAGCTGAAAGTGTATAGAGAAAAGCTAATTTCAAAAAGGGGTTTTCGATAAAGAGATGTTTTTGTTATAGTTATTTTAGGACCCGGGACTGTCTACAGTCCGGATAGGTTTTCCGACATGCCTTAGGACTTTTCGGTGATAATCAAGGATAACTCTATCCATGGAATTATTTGTGGTCCGCCCTGCCCTCGGGGCGTTACGGTCAGGAGAAAATTTCTGTTACCGGCCTACCTTCGGGTGGCACACTGTTCTGATCCCTCGAGATGGGATACTTCTGTTTCTGGCATTGGATTGTGTGGAGTGAACAGAATCTATCCTCAATCACTCGCCCCCTCTGCTAGTAGGGTACGCTAGCAAGATCTATACTGTTCTGTTATATTAACTGCTTTTCGATTTCTGATTATTGATTTCCATTATTGGCTACTGTACTAATTTTACATTCTTGGTTACCGTCTCGATTACATTTATCGCATTCGATTTCCGACTATCGATTTCTCGACTACCGTCTGCGATTACGATCTCAGTGGATGGTTTTTGTTTATTGATTTCTGATTTCTGATTTCTGATTTATGAAGTATATTACTGTCAAAGTATGATTTTTCTATTTCCTGAATTACTTTCTGTCTGAACCGTTCTGTTCTGCACCGTTACATGACTGTTCTGCAACATGGTTTTACTGCTCATGTGCATGTACCTTGCTGGGCCTCGGCTCACTATTTTAGTGTTTCCCCTTCAAATGAGACAGTAGCGCTATTACCTGATGAAAAGGAGTAAACCAGGAGAATCTTCTGAAGGCTTTTTGAGGACTTAGAGCATTGCGAAGCCGTTTTTGAAGAGCTTGTGGATGCAAACACCTTGCTAGAAATGTAATTTTGTATACCGATTCCATGTTTATTGATGTTATTGAACATGTAGATTTTTGTATGAAAGGCTTATGATATGTATGTCGGTAAAAGAAAAGCTATGCTTCTACAGGTTCTTAGTTTACTTCCGCTATATACTCTGAATTTACTGTGCAGGTCTTAGATGGCATCTCGTTATTAAATTGTTAGAGTAGTAAATATTTTTATGGATTTGTGCCATGGATGGCACACGTGATCCTGTGAATGTTTGTTGTAGGAATTGTGAATGATGGATAGTTGTGTGCTTGTTATGGATGATTATACAGGATTGTTTTTTTGGGTTTTTCATCCAGTTACAAAGGAGACTCTGCCAAAATTTCTACAAAAATCTTGCCTTATGTTTAGACCATTAATTGTGTTTCCGTTTGATGGAAGCTTCTGAGGACAAAAAAAAACCCCGTTCTGTCACAATTGGTATCAGGGAATTGAGATGCCTTAGGAATTGATCGATCAAAAGGCGCAAGCATAGGTTTGAATCTCTAAATTGAATTCCTATAAGAAAAGTAGAGAAAGTCAAGACAACTAGGATCCTTGAGAATTGGTTCTTAGGCTAGTGCTAAGCTAGGAATGATGATTTAAATCAATTAGCTAGCTTATGTATCCTAGCTAGTGTTCAAGGAGTGTCTTAAAGCGAAATGTCTCGGTTTTAAGGAAATATTAGTAGTAGCTCTTAGATGGGGACTACTAATACTAGTGGCTGGTTGTAGGGTTGAGAGGATGATGGTGTGTAGAGACGCCTTAGTATTGGAATTTGATTGGTATCAATTGGGTTCTTGAATTTATTTGTGATTGGCTCGAGCCTTTGGTTAATTGGTCCCGGTTTGAGGTTTGGGTTTGCTAAGAAGGGTGCCGGTCAACCTAGCCAGTGGAATGAAGGGAGTTGCGCCGTCAGCTCGAGGTTAGTATGACTGGATTTAATTTTGGGTATATCAAGTCCTAGGATGACAATACATAAATCGTTTTGGAAATGCCTAAGTGTTTGGGCTTTTGGACAGCCCAAATCTTATCGAGGTTGAAATGTGGATTTTTAAACTTAAGATGATGTTATGGTGATCCCGTGTCTTGTAAAATATAGGGCGTGTTGCCCCATACTAGATAGGAGGTGGTTTCGACCTCGGTTGGTTGACATGAGAAGGATCATGGGTCTCGAGGATTAAGAGGTATTGTCCTATGTGTTTTGAAATCTCCTTGGGTGAATGCTTTGTTTCGGTGAGACTCTCGGGAACATGCTTCAATAGTGGTTGGCTTGATCGTAAGGTTGAAAGATGTCTTTATTCATGGACAGGTGGTGAAAAGGTTTAGTGTTTTAAATTGGGGTCCTAAGGTATTAACTCAATGTGTTAACGTCACCTGTCGTGACAGGAGGTAAGGCTCTTGGGTTTAATATTGTGATCTGGTGTCATTTTGGGGATTCCGAGCCCACGTTGCATTATGTTTTGAGTTATGTGTGATTGGAGGACATAGGTTTTGTAGTAGCGGCAAAGGTAATCTAGTATTTAGAAAGGTAAAAGGATGTGTCAAAGTGAATGTTCAAGTAAGAATTTCGGATAAATGCCTTCCCGAAGAGACTTTGGGACTATGACTTACGTGTAAATAGCATGGTCGCTAGATTAAGGATAGTTCATATCCTCTGCCTTGGCAGTGAAGAAATCCAGTGCCATGGAATCAGAGTTGGGTGGTGATGGTGGAGGGAATATGTGGATTGCCGAGATTGAAGATGAGATTCCTCTATTTTGATGTCACAACACTTGTATCGTTGGGATCCTGATTATGGATAATTTTGTGATTCCTAAGTTTGTTTCATTAAGGATCTAGGTTTGATATAGACGTTATTAAGGTTGTGACATTTTCCCTTGAGTTGTAGATGTGATTGGTTGGGTCGACTGGAGTTGTATTAGTAAGTGTAGTATGCCTTGTAATTGAATTGTGCAATTTTGGGTATGAATTTGAGCCGGCTAAGGTATTAAGTCTTGACCTGATCTTAACAATTGTTCGATGGGAAATTTGCAGTGCTAATATGATTAGACTGGTAAAAGATAACCTCTGGCTATTAGGTTGTGGGATTTGAAGCATGAGGTGAATTGATCGCAGTATCAAGAAATTGATGTTGTCCTTCTTGTAGAGTATTTAATGAGAATCTACGTTAAGTCTAATTAGTATATGCGGCCACCGCTTGAAGTTATTTTGTGGTCATTGAGGAGCTTCGGCCGTGTGACTAATTGAGGATGATTATAGAAGGAAGATTAGGTTGACTTACCCAATGACCGATAATTCGAGGTTTTGTCAAACTCGATGGTGAGCGTTGAAAGTTTTAGGCTTTGGTATCATTGTGAAATACCCCCAGAACCTTCGAGGTAGATAAGACAGACCGATAAGGTTGTTTGGAGTGGCCTAGGAAATTGATGATTTGTCAAACGGACCTTGTGATTAGATAGGTGAATTACATGGACCGTTGTGAAGACTTGATGAATTCTAAGATTGATTTGGGCCCATAGCGTGTTAATTGTGGATCAATGGAAGTTGTAGCCCCGACGGTATTTAGAGTGAGGCTATGGCCACTATAAAGTCTAGAAAATGCTGTTTGGGTTTTGTAGGATCGTTGGCGTTCCATGAAATTTTATGGGTTTGATATTTTGGCCATATTCGGATCCATGTTGAGGTGACTTCATGGATGAATTCAAAGGATTAAGGGGTGTATGCACCTTGTTTACGGATTAAGTCCTGGATTGTGGATGGTTGATAATTCGTATATCCCATTGAGAAAGGAATGTGAGTTTAGTTGAGCACATGCCTTGTTAAGCTTGTAGCTCTTGGGTAGCATGGTTTTGGGATCTATAAGATTTTAAGTGATGACTAATTGGGGAGACCGATTAGTGCCATGAAAGTGCATGGTCATTTTGAGTCTAATTGAGGTAGTTAAGTGACCTGATAAGTATTCCTTGAGGTGTTTAGTGTCAGTGAGACGTTCGGCATGGGTGAGATTTGTAATCGTTAGAATAAAAGATACAAGGTAGTTTCCCGAGACCGAATAGGGGTAATTGACATTCATGTCATTTAGGTTGGCCCCTGATGGGTCTAGTGAGACATCGTAGAATGTAATGCTTTTGAGGACGGTTAAGATTATGTTACCCTCACGCATGATGGGTGAATACCTTTGATTTAAGTGGGGGAGAAGTTCAGGATTAGTGTTACCCCATATGTAAGTCAGAATCAGCCATTGAAGTTTCCACCTTGAGAACTTATGGATATCATTTTGAAGATAGCCATTATTTAAATTTTAAGAGCCAGAATGATTGTATCGTTAAGAAGGAAGGCCACATGATTTCGCATGTGGACAGGCCTGTTTAAAAGGTTGAGGAAGTGAACCTCGGTGTTCTCTTTGGGAAAGCAGGTATCAATACTGGTAGTTGATGCTGTGAGTCTTTGGACTTGTATGTTTTTAAAGTTTCATAAGAGAAGTGAAAGATAAATCGCGTGTGAGTCCAAATGATTGGATAATAGGATGCCATGTTCTTGAATTGGGAGACAAAACCGTACTTGATAATTGGGAGCTAGGAGTTCATGAAATATGAAGTCCTTATGGTTTGGTTTAAGACGATTAGGGCTACCCACTTATCGTAATTATAGTAAACATGTTCAGCTGGAATCAGTTCGCTTGTTGGCATGCCAACGGAATCTTAAGGTTACTAAGTAATTGGAATTTTAAGATTCGGGGTAATGATTTAAAGTTATGTCGACTCTTTGGGTGGTCGTTATGATTGTGGCCTTGAATGTGGCTGTAGTTGGATGATGTGGGATTTGTCTTATCGGTGAGACTATCCTACGATTATTTTAATCAAGGTTTCCGTATACTCTAGGTCTATGATGCAGGCTATGTATTTTGGAGAAAATGTTGGTTTGCCGAGTACCAATAAAATAGCGTGAATGTAAATCGTTCCGACTTTAAAGTTTGATTGTGATTTAAAGTTTGCATCGAAACCTTAGTAAAACTTGATTAAATAATCTTTGGGATGTCAAGTTGAATTTGATGTGGTGGTGAAATTTCATTGGGATGATTCATAGTTAGACAAATAATCAGAGTAGCGCAACGTAAGTGTTGTAGGCCCATGGCCCAGAGATTTCTAATTAAGGTTGAGGTCCCAGTGTCCGAATTCTTTCGAGGCTTGGAATGAATTAAAGTGAAAGTTCATTAATCCGTTTGAAGTATCGGATTGGATTGGAAGAATGTCCGGCATGATTGTAGGTCGCTTTTGGAATATCTAGGAATCATTATGAGGTCTTCCTAGTGTTGATGGATGAGAGAATCGGTAAATGTCTGGGTTGAGTCGTTCGGAGAGGCTAAGGATTTGATTTGGGATGAGGATGAGAACAATTCAATGCTTGAGGTTCCTAAAATAGGCATTGCCTGAGGAAATGATTTCTAAATGTAAGGAGTTCACCTCGGGTTTGGAAATTCGAGGCTCGTTAAATTTTGTGGACGAAATTCCTTTAAATAGGGGAGAATGTGAGGACCCGGAACAAAAAGCGCGATAACCAGATGTAATTAAAATGATTAATATCATTAAGAGGCTATGCATGTAGTGAAAAAGTGGTAGTTAAAAGTGAAAAGTTGGAAAATATCCGAATTCAGCAAGCAGCCGAGTGGTGCTCGTCGGGCGCTCGAGCCCACCTATCAGGTGGAAAAACTAGATCCATTTCGAATCCGAGCGGCTGGGTGCCGAAAGTCGAGCTCTCGCTGGCCGCTCGAGCGGCAGGCGCAGTATAAAAACATGATCAGACTTCGCTCCTCTTATTTTCGCACGGTTTTAGGGTTTTAGAGAGAGAGAGAGGGAGCGCTGACCTTAGAGAGAGAAGAAGGGAGAACGAGGCACGGGAGCCCGAATCCATCCATGAGCCAATTATAAAGGTGAAAGCCCGCGACAAGGCAAGTGTACCTCGGACGTTATTTTTCGTTCCTACCGTTTATTTTGCTTTAAAGTGGACGAAAATGATGTTGATGCATGTTTATAGTAGATGAAGCATGTTTTCCTTCGATTAATCGGTTAGATTTCATGTTTGTTCATGTTTATGGAAGTATTTGGCTCTGATTTCATGCATGAGCATGTGTTATGTGTTTATTTTGACATTGAAAGAACATGGCCAAACCCTAACTCAAAATTTTGGGGATCTATGGTTTAAATGCATGATCGAGTATATATATTTGGATTTATGGCTTTGATTTCATGAAATTAGACTTGTTTAGAAACCGATTTGTGTCTAGAAGTTTTGGCAAAGCACTAAGTACGAAAATGAAAGGGTTTTAATGATATTTAACTGTAGCTCTAGTTATATGAAAGTTAGTTGACATCAAAATGAAGCTTCCAGTATCATCTGTTTTCGAAAATATGTACCGACCTGTACCAAGAAAATTTCCATGTATGTTTCAAGTTAGCTGAAAGTGTATTGAGAAAAGCTAATTTCAAAAAGGGGTTTTCGATAAAGAGATGTTTCTGTTATAGTTATTTTAGGACCTGGGATTGACTACAGTCCTGATAGGTTCTCCGGCATGCCTTAGGACTTTCCGGTGGTAATCGAGGATAACTCTATCCATGGAGTTATTTGTGGTCTGCCCTGCCCTCGGGGCGTTACGGTCAGGAGAAAATTTCTGTTACCGGCCTACCTTCGGGTGGCATACTGTTCTGATCCCTCGAGATGGGATACTTCTGTTTCTGGCCTTGGATTGTGTGGAGTGAACACAATCTATCCTCGATCACTTGCCCCCTCCGCAGGTAGGGTACGCTTGCAAGATCTGTACTGTTCTGTTATGTTAACTACTTTTCAATTTCTGATTACTGATTTCCGTTATTGGCTACTGTACTGATTTCCGTTACTGGTTACCATACTGATTACATTTTAGTGTTACCGATTTTCGACTACCGATTTCTGACTACCGAGTACTGATTATCGATCTCAATGGATGGTTTCTGTTTATTGATTTCTGATTTTTGATTTCTGATTTATGTAGTATGTTACTGTCAAAGTATGATTTTTCTATTTCCTGAATTACTTTCTGTCTGAACCGTTCTGTTCTACACCGTTACATGACTGTTTTGCATCATGGTTTTACTGCTCATGTGCATGTACATTGCTAGGCCTCGGCTCACTGTTTTAGTATTTTCCCCTTCAGATGAGACAGTAGAGCTATTACCTGATGAAAAGGAGTAAACCAGGAGAAGCTTCTGAAGGCTTTTTGAGGACTTAGAGCATTACGAAGCCGTTTTTGAAGAGCTTGTGGATGCAAACACCTAGCTAGAAATGTGATTTTGTATACCGATTCCTTGTTTATTGATGTTATTGAACATGTAGATTTTTGTATTGAAGGCTTATAATATGTATGTCTGTAAAAGAAAAGCTATGCTTCTGCAGGTTCTTAGTTTACTTTCGCTATATACTCTGGATTTACTGTGCAGGTCCTAAATGGCATCTCGTTATTAAACTGTTAGAGTAGTAAATATTTTTATGGATTTGTGCCATGGATGGCACACGTGATCCTGTGAATGTTTGTTGTAGGAATTGTGAATGATGGATAGTGTGTGCTTGTTTTGGATGATTATACAGGATTGTATTTTTGGATTTTTCATCCAATTACAAAGGAAACTCTGCCAAAATTTCTGCAGAAGTCTTGCCTTATGTTTAGACCGTTAATTGTGTTTCTATTTGATGGAAGCTTCTGAGGAAAAAAAAAATCTCGTTCCGTCACAATAAGGGTTTTTGAACATATATAACAAAATGGAGATATTTAAAGCTGTAAAAACGGAAAACAAAGTGGGAGGTACACTTGCCTTAGACCGAGCTACCGTTTTTCTTACTTGGATCAGAGTGGAACGGCCAAAAATTTTCTCTTCATCCTTTTCTTCTTCTTTTCCTTTTCATGCTTCATTGCCTCTCTCTCTCTCTTAAACCTACAAAAATGATGCAGGGAAAAAGCGCACGGCACTTTAAAATACATCGGGTGCTCGAGCGCCAACCAAGCACCCCCCTTAAAACATGCCCGTGCTCGAGCGACAACTAGGTACCATTCGAGCGCAGGCTTCTGCTAAATGCGCCTCGGGTTCGCCTGAGGTGCCACCCGGGCACCGTGGCCTTGGCCGTTTTTTTCACCTCCCAACTTAATTTTTCCCACATTTTTCCTTATTTCATTTGCTTTAATCTTAATTATCTTAACTTAATGACTAGGATGTACTATGTTTTAGAACCTGGGTTGTCACAACGTGAGGGACACACGACTAGTGCTCGAGCGCCAGTTGAGCCGTCCTTGAGCGCATACTCTTGCATTTTTGTGCCTGGGTTGGCGCTTGAGCACTAGTTGAGCACCACCCTTGGAACCAAATCCCGCTCCCGTGCTGCCTCGGGCAATCCTCGAGCAACACTTTCGCATTTTCCCACTTGAGTGGGCGCTTGAGCGGCCTTCAGGCACTGGGCCACTTTTGCCTCCGTTTGTTTTATTTTGCTTCAATATTAAATTTTTAACTATATGTAAGCCCTAACATGATTTTAATCAACATAATTATTCAATAATTATCATATTCTGGGATCGAGATTTCATAGTATTTTTCCACAGAAGTCTATATTCTTCAGTTTCATCTTTGGTAAAAGTACTAAAATACCATCTTCTAAGACTAGCATTTTTTTCTAACATTAATTCTTGCGTTAGTGAGTCAATGTATGGAATAAATTCACTTTCTATATTAATTACGTTGATAGTTTGCATTTCTAATAAAGTAGGTGATTGTGGGGTTGGTTGTGTAATAATTTATGGAATAGGATTTTTACTTTTTACATGTCTTGTTTTATATGTAGATTGTTATTGTGTACTAGTAGAAGGTCTAGATACTTCATATTCTGATATGATTGCTTGAGGTCTAGTAGCATTAAAGTTTAATGATCTAGGTAAATATTATGGTTGATTAAAATTAAAAATAATATTACCTTCAGGAGTTTAGGTAATTGCTGAAAATGCTTTTCTAATTATATGTCTAGGTGGTTGGGGAAGATCAATTTACCATATATGTGGTAAAGTGATCTCATCCCATTTTAATAATTTTGGAGTAAAAGTAGTAGCATGCTCTGCTTCTACCTGTAATACTATAGTTTCACCCGATGAAATCTGAATAAGACATCTTGAGTTAAATTAACTAGTAAGTAATTTAAAATATATTCTATAGAGGATTAAAAATCCTCATCTATCTT
This sequence comes from Nepenthes gracilis, assembly GCA_033239525.1. Taxonomy (NCBI): domain Eukaryota; kingdom Viridiplantae; phylum Streptophyta; class Magnoliopsida; order Caryophyllales; family Nepenthaceae; genus Nepenthes; species Nepenthes gracilis. The sequence continues at coordinate 13,592,800 of BSYO01000007.1, forward strand.
CCTATTGTGCTAAACTAAGGAGATGAACATTAAGTACTAATGTATTGAGTATGGTTGGATCTCTATGATCTACTATAAAATTAGGAGTACAGTTAAAATAAATAAGTCCGTTGCATAAATTTGATTGAACTATTGCTAATATAGAGTCTTTATATTTTAATAATGTTTGATCTTTTAAACATAACAAGACTGGTGTATCTATGTCTAATTTGATTAATGATTTAATTGTTATTTGAATTAATTCATAATAAATAGAATTGTATCCTTATTGTTTAAATCTATTAATTAATACTGTTGATAATAATTTAATTTTTTTATATTCATTTTTAATTGAAATAGTTTGTTCATGATCTTTAATTGCTAAAACAGTTTTAAAATCAAAAGTTCCTATTTGATATATTTCTTCTACATGTTGATTAGGAACAGTCTAGCTTGAATAATTGTGACTACTGTTTAGTATAATAAGCGATTCTCTAGTATTTGCATTTGTATTATGATTTGAATTACAACCGCTTAATATTCGTCTTAGTCGAGAGACTATTTTCTTAATTTCTATACAAGTGATGCATAACAACGTCTACAAATAAATTAATGAAATGAGAACACCCCTGCGACCACCCTAATTTCACTTCTTAAACACGGGTTGACCAACGGTTCTCAGGCTTACCAATGCTTCTAAAGTTCATGGGAGAGATGTCAAGGCTGCTTCTCTTTCTGGTAGATGGAGGCGTATTGCGCCAAGAAGAGGTCAATGAGCTCTTGGAAGCTCTAGATCGAATGTAATGGGAGACAATGGAACCAGATACGGGCTTCTCCCTTCAGTGTAAGAGGGAAGTAGCGGCACATGGTTGCGTCTTCCAACCATTGTTGGCTCAGATGGGTGTGGAAATGATCGAGGTGATCTACGGGATCAGCACTCCCATCGTAAGAGTCAAGAGTTGGCATCTTGAACTTAGCCGACATGGGACGGTTTAAGATCTCCATCGTGAAGGGAATTCTATCCGAATCTGCAGCATGTTCGTCATCCTTGAACATGTATTTTAAGATCTTCTCCATCCTTGAATTTGTGTTTGAGATCCTGCTCCTAAAATATGATGATTATGGAATAATCATAGTGGTAAAAGTCATGTTCAAGCTTAAGTGTAGTGGAAAATTCATTACTGAAGAAAAATAAGCAAATCGGGCAAAGAGGGATGAGGAAAGGCACCGGCGCTCGAGCGCTGGGGAGGCACCAAAATGCAAACACAGCCGCCTGATGGCCACCTGAGGTGAGGCAGGAGCAGTAACAGCTTGTGAGGCTGGTGTTCGAGCGCCAACTGAGGCGAGAAAATGCGCAAGGTAGTGCTCGAGCACCAATCATGGGCTCCCTCACGTGCTTCATTCCCTTCGATTTTTAAAGGGATTTGGGGTTGATTTGGGAGCAGAACGAAGGCAGAGCAGCGAGAGGAAGAGAAGGGGAAGGAGAGGGAAGAGAAGAAAAGGGGAAAAATTCATCCGATTCGGGTAAAAATAACAGTGGATCAGGCTCAGGTAAGTGTACTTCAGACATTATTTACTATTTTCACAGCGTTTTAATATATTAGATATCGTGTTTATGTGTTAAATCCATGTTTCTTCATGTTTACTGTAAATAAAGTACATTTCTCCTGATTAATCAGATAGATTTCATATTTACTGACAGGTATTGCAATATTTACCTCCGATTTCATATATAAATATATGGTTGGTGTTCGTTTCTTATCCGGAAGGTTTGGCAAAACCCTACGTACGAAAATTGAAGATTTGGTGCTTTAAATCCCTAATTTCTGATACAAAAAACTTATCTTGTAAAATAATACTACCCATGTTATGATTTGTAACTGAAAATTTCACATGGAACTGTACTGTTGAGTTATTGAGAATTACTGAAGCATACTGAAGAGTTAACCATGAGATTTTGTTTGATTTTCTGAGGAGCGATAGATTATGAACTTTCTGATTTTATAAATTAGGACCTAGGATAAAAATACAGTCAGGTTAGGTTCTTCGGCATGACTTAGAACATTATAATGGTAATTGAGGATAACTCCATCCATGAAATTATGTGTGGTCCACCCTTCTTCAGGACATTAGTCTAGAGGGTAGAATTATAGATGATCCACCATTCTTCGAGAAGTATTAGTATATAATCCCACGAGAAGGGATATTTGTTGTTGGCCTTGGATTGTGTGGAGTGAACACAATCTATCCTCAATTATTTGCCCCATTGGCTAGTTGGGTCTACTAGTTGGTCCTCCTAATAGTAAAAAGGGATTTTCTAGAATTTATAGAGTTAATACTATTTTTTGATTTTTGAAGCATGATTATACCGATTCATAATTGTCGCCACATGTTTAAATAGCATTATTCCTTATTTCTATTTCCTTGAATGGTACTGTTCTTCTGATCTTACTATAATCCATGAATGCTTCTGTTTTCCTGATGTTATTGTGGTTTTCTATTCTAATGAATATATATTTTATATGAAAGCATAAATAATGATTACCCAGACCTGTTCACGTGGAATTATACTTTTCTCGTGCTTCTCGTATATGTTCTATGATCTTTTGCATTTATGTTCTACTAATATCTCCATAATCACTGCATTATCATATTTATGCTTATATGCAACTGTATTCACCTTATTGCATTATGTTCTATCTGAAAGTATTATATTTTGTACGTTTTAGTACCTTGTTAGATTTTGGCTCATTGTTTTATTTTTCCCCTCCAGGACAATGATATAGAGAAGATATTGGATGATCAGGCCTAGTTAGAGCTAGCGAGGAAGATTTGGAGCCATGGAGTTTCTGAAGATTGGAACTGTGATAATGTTATTGTAAATATTTGGATCTTGAAGCAAGATTATGTTTAAATGGTTATGATATGTATTATATTATGTCAGAGCTATATTTATGCTTCCGCAGGTTTCTATTAATGATATAGATGCTTCCGCTATATGTTTTTTGGTTTTGTACAGGGTCTTAGCAGGCATCTCTCCTATGATTCTGGTATAGTAGTTAGGAATGTAGAATTGAAGCCATAAATAGATACGGCAGTTTGTGGCCCTATGAATGTATGTTGTAGGAGAACTTGTGGTATTCGATTAGTTGTGTGCTTGTATAAGTTATATATATTCAGGTTATATATCTGGTTCTGGTCTTGATACAGAGGAAACTCTGCCCATATTTTTATAGGCTCTACCAAAATTTTTTCAAATGTTAAATGACATAAATAATGAATTCTATTTTGTATCTATCTGACGGAGGGTCCTATAAGGATTAGGATTCGTTCCGTCACACTGTGCGGGCAGCATTGCAAGTTCTTTTGGAGTTGAAGCAATCTCTCAACTCTGTTCTTTCTTTAGTGTGGTGAGTAGTCGGCTGGCTATTGCCACCATTGCATCTAACTATCCTGGGGGCTCCCTCTTGAGCCTGATGCCTGGTCTCTGCCCTGGAGTATCAGGAATTCCTCCACTCTAGACTCTTCTCCAGAGTTTTGCTATCTAAACATCCTTCGAGCATTGGATGGCTTTGTGTGAGGTTCCAGGTTAAGGACATAATAATTAGAAGGTAATTAAGTTAACATAGGTAAATAGTGGTCAAAAGGTACGGGAGGAATCGGATTGAAAAGCTCAAAGAGCCGGAATTGGTAAATTGGGAATGGAAATTGTAAGCCATGAAATATTAATTCGTAAATAAGATTTTGGATTTTAAATTATGATAATCATGACTTATTAAGATTATATAATCAAAAGTAAGGTCCAAGGATGTGAAAGATTGGGTTAGAATGGTCAAAACGGGTCCCAAACTGCAAAAACATGAAGTAAGCTTGCTGTGGGCTTGACCCGGGCCCTCCGTGGGCTCGAGCCCATAGAGAGCGAAGAATCCAGATTGTTTGTGCTCGCTGCACGCTCGCCACGTGTTCGAGCTGGCCAGGGCAATAAGACTGTGCTTGCCGTGCGCTCTTGCGCGCTTGAGCGCCAGCTAGTTTTAAAGCCCCGTGCTGCTTCGTGATTTTCATTTTCTCCATGAACCAAACCCTTCTATAGAGAGAAAGAGAACACTAATTCTATAGAGAGGAAGGAGGAGATCGAGTCCGTGGAGTCCGAATCCGTCCGAGAGCTAGTTATAAAAGTGGTAATACGTATCGAGGTAAGTGTTCTCATACTTACTAACTTTTCTCTTTTGATCTTTTTCGTTTATCATCGGGTTTTTTTGTGTCAATACCCACCAAAATCATGGAAAATGTATTACCCATGAATTGAGACAAAGGATTTCATAGCTTATTATCCGATTTACGCACTATCCGGTCGGGTGGATTTTCACCAAACCCTAACCAACGAAAATTGGGGGTTTTCCGTTTTTGCACTGTATCTTGTAAAATTGACCCCAAAGTGTGAACATCACGTCCCAAATGTGTATATAAGTCAGCCGCGCTATCGATTTCACACGTTTCGACCCATTCGCGGTGTCCAAGTCCTCTAAAATGCCATTGTTACTATTCATTTGAGATGAAATGGGAAAATTGCATGCTTCTACCTTCGTATTTTGTTGAATCGACCTCAAAATATAAATCACCACGTCTCAATTATGTATATGAATCAACCGGACGTCCGATCTCACAAGTACCGACCCGTTCACGGCGTCCGGAAGCTCTAAAATACCCCTGACACTATTCATCCGAGTTTGAATGGAACATTTACATGCTTTGCCCCATTTAATTGTTATGAAATTAGATCTAATTGTTTAAATATAAATGTAAGCTTCGGAATATATATTTGTGCTCCGTTCACAAAGAAATGCGTTCTGGAGAACCCCAAAGTGTAAATTTGCATGCTTTACCTCTATTTAATTGTGATAAAATGTATGATTAAATGTTTATATTAAATTGTAAGCCCCAAAAATATGTATTTGTATACCGGAAGAAAGGGAATGTGTCCCGGGGGCTTCTAGATGATATTTGACCATCAGAGGTAAGAAATTCCAAACTCTCTTATGAACTCGGATTGAATTGCTAAAAGGGATTAAGTCTCACAGAAAGATAAGAATCGAGCAAGTAAATGGAGGAGAATCCACAAAAGTACAATATGTGATAGATTTGATCTCCCATATGGAGATAAGGATGAGAATGTGATTTCCCAATTGAAAAATGTAATATACTTGTGGTGGATCTTCCCTCAATGAAGGATTAATCTTGAAACTAGGACCATGGTTCATAGGGGTGGTATTCTCTAGTTTGCCATGTCCATCACGGTGTGACCTAAGGAATACTTGGCCACGTATTCTGGCTGTTCATGGAAGCGGGTGATGTTCGTGGTACTCTTTAGGATAATACTGTAGAAGAACGATGATTGCGTTGGTCCCTGGGGGATGTGGCGCGAGTTGAGATGTCTGAGTGCTGTAGACCTAAAATGTAACCGATAGTCGAGTGCTGCAAACTTAAAATGTAGCTAATGGTCTAGTACTGTAGACCAAAAATGCAGCCGGCTTTAGAATGTGTGGTAGACACATTCCTTTCCTCGTTCTCTCACATCGTTGGTTAATACGACCTATTAGCCCAAGTCCGCAAAGATTAATGAAAGTATTGGAAATGAATGGACGTAATCAGAACAAACATGCGAACCAGATGATCCTGGATGTCCCCCCTCCTCACATACTTCCTTTTGTTCAAGTTATATATTTCCCTTACTCAGTTACTGTTTTCCTTATTAATTGCTGTAGTTAGTGATGATGTATGATTACATTTGCTGAGCTATACGCTCACTCTTACTATTCCTCCTTCCAGATGAGAACATTAAGCTGGCGCCTGATTAGTTAGAGCAAGGAAATGGACTTGCTTGAGGAGATTAGCTGGATGCCGAATGCTTGAAATTTTGGATACGTTGTTGTAATAGAATGTAAACAGTCTAGTTAGATTAATGTGATTTGTTATTATTTTATGGTTATTGTTATTCTTCCGTAGGTTTCTGGATTTAGCTATACTTCCACATTTATGTTGATGTTTGGATTTTATTTAGTCCTAGATGGCATCTCTTTAGATCCAATACGGTATTTAGGAATACTATGTTGGAGCCATGGATGGTATGGCAATGTGGTCATTTGTATTGTGTTGTAGGCCAAAACATCATAATCGGATAGTTGTGTGCTTATACAGGTTATTTTGAGTAGATTGTATTTTTATTTTTTCGTCTAGTTGTAGAGGAAACTCTGCCGAAATTTTTGCAGAATCCATAATAATAAATTATAGGCATCAGTTTGTGTTACCATTGACGGAGGTTATTTAGGGAGAATAACCCGGTCCATCACACTTTGGGTGTGTGAGGCCTCCGAAACTTGAGTGTCACCCAGCTTCCTGGTCTTCTTGGATGGCTTCTTCTTATTTTGGCCTCCTCTCCCGGAAGCCAGAGCAGGGACTGCCATGGGCGGAGCCCCCTGCTTCATATATTCCTAGCGAGCCCAGAGCATTTGAAGCATTTGATTCATATTGCTCATTTGTTCCACCAGCATCTGGAAAACCTGATCGGGTACTCCATTGATCACCTTGTTGATAAGGTTACCAACAGAGTGGTCCTGGTCGGGTGTGGCTGCGTCTCTCGCGGGACTGCTAGCATGTGCTTTTGTGTTCACCATTCTCACTAATGGAAGGTGAAACTGAGGGAGATCGTGGAGAAAAGTGGTTGGCTTTTTGTAAGCTTTCCACAAATGGTGCCAATGATGCGTCTTGGATCCAAGTTTTGAACAGATTTGGGTTAAGTTGACCGTTTGAGTTTTGCTCCGTCCATTGAGTCTGGATCCTACTCATCATAACTATGAATAAGAGGTCAGACAACTACGGAAGGTTATCCAACTGAAAACACTCCGATGTTTAAGTTAGCAAACAACCTTTGAATCAAGAAGGTAAAAGTAAAGGATGCACAGAGAATGCAGAGAGTGTTTGTGATGGAAGAGTACTCTCATTGAAAGAGGCTTTGGTGGCTTGTGAGGAGTGTTGCTCTAAGCACTGTGTTCGCTGGAAACGTAGTGGCAAAGAGAGAGAGAGAGAGTTCGTATTCTGAAAGCATATGAGCTTTTCAGTATGGAGCTTTTTGTGGGCAAATGAGAGCCTACCTTGGAGTGAGAACTCCATGGCCTTTTATAGCTGTTGTGCTGCGATGCCTTCCTTGTGCAGAAGGACTCGATTCCCACACTCTATTGGGATCGCTGCCTTTTCTGGCATGGAACCCTTATGGCAATAACAATCATTAGATTGATATCTTTCCTTCTGTGTTCTGTAACCGTTAGGGTTTCCAGTAGATAGGGAAAGGATTCTGCGCCTTCCTTTTGGGATGTGCATTGAATTTGCTGATGATCATTACAATAGAGATTGCCTTCTATAGAGAGTGCAAAATCAAGGAAGAAGACCGTTGCTAGTTGAGGACAGATGTGTGGGCTAAATTGGGTTTGGCCCATTTGAGTCTGGTCTTTAGATGGTCAACCAATTATGCTCTAGTCAACAGAAGTGTTGAACATCTTGGGGAACAAGTTGTCCATTCTGCTCCTGAGCTTCTCCTGACTCATTGGCCTTTCGTCCGATCAACGGTTGGCATTGACCGTCCAAGTGCAAATAGGCCGTTGTGGATCTAGGTCGCTCGTCCTCCTTGGACTAGTCCATTACTGGCATACCAATAAATTTTTTATTTTTAGAAATTTATTATGTGTTAACATAAATATAAGTTATTATATGATGATCATATATCTCTAGTTAATAAAATATTAGATTTTATTTATATAAATTCTGAAATTAATTCTTATTTAAATTACAAAAAAAGATGGATGACATTATCTTTAATAGTTTGTCGGGATATATTTATATACCTAGATTGTAACACTTTTATTTGTACCTTTCACTCTTATAGTCTTTCATTTTAAGAAAATAATTCTTTGAGTAAACTATATATTATATTAATTCTTTCTAATTTCGTTTCTAATAGTACTAAAAAACTTATTGTCCTACACTACTCAAAAATGTTAGTTTAATTTGAGTTAAGGATAATTACTGCCACTCATATTTTGTTATATGTTGCTTTAGGCATTTGATACATTTAAATTTTTATAAATATAATCTTTTTTTACTTTTTTTTTACAAATGATACTACCCCGATCGTTAATTAATTTAATTCAAAAAGTTACTATATGTAAATAAAATATTTTCAAGGAGGGCAGTCAAAACTAGGAGTAGTCATAGTGATATCTGGCGTAGGTTATATTATGGTATTTCAGAACCCCTATCAATATATGCATGTGGTGTAATTGATGTAGGATTATCGAAATAATTTTTTTTGTATTTCTTGAAGAAAAAACCTAGAAAAAGTATGTGTCAAAATTAATACTTAAGTTATTAAATGATAATACATATATATAAATTATAGATAAAATTGATAAAAATAATGTGTCTTGAGAATACGGATTGCCATATGAATTATGGAGCCAACTGTTTTACCTGATATTTGAATGTGAATAGGTCTGGTCTTCAAAATTGTAAATCTAGATCTTGCACACCATAATGAAATAAACTGGAGGTTAGAGGTATATGAGACTTAGTTCCTGATATATTCTCCAACGTCCAAATTAGTGATCTTTCTAATGGATTTCTAATGGATTAGGAATGATGTTAAGGAAGAAAATGTAGGAAATGAAAGAGGGTGGGGATAAGTGTATATTTGGAGGGTAATACTCCTTTGAAGTACTTGGCTAATTGAGTAACATTTTTTCCTTTCTCTTTTTCTTCTTCTCCTCTCTTCTTTAGAGGGTTTATTTATAGTTAGATGTACTGTTTGGTTAATCGACACCTAAAATCAATACATGTACATGAAGTCATTTTGGATCAGAGGTGAGAGGTGTTACAAGTATTATGTAATGACCATATCTATTTAATGATAAGACCGCCTGGTTTTTAGGCTTAGCGTCACTTCAGTCACTCATTATGGTCCCTTAATGTTTGAGTGTTCAGATTTTGTCTTTTTGTTCAGGTGTTCGTATGCTATTACCAGATGGACTCTGTGGCTTCTTCTGGTCGATCGTCAGTATTTAGGTCTCTTGTCAAATTGATTATCGAGCTGGCCTGTTCTTGGTCATTCCCATCACTAGCCATCATACTGGGGTAGGTTTAAATTACAACCTCTAGTGTGTCACTGATGAGATGTCGATTGCAGCTTCATCAATGCATGCCCCTCTCCAAAATATTATGTTAATTTGAGGTCTTATTTAGTAAGATTATATTCCTTGCTATTAATTGTTGTGATTTGATATCTTTTAGAGCTAAATGCACACTAAGCCCTCCTCTCACTTATAAATAGAGGAGCTCTCTTTGCTTTACTCAGCAGTATATCTACTCTAAATCATCATGGTGTTTTCATTGTCATGAGTTACAGTTGCTAGAATTGGTGGATTTTTCTCTTCCAATCTTAAAGCCAGGGTTCATACAAGTGCCTGAAGGCTTCCTTGATTACCCTTTTTTATATAGGAAATCATATTGGTTTTCCTATTTTGTGTCATTACCAAAACCAAACCTTCATTGTTGTCATAAGGTCTCTGGCTTTATATTTACTTTGGAGGTGACTTGAGTGATTACAATTGGCTTTGGCGGACGATTTTTGTTCTTTGCCTCCCTCCATGGTATCGTTAAAGTTCCCAAAGATAGGTCTTTTTTTTTCTAGTTTGTTGTCCTACATTATTATTCTTTTTCACCCGAGTTATACTTTTACTATTATAAACATGTACGTTGTAAAGAAATTTATAAATAGATCTACCCGAATGATGTCCTTCTTTATTCGTGTGGCTTCAATATCTTACATTCTCTAAGTGGTTGATGCTATGTGTGGCAAACATTCATTTGGATGCTATTTGTAAGCGCCAAATCTTTTGAGGCAAAGGGGTAATCGTAATTCGATCATCGACTGTTGACCGGTGAACTTAGAAGGAGACTTATCCAGTCAACAGGAATTGACCGAAAGGAAGGAAAGAGGAAACTCATTCCGGTCAACGCTAGTTTGACCGGAAAATATTGAAGGTAACATAATCCAGTCAACGTCCATTGACCGGATTGTGTAATCAAGAGCAAAGAAATCCGGTCAATGCTAGTTGACCGGAAGCGTGAAAATCCTGTCAACGATAGTTGATCGGAAATAAAGGATGGACATTTAAAAGTGAATCAATATAAGACAAAAGTCAAAAGTGTTTAGACAGTAGAAAGCCCTAAAAGAAGGCATAACATGCCAACGCCAGTTAACTGAAACAACAAGAAAGCCCCTACGAAAAGTAAAGTTAGAATGACCATTCCTGCAATGCCAGCTAACCGAAACACTAAGAAAATCCTTACAAAAAGTAAAGTCAAAATAACTATGCCTGTAATGCCAGTAACCGAAACAGTAAGGAAGCCCTTATGAAAAGTAAAGTTAGAATAACTAGGCCAATAACGTCAGTTAACCGAAACAGTAAGGAACCCTTACGAAAAGTAAAGTCAGAATGACCATGCCTGAGTAGGTAACCTACTCCCAACTACCCTGATAGAAAGGAAGCACAAGAAGTTGACCTGCCCTACGTACTACCAATGACCCCAACGCCAATAAGTAATGGCCCTCCCCATGAGTTAGGATAGGAAGCCAAGCAAACGACCCGGTGAAGTCATTAAGAACTTCGAGCCAGAACCAAGTGAAAGGTTCATAGACCCAATCCAGGCAAGAGTACTCACCATTTTATATTCATGTTTTTAATGCAAGTTTATCATGTCTGTTGATATTCAGTTATTTCATGATATTAGAACGCATGAAGTTTGATTATTGCATGATTATGAATGATGACTAGTTATTTGTTTATTAAAAAGTACCAGTTATTCCATGATGTTTGGACGTTCTACTTAAATGCATGAAATCTATCCATGTTTTAAGTTATTCGGTTATTGTACGTGTAAAAGAACTCCGGCTTTTGATAAAAAGAACTCCGATTTTCAGTAAAAAAGAACTTTGGCCTTTGTTGAAAAGACCTCCGGCTTTTGATAAAAAGAACTCTGACTTTTAGTAAAAAGAATTCCAACTTTTGATAAAAAAGAACTCCGGCTTTTGATAAAAAGAACTTCAGCCTTTTTGGAAAAGAACTTCAGCTATTGAACTACGGCTTTTGAACTCCAGATCTTGTTGAAAAGAACTCCGATTTTCAGTAAAAAGAACTCCGACTTTTCAGAAAAAGAACTTCGACTTCTGTTGGAAAAGAACTCCGGCTTTTGAACTTCGACTTTTGTTGAAAAAGAACTCCGGCTTTTGTTGAAAAGACCTCCAGCTTTTGATAAAAAGAACTCCGACTTTCAGTAAAAAGAACTCTGGCTTTTGATAAAAAGAACTTCGGCTTTTGTTGGAAAAGAACTCCGGCTTTGGTTAAGCAGATCTTCAGTTTTAAGACGTTAAAAGAAAGACTTTACGGATTTCAATTGTTTAAAGTTAAGAACAAAGGCTACAAGAACAAGGAAAGAAATGTTTGTAATCCGGACAGCAAGTGGAACTCTACAGCTTCCGACTTTCGAACTATGATAGATGGCCATTAAAAAATATGAACTAAAGAACTGAGTTTTCATTAAACTTGCTGTTAAAGATGGATGAAGGATATTGGAGTGACACTCGAGGAATGCCCCTGGGCCATGGGGGAATTTCTGGTGGCACAAGTCTTATGGACTACGGCCCTGCATGCCGGGTTAAAGGCATTACCTCCCGCCTCGGGGAGCATAATGAAAGGATATGGCTCTAGGTTGTGGGGTAGCACACAACCCTTCCTCGATGTCGTCCGCTCCCGTCCGGACCCTAAAGATGATAAGTATTTCGTTCGGCTTTTATGGATTTCTTAAAGACAAGATAAAATGAACAAGAACAATGAACTCTAAACTTAAGAAGAAACAAAACGGTGATTTTCTTATGCCAAGTTATGTTATGAAACCTTTACTTTGATCCGATGATATGTATGTTAATGTTTTCTGTATGTGGGTACCTTGCTGGGCCTTATAGCTCACTCTTACTATTTTTCAGATGAGGAAAAGCTTATAGAGGACGAAATAGAGTAGAGTCGTATGACGGCACAGCTGGCCGGAGCTGATTAGTGATGAAATGATGTATTACTTTTGATGATTTGAGAAGGATTTGTAAAACAATTCTGCTGTAAAAGGATTTATGGGTGTTAGTGTGTTTCCGTAAATTTAATATGGATGAATGAAGTCGATATTTCTAGTAGCATCTCATGTCATGTCAAGTCTTTTTTGCAGTCGACCAACCTGAGTGTTAGCCAGGTGTGAGACTTAGCACTATGATGGCTAACTCAAGGAGTTCAGCCTCAAGCGATCCTGTGTACGAATGGTATATATGGAAGAAAAGAAAAAATTTTATGTTCCACCTAATTAATATTTATGCTGTATATGACGCAAAGGTTAGGCTTGACGACGACCGTATGTGGTGGAATATGGCCGGTTCGTCACAGTTGGTATCAGAGAGAACTGAGATGCTTTAGGTTTGATCTAAATCAATACAGAAACTTAAGGTAGGATAAATTAAGGGTAAAAAGAAATTAGCACTACTTATGCTTAGGACGGAGTATTATGTGTTAGCCGCCTTTGGCTAGTATTCTGACCAAAATAGCCTTTTCACGAATCAAAGTCATTGCTGAAGACATGTCAAATAGAGAAAGGTGAGCCGTCCGGACTAGCAACCCTCCGGACTCGGAGACGAGGTACTTGAACTTGCTAGACAGGATGGCAGACGTCATAGAAGCTTTGGCTCCGCCAACTCCGGTGACCGCCCCAGTCCCTGTCCATCAGGAGAGATCGGTCTACGATCGCTTTACCAACGAGCGAGTTCCTGAATTCTCCAGAGAACCCGACCCGTTGAAGGTGGACACTTGGATCCAACGACTAAAGAAGGTGTTCGCGGTGAGCAGGTGTCCTACTGGAGATAAGGTTCTATTCGCCACCCATAGGTTGGCGGGTGAGGCCCACCACTGGTGGGAGTTGCAGAAGAGAGTTTTTGAGGTGCCAGAAGGGGATATTACTTGGGAAATGTTTGAAGTAGCATTCTTGGAGAAATACTTCCCCACTAATCTTCGCAGGGAGAAAGAAGATGAATTCCTTCGCTTAAAGCAAGGCGCTCGCACTGTGGCCGAATATGATGCAAAATTTACAGAACTATCTCGCTATGCTCCTTACATGCTGGAGGACCAGGAGAGAAAGGTGAGAAGATTCTTTCAAGGGTTAAGAGATGATATCAGGAGACATCTCTCAACCTTAAAGTTGGCCACATATGGGGAGGTGTTAGAAAGGGCCATTATTTACGAGAAGGAACTAGCAAGAGAGAATTTTTCAAACAGAGGGCTCTTAATTTGGCTTCGAGGGCCGGCGCTAGTGGAGGACCTTCTAAGAAGGCAAAATCGTCGAGGTCCAGTGGAGCGTAGGACCAATCTATACGGACTTCCCAAGTGTCCAGCAGTACATGTGATCATTACGGGAGGGCGCATGAAGGGAAGCAGTGCTATAAAAAGATGGGAGTCTGCTATAATTGTGGCCAGGGTGGACACATGATTAAGGACTACCCACTTGCCAAACCAGTCCCAGAACTTAGGTCCCCCATTCCAGCTAAGGTGTTCGTTGTTTCTGCAAAGGAGGCCGAAACCTCTACTGAGGTAGTGGAAGGTACACTTTCTATCTGTGAAAATTCTAGTCATGTGCTGTTTGACTCAGGATCCACCCACTCGTTTGTCTCCCATGAATTTGCGAAATATCTTACGACCCTCCCCCAAATTCTTGGCTGTCCGTTGATTGTCGCCTCGCCCACAAGGTCGTCTATAATTTTAAATGTTGTGTATCCAGAGTGTCCGGTTGAATCGAATGGATTCGTGATGCCTGTTAATCTAGTGTTGCTAGAAATGAAGGACTTTGATGCAATCCTGGGAATGGATTGGTTAACAAAGCATCATGCCAAAATTGATTATTTCTAAAAAAGAGTGGAATTTGCCATCCCTGGAAACAAGCCTTTCTACATTCAGGAAGTCCGGCGTAAGGAAGCATCTTGCTTCATTTCGGCCCTCTATGCCTGGCATTTGATTGGTAATGGGTGCCAGGCTTACCTAGCCTTCGCTAGTGTGACTGAGGGTGAAGGAACTCTAATAAAAGAGATTCATGTGGTATGTGAGTTCGAAGATCTATTCCCTGACGAATTGCCTGGGTTGCCATCCAGTTGGGAAATAGAATTTGGAATAGAATTAGTGCCTGGAGCAGCGCCAATATCTAAAGCGCCATATAGGATGGCGCCGGATGAGCTTAAGGAGTTAAAACAGCAGTTGCAAAAGTTGTTAGATAAAGGTTTCATCCGGCCGAGTGTGTCTCCATGGGGTGCACCGGTCTTATTTGTAAGAAAGAAGGACGGGACTTTGAGGTTATGCGTGGATTATCGGGAACTAAACAAAATTACCACTAAGAATAAATATCGTCTACCAAGGATAGACGACCTCCTTGACCAATTACAAGGAGCTTGTGTATTCTCAAAGATCGACCTTAGATCTGGTTACCACCAACTTCGGATCAGAAGGGATGATGTAGAAAAGACCGCTTTCCGAACTAGATATGGGCACTATGAGTTTGTAGTAATGCCATTTGGGTTAACTAACGTTCCGGCCGTATTTATGGATTTGATGAACCGAGTTTTCCAACCCTATTTGGACAAGTTTGTGATAGTCTTTATTGATGACATCCTTATGTATTCGAAGAGTCATGAGGAACATGAGGAACATTTGAGGATTACCCTTCTGATTCTCAAAGAGGACCAGCTATTCGCCTAACTAAATAAGTGTGAATTTTGGTTAGAGGAAGTGAAATTTCTTGGACACATTATTTCCAAGGAGGGGATTTTCGTCGACCCTAAGAAGGTGGAGGTAGTGATGAATTGGAACTGACCAACCTTTGTGACCGAGGTACGGAGCTTCTTAGGCATGGCTAGATATTACAAACAGTTTGTGGAAAACTTCTCCCAAATCGCCTTGCCTCTCACGTGACTAACAAAGAAAGAGACTAAGTTTGTGTGGGCCAGTGACTGTGAAGGGAGCTTTCAGGTGCTGAAGGACCGGCTAACATCGGCACCGGTTCTGACCATTCCGGATGAATTAGGAGGATTGGTTGTCTATTGTGATGCCTCAAAAATTAGGTTGGGCTGTGTCTTAATGCATCACGGAATAGTAGTGGCCTATGGGTCGCGACAGTTGAAGGATCATGAAAGGAATTACCCAACTCACGATCTAGAATTGACTGCAGTAGTGTTTGCACTAAAAATCTGGAGACATTACCTGTATGGTGAGAGATTCTTGGTCTATTCCGATCATAAAATTTTAAAATATTTATTCTCTTAAAAGGAACTGAATATGCGACAATGGAGGTGGATTGAGTTTCTAAAGGATTATGATTGTGAAATCCAGTATGAGCCAGGTAAGGCCAATGTGGTCGCCGATGCACTAAGCCGACAACCAAGTATCTTGGCAATGATGCTGGTCAAACAAATGAAAATGCTGGACTGTTTAATGTACTATGACGTCCAACGTTATATTTAGGGAAAGCGGATGATTCTAGCTTATCTTCAGGTCCAGACAGTGGTGATAGATGAGGTTAAAGGAGGGCAGGCGAATGATCCCTTCCTCGTGAATATCATGAGTTGTCTGAACCAAGATTCCCAAAGTGATTTTCATGTTCAACCGGATGGAGCATTGAGGTTTAGGGATCGATTATGTGTGCCGGACAACGAGTTAAAAGAAAAAATTCTTAAGGAAGCCCATAGATTACGGTACACAATCCACCCGGGAGTCAATAAGATGTACTAGGACTTAAAGAAAACATTTTGGTGGAGGAATATGAAGAGGGACATCGCAGCTTATATAGAAAAACGTCTGGTGTGCCAACAATTGAAGGCGAAAAGGAGGACGCCATCTGGGTTATTGCAACCAATGCCGCTTCTAGGCTGGAAATGGGAAGATATTGCCATGGACTTCGTGACCGGCCTACCAAGGATGCCAAGAAAACATGATGCTGTTTGGGTTATAGATGATCAGTTGACAAAGTCAGCCCATTTTCTAGCAATCCGGACAATTTACTTAAGTGATAAGCTGGCCCAGCTGTATGTAAACGAGGTCGTCAGGCTTCATGGGGTACTTGCCTCTATTATATCAGATAGAGACCCTCGTTTTGTTTCGAGGTTCTGGAAGAGTTTACATAAGGAAATGGGGATGGAGTTGAAATTTAGCACTGCTTATCATCCGCAAACCGACGGCCAGTCAGAATGGATGATTCAGATCCTACAGGATATGCTAAGGGCCTCAGTCTTAGAGATGAAAGGGACTTGGGACAATTTCTTAACATTAGCAGAATTCGCTTATAATAACAGTTATTAGGCCAGCATAGGCATGGCTCCTTTTGAGGCCTTGTATGGGAGAAGATGTAGATCACCGATTCTCTGGGAGGAGCCAAGAGGTATGAGAATTTTGGGTCTAGAAATTATTAAGGAAACGACGGAGAAAATAAGGTTAATACATGAGAATCTAAGGGTTGCCCGGAGTAGGCAAAAGAGCTATGCTGTGACGACTCGAGTTCCTGAATATGATAATTGGGAGATAATTAAGTTAAAATAGGTAAATTGTATTCAAAAGGTACGGGAGGAATGAATTGGAAAGCTCAAAGAACCGGAACTAGTAAATCGGGAACCGAAATCGTAAGTGGTGAAATGTTGATTCGTTGACAAGATTCGGGTTTTAAATTGTGATAATCATGACTTTTTGAGGTTATATAATCAAAAATAAGGTCCAAGGATGTGAAAGATTGGGTTAGAATGGTCAAACGGTCCCGAATGGCTAAGCGAAACGCAACGTAGGCTTGTTTGCGAGCTTGACGCTGGCCAGACCAGCGCCCTCCGCGTGCTCGAGCCCTCCTATCGAGCACAAAAACCAGTAGCAAGCCGGCTCGATGCATGCTCGAGCCCCGCTCGAGCGGTGGGCTGCCGAAGCCTTGCCGCTTGCTCCGCTCGAGCGGCTGCGCGATATATAAAAACGCGCGCGGCTCTCTCCTTCTCATTTCCACGCGATTTTAGGGTTTGAGGAGAGAGAGAGGGCGCCGACTTAGAGAGAGAAGAAGGAGAACGAGACTCGGGAGCCCGAATCCAACCTCGAGCCAATTAAAAAGGTGAAAGCATGCGTCGAGGCAAGTGTTCTCATATCCACTTCTCGTTCCCTTTCGATGTTTTGTGTATTTTCATTGGGTATTTTGTGTCGATACCCACGGGGAACGTTAGAATCTCAAACCCATGCCTTGAGGTTCAAGAAAATATGGTTGTTTGTCCGAATCGTGTCCGATTCGTCCGGTGGTTTTTACCAAACCCTAACCTACGGGATTTTGGGGGTTTTCCGTTTCCCGGCCGTGTATCATGAAATTGACCTCAAAATTGGAATCCCGTCCCAATGATGTATATATGTCGGCCGCGGGTCGATCTTGCACGCTTGGACCCGTTCGCGCGCGTCCGAGGCCGTTAAAGGGGCTCTGTGCCATCGTTCACCTGAGACCGAAGGTGGATTTTGCGTGTTGTCACCTTCGTGAAATGATGAAATGACCCTAGAATATGAATCCCCGTATCCCAATTGTATGTATATATCGACCGGATGCCGAATCTCGCAAGATTTGACCCATTTGTGGCATCCGGGAGCCTTGAAGGAATTCCGTAATTGTTTATCCGAAATTGTGGAATTTAATGGAAATTCGTTCGCGAAGCCCTTGACCCGTGCCCAAACACCGTTTGAGCTTCTATTTGGAGTTAATGTATAAATTGATAGGAGATTATAGTTACCCATGCCTCGGGTTCTATAGATTACCTGTTGGATGTCCAAAATTCCGAGAATCAACCGATTCGTGCACGTGTGCACTGTTCACGTGCACTGTACATGGGTACTACTCTTCCGAAAATATCGAACGATATTGTGTAATACTTCCTTGTTTAAATGCCGATTAAAGGATATGTGTTTGTAGAGAGAAAAGTTGAGGCACAACAGCAAGCACGAAGAGGAAGAAAGGGGAGAGACCACCGTTTCGATCCGATCCGGTAAAATAATTGTAGAGCGAGCTCGAGCAAGTGTACTTGACCCCTGTTTTTCATCTTGATTTCTCGTGCTTTAAAATCGTTGAAAATGCTCTAAATGTTGATGATGCATGTTTAAAGTACATGAAGTATGTTTACTTTGATTACTCGGTTAGATTTGTGTTTATCCATGTTTATTGCAAAATTTGGCTTCGATTTCGTGAAGGAGCATGAAAATGGTGTTCAATTTCTCTTGAAAAGTATATGATGAAACCCTAGCTCGAAAATGTTGTATAGTTTGAGTAAATTGCATGATTTAATGTATATGCATGGCATCTATGACATTAATTTCATGAAATATGTGCAAGTGAGAGACCGATTTGAATCCGAAGGTTTTGGCGAAGCCCTATGTACGAAACTGAAGGGGTTTTGATGAGTTTTAACCGTAGCTTCAACTATATGAAAGTTAATTGACATCGAAATGAAGCTTCCTGTATAGTTTGTTTTCGAAAATATGTACGAACGTATACCGACAAAATTTCCATGTAAATTTAAAGAAGTGCTGAAATTGTATTGTGAAAGTTTGATTTCGAAAATGGGATTTTCGATAAAGAGATGATTTCCGTTACAGTTATTTTGGGACCCGAGACTGACTATAGTCCAGGTAAGTTCTTGGGTGAGGCCCTAGAACTTACGGTGGTAATCGAGGATAGCTCTGTCCATGGAGCGATTCATGGTCCGCCCCCTATCCTCAAGGGCGTTAAGCCAGGAGGAACATAGGCCGACCTTCGGGTGGCATACAGTACAGATATCCCTCAGGATGGGATATATATATGACATGATATGACATGATAGGCCTTGGATTGTGTGGACTGAACACAATCTATCCTCGATCATTCGCCCCTTCTGCTAGTAGGGTACACTGGCAGGGTCTAAAATTATTAAGATATGTCACGATAAAAAGATGAAAATGTATAGTACAGTGAAAAGATGATAGAGCATCCTCCGAGGAAAAAGGATGATAATGAATCGCATACAGTGAAAAGATGACAGTGAACAGTATAGAATATTGTTTTTGGTTTTCCCATGCATCCATAGAGTTTATAGTTATTGTTTTACAGACTATATAGCGATATGATTTATGAAGCATGCCTTTACGCTTCCTTTTCGAGATGATGCTTGATTAAACATCATGATTTTTGCATGGTTATATGATCGGTTTGGCATGATCGTTTTACGCTTCATATGCATGTACCTTACCAGGCCTCGGCTCCCCTGTTTTAGTGTTTTCCCCCATTCCGGATGAGAGGTAGAGCTTTTGCACGGCGAAAAGGAGTAGACCAGTGAAAAGCTTTTGAAGGCTTTTTGAGGACTTAGAGCATTGTGAAGCCATTTTTTGAAGAGCTTGTGGGTGCAATGACCTAGCTAGAAGTGTGATCTTGAATACCGATTTCACGTTTATTGATGTTATAGAACTTGTGAATTTTTGTAAAGAAAGCTCATGACATGTATGATAGTAAAAGAGAATATGCTATGCTTCAGCAGGTTGTAGTGTACTTCCGCTATACTCTGGATTTCACAATGCGGAGTCGTAGATGGCATCTCGTTATTTATCTGTTAGAATAGTAATTGCTTTGATGGATTTGTGCCATGGATGGCACATAGGATCCTGTGAATGATTGTTGAAGGAATTGTGAATGATTATTGTAGGAATTGTGAATGATGGATAGTTGTGTGCTTGTTATGGATGGTTATACAGGATTGTATTTTTGGGTTTTTAACCAGTTACAAAGGAGACTCTGCCGAAATTTCTGCAGAAGTCTTGCCTTATATTTAAACAGTTAATCATGTTATCTGTTTGACGAAAGCTTTTGAGGAAAAAAAAAATCCATTCCGTCACATATGCAGACCGGAGGAGATCTGCATTGAAGTTTGATGAAGGCAACCTTATATTCCTAAAAGTATCGCCATCTAAAGGGACGACTAGATTCGGGGTAAACGAAAAGCTAAAGCCACGATTTATTGGCCTTTTCGAGGTTTTAGAAAGGATCAGAGAGGTGGCCTACCGACTAGCACTACCACCAAACTTGGCAGAAGTACATGACGTATTTCATGTATCAATGCTTAAGAAATATGTCCATGATCCTACTCATATGATCGAGTTCGAGCCGTTGGCAATTGACAAGGACTTATCCTACGTCGAGGAGCTGATGCAGATTTTGGATCGAAGGGAACAAAGGCTACGTACCAAGTCAATCCCCTTAATAAAGATCCTCTGGAAAAACCACTCACTTGAAGAAGCAACTTGAGAATGAGAGGAACAGATTTGGAAAAAGTATCCCCACTTGTTTTCTTCAACTCAGTAACTGCATTTAAAATTTCGAGGACGAAATTTCTATAAGAAGGGGAGAATTATAAGGACCAAATCTTTTGAGGCAAAGGGGTAATCGTAATCCGGTCATCGACTGTTGACCGAAGAACTTAGAAGGAGACTTATCCGGTTAACAGGAATTGATCAGAAGGAAGGAAAGAGGAAAGTAATCCGGTCAACGCCAGTTTGACCAAAAAATGTTAAAGGTAACATAATCCGGTCAACGTCCGTTGATTGGATTGTATAATCAAGAGCAAAGAAATCCGGTCAACGATAGTTGACCGAAAATAAAGGATGGACATTTAAAAGTGAATCAAGGTAAGACAAAAGTTGAAAGTGTTTAGACAATAGAAAGCCCTAAAAGAAGGAATAACCGGTCAACGCCAGTTGACTGAAACAATAAGAAAGCCCCTGCGAAAAGTAAAGTTAGAATAACCATGCCTGCAATGCCAGCTAACCGAAACAGTAAGGAAACCCTTATGAAAAGTAAAGTCAGAATAACTATGCCTGCAATGCCAGTAGCCGAAACAGTAAGGAAGCCCTTGTGAAAAGTAAAGTCAGAATAACCAGGCCTGCAACGTCAGTTAACCGAAACAGTAAGGAACCCCTTAAGAAAAAGTAAAGTCAGGATGACCATACCTGTGTAGGTAACCTACTCCCAACTACCCTGATAGAAAAGAAGCACAAGAAGTTGACTTGTCCTACGTACTACCACCGACCCCTACACCTATAAGTAATGGCCCTCCCCATGAGTTAGGATAGAAAGCCAAGCAAACGACTACGTGAAGGCGTTAAGAACTTCGAGCCAGAACCAAGTGAAAGGTTCATAGACCCAATCTAGGCAAGAGTACTCACTATTTTAAGTTCATGTTTTTAATGCAAGTTTATCATGTCTATTGATGTTCGGTTATTTCATGATATTCGAACGCATGAAGTTTGATTATTGCATAATTGTGAACGATGACTAGTTATTTGTTTATGAAAAAATACCAGTTATTCCATGATGTTTGGACGTTCTACTTAAATGCATGAAATCTGTTCATGTTTTAAGTTATTCAGTTATTGCACGTGTAAAAAGAACTCCGGCTTTTGATAAAAGGAACTCCAGTTTTCAGTAAAAAAGAACTTCGGCCTTTGTTGAAAAGACCTCCGGTTTTTTATAAAAAGAACTCTAGCTTTTAGTAAAAGAACTCCGGCTTTTAGTAAAAAAAACTCCGGCTTTTGATAAAAAGAACTTCGGCCATTTTGGAAAAGAACTCCTACTAAAGAACTTCGGCTTTTGTTGAAAAAGAACTCCGGCTTTTGAGCTCCAAGTTTTGTTGAAAAGACTTCCGGATTGTGATAAAAAGAACTTCGGCTTTTGATAAAAGGAACTTCGGCTTTTGTTGGAAAAGAACTCCGGCTATGGTTAAGAAGATCTTCAGTTTTAAGACGTTAAAAGAAAGACTATACGGACTTCAATTGTTTAAAGTTAAGAACAAATGCTACAAGAACAAGGAAAGAAATGTATGTAATCTGGACAGCAAGTGGAACTCTACGACTTCCGACTTTCGAACTATGATGGATGGCTATTAAAAGATATGAACTAAAGAACCGAGTTTCCATTAAACTTGCTGTTAAAGATGGATGAAGGATATTGGAGTGGTACTCGAGGATTACCCCTGGGCCACGGGGGAATTTCTGGTGGCACAAGGCTTATGGACTACGGCCCCTTATGCAGGGTTAAAGGCATTACCTCCCACCTCGGAGAGCATAATGAGAGGATACGACTCTAGGTTGTGGGGTAGCACACAACCCTTCCTCGATGTTGTCCGCTCCCGTCCGCTCCCTAAAGATGATAAGTATTTCGTTCGGCTTTTATGGATTTCTTAAAGACAAGATAAAATGAACAAGAACAAGGAACTCTAAACATAAGAAGAAACACAATGGTGATTTTCTTATACCAAGTTATGTTATGAAACCTTTACTTTGATCCGATGATATGTATGTCAATGTTTTCTGCATGTGGGTACCTTGCTGGGCCTTGTAGCTCACTCTTACTATTTTTCAGATGAGGAAAAGCTTATGGAGGACGAAATTTAGTAGAGTCGTATGACGACACAGCTGGCCGGAGCTAATTAGTGATGAAATGATGTATTACTTTTGATGATTTGAGAAGGATTTGTAAAATAGTTCTGCTGTAAAAGGATTTATGGATGTTAGCATGTTTCCGTAAATTTAATATGGATGAATGAAGTTGATATTTCTAGTAGCATCTCATGTCATGTCAAGTCTTTTTTGCAGTCGACCAACCTGAGTGTTGGCCAAGTGTGAGACTTAGCACTATGATGGCTAACTCAAGGAGTTCGGCCTCAAGCGATCCAGTATACGAATGGTATATATAGAAGAAAAGAAAAAAATTTATGTTCCACCTAATTAATATTTATGCTGTATATGACGCAAAGGTTAGGCTTGATGACGGCTGTATGTGGTGGAATATGGCTAGTTTATCACACTATTTTTCGATATAAAATTTCTAACAATCTAACAACTCAAACCTCTAATAACTCGATCTTCTAATAATTCGGCATGAAATAATTTACTTTGAACAAACGTGCTATTTGCGCATCCATAAATTGACCGGATCGACTTTAATTTGGGCCAACTTGTCCCATTATAATTAATTGTTAGGGTTGCCTGTTGTTAGTTTGCCGCCTTGAGAATCGTTGCATCTAGTTATCATGACTTGCTCATCTGAGCGGATACGACATTGTGCATATCTGCCTTCGACGGTGCTACGCAAGGCCATCAGGAGCGGTTCAGTGGGAATGCAGTGCATTTCTGTGCTGACACATGTCTTAGCCATCATGAAGGTGAGCCCCTCTGGCAGGATCGAATGTTGCCATTTTGGTCTGCAATCCTAGTCTATTTAATGTTTGGTGCTCTTTCTCTTCTACACTTCTTTGCTTTTTACTTCTCCTAATCTTAATTCACTTTTTGCTTCTCCTCGTTTCCATGGCCCCTCGGAGTAGTTTCTAGGCGTTGCTAATATTCCATTCATCGTCAATGTGAGGCTTCTGGCCTAAAAACATAATAAATGGGAGGTAATTAATCTAATGATAATTAAAACTAGGTCTATTGTACGTGAAAATATATGTATCAGAAATTAAACCGAGGTAAAATTGGGCTGCGAACTGCTGAAGAGCTGCCAGCAAAGCTGCGCTTGGTGTGTGCTCGAGCCTAGGCTCGAGCGCAAGAAGGTAGTGGCACAATGCTCGTTGTGCACCTCTGCCGCTCGAGCACAAGTCGGTAGTGAGGTTGCCCTCACTGCCTGCTTGCCTGGCACTCGAGCGTCCGACAACTTTAAATACGTGACTCGCTTTGTGGTTTGCATTTCCCATGCAACGAAACCCTCGGAGAGAGAGAGAGAGCACCAAACTAGAGAGAGAGAGAGAGAGAGAGAGGAGGAGGAGATCGAGGCCGAGGAGTCCGAATTCGTCCGAGAGCTAGTTATAAAGATTATAGTACGCGTCGAGGTAAGTGTTCTCATACTCACTACTCGTTCTCTTCTGATTGTTACTCATTTTTCATTGGGTATTTTCGTCTCGATACCCACCCAAACCATGGAATGCACGTTCCCCATGTCTAATGTTCAAGAAATATGTAGTTTATTGCTTGATTTACTCACCAATTCGTCCGGTTGGGTTCCACCAAACCCTATCCTATGCGAAAATTGGGGCTTTCCATTTTCCCAACCGTATTTTGATAAATTGACCTTAAAATATGAATCACCACGTCGCATTTATGCATATATATTGGCCGGACGATCGATCTCAGAAGTTTCAACTTGTTTGTGGCGTCTGGATCCTCTAAATGGGCACTGTTACTGTTCACATGAAAATTAATGGAAAAGTTTGCGTGCTTACACCCATTTAATGCTTATAAAATTTATATCTAATTGTTCATGTTAAATTGTAAACCTTGAATATATATATTTGTGCACTAGAGGGAAGGAAATGTGTTTTGAAGGATCCTAAAGTGATATTTGCCCATCGAAAGTAAGAAATTCTAAACTTTCTTGTGGAATTAAATTGAATCGTTGAAAGGTAAATAAAGATGAGAACCAAGCAAGCAATCGAGGAAAAAATCACAATGTATGCATGATAGAACTAATCTCCCGGTTGGAGATAATGTGAATAAAATGGAATGTGGTAGATCCTCCCTCAAGGAAAGACTAAATCTTGAAACTAGGACTGTGGACTTATGTCCATTAGGGGCATGCCCTATGGTTTGCCACATATGTCACAGTATGAACCTAAGGAATACTCCAACCACTGTCACAGTATTGAGTCTCGGACAGTGGTTGATCTATTACCTGCTATCATTAACTTTACTTATTATTTTATTGTCTGGGATGCTTAATTGCACTAATCTGTTGTTGGTTATGTTTACTTGTTGGGCATTTAGCTCACTCTTGTGTTTTATTGGCTCCAAATTAGACATGTTGATATAAAGATCAAGGAGATCACGCAACTTTTGGGGAGCCACCAGATAGAGGTGATATCAGAGTTCAAGGTTCTCCGAATGGGGACTTAAGATTTTCGTTTTAGTTATTGTTCAACTTGTGTTAGATTTTCTTCACGAGAATTGATATTTTGGAACATTGATCTCATTTATTTAAATTATTATTATTACTAATATGGATGTTTAATTTATGATGTATTTATGAGGATCATTGATGATATTTTGATCATGTAGAGTTAATTAATGATGTGTAATTTTTAAAATTTGGGATGATTCGAGACTTTCACCATGACGGTCCGGGTCGGGATCAGGGACCGACCTTGGGTCGTTACAACTTAATGGTATCAGAGAATTAAGGTTCTGTGCGAATGTTTGAAGATTTTAATAATATTTGAAGATATTCGATGATTTAATAAGATGTGAGGATTTATCAAGTTTGAGTAGAGAATGGTTTATATTTTGAAGGACTTTCAAGGCTTGATATTTTGAAGTTTGGATTGGTTAAGTGATTCGAGAACTTAATATATTAGTGGATTAATTTACAAAGGCTTACTTCATCATTGATTCAAAAGCCGGTCTATTCCTCACTGAGCCGACGCTCTGCATTCGGGTTCCCCAAATCAAAACCCTCAATTTTCCACCGTTTACCACCAAATCGATTATGAAATCAAAAGATTGGGCATTAACAAGAATAAAGGATAAATTTGGTGATGGAGAATTTTACTTGCCTTGATTTGTGATCGACGACCGGCTTGATTCATGCGCGGCTCTCCTCCTCTATTCATCCTCCTCCCTCCTCCTTCCCTAACCCTACGGCCATCTTAAATCAGGAAAGGGCCAGTTAGGGTTTGCCCAAAATTTCCATTTGGAGATCGATCCTTCCCTCCTCACCGATCGCACCGTCGTTCCCATTTCCTTCATTCCTCTTCCGGCTTCTTTCCTCCCTTCCTTTTTCTTTCTTTCTTTTTCTTTTCTCTCCCTTCCTTCTTCGTTCTTCGTTTTCCTAATAATAATAATAATAATAATTATTATTATTATTATTATTATTATTATATATATGTAAATTATAATTATTATTAATATATTTTAATATATATATTATTTAATATCTATTATTATTATATTCTATTTATTATTATTATATTCATAATTATTATATTATAATACTTACTATAGTTATTATCTATTTCCAATTATCATTAATATTTATTAATATATATTTGACTCCTATTTATTATCATTATCATTAATCATTTATTATTAATTATTTCATACACATTATTATTTATAATATTTATTAATATCAATATTTTAAATTATTTATTACAATATTAATTCTATTACTATATAATCCGAGTCGAACAATTGGGTGTCACAGATTCAATGCTTTGATCAGAAAAATGTTATATTTGTAGCCTAAATTAGACGAAGAGGCGAACAGCTGGTGGGCTATAAAGAAGAGAGCATTGGGAGTACCTAAAAATGATGTTACTTGGGATATGTTTGAAAAGGCTTTTATGAAAAAACATTTTCCTTCGAGCCTCCAAGATCGAAAAGAATAAGAATTTATGCAGCTCAGGCAAGGAAACTGTACTGTAGCTGAATACGATGCAAAATTTACTGAACTATCTCGGTATGCACCATATATCGTAGAGGATGAAGGAAGGAAAGCTAAAAAGTTTTAGCAAGGATTAAGAGCTAGGATTAGGAGACAATTGATGACCCAAAAGCTTCAAACTTATGCAGAGATTTTAGATAGAGCACTAATTTTTGAAAGAGAGCTGGATACTCAAAAGCTTTTAGCTAAGACGGTGGCTAGGCGAGCAAGTTATACTATGAACATTGATGTGAGATCCTCAAGGCCCTCTAAAAAGGTAAAGATAGTTACAAGAGGAAATGAGATTACTGAAAATTAGACAGAGGCGTATTTTAGATGTGGACATTAGGGTCACTTGGTTAAAAATTGCCCACTACTAAGGAGATCGGAAGTAAAGAAGTCTGCAATTTTAGCAAAATCTTTTGCAGTGACAATCTAAGATGTTAAGACATCGTCAAAAGTGGAAAAGGTATTCTTTTCATGGAAAGTTGATTCCTGCTTTATTTGAGATTCATGTATGCTTATAATTTCCCATAAATTATATATCATATATACATTGTTGTTCAATAGTTATGTGTTGTGCTTGTGAAACTTTTGGTATTGGGATTCTATGTAGAAATGTGTTAAGATTGTTGTTAGCTATCAGAGATTGACAATAATGGATATCTTAGGGGATCTTATATCTTTTGTATAGTTTGACGATCCTATTACAAAGGAAACTCTGTCAAATTTTCAGCAGAATGTACAGTCCGTCACAAATGACATTTTCAATAGCACGATTTGAAATTGAGGAAGTAAAAAGTGATAATTGACTGAAATTTAGCTGATTAGCCTTGACCCAAGTGGGGAAAGAGTTTATGAGATAGTCAAAAATAAGTTGATAAGATCTATGTCGATAAATTTTGAGAAAATTATAGTAAAACTATTGACCGCTTGATTTGGGTTGACCCTTGATGGGTCTGATACGTTACAATAGGATGTATTATCCTTAGGAAAGGAGTTGCGATTAAAATTTTCTTTGCTTATAGCTAGAATTAATTGATGAGGTTTTTATTTGAGAAAATTGTTCATGTTATTCCATGAATTTGAAGATTATGAAAATATGACCTGAAGAAGAAATAAGTATGTAATGAGGCATTTTGAGGAAACTTTGATATTTTCTGTATCTTGGAAATGGATTATTTTTGGAGTAAGTGATAGAGGAGTCTATAATAAGCATTACTCCACTATGAGTTAGAGAAAATGAATGAGGTTTCTATTTAAAGAAACTGTATGCTTTGTCTCCAGAATTAATTTTTGTTGAATAATTTTGAAAGCATATGGTTACACCACTGAGGAAAGACGATCATGCGATGTTGTGAGTGGGTAAACCTGTTTGAGGATCTTAAGGATGAAACCCAATATCTTTAAGAATAAGGGACCTTTGTACTGGCAAAGAGTGTTGGGATAATCAGGTGTTGTATTCTAAAATTTAAAGACAAAACCATATTCGAAGTATTAGAGTTATGAAATTTTGAAGTGAGTAATCCTTGAGGTTGTGAGCTACTGATTGAGTTTTGAGAATTGAGTGACAATCTAAGCTTGACATTAACTTCTTAGAGACTGTTATAATTATAGCTTCTACTTTCATGGTGATTTAAGGGTTAGGACGGTATCAGTTTGGGGGCATCTTAACCAAAGAATAAGAATGTAAAGTGTTTTGCTTTTAAGGTTTACTTGTAATATAAAATTTATGTTGAAATCTTACCTAAGTCGGTCAGAAAAATTTTGGGCAATAGGCTAAGTTAGAAATGATGAAAAAGCATGGCCATATAACTGATTAGAGAATTGTATCCGAAGCATTACGGATATGAAATCATGGATCCAGGAGTCATCATGATTTCGTTTCAAGATGGCTGGAGGACCCACCCATCTTGAATTATGGTAACGTGTTCGGTTGGAATCAAATGGCCTTTTGATGTGCCAACGAGATCCTAAGATATCTAAGTGCTTGAATCTGGGAGTTTGGGGACTATCACCTAGGGTAATATAGATTTCCAGGTGATTATTACGACTTGAATTTCTAAATTGATTGTAGATCGAGGACTTGTGGGAATTGTTTACATGATACAGATGTTTCGGGATTTATTTATTAAGTATTTAACATGGGTTGTGTATTTTAGGGAGATTTTGGTTTAATGACATACCATTGAATCTATGAGGATATAGAGCATTCTAATTTGGGAGCTAATTGTAAACTAAGGCATTGCTAAAATTTTAAATAATTTGATTGGAAAATCGTGAATGTTGGGTTAAATTGGATTCGAAGGTAAATTACAATCGGATGGTCTGTAGTTAGGAAATTAATCATAGTGTACAGTAAAATTTTAGTGAGTCCACATAATTCGATGTCTGGTTTCACACTCAAAAAAGGATAATTATTTTCGAGGCCTAACGTAAGTTGAAATAAGAAAATTATGCATGTTTACAGTTTTGAACCACATTAGAAATGTAGTTAATGAATTTCGGTTGTCCTCAGATTTGATATATTTACATAAGTATAGAGCGAATTAGGTATTAAATGTCTAGACAGTTTGAAGGATTAAGGTTTTCTAGGATAACCATGGTAATCTGGACAAAATCCGAAGACGATAACAAAGTCCATAATCTTTGAAATTTATGGATTATAAAATTTTGAGGATGAAATTTCTATAAGTGGGGAAAAGTGTGAGATCCCAATCCTAGAACACGATAATTATGGAATAATTATG
Source organism: Nepenthes gracilis (assembly GCA_033239525.1). Classification (NCBI taxonomy): domain Eukaryota; kingdom Viridiplantae; phylum Streptophyta; class Magnoliopsida; order Caryophyllales; family Nepenthaceae; genus Nepenthes; species Nepenthes gracilis. The sequence continues at coordinate 13,622,151 of BSYO01000007.1, forward strand.
TAGATGAAAATCATGTTTGGGTTTAGGGGTAGTAAAAAATTTGATACCGAAATAAAATGAGGTGAAATGGGCCAAAACAGGATGTGCGCTCAATGGGCGCTTGAGCACTCGAGCACCATTTTATGAATAAAACCACCTGAGGCGAGGCAGGAGCGTGGTAGGGCTACGAGGGTGGCACACGAATGGCGCTCGAGCACTAACCCAGGCTCTAATTTGCGAGAACCAGCACTTGATGGCCACTCACGGGCGCTCGAACATTAGTCATGAGGGCAGCATGTGACCTCTTTCCTTTAGCATTTTAAATGGGAAAGTGAGGAGAGAGAGGGGCATTTCGCACGATAGCAGCCACGAAGAAAGAGAAGGGAGAGGGGAAAATCCACTGATCCTATCCGATCTGGATAAAAATAACGGTAGATCGAGCTCAGGCAAGTGTACTTTGGATATTATATATTATTTTTATAGTGTTTTGATATCTCTGAAATTGTATTTATACTCTAAATCCGTGTTTCTCCATATTCTACATAAATAAAACCTATTTTTGTAAATTAATCGGATAAATTTCATGTTTATCTACATTTATGACAATATATGACATTGATTTCATGAAAAATCATGTATTTGGTATCCAATTTATGTTTGAAAGTTTCAAGTGAAACCCTAGAATGAAAATGAGGAATTTTAGTGTCTAAATTCCATAATCTATGATATGTAAAGGCTCATTTGTAAAAAGCTATTGTTCATGCTATGATTTATAACTAAAATATATATATATATAACTGCACTATTTAGTTTCTGTGGACTTCTGAAGTAAAACTGAAGGGATATCTATATATTACCGACTGATTTTCTAAAGAACGATAGATTATAAGCTTTTTGATATTGTTAATTAGGACCCACAACTGATATACAGTCATGTGAGGTTCTCTGGCATGCCTTAGGACATTACGGTAGTAATCGAAGATAATAATGTCCATGGAGTTATATGTAGTCCTCCCTTCCTTGAGGCATTAATTAAGGAGGGTAGTATACTGATCCTGGAGACTAATAATCCTCCGATATTGGAGGCTAATCATCCTCCATCGGCTTTGGATTATGTGCCATAGAACACAATCAGTCCTTTTACGTCACTAACACTGGCCCTAGATTGTGTGGGATAAACACAATCTATCCCCGATTACTCACCCCCTTGGCTCGTAGGGTATGCTAGTTGGATCCCTAAAATATCGAACTAGAATTTCTGAAGAAACACGTATGGTTTCAAACTGTTTTATAAAACCATTACATGTTTAAATAGAATCATGCTTTACTCCTGTTTCCATGAATTGCTTCTATTCTTCTGATCTGATATTAACGTGGTTTTCTGCCCTAACATGATTTATGATTTTTGATACCTGTTTATATAGAATTATGTTTTTTCTCATAAATTATGTATATGTTGCTATTTTCCTGCCAATTCTATGATCTTCTACATCTATGTTTTGCTCATGTTTCTGTAATCACTGTCTTAACACTTTCATACTTTATATGCAACTGTATTCGCCTTACTGCATTATGTTCTACATGATAGTATTATATTTTGCACGTTTTAATACCTTACTGGGCTTCAGCTCACTATTTTATTTTTTTGCCCTCCAGATAAGGATATAGAGAAGATACTAGAAGATCACGCATAACTAGAGATTAGGCAAGGAAGGTTTGGAGCCTTGGTGAAGCCTTAAAGATTATCTTGAAGTATTTTAAAAAATCTGATAGTTTTGCATGTGTTATAAAGTTTTGTAAAGGAAATTATGTACAAATGATTGTAACATGTTCTGTAAACTGTTAGAACTGTGTTTATACTTTTGCAATTATGTATAAATGATTGTAACATGTTCTGTAAACTGTTAGAACTGTATTTATACTTTTGCAGATTATATCTTGGGCATAATTGCTTCCTCTATATGTTTTCTTATTTTGTACAGGTCCTAGATGGTATCTCTCATACGAATTCTGATATGGTAGGTAGAATAGTTGATCTAAAGCCATGGATGGCATTTGAGATCTTGTGAATACATGTTACAGAAAAATTATGATATTTTAGATAGTTGTGTGCTTGTACTGGACCTACTTTTGTATCACGGTCATAATTTTGAGGTTTGACTAATGAGTATGCTCTATACAGGGTATTTATTACAGGATGTATTTTTTATTTTCATCCAGTTTTAGATACAACTCTACCAAAATTTTTGCAAGAGTTAAACGATTTAAATTTATAAATTCCATTCTATATGTGTCTGACGAAGGGTCCTATAAGGATTAGGATCCGTTCCATCACAGATCTTTTTGGATTATGCAGATCCTCTCAGGAATTGTGATGTGCTTGAGGATGCTTGTGCAAATTGTGTCGAGGGGATATGATACCTTGTAATTAGGTCATGCATTCTAAACGATGGGTAAAGTCAATCGAATTAAGGATAGATATTGAGTTTAATTTGAAAGTGGACTGCCCTTTTGAAGTCAGTAGATGACCGTTCGAGAATCTAGCTATGAAAGTTTTGAGAATATATGTATTTGGGCAGAAAGACCGAGCTGATACATTTTAATGGACGATTCGAAGATGGATTGAATTCGACATTAGTTTATAAGGATTTGTGTTAAATTGAAAGAGTATCGGTTAGATGCTGTTGAGGAAGCCGTAGAACCTCTGAAAGGTAGGATTAACTATTGATCTGGTAAGTTAGCATAGGTGATATGTTCTTGAGAAAGATTTGGACTCTGTTAGTCTATATCAATAGGTAACCACTCACAAGCAAAGTGGGGGAAAAGTTTGTGAATTGGAATGATTTCACTCGTAAGTGAAATTTTGCGATGAGGTCTTACTTGGAGGAATTACAAATACTGCTTTTGGAGGTGATTTATACTTCACAAATCTAAAAGTTTAGGAACTATAAAATGGTAAATTTTGGCATCTTTTTGAGGAAGGTGGATGTCAAGATCGATAGTTGATATTAGAAGTCTCCACTTGAGACATTGTAGAATTACTTTGGAGGTAATTTGTTCTAATAATCTCAAGGATTACAAGTAGTTATGTTATGAAGGAAAGGTAACCTTAAGAGTTCACAAGCGAATTAATTTGTTTAAAAATTATAATGATAGACCTTGAAATTGTCAAAGAAACTCTCAGATTATATTTCCTGTATATCTTGTGAATCGAAATCCTTAGGATAAGTGGAAAAGGGATTCTTAGTTGGAGTTTCCCTTTTCATTGTTCAAAGTCAGTAACTGGAATTCTCTGCTTAAGAAATTATGGACATTGTATTGGGTTATAGCTTTGTCTCGGGAGAAGCTGTGGTTATGTTATGACTGAAATTGACCTTGGGATTTTGTAAGTGGATAGGCTTGTCGAAGGATTATAAAAATGAACTTTGGTATCTTAGAAGGAGAACGAACATCAGTACTGATCGTAAATGTTAAGGATCTATAGTTTTGGTACTAATGGTGAACTTATGGGTAGGCTTAATTGCTTAGAGTAATAGCGTGTTGCATTCTTAAGTTAGGAAGCAGATTATGTCTAAAATATGGAAGTTATGAAGTCGAAAGCAAGAGGTTCTATGGTTTTGTTTTAGGACAATCAAAATGATCCACCCATGGTTATTACAGGTGATGTGTTCGGGTTAAACTAGTTGGCTCATCGGTATGCCAACGAGATCTCGAGGTTGTTAAGTATAGGAGCTAAGGAATAAAATTGGGAAGTCTCTATGGTTTTATATCTGCAGAACCCATCAATCATCATTATGGAGGGAGTGTTCAGGTTTAATTAAATGGCTTATCGATATGTTAACGAGATCTGAGGTTCCTTAGCATTGGGACTTTGAGATTTTGAGGTTGTTAATTGTTAAAGACTTGAGATTCTGGGTAACGATCTGAAATTGTATTGAACCTGCAGTGACTATTATAGTTAGGACTTCTTGTCCAGTAGTGAATTGAGGATCTGTGAGAATTATTTTTGTAATATAGACATCTTAAGGGTAAATTTTAATCATGGTTACTGTATGATTTGGGTGTTCAGAATGGAATATGTGTCTCATGGAAATGTTAAATTGAGGACATACCAACAAAATGAAGAAGATGTAAGGTATCATGCTTTTGAAGTCTAATCGTGACTTGGAACTTACATCAGAACTTAAATCAAGCTTGATGAAGGAATTTAAAAGTTAAGTTGAATTGGCGTAGTAGTAGATTGTAGTCGGATGAATTAAACTTGATGAGTGATCAGAGCGCGCATCGAACAAGTGGTGAATCTGTGCATATAATAAGGTTTAAGTTAGTGTTTAGAGGAAATGCTCAATCTTGAGGTTTAGTATGAAATAAAATGAGGCATTCTACTTGTTTAAGGTTCGAAACTAAGTTAGAAAAGTGGTTAATGAAATAGGTTTGCCATTGGACTTAGCAAATTTGGATCTAAAAATGATGCATCAAATAATGAGGTTTAAGACAATTCTAATGTTTATGGTTTCTTGGGATAACCATCCTGATTTAGAAATGAAATGGAGACATTAAGAAAGTTCTTTGATTTTGAAAATTTAAGGATCGCTAAATTTTGAGGATGAAATTTCTATAAGTGGGGGAGAATGTGAGATCCTGATCTCAAAATATGATAATTATGGAATAATTATATGGATGAAAATCATGTTTGGGCTTAAATATAGTGGAAAATTTAGTACCAAAGCATAAAGGAGTGAATTGGGCCAAAGGTGTGCTTGGCGCTTGACAGGCGCTCAAGCGTTGAGCTAGGCGAAAAAATGCGCAAGAACTACCTGAGTGGCGCCTCAGGTGGAGCGGGGGTGTGGTAGCCTACGGCTGCTCGAGTGCCAACCGAGGCGCATTTTTGTGAGAACGAGCACTTGAATGACGCTTGATTGGCACTCGAGCACCAGTCGTGTGACTGGCACGTGATCCCTCTTTTCTCGTTTGAAAAGTGGGAAATTGAGAGAGAGGGGCTCATTTTCGGGAGAGCAACTTGACAGCAACGAAGAGGAAGAGTAAGGGAGAGGAAGAGGAAGGGAGAAGAAGAAAAGGAAAGGAGGGGAAATTCGGCCATTCTGATCCAATCAGAGTAAGAATAATGGTAGATCGAGCTCAGACAAATTTACTCCGGACATTATTTACCATTTTTACAGTGTTTTAATATCTCAAATATTATTTTTATATTTTAAATCCATGTTTCTCCGTGTTTACTGTAAATAAAGCATATTTCTCTGATTAATCCAGACATATTTAATGTTTACTGGCATGTATTGCAATATTTACCTCCGATTTCATGTATAAATATATGTTTATTATTCGTTTCTCGTCTGAAAGGTTTGGCGAAACTCTAAGCACAAAAATGAAGGGATTTAACGGTTTTAATCCATTAATTCTAACTAGTAAATGTTGATTTGTTATGATACGATGCTCATGTTGTGATTTACAGCTGAGAAATTTATACGGATTTATACTGTTAAATTTCTGAGGATTTTTGAAGCAAAACTGAAGAGTTACTATGTGAAACTCTGACTGAGTTCTGAGGTTTAATAAGTTTTCAATTAAGAAATACGAAGAATAATATTTCTAATCCTATTAATTAGAACCCATGACTGATATATAGTTAAGTTAGGTTCTCTGACATGCCTTATAACCTTATGGTGGTAATCGAGGATAATTCTGTCCATGGAGTTATACGTGGCTCGCCTTTCCTCAGAGCGTTAACTTAGAGGGTAGTTACTGTCACTGGCCAGCACCCCTATCCTAAATCCCATGAGAGGGGATAGATCCCACGAGAAGGGATTTCCTCTTCCTATTACTGGCCTTGGATTGTGTGGAGTGAACACAATCTATCATCGATTATTCACCCCTTCTGTTAGAATGGTCTACTGGTTGGGTCCTTTATTGATAGAAAAGGAGATTTTCTATAATTCATAGATTTTGTATCGGTTTCTGACTTCTGATTTATGTTTATCGATTTATGACTATCGAAGCATGATTATACTGATTTATGATTTCTGATATATGTTCAAATAGAACTATGCTTTATTCTTCTTTCCATGGACGCCTCCATTCTTCTGATTATTATGGTTTCTGCTATTTTACATGAAAGCATGAATTATGACTATAGAAACCTGTTCATATAAAACTATACTTTTCTCATGATTTTTGTATCTGTTTCTATTTCTTGGCACTTTTTGTGACATTCTGCATTGATGTTCTTAAATTTTTCTATGTTATTGTTCATCTGTACTTACATTCTGCATAAAAGCATTATGTTCTACATGTTTTGGTACCTTGCTGGATTTTGGCTCATTTTTTTATTTCCCCCCTCCAGATAAGGCTATAGAGACAATACCGGATGATCAGGTATAGGTAGAGATTAGCAAGGAAGATTCTGGAGCCTCGGTGAAGCCTCAAAGATTACCTTGGAATAATTTTTGGGAGATTCTGATAGTTTTATTTGTAAACATATGAATTGTTGATGAAATTATGTATAAGTAATTGTGGCATGTTCTATAAACTATTAGAACTTTATTTATACTTCCGCAAATTATATCTTGGATATAGTTGCTTCCACTATTCTGTTCTTTGGAATTTTTTACAGGTCCTAGATGGCATCTCTCGTTTGAATTTTGGTATAAGCTAGGATTGTTGAAATAAAGCCATGGATAACTTTTGTAGTCCTGTGTTTGTGTGTTGTAGGATGGACTATAGTATTTGATTAGCTGTGTGCTTCTATAGGCTAATTGTTATAGGCTGTATATTTTGTTTTGGTCTACATGCAGAGGAAACTCTGCCCAAACTTTTATTGACTCTTTCAAAATTTCTGCAAAAGTTAAAGGATAATAAATTTATGGATTCTGTTCTGTATCTATTTGACAAAGGATCCTATAAGAATTAGGATCTGTTCCGTCACACCAAGGCACTGAATTTCTTTACTATCCAACCTATGGGATAAGGACAATTCTTGGTCATGTGGCCGAACTGTCCACAATTAGAAATATACTCCAAAAAACTCATTGGAGAAATATTTATCGATAAAAGTATCCACAAACATATACTACGATGTCTCTTTATCCTCCCAACTCATGACTCTATTCTTATCAACCGCCCATGGCTAGCTTTGTCTTCTAATTTATGTGAGGTAAACATTACCTTATCACGTCTCAGATATTGGGTCACCACAAATAGCATTTTAATTCACAGGATCAACATTTTAACTTCTGTAGGATCCATGCCACCTAGAAATTCAGGCACTTGATTATTATTATATCGATCATAAATCAAAAACCTTAGATTCGCTAATACTAGAAATCGACTCCGAGTCATTCTGACCTCGAGCTGTTGATTCCACCTTATCTGACTCACTTGCCATGCTATTCAAGCATCCCCATTTCTAGTCCTCGGATCACAATCAACCTAAGTTAATCCTCAAGGTATCCCCCTTCAACTTCACTTTCCCCTGGTTCTCACCTAGACTAGATCGTCCAAGACTTTTAATTTTTCCATCATTCAAAACAAATTCAAATATTCCGCCTCACAATCTTGCAGTTGGCCAACTCCACACATATTTTTTGTCTAGGTGCAATGAGTCAGCTGCTAATATTCCTTCTGAAACAAGAATGATATGGGTTAGATTGCAACTCAACTCGAATATTAACAAGAACACTATACACCATGCGGTCAACCATAACTAGCTAATTCTAACTTAGTCTTAGTATGACAGAACAGATTCTTATCCTTTACAGACCTTCCGTCAATAAACAGACGAAACTAATATTCATAGAATGTATAGAAATTTTGGAAGAGTTTCTATGATGAAACAAATTTTTTTTTTCGTCATTAACAAATAAACAAATGCCCGAATTAAAATAATATAATAATTATGCAGAAAATCAGGCAGAGTTTCATCTAAAATTATACTAAAACCTAATACAAACAACCAGTATTTTCACAACGAAGACAACATACAAATAATATAGCCTCCACATTCATACACTTCACAACACAGGATCAGCAAAATGCCATAACAACCATGGCTCCAAACAATACATCCTAGTCACTATACCCATTTCGGAAGGAGATGCCATCTAAGACCTGCACAAATACAAAATAAAAATGCAGAAGCAGAAATAAAATCCACAAGACATCCTACAGAAGCCAAAACAATATTTCTGACATAAAATATAATATGCTATAACCCTATCATTTATACATAATTTTCATCCACAAAAGATTGCTATTTATGTGCACTTTCTTCAGATCCCCAAAAGCTCTTCAGGGACTTTAAGTCTTCACAAATCTTTCTTATCTAGATTACTTCTAACTCCTGCTCGTTGGGCATCAACCTATGGTCTTATCTAAAGGGAAAAAAATATAAGAGTGAGCTGAATCCCAGCAAGGTATCATACAAGCATGCAAATGAAAATCCTTACACAAATTCAACAAACAAAGATACCACAAATATAAGGACCAAATTTTTTTGAGGCGAGGCGAAATCGTAATCCGGTCAATGCCTGTTGATTGGAAAGCTTAGCGGAAGACTTATTCTGTCAATAGGAGTTGACCGGAAGGGCAAAGAGGAAAATAATCTGGTCAACGACAGTTTGACCAGGAAATGTTGAAGGTAAGTTAATCTGGTCAACGCCAGTAGACCGGCATATGTAAAATCCGGTCAACTGGCGTTGACCGGAATATGTACGAAGGAACAACGAAATCCGGTCAATGCAAGTTGACTAAAAACGCGAAAGAGAAACCTAATCCGGTCAATGATAGTTGATTGAAAATGAAGGAAGAACATTTAAAAGAATTAAAGGCGAATTAGGGCCGGAAGTGTTGAGACAATAGAAAGCCCTAAAAGAAGACATAACCGGTCAACGATAGTTGACCAGAAACAATAAGGAAGCCCTTACGAAAAGTAGAGTTAGGATGACCATGCCTGAGTAAGTAACCTGCTCCCAACCACCCTGATGACCTTATATAAAAGAAGTACAGGTTGTTAACTTGCCCTACTTACTACCACCAACCCCAACGCCTATAAGTAATGGCCCCATGAGTTAGGATAGAATGCTAGGCAAACCACCGGTGAAAGCGGCTGAGAACTTCGTGCCAAAACCAAGTAAGGGTTCATAGATCCAATCCAGGTAAGTGTACTCACTATTTTTAAAGATCATATTTGTAATGCAAGTATGCCCTGGTTTTGATGAATTCATGTTATAGTTTTGTTGAGTTTCCACGTGAAGCATGCCATGAACTTTACTTTGATCATCTGAATTGAGGAAGAATTCTGTTAACCGCTTGTTTAAAAGAAGCTATGTTATTTCATGATGTCTGATTATTTTATGCATGAAGTATGGTTATTTGTCAATCTGCATGAACTTCGATACTTGCATGTTTTAAGAAGTCCGTCTATTGCACGTTTAAAAGATCTCCGACTTTTGATAAAAGACCTCCTGCTTTGTAATAAAAAACCTTCGGCCTTATAACAAAAGACCTCCTGCATCTTGATGAAAATGACCTCCGGCCTTGTTAAAGAAAAGATATTCGGCTTTTGACATAAGACCTCTGGCTTTTGAGAAAAGACCTCCGACTTTTGAGAAAAGACCTCCAGCTTTTGAGTAAAGATCTTCAGTTTTGATATATGACCTTTAGCTTTTAAATATACGAACTCCGGCTTTGGTTAAAAAGTTCTTTAGCTTTTAAATATATGACCTCCAGCTTGTTAAAGAAAAGATAATCAGCTTTTGACATAAGACCTCTGGCTTTTGAGTAAAGACCTCCGGTTTTGATATATGACCTTTGGCTTTTAAATATACGAACTCCAGCTTTGGTTAAAATGATTTTTGGCTTTTAAATATATGACCTTCGGCTTGTTAAAGAAAAGGTATTCAGCTTTGTTGAAGAAAAGGTATTCAGCTTTTGATAAACAAGACCTTCGATATTTTGATAAAAGAGCATCGGTTTCAAGATGTTAAAGGAAAGGCTATACGGACTTCAATTGTTTGAAGTTAAAAACAAAGGCTATAAGAACAAAGAAAAATGTATATAATCCGGACATCAAGTGGAACTCTATGACTTCTGACGTTTGAAATATGATAGATGGCCATCGAAAGATATGAACTAAGAACCGAGTTTCCATTAAGATTGCTGTTACAATTGGATGAAGGATAGTGGAGTGACACTCGAGAATTGCCCCTGGGCCACGGGGGAATTTTTTGTGGCACAAGGCTTATGAACTACAGCCCCGTATGTCGAGTAAAAGGCATTACCGCCTGCCTCTAGGAGTATAATAGGAGGATACGGCCTTGGGTTGTGGGTAGCATACAACCCTTCCTCAATGTTGTCCGCTCCCGTCCAGTTCCTAAAGATGATAAGCATTTTGTTTGGCATTTATGAGCTTTCTAAAAACAAGATAATAAGAACAAGAACAAGGAACTCTGAACTTAAGAAGAAATGACATGGTGATTTTCGTATGCTAAGTTATGTTATGAAACCTTTATTTTGATCTGATAATATGTATGTTAATATTTTTTACATGTGAGTAGCTTGCTGGGCTTTGTAGCTCACTTTTGCTATTTTTCAGATGATGGAAAGCTTATGGAGGATGAAATTGAGTAGTGTCATATGAAGTAACTAGACGGCATAGCTGGCCGGAGCTGATCAGTGAAGGAATTTATGTATTTTCTTTTGATGTTTTGAGAAGGACTTGTAAAACATTTTTGCTGTAAAAGAATTTATGAATGTTAGCATGTTTCCGTAATTATAATATGGAAAAATGATGTTGATATTTCTAATAGCATCTCATTTCATGTCAAGGACTTCGTGTCCAACCGACCTTAACATTGGCCAGCCAGGTATGGAGTTAAAAACTTTGATGGCCAACTCAAAGAGTTCGGCCTTAAGCGATCCTGTGCACGCGTTATGGAATGTTTAAAAGAAAAGAAAAATTTTTATGCCCTCTAATTAGCATTATACTATATATGTGTAAAGGTTAGGTTTGATGGCCGCCGTATGTGGTGGAATGTGGTCGGTCCGTCACAGTTGGTATCAAAGAAAACTGAGATGCTTTAGGTTTAATCTAAATCAATACGGAAACTTAAGATAGGATTAGTTAAGGATAAAAACGAGTTGTTCAGACTAACAACCCTCCGGACCCGGAAACAAGGTACTTGAACCTACTAGACAGGATGGCTGATGTCATAGAATCCTTAGCTCCACCAACTCCGGTGACTGCCCCAATTCCTGTTCATCAGGAGAAGTCGGTCTATGATTGCTTTACCAATGAGCGAGTTCCTGAATTCTCCGGAGAACCCCACTCGTTGAAGGCGGACACCTGGATCCAGCGATTAAAGAAGGTGTTTGTGGTAATTAAGTGTCCTGTCGGAGATAAGGTCCTGTTCGCCACCCATAAGTTGGTGGGTGAGGCCCACCATTGGTGGGAGATATAGAAGAGAGTCTTTGAGATGCCAGAAAGGGAAATTACTTGGGGAATGTTCGAAGCAGCATTTTTAAAAAAAGACTTTCCTGCGAACCTTTGCAGTTAGAAGGAAGATGAATTCCTTCGCTTAAGGCAAAACACTCGTATTGTGGCCGAGTATGATACAAAGTTTGTAGAACTATCCTGCTATGCTCCTTATATGGTGGAAGACCAGGAGTGAAAGGGTAGAATATTCTTTTAACGATTAAGAAAGGATATTAGGAGACATCTCTCAACTTTAAAGTTGGCCACATATGGAGAGGTATTAGAGAGGATCGTTATTTATGAGAAGGAACTGGAAAGAAGGGAATTTTTTAGACAGAGGACTTTTAATCAGACTTCAAGGGCTAGTGCTAGTAGGGGACCTTCTAAGAAGGCAAAACCGTTGAAGTCCAGTAGGGAGCAAGACCAATCTGTACAGGCTTCCCGAGCGTCCAGTAATACGTGTGATCATTGCGAAAGGGCCCATGAAGGGAAGCCGTGCTATATGAAGCTGGGAGTCTGCTATAACTATGGCCAGGGGGGACACATGATCAAGAACTGCCCGCTCACAAGCAAGCCCCAGAATTTAAGTTCCCCATTCCAGCTAAGGTGTTCGTTGTTTCTACAAAGAAGGCCGAAGCCTCTACTGAGGTAGTGGAAGGTACACTTTCTATCTGTGGCAATTTTAGTCATGTGCTCTTTGACTCAGGATCCACCTACTCGTTTTTCTCCCATGATTTTGCAAAATGTCTTACGACACTTTCCCAAGTTCTTGGCTGTCCATTGATGGTTGCCTCGCCCACATCAGTAATTTTAGATGTTATGTATCTGGGGCATCCGGTTAAATTGAATGGATTCTTGATGCCCATTAATCTAGTTTTGCAAGAGATGAAGGACTTGGATGCAATCCTGGGAATGGATTGGTTGGGAAAGTATCATGCCAGTATCGATTGTTTCTGGAAAAGAGTGGAATTCACTGTCCCTTGAAACAGACCCTTTTATATTCAGGGTGTTCGGCGTAAGGAGGTATCCTGCTTCATTTCGGCCCTCCACACCCGGCACTTGATTAGTAATCAGTGCCAAGCCTACCTAGCTTTCGCTAGTGTAACTAAGGGTCAAGGAACTCTGGCCAAAGAGATTCCTATGGTATGTGAGTTCGAGCACCTATTCCTTAATAAATTACCTGGGCTGCCACGCAGGCGAGAGATAGAATTTGAAATAGAATTGGTGCCAGGATCAGCACCAATGTCTAAAGCACCATATAGGATGGCGCTAGCTGAACTTAAGGAGTTAAAACAATAATTGTAGGAGTTATTAGATATCGGTTTCATTCGGCCAAGTGTGTCTCCATGGGGTGCGCCGGTCCTATTTGTAAGAAAGAAGGATGGAACCTTGAGGTTGTGCGTGGATTATCGGGAGTTAAATAAAATTACCACTAAAAATAAGTATCCCTTGCCAAGGATAGACGACCTCCTCGATTAGTTGTAAGGAGCTTGCGTATTCTCAAAAATTGATCTTAGATTTGGTTATCATCAGCTTCGAATCAAAAAGGAGGATGTAGCAAAAACTACTTTTCGAACTAGGTATGGGCACTATGAGTTTGTAGTAATGCCATTTGGATTAACTAACGCTCCAGCCATATTTATGGACTTGATGAACTGAGTTTTTCAACCCTATTTGGACAAATTTATGATAGTCTTTTTTGATGACATCCTTATCTATTCAAAGAGTCATGAGGAGCATGAGGAACATTTAAGGATTACTCTTCTGATTCTAAGAGAACAATAGCTATTCGCCAAATTAAATAAGAACGAATTATGGTTAGAGGAAGTGGGTTTCTTGGGGCACATCATTTCCAAGGAGGGGATTTCCGTCGACCCTAAGAAGGTGGAGGCTGTGGTGAAATGGAACCAGCCAACCTCTATGACCAAGGTACGGAGCTTTTTAGACATGACCGGATATTACCGACGGTTTGTGGAGAACTTCTCCCAAATTGACTTGCTACTCACGCAACTGACAAAGAAAGAGGCTAAGTTTGAGCGAACTGAAGACTGTGAAGGGAGCTTTCAGGTACTAAAAGACCGGATAACTTCTACACTGGTCCTGACTATTCAAGATGAATCAGGAGGACTGATTGTCTATTGTGATGCCTCAAAGATTGGGTTGGGCTGTGTTTTAATGCAATACGGAAGGGTAGTTGCCTATGGATCGCGTCAGTTAAAGGATCATGAAAGGAATTACCCAACTCACGATCTAGAATTGGCTGCAGTAGTATTTGTGCTAAAAATCTGAAGACATTACCTATATGGTGAGAGATTCTTGGTCTATTCCGATCATAAAAGTTTAAAGTATTTATTCTCTCAAAAGGAAATGAACATGCGACAGCGAAGGTGGATTGAGTCTCTAAAGGATTATGACTATGAAATCTAGTACGAGCTAGGTAAGGCTAATGTAGTCGCCGATGCACTAAGTCGACAACCAAGTATCTTGGTAAGGATGCAAGTCAAGCAAATGAAGATGTTGGACTGTCTAATGTACTATGACATCCAATGATATGTTTAAGAAAAGAGAATGATTTTAGCATACCTTCAAGTCTAGCCAGAGGTGATAGATGAGGTTAAGGGAGGGCAGGTGAATGATCCCTTCCTTATGAATATCATGAGTGATTTGAACAGAGATTCCCGAAGTGACTTTTATGTTAGGCCAGATGGAGCATTGAGGTTTAGGGATCGATAATGTATGCCGAACAACAAGGAATTGAAAGATAAAATTTTAAAGGAATCCCATCGATCGCGGTATACAATCCACCCAGGAGTCAATAAGATGCACCAGGACTTAAAGAAAACGTTTTGGTGGAGGAATATGAAGGGGGACATCACAGCTTATGTAGAGAGATGTCTTGTGTGCCAATAAGTGAAAGTAGAAAGGAGAAAGCCATCTGGACTATTGCAACCAATGCCACTTCAAGGCTTGAAATGGGAGGATATTGCCATGGACTTCGTAACCGATCTACCAAGGATGCCAAGAAAACATGATGTTGTTTGGGTTATAGTTGATCGGCTCACAAAGTCAGCCCATTTCCTAGCAATCCGGATAACTTACTCTCGTGATAAACTGGCCCAGCTGTTTGTGAATAAAGTCATCAGGCTTCATGGTGTGCCTGCCTCTATCGTATCTGATAGGGACCCTCGCTTTGTTTTGAGGTTCTGGAAGAGTTTATATAAGGAATTGGGAATGGAATTAAAATTCAGTACCGCTTATCATCCGCAAACCGACGGCTAGTTAAAACAGACGATTCAGATCCTCGAGGGCCTCAGTCTTGGAAATGAAAGGGACTTGGGATAATTTCTTGGCCTTGGCAAAATTTACATATAATAACATTATCAAGCCAAGCATAGGCATAACTCCTTTTAAAGCGTCGTATGGAAGAAGATGTAGATCACCGATCCACTGGGAGGAGCCAGAAGATAAAAGAATTTTGGGTCCGAAAATCGTTAAAGAGACTATGGAAAAGATAAAGCTAGTACCTGAGAATTTGAGGGTTGCCCGAAGCAGACAAAAGAGCTATATAGACCAGAAAAGATTTGCATAGGAGTTTGACGTAGGTGACTTTGTATTCCTAAAGGTATCACCATCTAAAGAGACATTCAGATTTGGGGTAAAAGGAAAGCTGAAACCATGATTTATTGGCCCCTTCGAGGTTTCAGAAAGGATCGGAGATGTGGCCTACGGACTTGCTCTACCACCAAGCCTGGCGGAAGTACATGACGTGTTTCATGTATCAATACTCAGGAAATATGTCCATGGTCCTGCACAAGTGATTGAGTTTGAGCCTTTGACAATTGATAAGGACTTATCCTACGTAGAGGAACCGATGCAGATTTTGGATCGAAGGGAACAAAGGCTATGTACAAAATCAATATCCTTAATAAAGGTACTCTGGAAGAATCACTCACCTGAAGAAGCAACTTGGGAATGAGAGGAAGAGATTCGGAACAAGTATCCCTACTTGTTTTCTTGAGGTTAGTAACTTCATTTAAAATTTAGAGGACGAAATTTCTATAAGTAAGGGAGAATTGTAAGGACCAAATTCTTTTGAGGCGAGGGGAAATCATAATCCGGTCAACGCCTGTTGACCGGAAAGCTTAGGGGAAGACTTATCCGGTCAACAGGAGTTGACCGAAAGGGTAAAGAGAAAAGTAATCTGGTCAATGAAAATTTGACCAGGAAATGTTAAAGGTAAGTAAATCCGGTTAATGTCAGTTGACCGGGATACGTAAAATTCGGTCAACTGGCGTTGACCGGAATATGTAAGAAGGAGCAACGAAATTCGGTCAATGCCAGTTGACCAAAAATGCGAAAGAGAAACCTAATCCGGTCAACAATAATTGACCGAAAATGAAGGAAGAATATTTAAAAGAATTAAAGGCGAATCAGGGCCGGAAGTGCTGAGACAATAGAAAGTCCTAAAAGGAGACATAACCGGTCAACGACAGTTGACCATGCCTGAGTAGGTAACTTGCTCCCAACCACCCTGATGACCTTATAGAAAAGAAGTACAAGCAGTTGACCTGCCCTACTTACTACCACCAACCCCAACGCCTATAAGTAATGGTCCCATAAGTTAGGATAGAAAGTTGGGCAAACGACCGGTGAAAGCGCTAAGAACTTCGAGCCAGAACCAAGTAAAGGGTTCATAGATCCAATCCAGGCAAGTGTACCCACCTTTTTTAAAGTTCATGTTTGTAATGCAATTATGCCATGGTTTTGATGAATTCATGTTAAAGTTTTGTTGAGTTTTCACGTGAAGTATGCAATGAACTTTACTTTGATCATCTGAATTGAGGAAAAATTTCTGTTAACCGCATGTTTAAAAGAAGCTCTGTTATTTCATGATGTCTGATTATTTTATGCACGAAGTATGGTGATTTGTCGATCAGCATGAACTTCAATACTTGCATGTTTTAAGAAGTCCGTCTATTGCACGTTTAAAAGATCATTGACTTTTGATAAAAGATCTCCTGCTTTGTAATAAAAGACCTCCGGCCTTATAACAAAAGACCTCCTGCATCTTGATGAAAATGACCTCCGGCCTTGTTAAAGAAAGATATTCGGCTTTTGACATAAGACCACCGACTTTTGAGAAAAGACCTCCGGCTTTTGAGTAAAGACCTTCGGTTTTGATATATGACCTTTGGCTTTTAAATATACGAACTTCGGCTTTGGCTAAAAAGATCTTTGGCTTTTAAACATATGACCTCCGGCTTGTTAAAGAAAAGATATTCAGCTTTTGACATAAGACCTCCGGCTTTTGAGTAAAGACCTCCGGTTTTGATATATGACCTTTGGCTTTTAAATATACGAACTCCGCCTTTGGTTAAAAAGATCTTTGGCTTTTAAATATATGACCTCCGGCTTGTTAAAGAAAAGATATTCAGCTTTGTTAAAGAAAAGGCATTCAGCTTTTGATAAACATGACCTCCGACATTTTGGTAAAAGAGCTTCGGTTTCAAGATGTTAAAGGAAAGGCTATACGGACTTCATTTGTTTGAAGTTAAGAACAAAGGCTATAAGAACAAGGAAAAATGTATGTAATCCGGACAGCAAGTAGAACTCTATGACTTCCGACTTTTGAACTATGATAGATGGCCATCGAAAGATATGAACTAAGAACCGAGTTTTGATTAAGCTGGCTGTTACAATTGGATGAAGGATATTGGAGTGACACTCGAGGATTGCCCCTAGGCCACGGGGGAATTTCTGGTCGCACAAGGCTTATGGACTACGGCCCCGTATGCCGGGTAAAAGGCATTACCGCCCGCCTCTGGGAGTATAATAGGAGGATACGGTTTTAGGTTGTGGGGGTAGCACACAACCCTTCCTCGATGTTGTCCGCTCCCGTCCGGTCCTTAGAGATGATAAGCATTTCGTTCGGCTTTTATGAGCTTTCTGAAAACAAGATAATAAGAACAAGAACAAGGAACTCTAAACTTAAGAAGAAATGACGTGGTGATTTTCGTATGCTAAGTTATGTTATGAAACCTTTATTTTGATCCGATAACATGTATGTTAATGTTTTCTGCATGTGGGTACCTTGCTGGGCTTTGTAGCTCACTCTTAGTATTTTTCAGATGATGAAAAGCTTATGGAGGACGAAATTGAGTAGAGTCATATGAAGTAACTAGATGGCATAGCTGGCCGGAGCTGATCAGTGAAGGAATTGATGTATTTTTTTGATGTTTTGAGAAGGACTTGTAAAACATTTTTGCTGTAAAAGAATTTATGGATGTTAGCATGTTTCCGTAATTATAATATGGAAGAATGAAGTTGATATTTCTAGTAGCATCTCATTTCATGTCAAGGACTTCGTGTCCAACCAACCTTAATGTTGGCCAGCCAGGTATGGAGTTAAAAACTTTGATGGCCAACTCAAGGAGTTTGGCCTTAAGCGATCCTGTGTATGCGTTAGGGAATGTTTAAAAGAAAAGAAAAATTTTTATGCCCTCCAAGTTAGTATTATACCATATATGTGTAAATGTTAGCTTTGATGGCGGCCGTATGTGGTGGAATGTGGTCGGCCCGTCAAAACAAACATCAAAGAACAAAGATTCATAGGAAAAATGGAAATTCATAATTTAGCGTGAAAGCATTCCAAAACTAAACAAACTCTGAGCTTTACTTATTTTTGAAATTTCATTTTATTCCAAAATGACCTAGCTAGTAGGCCCTATTAACTGAAGGAACGAATAATCGAAGATAGACTGTATTCATTCCACACAATCTAAGGCCGGACCTGAAATATCCCCCCCATTGGGATTTATGTTCTGAAATACCTCCCGAAGGTAGGCATGAAACTGAACTGAATCTATCCTCCCAACTTAACGCCCTGAGGAGAGGCGGACCACGTATTACTTCGTGGACGGAGTTATTCTCGATTGCCACTGTAACGTTCCAAGGCACGTCGGAAAACCTTACCTGACTAAATAATAGTCCTAGGTCCAATATTCGAAATTTCATGTTAACAAACTAAATTGAAGGAATCCACATCCTTAATTGCTCAATCTTAACTTATCATGCCTTAGAGGTCAAACAAAACACTTAGAGTAATTCTTCAAATGGTTTGAATTACTTTCGGAGAGACTAACGGTGTAATCCTTTTCAAAACTTCAGATGCAAATCGTCTCATAAACTTTATCAAAGCACAAATGAGCTACTAAAGCTTAAAATTTCAAGTTTTCAAACACTAATTTTCAAAATTTCGTTCTAGGGTTTTCATGCGAAGGTTCCAGACGAAATTTCACCAAATTCTTAAACAAAATCACAAAATCAAGACCATAAACCAATATATATATATATATAATCATGCATTTAGAACAAAAAACCCATAAATTTTGAGTTAGGGTTTTGCCGTAACACGGCCGGACACAAAACGAATGTGAACATGAAACAATACATAAAATCGAAGCTAAAATTCATAATAATCATATGTATGGACAAAATCTAGCGAGGAAATTATAGGAAACATGCATTGTTTATGACAATGTTTAGGGGTGAGGGTTTTTAGAACATCAACACTAAAATGGAGATACCAAAATGCCGTAAAAACAAAGAATGAAGTTGGAAATACAGTTTCCTTAACACAAGCTACCGATATTCTTTAGCATATACCTTCACCAAGTCAATTGTTTCTTCCTAAAAAGCCATCATTCAATATCCACAAAACCATATTCAGGCCCAATCTACTATGTCCCAAACTTACACTTTCCCCATTGGGTGCACAGTAACTTTTCTTTCTTACTTAGGGTACTATTCTCAAACAAAACTAATCACCCCTTAGGTTCCTAAAATTTCTTGACTAACATCATCACAAACTTCATTCTATTTACCACAAAGGTCTTGGAGCAATTCTCAACAACATTAAATTCATACGTCCCTAGCATCACCCAGAGTCTTTAAATATTAGAATTGACCCTGACATATCCTCAAACTATTAATTATCAACAATCAACTAAACCTTCTCTTTAAGGAATATTCCCAAATATCGTGTCAAGGGTTAGCAGCACACTATCATCATATTAATTCGACTAAACATATCTGCAGATCCAAAATACCGTAGACCTCAATGCCACTCATATAAAGTCTATGGTCCTCAAATGCCAAATTGTCTTAGAACAAGAAATATAATTTTAGAGTCCCAAACAATGCACGTATTAAGATATTAAGGATTTTGGGGATGTCGCTTTTCGTCACGACAGCCTTTACCTCGATACTGATGTTATCATCATGAAACCTTGATCCCAGACGCCGGATTTCTTTTCTATCCGACGAGAGGAAGCCCAAACTATTCCAAATTATACAATTTAAACCACCCCCATATAAAGCATACTCAAAAAATCCCTTCAAAACAAAATATTCATTCATAAAGTATCTACAATATATTCTTTAGCATTTCTTTGTCCTCGAGTCCCATAATTCTCTTTATATCAACCCCCCAAGTCAACTTCCCCTTCAATCTATTATGAAACACTATTAACTTGTCTCCTCCAAACATCAGATCACTACAAGCACCACCAATACCTTCATAGTCTTCAGGATCCATACCTTAACCTCAAGCCACCAATCCTACCTTATCCATAATATTTGATCATCAACTTTAGCATCCCTTCTTAGCATTGTACTAGTAACGTACTAACCTAAGAATTTCAATCCAAAGCCAATTAAATTTTCACTTAAACAAATCTGACTACTTGGACCTCAATTAGGTATTATCGTATTCGGCACTAGTTCGGCATGGATTAAATTTAGATCCTTAAGGTGCCTTAAATTTCTTCTCCTCATCTTCATGGTCGACTAACATCTTGAGGAAGGCCTTTGTCCAGAAGTCATGTTACTTCCTATAACCACAAACATCACAACATTATTAATCCTCAAATAATAAGAATAGAGGAAGGGGTTAAGACCAATGCATTTCAAAATTAACTCCTTAAGGCAAGAACTTAAACATTCCCTCTAATCCTAACCACTTCGTCTCGCCTCAGCATAGAACAAATTAACCAGAATCCTCAAACCTAAGTCGATCAGTCTAGGCCTACATTCGGTATCACTAGCTTAAACACTGAATTCCAACTGAATTCAAATCTAACTCATGCAAACTAGGATACCTTGGGCTATTCTAACTTAATTATCCTACACTTTAATCTACTTATTCGACCAATCTTAACAGATCATAAGCTTCTGCATACGATTCAGACCAAATCTAAGGTATCTCTTTTATCTAATACTAACCGCGATAGATCAGATCATTATCCTTTAAAGACCTTCTATCAATAAACAGATGAAACTGATATTCATAGAATTTACAAAAATTTTGGCAGAGTTTCTGTGATGGAACGGATTTTTTTTTCCGTCATTAATAAATAAACAAATGCCCGAATTAAAATAATATAATAACCATGCAGAAAATCGGGCAGAGTTCCCTGTAAAACTGGACTAAAACCCAATACAAACAACCTGTATTTTCATATCCAAGACAACATACAAATAATATAGCCTCCACATTCATACACTTCACTACACTGGATCAGCAAAATGCCATAATAACCATTACTCCAAACAATAAATCCTAATCACTATACCCATTTCGGAGGGAGATGCCATTTAGGACCTACATAAATCAAAAATAAAAATGCGGAAGTAGAAACTAAATCAAGAAGACATCATGCGGAAACCAAAACAATATTTCAGACGTCAAACATAATATGATGTAACTCTATCATTTATACATAATTTTCATTCACAAAAGATTGCTATTTACATGCACTATCTTTAGATCCCCAAAAGCTCTTCAACGACTTCGAGTCTTCACTAATCTTTCTTATCTAGATTCCTTCTTACTCCTGCTCATTGGGCATCAGCTCTACAGACTTATCTGAAGGAGAAAAAAACAAAAGAGTGAGTTGAAACCCAACAATGTATCATAAAAGCATGCAAATGAAATTTCTTCTACAAATTTAAGGAATGAAGATACATGCAAACATCAAAGAACAAAGATTCATAGGAAAAATGGAAAATCATAATTTAGCATGAAGGCATTCCAAAACTAAACAAACTCCAAGCTTTACTTATTTTTGAAATTTAGCTTTATCCCAAAGTGACCAGGCTAGTAAGCCCTACTAGTTGAGGGAGCGAATAATCGAGGATAGATTGTGTTCACCCCACACAATCCAAGGCTTGAACTGAAATGTCCCCTCCAATGGGATTTATGTTCTAAAATACTTCACGAAAGTAGGCCTGAAATTGAACTGAATTTATCCTCCCATTTCAACGCCCCAAGGAGAGGCAAACCACGTATTACTCCATGGATGGAGTTATCCTCAATTACCATTATAACGTTCTAAGGCATATTGTAGAACCTTACCTGACTAAATAATAGTCCTAGCTCAAAATTTTCAAATTTCATATTAACAAACTAAACTAAAGGAATCCACATCCTTAATTTCTTATTCTTAACTTATCATGCCTTAGAGGTCAAACCAAACACTTATAATAATTCTTCAAATGGTTTGAATTACTTTCGAAGAGACTAACAGTGTAATCCTTTTCAAAACTTCAGATGCAAATCATCTCATAAACTTTATCAAAGCACAAATGAGCTATTAAAGCTTAAGATTTCAAGTTTTCAAACACTAATTTCCAAAATTTCGTTCTAGGGTTTTCATGCGAACGTTCCGGATGAAATTTCACCAAATTCTTAAACCAAATCACAAAATCAAGACCATAAACCAATATACATATACATATACATATACATATACATATACATATAGTCATGCATTTAGAACAAAAAACCCTAAAATTTTGAGTTAGGGTTTTGCCGTAACACGGCCGGACACAAAACGAACGTGAACATGCAACAATACATAAAATTGAAGCTAAAATTCGTAATTATCATATGTATGCACAAAATATAACTAAGAAATTATGGGAAACATGCATTGTTTGTGACAATGTTTAGGGGTGAGGGTTTTTAGAACATGAACACTAAAATGGAGATTCCAAAACATTGTAAAAATGAAGAACGAAGTTGGAAATACACTTACCTTATCCCAAGCTACCATTATTCTTACGTGGATCGGAGTGGAACGGCCAAAGTTTTCCTCTTTTCCTCCTTTTCTTCCATTTCCCCTTTGTGCTTGCTACTTCTCTCACCGTGGCCATCGAAAAAATGACACGGAAAACTCGTATGGTGCTTTTATAACCACACCCGGGCGCACCCCCTTGCCAATGCTATGCCTCGAGCGCACTTCAGGCAAGAGGATTTGTTTTTTGCACCCCGTTGGCGCTCGAGTGGTACTCGGGCGTGGGTCAAGCCTGCATTGAACCTGCAGCGAGTCTACTTCGTTTTTTTACCATTCGGGACCCATTTTGACCCTACCAACCCAATTCTTCACATCCTTGGACCTTAATTTTAGTTATATAATCTTAATAGGCCATCATTATCATAATTTAAAGTCCGGAATCTTATTTACGAATTAACATTTCTCGATTTACAACTTCAGTTGCTGATTTACCAATTCCGGATCTTTGGGCTTTTCAATCTAATTCCACCGTACCCCTTGGCCTTAATTCACCTATTTTAACTTAATTACCTCCCAATTATCATATTTAAAAATCCGAAACCTCACCACTCATGTTAACCGTATCTTGGAAACCGATACCGCGCGCTCGAGCGCGGCAGCAGGCACCAAAATCTAGAAAGGGACTACTCACCGTGCGCATGCTGTGCTCGAGCGATGGCCCAACAGTGACCCTGCGCTCGCTGTGCACCTACCGCGCCCTTGAGCATAGACGTGATTCTAAGCTACCGACCTACTTTTGTTTTGTTTTAAAAAGGGGAAGGGGGTATTCTTGGCAGCCACGAACGCAAAGCATCGAAGAAAGGAGAGGAAAAAATGGAAGAGGAAGGGAGATTTTGGCTGTTCTACTTTGATCCAAATTAGGAAAACAGTAAATCAGGTGAAGGCAAGTGTACCTCCAACCTTATTCCTCATTTTTACAGCATTTTGATATCTCCATCCTCATGTTTATGCTCTAAAACCCTCGTTTCTCATGTCTTGCATGGATAACGTATATTTCCTATAAGTTTTTTGTTAAACCTTGTAATTATGCATGATTATTGTGAGTTATGGCTTCGATTTCATGTTTAAGTTAGGTTTTGGCATTCGATTTTGGTTCAGACAGATTTGTCTCAACCCCAATTTGAAAAATTGGGGGTTTTTGGTTAAATTTCAAGATTTTGTATATGTATTATAATATATGGCTTCGATTTCATACATATTCATGTATTTGGTATCCGTTTTATATTTGAAAGGTTTAGTGAAACCCTAAGCACAAAAATGAAGGGATTTGATAATTATAATCCATAATTTTTGACTTGTAAATATTGATTTGTAACGAAGTAATGCCCGTGTTGTGATTTGTATCTAGAAATTTTACATGGAAACGTTCTATTAAATTTTTGAGGACCTGAAGCGATACTGAAGGGTTTTAGACCGTTACTGCATATTTTGAAACTGACTGAACAGTTAATGTGAAACTCTGACTAAATTCTGAAACTGAAAAGGGTTTTCAGTTATGAAATGAGAATAAAAAATATTTCTGATACTGTTAATTAGGACCCATGATTAATATACAGTCAAGTTAGGTTCTCCAATATGCCTTAGAATGCTATGGTGGTAATCGATGATAACTTTGTCCATGGAGTTATATGTGGTCTGCACTTCCTCACGGTGTTTAACCTACAGGATAATTTACTGTTACCGACCAGCGTACTATACTGAACCCCACGAGAAGGGATATCCCATGAGATAGGACGACTGTTACTGGCTTTAATTGTGTGCAAATATTAGCTATCCTTGATTATTCGCCTCCTCCACTAGTAGGGTCTACTGGTTGTGTCCTTTATTGATAGGAAAGGGAGTTTCCATAATCTATAGAATTGAAATCAATTTCTATTTTCTGAAGCTCATCTTATCAATTTATTATTAACAAAGTACAATAACACTGACTTCTAATTTTTAAAACTTTAGTATTTCTATTTCCTGGTAGTTCTGTAATCTTCTACATCATGTTCTACTATAGTTTATGTAAATCACTACTTTATAGCATTTATGCTTCTACATGCATCTATATCCGTTCTACTGTACTTTGTTATGTATAAAAGTTTTACTACATGTCTGCATATACTTTGTTTGGCCTTGGCTTACTATTTTACTGTTTTTTCCTTTAGATGAGATTATAGAGCTAGTAATAGACGAGAATGAGTGATCTAAAGCTTAGCTTCAAGACTTTGGAGATCTAAAGTGTGACGAATCGGGTTATTTTTCTCAAATAACCTCTGTCAGTGGTAACATAAACTTATACCCATAATTTATTATTATCGATTCTACAAAAATTTCGGCTGAGTTCTCTCTACAACTGGATGAAAAACAAAAAAATAACCTACTTAAAATAGCCTGTACAAACACACAACTATCCAATAATCAACATTTTGGCCTACAACACAATACACAGGATCACAATCGCCATACCATCCATGGCTCCAACACAGTATTCTTATCTACCATGTTGGGTCTAAAGAGATGTCGTCTAGGACTAAACGAAATCTAAATAATCGACATAAATGCAGAAGCATAGCCAAATCTAGAAACCTGCGGAAACATAACAATAACCATAAAATAACAACAATCACATTAATCTAATAAGACTATTTACATTCTATTACAACGTGTCCAAAACTTCAAGCCTTCGACATCCAACAAATCTCCTCATGCAAGTCTCTCTCCTTGCTCTAAATAATCGGGTGCCGGCTTAATGTTCTCATCTGGAAGGAAAAATAGTAAGAGTGACGGTACAGCTCAGCAAATATAACCATACAACACTAACTATAGCAAATAACAGGGAAAACAATAACTGGGCAGGGGAAACATATAACTTGAATAAAAGGAAACATGCAAGAAGAGGGGACAACTGGGATCATCTGGTTCGCATGTTCATTCTGGTTATGTCCATTCATTTTCATTACTTTTATTAATCTTTGCGGACCCGAACTAGTACATTGTACTAACCAACGACATGAGAGAATGAGGAAAGGAAGGTGTCTGCCACACATTCTAAAGCCGCTACATTTTACATCTACAGCACTCGACCATGGGCTACATTTTAGGTCTGCAGCACTCGACCATTGGCTACATTTGAGGCCTGCAGCACTTGGCCATCGGCTACATTTTAGGCCTGCAGCACTCGACCATCTCAACTTGCCCCATATCCCCCGGGGACCAGGGCAATCCTCGTTCTTCCATAGTAGTATCCTAAAGCATACCACAAACATCACCCACTTCCACAAGCGGCTAGAATACGTGGTGAAGTATTCCTTGGGTTCACACTGTGACCGACATGGCGGACCAGAGAATACTATCCCTATAAATCATGGTCCTAGTTTCAAGATTAATCCTTCCTTAAGGGAAGACCCACCACAAGTACATCAGATTTTCCAATCAAAAACTCACATTCCCATCTTTATCTCTATCCAGGAGACCAAATCCACACATATCTCCATCTAGGATATCAAATCCATTATCTCGTACTTTGGTGGATTCCCCATCCATTTACTTACTCGGTTCCTTCCTTTATTTGGAACTTAAGCATTTTTAGCCATTCAATTCAAGCTCACAAGAGAGTTTGGTTTTACTTACCTCCGTTGGTCAAACGCCACTTCATAAGCCTCCGGGATGCATCTCCTTGCTCCCGGTGCATAATTACACATTTTTAGAGCTTATAATTTGCCACAAACATTTAGTCATAAGTTCTATTAGAATTCAAGAGAGCTAAAGCATGCACATTTACCTTCCAATTTCGGGTGAACAGTATCAGGCTACTTTTTGAGGGCCTGAACGCCATGAACGGGTCGAATCTTGCGGGATTGGACGTCTAGTCAACATATACTAACATTTGGGACTCAGGGATTCATATTTTGAAATCATTTCAACATATTATGAAGGTAGAAATATGCAATTTTCCCTTTTTGTCTCAGGTGAACAGTAACAGTGCCCTTTTAGAGGGCCCGGACGCCGCAAACATGTCAAAACGTGTGAGATTCATCGCACAGTCGACCTATACATACATTTAGGATGTGGTGATTCATATTTTGAGGTCAATTTAACATAATACACGGGAGGAAACATATAAATTTTCCATTTTATTTGGGAGAACAGTGACAGTGGCGTTTTAGAGATTTAGGACGCTACGAACGGGTCGATTCTTGTCCGATCGGACATCCGGTCGATATATATGTATAATTTGGACTTGATAATTCACATTTTGGAGTCATTTTGACGTTTATTTGAGGAGGAGACAGGGGCACCCAAATAAGCTACGGGATTAGGGTTTGGTACCGAAACAAGTGAATCGGACAAATAACTATATATTTATCAATCATTAATCATGGGCTATACGATTTTCATGTTTTGGGTGGGTATCGAAACGATAATACCTAATGAAGAACGAATAAAAATCACAAGAGAACAAATAGTGAGTATGAAAACACTTGCCTTGATGTGCGCTACATTTTCTCCAACTAGCTCGAGCTCGAAATCGGACCCGAAGACCTCTATTTTATCCTCTTCTCTTTCGCAAGGCTCCTCCTCTCGTCGGGCTCCTGCGGCTGCTGCCGCCACTCCGCCGGCCGAGCTAGCCAGCCACCACCACGCACGGCCATCCCCGGCTCGTGCGCCGCCTTCTTCCCCAACGAAACCTCCACCGCGCCACCGACGTAGCAAAACCCTAACCCTCTCACTCGTGCTTTCTCTCTCCCCGACTCTCTTCTCTCTAGTTTCTCTCTTTTTACTTCTGTTTTTCCTCTTGTTATCTTATTATTATTATTATTATTATTATTATATTTTACGTGATATATATATATTTATATATATTACGTTTTCTTTTAATCCAAAATTTAAATCGATACCCAGGCGGTCAAATGGGCTCACTCCGGGCACCGGCCCGACAATTCCAAATATTCTCTGAAATTTTTATAGTATTTAATTAATTTTTCTCTCGCCCAAATTACCCAAAATTACCAAAAATAGTAAATAATCTCAATTTAATCAGATAAAAATATTTTGGAATGTCACATTCTCCTCTACTTATAAAAATTTCGTCCTCGAAATTTAACTAACCTCAATTTTCCAAATCAGAGGTGATCTTCCTAGTATTCCCAATCATCTCCTCAAACAAACGATTATTCTAGAAGGCCTCAAGAATTAGAATCATTCTGACTTTTATTACAAGACGGATTCCTAGTCTCCAGCTTACCGTTAATGCTTACTGATTTCCTCAGTCATCGACATAAGGAAGACTTTATAACGATCACCGGAATTCCAAAAGCAACCCAAAGTACAACTGGTCATTCCTCTAACTTAATTCGATACTTCAGGAGAACCCATGAGCTTTGACTTTAGCTCATTCCAAGCCTTGAAAAGGATTCGATCATATGGAACCGCAACCTCATTCTGAAACCTCTGGGCCATAGGCCCACAACACTTACGCTGTACTACCCTGATTAATTATCTTACTACGAATCATCCCATTAAGATTTCACCACCATATCAAATTCAGTTTGACGTCCCAAAGATTCTCTAATCAAGTTTTACTAAGGTTTCGATATAAACCTTAAATCACAATCAAAATTTAAAATCAGAATAATTTATATTCTCGCTATTTCATTGGTAAGTTGACAAACTGACATATTTTCAAAAATACATAGCCTATATCACACACCCAGAATATACGGCAACCCTTATTAAAACAATCCTAGGATAGTCATACCATGAAGATGAATCCCACAATCATCCAACTACAACCACATTCAAAATTACAATCATAACTATCACCTAAGGATTCGACATAGCTTCCGATGATCCTCCCTCGTAAAATCATAATCCGATTACTAAGCAACCTCAAAATCCCGTTGGCATACCAATGAGCCAACTAATCCAATCTGAACACATCTTCTATGATTAAGATATGTCGGTCGCTCTAATTGCCCTGAAATAAAACCATAAGGACTTCATATTTCATGAATTCATAGCTCCAATACATCGGATACAATTCTATCTCCCAATTTAAGAATATGACATCCTATCACGTAAGTATTGGACTTACTCGTGATTTACCTTTTACATCTCCTACAAGACTTTGAGGACATATTATGTCTAAAGACTCCCAGCATCAATTGTCAGCATTGATGCCCGCTTTCCTTAAGAGGCATGGAGGTTCACCTTCCCAATCTTTAAACATATAAATCCACATGTAATCTCGTATGATCATCTCTCCCTTACTGATACAACTATTCTGGCTCTTAAAATCTTAGATAACGGCTATCTTTAAGACAATACCCATAAGTTCTCAAAGTGGAGACTTCAATTGCTAATTCCAACCTACACGTGGAGTAACTCTAATTATGAACTTCTCCCCCACTTAATCCGAGGGTAGCTACCAATCATGATGCCAGAGTAACATAATCCTATCATTTCTCAAAAGCATTACGTTCTACGATAATTTACCAGACCCATCAGGGGTCAATCTAAATGACATGGATGTCAATTAACCCTTTTCAGTCCCCGGAAACTACCTTTTCATCTTTCATTCATATAATTACAAATCTCTTCTAAGTCAAACGTCTCACTGACACTGTAATCCTTGAGGAATACTTGTCAAGTCACTAAATAACTTCAGTTAGACCCAAAATGACCATACGCTTCCACGGCACTAATCGGTCTTCCCAATTAGTCATCACTTAAAGTCTTATGGATTTCAAAATCCTGCTACCAAAGAACCACATGCTTAACGAGGCATTTCCTCAAACTAAACTCACATTCTCTTCTTAGTGGGGCATACGGATTAACAGCCGTTCACAATTTATGATATAATCCTCAAACAAATTGCATACACCCTATGTCCTTTTGAATTCATCAATAAAGTCACCTCAACACGGGCCCAAATATGGCTAAAAGATCCATCCCATAAAATTTCATGAGACACCCGCGAACCTACAAAATCTAAATGGTGTTTCTGGACTTCGTAGTAGCCATATCCTTATCCTGAATACTGCCGAGTCTACAGCCCCCACTAATCCACAATTAACACACTATGGACCCAAATCGATCTTAGCAATCATCAAGCCTTTATAATAGCCCACACAATTCACATATCCATTCACAAAATCTGCTTATCAAATCATTATTCTCCTAGGCAACCCCATTTTTGAAATTCATGAATAACCTTGTCTGCTCATCTTATTTACCTCGAAGGTTCTAGAGTATTCCACTATGATGCAAAACCAATACTTTCTCGGGTCTGCATGGAATCCTCAATGATCGGCGTCGATTTTGACACAACTTTGAATTACAGACTAAAGATAGATCAGCTGACTCTTCTTTCTGATAACATCCTCAAATATTCACATAAGCAAAACCCCCTCAATGACAACAAAATGACCTTTGGGCGTGGTTGCCTATACAAATTGGACTTAGCTCAAATCCTCACTAACTGATTTGCAAGAAAGGTGACACTAATCTATTGATACCTCGATCAATTTTAGACTTATGCTTCAGATCCCACAACCCGATTGTATGATGCTATCTCTTTACTAGTCCAACCCAATCTAGCACAGCGGTTCACCCATCAAATTACTACTAAGATCAGATTAAAACTTGATAACTTAGCTAGCTCAAGCTCATGCCCAAAATCACACAATTCAATTGCAAGACATAATATGCTTATCAATCCAATTCAGATTGACTCAACGACTTACAGACCAAATCATCCACAATGTCACGTCAAGATTGGCACCACAAAATGGTTTAGATTAACCCAACCAATTGCATTTATGAACCCAAAAATGTCATAACCCTTAATACAGCTTTTATCAAGCTTGCATCCTTAAATAAACAAATAAACTTAGTAATCACAGAATTGTATGCTCGGGATCCCAAATGATACAGGTCTTGTGACATCAAAATTGAGAAATCTCCTATTCAATCACGGCAATCAACACATTTTTCTTATGTGCCATCACCACCAAAATTCCGATCCAAGGCACTGGATTTCTTTACTACTAGGCCAGAGGATACAAACTATCCTTTGTCCAGTGACCAAGCTATCTATGACTTAGATTATAGTCCCAAAATCTCTTTGGGAAGACATTTATCCAATATTTATCCATGTACATCCACCTTAATATATCTTCTATCCTCCCGAATACTGGGTCACCTTTGTCGCTATCGCAATGCCTTGGCCTTCCAATTACACATAATTCGAAAACACAACGCAACCTAGGCTCGAAATCCCCAAAATGACACCAGGCTACAATATCAAACCCAAAAGCCTTACCTCTTATCACAATAGGCAACACTCAACACACCTTGAGTTAATACCTTAGAATCCTGATTCAGACACTAGGCCTTTTCACTGTCCGTCCCTGAATAAGGACATTCCTCAATTTTGTGATCGAACTAAATCACTATTGGAACATGCTCCCGAGAGTCTCACCGAAACAAAGCATTCATCCATAAAGCTTCCATAAACATATAGGACAATATCTTTTAATCCTCAAGGCCCATGATCTTTTCCACATCAACTAATCGAGGTCGACTTCTCCTCCTGTCTAAGATGGGGTAACACGCCTTATCTTCTATCAGATATGGGATCATCGCAACATCATCTGAAGTCTTAGAATGCACATCTCAACCTCAATAGGATCTGAGCTACCTAAAAGTCCAGACACTTAAGCACCTCCAAATCAATTATGAATTGTCATCCTGGGACTTGGTATGCCCGAAATTAACTCCAGTCATACTAAACTTGAGCCGTTGACTCCACCCTATTCATCATGCTTGTTAGGTTAATCAAGCGATCCTTCTTAGCAAATTACTAGCCTAAGGACTCCAATCAAGAGCCGATCAAACCTAAACCTCAAATCAAGATTAATTAATTAATCTAAGCCTCGAATCAACACTGACCAATTCAAGAACCCAATTGATATTAATCAAATTCCAATATTAAGGTGTCACTATACACCATCTTCCTCTCGACCCTGTAGTAAGCCACTAATATTAGTAGTCCCCATCTAGGAGCCACTGCTAATACTTCTTTAAAATAGGAATAATTAGGATTAGGCCACTCCTAGAACACTAGCTGGAACGCATAAGCTAACCAATCAAACTAATTCATCATTTCTAACTTAGTGCTAGCCTAAGTTATTGGGATTGGAGTAACCAAAACTATCCGGACTAGCTTAATCATCATACATCATCATCTACTTATTCGACCAATCTTAATCTAACCTAAGCTTCTGCATACAACTAAGATCAAACCTAAGGCATCTTTTTTTCTCTGATACCAACTATCATGGACCGGGTTATTTTTCTTAAATAACCTCCGTCAATGGTAGCGTAAACTTATACCCATAATTTATCATTATGAATTCTGCGGAAATTTCGGCAGAGTTTCCTCTTCAATTGGACGAAAAACCAAAAATACAACCTGCTTAAAATAGCCTGTTCAAGCACACAACTATCCAATAATCAATATTTTGGCCTACAACACAATACACAGGATCACAATTGCCATACCATCTATGGCTCTAACATAGTACTCCTATCTACCATGTTGGGTCTAAAGAGATTCCATCTAGGACTAAACGAAATCAAAAACATCAACATAAATGCGGAAGCATAGCTAAATCCAGAAACCTGCGGAAACATAACAACAACCACAAAATAACAACAATCACATTAATCCAACAAGACTATTTACATTCTATTACAGCAACGTGTCCAAAATTTCAAGCCTTCGACATCCAACTAATCTCCTCATGCAAGTCTCTCTCTTACTCTAAATAATCGGGAGCCGGATTAGTTCTCATCTGGAAGGAGAAATAGCAAGAGTGAGTATACAGCTCAGCAAATATAACAATACATCACTAACTACAGCAAATAATAGGAAAAATAGTAACTGGGCAGGGGAAACATATAACTTGAATAAAAGGAAGCATGCAAGAAGAGGGGACAACTGGGATCATCTGGTTCGCATGTTCGTTTTGGTTATGTCCATTCATTTTCATTACTTTCATTAATTTTGCGGACTTGAGCTAGTAGGTCGTGCTAACCAACGATATGAGAGAATGAGGAAATGAATGTGTCTTCCACACATTCTAAAGCTGGCAACATTTTAGGTCTGCAGCACTCGACCATCGGCTACATTTTAGGTATGTAGCACTCGACCATTAGCTACATTTTAGGCCTGCAGTACTCGGCTATCTCAACTCGCCCCATATCCCCCGAGGACCAGGGCAATTCTCATTCTTCCACAGTAGTATCCTAAATAGTACCATGAATATCACCTGCTTCCATGAGCGGGTAGAATATGTGGCCAAGTATTCCTTGGGTTCACACCGTGATGGACATGGTAAACCAGAGAATACTACCCCTATAAACCATGGTTCTAGTTTCAGGATTAATCCTTTCTTGAGGGAAGACCCACCACAAGTACCTCACATTTTCCAATCAAAAAATCACATTCCCATCTTTATCTCCATCCAGGAGACCAAATCCACACATATCTCCATCTAGGATATCAAATCCATTATCTCGTACTTTGGTGGATTCCCCATCCATTTACTTGCTCGGTTCCTTTCTTTCTTTGAAACTTAAGCATTTTTAGCCATTCAATTCAAGCTCATAAGAGAGTTTGATTTTACTTACCTCCGTTGGTCAAACGCCATATCAGAAGCCTCCGGGACGCATCCCCTTACTCCAGGTACACAATTACACATTTTTAGAGCTTACAATTTGCCACAAACATTTAATCATAAGTTTCATCACAATTGAAGAGAGCAAAAGCATGCACATTTACCATCCAATTTTTGGTGAACAGTGTCAAGCTACTTTTCGAGGGCCCGGACGCCGCGAACGGGTCGAATCTTGCGAAATCGAATGCCTGGTCAACATATACTTACATTTGGGACACAGGGATTCATATTTTGAAGTCATTTCAATATATTATGAAGGTAGAAACATGCAATCTCCCCTTTTTGTCTCGGATGAACAGTAACAGTGCCCTTTTAGAGGGCCCAGACGCTGCGAACGGGTCGAAACGTGCGACATCAATCGCGCGGCTGACATATATATACATTTAGGACGTGGTGATTCATATTTTGAGGTCAATTTAACATAATACACGAGTAGAAACATGCAAAGTTCCCTTTTTATTTCGAATGAACAGTGATAGTGGCGTTTTAGAGAGTTCGGACGCCGCGAATGGGTCGATTCTTGTCCGATCGGACGTCCAGTCGATATATATGCATGATTAGGACTTAATAATTCATATTTTTGAGTCATTTTGACATTTATTTGAGGAGGAAATTGGGGGACCCAAATAAGCTACGGGATTAGGGTTTGGTGGTACCAAAACAAGTGAATCGAACAACGAATCGGACGAATAACTACATATTTATCAATCGTTAATCATGGGCTATATGATTTTCATGTTTTGGTCAGGTATTGGAGTGATAATACCCGATGGAGAATGAATAAGAATCTCAAGAGGACAAATAGTGAGTATGAAAACACTTGCCTAGACGTGCTCTACATTTTCTCCAACTAGCTCGAGTTCAAAATCGGACCTGAAGACCTCCATTTTCTCCTCTTCTCCTTCACAAGGCTCCTCCTCTCGCTAGGCTCCCGTGGCTGCTGCCGCCACTCCGTCGGTCGCGCTAGCTGGCCACCACCATGCGCAGCCATCGCCGGTTCGTGCGCCGCCTTCTTCCCCAGCGAAACCTCCATCGCGCCACCAACGCAGCAAAACCCTAACCCTCTCGCCTATGCTTTCTCTCTCCACGACCCTCTTCTCCCTTGTTTCTCTCTTTTTACTTCTGTTTTTCCTCTTGTTATCTTATTATTATTATTATTATTATTATTATTATTATTATTATTATTATTATTATTATTATTATATTTTTACGTTATATATATATTATGTTTTCTTTTAATCCAAAATTTAAATCGATACCTGTGCAAATAAATGGGCGCACTCTCCGGCACCGGCCTAACAATTCCAAATATTCTCTAAAATTTTTATATTATTTAATTAATTTTTTTTTACGTCTGAATTACCCAAAATTATCAAAAATAATAAACAATCTCAATTTAATCAGATAAAAATATTTTGGAATGTCACAAAGTATTTTGAAGTTATTTAGGAGAAATAGTTGAATGTAAAGACCTGATTTTGATATATGGTTTTATATATGGATCTTATGCCTATAGATTTTTGTATATAGAATGTATGTGATGTATATGATGAAACAGAAAACTATACTTCTACAGGTTTATAGTTCTACTTCAGTGATGCACTTTCTGGTTTCTGTATAGGTCCTAGTTGGCAACTCTCATTTAAATTTTGATATAGTAGATAGGAGTATTAAATTAAAGCCATAGATGGCATTTGTGGTCCTGTAAATGCGTATTATAGAAAAATTATAGTATAAATAAATAGTTGTGTGTATGTAGTGGTTTGTTATACAGGTTTTGTATTGGTTTATACTTCTGTTTAGCGTATTTTTAGGGAAAACTATGCCCATGTTTTCCTAGAACCTTGAGTGTAGCTCGGGCTTCTGTTCCTGTTCTGAATGACGGAATTAATTGAGGATAAAAAATTATTCTATCACAATTGGTATTAGAGAAATGAGATACCTTATAAATTGATCGATCAAAAGCGGAAGCATACGCTTTAATTTCTGTACTGAATTTCATTGGGAATAGGTTAGGCTAGCTAAGAGAACTAGGACTTTTAGGAATTGGTCCTTAGGCTTGGTTTAAATTTCATTAAGTTATTGAATATCTCTTCCTTTAACTAATTTCTTGATGTTACAATGTTGTATTTACCTTGATTATAGGATGGCTAGTAGAAGGAATAGAAGAAATAACCGCGGTGGTGCCAATACTCCCCATGATCGGGAGGCTACATATGTGGACTTATTTGAAAGAATGACAAATATAGTGGAATCTATCGAGCAGAGGCATGTCTCCGGTCCCTGCACTCGAGCCAGCCTCGACATTTCTTGCTTCTACGACTTATGACAGATTTACAAAAGAGCAAGTATCGAGATTCTTGGGTAAGCCTGATCCAGCAGAAGTAGATGTTTGGCTAAAGAGAATGAAAATGATTGTTGCTGTGATCCGGTGTATAGATCAAGAGAAAGTCACCTTTGCAGTGTATAAGCTAGAAGGTAAAATAGATAACTGGTGGAGTATGAGAAAGAGGGCATTAGGAGTGCCCGATGATGAAATCACAAGGAAGATGTTTGAGGACGCATTTATGGAGAAATACTTCCCGTCTAGTCTCCAAGATTAAAAGGAGTAAGAGTTCATGAGGCTGAGGTAAGGAAATATGATGGTAACGAAATATAACGTAAAATTTACTAAGTTGTCGCAATTTTTGCCCTATTATGTGAAGGATGAGTTAAGGAAAGCAAAGAAGTTTCAGTAAGGGTTGCGGGATGATATTAGGAAGTCACTGTCAATCCTGAAGCTCTAGACTTATGCTGAAATTCTGGACAGGACGGTGATTTACGAGAAGAAAGTAGAGACAGAGAGATTTTATGGAAAGAGGACTACAAGCTGAGCAGGATTTAATGCTGGATCTAATGTGGGATCTTCTGGACCGCCCAAGAAGGCTAGGATAGTTGAGAAGAGGAAGAGCATCGTTCTGGCTTAGTCAGTGACAGGTTCTAGAGTATTAGCCACTGAGTGCACTTTCTATGGGAGAAAACATTCGGCGGAAGCATGCCACAAGGTATCGGGAGTATGTTTTAGATGTGGACAGTAGGGCCACGTGGTGAAATACTATCCATTACCTCCGAGGCTAGAAGGAAAGAAACCTATCATTTCTGCTAAGGCCTTCGCGGTGACTGTTCAGGACCCGAAGGCATCTCCGAATACTGTGGAAGGTACCCTGTGACGAACCAGGTTATTTTGCTTTAATAACCCTTCATCAATAAAACTTCATTAGTGTCCAGAGTTTTCTCTATACTGGACAAAGACCGATATACCTGCTGGTTAAATAGGCTAAGCATACTTTTCACAGGATCTCACAATTTGCCATCTCATTCATGGCTTCAATACAGTATTCTGACCGTACCGTATTAGATCTAGAGAGATGCCAGCTAATAACCTCAACCACGAAACATCAAAACAAAGTGCGGAAGCATATTATAATGCCATGAACTGCGGAAGCATAATAAAACCATAAAGGCAACCACAAACCATACCAATATCCCGAGTGGCTGTCCATGTCAAATCCTATGTCCAAGTCCTTGCTGCACTTGTCTGTCTGGTCTTGTCAAGCAAGCCTTTCTTTGTTCTATCTAAATGCTTTCATCTGGAGGAAAAATAACAGATAGCAAGAGTGAGCTTATCGCTCAGCAAGTATAATCATACGTCACTGTCAAACTGTGAACATGATAATAGCAAGGGTCAATATGCATTTGAGACAGGTAAGGGAAGGAACATTTGGAAATATTGATTTGTCGTTTACCATGTCTTGGCACATTTAATTGTCGTTTCCCATGCTTTCCAATTTTACTTTGATCTTTGCGGACCTGGGCTAGTAGGTCGTACTAGCAAACGGTGCGAGAGAACGAGGAAAGGATCATGATACACCTCATGAACTAAGGCCGTGAGGGATTATCTTTAACGACCCATCCGGGGGGTCGTGTACATCTCATCGTACCATATCGTCGTGCACATCGTGCCATATCATATCGCCCCATTCCCCCGGGGTACCAGGGCAGTTCTCGTTCTTCCACAATAGTATCCTAAGGCGTGACACAGACATCACTCGCTCACACAAGCGACCAGAATACGCGGCCAAAGTATTCTTCGGGTTTCCACCGAGATGGACGTGTCAAACCAGAGAATACTACCCGTCCAAGAGTCCATGGTCCTAGTTTCATCATTCTCTTCCCATAATTTCTTTGAAGGAAAGTCCACCGTATCTCATATATCATATCTCCCATCACACGGGAGGTTTCATCAATCACATATCCATTGTGGACTTCCTTCCGTTTCATTTTCCCATTTGTTCTTATCTTCTCTTGAAGTCTTACGTATTATATCCCCCATCACATGGGAGATTTCATCATTTCTCCCACCACACGGGAGGTTTCATTAATCACATATCCATTGTGGATTTCCTTCCGTTTCATTTTCCCATTCGTTCTTATCTTCCTTTGGGGACTTTTAGCATTTTTCATAAGTCACTTTATAAGCATGATCAACAATATTTAAAGGAATTGGATTTCCTTACCGTTGATGAGCCAATCATATTGGGGTGCTCCGGAGCCCGTTCTTGAATCGTACAATTTCAAATATTCATTAATCATAGTTTTCATAGCAAGAGGATGCATATTTTCTATTTACTTCTCATGAACAGTAATAACATTTCGTTAAAGGATCCGAGTCATTGTGGACGGATCGAATTTCATGAGATCGATTGCGTAGTCGGGATGTAGTGATTCATTTCTTAGCATTAATTTAGAATATTCTTTCATCATTAATCATGGCGATCTAATTTTCATAGTTTGGGAGGGTATCGGAACGACAAAATCACAGTATAACAAATAGTGAGTATGAGAATACTTGCCTCAATGTGCCCCATATTTTCTCCAACTAGCTTGAGCTCGGAATTGGACTCGAAAGCCTCCATTTCCTTCCTTCTTCTTCGTGGTTCCTCCTTTCTCTTTCTCTCTCTCTCTCTCTCTTCCTCTCCCTCTTCCTCTCCCCGCGCTCCCTCCCTGCCCGCTGGCTGGCGGCCTTTATATAGGCATCGGGCCGCTCGAGCGCCCGTCGGGCGAGCAACGGCGGCGAGGTTTCTAGAGGGTTACGAGGGCGGGCGGGCGGCGGGAGCATTCCGGAAGGTTACCGAATTTCGCTTGAGCGGAGCTCGAGCGCGGTGCGCAGCGCGAGAGGTTTCTAGAGGGTTCTAGAAGCTTCGCTCAAGCCGGCCTCGAGCATGCATCAGGCGGCTAGGCTTTTGTTGTTTCGGCTCGAGCGGGGCTCGAGCATGCTTCAGGCGGCGAGCTGTTTTGAGCGATTACGGGCGTGTGTTGAACGGGGAAGCTTCCGGTGGCGTTTTCTTCATTAGAATTCCCCAGATTTTTACCAAGTTCTTCTATTTATTTATTCAATATTCTATTATTATATAAAGAGATATTCCTAGCCTCATGTTAATTCTATTTTTGTTTTGGGCACCTTACAATTCTCCCCCACTTATAGAAATTTCGTCCTCGAAATTTAACGAACCTCAAATTGTCATATCTGGAGGTAAACCTCTAGATGGTTTGGCATGTCTAAGTCACCTTTAGATGTTTGGCTAAAGGAATGAAAATGATTGTTCTTTTGTGATAGGTGTATAGATCGAGAAAGTCCCTACGCTAGGTGTATAAGCTGAAGGTAAAATAGATATCTTGGTGGAGCTTCTGAAAAGGCATTAGGAATGCAGATGAAATCACAAGGAGATGTTTGAGGAGCGCATTTGTAAATGCTTCCCGTCTGATCTCCAAGATTAAAAGAGTAAGAGTTCATGGTAGGAGTGAAATATGATGATAGCAAATATCATCAAGGTACTAAGTTGTCGCAATTTTGCCTAATATGAAGGGTAGGTTAAGGAAAGCAAGTTTTACATTGAGGTTGCGGGATGATATTAGGAAGTCACTTCTGTCGATCCTGACTCTAGACTTATCTTTGAGGCCAGACGGAGACGGTGATTCTGAGAAGAAAGTAGAAGGCAGAGAATTTTATAGAAGGACTATAAGTGACGGGATTTATCTTGGTTTATCATAATGTGGGATCTTGGACATGAAGGCTAGGATAGTTGAGGAAGAGCATCGTTGGCCCAGTGGTGACGAGGTTCTAGAGTATTAGCCTTGAGGTGCACTGTGGGAGAAAACATTCGGCGGAAGCTCTATAGTCTCCCAGGTATGTTTTAGATGTGTGAATGGTGAGATGTGGTGAAATACTATCCATTACCTCTAGAGGCTAGAAGGAAAGAACTTCCTCATTTAAAAGGCCTTGGCGGTGGTCGGGACCAGAAGGGCATCTCCTAAGATCTATTAGGTACCTGTGACAGAACCCCTGAGGGTTATTTTTGCTTTAATAACCCTTCATCGATAAACTTCATTAGTGTCGAGAGTTTTCTCTATCTTGGACAAAGACGTCTCTGTGTAGTTTAAAAATAGGCTAAGCATGTACCTGGATCTCATGATTTGCCATCTCATTCCTTGGCTTGTCTGATGCAATAAATCTGGTATTAGATCTAGAGAGATGCCGGCCCAATAACACCTGTACAAACATCAGAAACAAGATGTGAAGCCTGTATAATGCATATGTTGCGGAAGCACAATAAAACCATAAAGCGACCCTGAGTGTTTGATATCCCGGGTGGCGCTGTCCATGTAATCTATCTATCAGAACAACCAACACTTGTGTACGCCCAGTGTAATAATAGCCTTTCTTTGTTCTATCTAAATGCTTTCATCTGGAGGAAAAATAGCAGAATGGCAAGTACGACTTATCTATTCAATTACTCCGTCATCGTCCTTTGTCAAGCTGTGAACGTGTGAAGTCCGATATGCATTTGAAATTAATTAAAGACATTAAATGATTTTTGTAGTTTACCATGTCTTGGCACATTTAATTGTCGTTTCCCATACTTTCCGGTTTACTTTGAGTCTTTGCGGACCTTGGGCTCGTAAGTCATTTAGCAAGCGGTGTAGAGAGAAGCGAGGAAAGGATCATGTGCTATAATTAAGGCCAGGCGAGGGTTATCTTTATGTCATCCCAGGGGTGTCAGTCTCATCGTACCTCCACATTACGTGCCTGTCGTACCATATCATATCGCCCCCGTTCACAGGTGCAGGGGCAGTTTCTCGTTCTTCACAATAGTATCTCGTGTAACCGCAGAGACATCACTCGCTCAATGGCCAGTCTGTAGTATTAGCGAGGTTTCGCAAGTGTTGATAATGACAGTACTACCCGTCAAAGTCCATGGTCCTGGTTTCGCCGTTCTCTTCCCGCCGTTTCTACGGGGAAAATCGCGTCTCATATATGTATTCTCCATCCTGGGGTTTCAGCAATCACATCTCATTGTGGACTTCCTTCGTTTCATTTTCCCATTTGTTCTTATCTTCTCTTTAAGTCTTCGTATATATCCCCCATCACATGGAGAGATTTCATCATTTCTCCACCACCAGGTTTCATTTAATCGTATATCATTGTGGATTTCCTTCATTCTTTTATTGAGACTATCTTCTAACTTTAGGGACTTTTAGCATTTTCATAGAGTCTTTATAGCACGATCTAACAATATTTAAGAAATTGATTTTATTGCAGTTGATGACAATATATTGAGTATAAGAACCCAAGTTCTGATATTTAATTTCAAATATTCATGTAATCACCGTTTTTCACTTAACACAGAGTTACTCTTTTCTCTTTACTTATCATGAAGCAGTAACATTCGTTAAAGATCCGATCGTGGGCGTTCAATTTCCATGGTCAGGTGGTAGTAGGATCGGAAGTGATTATTCTTCAACGTCAATTTGAATCTACCATCATTAATGTGTGATCTAATTTTCCTGATTTGGAAGTTATCAGGCAAACAATCATTTTCTTAAATATTAAGTGTGAGAATACTTACATATAAATGTAACCTTTTTCTCCAAACTAGCAGCATAGGTGGACTGAAAGCCTCATTTCCTTCTTCTTGGTTCTCACTTTTCTCTTTCTCTCTCTCTCTCCTCTCCCTCTCCCTCTCATCCTCTGCCCAGCTGCGTAAGCAGCCCTTCTCTAAACATGGGCATCAGCGCCGTCAGGCTGTGGCAGCGGCGGTTTCAAGTTCCCAGGCTGGTGGCGTGAGTGTCACAGAAGGTCTGGGTACCAGCAATGGGCTCGGCGCGACCAGCAGAGGTTTCGAGGTTCTGGCATTCAAACAGCCTAGAGCATCCATAAATGGCTGACTTTCCTATTCAGCTCTAATGAGACTTAAACATATGCAAGCAATGGCCATTTAGCCTGATGAAGTGTGTTGAGCAGGGAAGCTTTGGTGCATTTCTTCTCTATTAAGAATTCCCAGAGTTTTACCAGACCTGTATTATTGATATTATTATGTGTAAAGGAATGTTCCTAACCTCATGTTATTCCTATTTTTGTTTGGGCACATACAATTCTCCCCTTTAAAATTGATCTCAAAATTGCGAACCTCAAATTGTCTGTATCAGGTAAACCTCTAAGTGGACTGACATATGTCTAAGTCACCTTCGATCATTCAAAGAACCTCAAAGCATTTCCATTCTAATTTTTGTACCCAATATCAAGATTAAATTTGAAGTCTAATAATAATATTGTTTTTTTAATATCATCTAGCGTAAATCATTAATTCATATAATAAAATTATGTGACATAAAAATTTTCTTTTTTTCTTTTCAATAACACTGGGTAAAACTATTATTAAAGAAATTTCATGATTACAAAAATATAAAACAAACTACATTTAATAGCATGATAAATGTAGGTTTATAATAATCAACAAAACTCAAAAATCAACTCAATGGCCTTAAACATAGGACTCTACTGTTACATTATATAAGCTTGTCATCTGAAATTTTACAGAGTAGGCTTACAATGAGATCTCATGCAAAAACAGCATATATCCAAATCTGATCCTTATCTAACATAATATTTATTGTAATATTTCTTTCTTTAGTTCATATTCTTTTCGTCTTGTCTTTATCAAAATCATTGATTCATATCATCTTTATAGGACCCGGTGGGAGAAGCGGACAACATCGGGCGGGTTGTGTGCACACAGCTTCGCCGTGTCCCTCATGCCTCTGAAGGAGGTAATGCGCTTTGCTTCAAGCATCAGGGCCATAGTCGAGTTCTTGTGCCACCAAGGGTCTGTGAGCCCCAGTCCTCAAGTGTCTCAATATGTATCATCTTTAACGGTAAGCAATAAACTTCGGTTCTTGGTTCGTGTTCTTTATTGGCCATTCATCATGATCAAGTCAAAGAGTCGGAAGAGGTTCCACTTGCCCACAATCCATATATTTCTGCTGTTTTCAAAGTTCCTTATTATTAAATAGGAGCCTCCCAAATTCATATCAAGCAGGAGTTGGTAGTGGAGGCCAAAGTTAAGTATTTCAAAACACGAAATTGCTTACATTAACCGGAGTTCGTTTCTTTCAAACGGAGTTCATTTCCTTTATTCAAGCGGAGCTCGGTCGTACAACGTGGTTCATTTATTATGATGGCAGTTCATTTTATGAAGAAAGCCGGAGTTCGAAGCCTTTCAATCTGAGAGTCATTTTCTTGCCGGATAGTTTCTTAAAATCATAAACAGGTTATTTCAGATTTCAACAGCATTTCTCAGAAAGATGACAGCTATTATATCTCCTCCAAAAGTTGGAAGTTCTTTAAGTAGGGACGGAGTGCGTTTTCTTTTTGGGGCGAGAGGAACTTGGACGGATCTCTAGCGGTGGTCTTTTGTCTTCTGAGAAATCCGGAGTTCAAAAACAGGAGTGGATTATCATTAAATCGAGCCCAAAAGATAAGTGAATTTTCTTTAATGCGAAGCTCAATTAGACGGAGTGGATTTCCAGGAGTTCGGGCTGGTGATTTCTTTAAGAAATCGTGCTCGAAATAATAATTAGTTTTCTTTGAAATCCGGAGTTCATAAGGCAGTGGATTTCCTACGAAATCGGGCTCAAATGAGCGGTGGATTTTCTTTGAAATCAGGATCTCTATAAACGGCGTGGATTTCTTTGAAAATCAGACTCATTATGACGGAGTGAATTTTCTTTTGAAAATCGGAGCTCATAAGAGCGGAGTGGATTTCTTTGAAATCCGGAGCTCAAATAGACGGTGGTTTCTTTATAAAATCGGAGCTCCAATGGAGCGGAATGGACTTTCCTTGAAAATCCGGAGCTTATAAGGCGGGTGGATTTCTTGCAAAAAAATCCGGGCTCACGTAGACCCGGTGGTTTTCTTTAAAATCCGGAGCTCCGATGGGTGATCAGATTTTCCTTGAAAATCCAGAACATAAGGCGGAGTGGATTTTCTTTGAAATCCGGGCTCACATGGGCTGGGTGGTTTTCTTTAAAATACGGAGCTCGATAAGGCGGAGATAGTTTTCCTTGAAAATCGGAGCTCACTCGCAATGGATTTCTTCAGTGGGCCAGGTACTTTTTAAAACTTATATGGCTGAATGCATTTTCTACGACAGACGGAGCACACATTTCAAAGACTGATTCATCTTAATTCCACAGAGGTGAGCCTTGAAAGTGATGCTGGTCTGATAAGCGGAGTTCTTACCAGAACATACG
Source organism: Nepenthes gracilis (assembly GCA_033239525.1). Taxonomy (NCBI): domain Eukaryota; kingdom Viridiplantae; phylum Streptophyta; class Magnoliopsida; order Caryophyllales; family Nepenthaceae; genus Nepenthes; species Nepenthes gracilis. Next base: position 13,666,109 of record BSYO01000007.1, read on the forward strand.
GCCTGATATCTGAAGAGTGTATTAATCAGGGGCCGGAGGTCTTTGGTCAGAGTGGACAGTGCTTAATTCTTAAGGCCCGGGTGCATTTTTAAGATTTCTCCTTTAAGGGCAGCAGAATTCATTTTCTTGAATTTTTCAAATTTGGGTTTAATAGTGATGCATGAGAAATATCAAAATCATGCATGTAAATTTCATTTAAACATGCATTTTGAATGACAGTAAATCGTGTTCATACGAGAATAAATATTTTCATATGCCATAAATAAACCATGTACATTTTTGGAATAGGGGTGATATCTTGCATAGTTCCTTCCTAATTTGTCCAACACGGCCTCCTTCTTTGCTTGATAGTTTCGTGGTGCCTTATTCTAAGATCTTATCTCTTAGGCCATGAGAAGGTGGCCATCTTGTATTTCTCACTTTCTTTCAGCGGTGGCATAAATACTCCTCCATTCCCACGCGTTTCAATTTTTCCAATAAGTATCGGGAAGTGCAAATACCGTTTCATCTTCAGCCCTTCCCGATGTTCCGCCAACCCGATGACCGGACTTCTTTAACAAGTCGGTCCGGCATTTCACTTCCGAAATCGGATGATCCGGTAGCGTCGAGAATGGTGCGTTTTGCGGTTTCCTTTGAAATCAGTGATTTCTTCGAGCAAAGCGGACGTTTATCTTAAAACGAAGTGCATTTCATGATTAATCGGATGAATTTTCGCTAAGAAATCCGGACAACAATGAAAATTTCGGACTTCTTCTTTTAGATTTCAGGTCAAGGCGTTGACGGACCTAATATTAATATTTTCTTATTCAAATGTTTTGATCATTCTAGCCTCCCCTACTTATAAAATTTAGATCTCAGAAATTTTAAATAGAAGTCTAACATGAAAATAAAGATGGTATTGTTGATCTCCTCCTCTCAGTTTAGTAGCTCTTAGATTATATGATTTCTTCGAGCGCCTTTACTAAATGATTGATTTGGTGCGTAATCTCCATCGCCGATCCAAGATCTCCTTTGGTTCTTCTACATAGGATAAGTCCTTGTCGACCAGTAAGGGTTACGTACCGATCGCAGGTAGGATGGTGGACCTCACCCGGTATGAACCATCGACACATCGCTATACCTTCGAAATGGCGGTGGGAGGCGGTGCAAGTTTGCTGTAAGCCACTTCTAATCTTGATTCAAAGGCCTACGATAAAGCGAGGCTTGAGTTTTCCTTTTACCCGAATCTGTTACCGCTGATGGTACTTTTAAAAGCACAAAATGCCTTTTGAAAATCAATGCCCGATCTTCTCGATCTTTGCATAACTCTTACAATACTGCTCAATTCTCAGTTTACTATGTAATATCTTTATCTTTTACGCGACTCCTTGATAATATGGACCCAAAAATCCTCCTATCTCAGTGTTCCCTCCCAGTAGATTAGTGACCTACATTTCTCCCCTTATATAGTGCCTCAAAAGGGCATGCCAATCTTTGTGCTTTGATAGCTATATTCTCTTGAGTCGGCAGAGCAATGAATGTCCCAAGTCCTTTTATCTCTGCCAAGACCTGAGGCCCTCAGCATCCTCAAAGAATCTGGATAAATCTGACGATTGTGACCGTCGGTTTGCGGATGAAAACGTCTTAAGTACAGATTGATACCCGAATTCTTGATGTAGACTTTTCCCGGAATGCGAAACAAAGCGAGGGTCTCTATCGGATACAATAGAGAGCGGGCACACCGCGAAGTCACGACAATCTCGTTCCGCGTCCGGTGGGCGATTTATCAAGAGGATAAGTCATCGGTGCTAGAAGTGGGCTGACTTTGTTAAGCCGTCAACAATCACCCAAATAGCATCGTAGCTGCTATGGCGATCAATGGTAAGCGATCTGGAAATCCGTGGCTATATCCTCATTACCACGACTGTAGTAGCGGCATTGGTTCATCAACAACCCGGTGGCGGAGTTTTCCACCGGCCTTTCTTGTTGGCAGATAAGAAAGCATTTTTCCACGTAAAATTCGTCTCCTTTTATGTTTCTCACTGAAATGTTTTCTTCAAATCTGAATCTTATTCTGGCTCACGTTGGATAATATATACGGATGATACTGGGCTTCACTAAGATTTTCTCTCCTTTAAGTCTTTATTCTCGACACATACCAACGATTTCTAAGTCTCAAAACCCGTCAGCGAGATCAGAAAATACACTTGAGATTCTTTATCCGGCTCGCCGTGATCACTACGAGAAAAGAGTCTGGTTTGTGCCTGCCTCATTCTCAGTGCCAATTTGAACTTGTAGATGCTTGAATCATCACTTCCCATGTACATGGCTGAGACATTGTCATAGTTCCATGAGAACTCGATTCCCGTCTCCATACGCAACAGTTAGCTAGCATCCCGGGCTGCCTGCCAATAAGTAATAACCACGTTAGCCTTCCACGGCTCATACTTGGTTCGTTCATAATCTTTGAGAATTCAATCATCGCCTCTTACATCTCATGTTTGAAAACCATGCAAGAACAAATATTTAGACTCTTGTGATCAATTAAGCAAGATCTTTCTCCAGCCTAAGTAATGCCCCTCGATTTTTAAGCCAAACACATGCGGCAGTTCTAGATCGTGAGTTGGATATAATTCCTTTCATGGTCCTTCTGTGCCTTGTCGCGGAGCCTGTAATGTTACCCTACCGTGTTGCATTTAGGAAAAATGTTGATCCGGCCTTGAAGCATCGCGATGAAACAATCGAGTCCTTGACCGTTTGGAGATGGTGAGGATAGGAGCGAGAAGTTAACCGGTCTTTAGGGTATGCATGGAAGCTCCCTTCACAATCTTCGGTCCCACCCACGAACTTGGCATCCTTCTTAGTTAATTGAGTGAGTGGCATGACGATTCAGAAAAGTTCTCCCATGGCATCATAGTAACCTAAACAGACACAAAAACTCATGATGTAGAGAGAGGTGGCCGGTTCCACTTCCATTGCTTCCGCCATGGGTGACGAGAGAATTCCTTCCTTGGATATGATGTGTCCAAGGGAATCCTACTCTTCAACCAAAATTCGCACTTTCATTTATGAACAATAGTGCTTCACAAAGAAGCCCAGAAGTATGATCGTAAATGTTCCTTTCGTGTTCGAGCTTTCGAGTATACAGATGTCCTTCGATATATCGATCACGAACTTGTCCGGTATGGTTTAGAAGTCGATTCATCAGATCCATAAAAACACTTGGGCGACGAAGTATTGGCATTTTCTGAAATTCATAGTGCCCGTACATGGTTGAAAACCGTCTTCGCTATATCCTCGCTAGCATTCGAGTTGATGATGTCGGATCTAAGATCAATTTTTGAAAATATGCAAGCTCCTTATGTGGTCAGAGATCTGTCTCTTGTTAGAGATCATTTATTTTTAGTGTTGATTTTGTTTAGTTCCGGAGTAATCCGTAATCTCGTAGTCTAGTCTTTCCACTTTGACAAAAAAGGCAGGTGCTCCCCATGGTGACACACTTGGCGGACAACCCTTATCTAACTCTGGGTTGTTGTTTCATCTTTGAGTTCGGTTTATCGATAGGGTGGTTTGGATATGGTCTGCGACACTGATATCCCGATTCAGCGCCAAAAAATCATACCGTTTGGGTGGCGATCGGGTAATTCATCGGTGAATACGTCTTCAAATTCCCGCACCGAATCTCTACGACGAGGGTCGACTTCGATGATAACAACAAGGCTGAATGGGCTTGGCATCATCATCTAAATGCACGGCGCGCGGCGAAATAAGCGGAGATGCTTCCGTCATGAACTTACCTACGAATGTGGAAAGGCTTGTTTCGAGGATGTTAATTCTCTCTTTTAGGAAAAGCAATCAATCTTGTGATGTCATGCCGGTCCATCCCAAGATACATCAAGTCTTTCATTTCCAATACCACCAGCTACTTGAGACATCAGTATTCATTATACATAGGGCATTGAGAAAGTGTTTATATTTAATATTCTGACGACCTGTTGGTAGGTAACCATTAATGGGTACTCCAGGAACTTTACGGTAGGAGTCGTAAGATGCTTAAGAAAATTAAGGCGAAGAATGAGTGGATCGAGAATCCAAGTACGTGTGAGAGATACCCACAGAGATAGAGTGTACATACTGCCTCAGTAGTGACCATTTCATTTCTGAAATAGCAAATACTTGGTGGAATAGGGCGCTTAACTCCACAGAGACCATTTTTGTGACAGACAATCTACGATCATGTGTCCCTTTGCCCACAATTATAACAAACTCCAGGTTCTTGTCATGAGCCTCCCTGTGTAATCTCCTTATTGATCATCGTCATTAGCATGGTTGAAGTCATCTTGATCGGCTCTGTTCCCATTGAACCTTGATGGTCTATGTATTCTTAGAAGGCCCTTCTACTAGCGTTGACACTTGGACATGTTTGAAAGTCCTTTGTCACGGACATTGCTGCCCTCTCAAATTCTTTGTAAATAGCGCGCCCATGGCGCCTCTGCATAAGTTGTGAGCGTCGAGTGGAAGAGTGTCTCACGATGTCATCTGCATGATCTGGAAGAAATGATCGTATAACATATCTCTCTGGCGAAAGAAACTGTGAGATAAATTCATTAAATTTTTGAGTGTATTACGCCACTTAGTGATTTCCACCCTTGGCGAAAGGTCATCTTCCATTCTGCCCCAAGATTTTACAGGAAATGTTTCTCAGTTGCTTCAAACATCTCCCGACTAATCTCCGTCTGGCGTAGCAAAACCCTTTTACGCATTTCCCACCGGTGGTGTGCTTCTCCTTGACTTATGGTGGCGCAAAGCACCATGTCCCGGCGGACATTTGATTACGACAAATGTCTTCTTGATCATTGAATCAACATTTCCTTAGTAGATCGGGTTCCCCTAGAAGTCAGGGGATCAGTTGTTGTCAAACGATCGTAAACAGAGACCTTTCACGATAGACGAGGCCGGGGTGATCGGCTGAGTTAGTGGGTGAATTCGGAGTCAACTTCTATGACTTCGGCCATTTCTCCCATCGGTGGTTGCCTCTTGCACCTCACGATCAGGAAAGTGTTGTTAACACAGACATTTCTCTAGCCCTTCATTGAAGGCGTGTTGCGGAAGCATTTGAAAAACGATTTAGTTGGTCAGTTATTTCTGAAGGTAACTATGTAAATGGTTATTGTCACAAGTGTATGCATAAAATTACGCTCTTCTAAACTTATCCTAAGTTTTAAAATTGTTGATTCAAACTTATCCTATAGCATCTCGATTTTCTCTCATTCAGCCAATATTCTATTTTAATATCATCAAAAGCGTAAATCAAATACTAATTCATATAATAAAATTATGAGCATAAAAATTTTTCTTTTCTTTATAAAGCAACAGCAGATACATTTCACAAATATTGAAATTCATGATTTAAAAATGTCAGAACAAATACATTATATGTATTAGGAAATACAGAACTCTATAAGTTTATAATTTAAATAAACAAAAGCTCAAAAATCAGCTCCATTGACATAAGAGGACTCTACTCGACTTCGTCCTGCTAAACTTGTCATCAATTTACAGGTGACTTCTAGCCTGGGATACTCACATGCGAGAAAAACATAAGCATATATTGAAATACAGATCTTTGTATATATGCATAATGTTATTCATATTATTTCTTTCTTTAGTTCATGTTCTTTCGTCTTGTCTTTATCTTCACAAATCATTGAATTCCATATGTCATCTTTGGGGACCGGACGAGGCAGACTGCTTATCGAGGCAGTTGTGTGCTGCAGCCTAAGCCGTGTCCCCTCATTCATGCTCCCAGGCGGGAGAGTAATGCCTTTGCCGGCATGCTGAGCCATAGTCCCAGAAGTTCTTGTGCCACCAAGGTCCCCTCCACGGCCCGGGGCATCCTCAAAGTGTCCTCCAATATCCTTCATCACTCTTTAACAATAAGCAATGAAACTGGTTCTTGGTTCGTGTTCTTTATTGGCCATTCATCGTAGGTCAAAGTCAAAAGTCGGAAGGAAGTTCCACTTGCTGCCCATAATCCATATATTTTCTTATTCATTGCCAAGTTCATATTATTGAAGCCGGAGCTCAATTCATATCAAAACCGGAGTTCGGTGGTCGGAGGCGAAGTTCGAAGTATTTGAAGCACGAAATTGCTTACATTAACCGGAGTTCGTTTCTTTCAAACCGGGTTCATTTCCCTTTGTGTGCAATGTGAGACTCAAATTCGTGCAAAACGTAGTTCATTTCATGCAACGATGTGGAGTTCATTTTATGAAGAAAGAAATAGGAGTTCGAAGCCTTTCAATGGAGTCTTATTTTCTCAACCCGGAGGATTCGTTTTCTTTAATCGAGACGGAGTTCATTTCTTTAGTTTTGAGCCGGCATTCTTAAGAGAGGCCAGACACATTTCATTATGCTCCCAAGTTGATTCTTGCTCAAATGGAGGCGGGTGGTTTGCTGCCCCCAAAGGGCGGAGGACTTAGGCCAGATCATGAATGAGTGCTTTTGTCTTCTGAATCAGTTAAAAACCAGATAGATTATCATTAAAATCAGTATTAAGGGTAAAGTAATTTTCTTTATAATCGGCTTCGAATTGATGAATTTCCACGGAGTTCTATACAGACAGATGATTTCTTGAAATCCATTTCCAAGTAATGATGGATTTTGTCGGAGTTCGTAGGCAATTAGTTGCTGCGTCCGGATTTCAATGATAATTGGATTTTCTTTGAAAATCGGATCTCATAAACGTACATTCGTTTCTTTAATCGAATATATGGCGGAGATGGTTGCTACAAAATCAGGAGCTCATAAGACGAGTGGATTTCTTTGAAATCAGAACTCAAAATGGGCCAATTAGTTTGCTACTTATAAAATCAGGAGCTCCGATGAATGGAATGGACTTTCCTTGAAAATCGGGCTTATAAAGGAAGCGGTGGATTTTCTTTGAAATCCGGGAGGCTCACATGGGCGGAGTGGTTTCTTTAAAATCCAGGAGCTCTGATGACGGAATAGATTTTCCTTGGCATCAGGAAGAGACTTATAAGGCGAATTGAATTTTCTTTGTCGAGCTCTGTGACGGTGGTTTTCTTACCATCTGAGCTCAATGGGCAGATAGATTTTCCTTCAAAAATCAGACTCATAAGGCAAGTGAATTTCTTCTGATGGGTAATTACTTTTCAAACTCTGGCGAATGCATTTTCACGTGAATGAACCACACATTTCAAAAGGGCCGGAGTTCATCAATTCTGGATGAACCTTAAATGCGGACTTCATTCTGATGGCTTGAGTTCTTTTAAGAACATACGGCCGGCTTCTTCTGAGAAAGAAGGAGTGTATTAATCAAAAGAAAGGCAGGAGATGTTTGATTCCACAGTCAAGGCCAGTGTACAATTCTTAAGGCAGTGCATTTTTCACATTCTCTTTAAGAATGCCCAGATTCATTTTCTTGAATTTCAAATTTTGGTTTGACGAACATTGACAAATATCAAAAATCGTACATAATTTCATTTAAACATACATTTAGATGAAACGATAAATCATGTTCATACGAATATTAAATATTTTCATAATAACATAAATAAAGCATGCATTTTTGGAATAGGGGTGAGTATCTTGCACAGGTTCCTTTCTAATTTGTCTTACCTACCTAGCTTTACGGCCTCCTTCTTTAGCAATAAGTTTCCTAGTGGTGCCTTATTCCCTGCAAAATTCACATCTCTATTTATAGGCCATGAGAAGGTGGCATCACTTATTATTTTTCTCCACTTTCCAACGGTGGCATAAATACTCCTCCATTCCCACTTTGTTCGTTTTTCATCGTATCGGGGAAGTGCAGCCACGTTAATCTTTTGCGCCTTCCCAATGTTCATAAGCAATGACGGGACTTCTTTACAGCACAAGTCGGTCGACAGTCCCCCTATAAGAAATCGGAGTGATAAGCGTCGAGAATCAGGTGATTTTTAGCGGTTTCACTTCAGTCAGAAGTGATTCTTCAGGCAAAAGCCATTACGTTTCTCCAAAGCTAAAGTACATTTCATAGTCCATCAGATGATACCATAATCGGTGACTGATAAATTTCCGGACTTCCATTCACTTGCGATTTCAGGTCAGCGGCGTTGGCCAGAGACCTATGTTAATATTTTCTTATTATTAAATGTTTGGAGTGGGTACAACCTCCCTACTTCCTGCATTCAGTCTCGAAATTTTAAATAGAAGTCACTAACCCGAAAAAATAAGTCAGTTATTTGTGTTAGAATCTCCTCCTCTACGTTCCAGTAGCCTCTTAGGTGTACCAGTTCTTCGAAACACCTTTACTAGGCGATTGATTTTGGTGCGTAATCTCACATCTGCAGTCCAAGAATCTCACTTGGTTCTTCTACGCCACAGGATAGTCCTTTGTCAATAGTAAGTTCATACTCGATCACATGGTAGGATCATGGACATACTTTGAAGCATAGACACATGAAACACATCATGTACATCGACCAAGTTGGGAGGCGATTACAAGTTTGTAAGCCACTTCTCATCCTTTCCGAGTTGCAAAGGCCAAATAAAACGAAACTAGTTTTCCTTTCACCCCCAGTCTTGTATTTTCACTTTGATGGTGATACTTTTAGAAACACAAAAATCAGCCCTTTTCGAAAATCAATGTAGATCTTCTCACGATGCATATCTTGCATGCTAACTCAGGGCTACTACGAGATTTTCATAATATCTTTATACTTTACATGACTCCTTGATAATGTACAGACTAAATCCTCCTATCTGGTGTTCCTAGTGAATTGGTGACTCTGTGCCTCCTGAAGTGCCTCAAAAGGAGCCATGCCAATGCATTTGTCAACTAATATTATCAGCGATTAATAAAATGTGGATCATCCCAAGTCCTTTTTATCTCAGGGCCGAGGCCTCGGCCTCCTCCTCGGGAGAATGCTGGATAGTGCGATTCGTGACCGTCGGTTTGCGGATGGCTTGATACTAAATTTTAGTTCGGTACCCGATTCTTGATGTAGACTTTGAGAATGTGAGAAACAAAGCGAGGGTCTCTATCGGATACAATAGAGACGGGCACACACCATGAAGTCGACAATCTCGTTCATGCAGTGGGCAATTGCCGAGGATAGTCATGAGGTAAGTGGGCTGACTTTGTTAAACTAAGTCATCAAATACTAAATAGCATCATATTCTTTGGCGTCAATGGTAAGCGAGTCGGAAATCCATGCTTCACATATCCTCCCATTTCGACCTGTAATGTGCGCATTGGTTATGTCGCTGGTGGCGATTTTCTTTGACCTTTACTTGTTGGCAGATAAGGCATTTCCACGTATAAAGGCTGCGATATCCTTTTCATATTTCTCCTTAAAATGTTTTCTTCCAAATCACGAAGCATCTTATTGGCTCTGTGGTGGATCGTATAACGGGATATAGGCTTCCTTAAATTTTCTCCTTTAGAATCTTTATTGTAAGCTCTTTATGTGATTTCTAAATCTCCCAAGCTCCTCGTGAGATCATCCTTGAGACCTTTATCCAATGCCCGTGATCTTTACCGAGAAGAAAGGAGTCATCAGTTTGACACCACTTTTCATATTCTCAGTGCATGAACTTTCTTAGTGCGCCAAAATCATCCGCTTCCCATGTACATAGCCCCGGACATCATAGTTCATGAGACAATTCAGCATCTCCATCGCTTGCTTTTGCATTCAGCTAGCATCGGTGCCTACTTAATAAATCGACCTTCCGTTAGCCTTCACACAGCTGTCACTTGATTTCTGATCCTTAAATATTTAGAATTCAATCCATCGCCTGCAATATCTCATGTTTGCTCATGCGGGAGAGCAAATGTTTTTAGACTCTTGTGATCGAGTAAACCCGAAATCTTTCTCCATTATAAGTAATGCCTCCGGTTTTAAATGTGAAACACTGGCTGTGCGAGTTCTGAATCGTGGTGGATAATTCCTTTCATGGTCCTTCAACAGTAGCAAGAACCATAGCATTACTACAGGTATTTGCATTAGAACACACGGCCGATCCCGGCCTTGAGCATCGCGATAAACATCGATCCTTGACCCGTTTGGAATGTTTAGGGTGAGACAGTTAACCGGTCTTTAAGTGTCTGGAAGCTCCTTCCTAATGCCGGTCCCCACGAACTTGTCCCTTCTTAGTTAATTGGTGGTGGGCATAGATTAGAAAAGTTCTCTGCAAGCAGTCATGGTAACCCGGCCAGGCCTAAGAAGGCTCACGCCCACTTGATGCAAGGAGTTGTGGCAGGTTCCACCTGCTTCTTCCTTGGCCAAGTGCATTGATTCCTTCCTTGGATATGATGTGTCAGTCTACCTCATAACCAAAATTATGCACTTTGATTTGGCGAACAGTGCTTTCTGAAAGCACGTGTAGTGCGTAAATGTTCTCGTGTTCCTGGGCACCCAGTATGCCAGGATATCGTAATGAAAACACGATCACGAACTTGTCGGTATGGTTAGGAAAATTAAGATTCATCAGATCCATAAAAACAGCTGGGGTAGTAAAAATCGACCCAAAGGCATTACTACAAATTCATAGTGCCCAATTCCGCCACGGTTGACGCCCGTCTTAGCTATATCCTCCTTGTGATCGAGGAGTTGATGATATCGAGATCTAAGATCAATTTTAGAAATATGCAAGCTCCTTATGTGATGTCGAGAGTCAACGATCATAGTAGAGGATATTTGTTGTTTTTGATGGTGATTTTGTTTGGTTCTAGATAATCACACACTTAATCTCATGGTGCACGTCTTTTCTTTTGACAAAAGAGCAGGTCCTCCCCATGAAGGCGCTACACTTGGCGGATAAACCCTTATCAACGCTCTAGGTTATTAGAACAACTCTTTGAGTTCCCAGCCGGTGCCATGCGATAGTGGTTTGGATGATCTCAAATTAGTCTCTAGTCCACCCAATCTATGTCAGTTTGGTGTAATCGGGTAATTCATCGATGAATACGTCTTGAATTCCGCACCATAGGAATCTCTCTAGCGGAGATTCGACTTTCGATGAATGCACTGGCAAAGGCTAGACGGAAGGCAGCGTCATCCCTTGCTCGAATGCACGGCATGAAGGCGAAATAAAGCGGGATCTTCCTTAGCGAACACCACGAATGTGGAAAGGCGCTCGAGGATGGTGAATTCTACTTTTCGGAAACAATCAATCTTGGCATGATATCGGCTAACAGTCCATTCCCGAATGCATGAGAATCTTTCATTTCCATTCTACACCAATATGAGCCTTCAGTATTCATTTTACTTTTTGTTAAATGCCTATCAACTTCATCTATTTCACGGGCGTTTTTTTGTTGGTGAGGTAACGTAAATAGTGCTCCCGAGAACTTTGCGTGAGTCGTGGAAATATCCCGAAAGTGTGACGAGGCAAGGTGAGTCGAATCAAGAAGTCTAGTGACAAGGGTATCTTCTAGATAGAGTGTACAGCCACACCCCCACTCCCAGTAGGCTAATTGACCTCCTTCCCTGAAATATCTGTCTACTTTGGTAGAATAGGAGACTTAACTCACAGGGCTTGTTTAACCTTAGGAGCAATCTCACGATCATGTGTCACTTTTGCCCACAATTATAACAAACTCCGGTTTCTTGCGCAAGGCCTCCCTCCATGTAATCTCCTTGATGATCACATACGTCATTAGCCATGGATGAGAATTACTGTGCGATCGGCTCTTGTTCCCCGAACCTTGATGGTCTACTTCTTAGAAAGGCCCTTCACTAGCGTTGGCCTTGGACACATGGTGAGAATCACTTTAATGCGGACATTCTTTTTGCCCTCTCAAATTCTTTCTCATAAATACTTTGTAACACCTCTCCATAAGTTGTCGGCGTCCCGAGTGAAGGTGTCTCCCCATTATCATCTAGCAATCCACACAGGAAAGAACAGTCGACCTTCCTTTCTTCATCTTCTACCATGAAAGGGCATAGCGAGATAGTTCGATGAAATTTTGATCTCATTAACACTTATAGGCGTTTGCCTTAGGCGAAGAATTCATCTTCCATTCTTGCAATTTGCGGAAAGTATTTCTCGAGAAAGCTGCTTCAAACATCTCCCGGCTAATCAGTCGGCACCTTAAAAACCCTTTACGCATTTCCCACCGGTGGTGTGCTTCTCACTTGACTTATGAGTGCGCCATATGTCAGCGGGACATTTGATTACGGCAAATGCTTGATGTGAATCCATGTTTGACCTTCGTGAATCGGGTTCACTAGAAATTGGGGATGATTCATTGGTAAGCAGAATCATTAAGCAGAGACCTTTCTGTCTGCGGCGAGTGAGTGATCTCTTTGGAGTTAATTAGAGTGGTGGTCAAGCTTCTATGACTTCGGCCATTCACAATCGATGAGTTCGCATATCTTGCCCTCCACGATCAGAAGTGTTGTTAACACAGATGAACATCTTCCTCTTGTTAAACAGCATTTTGGAAAGCGTGAAAGAACAATTTCGTTAATTAATTCTTCAGGTAACTATTGTAATGGTTATTGTCCCCAGTGTATGTAAATTACACTCTTCAAACTCCTCCATAAGTTTCGTGATTCAAACTTATCTATACTAATCTGAGTTTATATCTCAAATGCCAATGTGTGACTAAACTTGTAATATCATCAAAAGCGAAGTCAATCGATACTAATTCATATAATAAAATTATGAGCACTTAAAAATTTTTCTTTTCTTTCACTTATTAAGATGCATTCTAAATATTGAAATTTCATAGGTCAATGTCGGAGAGCAAACTACATTTAATAGCGGCGAAATAAAATTACAAGTTTCCTCCAAACTAAATAAACAAAACTCCAAAAATCAGCTCCAGCAATATAAACATATGAGATCTCACGACTTAATCCTCCATGCGCTTATAGCCACAGAAGCACTGCGAAGTGACACAAAGCCATGAGGATACTCACATGAAAAACATAAGCATATAATCGAAATGTCTGAGATCTTTCAATAACATAATAACTATTATATTATTTCTGCTTTGGATTCATGTTCTTTTCGTCTTATCTTCCTCAAAATCATTGGAATTCATATCATCTTTAGGGACCGGAATGGAGGCAGGTCAACATCAGGCAGGTTGTGTGCTACCTGACCTAAGCCGTGTCCTCATTATGCTCCACAGGCGGGGCATGCCTTTGCCGGCATGGGGGCCATGATCAGTTCTTGACCACCCAAAGAGTCCCCTCCGTGCCCGGAGGCATCCTCGAGTGTCACTCCATCCTCCTTCATCTGCATCTTTAAGCCAGCTTAATGGAAACTCGGTTCTTGGACCGTGTTCTTTATTGGCCATTCATCATAGATCTCGAAAGTCAAAAGTCGGAAGAGTTCCACTTGCCACCATAATCCACTGTATTTTCTATTCGTGCCAAGGTTCATATTATTGAGCTTGGAGCTCATTCATATCAAAGCAGGAGTTCGGTAGTCGGAGGCGAAGTTCGAAGTATTTTAAACAAAATTGCTTACATTGGCAGAGTTCGTTTCTTTCAATGGGAGTTCATTTCGCTATTCAGCCGGAGCTCGTTGTTTCGCGTAGTTCCATTTCGTTCTGGTGGCGGAGTTCATTTTATGAAGCGAGTTGAAAGCCTTTCAATACGGTCATTTTCTTCAACGAAGTTCGTTTTCACTTTAATAGCGAGGCGGAGTTCACATTTCTTCGTTTCAAACCGTTCTTAAAATGGAGCACATTTCGTATGCTCAAAAGTTGAAGTTCTTTAAGTAGGACCAGTGCGTTCTTTAAAGGGCAGAGGAGACTTGGGCAGATCTCTAAACGAGATAGTGCGCTTTGTCTTAAATGGAAGTTCAAAAACCGGGTGGATTATCTTAAATCAGAAGCCCAAAGGAGGCAATGCATTTTTAAATAAATATAATTGAATGGAGTGGATTTCCAGGTTTACTGGAAATGGGAGTGGATTTCTTTAATCCGGCTCAAATAATAGTGGATTTTCTTTAAAATCGGAGTTCTCGACAATTGATTACTAATCCAGGAGCTCAAATGAGCAGATTTTCTTTGAAAATCGGATCTCATAGAGCAGTGGATTTCTTTGAAATCCGGGCTCATATGTGGTGGATTACCCTCTTTGAAATCTCGGAGCTCATAAAGAGTGGTGATTTCTTTGTGATCGGAGCTCAATAAGGTGAGGTGGTTTGCTATAAAATCAGGGCTCAATGGGCGGAATGGACTTTCCTTGAAAATCCGGAGCTTATAAGGCGGAGTGATTTCTTTGATCGGGGCTCCTTGTAGACCAGGTGGTTTTCACCTAAATCAGGAGCTCCAGTAGACGAATGGGTTTCTTAATCCCGGAGCTTATGGAGGCAATTGGATTTCTTTGTCCACGGAGCTCACATGGACGGAGTGGTTTTCTTACAAAATCTGGAGCTCCAACAGAATAGTTTCCTTGAAAATCCAGACTCCTCAGAGCAGTGGATTTCTTCGGTGATAAAGTGCTTTTAAAACTTAAGGCGGAATACATTTCACAGCAGATAGAGGCACCACATTTCAAAAGAGGGCGGAGTTCATCTTAATTCCACAGCAGACGGGCCTTAAAGGGCCGGACTCGAGTCTGATAGCTTGAGTTCTTTTTGGGAGTACTCTGACCGGCTTCTTTACAGAAGAATTTTATTGTCAAAGGGCCGGAGGTGTTTGATTCCACAGTCGGAGCAGTGCTTAATTCTTACAGGCCAGGTGCATTTTTCGTTCTCTTTGGGAGCGCGAATTCATTTTCTTGAATTTCAAATTTTGGGTTGGCAAACGATGGCAATATCAAAAAATCATGCATAACGAAATTTCATTTAAACATGCATTTAGACGACGGTAAAATCATGTTCATCTGAGAATATTAAATATTTTCATAATAACACCAATAGCGCATTTTGGAATAGGGGTGAAGTATCTTGCACGAGTTCCTTTCTAGCGTTTGTCTAAGCTTTATTTCTTGCTTTAGCAGTTTCTAGTGGTGCCTTATTCTAAAATTCTTTGTCTCTGTTTATAGGCCATGAGAAGGTGGCCATCACTTATTATTTTTCTCCACTTTCCAACGGTGGCATAAATACTCCTCCATTCCCATGGCCTGATTCCGTTTTCCAATGCGTATCGGGAGTGCGGTAGTTCAATCACTGCATATTTAATGTTCATCAAGCAATGGCGGACTTCAACAAGTCGGGTCGGCATTCTTCCGAAATCCGGAGTGGTGAGGCTGTCGAGAATCAGGTCGTTTTATGCTGATTCCATAATCGAAGTGATTTCTCTTCCGAGAGCAAAAGCGGACGGCGTTTCTTCTTCCGGCAAGTGCATTTTCAACAATTAATCGGACAATTTTCATAAGGAAATCGGTAATAATAATTCGGGGACTGTTCACTTTGATTTCCCAGTCATGGGCGTTGACCGGACCTAATGGTTAATATTTTCTTATTCAAATGTTTCGATTAAATTTACAACTCAAATTTTTATTTGATCAAATGTTACTAACGTTTCGGGGGCAAACCTTTGTCTGTCGGACATTTAAAGTGGAATGATTTTCATGTCCACCATTTTATTAGTAATCGGCAACTGACATTTTCTAAAATGCTGCCTTCATCATCTAAAATGATCATGGGATAGTTATAGAAGACAATTCTTCAATGGGTATTCTGCTCTTACAGTTACCTTTAAGGCTAAACTATATCTCAAAAATTAATATACCGTGGACGATAGCACATTTCAAAAGGGCCGAGTTCATCTTAATTCCACAACGGACGGAGCCTTAAGGCCGGACTCGACATACTGATGGCGGAGTTCTTTTGGAACATACGGCCGGCTTCTTACGAGAAGAGGGAGTGTATTAATCAAAGGGGCCGAGGTCATTTTGATTCCACAAAGGGACGGAGTGCTTAATTCTTAAGGCCCGGAGTGCATTTTTCGTTCTCTTTAAGGACGCGAATTCATTTTCTTGAATTTCAAATTTTGGGTTTGAGCAGTGATGGATGAAATATCAAAAATCATGCATAATGAATTTCATTTAAACATGCATTTCGGAGCGAACAAAGTAAAATCATGTTCATACGAAATATTAAATATTTTCATAATAACATAAATAAAGCATGCATTTTTGGAATAGGGGTGAGTATCTTGCTGAGTTCCTTTCTAATTTGTCTAAGCTTTCGGCCTCCTTCTTTAGCAATAGTTTCTAGTGGTGCCTTATTCTAAAATTCTTTGTCTCTATTTATAGGCCATGAGAAGGTGGCCATCACTTATTATTTTTCTCCACTTTCCAACGGTGGCATAAATACTCCTCCATTCCCACGCTGATTCCGTTTTCCAATCGTATCGGGAAGTGCAGCCGTTCAATGCTGCGCCTTCCCAATGTTCCGCTAAGCAATGACCGGACTTCTTTAACAAGTCGGTCCGCATTTTACTTCCGAAATCCGGGTGATCCGGCGCGTCGAGAATCCGGTGCGTTTTTAGTTTAGTTTTCACTTCGAAATCCGGTGATTTCTTTCGAGCAAAAACCGACGCGTTTCTTCTTCAAGAAGCCGGGTGCATTTTCAACAATTAATCCGGACTGAATTTTCATAGGGAAATCCGGACAGCAATGAAATTTCCGGACTTCATTCACTTTTAGATTTCCGGTCAACGGGCGTTGACCGGACCTAATGGTTAATATTTTCTTATTCAAATGTTTGGGTCGTTACAACTCAAATTTTTATTTGATCAAATGTTACTAACGTTTCAGGGCAAACCTTTAATCTTAATCAGACATTAAAGTCGGAATGATTTTCATGTCCACCATTTTATTAGTAATCGGCAACCCAACATTTTCTCTAAAATACATAGCCTTCATCATAAAATGATCATAGGATAGTTACACCGAGAAGACAATTCCTTCAATCGTCTAACAACCGTTACCTTTAAGGCTAAACATATCTCAAAAATTAATATAACTTTGAATCATTTTCCTCAGTCTTAAAATTCCAACATTAGGCTTTATGGGCCTACCATGCTTCCGCTGCGCTACTTCTGATTATTTTTCCTCAAATCCAATTATCTTATATTCAAAACTATAATCATCCCAAAAGTGGGTAGGATCAATATTCAGGATTTTCAGAATTCGATTACTTTAGCAACCTTGAGAGCTTATTGGCACATTAATGAGCCGATTGAACCCAATTGGAACACGATGATATCTTTTTACAACGTTCTATTACCCACTCATTTGGATTTATTAGTGATTCATCTTTCATTTTTACCCGTGGAACTCCAAGGTCATTCAAATTCAAAGATTCATAACATTAATGGTCAACATGAATGCCAACATTTCCAAGAAAATATTAAGGCTTTCTTTCTCAATCTTTTAAACAAATCTGTCCTAATTCTGAAGATATTACTCTTAGGTTTTTACAAGAAAAACCTTAATGGCCGTTTTTTGACAAATCTATGGAAGGGTATACTAATTTTGGACTTTCTCTTCTACTTTTCTCAAAGGTACTCCCTATTAATGAGTAATATAACCTTAATCTTTCTTAAAGGTATTACATCTCATGATAACTTATCAGACCCATCCAAATGGCATGAATATCAGTTACCTCTCATAGATCACTTAAAAATTTTGATTTGCCCCAAAATGGTCAGGTGCTTCCACCACACTAATCAGTTTCCCTAATTATTTATTACTCGTAGTTTTGTTGATTTTCAAAATCATGTTCCTAAAGGACCATGAGATTAACAAGGTATTCCCTTAAATTCACATTCTTTTCTTACTAGAACATGTGAGGTATCAGTTATTTGTAACTTTTATGAAGTTACTTTAGTATAATCCATAAAATTTCATAAGACGCCGATGAATCAACAGAACCCAACCAACGTTTTTGAACTTCATAGTGGCCATATCCACAATCTGAATGCTGTCGGGGCTACGACTTCCTTTGATCTACAAAAGTCAAGCTATAGACCCAAGCGATTTCAATTTTTATCCAACCTTTATATTGCTCTTCGGACTATGCCTTATTAGTTTTGAGAATTTAACTAGTCTTCTAATTATTTTGAGGTTCGTCCATTATCTCGAAAGTGTTGGAGTATGTTACTCCAATACTTAAGCCGATACTTCCACGGTCTTGCTTAAGATCCTCAATAATTTAAATTGATTCAACATGACCTCAAATTAATGATTAAAGATATTCAGCTGAATCCTTCTTTTAGATTTTATGGTTTTCAAGGAAAACGATATAATTTCTTGATACCTTGATCAATTCAAACTCTTGCTTTAAATCCTACAGCCCAGTTGCAAGATGTCATCCCTTGTCAGACCAACTATAATAGTACTGGCGTTTATCTACCGAACTATTATTAGGATTAAACTAAGACTTAATCTTTTTGGCTATCTTCAAGTTCATACCAAAAATTGTAAAGATTTCCACTACTAAGCCCATTTTGTTTAGAATTCAGATTGTCCTGATAGCTTACTAACTTAAGCATCCATAATGTCATATTAAGATTGGTTCCTCAAGATTTTTCAAGTAAACCCAACCAATTGTATCCACAGATTTTAAAACCTCGTCTTTCTTGTATTAGATTCATCAAAAACCTCAGACTTACAAAACCACATATATAATCGAATTTCAAGGATACAAGGGTTGTGTCACCCGGATTGAGAAAATTTTATTTCCTATCTTATTGATCTACAAGCTTTTCTTATGCTTCATCACAACCAAAACTCTGATCCTAAGGCACTGAATTTCTTTTCTTCAAGGTTATAGGATACAGCCCTGTCCTTAAACCAGCTACCGCATAATGCGGATCATGGTCCCAAAGTTTCTTCGGGAAGGCTTAATTCAAAGTCTCATTTGAACATCCACGTTGATACATCCCTTTTTATCTTTCTGAATACTAAATTATCTTTGTTATTAGTTCAGAGCCTATGTCTTCCTAATTACAATCATGGCACGGCTCGAAATCCCCAAGCAATATCAGATTTCAATATTTACCCAAGATCCCTACAGCCCGTCACGACAGGTGACCCTAATGCTTGAGTTTAAACCTCAGGTCCCTGATACCAAATCTTTCCATAACTAAAGACATTCTTAAATTTTGTGATTGAACTACTATTCATCCAAAGGTCTCTTATTGGTACCATTATTCCATGAAACTTTCTTATCACATGAGATCATATCACTTAATCCTTGAGACTCGGTGGTCTTGCTTACCTCGATCAACTAAGATCAATTTTACTCTTGATCTATCAAGGGTTGAACACCATACATTCTATAGAGGTGACCATAGAGGATTCCCAAGTCTTTGAAATTTTTACCTTCAGCCATAATATGACTTGGCTACCTATATGCCCTTCTACTGAATTATTTTCAAACTGATTTATAAATTGCTATCCTAGGACGGGATGTACCCAACGTTAATTTCCATCATACCAATCTCGAGCCAATGGTAACTTTGCTAAAGCAACATTCCACCCAAAGAACTTCAACCGAGGGCCGATCAATCTTATACCTCGTACCGAGAGATAGCTTAAGTCTCGAGTCATCAGTAATCAATCCAAAGACCCAATTAATACCAATCAAATTCCAGTACTAAGGTGTCACAACACACCATCCTCCTCGACCTACAGTTGAAAACCCAATTGCCTGGACTGACTAAATCGTCAAATACCTTTAGGCATTAAATCGATCCATCTTATTCTATCCTATGCTTCCGCATATGATTCAGATCAAACCTAAGGCATCTCTCCTTTTCTCTGATACCATTTGTGACGAACCAGGTTATTTTGCTTTAATAACCCTTCGTCAATAAAACTTCATTAGTGTCCAGAGTTTTCTCTATACTGGACAAAGACCGATATACCTGCTGGTTAAATAGGCTAAGCATACTTTTCACAGGATCTCACAATTTGCCATCTCATTCATGGCTTCAATACAGTATTCTGACCGTACCGTATTAGATCTAGAGAGATGCCAGCTAATAACCTCAACCACGAAACATCAAAACAAAGTGCGGAAGCATATTATAATGCCATGAATTGCGGAAGCATAATAAAACCATAAAGGCAACCACAAACCATACCAATATCCCGAGTGGCTGTCCATGTCAAATCCTATGTCCAAGTCCTTGCTGCACTTGTCTGTCTGGTCTTGTCAAGCAAGCCTTTCTTTGTTCTATCTAAATGCTTTCATCTGGAGGAAAAATAACAGATAGCAAGAGTGAGCTTATCGCTCAGCAAGTATAATCATACGTCACTGTCAAACTGTGAACATGATAATAGCAAGGGTCAATATGCATTTGAGACAGGTAAGGGAAGGAACATTTGGAAATATTGATTTGTCGTTTACCATGTCTTGGCACATTTAATTGTCGTTTCCCATGCTTTCCAATTTTACTTTGATCTTTGCGGACCTGGGCTAGTAGGTCGTACTAGCAAACGATGCGAGAGAACGAGGAAAGGATCATGATACACCTCATGATCTAAGGCCGTGAGGGATTATCTTTAACGACCCATCCGGGGGGTCGTGTACATCTCATCGTACCATATCGTCGTGCACATCGCCATATCATATCGCCCCATTCCCCCGGGTACCAGGGCGCTTCGTTCTTCCACAATAGTATCCTAAGGCGTGACACGTACATCACTCGCTCACAAGCGACTGAGAATCTGTGCCAAAGTATTCTTCGGGTTTCCACCGAGATGGACGTGTCAAACCAGAGAATACTACCCGTCCAAGAGTCCATGGTCCTAGTTTCATCATTCTCTTCCCATAATTTCTTTGAAGGAAAGTCCACCGTATCTCATATATCATATCTCCCATCACACGGGAGGTTTCATCAATCACATATCCATTGTGGACTTCCTTCCGTTTCATTTTCCCATTTGTTCTTATCTTCTCTTGAAGTCTTACGTATTATATCCCCCATCACATGGGAGATTTCATCATTTCTCCCACCACACGGGAGGTTTCATTAATCACATATCCATTGTGGATTTCCTTCCGTTTTATTTTCCCATTCGTTCTTATCTTCCTTTGGGGACTTTTAGCATTTTTCATAAGTCACTTTATAAGCATGATCAACAATATTTAAAGGAATTGGATTTCCTTACCGTTGATGAGCCAATCATATTGGGGTGCTCCGGAGCCCGTTCTTGAATCGTACAATTTCAAATATTCATTAATCATAGTTTTCATAGCAAGAGGATGCATATTTTCTATTTACTTCTCATGAACAGTAATAACATTTCGTTAAAGGATCCAGTCATTGTGGACGGATCGAATTTCATGAGATCGATTGCGTAGTCGGGATGTAGTGATTCATTTCTTAGCATTAATTTAGAATATTCTTTCATCATTAATCATGGCGATCTAATTTTCATAGTTTGGGAGGGTATCGGAACGACGAAATCACAGTATAACAAATAGTGAGTATGAGAATACTTGCCTCAATGTGCCCCATATTTTCTCCAACTAGCTTGAGCTCGGAATTGGACTCGAAAGCCTCCATTTCCTTCCTTCTTCTTCGTGGTTCCTCCTTTCTCTCTCTCTCTCTCTCTCCCTCTTCCTCTCCCCGTGCTCCCTCCCTGCCCGCTGGCTAGCGGCCTTTATATAGGCATCGGGCCGCTCGAGCGCCCGTCGGGCGAGCAGCGAGCGGCCGAGGTTTCTAGAGGGTTCTGGAGGGCGGCTGGCGAGCGGGAGCATTCCGGAAGGTTCTGGAATTTTCGCTCAAGCGGAGCTCTAGCGCCAGGCGAGCGCGAGAGGTTTCTAGAGGGTTCTAGAAGCTTCGCTCAAGCCGGCCTCGAGCATGCATCAGGCGGCTAGGCTTTTGTTGTTTCGGCTCGAGCGGGGCTCGAGCATGCTTCAAGCGGCGAGCTGTTTTGAGCGATTACGGGCGTGTGTTGAACGGGGAAGGTTCGGGTGGCGTTTTCTTCATTAGAATTCCCCAGATTTTTTCCAAGTTCTTCTATTTATTTATTCAATATTCTATTATTATATAAAGAGATATTCCTAGCCTCATGTTAATTCTATTTTTGTTTTGGGAACCTTACATACCCTATCTATTTGTGGAGTTCTTGCTTCTATATTATTTGATTCGAGGTCTACCCACTCCTTTTTTTCTACATAATTTGCATGCTGCATTATATCTGTCTCATGTGTTTTGAATTATAAATTGTTTGTGTTGACTCCCACTGGCTTCCCTGTGATTACTGATATTGTGTATCCTGGATGTGTGGTTGTGGTGAATGAAAATTGTTTGACTGTGGATTTCGTGTTATTGAACATGGGTGATTTTGATGTGATTCTGGGAATGGACTAGTTGGCTAAATACCATGCCAGTATTGATTGTTTTTTGAAGAGGGTTTGCTTTGATATTCCTAAGATGGAATCCTTTTTCTTTTAAGGCATTAGGAAGAAGGAGGTACTTGTATTAATTTCTACTTTACATGCTAAGCATTTAATCAAAAATAGGTGTAAAGCTTACCTGGCATATCCCTACTCCATTGGGAGTCATAGTATGTCGACTAAGGACATCCTAGTCATTTGTGATTTTAAAGATGTATTTCTGGAAGAGTTACCTGATTTTCTGCATACCAGGAGATTGAGTTTGAAATTGCTATTGTTCTTGGTGTTAGTCCGATTTTTAAGGCCTCTTATCATTTAGATCCGGCTGAATTGAAGGAGTTAAAATTGCAATTGCATGAACTATTAGATAAGGGCTTTATCAGACCGAGTGTATCTCCTTGGGAAGCATCGGTATTGTTTGTGAGGAAGAAAGATGGGTCTTTGCGACTATGTGTTGACTATCGTGAGTTGAATAAAATCACGATTAAGAATAAGTATCTTCTGTCACGTATTGATGATTTATTTGATCAATTGCAAGGATCTCGGGTGTTCTCGAAGACAATCTGAGGTCCAATTATTATTAGTTGAGGATTAAGCCAGAAGATGTGGCTAAGACTGCTTTTCAGACACGTTATGGCCACTATGAGTTCCTTATTATGCCTTTTGGCCATACGAATGCCTCAGCTACCTTTATGGAATTGATTAATTGGGTGTTCAGGCCATATCTAAATAAATTTGTGGTGATATTTATTGATAATATTCCGATATATTCAAAGGATCATGAGGAACACGAGGCTTATTTGAGAATGGTACTTTAAGTGCTCCGTGAGAAAAAATTGCATGCTAAACTTAGTAAATGTGAGTTCTGGCTAGAGAAGATGTTGTTTCTAGGTTATGTAATTTCTGATGGTGGTATTTCTGTGGATTCAAAGAAGGTGGAGGCTATTACAAATTGGAGTAGGTCGACTTCTGTGACTGAGGTTAGGAGCTTTCTAGGCATGACAGGCTATTCCAGATGTTTTGTAGAGATTTTCTTGCAGATTGATATGCCTCTGACTCAATTACTGAAAAAGGAGGCTAAATTTGAGTAGACTGAGGAATGTGATCAGAGTTTTCAGGAGCTGAAGGATCGCTTGACTACCGCTCCGGTATTTGTTATTACAGAGGGTTCAAGAGGTTTTGAGGTATACTGTGACGCCTCTAAGGTGGGTTTGGGTTTTGTACTAATGCAACATGGTAAAGTTGTAGTTTATGGGTCTAGACAACTAAAAGTGCATGAAAAGAATTACCCTACCCACGATCTGGAGCTGGATGTTGTGGTGTTTACTTTGAAAATTTGGAGACATTACTTGTATGGTGAAAACTTTCTTGTGTATTCTGATAACAAAGGCTTGAAGTATCTGTTTTTTAAAAATGAACTAAATATGAAGCAAAGAAGGTAGCTTGATTTCTTGAAAGATTTTGATTGTGAAATACAATATAAGCTAGGGATAGAAAATGTAGTCGCAGATGCATTGAGCCGTCGATCGGGGTATGTGGCTATGTTGCAAATCAAGCAGATGAAAATATTGGATTATCTGAAGTTGTGTGATATCCAACGTTATGCTAAGGGTGATAGAATACTCCTGTCTTATCTTCAGATCCATCCGAAGGTAATTAATGAGGTAAAGGTGAAATCAGTTAATGATTCGTTCATTGTGGATATTGTAAGTAATCTGAAAAGAGATTCTCGAGCTGATTTTAATGTCCAAACTGATGGAGTATTGAGATTTAGAGACCAATTATGTGCACTGGACAATAGAGAATTGAAGGAGAAGAACCCGGAGACGAACAAAATGTATCAAGATCTGAAGAAAACTTTCTGGTGGAGGAATATTGTGATGGAATGGATCCTAAACCTCATAGGACCCTCCATCAGACAAATATAGAACAGGATCCATTAATTTAAATCCTTTAAATTTTATAGAAATTTTAACAGAGTCCCCTCTGTAACTAGACAGAAACCTAAAATACAACCTGTATATTTAATAACCAGTATAATACAAATCCATATAAAATAGCCTGTCCAAGCACACAACTAACCAAACATCATAATTCACATCCTACAATACACTTTCTTAGGATCTCAAATTCCATTCATGGCTTTAAATCAATTATTCTATCTACTACATCAAAACTCGTATAAGAGATGCTGTCTAGGACCTGTATAGAAACCAGAAAAACATATAGCGAAAGCATCTATAACCTTAACAGAAACCTGCGAAAGCATAAATACGGTTTTAACAGTTTACAAAATAAGCTACAATTACTTATACATAATTTCATTTACAAAACTTTATCGCACATGAAGAACTATCAAAATTTCAAAAAATATTAGTCCAAGGTAATCTTCAAGGCTTCACCAAGGCTCCAGAACCTTCCTTGCTAAACTTCAGCTGCCTGATCGTCCAATATCTTGACTATATCCTTATTTGGAGGAGAAAAAACAGTAAACAGTGAATCGAAACCCAATAAGGTACTAAAACATGCAAAACATAATACTCTCATGCTGAACATAATACAGTAAGGCAGTTACAGTTGCATACAAGGCATGAATGCGATAAGACTGTGATTACGGAAGTATTTTCAGGTCATAAGCGCAAGTGGGCTGAAACATGTACAATAATCATAAGGAAAGCCTAATTTCCATATAAACATGTCTTAAAAAATATAAATCATGTTAGGATAGAAAAACACATTAATATCAGGACTGAAGAATAGGAGCAGTTCATGGAAATAGGAGTAAAGCATGATTCTATTTAAACATGCATCAGGGTTCATGAAACAGTTCCAAATCTCATTTGCTTCTTTAGAAAATCCAGTTTAATATCCTAGGGACCCAACTAGCATACCCTACTAGCTGAGGGGGCAAATAATCGGGGATAGATTATGTTTACTCCACATAATCCAGGACTAGTATCAATGCTGTACAGGGACCGATTATGTTCTACGACACACAACTCAAAGCCAATGAAGGATTATTATCCTCTAGGAACGAAGGATTATCATCCTCCAGAATCAGTATATTACCCTCATTAATTAACGCCCCATGGAAGGGTAGACCACGTATAACTCCATGGACGGAGTTATCCCCGATTACTACCGTAATGTCCTAAGGTATGCCAGAGAACCTCACATAACCGTATATTAGTCCTGGGTCCTAATTAACATATCAAAAACAGTTTTCTTCTCATTTTCTTAACTGAAAACCCTTTTTTAGTTCAAAAATCAGTTAGAGTTTCACAATAACTCTCCTGTCAATTTCAAAATAAACAGTAATAGTTTAAAACCCTTCAGATTCCCTTCAAATTATACCATAACAATTTATAATCCTTCAGTTTAGCTTCAAAATATACAAAAATAGTTTAAAATCCTTCAATTTATCTCCCAGGAGTTTACAGTAATTTATCCGTATAAGTCTGTATAAAACTCTCAGATACGGAATACATCATGAGCTTTATTTCAGTAGAGGTTAACTTTTATATAACAAAAAATGTGGATAAAAATAATTAAAACCCTTCATTTTTTACCTAGGGTTTCAATAATATTTTCGGATGATAAACGTGTACCAAATCCATGCAGTTCCATGAAATCAATGCCATATGTTGCAATATATATATGTAAGCAATAAATCTGTCCGATTAATTTACAGAAACAGGCAGTATTTATACAGAAGATGGAAAAATATGGATTTAGAGCATAAATACAATATTTGATGTATTAAAAGTCTGTAAAAACAGTAAATAATATCCGGAGTATACTTGCATGAAGTCGGTCTACAGTTATTTTTACCCAGATCGGAGTGGATCGGTGCATTTTTCACTCTTCCTTCTCTTTTCTTCCCTTTCCCTTTCATGCTTCTAATCTCTCTCTCCATAACCCTCAAAAAATGCCGCACAAAATCACGCATGACCTTTTATACATAGTCAGGCGCTTGAGCGGTTATTGAGCGCCGCCCAGGCGCACCACTCTATCAACACCACGCCTTGAACACTCATCAAGCACATTTTGAGTGGGAGAATCTATCTTTTGTGCCCCGTGGCACTTCAGCGCTACTCTGGCACGGGTCAGGCCCGCATCAAGCCTGCAGCAAGCCTTCTTCGCGTTTTCTTCATCCAAGACCCGTTTTAACCCTTCCAACCCAATTCTTTGCATCTTTGGACCCTAATTTTGATTATGTAACCACAATAGGGCATGATTATCATAATTTAAATCCCAAAAATTTATTTACGAATTAACGTTTCTCGATTTACAAGTTCGGTTCCGAATTTACCAATTTTGGATTTTGGGCTTTTCGATCCGATTCCTCCCGTTCCTTTTGATCATAATTCACCTATTTTAACTTAATTACCTTCCAATTATCATATTTTAGAAATCTGAAACCTCACCACCCTTATTAAACATATCTTGGAAATTGGTACCTTACAGGACTTAACTTCCTCTTTTCACTTCCGAACTCACTTTTCCACATTCTTAAACATTAGCATAATTTTTATCCACATAATTATTTTCTAAATATCACATTTTTGGGGTCGGGATCTCACAAATATGAAAAGGGATATTATGGTCTATGTGGAGAAATGCCTTGTATGTCAGCAATTGAAAACTGAAAGAAGGAAGCCTTCTGGGTTGTTGCAACCAATGCCAGTCTCAAGCTGGAAATGGAAATATATTACTATGAATTTTGTATCTAGTTTGCCAAGGAATCCTAGGAATCATGACGTCATTTGGGTTATAATTGATCGGATGACAAAATCAGCCAACTTCTGAGCAATCAGGATGACATATTCTCATGACAGACTGTCCCAGTTATATGTGAATGAAATTGTGAAGCTTCATGGAGTTCCTGCCTCTATTGTGTCGTATAGGAATTCCCATTTTGTCTCGAGGTTTTGGGAGAGTTTGCATAAGGAGTTGGGGATGAAATTAAAGTTCAGTACTGCATATCACCGCCAGGCTGATAGCCGATTGGAGCATACCATTCAGATTCTTGAGGATATGTTGAGGGCCTCGGTATTAAAAATGAAAGGGACTTGGGATAGTTATCTGGAACTTGCTAAATTTGCATATAATAATAGTTATTAAGGTAGTATCGGCATGGCTCCTTTTGAGGCTTTATATGGGAGAGAATACAGGTCGCCGATTCATTAGGAGGAGACCAGAGATAAAAGGATTTTAGGTCCTGAAATTGTGAAAGAAATTACAGAGAAAATCAAATTGATTCATGATAATTTGAGAATTGCTTAAAGTAGAACGAAAAGTTATACAGACCAAAGGAGGAAAGAATTGTGCCTTGAGATAGGAGATTTTGTTTTTCTGAAAGTTTCACTATCCAAGGCAACGTACAGGTTTGGGGTAAAAGGAAAACTGAAGCCGCGGTTCATTGGTCATTTTGAGATTCTGGAGAGGATCAGGGAGGTAGCTTATAGGTTGGCACTACCATCTAATCTAGTAGACGTACACGATGTATTTCATGTATCGATACTTTAAAAATATGCCCACGATCCTGCACACGTGATTGAATATGAGCCCATGACTATCGATAAGGATTTATCTTATGTCGAGGAGCCAATATGAATTTTGGATCGAAAGGATTAGAAATTATGTGCAAAGTCATCCCCCTGGTGAAGGTGCTCTGGAAGAATCTTTCACTAGAGAAGGCCACCTGGGAGCGCAAAGAGGAGATCCAAAACAAGTATCCCTACTTTTTTTCTTGAGGTATATAGGTCTGTTTAATTTCAAGAATGAAATTTCTTTAAGTGGGGGAGAGTGTGAGGTCCCAAACCTGAAACATGCTAATTTTAAAGTAATTAAAATAATAATCAAGATGAGGCTAAATAAGTATAGGAGAATGTGTTTCAGAAATGAAAAGAGTGAAAAATCAGCTGCTATGTACTGATCTGTCACACAGCAGCTAGGCGCCTGCCGCACGGTCAAGTGCGGTAGTAGGCACCAAAATCTAGTAAGGGCCTGCTCACCGGGTGCCTGCTGTGCTCAAGCGATGGCCCGACAGTGACCTTGTGCTTGACGAGCGCTTGCCGTGCGCTTAAGCGTAGGTGCGATTCTCAGCCACTGACCTGTTTTCATTTTGTTTTAAAAAGGGGAAGGGGGTATTCTTGGAAGCCACGAATGCAGAGCAGCAAACAAGGGAGACGAGAAAAGGGAAGAGGAAGGGAGATTTTGGCCGTTCCACTCATATCCAAGTTAGGAAAACGGTAAATCGGGCGAAGGCAAGTGTACCTCCAACCTTATTCCTCGTTTTGACAGCATTTTGATATCTCCATCCTATTGTTTATACTCTAAAACCCTCGTTTCTCTTGTCTTGCAGGGATAATGTATATTTCCTACAAGTTTATGGTTAAACCTTGTAATTATGTATGATTATTGTGAGTTGTGGCTTCAATTTCAAGTTTAAGTTAGGTTTTGGCATTTGATTTTGATCCAGACAGATTTGCCTCAACCCTAATTCGACAAATTCGGGGTTTTTGGTTAAATTTCAAGATTTTGTATATGTATTATGATATATGGATTTGACTTCATGCATATTCAAATATTTGGTATCCGTTTCATGTTCGAAAGGTTTAGTGAAACCCTAAGCATGAAAATGAAGGGATTTGGTGATTACGATCCATAATTTTTGACTTGTAAATATTGATTTTTAACAAAGTAATGCCCGTGTTGTGATTTGTATCTGGAAATTTCACATGGAAACGTTCTGTTAAATTTCTGAGGACTTCTGAAGCGAAACTAAAGGATTTTAGAAAGTTATTGTATATTTGGAAATTGATTGAAGAGTCAATGTGAAACTTTAACTGATTTCGGAAACTAAAAGGGGTTTTTAGTTATAAAATGAGAAGGAAAAATATTTCTGATGCTGTTAATTAGGACCCGTGAATGATATAAAGTCAGATTAGGTTATTCAACATGTCTTAGAACATTATGGAGGTAATCGAGGATAACTCTGTCCATGGAGTTATATATGGTCCGCTCTTTCTCAGGGCATTAACTTAGAGGTTGCTTACTGTTGCCGGCCTGCGTACTGTACTAAATCCTACGAGAACGGATGTCCCACGAGACGGGATGACTGTTATTGGCTTTGATTGTGTGCAAACACAATCTATCCTCGATTATTCGCCCCCCTGCTAGTAGGGTCTACTGATTGGGTCTTTTACTGATGGAAGGGGATTTTCTATAATCTATAGAATTGAAACCGATTTCTACTTTCTGAAGCCTGTCTTATCAATTTATTATTAACGAAGCATGATAACACTGACTTCTAATTTCTCAAACTTAAGTGTTTCTATTTCCTAACAGTTCTGTAATCTTTAGCATCATATTCTGCTATAGTTTCTATAAATCACTGCTTTATAGCATTTATACTTCTACATGCATCTGTATCCATTCTATTGTATTCTGTAATACATAAAAGTTTTATTACATGCCTGCATGTACCTTATTGGGCCACGACTCACTGTTTTACTATTTTTTTCTCTCCAGATGAGACTGTAGAGCTAGTACTAAACGAGAAGGAGTGATCCAAAGCTTAGCTTGAAGACTTCGGAGATCTAAAGTATTTTGAAGTTATCTAGGAGAAATAGTTGGATTTAAAGACCTAATTTTGATATATGATTTTGTATATGGATCTTATGCCTATAGATTTTTGTATATAGAATGTATGTGATGTATTTGATGAAATAGGAAACTATACTTCTACAGGTTTATAGTTCTACTTCTGATATATACTTTTCAGTTTCTGTACAGGTCCTAGCTGGTATCTCTCGTCTGAATTCTGATATAGTTGATAGGAATGTTAAATTAAAGCCACGGATGGCGTCTGTGGTCCTGTGAATGTATGTTGTATGAAATTTGTGGTATAAATGGATAATTGTGTGCATGTACTGGTTTGTTATACAAGTTTTGTACAGGTTTATACTTCTATTTAGCCCAATTTTAGGAAAAATTCTGCCCATTTTTTTCAAGAACCTTGAGTGAGGCTTGGGCTTCTGTTTCTATTCTGATTAGCGAAATTAACTAAAGACAAAAAAATCCGTTCCGTCACAACCTCTTTCCTTCAGCATTTTAAATGGGAAAGTGAGGAGAGAGAGGGGCATTTCGCACCATAGCAGCCACGAAGAAAGAGAAGGAAGAAGGAAAAATCTACCGATCCGATCCAGGTAAAAATAACTGTAGATAGAGCTCAGGCAAGTGTACTTCGGATGTTATATACCATTTTTACAGTATTTTGATATCTCTAAAATTGTATTTATACTTTAAATCTGTGTTTCTCCATGTTCTGCATAAATAAAGGCTGTTTCTATAAATTAATGGGACACATTTCATGTTTATCTACATGTATGACAATATATGGTATCGATTTTATGAAAAATTATGTATTTTGTATCTGATTTTTGTCCTAAAAGTTTCATGCAAAACCCTAGAATGAAAATGATGAATTTTGGTGTCTAAATTCCGTAATCTGTGATATGTAAAGGCTTATTTGTTAAAAGGTATTGTTCATGCTATGATTTATAACTGAAAAATATATATATAACTGCACTCTTAAGTTTCTATGGACTTCTGAAATAAAACGTGAGGGATATCCATATATTACCAACTGATTTTCTAGAGAATGATAGATTATAAGCTTTCTGATATTGTTAATTAGGACCCTGGACTGATATACAGTCATGTGAGGTTTTCCAACATGCCTTAGAATATTATGGTGGTAATCGGAGATAACTCTGTCTATGGAGTTATACGTGATCCGCCCTTCCTCGATGCGTTAATGAAGGAGGGAGTATACTAATCCTAGAGGCTAATAATCCTCTCATCCTGGAGGCTAATAATCCTCAATCGACTTTGAATTGTGTGCCGTAGAATACAATCGGTCCCTATATATCACTGACACTGGCCCTGGATTGTGTGCAATAAATACAATTTATCCCTAATAACTCGCCCCCTCGGCTAGTAGGGTATGGTAGTTGGGTCCGAAGAATATCTAACTAGAATTTCTGAAGAAACACATAAGTTTTAGAACTGTTTTATGAAACTGTTGCATGTTTAAATAGAATCATGCTTTACTCCTATTTCCATGAACTGCTTTTGTTCTTCTTATCTGATATTAACGTGGTTTTCTGCCCTAGCATGGTTTATGATTTCCATGACTTGTTTCTATGGAATTATGCTTTTTCTCATGAATTATGTATATGTTTCTGTTTTTCTGTCAATTCTATGATCTTCTGCATCTATGTTCTGCTAATATTTTTGTAATCACTGTCTTAACACTTTCATGCTTTATATGTAACTGTATTTGCCTTACTACATTATATTCTGCATGAGAACATTATATTCTGCACCTTTTAGTACCTTATTGGGCTTCAACTCATTGTTTTATTTTTTCCCTTCTAGATAAGGATAGAGAGAAGATATTGGAAGATCACACTTAGGTAGAGATTAGCAAGGAAGGTTCTGGAGCCTTGGTAAAGCCTCGAAGATTATCTTGAAGTATTTTGGAAAATCTAATAGTTCTGCATGTGCCATAGAGTTTTGTAAATAAAATTATGTACAAATAATTGTAGCATGTTCTGTAAACTGTTAGAACTGTATTTATACTTCCGTAGATTATATCTTGGGCATAGTTGCTTCCACTATATGTTTTCTGATTTTGTATAGGTCCTAGACAGTATCTCTCATACGAATTCTGATATGGTAGGTAGAATAGTTGATCTAAAATCATGGATGGAATTTGAGATCCAGTGAATGCAAGTTATAAGAAAATTATGGCATTTTGGATAATTGTGTGCTTATACTGGTTCTGCTTTTGTATCATGGTCATAATTTTGAGGTTTGGCTAATGTGTATACTCTATACAGGGTATTTATTACAGGATGTAATTTCGGTTTCCGTCTAATTTGAGATAGAACTCCGTAAAAATTTTTACAGAAGTTAAACGATTTAAATTTATAAATTCTATTCTGTATGTGTCTGATGGAGGGTCCTATAAGGATTTGGATCCGTTCCATCACAAAAAGTATTGGATTGTGACAGAACTGATATTTTTTTGTCCTCAGATAATTCTATTATTACAGACACAGAAATTGAAACCCCAATACAACTTAAGGTCCTAAGGAAAAGCAGACAGAGTTTTTCCTAAAATTGGGCTAAACTGAAATATAAAACCTACATAAAACCTGCAAATATACAAAATGATATCCATCCACAAACATCTCCTCCATAACACAGGATCATCAGACGCCATGTCTTCCCCCATGGATTCAATTAATCAATCCTATCCACTATACTAAATATTCAGAATAAGAGATACTGTCTAGGACCTGTACAAATCCAGAAACATATAGCGGAAGCTAAACTATATACCTGTGGAAGCATAAATCCCTATTTCATCACATGCATAACATATATTTCATATACAAGATCCATATACACAAGATCCATATACAAAACCAGGTATTGCATTCAAGCTATCCTTTTCCAAGATCTTTAAATTAGCTTCAAATCTCCAAAAGTCTACAGGCTAACTTTAGCTCACTCTTTCTCATCAGGTACTATTTCTACTATCTCATCTGGAGGGATAAAAGTAAAACAGTGAGTCAAAAGCCTAGCAAGGTACGTGAAAACATGCAATGTAAATCCTTTTATGCAAAACATGAATACAGATTAGGCAAATCATTGAAAATATGCAGAAATAGAGGGGTACGTGAAACATGAGAAAACATTAATCAATATCAACATGCTTCAGAAATCATAAAATAGTATAATAAGTCTTAGAAATCAAAAACTAATATCAAATTCTATAAGTACTAGAAATCCCTTTTTTACCAGAAAAGACCAAATAGTAGACCCTACTAGTCGAGGTGGCGAATAATCGAGGATAGATTGTGTTCGCTCCACACAATCCAAGGCTAGAAACAGTTATCCCTTCTCATGGGATATATCCCTTCTTGTGGGATCTAGAACAGGGGTGCCAGCCAGTAACAATAACTACCCTCTAGGTTAACGCCCTGAGGAATGGCGGACCATGTATAACTCTATGGACAAAATATCCTCAATTATTACTATAACATTCTAAGACATGCCGGATAACCTTACCTGACTGTACATCAGTCCTAAGTCCTAATTAATAAAATCAAAAATATTTTTTTTCTTATTTCTTAACTGATAACTTATTAAACTTCAGTAGTAAGTCAAAAATTATACCGTTAACCCATTTGCTTCAGAAATTCCACAGTAATTTAATAGAACATTTCCATGTAAATTTTTCAGATACAAATCATAACATGGACATTACCTTTTTACAAATCAACATTTACATGTCAAAATTCACGGGTTAAAATCACCAAATCCCTTCATTTTCGTGCATAGGGTTTCAAGGAAACTTTCAGACACAAAACGAATACCAAATACATGCATTTACATAAAATTGAAACTAAATATTGCAGTATATACAAGTAAACATGAAATCTGTTCTATTAATTAGGAGAAACATGCATCATTTATACAAAACATGGGGAAACAGGGATTTAGAGTGAAAACACAAATTTTGAGATACTGAAACGGTGTAAAAACAGTAAATAACGTCCAAAGTATACTTGCCTGAGTTCGATTTACCGTTATTTTTACCAAAATCGGAACGGAACGGGTGGTTTCTCCTCTTTTCTTCTCTTCCACCCTTTCCTTCCTCTTCCTCTTCATGCCCTATCGTGTCTCTAGTTCTTCTCTCTCTTCCTACAACCCCGAATCCCCTTTAAAATGACAAAATAAAGTGGAACACGTGAGTGGCCTGCGAGTTGCCCTCGAGCACCAATTAGGTGCCAAGTAGGCGCCACTCGTCCAAAATGCACCTTCGGTTGGTGCCTCGAGCGGCAACTAGGTGCCTGCCATTGCACCTTTCACGCCCCTGCTCTTCCTAGGTGTGCTTCAGGTGGGGCGGTTCTGTTATTTGTACCTCCCGGCGCTCAAGCGTGCTTCGAGCACCGGTCCTCTTTTTTCTTTCAGCCAAGATTTATCTCTACTTTCTCTAGTCCATTTATCCTTAACTTAATTATTTTAACTTAATTACTCAATAATTATCATGTTTGGGGATCGGGATCTCACATGGGTGCACTTGTCTCGACTTAATCTACAACTTCTCTAACTAGTTCCAAGGCGGAATTGAACTCAAGAGCCTAAATCTCCTCCTCTTTCACATTCTCTCCCTCTCCTCACTCTCAGAATGCCGAAAATGATGTGGAAAGAAGACCGATGTGTATTTATATTGCAGGCTGGTGCTCATGCCACCTCTTGATCCAACGCCTATCGTGTATGCTCTAGCACCTAGCAGGCACAGGTCCCCTAGAATGGGCCCTAGGCAGGTGTCTCCCACCACTGCTTCCTACTGCATCAAAAACCTAATTTTTTCACATGCATTAGGCCTGATCTTAATTATATTATCTTAATTACTCCTAATTATAATATTTTAGAAACTGGGACATCACAACCTCTTAATTGATCAAATGGCAAAGAACATGTCAGACCGAGACATATAATGTCCCGACAAAGTAATAAATAAAATATTAAATCCAGATAAATAGTTATAGTTAACTGAAGGATGATAATCTACATGTGAACAACTCAATTTTGTAATCTACATGTGAAGAAGTAGATTCGGTAACAACCAAATCAAAGTCAACCATTAATGATTGAACGGTTATTGATCAATCTAAATAGTGGTTACATATCAAAGGTAATAGATGATATTTAATACAATATAACACCTTTTATTACAAGCAACTATTCTGGGTTGACCAACTGACTTGAATCCTAACTATAAATACAGATTTCCAACCAAAAATGTGGATATGACATTATAAGGAATTTTTTTTGGTAAGTAAGTTAATTGTATTAAGAGAAAGAAAAATTTTTACAACCTCTGATTTTATTCCGAGTGTTATTCCGACTGGGAGTAAAATCATAACCGCAAGGGCTAACCTCGAACAACAAAATAAATACAAGAAAAACAAAACCTGCAACAGAACCCCATTTATCGAAGGGAAGACCACAAACCAAACATGAATCGTTGTTATCAGTAACTTGAAGCTCGGTTGAGTATTTGTAAGAAACCAAATCAAACGCCCTGGGCATAGCTGCAGTGAGGAAAAAAAAAAACACCGGCGAGTGTCAACTCTTATAGCAAAACCAACTGGACATTGTAAGGAATGAATTTCACGAATACAATTTTTTCGATAATTTTGACATGAATTTGAAGTTTTAGAATTTTATCCGAGATGCCACGATATTATAAGAAATTAATCGCTAGACTCGGTTTATAATTGAACAAGTTTCGGTTGGTTAAACTAGTATTTTGATGGACCTAAAAGCAGCCTGGGAGATGTCGTATCTTTCGAACAATGACATAACCAAATTTTATAGTCAAAATTATAATTGGAAGGATATGGTAGTAGCTATATTAAAATTTATACACTTAGAAAAATTGGTGGAAGTAGGAAATTAGAGGGAGGTCAGCCAACATATATAAATTAAGCTAATTTTATTACACCATTAGCAATTAAATTTTATTACTTATAGAGGGACACATGTCACCTCTTCATGATCCAACAGCTAGTAAAATTTAGTAGAGGGAAAGGCTTCAGTAGGGAATCAGAAGGATGAAGACATACTGTGAGGTTCTAAGTCTAAAATATAATTAACATGAGGCAATCAACATAACAATAAATAATACTAGACTTATTGGATGGTTAAATATGAGCATTGGAGGAAACTTGGTGAAAAATCTTTGGAATTGTGGTTGAAGCGCCGCCAGTAGGGTGTGCCTACTGCACGCTCGAGCCCCGCTCGAGCGTAAAAACCAGTAGCTCCCCCGCCTACTGAGCGCTTGAGCCCCACCCCAGCCTAAAAAACAGTAGGTTTCCCGCCCGCTGATCACCTTAGTGCGCTTGAGCACT
The DNA here is from genome assembly GCA_033239525.1 of Nepenthes gracilis. Taxonomy (NCBI): domain Eukaryota; kingdom Viridiplantae; phylum Streptophyta; class Magnoliopsida; order Caryophyllales; family Nepenthaceae; genus Nepenthes; species Nepenthes gracilis. Next base: position 13,702,417 of record BSYO01000007.1, read on the forward strand.
GGCCGGCTGCAAGGCCGCGCTCGCCGCTCGCTCGCCAGGTGCTCGAGCGCCCCGACGAGTATAAATATGGGATCTGCTTCCCAATTCTTCATTTTCCCCACATTTCCAGAATGCTCTGGAGAGAAAGAGAGAGAGAACGCCGATCTAAGAGAGAGAAAGAAGGAGATCGAGGCGTAGAGTCCGAATCCGTCCGAAAGCCAGATATAAAAGTGATAGCACGCGTCGAGGCAAGTGTTCTCATGCTCGCTATTCGCTCTCTTTTAATTTTTATTCATTCTCCATCAGGTATTATCATTTCGATACCCACCCAAAATGTATAAAATGTACAACCCATGATTTATGTTCCATGAATATGCAATTATTTGTTCAATCCATTGTCCGAACCGTTTGATTTGGCACCTCCAAACCCCAATCCCGTAGCTTATTTCGGTCCCTCAGTTTCCTCTTCGAATAAAAGCCAAAATGACCCCAAAATATGAATTATCAAGTCCTAAGTATGCATATACATCAACCGGACGTTCGTTCGGACAAGAATCGACCCGTTCGTGGAGTCCGAACGCTCTAAAACACCACTGTTACTGTTCACTCGAGGTATAATGGAAAATTTGCATGCTTCTATCTTATTTAATTGTTATAAGAAATATATCTAACTTATTACATTTGAATGTAAGCTTGAAATCATGAATTTGTGCATCGATTTCAATACAACGGGCTCCGGAGGACCCCGATGTGATAATGGCTCATCGATGGTAAGAAATTCCAATCTCTCATGAACTTTGGTAATCATATGTATAAGTGAATCGTTAAAAATGCTTAAGTTCCAAACTGGGATGAAGAACCGAACGAGTTAATGGAGGGAAGTCCACAACGTGATATGTGAATGATGGAACCTCCCAAATGGTGAGAGATATGGCAATTTGGATATGGTGGACTTTCCCTCATATGGAAATAGAAATGGAATCATGAAACTAGGACCATGGACTTATGTTCATTGGGTAGTATTCTCTGGCTTGGCACGTCCATCTCGGTAGAAACCCAAAGAATACTTTGGCCACGTATCCTGGTTGCTTGTGTGAGCAAGTGATGTTCGTGTCACGCCTTAGGATACTATTGTGGAAGAACGAGGAACTGCCCTGGTACCCCAGGGAAATGGGGCGTTTATCGGGCCGGTCTACAGGCATGATATGTAGATGACCCCCTGGCTGGGTCTAAGAATAAGCCCTCACGGCCTTAGATCATGTAGAGTATCATGATCATTTCCTCGTTCTCTCGCATCGATGCTAGTACGATCTAATGGCCCTGGTCCACAAAGATTAATGGAAATAATAAAGGTATGTAAAAGCGTATTAAATGTTAATATGCAAATCATGTGACCCCCAAAGGTTTCCTTCCTCTTATGCTCCCTATTATTTGAAATAAGTGTGATCTTTCCCCATCCCTTTATTGTCCTTATTGTTTATCCTTATTCGGTTAGTGGCGTATGTTTACACTTGCTGGGTGATATGCTCACCCTTGCTCTCTCTCTTTTCAGATCACAATGCTTTGATGCCCGACGAGACCCAGTAGGCTAAAGGGACGAGTTAGGAGACCTGATTTTGTAAGAAGCTCGAAGATTTAGTACATTTTTGTACATTACAGAAATTTTGTATATCATCATGCCATGTCGGTATACATATATATATATATATATGGATGGATGGATAATTTTGGTTTCTTGTATTGTATATTATGGTTGTCTCACTTCTACAGGTTGTATTTGTGGTCTTAATGGGATTCTTTTAGTTGGCATCTTTTCCTCAGCCGACGCCATACATGTGTTATGACGTCGGTGCCACTACAGGAGTTTGGTGGCTATGAGATCCTGTGTATTGTGATAAGTGTATATGTGGATATTGTGCAGGGTTATGTACAGGTGTTTGTATTTTGGCAAACGTCCGATTTACAAACAGAACTTTGCTCGATTTTCTCCAGAAAATCTTGATATTAAATTATATTGTTTTATTGACGTAGGATTATTTAAGAAAAATAATCCAGTCCGTCACAGTTGGTATCAGAGAAGGAGATGCCATAGGCTTGATTAGAATCTTATGTGGAAACTTAGGATAGAGAATTTTAGTCACCAGGTTTGCGTAGTCTGGCCGGAAATATAATGGGAGGGTGGTAGTTTTGTAAATTGCATAGATAATAATATATGATAATTAGATAGCGATTTTCCACTAATCAGTAATGATTTCGTTTTCAGAAATATTCTTCAAAGTAAAAGATGCCACCCAGGCGTAGAAGTTCTCAAGGTGATGGTTAGCCTCAAGATCAGGAGGCTAAGTATATGAATCTGTTGGGCCGTATGGCAGATGTTATTGAGGCTTTGGGGCAGCAAAATCTTGCTCCTGTTCCTGCTCCAATTCCAGTCTAGGTCCCTGCAAATCTGGGACCATCTGCGTATGATTGCTTCGTTCAGGAGCAGGTTTTGGAGTTTCTGGGGGAGCCAGATCCCGTCAAAGCGGACAAATGGTTAGAAAGAATAAAGAAGGTGTTTGCTGTGATCTAATGCCCGGAAGAAGATCGGGTTTTATTTGCATCCTACTGGCTTGAGGGCGAGGCCCACCATTGGTGGCAAATGAAAAAGAGAGCCTTGGGAGTTCCGAAGGGGGAGATTTTCTGGCAGATGTTTGAGGACGCGTTCCTCGAAAAATATTTTCCCTCTAACCTCCATATCCAGAAAGAAGAAGAATTTATTCGGCTAAGGCAAGGTAGTCAGACCGTGGCTCAGTATGATGCTAGGTTTACTGAATTGTCACGTTTCGCTCCTTACATGGTGGATGAGGAAGAGAAGAAGGCCAGGAAGTTTCTATTGGGTTTGTGGGATGATATCCGCAAGCAATTGGCGCCTTTCAAACTGATGACTTATGCTGATGTGTTGGACCGAGCCCTAATCTGTGAACAGGAGCTTACAAAGGAGGACTTTTTCAAGAAAAGATCGTTGGGTAAAACTAGGATTAGTACCACCTCGCGAGCTAGTTCGGAGAGACCGTCTAAGAAGTCCAAGCAGCCGAATCCTGAACAAAGGAGCGGACAGATCTCGTTGTCCTCTCAAGCATCGGTGGGTTCATGTAAACACTGTAGGAAAATGCATAGGGGTAGACCCTGTCTTAAGTTGATCGGTGGTTGTTTCAACTGTGGCCAAGTGGGGCATAAAGTTAAGGAGTGTCCTCAACCGCCAAGGATTCGTGCTCCGAAGCCTACTATTCAAGGAAAAGCTTTCGCCATATCAGCAAATGAGGTCAAGGCATCAGATGATGTGGTAGAAGGTATTCTCTCTATTTGTGGCATTTCTTGCTCTATATTATTTGATTCCGAGTCCACACATTCTTTTGTCTCTCCTCGACTTGCTCGTCAAATTACAATCTCGCCCGTAATCCTTGATTATTCTTTGGCGGTATCCACGCCTATGGGGTCTTCCATTATTACTGATGTTTCTTATCCGGGGTGCGTGGTCGAGGTAAATGGATTGCCCCTAAATGTTGACTTGATTCTTCTTGATATGCATGGTTTCGATGTTATCTAGGGCATGGACTGGTTGTCCCGGAACCATGCAACCATTGACTATTTTCATAAGAAGGTCAACTTTGACATTCCTCGATGTAGGCCTTTCCACATTCAAGGAGTCCGACGGGTAAAATCATCTAGCTTTATCTCGGCACTGCAAACCCGTCATATGTTGAAAAGTGGATGTGAAGCCTATTTGGCTTATGTGAGTATGAAGGAAAGCCGTGAGTCGTCAGTTAAAGAAATTTCAGTGGTATGTGAGTTTGAGGATGTGTTTCCTGAGAAATTGACTACTCTACCTCCACACCGAGAAATTGAGTTTGGGATTGATCTTGTGTCGGGATCGGCACCGATTTTAAAAGCCCCATACCGTATGGCTCCTATCGAGCTAAAAGAGTTAAAGCAACAACTGCAGGACCTTTTGGACATGGGTTTCATTAGGCCTAGTGTTTCTCCATGGGGTGCTCTAGTCCTATTCGTGAGAAAGAAGGATGGGACTTTGAGGTTATGCATCGGCTATCGTGAGCTAAACAAAATTACAATCAAGAATAAATACCCGTTACCACGGATTGATGATCTTTTCGATCAACTGCAAGGAGCCCGCGCATTTTCAAAATTTGATCTTCAATCAGGGTATCATCAGCTCCGTATCAAGCAGGAAGATGTGGCAAAGACGGCCTTTCGTTTGAGGTATGAACACTATGAATTTCTTGTAATGCCATTTGGGCTGACCAATGCCCCGGCCATGTTTATGGACCTAATGAATTGGGTTTTGCAACCATACTTAGACAAGTTCGTGGTGGTCTTCATCGACGATATCCTAATTTATTCTGAGGGTCGCACAGAACATGAGGGACATTTGAGAATCGTGCTTCAGACCCTTCGGGAACACCAATTGTTCGCAAAGTTAAAGAAGTGTGAGTTTTGGCTTAATAAAGTGGTATTCTTGGGTCATGTAATTTCTGATGGAGGTGTCTCGGTAGACTCACAGAAAATCGAAGCAGTGGTCACTTGGAGTTAACCTACGACTGTGTCAGAAGTTCCTAGCTTTTTGGGGATAGCTGGCTATTATCGTCGTTTCGTGGAAAATTTCTCTCGGATAGCCTTATCCCTCACTCGTCTGACAAGGAGGGAAGTGAGCTTTGTTTGGACCGAAGAGTGTAACCGAAGCTTCCAGAAACTAAAGGATTGCCTAACTTCGGCCCCAGTTTTGACCATTCCTGACAGCTCCGGAGGTTTCGAGGTGTATTGTGATGCCTCTAAGCTTAGCCTTGGCTGTGTCCTGATGTAAAGGGGGAAGGTGATAGCTTATGGATCCCAACAATTAAAAATCCATGAGCAGAACTACCCAACTCACGATTTAGAGTTAGCTGCTGTGGTGTTTGCGCTGAAAATCTGGAGGCACTACTTTTATGGTGAAAAGTTTCTGGTGTATTCCGATCACCAAAACCTCAAGTACTTATTTTCGCAAAAGGAGCTGAACATGAGGCAACGGAGGTGGTCTAGTACCTTAAAGATTATGATTGCGTCATACACTGTCAACCTGGGAAGGCAAATGTGGTCGCAGATGCTTTAAGTCGTCGAACTAGTTTTATAGTGAGTTTACAAGTTAAGCAAATGGAGATGCTAGATTGTTTAAAGTCCTACGATATTCAACGTTATGTGAAAGGAAATCGAATGATACTATCCGTCCTGTGGGTGCAACTTGAGATCCTTCAGAGGGTCAAGGAAGGACAAAAGAAGGATCCGTTCTTGACAGATATTGCTGGAGACCTTGGTAGAGACTCCCGTGTTGATTTTAATGAACGCGCTGATGGAATTTTGAGATTTCGAGAGTGGTTATATGTGCCAGATGATAAAAACCTTAAGGAGGAAATAATAAAAGAGGCACACCGATCTAGATACACAATCCATCCTGGAGTGAACAAAATGTACCAGTATTTAAGAAAAATGTTCTGGTGGAGAAACATGCGAAGGAAAATTGTTGCCTTTGTCGGCCGATGTCTTGTTTGTCAGCAATTGAAGGCTGAGAGAAAGAAACCTTCTAGATTACTGCAGCCCTTGCCCATTCCCAGTTGGAAGTGGGGGGATATCTCCATGGATTTTGTATTCGGGTTGCCAAAGACTTCGAGAAACCATGATGCGATTTGGGTTATCGTGGATCGACTGACGAAGTCCGCTCATTTCATTTCCATCCGGACCACATACTCCCGTGATCGCCTTGCACAGCTCTACATCAATGAAATTGTTAGACTTTGTGACGGACCGGATTATTCTCCATTGAATAACCTCCGTCAATGGCTACACACACTCTAAAGCCCATAATTAACCCATGGATTCTACAGAAAATTCGGCAGAGTTTTCTCTGCAACAGGACGAAAATAAAAAATACAACCTGTTTAAAAGTCATCCTGTACAAGCACACATCTATCAAAAGGTTTACACAGCCTACAATACACCACACAGGATCACAAAACTGTCATATCATCCATGGCTCTAATACAGTACTCCTATCTACTATACTGGATCTAGAGAGATGCCATCTAAATGAAACAAAACTCCAAACATCAATACAGATGCGGAAGCATAACTACATCATCATAAATGCGGAAACATAACAAAACCATAAAACAATAACTATAATGAGCCAAGCTCAACCCCGAGTGGCCGCCCGCAATCCGATCCAACTCTAACTCCAGAGCTTTCGTGCACTCGTCGTCTAGCCAATCTCATCAAACAAGCCTCTCTCCTTGCTCTACCTATCCGGCGTCATCTAAGTGTTCTCATCTGAAAGGTAACAACAACAGCAAGAGTGAGCTAACAGCTCAGCAAGTATAATCATAAACAATTCTCCAGGGTATATACAAGAACTGAAACGGGAGGGAATACAAGCACTCCCCATACTCAAGAAACAGGAGAGGGAACAGGAAGCAACTAGAATCACTCGATTCCTACGGTTCACATGGTTACATCTTGAATCATTGGTTTCGCGCAGTTCTTACGGTTCATATCTTGAGCGTTATTCATTTTCATTATTACATCATCTTTGCGGACCCCGGCTAGTAGACCGTACTAACCAACAATGCGAGAGAACAAGGACAGGAATGTGTTCGCTACACATTCTAAAGCCACGGCTACTATTTTAGGTCGGTAGCACATGACCCTCGGTTGCATCCATGCAACAATCATCACTGACGACTACATCTCAATATGTAGCGTCGATAGACACACCCCACACCCCGGGGTCCGTGGCAATCATCGTTCTTCCACAGTAGTTTCCTAAAGCGTACCACAGACATCACCCACTCCCACGAGTGGCTGGAATACGTGGCCAAGTATTCCTCGGGTTCACACCGCGATAGACATGGTATACTAAAGAATACTATCCATACGACTCAGGGTCCTAGTTTCAAGATTATGTTCAACACTTGGAGAGGGAAATCCATATTTGCCACACACGATCAAATCTCGGGAAATATCATTCCCATCACAATCATGTCCAACCAGGAGATCACATCATCAAACACATCTCCATCCAGGAGATTATATCATCACAAGCACAATGTGGACTCCCTTCCATTCACGTCACGATTCACAATATCCGCTGGGACTCAATTCCCTTAATCCATAACAAGTCATCTAAGTTCACGAGAGAGATTAGATTCTTACCTCCAATGACCACATATCACTTTGGAACCTCCGGGACTCATCCCTTGCCTCCAGCACATGGATACACGTTCGGAGCTTACACTTACGTATAAACATTTAAACGTTACTTTCAATACAATTATGGAGGAATATTACTTTACATTTCTCATTTCATTTCGGGTGAGCAATAACATATTTCCTTCTGAACACCCAGACGCCGTACACGGTTCGATACTTGGAAATCGGGCGTCCGGTGGATTCGTATATACATTTGATACACAGGATTCCGCATTTGGGTTCGATTTAACCTAACACGAGGGTGGAAGTGTGCAACTTCCCATTCATTTTCGGATTATCAACAACGGGGATCTTTTAAGGCTCCCGGATGCCACGAACGGGTCAAATCTTGCGAGATTCGGCATCCGGTCGATATATATACACAATTGGAACACGGGAATTCACATTCTCGGGTCATTCTATCATTTTACGAAGGTGACAACGTGCAATAATCACCTTCGGTCTCGGGTGAACAGTAACAGTGCCCATTTAACGGGCTCAGACGCCGCGAACGGGTCCAAATGTGCAAGATCGGACCCGCGGCCGACATATATACATCATTGGGATGTGGGGATTCCAATTTTGAGGTCAATTTCATGATACACAGCCGGGAAATGGAAAACCGCCAAAATCCCGTGGGTTAGGGTTTCGGTAAAACCCACCCGGACGAATCAGACACGATTCGGACAAACAACTACATTTTCTTGGACCTCAGGGCATGGGTTTCAAGATTCTAACGTTTCTCGTGAGTATCGACACAAAATACCCAATGAAAATACACAAAACATCGAAAGAGAACGAGAAGTGGATATGAGAACACTTGCCTCGAGCGTGCTTTCACCTTTATACCTGGCTCTCGGACGGAATCGGACTCCCGGGCTCGATCTCCCTTCTTCTCTCTCTAGGCACGCCCCTCTCTCTCTCTAAAACCCTCGGCCGATCGCAAAATGAGGGAGAAGAGAAACTCGACGCGTATTTATACTACGCGTGCGCTCGAGCGGCCAGCGAGTGGCCTCAATTCTGGTTTTTCCGCTCGAGCCACGGCTCGAGTGCCCAAAGGGCGTGGGTCTGGCCCGCGGCAAGCCTGCAGCAAGCCTACGTCACGTTTTCGCCGTTCGGGACCCGTTTTGACCATTCTAACACAATCTTTCACATCCTTGGACCTTGTCCTTGATTATATAACCTTAATAAGCCATGATTATCATGCTTTAAAACCCAAAATAGCATTTACAAAGTTACATAACTCGGTTTATAGTTTTTCATTCCCGATTTACCGATTTTGGCTCTTTGAGCTGTTCATCCGATTCCTCTCATAACTTTTAACCATCATACACCTATATTAACTTAATTGCCTTCTAATTATTATTTTCTTAACTTGGAACCTCACAGACTTCATGGTGTGCCGACATCGATTGTGTCAGATCGTGACCCACGATTCGTCTCTAAATTTTGGGAAAGCTTACATCGTGAATTAGGGACGGATTTGAAGTTTAGTACGGCCTATCATCCTCAAACTGATGGTCAATCTGAGCGGACGATTCAAATATTAGAGGATATGCTTCGAGCTTCGGTGTTGGAGTTCAAAGGAAATTGGGATGATCACTTAGCGCTAGCCGAGTTCGCCTACAACAACAGTTTCCAGGCGAGTATCGGCATGGCTCCCTTTGAGGCACTGTATGGCAGGAAGTGTCGTTCACCCATTCACTGGGAAGAGACGGGAGATAGGCGTTTGCTGGGCCCCGATGTAATCCACGACACTTTAGAAAAGATCGTGGTGGTTTTTGAAAATATGAAGATTGCCCAGAGTCGGCAGAAAAGTTATGCTGATCGAAGGAGAGCCGAGCTTAAATTCGAAGTCGGCGATTTTGTTTTCCTTAAGGTGTCACCATGGAAAGGAGTTTCTAGATTTGGTATTAAGGGAAAATTAAAGCCGATGTTCATCGGACCATTTGAGATCCTTGAACGAGTTGGTGAAGTGGCATACCGTTTGGCATTGCAACCAAGTTTGGCCGAGGTGCACAATGTTTTCCATGTCTCGATGCTAAGGAAGTACGTTTATGATTCGGCACACGTAATTGATTATAGTCCCTTGACTATCAGCGAGGATTTATCATATATAGAAGAACCGGTGGAGATTCTAGATCATAAGGAGCAAGTTTTGCACTCAAAGGTGATTCCTCTTCTGAAGGTATTATGGAGGAATCATTCCCGTGAAGAAGCAACATGGGAAAGAGAAGTCGAGATTCGGGAAAAGTATCCCCATATTTTCCGAGGTATGTAAAGTTGTTTCGACTCTTAGCATTTGTTAAATTTTAAGGACGAAATTTCTATAAATGGGGGAGAGTTGTGAGGTTTCAAGTCTAAAATATAATTAACATGAGGAAATCAACATAACAATAAATAATACTAGACTCATTGGACGGTTAAATATGAGCATGGGAGGAAACTTGGTGAAAAATCTTTGGAATTGTGGTTGAAGCGCCGCCAGCAGGGTGCGCCTGCTGCACGCTCGAGCCTCGCTCGAGCGTAAAAAACTAGTAGCTCCCCTGCCTGCTGCACGCCCGAGCCCCGTTCGAGAGTAAAAACCAGTAGCTCCCCCGCCTGCTGCGCGCTCGAGCCGCGCTCGAGCCTAAAACCCAGTAGGTCCCCCACCCGCTGATCACCTTAGTGTGCTCGAGCTCGGGTCGGCTGCAAGGTGGCACTCGAGCGCCCCGATGAGTATAAATATGGGATCTGCTTCCCGATTCTTTATTTTTCCCACATTTCCAGAATGCTCTGGAGAGAAAGAGAGAGAGAGAGAAAGAAGCAGATCGAGGCGTAGAGTCTGAATCCGTCCGAAAGCCAGATATAAAAGCGATAGCACGCGTCGAAGTAAGTGTTCTTATACTCACTATTCGCTCTCTTTTAATTTTTATTCGTTCTCCATCAGGTATTATGTGAGGACCCGAGACCAAAAAAGTAATAACTAGATGTGATTAAGGTGATTAATATCAGTGAGAGGCTATACATGTAGTGAAAAAGTAGTGATTAAAAGTGAAAAGTTGAAAAATGCCCAAAATTCAGCAAGCAGCCGAGTGGCGCTTCCTGGGGGCTTGAGCCCTCCTATCGGGCGGAAGAACCAGTAGCATTTACGAATCCCTCCGCTCGCTGGCCGCTCGAGCCGGCCTATTGGGCGGAAAATCCAGTGGCAAATCCGGGCACCAGCCGCTCGCTGGCCGCTCGAACTCCGCTCGAGCGGCAGGCGTAGTATAAAAACGCGATCTGCTCCTCTCCGTTTCATTTTCGCACGATTTAGGGTTTGAGGAGAGAGAGAGAGCGCCGACTTAGAGTGAGAAGAAGGGAGAACGAAGCCCGGGAGCCCGAATCCATCCTCGAGGTAGTTATAAAGGTGAAGGCCCGCGACAAGGCAAGTGTACCTCGGACGTCGTTTTGCGTTTTTACCATTTTTCTTGCTTTAAAGCTTATGGAAATGTTGTAAAAATGATGTTGAAACATGTTTCCTTCGATTAATCGGTTAGATTTAATGTTTGTTCATGTTTATGGAAGTATTTGGCTCCGATTTCATGCATGAGCATGTGTTATGTGTTTATTTTGACATTGAAGGAATACGGCCAAACCCTAATACGAAATTTTGGGGATTTATGGTTTAAATGCATGATTAAGTATATATATTTGGATTTATAGCTTTGATTTCATGAAATAAGACTTGTTTAGAGACCGATTTGTGTCCGGAGGTTTTGGCGATGCGCTAAGTACGAAAATGAAAGGGTTTTAGTGATTTTTAACCAAAGCCCCAGTTACATGAAAGTTAATTGACATCGATGTGCAACTTCCAGTATAATTTGTTTTTGAAAATATGAACGATGGTATACCGACAAAATTCCATGTGAGTTTTAAAGAAGTGCTGAAAGAGTTTTAAAGAAGTCCTGAAATTGTGTTGTGAAAGCTTGATTTTGAAAATGGGATTTTTGATAAAGAAATGACTCCCGTTACAGTTATTTGGGACCCAAGACTGACTACAGTGCAGGTAAGTTCTTGGGTGAGGCCTTAGAACTTACGGTGGTAATCAAGGATAGCTCTGTCCATGGAGTAATTCATGGTCTGCCCTGTCCTTAAGGGCGTTAAGCCAGGAGGAATATAGGCCGACCTTCAGGTGGCACACAGTACAGATATTCCTCGGGATGGGATATATATATGATATGATATGACATGATAGGCCTTGGATTGTGTGGACTGAATACAATCTATCCTCGATCATTCACCCCTTCCGCTGGTAGGGTACACTAGCAGGGTCTGAAATTGTTAAGATATGTCACAGAAAAAGATGAAATGTATCGTACAGTGAAAAGATGACAGAGTATCATCGGATGAAAAGATAATAATGAAACCAATACAGGAAAAGATGACAATTGAACCATATAGAGTACCGTTTTCATTTTTACCATGCATCCGTATAGTTTATAGTTATAGTTTTACAGCCTATAGTGAAATGATTTATGAAGCATGAGATTTAATATCATTATAGCATGTCTTTACAGTTTCTCTTTTCAGATGATGTTTGATTAAATATTATGGTTTTGCATGGTTATATGATCATTTTGGCATAATTGTTTTACAGTTCATATGTATGTACCTTGCTGGGCCTCGGCTCACTGTTTTAGTGTTTTTTCCCCCTCCAGATGAGACAGTAGAGCTTTTACTCGACGAAAAAGAGTAAGCAGAGAGAGAAGCTTCTTGAAGACTTTTGAGGACCATAGCATAGTGGAGCTATTTTTGAGAAGCTTGTCGACGTAAAGGCCTAATTGCATATGATTTTGTATACAAATCTTGTGATTTTTGATGTCCTAGAACATGTTGATTTTTGTATAGAAAGCATATGATGTGAATGACAGTAGAAGAGAAAATGCTATGCTTTTGCAGGTTCTTAGTTTACTTCCGCTATATACTCTGAATTTACTGTGCAAGTCCTAGATGGCATCTCGTTATTTAACTGTTAAAGTAGTAACTGTTTTTATGGATTTGTGCCATGGATGGCACATGGGATCCTGTGAATGTTTGTTGTAGGAAATGTGCATGATGGATAGTTGTGTGCTTGTTTTGGACGATTTTACAGGATTGTATTTTTGGGTTTTCATTCAGTTACAAAGGAGACTCTGCCGAAATTTCTACAGAAGTCTTGCCGTATATTTAGACCGTTAATCGTGTTACCTGCTTGACGGAGGCTTTTGAGGATAAAAAAAAAATCCGTTCCGTCACATATTATTGTTCCGATACCCACCCAAAATGTATAAAATATACAACCCATGATTTTTGTTCTATGAATATGCAATTATTTGTTCAATCCGTTGTCCGAACCATTTGATTTGGCACCACCAAACGCTAATCCCGTAGCTTATTTCGGTCCCTCAGTTTCCTCTTCAAATAAATGCCAAAATGACCCCAAAATATGAATTATCAAGTCCTAAGTATGCATATACATCGACCGGACGTTCATTCGAACAATAATCGACCCGTTCGTGGCGTCCGAACGCTCTAAAACACCACTATTACTGTTCACCCGAGGTATAATGGAAAATTTGCATGCTTCTAGCTTATTTAATTGTTATAAGAAGTATATCTAACTTATTACATTTGAATATAAGCTTGAAATCATGAATTTGTGCATCGATTGCAATACAATGGGCTCCGGAGGACCCCGTTGTGATAATGGCTCATCGATGGTAGGAAATTCGAATCTCTCAGAACTTTGATAATCATATGTTTAAGTGAATCGTTAAAAATGCTTAAGTTCAAAACTGAGATGAAGAACCGAACGTTAACGGAGGGAAGTCCACAGCATGATATGTGAATGATGGAACCTCCCAAATGGCAGGAGATATGACAATTTGGATATGGTGAACTTTCCCTCAAATGGAAATAGAAATGGAATCGTGAAACTAGGACCATGGACTTTTGTTTATTGGGTAGTATTCTCTGGCTTGACTCGTCCATCTCGGTAGAAACCTGAAGAATACTTTGGCCACGTATTCTGGTCACTTGTGTGAGCGGGTGATATCCGTGTCATGCCTTAGGATACTATTGTGGAAGAACAAGGAATTACCCTGATACTCTGGGGAAATGGGGCGTTTATCCGGCCCGTCTACAGGCATGTTATGTAGATGACCCCCCAACTGGGTCTAAGAATAAGCCCTCACGGCCTTAGATCATGTGGAGCATCATGATCCTTTTCTCGTTCACTCGCATCAATGCTAGTACGGCCTACTGGCCCTAGTCCGCAAAGATTAATGGAAATAATAAAGGTATGTAAAAGCGTATTAAATGTTAATATGCAAATCATGTGACCCCTAAAGGTTTCCTTCCTCTTATGCTCCCTTTTATTTGAAATAAGTGTAATCTTTCCCCATCCCTTTATTGTCCTTATTGTTTATCCTTATTCGGTTAGTGGCGCATGTTTACACTTGTTAGGCGATATGCTCACCCTTGCTCTCTCTCTTTTCAGATGACAATACTTTGATACCCGACGAGACTCAGTAGGCCAAAGGGACGAGTTAGGAGACCTAATTTTGTAAGAAGCTCGAAGATTTAGTGTATTTTTGTACATCACAGAAATTTTGTATACCATCATGCCATGTCGGTATATATACATATATGGATGGATGGATAATTTTGGTTTCTTGTATTGTATATTATGGTTGTCACGCTTCCGCAGGTTGTATTTATGGTCTTAATGGGATTCTTTTAGTTGGCATCTTTTCCTCAGCCGACGCCATACATGTGTTATGACGTCGGTGCCACTACAAGAGTTTGGTGGTTATGAGATCCTGTGTATGGTGATAAGTGTATATGTGGATATTGTGCATGGTTATGTACAGGTGTTTGTATTTTGACAAACGTCCGATTTACAAATGAAACTCTGCCTGATTTTCTCCTGAAATTTTTGATATTAAATTATATTGTTTTATTGATGGAGGATTATTTAAGGAAAATAACCTGGTTCGTCACACACATGACACTCTACACCCTCTACTAACACCTCACTAATTTTAATTGAATAAAAAATAATTTTGCACGGCCAAAAAATTGGGAGGGACACACAGCACTTTGATGATTAAAACAACTATTATTATAGCCGAAATTAAACACCAATGAAATAGCAATAAGTGGCTTAAGGAGGGAGAGACACATTCGCTTTTTTGCATGTGCCAACTCACCATACCGCAGTTGAAGATTTGACACTGATTGGGGTAGGAAGTAACACCAAATTTACCAAAAAATGGCTCAGTATTTTAGAGGACAAATAAAGCAAGAAACCATAAAACAAAAGAGGAAAAAATAGAGGAAAATTTGAGAGAAAAAGATGACCAAACCAAGAGGAGAAAACATAGCCAAGAAGGAAGACCCGGTTGTTTGCAGTTAGGAGTTCAAACTTAATTCTACATTATTCCTATAAGGTAAAAATTCCAAAAATATGATAATTAGGAGTAATTAAGTTAATATAAATAAATCGAGGCTAAAGGACATGGGAGAAATTAGATTGAAAAGCCCAATGACCAAGAATTGGCAAAATCGGGAACTGGCATTGTAAACCTCAAAAAGTTAAACCATAAATAAGATTTGAGTTTTAAATTATAATAATCATGATTGATTAAGCTAATGTAATCAAAATTATGGCGCAAGGATATGAAATATTGCGTTAGAAGGGTCAAAACGGGTCCCGAATGGTGCGTGCACAAAACTGGCTCATAGTAGGCTTGCTCCAGGCTTGACTCATGCCCGGCACGGGCTCGAGCCCCCTATTGAGCACCGATTCTAGCAGGTGATGCTTCAAGTGTGCTCGATGTGTGCTCAGGCTCCGGATCCAAGGGAGGTGCGCCCGAAGCGCGCTCGATGCACGCTCGAGTGCCAGCTCGGGATTTGAAGCATGCGAGGGTTTTTATTTCGGGCATATTTTTGGCTTTCCAACATGAAGGAGAGAGAGATAGAGAAGGAGAAGAGAGAGAGGAGAGATCGAGGCTCTCAAGTTTGATTCTGGCTTGGAGATAGTTAGAGATGTGATAGATCAGGTCAAGGCAAGTGCACCTATACCCTTCTCTTTCATTCTTTAAACTTTTTGTTTCATTTTCTTTGGATATCTTCATTCCAATAACCAATTACGTTTATATTTTTTGGAACCCATGACTTAAGCATGCATATATGTTGATTTCATGTCCAATTTTCTAGTTTTAATCGGTATTTCTTACCGAAATCCTTACCCCATGCTCGAATGCTTCTACCCATTTATTTTTGAAATTTTTGCATAAATTAACTTTAAAAAATTATTACCCATACCTTGAACATGATTATTTATCAATTGGATATCCAATTTGATAGTTTTATACGGTATTATGCTCACCAAAAATCCTAACCCGCGCCCCTTTGACTTTACTCGATTTTCTTGTAATTTATGCATAATTTGGCTTTAAAATTCATATTATTAACTCTATGGATGTGGGTATTTCATTTATTTGGTAATTATTTATTTATATTTTGTATATGTTAATTATACGTCTTTCAAAAATATTGTCAGACGTTAATAGTGATATTTAACCGCATCTACATTAAATATGTTATCTTGTATATGCTCCAAAAATTATATTATATGTGATTGTGAAGGTGTAACATCCCGAATATTTTTACCTAACTTGATTGGGTTTATTTGTTTATTTTGGGTAATTTATGTGAGGTTCCCAAATCAAAAATAGAATGAACATAAGGCTAGGCATATTTCTCTACATAATAATGGATGATTATATATGTATCTTGGAACCTTTGATGTTTAAAACACCACCTAAAGCTCCCCGCTCACCACACACCCGAATCCGCCAAAACCAATCCAAAGAGCCCGCCGCTGAAGCATGCTCGAGCCCCGCCGAGCCGAAACAACAAAAGCCCAGCCGCCCGATGCATGCTCGAGGCCGGCTCGAGCCGAAGAAACCAGTAGCTACCCCGCCTGAAGCGCGCTCGAAGCCCGCTCGAGCGGATATTCCAAAACCTTTCGAAAAGCTCCCGCCCGCCAGCCGCTCGAGCGAACCTTCCAGAACCCTCTGGAAACCTCTCGCGCTCGCTAGGCGCTCGAGCTCCGCTCAAGCAAATTTTCCAGAACTCTCTGGAGCCTTCCAGAAACTCTGGCCGCCCGCTGCTCGCTTGCCGGGAGCTCGAGCGGCCCGGCAACTATAAATAGGCGGCCAGCCAGCGCGGGGAGAGGAAGAGAGAAAGGAAGAGAGAGGAAGAGAGAGGGAAAGAAAGAGGAGGAGCCACGTGAAGAAAAAGGATGGAAATGAAGGCTTTCAAGTCCGATTCGAGCACAAGCTAGTTGAGAAAATGTGAAGCACATCGAGGCAAGTATTCTCATACTCACTATTTGTTATACCGTGATTTTGTCGCTCGATACCCACCCCAAACTATGAAAAATATATAGTCCATACTTAATGATGAAAATCTAAGAAAAGAATCATCATATCCCAACCAAACATACATAATAGCCGGACGATCGATCTCATGAAATTCTATCCGCTCACAAAGACCGGATCCCTTAAACGAAATGTTATTCCGGTTCATGAAGTAAATGGAAAATATGCATCCCCTTGTTATGAAAGCTATGACTAATGGGCATTTGAAACCGTAAGATTCTTAAACGAGCTCCGGAGGACCCCAAGGTGATTGGCTCATCAACGGCAGAAGGAATTCCACCTCTTAAACACCGTTAATCATGCTTATGAAAGATGAATTACGAAAAATGCTAAAGTTTCCAAAGTGAAGATAAGAACGAATGGGAAAATAGAACGGAAGGAAGTCCACAATGGCTATGGGAATGATGAAACCTCCCGTGTGGCGGGAGATATGATATATGAGATACCTCCTGTGTGATGGGAGATATGATATATGAGATACGGTGGACTTTTCTTCAAAGGAATTACGGAAAAGAGAATCATGAAACTAGGACCATGGACTCTTAGACGGGTAGTATTCTCTGGTTTGACACGTCCATCACGGTATGAACCCGAAGAATACTTGGGCCACGTATTCTGGCTGCTTGTGTAAGCAGGTGGTGTCCGTGTCACGCCTTAGGATACTATTGTGGAAGAACGAGGACTGTCCTGGTACCCCGGGGGAATGGGGCGATACGATATGGCACGATGTGCACGACCCCAGGAGGGGTCGTTAAAGATAATCCTCACGGCCTTAGATCATGTGGAGTATCATGATCCTTTCCTCGTTCTCTCATCATTTGCTAGTACGACCTACTAGCCCCGTCCGCAAAGATTAAAGTAAAATTAGAAAGCATGATTCAAACGGGGCAGCTTAAATGTTCCAAGACATGGAAAACAGCAAATCGATACTTCTAAATGTTCCTTCCTCTCATATCTCATGATATTTCAAATGCATGCCGCCCTTCATTGTCTATATTCTTCATAGTCTGATAGTGACTATGATTATACTTGCCGAGCGGTAAGCTCACTCTTGCTATCTCATTGTTTTTCCTCCCAGATAAAAGCATTTAGATAGAACAAGGAAAAGGCTTGCTTGGCGGGACTAGACAGACAAGTGCAGCAAAGATTTGAACATCGAATTTGATATGGACAGCCACTCGGGGTTAGGTATGGCTTGTGGATGTTTTTTTGGGTTTTATTATGCTTCCGCAGTTTATGATATTGTAGTATGCTTCCGCGCTTTGTTTTGACGTCTTCAAGGTTTAGGTTATTAGATGGCATCTCTCTAGATCTAATACAGTAGAGTCAGAAACTGTATTGAAGCCATGAATGATATGGCAAATTTTGAGATCCTGTGAAAAGTATACTTGAGTAGAGCCTATTTAAACAGATGATATATCAGTCTTTTGTCCAGATATAAAGAAAACTCTGGACACTAACGAAGTAATATTGATAAAGGGTTATTTAAGGAAAATAACCTGGTTCGTCACAATTGCTATCAGAGAAAAGGAGAGATGCCTTAGGTTTGATCTGAATCATATGCGGAAGCGTAGGATAGAATAAGATTGATCGATATAATGCCTAAAGGTATTTGACGATTTAGTCAGTCCAGGCAATTTTGGTTATCCTAATCTCGGTCTCAGGGAAGTAGTAGCTCCTTAATGAGGGTCTACTAGTATTGGGTTACCAACTGTAGGTCGAGGAAGATGGTGTGTTGTGACACCTTAGTACTGGAATTTGATTGGTATTAATTGGGTCTTTGAACTGATTAGTGATGATTCGAGGCCTAAGCTATCTAATCTCGGTTTGAGGTGTAAAGATTGATCGGCCCTTGGTTGAAGTTCTTCGGATGGAATGTTGCTTTGGAAGGATGCCAGGTCAACCTAGAGTTTGTAAGGAATAGATGGAGCCATCGGCCCGGGATTGGTATGGTGGAAATTAATTTTGGGTACATTCCGTCCTAGGATAGCAATTCATAAATTGGTTCAAAAATAATTCAGTAGAAGGGCATTTAGGTAGCCCAGGTCATATTATGGTTGAAGACATAAATTTCAAAGACTCAAGAATGCTCTACGTTCACTTCCATGTTTGTCAAAATATATGGCATGTTGCCCTTGATAGATCAGGAACAAAATTGATCTTAGTTGATCAAGGTAAGCAAGACCTTTGGGTCTCAAAGATTTAGCGATATGGTTTCATGTGTTAAGAAAATTCATGGAATAATGTTGATACCAATGAGACCGTTGGGAATGTGTCTCAAAAAGTAGTAGTTCAATCGCAAAATTTAAGAATGCCTTTAGTTATGGAAAGGTTTGGTGTCAGGGTCCTAAGGTTTAAGCTCAAGCTTTAGGGTCACCTGTCGTGACGGGCTGTAAGAATCTTGGGTGAGCCATGCCGTAATTATGTTTCGAATTATGTGTAATTAGAAAGACATAAGCTCGGAAATAATAACAAAGATGAGTTAGTATTCAAAAAGGAAAAAGGATGTATCACAGTGAATGTTCAAATAAAACTTTTGGATAAAGACCTTTCCGAAGAAACTTTGAGATTATGATCTGCGGTAGCTGATTAAGGAAGAGGTTGCATCCTCTAAAGAAAAGAAATATAGTACCTTAGGATCAGAGTTTCGGTTGTGGTGAAGCATAAAAGAAGCATGTGGATCGACGAGATAGGAAATAAATTTCTCTCAATCTGGGTGACACAACACTTGCATCCTTGAGATTCGATTATATATAAATGTGGTTTTGTGAGTCTGAGGTTTATGATGGATCCAAGTGAGATTTTAAAATTTGTGGATGCGATTGGATGGGATAAATTGAAATATCTTGAGGTACCAATCTTAATGTGACATTACGGATGATTCAGTCAGTAAGTTATTGGGACAATCTAAATTGTAAACATATTGGGCCTCGTAGTAAAAATTTTTACAAATTTCTGATATAAACTTGAAAATAGCCAAAGGGATTAAGTCCTTATCTAATCTTAATAATAGTTCGGTAATAAACGATAGTACTGATATAGTTGGTCTGACAAAGGATGACATCTTGCAACTGGGTTGTAGGATTTGAAGCATGAGTTTGAATCGATCGAGATATCAGGAAATTAATATCGTCTTTCTTGAAAACCATATGATCTAAAAGAAGGATTCAGCTGCATATCTTTTGATCGGTAATTTGAGGACATATCGAATCAATGTAAATTATTGAGGATCTCAAACAAGATCGTAGAAGTATAGGATTAGGTATTGTAGTAACATACTCCAGAACTTTCGAGATAAATGGATGAACCAATAAGATGGCTTACGAACTTCAAAACGAGTAGAAGATCGGTTAGATTTTCAAGGACGATGAGGCATAGTCCATAAAACGATGTAAAGGCTTGATAAAATTTGAAATCGCTTTTTGGTCTACAGCTTAACTCCTGTAAATCAAAGGAAGTTGTAGCCCCAACGGCATTCAGATTATGGATATAGCCACTACGAAGTTCAAAAACGTCGGTTGGGTTTTGTTGATTCATCGGCGTCTTATGAAATTTTATGGGTTTGATCATTAAACCATATCTGGGTTTATACTAAAGTAACTTCATTAAGGAATTTAAAGATATTCATGGTATGAGTAAATTACTTAAGGATTAAGACATAAATTACAAATAACTGATACCTCCCATGTTCTAGTAAGAAAAGAATATGAATTTAGTTGAGGAAATGCCTTGTTAATCTTATGGTCATTTGGGAACATGATTTTGAAAATCAACAAGACTACGAGTGATGAATAATTGGGGAAACTGATTAGTGTTGTAAAGCACATGATTATTTTGAGGCAAATCAAAATTGTTAAGTAATCTGTCACCAGTAAGACGTTCGGCATAAGAAAGATTTGAACAAAAGATAAAAAGTAATTTTCCGGTAACCAGAAAAGATAACTAATGTTCATGTCATTTGAGATGATCCCTGATGGGTCTGGCAAATGCCTTTAAGAAATATTAAGGATATGTTCCTTTCACGTACTAATAGGAAGTACCTTTGAGAAAAGTAGGGGAGAAGTCCAAAAATAGTATACCCTTCCACGGGTATGACGAAAATTGGTCATTGAGGTTTTTCTTGTGAAAACCTAAGAATAGTATCTTCAGAGTTAGGACAGATTCGTTTAAAAGATTGAGAAGTAAACCTTAATATTTTTCTTGGGAATGTAGGCATTAATGTTGGCCATCGATGTTATGAGTCCTTGGATTGGAATGACTTTGAAGTTCCATAGGCAAATGTGACAGATAAATCACTGGTAAATCCAAATGATTGGATGATAGAACGTCATCATCATGTTCAAAGTGGGTTCAATCGGCTCATTAATATGCCGAAAAATCTTAAGATTGCTAAGTAATCAAATTCTAAAAATCCTAGAGGTTGATTAAAGGTCCTGGCCATTTTTTTGGGATTGAGATAATCATAGCACAATAGGAAATCTGAGAAGACTAATCAGAGTGGCGCAGCGGAAGCGTTGTGGGCCCATAACCCATAGGACCTAGGATCTTAAGCCTACCAAATGATTGGAATTTTAAGATTTTGGGTAACGATTCAAAGTTATATTGATTTTTTTGAGTACTTTAAAGTCTAATTGTGATTAAAGGTTTGCATCAAAACTTTAGAATCTGAGTTGACTTCGAACTTAATCTTTACATTGGGTAATCAAGGTTCTTTGAAAGGCAACCTAAACATATCAAACAAACTAGCAGTTTACCTCCAAATATGAAAATTTGAGGTTCGTTAAATTTTGAGGACGAAATTTCTATAAGTGGAGAAGAGTTGTGAGGTTCCCAAATCAAAAATAGAATGAACATAAGGCTAGGCATATTTCTCTACATAATAATGGATGATTATATATGTATC
Organism: Nepenthes gracilis; assembly: GCA_033239525.1. Lineage (NCBI taxonomy): Eukaryota > Viridiplantae > Streptophyta > Magnoliopsida > Caryophyllales > Nepenthaceae > Nepenthes > Nepenthes gracilis. The sequence goes on from BSYO01000007.1 coordinate 13,724,020, forward strand.
TTGGAACCTTTGATGTTTAAAACACCACCTAAAGCTCCCCCGCTCACCACACCCCGAATCCGCTCAAAACCAGAATCCAGTAGCCCGCCGCCTGAAGCATGCTCGAGCCCCGCTCGAGCCGAAACAACAAAAGCCCAGCCGCCCGATGCATGCTCGAGGCCGGCTCAAGCCGAAGAAACCAGTAGCTACCCCGCCTGAAGCGCGCTCGAAGCCCGCTCGAGCGGATATTCCAGAACCTTCCGGAAAGCTCCCGCCCGCCGGCCGCTCGAGCGAACCTTCCAGAACCCTCTGGAAACCTCTCGCGCTCGCTAGGCGCTCGAGAAATTTTCCAGAACTCTCCGAAGCCTTCCAGAAACTCTGGCCGCCCGCTGCTCGCTCGCCGGGAGCTCGAGCGGCCCAGCAACTATAAATAGGCGGCCAGCCAGCGCGGGAGAGGAAGAGAGAAAGGAAGAGAGCGGAAGAGAGAGGGAAAGAAAGAGGAGGAGCCATGCGAAGAAAAAGGATGGAAATGAAGGCTTTCAAGTCCGATTCCGAGCACAAGCTAGTTGGAGAAAATGTGAAGCACATCGAGGCAAGTATTCTCATACTCACTATTTGTTATACTGTGATTTTGTCGTTCTGATACCCACCCCAAACTATGAAAAATATATAGTCCATACTTAATGATGAAAATCTAAGAAAAGAATCATCATATCCCGACCAAACATACATAATAGCCGAACGACCGATCTCATGAAATTCTATCCGTTCACAAAGACCGGATCCCTTTAACGAAATGTTACTCCGGTTCACATGAAGTAAATGGAAAATATGCATCCCCTTGTTATGAAAGCTATGACTAATGGGCATTTGAAACCGTAAGATTCAGAAACGTGCTCCGAAGGACCCCAAGGTGATTGGCTCATCAACGGTAAGGAATTCCAATTCCTCTTAAACACTGTTAATCATGCTTATGAAAGTTGAATTACGAAAAATGCTATAGTTTCCAAAGTGAAGATAAGAACGAATGGGAAAATAGAACGGAAGGAAGTCCACAATGGCTATGGGAATGATGAAACCTCCCGTGTGGCGGGAGATATGATATATGAGATACCTCCCGTGTGATGGGAGATATGATATATGAGATACGGTGGACTTTCCTTCAAAGGAATTACGGAAAAGAGAATCATGAACTAGGACCATGGACTCTTAGACGGGTAGTATTCTCTGGTTTGACACGTCCATCACGGTATGAACCCGAAGAATACTTGGGCCACGTATTCTGGCTGCTTGTGTAAGCAGGTGGTGTCCGTGTCACACCTTAGGATACTATTGTGGAAGAACGAGGACTGCCCTGGTACCCCGGGGGAATGGGGCGATACGATATGGCACGATGTGCACGACCCCCCAGAGGGTCGTTAAAGATAATCCCTCACGGCCTTAGATCATGTGGAGTATCATGATCCTTTCCTCGTTCTCTCGCATCATTTGCTAGTACGACCTACTAGCCCTGGTCCGCAAAGATTAAAGTAAAATTAGAAAGCATGATTCAAACGGCAGTTAAATGTTCCAAGACATGGAAAACAGCAAATCGATACTTCTAAATGTTCCTTCCCTCTCATGTCTCATGATATTTCAAATGCATGCTGCCCCTTTTCATTGTCTATATTCTTCACAGTCTGATAGTGACGTATGATTATACTTGTTGAGCGGTAAGCTCACTCTTGCTATCTGTTGGTTTTTCCTCCCGATAAAAGCATTTAGATAGAACAAGGAAAAGGCTTGCTTGACGGGACTAGACAGACAAGTGCAGCAAAGATTTGAACATCGAATTTGATATGGACAGCCACTCGGGGTTAGGTATGGCTTGTGGATGTTTTTTTTGGTTTTATTATGCTTCCGTAGTTTATGGTATTGTAGTATGCTTCCGCGCTTTGTTTTGACGTCTTCAAGGTTTAGCTTATTAGATGACATCTCTCTAGATCTAATACAGTAGAGTCAGAATACTGTATTGAAGCCATGAATGATCTGGCAAATTTTGAGATCCTGTGAAAAGTATACTTGAGTAGAGCCTATTTAAACAGATGATATATCAGTCTTTTGTCCAGATATAAAGAAAACTCTGGACACTAACGAAGTAATATTGACAAAGGGTTATTTAAGGAAAATAACCTGGTTCGTCACAATTTAGATATGTTAAAAATTAATTAAATATTATAAATTTTAAAAGATATTTGGATTTGATAGGCTAGCGCCCGAAGTACGTCCGTTCAGTTGCTAAAGTATGGATTCGGGTTTTGGGATTTAAAGATAAATCGATATATATATATATAATAACATATTATATAATAATAATAATAATAATAACAACAACAACAATAATAATAGTAGAAAAGAAGCAAGAAGAAATGAGAAGGGAAGCAGGGGGCTCAGGCAGGGTTTTTGTAAGGTATGGATATCTAAAATATAATAAATTTTTATAATTAAATTGATATTATTAAGTTTGGGATAAGTGAAATTGAGAAATATGAGAAATTGGCCTTAGTGCAACAAGCTATAGGCTCACTGCTGGCTCGAACCCAATAGAAAGCGCCTAAAATAGATTGCTCCAGAAAGGCCTGCACACGCGCTCGCTTGAGCTTAGAGGAGGGTGCCAATTCCAATAGCTACTGGGCACGCCGCTCGCTCGAGTTGGCCACAAGGCACTAATTTCAGTATGTCTGCGCTCGGTGTGCACTTGCTAGGGGCTCGAGCATGAACCCGATTTTTTGCTAACGATCTAATTTCATTTTTGTTATAAAAATGTGAAGGGGAGAAGGCTTAGGGCACGAACAAAGAGCAGCAAAGGGAGGAACATGGGAAAAGGAAAGGGAAGGGATTCTTTGCCAATTTCAATCCGATCAGAGTAATAAAAACGGTAGATCGGGTTAAGGCAAGTGTACATCGAACATTTTTTTCCATTTTTACCTCTTTTTAATATCTCTATTTTGGTATTTATGCTCTAAAACCCCTTTCCTCCATGGTTGATATTAATAGTGCATGTTTCTTTAAATTTTAAGGATAGATTTCATGTTTACCGATATGTATCATGATTTATGGCTTCGATTTCATAATTAAGTATGCGTTTGGTGTTCGATTTATGTTCGGAGGCTTTGCATGAAACCCTCGAATGAAAATTTGTTAATTGCTTTCTGTATGTTTGAGCTTGACTAGAAAATATCAAATGCTTATTCAATTGCATCATTGATGACATTCCTGAACATTAGTATGCTCTCTTAAGAACCTCGAGTTTTTGCATGACTAAAGATGTCTGGCATTTACACTTGCATGATTGAAGATGTCCAGCTTTTGTATGTTTTAAGAAGTCTAGTTATTTGTTTAATTGCATGAGGTCCGGTTGTATGCATCATTGAAGAACTTCGGTTATTTGCCCTTTTTAAAGAAGTTCGGTCATGTTTGAATTTCCTCCTTACATTTGAATCTGGTATTTCTATAAATGGCAAAGTGTAAGCTATAGTATGTGAATAAAGTTAGCCTGCTTGTTTAATTGGAATGTTTGGATAGTATCTGCCTGTTTAGTTGGAAAACTTCATCTATTGGAAGTTATGATGAAAACTATATGACCATGGAAAACATGTATAATTCGGACAGCAAATGAAACTCTCTACTATTTGGCTTTTGACATTTGGTAGATGGCCTTGTATGACAAGGATCTGATTAGAGTCTCCAATAGACTTGCTGTTAAAACTGGATGAAAGATATTGGAGTGACACTCAAGAACTGCCTTTGGGCCACGGGGGAGCTTTTGGGGGCATTTTTGGACTACAGCCCCGTATGTCAGGTGAAAGGTATTATCGCCCCCCTCTGGGAGTATAATAGGAGGGCATAGCCTTAGATTGTGGGGTGATACACAATCCTTCTTCGATATTGTTCGCTCCCGTCTAATCCCTAAAGATGAATAAGTTTTCCACAAGATTTTGAAAGAAAGATGACTAAGAATAAAGAAAAGAAAAAAAAAGACTTCCGAACTTAAAGTAAACCGGTTTCCATGAAAGTGTATTCAATTCATGTTTTGAACTCTTGCACGCTGGAGCTCACGTTCCAATCCTTTAGATTTTGTTTCAAAGTTATATACGCATGTTTTCTGCATTGGTACCTTGCTGAACTATTGCTCACTCCTTGCTCTTTTCTTACCCTCAGATGACCTGTGATGGAACAGATCCTAATTCTCATAAGACCTTCCGTTAAACAGATACAAAATAGAATCCATAAATTTAAAGCATTTAACTTATATAGAAATTTTGACAGAATCTCCTCTATAATTTGACAGAAACCAAAAATAAAACCTGCTTATTTACACCTATACAGAGCATACTCATTAGTGAAGCCTCAAACCTATGACCATAGCACAAAAGCAGAATCAGTACAAGCACACGACTATCCAAAATACCATAATTCTCCTACAACAAGCATTCACAGGATCTCAAATGTCATCCATGGCTTTAGATAAACTATTCTATCTACTATATCAGAATTTGTATGAGAAATGCCGTCTACGACCTATACAAAACCAGAAAACATATACGGAAGTATCTATATCCTTAACAGAAACCTGCGGAAGCATAAATACAGTTTTGACATAATATAATATATATCATAACCATTTATAGATAAACTTCCTTCAAGATCCAGATATTTATAATAATATCATCACAGTCCCAAGTTTTTAGAAACTTCAGAGCTCTAGATCTTCCTCGCTAGCTCTAGCTAAGTCTAATCATCTAGTATCTTCTCTATATCCTTATCTGGAGGGGGAAAAATAAAACAGTGAACCGAAACCCAGCAAGGTACAAAAGCGTGCAGAATATAATGCTCTCATGCAGAATATAATACAGTAAAGTGGATACAGTTGCATATAAAGTATAAATGTGATAAGGGAGTGATTACGGAAACATTAGCATAACATAAATATTGAAAATCATTAAACATATACGAGAAGCATAAGAAAAGTATAATTCTATGTGAACAGGTCTCAATAATTATTATTTTGCTTTCACGCAAAACATATATTCATTAGAACAGAAAACTATGATAATATCAAGAAAATAGAGGCATTCATGGACTACGGTAAGATCAGAAGAACAGTAGCGTTCTTGGAAATAGAAATAAGGCATGATGCTATTTAAACATGCGTCGGAAATCATGAATCGGTATAATAATGCTTCGATAATCATAAATTTGTAAAACATACTTCAGAAATCAGAAAACAGTATCAATTCTATAAATTTTAGAAAATTTCTTTTGACTATCAAAAATTCCAAATTAATAGACCATACTATCCGAGGGAGTAAGTAATCAAGGATAGATTGTGTTCACTCCATACAATGCAAGGCCAATAACGGTTATCCTTTCTCGTGGGATATATCCCTTCTCGTGGGATTTTAGAACGGTGATGCCAGTTAGTAATAGTAACTACCCTATAGGTTATCACCCTGAGGAAGGGCGGACCACTTGTAATTCCATGGACAGAGTTATCCTCAATTACCACCATAACGTCTTAAGGCATCATAGAGAATCATACATGATTATATATCAGTCATAGGTCCTAATTAACAACATCATAAAGCTTATAATCTATCGTTCTTCAGAAAATCAGTCAAATTTTCACGGTTAACTCTTCAATATACTTTAGAAATCTTCAAAAATCCACAGTAACTCAACAGTGCAGTCCCATGTAAATTTGTCAATTATAAATCATAACATGAACATTACCTTTTCACAAATAAGCCTTTACAAATCACAGATTATGGAATTTAAACCTTGAATCCCTTCATTTTCGTGCTTAGGGTTTTGATAAATATTTCGGACAAGAAACGAACACCAAACATATATTTATACATGAAATCAATTGTAAATATTGCAGTACATGCCAGTAAATATAAAATCTGTCCGATTAATCATGAGAAATATGCTTTATTTACAATAAATATGGAGAAATATGGATTTAACATATAAACACAATATCTAAGATATTAAAACACTGTAAAAACAGTGAATAACGTCCGGAGTATACTTGCCTACGCCCGATCAACTGTTATTTTTCCCAGATCGGAAGTGGAACAGTGGATTTCCCCTCTTTTTCCCTCTTCCTCCTTCTTCCTCTCTTCCTCCCGTTCATCTTCGTGGCTTCATCAACGCTAGCCCTTCTCTCTCCTCCAATTCCTATTTTAAAACAAAAGAAAGAGGATCACATGCTGCCCCCCATGATTGGCGCTCAAGCGTCGGTCGAACGCTAGTTTCGTAAAACTGCCTCCGGTTGGGGCTCGAGCAGTCCTTGAGCACTGACCCGTCATAAACGTCTCACCCTTGCTCCACCTAGGGCGATCCTCGGTCAGTCCTTCCTGCAGATTTGTGCCTCACTAGTGCTTGAGCTCTACTCGGGTGCGGGTCAGGCCCGTGTCAAGCTTGCAGTGAGCCTACTTCGCATTTTCGCCATTCGGGACCCATTTTGACCGTTCTAATCCAATTCTTCGCATCCTCGGACCCTAATTTTGATTATGTAACCTTAATAGGCCATGAATATCATAATTTAAAGCCTAGAATCCTATTTACAAATCAATGTTTCTCAGTTTACAACTTCGATCCTCGATTTTACCAATTCTAAAACTTTAGGCTTTTCAATCCAATTCCTCCCGTACTTTTTGACCACAATTTACCTTTTTCAATTTAATTACCTCCCAATTACCATATTTTAGAATTCTGAAACCTCACCACCCATATTAATCATATCTTGGAAATCGGTACCTTACAGGACCCAACTTCCTCTTTTCGCTTCTAAACTCACTTTTCCAACATTTTATGCCCAATCTTTGGTTATTATTAACTTAATTTATCATGTTTTGGGACTCAAATTGTCACACTCTCTCCTACTTATAGAAATTTCATCCTCAAAATTTAATGATCCTTAAATTTTCAGAATCAAGGAACCTTCTTGATATCATTAATTTATTTCTAAATTAGAAAGATTATCCTAGAAAACCTTAAATATCAGAATTTTCTTGTTCCTCATTATTTGATGCGTCCTTTCCAGATCCAAATTCATTAAGTCCAAAGGTAAATCTATTTCATTAACGACTTTTCTAACTTAATTCCGAACATTAAACAAGCAAAATGCCTCATTTCTTTTCCTACTAAACCTCAAGATTAAGCATTTCCTTTGAACATTACATTAATTCTTATTATATACACAGATTCATCACTCTTCCGTTGCATGCTCCGATCATTCATCAAGTTCAATTTATCTGATTACAATTTGCTATCACACCAATTTAACATAACGCTTAAATTCTTTATCAAGCTTGGTTTAAATTCTAATGTAAGTTCCAAGTCACAATTAGACTTTTGAAGCAGGATACCTTACATCTTCTACATTTTTTTGGTATGTCCTCAATTCAACATTTTTGTAAGACACATATTCTATTCTGAACACCCAAATCATGCAGTAACTATGATTAAAATTGTCCCCAAGATATCCATATTACGAGAATAATTCTCACAGATCCTCAATTCACCATAAAATAAGAAGTTCTAGCTATAACATTCACCATAGGTTTAATACAATTTCAGATCATTACCCAAAATCTTAAGTCCTTAACAATTAACAACCTTAAAATCTCAAAATTCCATACCAATGAAACAACTCCCACAAACCCTCAAACCATAGCAAGATCAGAAACTACAATTTATACAATTACCATGGGTTCAATGTGGATTCATGTTCATCGCCCAATTCAATACCTATACACTTAGCAACTTTAAGGCCTAGTCGGTATATTAATGAGTCAACCGATTCAACCCAAACACGTCATTTGAAATTGCCACGGGTGGATCATTCGATCGTTTTTAAAATAAGACCACAGGGCTTTTTATTTCCAATTTCATGACTTTCACACTTCAGACACGATTTTGTTTCCCAACTAAGGAACGTAACACCCTATTATTCCAAGCAATTGAGCCTATCCATAGGTTCACTATCAATATCAAAACTATAGACCCTTAACATTCACGATCAGTGCTGATATTCGTTCCCCTTTCAAGATACCGAAATTCATCTATATAATCTTAGATAGGTCTATCCGCTTACAAAATCCCAAAGTCGACTTCAGTCATAACATAACCACCTATTCTCCCAAGACAAAGCTATCACCCAAGACTGTCTCCCCAATTTCTCAAATAGAGACTTCCAATTGTTGATTTCAATCAATGGAAGAACAACTCTTGACTAGGAATTCCTCTCCTATTTATCACAAGGGTATCGCTCCACAAGCGATACAGAAAAATAAAATCCTGAAACAGATTAATCAACTCGGGATCTCTTAAGGTTACTTCTTTGCCATAACATGACCATTTTAATTCCTAAATTATTAGATTTAGAGTTATATCCGAGGTAATTCTACATATTCCCAAATGGAAACTTCTGATATCACTATCGATCTCAGCATTTACCTTCCTCGAATTATATCGGGATCCACCTATTACAGTTCTCAACTCTTAGATTCTCAAGACATTAATTTCCTCCCTAGACATCATCCATAATTTTTCCCATTGCAAGGGCCTCATCACAAAATTATACTTATGGGTAAAATCATTCTAATTCACAAACTTCTCCCCTACTTTACTTGTGGGTGGTTACCTGTTGATACAGACTAACAGAGTTTCAATCTTTCTCAAGAGCATATCACCTATGCTAACTTACCTAATCATTATTTAATCCTACCTTCTTGAGGCTCTACAGCTTCCTTAACAGTGCCTAGCCAATACTCTTTCAATTTCATGCAAATCTTTAGAAACCATTGTCAAGTTCAATCCATCTCCAATGTACTGACTTCCTCAAAATACATTCATTCTCAAAACTTTCATAACTAGATTCTCAAACGGTCATCCGATGACTTTAAAAAGGGTTGTTCATTTTTGAAATTAGACTCAATATCTATCCTCAATTAGATTGATTTTGCCTATCGTTCAGAATGCATAACCTAATTACAAGGTATCGTATTCCCTCGATACAATTTACGCAAGCATCCTCGAGCACATCTCAATTCTGAGAGGGATCTGCACAACTCAAAAAGATTTCGAAGGGATTAACATTATAAAAGCAAAATTCACAAATTCTAGAGTTTAACTGGCATAAGAACACTACTGAGACAATCATTCTAAAATTTCAATACAGTCCCCAATTACCATTGAAACCTTAACGTTTAGTAACTTATTGTTGCATTGTTAAGCAAATTTATTCTTCCCATATCAGACCACTCCATTTTTCATAATAATTTTGTGATGTCCCACATCCGATGAGGAGGAAAACAAAGCGTGCCTTATAAGGGCGTAGATACCTCTCCCTTGTGGACGCGTTTTGGGGGCGGTGGAGGCTGTCTTCTAGGAACAAAATCGTGCGCTTGTATGACAAAGAGGACAATATTCACAAGTGGGTACCCAGGGATGTTACAAATTGTATCAGAGATAGGGCCCGGTTCAGTGTGCTAGCGTGGACACTGGGCTCCCAAGGGAGGTGGACTGTGATGTCCCATATCGGATGGGGAGGGGAACGAAGCGTGCCTTATAATGGCGTGGATACCTCTCCCTTCTAGACGCATTTTGGGGCGGTACAGGCCGTCTTTCAGGAACAAAATCGTGCGCTTGTGTGGCAAAGCAAACAATATTCACAAGCGGGTGCCTGGGGACGTTACAAATCTAGCTAAAACCCAGGGGTCTTACCGTTCGATCTCAAGCAAAAATCACAAGTGTTCTCCTTTCAGGCTTTCATAACCATACTTGTTTAGATAGCAGAATCTGTTCGCGGTGACCCTTCACTTTTCTCATGAATATCTTAATCTTAAGAACTCCCAATATCAAGTCATAAATTCTTTAGTTAACCACATTTTTAAAGTTTGCCTAATACCTTCATCGATGCTATTCGAATCCTCAAGATCATTGCCGATCTCGGCACAACCTCAATAGTAACTTTATTTGGCGGTCAGAAAATAAGAGAGGAAAATCTTTTCCTTCAACAATTTCCTCTAACTTCCTCATTCATTTAATAACTCTCCAGGTATGGCCTAATATGCCATCTATACTTAGGACACACCTCATCGGTTCCATTACTTCTTTTATAATTTTTTCGATAATTTAAAACCTATAATCCAAATTGCAATTCAAATCACTCTTTTCAAATCATTGATTCTCGTGAGGCAATTAGCCAACTAGACTGTTTCAATATCCCATCAAAGTTAATTTATTCACAAACCGAAACCAGACATCAAAATTCATAATTCCTTTAGACAAAGGTTGCCCCTCAGGGATTGACGCCATAAGATTTTATTCTAAGATTTGGAAGACATATATACTTATTTCCTAGTCATCATTAACTGTCTTCACCTTTTTGCCATCCAAAAACGTTATATAAAGAGAAAGTTTCTTTAAAAAAAATCAAATGTTCTCGAAAATATCCCAAGAAATGGGGTGTCACTAAAAAGCAACCTTGCCTTACCTTAGCTAGCTAAACATTATTTGGACAAATCAAGAACCTTGATTACTTTCTTTAACACCCCAAGCTCAACTTATCACTAATCCTAAGGTTGATTAACTCAACCACTCTTATCCTCACTCAACTCAAAATAGCTCCACCTAAACCTTCAACCTACTTCGATTTTGCTTAATCACTAAGTCTTGGTCCATTTCTATCCTAAATCATCTGGACCTTAGAATAGATTACCTTAAACATATGCTTAAAATTCCAACCGATCAACCTAGACCTGAGGTCATCATAAATCAACTTAATCATTCAACTTAATTACTAAGTCCTAGCTCAAATCAATCCTCACTTATGCAAGCTAGAACACCTAGGATTTCCTATCCTATCTTAATCAATATATATATCTATCCCTACCTATTTGGTCAGTCAAGATTATTTTCTAAGCTTCTGCATATAATTTAGATCATTCCTAAGGTATCTCGTATTCTCTAATAGCATTTATGACGGAACGGATCCTAATTCTCATAGGATCCTCCGTCAAATAGATACAGAATAGAATCCATAAATGTAAATCATTTAACTTATATAGAAATTTTGACAGAGTTTTCTCTGTAACTAGATAGATATAAAAAATACAACCTACTTATTTATACCTGTACAGAGTATACTCATTAGTCAAGCCTCAAACCTACGACCATAGCACAAAAGCAGAACCAGTACAAGCACACAACTATCCAAAATACCATAACTCTTCTACAACACGTATTCACAGTATCTCAAAAGCCATCTATGGCTTTAGATAAACTATTTTATCTACTATATCAGAATTCGTATAAGAGAAGCCGTCTAGGACCTATACAAAATCAGAAAACATATAGCGAAAGCATCTATATCCTTAACAGAAACTTGTGGAAGTATAAATACAGTTCTAATAGAATATAATACCTATCATAACCATTTATAAATAATCTTCTTTCAAGATCTAGATATTTACAATAATATCATAATAGTCCCAAGTTTTAGAAACTCTAGGGCTCCTAATCTTCCTCACTAGCTCTAAATAAGCCTGATCATCCAGTATCTTTCCCATATCCTTATCTAGAGGGGAAAAAATAAAACAGTAAGTTGAAGCCCAACAAGGTATAAAAGCGTGTAGAATATAATTCTCTCATGTAAAATATAATGTAGTAAAGCAGAAACAGTTGCATATAAAGTATAAATGTGATAAGGGAGTGATTACGAAAACATTAGTAGAACATAAATGCAGAAGATCATAGAACATATATGAGAAGCATGAGAAAAGTATAATTCCATGTGAATAGGTCTCGGTAATCATTATTTATACTTTCATGCAAAACATATATTCATTAGTATAGAAAATTACGATAATATCAAGAAAACAGAGGCATTCTTGGACTACGGTAAGATCAAAAGAACAGTAGCATTCTTGGAAATAGAAATAAGGCATGATACTATTTAAACATGCGTCGAAAATCATGAATTGGTATAATCATACTTCGATAATCATAAATTGGTAAAATATGATTCAGAAATTCAAAAACAGTATCAATTCTATAAATTTTAGAAAATTTCTTTTTACTATCAGGAGGACCAAATTAGTAAACCCTACTAGCAGAGGGGGTGAGTAATCGAGGGTAGATTGTGTTCACTTAATACAATCCAAGGCCAGTAACGATTATACTTTCTCATGGGATATATCCCTTGTGGGATTTTAGAACGGCGATGCTGGTCGATAATAGTAACTACCCTCTAGGTTGTCACCCTAAGGAAGGGCGGACCCCGTGTAATACCATGGACAGAGTTATCCTCGATTACCACCACCTTATTTGACTGTACATTAGTCTTGGATCCTAATTAACAATATTGGAAAGCTTATAATCTCTCATTCTTTAGAAAATCAATCAAAATCTCATGATTAACTCTTTAGTATACTTCAGAAATCCTCAGAAATTCACAGTAACTCAACAGTGCAGTTCCATGTAAATTTTTCAGTTACAAATCATAATATGAACATTACCTTTTTACAACTAAGCCTTTACATACCAAAGATTATGGAATTTAAACCTCAAATCTCTTCATTTTCATGATTAGGGTTTTGATAAATATTCCAGACGAGAAACAAACAACAAACATATATTTATACATGAAATCAGAGGTAAATGTTGCAGTACATGCCAGTAAACATGAAATCTATCCAATTAATATGGAGAAATATGCTTTATTTACAGTAAATATGGAGAAACATGAATTCAACACATAAACAAAATATCTGAGATATTAAAACACTATAAAAATAGCAAATAACTTCCAAAGTATACTTGCCTGAGCCCAATCTGCTGTTATTTTTCCCAGATTGGAATGGAATGGCAGATTTTCCTTCTTTTTCCCTCTTCCTCCTTCTCCTTTCTCTCTTCCTCCCATTCTTCTTCGTGGTTCTATCGAGGCTGGGCCCTCTCTCTCCTCCAATTCCTCTTTTAAAACAAAAGAAAGAGGATCATGTGCTGCCACCCATGACTGGCACTAGAGTGCCAGTTTCGTAAAACTGTGCCCGGTTGGCACTCGAGCGGTCCTCGAGCACTGACCCGTCATAAACTTCTCGCCCCCGCTCCGCCTAGGACGAGCCTTGTGTGGTCCTTCTCACAGATTTGTGCCTCACCGGTGCTCAAGCTCTACTCGGGTGTGGGTCAAGCCCATGTCGAGCCTGCAGCGAGCCTACTTCATATTTTCACCGTCCAGGACCCATTTTGTGAAGGAACGGGGTTTTTTTTGTCCTTAGAAGCTTCCGTCAAACAGAAACACAATTAACGGTCTAAACATAAGGCAAGACTTCTGCAGAAATTTCGACAGAGTCTCCTTTGTAACTGGATGAAAAACCCAAAAATACAATCCTGTATAATCATCCATAACAAGCACACAACTATCCATCATTCACAATTCCTACAACAAACATTCATAGGATCATGTGTGCCATCTATGGCACAAATCCATAAAAACATTTACTACTCTAACAATTTAATAACGAGATGTCATCTAGGACCTGCACAGTAAATCCAGAGTATATATCGGAAGTAAACTAAGAACCTGCACAAGCATAGCTTTTCTTTTACCGACATACATATCATAAGCCTTTCATACAAAAATCTACATGTTCAATAACATCAATAAATATGGAATCGGTATACAAAATCACATTTCTAGCTAGGTGTTTGCATCCACAAGCTCTTCAAAAACGGCTTTACAATGCTCTAAGTCCTCAAAAAGCCTTCAGAACTTCTCCTGGTTTACTCCTTTTCATCAGGTAATAGCTCTACTGTCTCATCTAAAGGGAAAAAATACTAAAACAGTGAGCCGAGACCCAGCAAGGTACATGCACATGAGCAAGAAACCATGATGCGTAATGTCATGTAACGGTGCGTAATGCAACTGCTCGCATTGTAGTAATTCAGAAACAAAAAATCATACTTTGACAAAAAATATACTTCATAAATCGAAATCAAAATCGTAAATCGAAACGAAATCATCCACCAAATCGTAATCGCGGTGAAATGTAAATCGGTAGTCGAATCGGAATGATAAAATCGTAATCGCACGGTAACCAATAATGAAATTAGTATAGTAGCCAATAACGGGAATCAGTAATCAGAAATCGGGAAGCAGTTAACATAACAGAACAGTACAGATCTTGCTAGCGTACCCTACTAGCAGAGGGGGCGAGTGATCAAGGATAGATTGTGTTCACTCCACACAATCCAAGGCCGTAAATAGAAGTATCCCATCTCGAGGATCGTAACAGTGTGCCACCAAGGTAGGCCAAGAATGAAATTTTCTCCTGACCGTAATGCCCCGAGGGCAGGGCGGACCACAAATAACTCTATGGACAAAGTTATCCTCGATTACCACCGGAAAGTCCTAAGGCATGTCGGAGAACCTATCCGGACTATAGTCAGTCCCGGGTCCTACAATAACTGTAACAAAAATATCTCTTTATCGAAAACCCCTTTTTGAAATCAGCTTTTCTCAATACACTTTCAGCTAACCTGAAACATACATGAAAATTTTCTCGGTACAGGTCGGTATATATTTTCGAAAACGGATTATACTGGAAGCTTCATTTTGATGTCAACTAACTTTCATATAACTGGAGCTATGGTTAAATATCATTAAAACCCTTTCATTTTCGTACTTAGTGCTTCGCCAAAACTTCCGGACACAAATCGGTCTCTAAACAAGTCCTATTTCATGAAATCAAAGCCATAAATCCAAATATATATACTCGATCATGCATTTAAACCATAGATCCCCAAAATTTCGAGTTACGGTTTGGCATGTTCTTTCAATGTCAAAATAAACGCATAACACATGCTCATGCATGAAATCGGGGCCAAATACTTCCATAAACATGAACAAACATGAAATCTAACTGATTAATCGAAGGAAAACATGCTTCATATACTGTAAACATGCATCAACATCATTTTTGTCCACTTTAAAGCAAAATAAATGGTAAAAACAAAAAATAACGTCCGAGGTACACTTGCCTTGTCACGGGCTTTCACCTTTATAACTGGCTCACGGATGGATTCGGGCTCCCGGGCCTCGTTCTCCCTTCCTCTCTCTCTAAGGTCTGCTGTGACGGAACAGTTTTTTTTTTTTTTGATTTCGTCATTCATAACATAATTGAAAACCCAAACTAAACCAATTAGGTGCAATACAGGATCACAGATGCCATCTAGGACCCATATACTTTTAACCATAATAAGTATAGCGGAAGTTATTCTAACACTTGCGGAAGCATTCATATTCATTCCAAAATATTCATTTCCGAATACATAGCCAAAAATGTTTAACCATAGAAGTCTAACAAGTCATTACAATAATATTTCTCCAAAATAAGCTTTCAAGGTCTTTAATTATCATTCAGACAAGCTCTAATCACTCCAACTCGTCAGGCACAAGCTCTAAATCTTTATCTGTAGGGGGAAAACATAAAACAGTGAGCCAAGGCCCAGCAAGATACATACACATGAGTAGTAAAACGATGATGCAAAATAGTCATGTAACTATACATAAATAGAACAGTTAATCAGAATGCAGTCCAAGATATAGAGAAAACATATCTTGATAGTACTATACTTCAAAATCGGTAATCGGTACAGTAAACGGTAAACAGTAACATAACATATCGGTAATCAGTACGATAAATGGTAAACAGTACATATCATATCGGTAAATAGTATTTCATATTTGTTAATCGGTACTTCATATTCGAAAATCGGTACGGTAACATAATATATCAATAAAACAGTAAACGATACTTCATATCATATCGATACAGACCCTGCCAGTATACCCTACTAGCTGAGGGGACGAATAATCGAGGATAGATTATATTCACTCCACACAATCTATGGCCGGTAACTGTTATATGGGTATCCCATCTGGCAGGATCGGTACGATATGCCACCCGAAGGTAGGCCGTAATCGTTATATGGGTATCCAATATGGCGGGATCGGTATGGTATGCCACCCGAAGGTAGGCCGATAACGGTAGTTCCTCTGTCCCATAATGCCCCGACGGCGAGTAGGACCACAAATAACTCCATGGACGAGTTATCCTCGATTACCACCGAAAAGTCCTAAGGCATGCCGAGAACCTATCCGGATCAGTAGTCGATCCCGGATCTTAAAATAACAAAAATAGAAATACTTCCTTCTTGAAAGCCATTTTCAGTAAAGCCGGAGTTCATTTTAAATGCGAAGTCGGAGTTCATTTTCAATACCAAATGCCGGAGTGTATTTTCAATACGAGTCGGAGTTTCTTTTCTTCTTTTCTTTTTTGACAGAACCAGAGTTCTCTTTTAACAAAAGCTGGATTTCAAAGCCGAAGTTCTTTATTGACAAAAGCCGGAGTGCTTTTTCTCAAAGGGACGGAGTGCTTTTCACTAAAGGGACGGAGTGCTTTTCACTAACGGCACAGAGTGCTTTTTACTCAAAGGAAGGAGTACTTTTAAAAGCCGAAGTTCATTTTTCTCAAGGGACGGAGTCCATTAAAAGCTGGAGTTCATTTTACATTAAGGCCGGAGTTCATTTTAAGGCTGGACTTCTTTTCCCAACAAGAGGACGAAGTTCATTAAAAGCCGGAGTTCATTTCACATTAAGGCCGAAGTTCATTTTATTGCCAGAGTTCATTTTACATTAAGGCCGGAGCTCATTTCCTTATTAAGGTCGGAGTTCATTTTAAAGCCGGAGTTCTTTTTCCAACAAAAGGACAGAGTTCTTTTTGACAAAAGGCAAAGTTCAAAAGCCGGAGTTCATTTCCCTTTAAAGCCGGAGTTCATTTCATATTAAGGCCGGAGCTCATTTTCTTATACATAGCCGGAGCTCATTTTCATATTAAGGGATCCGGTTTCATTTTAAGTACCAAGCTGGAGTTCAAATACAAAGCCGGAGTTCATTTTCAATACAAAGTCGGAGCTCATTTTCATATTAAGGGAGCCGGTTTCATTTTAAGTACCAAGCTGGAGTTCAAATACAAAGCCGGAGTTCATTTTCAATGCCGGAGCTCATTTTTCATATTAAGGCCGGAGTTCATTTTAAAGCCAGAGTTCTTTTTCCAACAAAAGGACGGAGTTCTTTTTGACAAAGGCGGAGTTCAAAAGCCGGAGTTCATTAAAGCCAGAGTTCATTTCTCTCAAAGGACGGAGTTCATATAGAAGGCCGTGTTCAATTTGAAGCAAATGCCGTTTTCATGCCAAATGCCGGTTTCATTTCACATGCCAAATGCCGATTTCATTTTACATGCCTAAGGCCGGTTTCATTTTACATGCCAAATGCCGGTTTCATTTTACATGTCAAATGCCGGTTTCATATTACATGCCAAATGCCGGTTTCGTTTTACATGCCAAATGCCGGTTTCATTTTACATGCCAAATGTCGGTTGTAACCTTTGGTCTGGATTTCATGTAAGTTCCAAAAGTAGGAAAACAGGCGTCATGAACTTTAGAACAGATTCAAACGAAAACTAAAAATGTGTTAACGTTCGAATACTTGCAGCAAAACAGAGTGCAGTATATTTACAAATGAACTAAAAACTGAACTTAAAAACAGCGTCCGAAGTAACTTGTAATATTCTTAAAGCATGAACTTAAAAGCAGCATCCGAAGTACACTTGCCTGAGAGTTGATTCCTAGATTTTTACCGTCTTGAAGCTTTTTTCCCGTCACTCTCTTCCTTCTGCTTGCCTGTGCACCAATAAGTGCAGGGTTTATATAGAGGAGGGGTTTGGGTGGAGTAAGTCACTTACTCCTGTACTTGTTTGCAGACGGTAGGTGGGAGTAACCAGATTAGTTTACCTTTCTCATTTGGTCGCCGCCTAATTGAATTCTAACTGAATTCTAAAGTTTACTTTTGTCTTTAGTTGTATTAATTTATTCCGGCCAACTGCTCCTTATAAAACCATTTATTGCCAAACCTGCCGGTCGACTCTTACTTCCAAAACTGGTCAATCATTTCACATAGCCGGTCTTGATTTAACAAGGGTGGAGCCTGACTTATTTTGTACTAAGGAAAGGCCGAATTGGTTGAGGCTTATGGTGGCTGGTTTAGATTTCAAGCTTAAGAGCCGGTCTATATTTTGTATTTCGGTCAACACTTTGAGCCATTTGATTTTGGGTCCTCACATTCTCCCCCACTTAATGAAATTTCGTCCTTGAAATTGAGAAAAGTACGTACCTCAAGGGAACAATTGAGGATACTTGTCTCGAATCTCCTCTTCATGCACCCAAGCGGCTTCCTCCGGTGAATGATTTCTCCAAAGCACTTTCACCTGGGTGATAGACTTCGTTCGCAACCTTTGATCCTTTCGGTCTAAGATTTACAACGGCTCCTCAATGTAGGACAAGTCCTTGTCAATGGACAAAGTCCCGTAGTCAGTCACATGCGCTGGATTGTGGATATACTTTCGAAGCATCGATTCATGAAATACACCGTGTACGCTTGCAAGAGTCGGTGGTAACGCCAACCTGTAAGGCTACTTCCCGACCCTTTCTAAAATCTCAAAAGGGCCAATGAACTGGGGTTTCAACTTTCCCTTTACTCCAAACAGAAATGTGCCCTTTGACGGTGAGACCTTTAGAAACACAAGATCTCCTATCTCAAAACTCAGTTCTATCCTCCGCTTGTCCGCATAACTCTTTTGTCGGCTCTGGGCAACCTTCAAATTATCGTGAATCACCTTAATCTTCTCTACTGTTTCTTTCACAATCTCAGGATCCAAAATTCTTTTGTCTCTAGTTTCCTCCCAATGAATAGGTGACCTACACTTTCTCCCATATAATGCCTCAAACGATGCCATGCCGATACTAGCTTGGTAGCTGTTATTATAAGTAAATTCAGCTAGTGCCAGATGAGTATCCCAAGTTCCTCCCATCTCCAAAACAGAAGCCCTCAACATATCCTCGAGAATCTGAATGGATTGGCCATCGGTCTGGGGTGATACGCGGTACTGAACTTCAATTCTGTCCCCAACTCCTTAAGCAAGCTCTCCCAGAAGCTCGAGACAAAGCGTGGATCTCTATTAGACACAATGGAGGCAGGAACTCCATGAAGCCTCACGATCTCATTCACGTACAACTAAGCCAATCTATCACACGAATAGGTCATCCTGATCGCCAAAAAGTGGGCTGATTTTGTCAGCCGATCAACTATAAACCACACGGTGTCATGTTTCCTAGGAGTTTTCGGTAAGCCCGATACAAATCCATAGCAATGTCCTCCCATTTCTAGCTCGGGATGGGCATTGGCTGTGACGACCCGACTTTTATTACTATCGAAAGCCGTCGTCAATTCTAATTCATATAATTTATGATAAGATAAATAGATGAGCATAAAAATTTTTCTTATCTTTATTCAAACTTGAGATGCATTCTAAAGGTTAATAATCTCATAAACCCAAAATGTCACGAAATATTCTAACATACATAAGCAGTGAATAAAAATTACAAGTTTCCTCAAACAAAATAAACAAAACTCCAAAAATCTACTCCAGCCCGCATAACCATAGGACTCTACTCAACTTCGTCCTCCATAAGCTTGTCATCCTAAAATTTGCAAGAGTGAGCTTACAAAGCCCAAAGAGATACTCACATGCGTAAATCACAAGCATACATATAATCAAAGTATAGATCATAATATAAATAAAATCATCATATTGTTTCCTTCTTGGTTCATATTCTTTTCATCTTATCTTCATCAAAATCATTCGAATTTATATAATCTTTAGGGACCGGACGGAGCGGACAACATCGAGGACGGGTTGTGTGCTACCCCACAACCTAAAGTCAGTATCCCCTCATTATGCTCCCGGGCGGAGGTAATGCCTTTAACCCGGCATACGGGCCATAGTCCATAGTTCTTATGCCACCAAAAGGTCCCCTCCGTGGCCCGGAGGCATCCTCGAGTGTCACTCCAATATCCTTCATCCATCTTTAACAAAGAAGTTTAATGGAAACTTGGTTTTTGGTTCGTGTTCTTTATTGGCCATATATCATAGTTCAAAAGTCGGAAGAGTTCCACTTGCTGTCCATATTTCATAAGTTTTCTTATTCTTTACTGAAGTTCATATCATCAAAGCCGAAGCTTATTTTTCCAAAGCAAACATCCGAAGTTAATTTTTCCGAATCTCTTTTTAATATGTAAGCCAAAGTCCAGAAATAGAAAGCTAAGTTCATTGCCGGAGTTAATTTCCTGAAGCCGGAGTTCATTTCCTTTAATCAAAGCCGAAGTCAGTTTTCTTTTGAAAGCCGGAGTTCATTTACTTTAGTCAAAACCGGAGTTCGTTTTCTTTAATCTAAAACCGGAGTTCCTTTCTTTAATCAAAATCGAACTTCTTTATTTATGAAGAACGGAGCACATTTACATTATGCTCAAAAGTCGGAAGTTCTTTAAAAGGGACGGAGTGCCGTTTCTTAAAATGGACGGAGCATCTTTACTTAAATTGGACGGAGTGCGTTTCATGGCGGAGCTCTTTTCAGGAGACGGAATTCTTTTTATTAAGACAGGTTTCAAAGGCCGGAGCTCTTTTGAGGGACGTATTTCAAAATTCTGAGTTCTTTAAAAACCGGAGTTGTTTTTCTTCAAGGCCGGAGTTCTTTTCGAAATAAAAGGACGGAGTACTTTTCTGTTTAAAATCCGAAGCTCATGAAATACGGAACTCATAAGCCGGAGTTCATTTCAAAACAAAGGAACGGAGTACTTTTTTAAAAAACGTAAAGGCCGGAGTTCATTTTGGACGGAGTTTCTTAGTTAAACAGAAGGCCGGAGTACTTTTTAAAGGGACGGACACATTATTCATAAAAAGGTTGGACTTCTCTTTTAATTGAAGCCTAAGTTTATTTCAAAACAGAAGGCGGAGTACTTCATAACAACTTGAATTCTTCTTCAAAGCCGGAGTACATTAACAGAGGACGGAGCACATTTAAAGCCTAAGTTCTTTTGGACGGAGTTTTTCCTTTCCAGCTGAACAGAATATTTTCTTAAACACAGAAAAGCCGGAGCTCTTCGGTTGTCAAGGCCGAAATCAAATTATAACAGACAGAGCATTAATCAAAAACCGGAGCTCTTAAACCCAGAAATGATTTCAGCAGAATAGAAAATCATCATAAGTTCTTAAGTTATCAACATGAAATATCAAAATTCCTAATATCTATCAGGAAATCATCTACAGTATAAAATCCATCATTATGCATAACAGAGTTTTATTTTAAACATGCCTTTCAGATCAAGAAGTCATAAAGCAGAAAAACATATTTCATACAGAACATCATGAAATTTTATAGTAACATACAAAAATATGAATTTTATAAATAGGGGTGAGTATCTTGCCTGAGTTCATTTCTACTTTTTCCTTAGCTTTTGGCCTTCTACTTTTAGGAGAGTTTCTAGTGGTGCCTTATTCCTGAGGCCCTATGGCCCTTATTTATAGCCCTAAGTTTGGTGGCCCTCATTTATAATTTTCTTTTTCTATTTTCCAACGTTGTTATAAATTATCCTACATTTCCCATGAGAATTAGCTTTCCAACACGTATCGGAAACTGCAGACATTCAATGCTGCTCCTTCCCCAAATTTTGCCTTAACTGTGACCGGACTTCTTCAACAAGTCCGGACTCACATTTTACTTCGGAAATCCGAAGTGATCCGGACGCGTTTTCACGTCGAGAATCCGGAGTGTTTTCTTTCAGCAAATCCGCACGTGTTTTTACTCCGGAAATCCGGAGTTCATTTACCAAGGAAAATCCGGACTGCATTTGCCCAACGAAATCCGAACTTCTTTTATTATGGGAATCCGGACTGCATTAAGGAAATCTGGACAGCAATTTCCTCAATGCCAATTCCGGACTTCTTCACCTTTGGATTTCCGGTCAACGGGCGTTGACCGGACCTGATAGTTAAAATTTCCTTATTCAAATTTTGGGTCGTTACAACCTCCCCCACTTATAAGAATTTCGTCCTCGAAATTTTAAATAAAGTTACTAACCTCGAGAAAATAAATATGGGTATTTGTTTCGAATCTCCTCCTCTCGTTCCCAAGTTGCCTCTTCCGGTGTGTGATTCTTCCAGAGCAACTTTACTAGAGCGATTGATTTGGTGCGTAATCTCTGCTCCTTTCGATCCAAAATTTCCACTAGTTCTTCTACATAGGATAAATCCTTGTCGACCGTCAGAGGTTCATACTCAATTACATGAGTAGGATCATGGACATACTTTCGAAGCATGGACACATGAAACACATCATGTACTTCAGGAAATCGAGCCATCTCCTTTGCCTCATGTGTGACGACCCAGATTCTAAAAAAGTCATGGAATGAAAATAATCAAAGAATCGAGGAAAATTGAAAGATGCTTAAATTGGAGAAGACCGGCCTTATATGGGTCAAAAGGAGGTTCAACTTTCCCCTGTGTCTAGAATTAAGTCCGTCTTCTCTTAGCAGTCCGTCTTCCCTTAGTGTAAAAAGCGGTCCGGCCTTTCACTTAAGGCAAAAATCAAGTCCGGCTTTGTGCAGTCCGGCTTTGAGCATGTGAAAATCCAGTCCACCCTTTTTACACGAAGAAAACAACTCCAGCCCTTTTGAAAAGAGGTCCGTCCGGCCTGAACATATCAACTTCGGCCATTTACATGAAATAATCCAGTCAGGCCCTTTGCATAAAATAATCGAGTCCAGCCCTTTTTAAAGAATAATCAAGTTCGACCTGCCTTGCAAGGAAGTCAAAGAATCAGTCCGGTTTTCTAAGTGAAGAAATCCGTCCGGTTTCCTTAAGGCAAACTTTATTATTTAGTCGGCAACTAAGCGGCGACCAAATAGAGTAGGTAAACCAACCTGATTACTCCACCTACCCCCCTGAAAAGAATTACCTAACCCTGAAAAGAATTACCGAGTAGGTAACCTACCTCAACTTACCCCACCTACTCCCTCCTCTTTATATAAGCTCAGGTTGAGAGATGAGTGTGAATTTCTAGCGCCAAGGAAGAATATGGAGCGAAGAAGGAGGGAAGAGCTTTGAGGCAGCTGGAGCGGGCAGTCCGGCAAGTGTACCTCGGACGCCGTTTTTAAGTGTATTCTGCTCTGTTTTTAAATTCATGCTTTATTACTGCGGACGCTGTTTTAAGTTCAGGCTTTAAGTATATTGCAAGTATACTCTGCTCTGCTTTTAGGCTCATGTTTTGAGAATGTTGAAGTATACTCTGTTTTTAAGTTTTTGCTTCTGCATTGAATATCCACCTTCTGCAATGTAAAATGAACTTCGTCCTTTAAGAGAAATGAGCTCCGGTTTAATGAACTCCGTCCTTTAAAAGAAATGAATTCCGATGTAATGAACTCTGTCCCTTGATGTGAAATGAACTCCAGCCTTGATATAAAGAAATGAGCTCCGGCTTACACAAGAAAGTGAGCTCCGTGCCTTAATGTGAAATGAACTCCGGCCTTAATAAGAAGATGAGCTCCGTCCCTAATAAGAAGATGAGCTCCGTCCCTTGATGTGAAATGAACTCCGCTTCTGAGTTTACGCACTCCGTCTTTATAAGAAAGAACTCCGGCTTTTGAGTTCATGCACTCCGCCCTTATGAAAGAAAGAATTCCGGCCTTAAGAAGAAAACAAACTCCGGTTTTAAAGGAATTTCACTTCCGGCTTTTAAGAAGGAATTTGTACCCCTGTTTTAAAGGAAAATCACTCCGTCCCTTTGAAAGTAAAACACTCTGTCCCTTTAAAAGTAAAGCACTCCGTCCCAAGAAGCAGTTCGTCCAGTAGTAAAAGCACTCCGTCTAGTTGATGAAAAGCACTCCGTCCCTTTTTAAGAAAAGCATTCCGCCCAAAGAGCTCCGTTCTTTAAGAAAAGTACTCCATCCAAAAGAGCTCTGTCTTTTTGAAAAGTGCTCCGTCCAAAAGAGCTCCGTTCTTTTTGAAAAGTACTCCGTACAAAGAGCTCCGTCCTTTGTGAAAAGTGCTCCGTCCAAAGAACTCCCTCCTATTGATGAAAAGCACTCCGTCCTTTGTGTAAAAAGAGCTCCGTCCCTTAAGAGAAGTGCTCCGTTCAAAAAGAGCTCCATCCTTTTTTAGAAAAGTACTCCGTCCAAAAAAGCTTCGTCTCTTAAGAAAAGTACTCCGTCCAAAAGAGCTCCGTCCCTTAAGAAAATTGCTCCGTCCAAAAGAGCTCCGTCCCTTAAGAAAAGCGCTCCGTCCAAAAGGGCTCCGTCCAAAAGAGCTCCGTCCCTTAAGAAAAGTACTCTATCCAAAGGAGCTCCATCCTTTTTGAAAATACGCCGTCCAAACAAGAGCTCCGCCCGATTGAAACCAAGATCTCCGGCTTTTTGAGCACTCTAGAACTCCTGCTTTTGCACTAAAAATGAATTCTGACTCCAAACTGAAAATGAGCTCCGGATTGTACTGAAAATGAACCATCTTCAAAAGAGCTCCGACCCTTGATAAAAATTTGCACCGGTCCCCAGTAAAATATGTTTCCGAAAATATGTCCGGCCTTTCCTTGATAAAAATCTGCACCGGTCCCAAGTATAATATGTGGATACTTAAAAATAGCTAAAGATATATTATGCAAGTCTGATTTCAATAAGGGATTTTTGATAAAAGATGAATGATAGCCGTCCTCGGTGCTTGGTACACGGAGGTAATGAAAGTCGTCCGTGGGGCTTGGTATACGAAGGTAATGATAGCCATCCTCGGGGCTTGGTATACGGAGGTAATGAAAGCCGTCCTCGGGGCTTGGTACACGGAGGTAATGATAGCCGTTCTCGGGGCTTGGTACATGGAGGTAATGATAGTCGTCCTCGGGGCTTGGTACACGGAGGTAATGGTAGCCGTCCTCAGGGCTTGGTACACGGAGGTAATGATAGCCATCCTCGGGGCTTAGTACATAGAGGTAATGATAGCCGTCCTCGGGGCTTGGTACAAGGAGGGAATGATAGCCGTCTTCGGGGCTTGGTACGAGGGGAATAATATAAAGTACCGTTTACCGTTTTACCGATATGTTATATTACAGTAAAATGATGATAATGTATGGTACAATGAAAAGATGATAATGAATCGTTTACAGTGAAAAGATGACAGTGAACAGTATAGAGTATTGTTTTCAGTTTTACCATGCATTAGTAAAGTTTATAAATAACTGTTTTACAGTTTATAGTGTAATAATTTATGAAGCATGAGATTTAATATCATTATAGTATGTCTTTACTGTTTTTTTCCAGATGATGTTTTGATTAAACATTCTGGTTCTGCATGGTTATATGATCGTTTTGACATAACCGTTTTACAGTTTATATGCATGTACCTTGTTAGGCCTCGGCTCATTGTTTTATGTTTTTTCCCTACAGATGAAGCTTTAGAACTTGTGCCTGAAGAGTTGGAGTGATTAGAGCTGTCTGAATGATTATTAAAGACCCCAGAAGCTTATTTTGGAGAAATATTATAGTAATGACTTGATGGACTTTTATGGTTAAACATTTTTGGCTATGTACTTGGAAATGAATATTTTGGAATGAATATGAATGCTTCCGCAATGTTAGAATAACTTCCGCTATACTTATTATGGTTAAAGGAATATGAGTCCTAGATGGCATCTGAGATCCTGTATTGCACCCAATTGGTTTAGTTGGGTTTTCAATTGTGTTTTTGTTTGACGGAAGCTGTGAGGACAAAAAAAAAATCCGTTCCGTCACATCATGTTGAGTTCCTTTTGTGAGAATAAGTACTTCAAACTCTTATGATCGGAATACACAAGGAACTTTACGCCATATAGATAATGTCTCCAAATTTTCAACGCAAATATCACAACAACAAGTTCAAAATCATGGGTAGGATAGTTTTTCTCGTGCACTTTCAATTGTCTAGACCCTTATACCACGGCTTTGCCGTGCTGCATCAACACACATCCTAGACCCGCTTTAGAAGCGTCGTAGTACACCTCAAAGCCTCCAGAACCCTCTGGAATAATCAGTACTGGAGCGGTGGTCAAACGATCCTTTAGCTTCTGGAAGCTCAGATCACACTCTTCTGTGCACACAAACTTAGCCTCTTTTGTCAGCAACCCGAGTCGAGGCATAGCGATCTGAGAGAAATTCTCTACAAAGTGCCTGTAATATCCCGTCATGCCCAGAAAGCTCCTAACCTCAGTCACAGAAGTTAGTCGGCTCCAACTTGTAATAGCCTCTATTTTCTTGGGATCTACACAAATGCCACCATCAGAAATTACATGCCCCAAGAATATCACCTTCTCGAGCCAGAACTCACATTTACTCAGCTTGGCTTACAGTCTCTCATCGCGGAGCACCTGAAGTACCTTTCTCAAATGAATTTTGTGCTCCTCATGATCCTTCGAGTAAATCAAGATGTCATCAATGAATACCACCACAAATTTATCCAAGTACCGCTTGAAAACCCTATTCATTAAATCCATAAAAACAGCTGGAGCATTTGTAAGCCCAAAAGGCATAATGAGAAACTCATAATGGCCATAACGTGTCCGAAAAGCTGTTTTAGTCATATCCTCCGGCTTGATCCTCAGTTGGTAATAACCGGACCTCAAATCAATCTTGGAAAACACTCGAGATCCCTACAACTGATCAAATAAGTCATCAATGCGCGGTAGAGGGTATTTATTTTTAATCGTGATCTTATTCAACTCACGATAGTCAATACACAACCGCAAGGACCCGTCTTTCTTCCTTACAACACCGGTGCACCCCAAGGAGACACACTCGGTCTGATAAAACCCTTGTCTAACAGCTCCTGTAGTTGTAACTTCAACTGCTTCAGTTCAGCTGGAGCCATACGATAAGGGGGTTTAGAAACCGGACCAGCACTAGGAACAACAATCTCAAACTCAACTTCCCGGTGTGGGGGCAATCCAGGTAACTCCTCTGAAAATACATCCTCAAAGTCACAAACAACCAGGATATCCTTAGCCGGCACACTATGACTTCCAGTAGTGCAGGTATATGCCAAATAAGCTCTACATCCACTATTCATCAAATGCTTAGCATGTAGAGCAGAGATCAACATAGGCACCCCCTTTTTCTTAATGCCCTGAAAGAAAAAGGGCTCCATTCCAGGAATGTCAAAACAAAGCCGTTTTAGGAAACAGTCGATACTAGCATGGTATTTAGCCAGCCAGTCCATCCCTAGGATCACATCAAAATCACCCATCTCTAACAATACTAAATCCACAACTAAATGGTTCCCATTCACCTCAACCACACATCCCGGATACATCACATCAGTAACCACAGATGATCCGATAGGAGTACATACAGATAATTCACAATCCAAAATACATGGGGCAGATACGATACAGCATGCAAATTTCAGGAAAACGAAGGAATGGATAGACCCCGAGTCAAATAATATGGATGTAGAAACTCCACAAATAGATAGTGTACCTTTCACAACATTCGGAGAGGCCTCCAGATCTTGAACAGCCACTGCGAAGGCTCTTGCTGAGACAGTAGGCTTCTTCCTTCCATGCTTGGGGGTAGTAGGCAGTTCCTGAAAAGATGGTCTTGCTGCCCACATCTAAAACACACTCCCGACATTCTACGCCATTCTTGCCCCGGTTGCTTCCTTTCACAGAAGGTACACTAGTATCGGTTACTGACTGAGCCACAATACTCTGTCCTTTGTCAGCCGCCCTGGTCTTCTTGGATGGTCCAGAAGACCCTACAGCCGATCCGGTACTTACTCTCGCTCGGCTGGCGGTTCTCTTTGCATAGAACCTTTCCGTTTCCGCCTCCTCGTAGATCGTTGCTCTGTCCAGGATCTCGGCATAAGTTTGAAACTTCAAAACAGACAGCAGCTTCCTAATATCATCTCGTAGCCCTTGCAGGAACTTTTTAGCTTTCCTCTGCTCATCCTCTACATAAAATGGTGCAAAACGAGACAATTCTGTGAACTTGGCTTCATATTCCTTAACGGTCATGCTCCCTTGTCTCAGCCTTATAAACTCTTACTCTTTCTGATCTCGAAGATTGGATGAAAAATACTTTTCCAGAAAGGCCTCCTCAAACATCACCCAGGTGATTGCTTCATTAGGCACTCCCATCGCCCGTTTCTGCATGTCCCACCAACTATCCGCTTCACCTTCCAATTTATACGCAGCAAAAGTGACCTTTTCTCGGTCAGTACAGCCAAGCATAGTGAATATCTTCTTCATTCTTTTCATCAACACGTCCGCCTCAGCTGGCTCAGGCTTTCCTAGAAGCTCGGTGCTCCCTCAGCTATGAATCTATCATAAATTATAGGACCAGGAGGTGCCGGAGCTGGCTCGGGGGCAGGATTCGGAGCCATGTGCTTTCGCTCAACAGACTCTACTACATTGGTCATCCTCTCTAATAGATTGATATAGGCCGCCTCTCTGTCATATGGCGTGCTAACGCCACCGTGGTCATTCCTCCCACCTCTTCTACTTGCCATCCTATAATCAAGGCAAACACATGAATATAAAGACAAGGATTCAATTGAAGAAGAAATATTTAAGGAATTTCTTGTAACGACCCAAAATTTTAATAAGAAAATTTTAACCATCGAATCCGGTCAACGTAAGTTGACCGGCAAAACGAAATGTGAAGAAGTCCGGATTTCCTTATGAAAATCCAGTCCGGAATATTCCTTAAATTCACTTCGGAATTTCTTAATGAAAATGAGTCTGGATTTCCGTGATAAAAGAAGTCCGGATTTCCGTTGATGAAAACAAGTTCGGATTTCCCTTGGTGATCAGAAGTTCGGATTTCGTTGGAGAAATAAAGTCCGGATTTCCCTTGGTAAAAGAACTCCGGATTCCATAGGAAACAGAAGTCCGGATTTTCTTGGAAGTTCGGATTTCCTTGAAGAGAAGAACTCCGGATTTCCAAAGTAAAAACGAGTCCGGATTTGTTTGAAGGAGTCCGGTCACAGTTAAGGAAGAATATTGGGAAGGAGCGACCATGAATATCGGCTGTTTTCGAGACGCGTTGGAAAACGAAAATCATAAATAACCCTCTTTGGAAAATGTAGGATTATTAGAAAATAGGAAAAAAAACCATAAATGATGGCCACCAAATTCATGGGCTATAAATAAGGGTTTAAGGGCATCAGAAAAAGACACCACAAGAAATTCTAAAGTAAAGAAGGAGACCGAAAGCTAAGGCAAAGTAGAAAAGAATTCAGGCAAGATACTCACCCCTATTTCTAAAATTCATGTTTATTTATGTTACTATGAAAATATATGATATTTTGTACGAGTATGCTTTTACTGTTCGCTCTGAAATGTATGTTTAAAGGAAATTCTGTTATGCATGATGTTAGATTTGTTCTGTCAATAATCCCTGCTATTGAACTCTGTTCTATCAAAATAAATCTTTGAAATTCAAGATAAAAGACCTTCGGCATTCTTACAGCAAATGATTTAGAGCTCCGACATATTAACGAATGATTTCAGATTTAGAACTCCGGCCTTTTTATGAATAATGTGCTCCGTCCCCTTGTAGAAAACTACTCCGGCCTTCCGTTTGAGAAAGAACTCCGCCCTACTGTAGAAAAAGAGAACTCCGGCTTTTTTTTTTTTCGACTTTTGCTCCGGCTTTTGATAATAACCCTTGATACAAGAACTTCGGTATTTAACAAAAAGAACTTGGTTTTGAAATGAACTCCGGCTTGAATTTCGTATTTTATGAGCTTGATTTTTAAACATACTCCAGACTTTAAGCACTCCGAATATGAAAAAGAAAAGAACTCCGTCCATGAAGCACTCCGTCCCTTTAAGCACTCCGGAACTTTTAAAGGAAAAGCCACTCCGGCCCTTGAGCTCCGGATTTATGAAAGAAAAGTCACTCCGGATTTTATAGCCTAGGAAATTGAAAGAAAATGAACTCCGGATTTTAGAGTTTCAGAAATCTAAAGAAAATGAACTCCGGATTTTGAAAACAAAAGCACTCAGGATTTTGAAAAGAAAGGCACTCCGGATTTTGAACGGCACTCCGGATTTTGAAAGAAAAGCACTCTGTCCTTTTATTTTGAAAAGAACTCCGGCTTTGAAGAAAAACAACTCCGGCTTTTAAAGAACTCCGAATTTTGAAATACGGCTTTCGTTGAAGAAAGAGCTTCGGCCCTTTGAAACCTGCCGTAATAAAAGGACACCGTCTTTTGAAAAGAGCTCCGCCATGAAAAACACTCCATCCGTTTAAAAGAAAAGAGCTCCGTCTGTTTCAGGAAAGGTCCTCCGTCCATTTTAAAATAAGCACTCCGTCCCTTTTGAAAAGAGAGGCACTCCGTCCCTTTAAGAAAAAGAACTTTGGACATTGTTAAAAATGTACTCCGTCCTTTATGAATAAAAAACTCCGGTTTTAATGATCTTTGAATTAAAGAAACGAACTCCGGCTTTGATTAAAGAAACGAACTCCGGCTTTGTAAGAAGAGAACTACGGCTATATAAAAGAACTCCGGTTTTCTATTTTCGGCTTTGAAAGGCACTCCGGTATTGATAAAGGAGGTCCGGCTTTAAGAACTCCAGTTTCTGCATGAAATGAACTCCGGCTTCTGCATGAAATGAACCCCGGCTTCTGCATGAAATGAACTCCGGCTTCTGCATAAAAAGAACTCCGGCCTATGTATATATGAACATGAAAAAAAAAATGCATGGATTACGGACAGCAAGTGGAACTCTTCCGACTTTTGATCTATGGTAATTGGCCATTAAAGAACACGAACCAAGAACCGAGTTTCCCTTAAGCTTGCTGTTAAAGATGGATGAAGGATATTGGAGTGACACTCGAGGATGCCTCCTGGGCCACGGGAGGGGACCTTTTGGTGGCATAAGAACTATGGACTATGGCCCCGTATGCCGGGTTAAAGGCATTACCACCCGCCCCGGGGAGCATAATGAGGGGATACGGCTTTAGGTTGTGGGGTAGCACACAACCTGTGAGGTTCCCAAATCAAAAATAGAATGAACATAAGGCTAGGCATATTTCTCTACATAATATTGGATGATTACATATGATCTTGGAACCTTTGATGTTTAAAACACCACCTAAAGCTCCCCCGCTCACCACACGCCCAAATCCACTCAAAACCAGAATCCAGTAGCCCGCCGCCTGAAGCATGCTCAAGCCCCGCTCGAGCCGAAACAATAAAAGCCCAGCCGCCTGATGCATGCTCGAGGCCGGCTCGAGCCAAAGAAACCAGTAGCTACCCCGCCTGAAGCGCGCTCGAAGCCCGATCGAGCGGATATTCCAGAACCTTCCGGAAAGCTTCCACCCGCCAGCCGCTTGAGCGAACCTTCCAGAACCCTCTGGAAACCTCTCACGCTCGCTAGGCGCTCGAGCTCCGCTCGAGTGAATTTTTCAGAATTCTCCCGAGCCTTCCAAAAACTCTGGCCGCCCGCTGCTTGCTCGCCGGGCGCTTGAGCGGCCCGGCAACTATAAATAGGCAGCCAGCCAGCGGCTAGCCAGCGCGGGGAGAGGAAGAGAGAGAAAAAGAGAGGGAAAGAGAGAGGAAGAGCCACACGAAGAAGAAGGAAGGAAATGGAGGTTTTCGAGTCCGATTCCGAGCTCAAGCTAGTTGAAGAAAATATGGAGCACATCGAGGCAAGTATTCTCATACTCACTATTTGTTGTACTGTGATCATTAATGGTATTATCGAACTATGAAAATCATAAAGCCCATAAATAATGATGAAGGAACATGTAGTTAATTGTTCGATGTGTTGACCGACTCACTTGTTTCGATATCACCAAACTCTAACCCCACGCTATATTCGATATTCAGGTTCACTATGTTTCCTCTCAAATTATGTTAATCTCTCCCAAAATATGTAAATATGTATCACCACGACCCAAATATGTACATATTGACCGGGCGCCCGAAATCACAAGAATCGATCCGTCTACGGCGCCCGGGACCTCTAAAATACCCATTCATCGCTCACCCGAGGTGAACAACTAAATCGCATATTTTCACTCGTATTATCCTAAATTGATCCTAAGAGATGAAACACCACATCCCGATCATGCATACGTAATAGCCGAACAATCGATCTCATGAAGTTCTATCCGTTCACAATGACCGGATCCCTTAACAAAATGCTATTCTTTGTTCACATGAAGTAAATGGAAAGTAAATGGAAAATATGCATCTCCTTGTGATGAAAGCTATGACTAATGAGCATTTGAAATTGTAAAAGATTGAAACGGGCTCGGAGGACCCCAATGAGATTGACTCATCGACGGTAAGGAATTCCAATTCCGCTGGAATACTGTTAATCATGCTTATAAACTATGAAAAATGCGAAAGTCTTCATGAGAAGATAAGAACGAATGGGAAAATGAAACGGAAGGAAGTCCACAATGGATATGTGATTGATAAAACCTCCCGTGTGGTGGGAGATATGATGAAACCTCCCGTGTGGCAGGAGATATGATATATGAGATATGGTGGACTTTCCTTCAAAGGAATTATGGAAAAGGAATCATGAAACTAGGACCATGGACTCTTAGACGGATAGTATTCTTTGGTTTGACACGTCCATCTCGGTAGAAACCCGAAGAATACTTTGGCCGCGTATTCTAGTCGCTTGAGTAAGCGAGTGATGTCCGTGTCACGCCTTAGGATACTATTGTGGAAGAACGAGGTCTGCCCTGGTACCCCGGGGGAATGGGGCGATTATTGACATGATGTATTGGCATGATATGCAGACGACCCCCCGGATGGGTCGTAAAAGATAATTCCTCACGGCCTTAGATCATGAGGAGTATCATGATCCTTTCCTCGTTCTCTCGCATCGTTTGCTAGTACGACCTACTAGCCCTGGTCCGCAAAGATCAAAGTACAATTAGAAAGCATGATTCAAACGGCAATTAAATGTTCCAAGACATGGTAAACGGCAAATCGATACTTCTAAACATTCCTTCCCCTCGTGTCTCATAATATTTCAAATACATGTGCTCCTTTTTGGCATGTTATATTCTTCACAGTCTGATAGTGACGTATGATTATACTTGCTGAGCGGTAAACTCACTCTTGCTATCTGTTGTTTTTCCTCCCAGATGAAAGCATTTAGATAAAACAAGGAAAGGCTTGCTTGACGGGGCTAGACAGACAAGTGCAGCAAAGATTTGAACATCGAATTTGATATGGACAGCCACTCGGGGTTAGGTATGGTTTATGGTTTTATTATGCTTCCGCAATTCATGGTGTCATAGTATGCTTCCGCTTTTTATTTTAAATTTCGAGGTTTGGATTATTAGATGGCATCTCTCTAGATCTAATACAGTAAGGTCAAAATACTATATTGAAGCCATGATTAATATGGCAAATTTGAGATCCTGTGAGAAGAATGCTTGTGCAGAACCAATTTAAAACAAATTGTATATCGGTCTTTCGTCCAGTAACCTCTGGGCATTAACGATGTTTTATTGACGAAGGGTTATTAAAGGAAAAATAACCTGGTTCGTCACAATTGGTATCAGAGAAAAGGAGAGATGCCTTAGGTTTGATCTGAATCTTATGCGGAAGCATAGGATAGAATAAGATTGGTCGATGTAATGCCTAAAGGTATTTGACGATCTAGTCAGTCCAGGCGATTGGGTTACTAACTATAGGTGAGGAAGATGGTGTGTTGTGATATCTTAGTACTGAAATTGGATTGGCATTAATTGGGTCTTTGGACTGATTAGTAATGAATCGAGGTCTAAGCTATCTAATCTCGGTTTAAGGTTTGAGATTAATCGACCCTTGGTTAAAGTTCTTCGGGTGAAAGGTTACTAGGTTAACCCAGAATGTGTAAGGAATAGGTGGAGCCATCGGCTCGAGATTGGTATGGTGAAAATTAATTTTGGGTACATCCCGTCCTAGAATAGCAATTCATAAATCGGTTCGAAAATAATTCAGTAGAGGGGCATTTATGTAGCCCAAGTCATATTATGGTTGGAGACATGAATTTTGAAGACTTGGGGATGCTCTGCGGTCACCTCCATGTTTGTTAGATCAGGAGTAAAATAGATCTTAGTTGATCAAGGTAAGCAAGACCATTGGGTCTTAAGGATTAAGAGATATGATCTCATAGGAAAGTTTCGTAGAATAATGTTGGTACCGATGAGACCTTTGGGAGTATGTCTCAAATAGTAGTAGCTCAATCACAAAATTTAAGAATGTCTTTAGTTATGAAAAGGTTTATATCAGGGTCCTAAGGTTTAAGCCCAAGCATTAGGGTCAACTGTCGTGTTGAGCTGTAAAAGATCTTGGGTAAATGTTGCAATCTGATGTTGCATAGGGATTCCGAGCCATGCCGTGATTGTGTTTCGAATTATGAAGACATAGGCTCGGCAATAATAACAAAGATAATTTAGTATTCGGAAAGGAAAAAGGTTATATTCGAATAAAACTTTTTGATAAAGACTTTCCCGAAGAAACTCTGGGACTATGATCTGCGGAT
This sequence comes from Nepenthes gracilis, assembly GCA_033239525.1. NCBI lineage: Eukaryota > Viridiplantae > Streptophyta > Magnoliopsida > Caryophyllales > Nepenthaceae > Nepenthes > Nepenthes gracilis. The sequence goes on from BSYO01000007.1 coordinate 13,758,523, forward strand.
AGGTATCCTCTAAAGAAAAGAAATTCAGTACCTTAGGATCGGAGTTTCGGTTGTAATAAAGTAGCATGTAGATCGACGAAATAGGAAATAAAATTTTCCAATCCGGGTAACACAACCCTTATATCCTTGAGATTGATCATATATAAATATGTGGTTTTGTGAGTCAAGGTTTTAGAATTTGTGGATACGATTGGTTGGGTTTACTTGAAACATCTTGTGATACCAATCTTAATGTGACATTATGAATGCTTTAGTTAGTAAGTTATTGGGTCGATCTGTGTGACGTTATAGATGCTTTAAGTTATTGGGTCGATCTGACTTGTAAACAGATTGGGCCTAGTAGTGAAAATTTTTACAATTTTTGGTATAAACTTGAAGATAACCAAACGGATTAAGTCTTAGTTTAATCTTAAAATAATACGGTATATAAACGACAGTGCTGATATAGTTAGTCTGACAAAGGATGACATCTTAAAACTGGGTTGTAGGTTTTGAAGCATGAATTTGAATCGATCGAGGTATCAAGAAATTACTATCATCTTTCTTGTAAACCATTTGATCTAAAAGGAGGATTTAACTGAATATCTTTCGATCGGTAATTGGAGGTCATATCGAATCAATGTAAATTATTGAGGATCTTAAGCAAGACCATGGAAGTATCGGCATAGATATTGTAGTAACATACTCCAGCACTTTCGAGATGAATGGATGAACCAATGAGATGGTTTACGAGTTTCAAAATGATTAGAAGATTCAAGGATGATGAAGCATAGTCCGTGAAGTGATGTGACGGCTTGATGAAATTTGAAATCGCTTTGGGTCTATAGCTTGACTTTTAGAAGTTGTAACCCCGACGGCATCCAAATTATATGGCCACTATGAAATTCAAAAACGTCGGTTGGGTTTTGTTGATTCATCGGCGTCTTATGAAATTTTATGGGTTTGATCACTAAACCATATCCGGGTTTATACTAAGGTACTTCATTAAGGAATTTAAAGATATTCATGGTATGAGTAAATTACTAATATCTCCCATATTCCAGTAAGAAAAGAATGTAAATTTAGTTAAGGAAGTGCCTTGTTAATTTTATGGTCCTTTGGGAACATAATTTTGAAAATCAACAAGACTATGAGTGATAAATAATTGGGGAAAACTAATTAATGTCGTAGAACTCATGATCGTTTTGAGGCAAATCAAAAAGATTTGTCACCAGTAAAACGTTCAGGATAAGAAAGATTTGTAATTATTAGAACAAAAGATAAAAAGTAATTTTCCGGTAACCAGAAAAGGTAACTAATGTTCATGTCATTTGGGTTGATCACTGATAGGTTTGACAAGTTCATGAGATATAATGCCTTTAAGAAATATTAAGGTTATGTTACTTTCACGTTTAATAAGGAGTACCTTTGAGAAAAGTAGAGGAGAAGTCCAAAATTAGTATACCCTTCCATGGATTTGTTGAAAATCGGCCATTGAGGTTTTTCTTGTAAAAACCTAAGAGTAATATCTTCAGAGTAAGGACAGATTCAAAAATTGAGAAGTAAACCTTAATATTTTTCTTGGGAATGAAGGTATTAAAGATGACCATTAATGTTACGAGTCTTTGGATTTGAATAACCTTGGAGTTCTATGGGTAAATGTGAAAGATGAATCACTGGTAAATCCAAATGATTGGGTAATAGAACGTCGTAAAAAGATATCATCGTGTTCCAATTGGGATCAATCGGCTCATTCATATGCCAATAAACTCTTGAGGTTGCTAAATAATCGAATTCTGAAAATCCTGGATATTGATGGAAGGTCCTGCCCACTTTTTGGGATGATTGTAATGATTATAGTTTTGAATTTAAGATAATTGGATGTTTGAGGAAACTAATCAGAAATGGCGCAGCGGAAGCGTTGTGGGCCCATAACCCACAGGTCACAGGATCTTAAGTCTACTAAATGGTTGGAATTTTAAGATTTTGGGTAATGAATCAAAGTTATATCGATTTTTGAGTAATGATTAAGCCTTAAAGGTGACTATAGTTGGAAGATTGTAAGAGTTGTCTTCTCAGTATGACTATTCTCTGATCATTTTAATCAAGATTGTCGTATATTCTAGTTTTATGATGCAGGCTATGTAGAAAATGTTGGTTTGCCGATTACTAATAAAATGGAGGAAATGAAAATCATTCCGACTTTAAAGTCTGATTGTGTTGGAAGGTTCGCATCGAAACTTTAGTAACATTTGATCAAATAACAATTTGAGTTGACTTCAAACTTAATCTTTGACATTGGGTAATAAGAATTAGGAAATTTTAAATGCTCGAGGTTCTTTGAAGTAATCAATAAGGTGACTTAGACATACCAAACCATCTAAAAGTTTACCTCCAAAAATGAAAATTTGAGGTTCGTTAAATTTCGAGGACGAAATTTCTATAAGTGGAGGGAGAGTTGTGAGGTTCCCAAATCAAAAATAGAATGAACATAAGGCTAGGCATATTTCTCTACATAATATTGGATGATTACATATGTATCTTGGAACCTTTGATGTTTAAAACACCACCTAAAGCTCCCCCGCTCACCACACGCCCGAATCCACTCAAAACCAGAATCTAGTAGCCCGCCGCCTGAAGCATGCTCAAGCCCCGCTCGAGCCGAAACAATAAAAGCCCAGCCGCCTGATGCATGCTCGAGGCCGACTCGAGCCGAAGAAACCAGTAGCTACCCCGCCTGAAGCGCGCTCGAAGCCCGATCGAGCGGATATTCCAGAACCTTCTGGAAAGCTTCCACCCGCCAGCCGCTCGAGTGAACCTTCCAGAACCCTCTGGAAACCTCTCACGCTCGCTAGGCGCTCGAGCGGAGCTCGAGCGAATTTTCCAGAATTCTCCCGAGCCTTCCAGAAACTCTGGCCGCCCGCTGCTCGCTCGCCGGGCGCTCGAGCGGCCCGGCAACTATAAATAGGCGGCCAGCCAGCGGCCAGCTAGCGCGGGGAGAGGAAGAGAGAGAAAAAGAGAGGGAAAGAGAGAGGAAGAGCCACACGAAGAAGAAGGAAGGAAATGGAGGCTTTCGAGTCTGATTCTGAGCTCAAGCTAGTTGAAGAAAATATGGAGCACATCGAGGCAAGTATTCTCATACTCACTATTTGTTGTACTGTGATCATTAATGGTATTATCGAACTATGAAAATCATAAAGCCCATAAATAATGATGAAGGAACATGTAGTTAATTGTTCGATGTGTTGACCGACTCACTTGTTTCGATATCACCAAACTCTAACCCCACGCTATATTCGATATTCAGGTTCACTATGTTTCCTCTCAAATTATGTTAATCTCTCCCCAAAATATGTAAATATGTATCACCACGACCCAAATATGTACATATTGACCGGGCGCCCGAAATCACAAGAATCGATCCGTCTACGGCGCCCGGGACCTCTAAAATACCCCTATTACTGTTCACCCGAGGTGAACAACTAAATTGGCATATTTTCACTCTTGTATTATCCTAAATTGATCCTAAGAGATGAAACACCACATCCCGATCATGCATACGTAATAGCCGAACAATCGATCTCATGAAGTTCTATCCGTTCACAATGACCGGATCCCTTAACAAAATGCTATTACTGTTCACATGAAGTAAATGGAAAGTAAATGGAAAATATGCATCTCCTTGTGATGAAAGCTATGACTAATGAGCATTTGAAATTGTAAAAGATTCAGAAACGGGCTCCGGAGGACCCCAATGAGATTGACTCATCGACGGTAAGGAATTCCAATTCCGCTGGAATACTGTTAATCATGCTTATAAACTATGAAAAATGCGAAAGTCTTCATGAGAAGATAAGAACGAATGGGAAAATGAAACGGAAGGAAGTCCACAATGGATATGTGATTGATAAAACCTCCCGTGTGGTGGGAGATATAATGAAACCTCCTGTGTGGCAGGAGATATGATATATGAGATATGGTGGACTTTCCTTCAAAGGAATTATGGAAAAGGAATCATGAAACAAGGACCATGGACTCTTAGACGGATAGTATTCTTTGGTTTGACACGTCCATCTCGGTAGAAACCCGAAAAATACTTTGGCCGCGTATTCTGGTCGCTAGAGTAAGCGAGTGATGTCCGTGTCACGCCTTAGGATACTATTGTGGAAGAACGAGGTCTGCCCTGGTACCCCGGGGGAATGGGGCGATTATTGACATGATGTATTGGCATGATATGCACGACCCCCGGATGGGTCGTAAAAGATAATCCCTCACGGCCTTAGATCATGAGGAGTATCATGATCCTTTCCTCGTTCTCTCGCATCGTTTGCTAGTACGACCTACTAGCCCTGGTCCGCAAATATCAAAGTACAATTAGAAAGCATGATTCAAACGGCAATTAAATGTTCCAAGACATGGTAAACGGCAAATCGATACTTCTAAACATTCCTTCCCCTCGTGTCTCATGATATTTCAAATACATGTGCTCCTTTTTGGCATGTTATATTCTTCACAGTCTGATAGTGACGTATGATTATACTTGCTGAGCGGTAAACTCACTCTTGCTATCTATTGTTTTTCCTCCCAGATGAAAGCATTTAGATAAAATAAGGAAAGGCTTGCTTGACGGGGCTAGACAGACAAGTGCAGCAAAGATTTGAACATCGAATTTGATATGGACAGCCACTCGGGGTTGGGTATGGTTTATGGTTTTATTATGCTTCCGCAATTCATGGTGTCATAGTATGCTTCCGCTTTTTATTTTAAATTTCGAGGTTTGGATTATTAGATGGCATCTCTCTAGATCTAATACAAAGAAGGTCAAAATATCAGAAGCCATGATTAATATGGCAAATTTGAGATCCTGTGAGAAGAATGCTTGTGCAGAACCAATTTAAAACAAATTGTATATCGGTCTTTTGTCCAGTAACCTCTGGGCATTAACGATGTTTTATTGATGAAGGGTTATTAAAGGAAAAATAACCTGGTTCGTCACACAACCCGTCCTCGATGTTGTCCGCTCCCGTCCGGTCCCTAAAGATGATATGAATTCCGAATGATTTTGATGAATTTTCTGAAGACAAGATGAAAGAACATGAACTAAAGATGAAACGATATGATGATTTTTCTTATGCTATGGTATATATTTTGATGAAATTATATGTATGCTTATGTTTTCTGCATGTGAGTATCCTGCTGGGCTTTGTAAGCTCATTCTTGCAACTTTTCAGATGACAAGCTTATGGAGGACGAAGTTGAGTAGAGTCCTATGGTGTAGCTGAATGTTTAAGCTGGCTGAAGCAGATTTTTGGAGTTTTGTTTATTCTGTTTTGAGGAAACTTGTAATATTTATTCCGCTGCTTATGAATGTTAGTATGTTTCCGTGATATTTTTGGGATTAATGAAATTATAAATATTTAGTATGCATCTCAGGTTTGAATGAAGAAAAGAAAAAGAAAATTTTTATGTTCACCTTTTTTATCTTTTATTTGTAAGAACTTTGGATTTGACGATGGCTTTTGATGATAATAAAAGTCGGGTCGTCACATTTCTAACCAAGCCTAAGAACCAATCCCTTAAAGGTCCCAACTGTCTTAGCTTCCTCTACCTATTCCTACAGGAATTCTATTCAGAGATTCAAACATATGTTTCCGCTTTTCGATCGATCAATTCCTAAGGCATCTCAACTCTCTGATACCAATTGTGATGAAATGGATTTTTTTTTTTTTTTGATTCCATCATTCATAACATAATTGAAAACCCAAACTAAACCAATTGGGTGCAACACAGGATCACAGATGCCATCTAGGATCCATATACTTTTAACCATAATAAGTATAGCGAAAGTTATTCTAACACTTGCGAAAGTATTCATATTCATTCCAAAATATTCATTTCCAAATACATAGCCAAAAATGTTTAACCATAGAAGTCCAACAAGTCATTACAATAATATTTCTCCAAAATAAGCTTCCGAGATCTTTAATAATCCTTTAGAAAAGCTCTAATCATTCCAACTCGTCAAGCACAAGCTCTAAAGCTTTATCTGTAGGGGGAAAATATAAAATAATGAGCCAAGGCCCAGCAAGGTATATGCACATGAGTAGTAAAACAATTATGAAGAACGGTCGTGTAACTATGTGGGCACCCGAGCCTGAATACTCAAACACGAGGCTCGAGCCGCTCACGCGGAACCAAAATTTAAAACCCAAATATAAACATAAATTCCACATATCAAACATATCATTCATTTCAATGACTATATCATGATCAGCTCAACAAAAATAAAATACATAATTGCAATAACAAAATAAATTCCATCCTTCTGCTACTGGAACCATCTGCTCATGCATATCATCCGAGCTAAAATGCTGCCAACTCAATCTGGAGCCAAGAAAACACAAGGGTGAGCCAAAGCCCAGCAAGTGATATAATCAAAAACGCTAACAACAATAACGATCTCGGATACCATCTACCAAGGTCTCAACATACACAGGCATCCTACTATATCCGAGACAGATTGCAACACGTCGTAAACACGACTCTAGGCAAATAGGTCCCACAAGACCCGAACATCCAAAAATAACAAGAGTGCCAATAAACAGTGGTAATCCCCTGGAATCCGATATCAACGACAGTTGGGGATTTCCCCGGTCCATATGTCAGCGAGAACGACCAGCATACTCACGATAACAATACAACATGGATTCCACTGAATCCGAGTATCACAGGATCCACACAAGGATACTGCCGCCACAACAAATGAGGTACTCACAATCATAGAATATCACAAAGAAATCATCCGGATCTTATTCCGCCACTGTGATCCAAAGGCTGCGTATATTCCCCGACAGCTGGGTACTTGCACGGGCTACCCGATGCTCGCAAGTTTGACCTCCGACCAAATCCATGGTCCACAAAGACTCTGCCTCACACAGTACAGACGTCTCCCGAGCATGCTCACATCATGCTCCTCTTCCGACTCTACCAGTACGAAAGACAACTCACACGTCAAACCCAGCATCTCCCGCCATGATATCCTCGATATCATGATTTACGATGATCACAGGGCCATAAGCATCCCGCCATACTAGGCAACGTACCTCCATCCACCAGGATATGGAAATTAGTATCGGATAAGTGTAGACCACAGTAAAGTACCAAAGCCTCCCATTCGACCAGATACTTTAATGTTTTCACACACTCTCCTCAACCTTGACCGTAAGAAGCCAACGAATACAAATACTCACACACCGAGTATAACGCAAAGAACGCTTTGCAACATCAATGACAGAATGTCGTTCAGTGCTGACCAGACCATACTCACACCATCAAATTCTAACACAAAGGAATGTATCTCAGGACATCCAAAGGAAATACAAGGATCGAAATATGATCAGTTCGACTGCCTCACTATTCTTTTCATTTTATTTCGGAGCGATACCTACCACCAAGGCCAACAATATAATTTATTTCAATTTCCATCCCCAACAAATTTATTAGTAATATTTATTTCTTCATACATATCCCTTCATATATATAAATATCTATACATATATATATATATATATATATATATACACACATAATCCACACATATACACATACACACATTGACTCAACTCATCCCGCAGCCCATCAGCACACACACCACTCACGCAGCTTCCTTCCGCTGCACTCTCCACATACACACACACACACACGGCTCACACAGCACCCCACGCACAAGCAGCCTCTGCTGCTTCTACACACCACACAAACCGAACACGACCCACACACGCACACACAAAGGCTCACCGCTTCTCGAACCTACAAAGACACACAAAGCACACCCACGCCAAGATACGTATATGGACCTACACTTGCTTCAAGTAACCAAATCACATACCGAATCAAAATATATATACGCGTACAAAATATACCATAATTTTTACCCTCTGAATTCATGAACCCCTCACTTTCCGTCACGCTAAAACAGAGCCCAAGCTCTGTTTCCTCAACCCACAAAAACCGGGCACGAAAACAAGTTTATTAACCCTTCTCTCCCATCAATTTCTCACCACCACACACACAACCCGAAATCACCGCCGTGAAGTTAGAGAGAGAGAAAGCATTCAAGCAAAGACAACCAAAATACAGAGGAAGGAAGAGGGATTTGAGGATTCACTTGAAATTCGAATAATATTGACATGAGAGGAACACTTGCAAACGGAGGAGAAAGGATCGTAGGGGATCACTTGCCCGGAGAGACGGCTAGGGTTTGCGATGGCGGCTTTGGCATCGGCTCAACGGAGAACGTCAACGGCGGCCTCGGCAAATGGCGGCGACGGCTTTAATCAAGTGTTCGGTTCGGTTTGTGATGGTGGCTTCGAACCAATCGATGACGGTAACGGCAAAGCAGGTCGCATTTACAGCAACCAGAGCACGGCACAACAAATAAATCGACCACGGCGATGGAAGAAGACGCCTCGAAATGGCTTCCCGAAGCACCAATCTCTCTTGGCTCACCCTCACAAAGATCACTTCTCTGCCTTTCCACTCGTCCGCATACACACACCAGCGCTCGGATTATATAGACCATGGAGACAAAACGGTGAGGGAGCAGGAGGAATCGGGCGTTAGGCCGATGTGGCAGATTCGAACGGTTTTCTGCAGAGGCCGTTGCGAGCGCGAGAAGGAGAGGGAGAGAAAGAGGAAGTGGGGACGGCGAACGCAGAGAAGAAGCTTCGAGAGGAAAGGTGAGGTGGCATTGGGGAGGGTTTGTTTTTCAATTATTATTATTATTATTATTATTATTATTATTATTATTACGTTATATATATATATATAGATATATAGACAATTATATATATATATATACACACATATATATTATATTATATTATTTTATTTTTATACGAAATTACTCTAATTTTATCCAAGTTAAATTTCAATCTCCTTTATAAAATATCCGGGCATTACAAACTATGTATAAACAGAACGGTTAATCATAATACAGTCCAAGATATAGAGAATATATATCTTGACAGTCGGTACAGTAAACAGTAAACAGTAACATAACATACCGATAATCGGTACGATAAACGGTAAATAGTACATATTATATTGGTAAACAATATTTCATATTTGTTAATCGGTACTTCATATTCGGAAATCGGTACTTCATATTTAGAAATCGGTACGGTAACTTAACATATTAGTAAAACAGTAAACGGTACTTCATATCATATCGGTACAGACCCTGTCAGTATACCCTACTAGCTGAGGGGGCGAATAATCGAGGATAGATTATATTCACTCCACACAATCTATGGCCGGTAACTGTTATATGGGTATCCCATCTGGCAGGATCGGTACGATATGCCACCTGAAGGTAGGCCGGTAACTGTTATATGGGTATCCAATATGGCGGGATCGGTATGGTATGCCACCCGAAGGTAGGCCGATAACGGTAGTTCCCTCTGTCCATAATGCCCCGACGGCAGGGCGGACCACAAATAACTCCATGGACAGAGTTATCCTCGATTACCACCGAAAAGTCCTAAGGCATGCCGGAGAACCTATCCGGACTGTAGTCAGTCCTGGGTCGTAAAATAACAGAAACAGAAATACTTCCTTCTTGAAAGCCATTTTCAGTAAAGCCGGCGTTTATTTTCTGTACGAAGTCGGAGTTCATTTTCAATACCAGCCGAAGTGTATTTTCAATACGAGCCGGAGTTTCTTTTCTTCTTCTTTTTTTTGATAGAAACCGAAGTTCTCTTTTAACAAAAGCCGGATTTCAAAGCCGAAGTTCTTTATTGACAAAAGCCGGAGTGCTTTTTCTCAAAGGGACGGAGTGCTTTTCACTTAAGGGACGGAGTGCTTTTCACTAATGGCACGGAGTGCTTTCTACTCAAAGACGGAGTACTTTTAAAAGCCGAAGTTCATTTTCCTCAAAGGACGGAGTCCATTAAAAGCCGGAGTTCATTTTACATTAAGGTCGGAGTTCATTTTAAGGCCGGACTTCTTTTTCCAACAAGAGGACGGAGTTCATTAAAAGCCGGAGTTCATTTCACATTAAGGCCGAAGTTCATTTTAAGGCCGGAGTTCATTTTACATTAAGGCCGGAGCTCATTTCCATATTAAGGCCGGAGTTCATTTTAAAGCCAGAGTTCTTTTTCCAACAAAAGGACAGAGTTCTTTTGACAAAAAGGCGGAGTTCAAAAGCCGGAGTTCATTTCCCTTTAAAGCCGAAGTTCATTTCATATTAAGGCCGGAGCTCATTTTCTTATACAAAGCCGGAGCTCATTTTCATATTAAGGGATCCGGTTTCATTTTAAGTACCAAGCTGGAGTTCAAATACAAAGCCGGAGTTCATTTTCAATACAAAGTCGGAGCTCATTTTCATATTAAGGGAGCCGGTTTCATTTTAAGTACCAAGCTGGAGTTCAAATACAAAGCCAGAGTTCATTTTCAATGCCGGAGCTTATTTTCATATTAAAGCCGGAGTTCATTTTAAAGCCGGAGTTCTTTTTCCAACAAAAGGACGGAGTTCCTTTTGACAAAGGCGGAGTTCAAAAGCCAGAATTCATTTCCCTTTAAAGCTGGAGTTCATTAAAGCCGGAGTTCATTTCTTTCAAAGTACGGAGTTCATATAGAAGGCCGTGTTCAATTTCAAGCAAATGCTATTTTCATGCCAAATGCCAGTTTCATTTTACATGCCAAATGCCAATTTCATTTTACATGCCTAACGCCGGTTTCATTTTACATGCCTAATGCCGGTTTCATTTTACATGCCAAATGCCGGTTTCATTTTACATGTCAAATGCCGGTTTCATATTACATGTCAAATGCCGGTTTTGTTTTACATGCCAAATGCTAGTTGTAACCTTTGGTCCGGATTTCATGTAAGTTCAGAAGTAGGAAAATAGGCGTCATGAACTTTAGAACAGATTCAAACGAAAACTAAAAATGTGTTAACGTCCAAAAACTTGCAGTAAAACAGAGTGCAGTATATTTGCAAATGAACTAAAAACTGAACTTAAAAACAGCGTCCGAAGTAACTTGCAATATTCTTAAAGCATGAACTTAAAAGCAGCGTCCGAAGTATACTTGCCTGAGAGTTGATTCCTAGATTTTTACCTCTTGAAGCTTTTTTCCCGTCACTCTCTTCCTTCTACTTGCCTGTGCACCAATAAGTGCAGGGTTTATATAGAGGAGGGATTTGGGTGGAGTAAGTCACTTACTCCTGTACTTGTTTGCAAATGGTAGGTGGGAGTAACTAGATTAGTTTACCTTTCTCATTTGGTCGCCGCCTAGTTGAATTCTAACTAAATTCTAAAGTTTACTTTTGTTTTTAATTGTATTAATTTATTCCGGCCAACTGCTCCTTATAAAACCATTTATTGCTAAAGCTACCGTCGACTCTTACTTCCAAAACTGGTCAGTCATTTCACATGGCCAGTCTTGATTTAACAAGGGTGGAGCTGGACTTATTTTGTACTAAGGAAAGGCCGAATTTGGTTGAGGCTTAAGGTGGTTGGTTTAGATTTCAAGCTTAAGAGCCGGTCTATATTTTGTATTTCGGTCAACACTTTGAGCCATTTGATTTTGGGATCTCACATCGGCGCTCCCTCTCTCTCTAAAACCCTAAAACCGTGTGAAAATGAGAGGAGCGAAGTCTAATCGTGTTTTTATATTGCGCTTGCCGCTCGAGTAGAGCTCGAGCGGCCAGCAAGAGCTCGGCTTTCGGCACCCAGCCGCTCGAGCGGACAGCAAGCGGCCGGGATTCTAAGCGGCACTGTTTTTTCCGCTTGATGGATCGGCTCGAGCGGCCAGCGGGCAGAGGACTTTGAATTCGCCACTGGTTTTTTCCGCCCGATAGGAGGTCTCGAGCGCCCAGCGAGTGCCACTCGGCTGCTTGCTGAACTCGGGCATTTTTCTAACTTTTTACTTTTAACTACCACTTTTTCACTACATACTTAGCCTCTTACTGATTTTAATCACCTTAATCACATCTAGTTATTACGTTTTCGGTTTTGGGTCCTCACATTCTCTCCCACTTAAAAAAATTTCGTCCTCAAAATTGAGCAAAGTACATACCTCAAGGGAATAAGTGAGGATACTTGTCTCGGATCTCCTCTTTGCGCTCCCAAGTGGCTTCCTCCGGTGAATGATTTCTCCAATGCACTTTCACCTGGGTGATAGACTTCGTTCGCAACCTTTGATCCTTTCGGTCTAAGATTTGCAGTGGCTCCTCAATGTAGGACAAGTCCTTGTCAATGGACAAAGACCCGTAGTCAATCACATGCGCTGGATCGTGGATGTTCTTTTGAAGCATCGATACATGAAATACATCGTGTGCACCCGCAAGAGTCGGTGGTAACACCAACCTGTAGGCTACCTCCCCGACCCTTTCTAGAATCTCAAAAGGGCCAATGAACCGGGGTTTCAACTTTCCCTTTACTCCAAACCGGAATGTGCCCTTTGACGGTGAGACCTTTAGAAACACAAGATCTCCTATCTCAAAACTCAGCTCTATCCTTCGCTTGTCCGCATAACTCTTTTGTCGGCTCTGAGCAACCTTCAAATTATCGTGAATCACCTTAATCTTCTTTGCTGTTTCTTTCACAATCTCAGGGCCCAAAATTCTTTTGTCTCCAATTTCCTCCCAATGAATAGGTGACCTACACTTTCTCCCATACAACGCCTCAAACGGTGCCTTGCCGATACTAGCTTGGTAGCGTTATTATAAGCAAATTTAGCTAGGGCCAGATGAGTATGCCAAGTTCCTCCCATCTCCAAAACAGAAGCCCTCAACTTGTCCTCAAGAATTTGAATAGTACGTTCAGATTGGCCGTCTGTCTGAGGGTGATATGCGGTACTTAACTTCAATTCCGTCCCCAACTCCTTATGCAAGCTCTCCTAGAACCTCGAGACAAAGCGTGGATCTCTATCAGACACAATGGATGCAGGAACTCCATGAAGCCTCACGATCTCATTCACGTACAATTGAGCCAATCTATCACACGAATAGGTCGTCCTGACAGTCAAAAAGTGGGTTGATTTTGTCAGCCGATCAACTATAACCCACACGGCGTCGTGATTCCTAGGAGTCCTCGGCAATCCTGATACAAAATCCATAGTAATGTCCTCCTACTTCTATCTCAGGATGGGCATGGGCTGTAACAGTCCAGAAGGTTTCTTCCTCCCGGCTTTCCATTGCTGACACACTAGGCATTTCTCCACGTGGCCCATGATATCTCTATTCATGTTTTTCCACCAAAAAGTCTTTTTCAAATCTTGATACATTTTATTCGTTCCCGGGTGGATTGTATACCAAGCCCTGTGAGCCTCCTTCAAGATTTTCTCCTTCAATTCTTTATCATCTGGTACACATAATCGATCTCTAAATCTCAACACACCATCAGCTCGAGACTCCTTACTCAAATCATTAACAATATCCATGAGGAACAAATCATTCACCTGTTTCTCCTTAACTTCACCAACTACCTCTGGTTGAATCTGGAAATACAACAGGAGCATCCTATCACCTTTGGCATAGTGTTGGATATCGCACTGCTTTAAATAATCTAACATCTCCATTTGTTTGACCTGTAGGTGCACCATGTAGCCCGATTGGCGACTCAAAGCATCTGCTACCACATTGGCCTTTCCCAGCTTATACTGTATTTCACAATCATAATCCTTTAAGAAGTCCAGCCATCTCCTTTGCCTCATATTAAGTTCCTTTTGTGAAAATAAGTACTTCAAACTCTTATAATCGGAATACACAAGGAACTTCTCGCCATATAGATAATGTATCCAAATTTTCAATGCAAACACCACAGCAGCAAGTTCAAGATCATGGGCAGGATAATTTTTCTTATGCACTTTCAATTTCTAGATCCATATGCCACGAATTTACCGTGCTACATCAACACACATCCTAGACCCACCTTAGAAGCATCACAGTACACCTCAAAGCCTCCAGAACCCTCTGGAATAATCAGCACTGGAGCGGTGGTCAAATGATCCTTTAGCTTCTGGAAGCTCAGATCACACTCTCCTGTCCACACAAACTTAGCTTCTTTCTTCAACAATCGAGTCAGAGGCATAGCAATCTGAGAGAAATTCTCAACAAAGTGCCTGTAATATCCCGCCATACCCAGAAAGGTCCTAACCTCAGTCACAGAAGTTGGTCTGCTCCAACTTGTAACAGCCTCTATTTTTTTGGGATCTGCAGAAATGCCACCATCAGAAATCACATGTCCCAAGAACATCACATTTTCAAGCCAGAACTCACACTAACTCGATTTGGCATACAGTCTCTCATCGCGGAGCACCTGAAGTTCCTTCCTCAAATGAATTTCGTGCTCCTCATGATCCTTTGAGTAAATCAAGATGTCATCAATGAATACCACCACAAATTTATCCAAATACGGCCTGAAAACCCTATTCGTCAAGTCCATGAAAGCAGCTGGAGCATTTGTAAGGCCAAAGGGCATGACAAGAAACTCATAATGGCCATAACGTGTCCGAAAAGCTATTTTAGCTACATCCTCTGGCTTAATCCTTAGTTGGTAATAACCGGACCTCAAATCAATCTTTGAAAACACTCGTGACCCTTGCAACAGATCAAATAAATCATCAATGCGTGGTAGAGGGTATTTGTTTTTAATCGTGACCTTATTTAATTCACGATAGTCAACACACAAGCGCAAAGACCCGTCTTTCTTCCTTACAAACAACACCAGTGCACCCTAAGGAGATACACTCGGTCTGATAAAACCCTTGTCTAACAGCTCCTGTAGTTGCAACTTCAACTGCTTTAGTTTAGCCGGAGCTATACGATAAGGGGATTTAGAAACCGGACTAGCACCAGGAACAACAACAATCTCGAACTCAATTTCCCCGTGTGGAGGCAATCCAAGTAACTCCTCTGGAAATACATCATCAAAGTCACAAACAATAAGGATATCCTTAGCCGGCACACTATGGCTCCCAATGGTACAGGCATATGCCAAATAAGCTCTACATCCACTACTCATCAAATGCTTGGCATGAAGAGCAGAGATCAACATAGGTACCCCCTTTTTCTTAATGCCCTGAAAGTAAAAGGGCTCCATCCCAGGAATGTTAAAACAAACCTGCTTCAGGAAATAGTCTATACTGGCATGGTACTTGGCTAGCCAATCCATCCCAAGAATCACATCAAAATCACCCATGTCCAACAACACTAGATCCACAACCAGATGGTTCCCACTCACCTCAACCATACATTTCGGATACATCACATCAGTAACCACAGATGATCCTGTGGGAGTACATACAGATAATCCACAATCCAAAACACATGAGACAGATACGATATAACATGCAAATAACGGGAAAATAAAGGAATGGGTAGACCCTGAGTCAAATAATATGGATGCAGAAACTCCACAAACAGAAAGGGTACCTTCCACTACGTTCGGAGATGCCTTTGGATCTTGAACAATCACTGCGAAGGCCCTTGCTGAGACAGTAGGCTTCTTTCCTTCCATCCTTAGAGGTAGTGGGCAATTCCTGAAAAGGTGGCCTTCTGCCCACATCTAAAACACGCTCTCGACATTCTACGGCATTCTTGTCCCGGATGCTTCCTCCCACAGAAGGCATAGTCTTCAGCCGACGCTCTAGTACTGGTCACTGACTGAGCCGGTACAATACTTTTTCCTTTGTCAGCTACTTTAGTCCTCTTCAATGGTTCAGAAGATCCCACAGCTGATCCAGTACTTACTCCCGCTCGGTTGGCGATTCTCTTTGCATAAAATCTTTCTATCTCTGCCTCCTTCTCGTAGATTGTTGCTCTGTCCAAGATCTTGGCGTAAGTCTGAAACTTTAAAATAGACAACTTTCTAATATCATCTCGTAGCCCTTGGAGGAACTTTTTAGCTTTCCTCTGTTCATCCTCCATATAAAATGGTGCAAAGCGAGACAACTCCGTAAACTTGGCATCATATTCTTTGACGGTCATGCTCCCTTGTCTCAGCCTCATAAACTCTTGCTCTTTCTGATCTCGGAGAATGGATGGAAAATACTTTTCCAGGAATGCCTCCTCAAACATCTCCCAGGTGATAGCTTCATTGGGAACTCCTATCTCCTGTTTCTGCATGTCCCACCAACTATTTGCTTCACCTTCCAGTTTATATACAGCAAAAGTGACCTTTTCTCGATCAGTATAGCCAAGCACATCGAATATCTTCTTCATTCTTTTCATCCATACATCCGCCTCAGCCGGATCAGGCTTTCCTAGGAAGCCCGGTACTCTTTCAGCTGTGAACCTGTCATAAGTTGTAGGTCCAGGAGGTGCCAGAGCTGGCTCGGGTGTCGGAGCTATATGCTTTTGCTCGACAGACTCTATGATATTAGTCATCCTTTCCAGTAGATTGATATAGGCAGCATCTCTTTCATAGGGCGTGCTAACGCCACCCCAGCCATTTCTCCCACCTCTTCTACTTGCCATCCTATAATCAAGACAAACACATGAATATAAGGACAAGGATCCAATGAATAAGAGAGAAGTATTCAATAACTTTAAAGAATTTCTAACCAAGCCTAAGAACCAATCTCTTAATGGTCCTAACTGTCTTAGCTTCCTCTACTTATTCCTACAGGAATTCTATTCAGAGATTCAAACCTATGCTTCTGCTTTTCGATCGATCAATTCCTAAGGCATCTCAATTCTCTGATACCAATTGTGACGGAACAGGGTTTTTCTTTTTTTGTCCTCAAAAGCTTCCGTCAAACAGAAACATAATTAATGGTCTAAACATAAGGCAAGACTTCTGTAGAAATTTCGGCAGACTTGGGTCTAGATGAATCTGGTGAAATACCTGTTAAGTGTTCCTCGAGGTTATGCAATATCCATAGGGTGTTTGGCTTATAAGCGACCGACATTTGTCGGGATGAGATACATGAAGATGGTTCTCAAGGGATGAAGGGTTAATTGCCAACCATGTCGTTTGGGTTGACCCCTAATGGATCCAACAAACTTAGTAGAATGTGATGTTTTTGAGAAAAATCTAGGATTATGTTTGTTCTGCATCATATGTCGGTGGATGCCCTTGGATTAAGTGGGGGAGAAGTCAATGATCAGAGTTACTCCACCCATGGTTTGAAATTAGTAATTGAGTTCTCTGTTTTAGGAACTTATGGGCGTTGCTTTTGGAGATATTTAATGTCTAATGATTCTAAAGGTTTGAATATTTGTGTCATAAGAAGCAGTTGATCATGCGACAGAGAAAGCAGATAAATCTGTTTTAGAAATGTGTAGAAGAATCTCGGTGTTTTTTAAGGAAGGCGAATATTAGTACCGACAATTTGATGTTGGGAGTCTTTAGATTTGTGATGTTTTTCGATACTCCATGGGAGAGGTGAAAGGTGCACTGCAAGCAAGTTCTAATATTTGGGTTAATAGGATGTTGTGCCCTTGATTTGGGAGACTAAATCGTACTCGAAGTATTGAAGTTATGAAATTATGGGATAAGAAGCCCTTGTGGTTTTGCTTTAGAATTGTTAAAACAACAAGGATTTTGGAAATTTGAATGATAAATCGTTAAGAAGATTTGAATTTTGAGGTTTTAGTGGTGACTCGAGGCTATACCAAATTTTGGGGTAGTTGCTTTGATCGTGTTTCCTAATTAGTTGTAATCTGAGGATTATGGGTTTTTCCTTGGGCATATTGATATCTTTAGAATTTCCTTGGGTCTATAGCTGTTATGTAACCTAGGTGTCTGATTTGAATTAATGGATAAGACTTGCAAGTTGATTTGAGTGTACAAGTCAATAGTTTATCAGAGTAGCGCAATGGTAGCATATGGGACCGTGGCCTAAGGATTCTAGAATAAGATTGAGGATCCTAGTGAACGATCATTTTCGAGGCTTAGGATGAATTGAAATAGGAGTTCATTAGTTTGTTCGAAGTTTTGAATTAAGTCGGAGGAATGGCCAATATAAATATGGGTTGCCTTAAGTCTTGATGGATTGTCATGAAGTCTCCCATGTATTAATGATTAAAGAAGTATGTGATCGAATTAAGCCTTGAGGATATTAGGTCTGTTTTCTGTGATAAGGTTCCAACCTAGATTTAGATAGGGAACATTAGATATTGGGAATTGTGATAATTCTTTTGGTCAAGGTTTTCTATGAAGGATCATTTCTTCAAGGTTTTAACAATGGAATGTAAGTAGGAATCTGAAAGGATTTTTTCTAATTGTTGAATTTTGATATTCGTTAAATTTTGAGGATAAAATTTTTATAACTGGGGGAGAATGTAATATCCCGAATTTTTATCCGATTTAATTGAGATTATTTATTTTGGAAAATTTGGGTGTGAAAAAAATTAATTAAATATTATAAAATTCTGATCGATGTTTAGATTAGTTGGGCCAGTGCCCAAAGTGCACTCATACTATTACTTGACTATCGAATTAGGTTTTGGAATTAAAAAAAAATGGAATATATAATAATAATAATAATAATAATAATAATAATAATGATTAAAACGGGGGGATCGGGGGGAAAAGGAGAAGTAGGGAAGAAAAGAGAGAGGGAGAGGCAGGGTTAGGGTTTTTCGGCCACTAAACGGCCTAGTGGAGGAGAAGAAGGGAGAAGGATGGAAGATGTGGCGTACCTGCAGGTTGTGCGTTGGTGGTCAACAGTAGTTGGAGGGTCGAGCAGCGGCAGTGCGTGGCAAAGAGCCCACGCAGGAGAGAGAAGTCGTGTGAAGGATAAGAGAGAAGAAGTGGAGATTTAGGCTTTCAAACCCGATTTTGACTTCGAGCTAGTTAGATAAGTAATAGATCGGGTCAAGACAAATCCATCCATACCCTTTTCGTTCTCTTTTTTGAATTTTTATTCAATCCCCATCTAGTATTATTGTCCCAATACTCAGACCATGCACATAGTTTGTGAAACCCACAACATGGGCATGGGAATTTATTAATTTATTGTCCGATTCATCATTTTTGCACGGTTTTGTGCATGCCAAAACCCTAACTCATGCCCAGACCTTGTTTAATCAATTATTTTGAGTTTTATACATAATTTGGTTTTTGATATTAAAAATGCATGTCTTGAATATGGTTATTTACAGATTGGGTATCTGATTTTTCAAGTTTTGTTCGATTTTGTACGTACGGATCCTAAATTAACACCTAACACTGTTCACCCCAGATATTTAGGGATTTTTGCATGATTCCACTTTGTTTGATTATTATTTAACTTACTTATAATTGTATATGCTCAATTGTATATTTCAAAAATATTATTGTGAATCGTTTGTGATGCGTATCTGGATCCGACTTCGAACAGATTCGGATTCTCTTGGATGGATTGAACCGGCTCCGTTCACCGAGTACGAATCCTGCACACCACTAAAACAAACAAGAGGTCAGCATTAATGGCGGGAGGTAATCCCACCGAAAACACTCCGACGCTCAAATCAGTAAGACAGCCTTCAAAGGAAGGAACTGAAAGTAGAGAGAGCAATGGGAGTGGGGAAGAGAGTGTCTTATTCCAGATGTCAGAGTGGCGCAAGGCCTTTCCCGTATCTGGATGGTGGGAAGGCAGAGAACAGCTCTAGGGACTCGTTCGTTGCCTTGGAGTTTAATTGTGTTTTGAGAGCTTGGCTGCAGGGAATCAGAGGCTTGTTTCTCGAGCACTTAGGGTTTGTGCGTGAATGCAGACGTCAATAAAAGCATCAATCAAAGCCTCATTTCAAGCATGCCTTGGATGGTGAATCCAGGGCCTTTTTTATAGTAAAGATGGCGATCCTTCTCCTTTGGAAGGAGTGATCGTCCCTGTGATCTGCTGCTAGCCTTTCTTTTGGAGGCTGATACTTGTTGCCCAATTGTGGAGGATTGTTTCCTTCTGAGGCGGCCAACTACTTTCCAAGTTGGTTTCTTTCCTCCCCAGTATGTTACGTTGGAGTTCCTTGGCTGGCAAGAAGTTGGGAAGATCTGACACTTTCCTTCTTTGAAGGGCGCCAATCTTGCTGATATTCCTTTTGAGATCGTAGAATATCCTTGGAGGATCGTGGTTGGCCTTTTTATGGTTGGTGGGCCCAAACGGGTCAGGCCCGTTACTGTTGAAAGGCTTCTTTGGGCCCAACGTGCAAAGCGCGGATGGTCAACGCTCGAGTTGACCGTCTGCGTGCGTGTTGGCCACCCTTATGAGAGATATCCGTCGTCAGCCTCCAGATGGGTTATGGGCCTAAGTGAGCCAGGCCCATTACTGTAGAAGAGCCCTTTTGGGCCCAATGTGCAGGGCGCAGATGGTCAACGTCTGAGTTGACCGTCAGCGAGTTGGCCGCCTTCGTGGAGAACGAGGGAGAGTGGTGGCGATCAATCGATGGGTCAGGGGCCGTAATGGAGTAGGCCCATCATTGTTGCAAAGCCTCTAAAGGCCCAATCAAACTGGTCAACATTGAGTTGACCGTTTGTGAGTAAGTTGGCCGCCAAGACGGTCAACGTTGGCATTGACCGTCTTGGGCTTTCCAGCTTCTGGGCCCGTCTTCTTATTGGGCCGTCAAAAATGTTGACCGACCTTCTTGGGCTTCCGTTGACCTTTCTTTAGGCCAGCCCATTATTGGTGTACCCATCAGTTTGTGAAGGAATTCTCCTTTGAAAGCTCTAAAGTTATGTTTGTCCCGAAGTAGTAAGGATTTCCTTATTTTTTTCCGATGCTTTATGTTAAATTGTGCTTATGTTGAAAGTCATGAGAATACCAAGCAAATGATAGTATATTCTGTGTCCAAGGAAAGTGAGAATTTTGTAAAGTTTAAGAAAGGAATGCCACGTTTGATATAGTTATGATTTGTTTTCCCAAACTGAGAACTTTGTATAAGAAATTGTGTGGACTTTCCCTTAAAGAAAAAAAAATTATAAAATCTGGACTGCGAATTTATATTTCATAGTATGACGGAATAGATCCTTATCATTTAAAGACCTTCCTCAATAAATAAACAAAACTAATATTTATAAAATTTACAGAAATTTTAACATAGTTTCCTTTGTAACTGGACCGAAACCAAAAATACAACCTATGAAAAATAACCTATACAAGCACACAATTATTCGATTATTATAATTCATCCTACAATACACATACACAGGACCGCAAATTGTCATATCATCCATGGCTCCAACACAATACTCTCTAACTACCGTATTGGATCTAAGAGAGATGCCATCTGGGACCAAAACAAATCTAAATATCGAAAACAATGCGGAAGCAACTATAACCATAATAAACTTGCGGAAGCAGACTTCAATATTTCCATCTGTGACGAAACGGATTTTTTTTTCCTCAAATGTTTTCGTCAGGACAGGAACAGGATTAACTGGCTAAATTTTAAGGCAAGACTTCTGCAAAAATTTCAGAAGAGTCTCCTTTATAACTTGATAAAAACCCAAAAATATAACCTGTATGATCAACTATTACAAGCACACAACTATCAATTATCCGTAATTCTTCCTACAACATGCATACATAGGATCACATGTGCCATCCATGGTATAAATCTATAAAACCATAAGCTACACTAACAATTCAATAACGAGATGCCGTCTAGGACCTGTATAGTATATCCAAAAGTTTAGAGCAGAAGCTAAACTATTAACTTGCAAAAGCATAGTTTTTCTATTTTACCATCATGTACATCATATGCATTCTATACAAAACCCACATGTGCATGAACATCCATAGATACAAGATCCATATACAAAATCATATGTCCAGTCAAGTCTTTACGTCAACAAGTTCTCCCAAAATAGCTCCCAAAATGCTCTAGGTCCTGAAAAGTCTTCAGAGATTTCCTTCGATCACTCTTTCTGGTCGGGTACTAACTCTACTGTCTCATTTGGAAGGGGGAAAATAATAAACAGTGAGCCGGGGTGCAGCAAGGTACATACATATATGCAATAAAACAGTGATGCAGAACGACCATGAATCTATGCAGAAACAGAATGGTTAAACAGAATATAACCTAGAAAATAGTGAAAGCATTCTTTGATGATATTAAATTCAGAATTCAGAAATCAGTAGTTGGTAATCGGTAATCAGTAAATGATAAACAGTAATCGATAATCGATAATCGATAATCAATAAACGGTAAACAGTAATCGGTAATCGATAATCGGTAATCGGTAATCAGTAAACGGTAAATAGTAATCGGTAATCGATAATCACTAAACGGTAATCGGTAATCGGTAATCGGTAATCGATAAATGGTAAACAATAAATGGTATTAGGTAAACGGTAATCAGTAAACGGTAAATAGTAATCAGCTATCGGTAATCAGTAAATGGTAAACAGTAAACGGTAATCAGTAATCGGTAATCGGTACAGAACAAAACGGTAACATAACATATCGGTAACAAACCCTGCCAATATACCCTACTAGCTGAGGGGGCGAATGATCGAGGATAGATTGTATTCACTCCACACAATCCAAGGCCTATGACTGTAACAGAAGTGTCCCATCTCGCAGGATCGGTACGGTGTGCCACCCAAAGGTAGGCCAGAAACTATACTTTCCTCCTGAACGTAACACCCCGAGGAAGGGCAGACCACATATAACTCCATGGATAGAGTTATCCTCAATTACCACCACAAAGTTCTAAAGCATGCCGGAGAACCTATCCAGACTGTAGTCAGTTCCGGGTCCTAAATAAAGTATCAGAAATAACCTCTTTATTGAAAACCTTCTTTCACAATCAGAGTTTCACAATTTACTTTCAGTTAACTTCAGAACGTATATGGAAATTTCATCGATATAAGTCCGTGCAAATTTTCAAAAAAAACAAATTATACCGAGAGCTTCATTTCAATGTCAATTAACTTTTATATAACAGGAGCTACGGTTAAAAACCATCAAAACCCCTTTATTTTCGTACCTAGGGCTTCGCCAAAACTTTTGGACTCAAATCGATCACTAAACATGTGCTTATTCATGAAATTAATGCCATAAATCTGTACATATACATTAAATCATGCAATTTAACCAAAAATTCTCAATATTTTCGAGCTAGGGTTTCATCCCAAGCTTCTGGGACAAAATCAAACACAATTTACATGCTTATTCACGAAATCGAAGCCAAAACTTACAATAAATATGGATAAACACAAAATCTAACCGAACAATCGAAGGAAACATGCTTCATTTACTTTTAACATGCATCAACATCATTTTAGAGCATTTTTATCAACTTTAAAGCAAAACGAATTAGTAAAAATGAAAAATAACGTCCAAAGTACACTTGCCTGAACCCAATCAACCGTTGTTTTTACCCGGATAGGATTGGAATGAGTGATTTTTCCCCTTTTCTTCCTCTTCGTGCTTAGTGTCATGCCTCAGCTTCCTCTCTCTCCAAAAGGAATAGATTAACTTGAAAAGCTTTCGAATACGAATTCCTTCGAAATTGGGCATACCGAAACTTTCAAATTGAACAATTGAATTTACACAAATACATATCACTTAATCGGTATTTAATCATGAAAATATTATACAAAATATCGTCCGAAATTCTCGGGTGAACAGTACCTATAAACAGTGCACGCGAATAGTACACAAATACACAAATAGATTAATTCTCAAAATTTCGGACATTCAACAGGTAATTTATCAAACCCAAGGCATGGGTAACTATAATCCTGAGTCAATTTATACATTTAACTCCAAATAGAAGCTGAACGGTGTCCGGGAGCGGGTCAAGGGCTTCACGAATGAATTTCTACAAAATTTCACAATTTCGAATACCCAATTGGTAAATCAACTTACCCAAGTCATGCATAATCATAATCTAGTCCCAAATAAATCAAAAGCCCCAAATATTAAAGCCCGAAACCACCCAGATGTAGGGTTAGGGTTTTACGAACGGAATTTCATATAATTCCACCAAATCGGGTACCCAACTGATGAATTAACTTATGGGGGATATGGGTAATCATATTCTAGTCCTAATTCAGGCAAAGGCCCCAAAAATCAAAGACCGGAATCCACCCGATTGCGCATGAACATTACACGCGCGGGGTGAGGGTTTCGGATGCGTATAACAGTGCGAAAATAATGAATCGAACGACGAATTTCACATATATACATAATTACACTATGGGCATCACAATGATATACATAGGGTCCGGTATCGGGACAAAATACCGGAAGGGGATCGGACCAAAATCAACAAAAATAGAAGAAAAACGGCATAGATGCACTTGCCTCGATGTGCTCTATGATTTCTCTAACTAGTTCGAAGCCGGATTTGGACTCTATAGCCTCAATCTCCTCCTTTCTCTCTCTTGTTCGTTGCCCTCTATCTCTCTAAAAGGGTTTGGTTGCGTGGAAAAATGAAAATCATGAAACAGCAAGGGGCTTAAAAATGGCCTGGCGCTTGAGCACGCAGTGAGTGCAGCCTACTGCCCAGGCCTGCTCGAGTGCGCGGCGAGCGCTCGGTGAGCACAGCCAAATCCAGATTCTGTGCTCTTGAGCCCACGGAGGGCGCAGGTTAGGCCCCCAGCAAGCCTACTTTGCGTTTTTGCCGTTCGGGAGCCATTTTGACCATTCTAACCCAATCTTTCACATCATTGGACCTTATTTTTGATTATATAACCTCAATAAGTCAAGATTATCACAATTTAAAACCCGAAATCTTGTCTACGAATTAACATTTCACCGCTTACAATTTTGTTTCCTGATTTACTAATTCCAGCTCTTTGAGATTTCCAATCCATTCCTCCCGTACCTTTTGAACATAATTTACCTATTTTAACTTAATTACCTCCCAATTATCATATTCTGGAACTCGGGTCGTCACAGCATCATGATGTAAAACTTATTACATCATTACAATATGCCGTATTTATTCAAAAACTAATCATATACATTCACAATCCTTCAAGGTCTTCCAAAATCTTCAAAGGGTCTTCAATCCCAACAAGCTTTCTTCCTTCTAGCTAATCTTATCTTCAGTCCTTATTGGGTTTCAGCTTATCTGGAGGGGAAAACAGAAAGCAAGGAGTAAGCTAACAGTTCAACAAATGTACCCAAAATAGTGAAAACATATAATTTTATATATAAAGCATATACATACCATCGGACAGGAACTTAAAAAGGAACGTGACAAATCATACATGCAGGCGAGTAAGCAAGAGCGTAAATGTGATGAAGAATACAAAAAAACCATGATTGCAGATCCCTAGTTCTTGGTTCGGAGTCCATATTATTAAGTTTTCATTTAAATTTGTTATTGTGACGACCCGAGCTCAGATCCCCGAACCCGACCCAAAACGTCATGGTTAATATCTTAAGTCATCCAAAATCATCAATTTCACGTCATCAATGAACTTTACAACATTAAAAATATTATCAATAAATCTCATAAATACACCATTAATTAAACATCTATATTAGCAATAATAATAACATCAATAAATGACATCGATGTCCCAAAATATCAATTTTCATAAAGAAAATCTAACACAAGTCAAACAATAATTAAATCAAAAATCTTAAATCCCCATTTGGAGAACCTCAAACACTGATATCACCTCTATCTGGTGGCTACCCAAAAGTCACGTGATCTCCTTGATCCTGATATTAACCTGTCTAATTTGGAGCCAATAAAACACAAGAGTAAGCCGAATACCCAGTAAGTAAACATAATCAACAATAGATGAGTACAATTAAGCATCCCGAAAAATAAAATAATAAATAAAATCAATAATAGCAAGTAATAGATCAACCACTGTCCGATACTCAATAACATATCATGTCCATAACCCGAAGGCCATGTGATCGGCTAAATATCAAGGAAGCAACATGGATTCCGTCAAATCTGATCATCAACTCAATACGATGTGACAACCGTATGAACGACAACAGTCTCCAGGGACCTTATTCTACCATAGTGGACCAAAGGCCACGTATTTACACCTCCGACGACTGGGTGAGTACCACGAGGTTACCTGGTATCCATGGTATCCCCACTACCCCTACAGTCCTCCCAAAGGCTGTACCCGTAGCATGCTCATGCCATCTCCGATACCCTTCGCCAATGATATCCCAGATTCATCATCTGCGATGGTCCCTAGGTCATAACCATCCCTCTCGACTAACTGTACGAGATAATAAGAATCTGAATATCAGCTCAATTTGAGATTACCACTGCACGTGATAATAAGAATCTTCCTGGACCTTATTCTACTATAGTAAACCAAAGGCCATGCATTTACGCCCCTAACGGCTGGGTAATACAACGAGGTCATCCATGATATTCCTACTATCCTTACAGTACTCTCAGAGGCTGCATCGGTAGCATGCTGATACCATCTCCAATACCCCTCGCCAATGATATCCCAGATATCATACTCTACGATAGTTACTAGGTTATAAGCATCCCTTCTCAATATTAACGACCTCAATCCTCCGGAATGGAATAAGTATTGGAAAAGAATAGACTACTTTACGCTCGCACAGACTCCCATTCGTCCAGTTACCATAAAATCTTCGCAAACTTTCCTTTACTTATCGATAGAGTGCCAATAAAACATATGCACACCACTAAGATTAACGCGAAGAATCATTTATCGGGTCTCATCAATGAGATACAGGAATCATCACGTAACCGATTAATATCTTTTCAAGCATGCCAATAAACAATGGTAATCCCATGAAATCTAACATCAATGATGATTGGGGATTTTCCCGGTCCATATGTCAGTGAGAACGATCAACATAATCACAATAACAATCAACAAGGATTCCTCGAATCCGAATAACAATCACGGCATAGGTTCCATTGAACCCATCACAAATGAGGTCCCAAATATACAAGATACCACGAAAGTCTCCTTAGACCTTATGCATCACTATGAACCTTCTATCCACACACTCGACCCACGGCGGGTAATCCACAAGGTTTCAATGCTCGCAAGTTTGACAAGCTACCCTATGGTCTCATGATACTTGCCAACCTAGTGTACAAGTACCGAATCAACACTCTCGTTATCCCATCGGATAATGTGATGACCCGACTTTTATTACCATCAAAAGCCGCCGTCAATTCTAATTCGTATAATATATGAATAGATAGATAAGTGAGCATAAAAAAATTTCTTTTCTTTTGAACCTGAGATGCATACTAGAGAACTATAATTTCATTAATCCCAAAAGTATCACGAAACATACTAACATTCATAAGCAGCGGAATAAGTTTTACAAGTTTCCTCAAACAAAACAAACAAAATAAACAAAGCTTCCAAAAAATCTGCTTTCGGCTTATATATTCAGCTACACCATAGGATTCTACTCTTCTTCATCCTCCATAAGCTTGTCATCTGAAAAGTTGCAAGAATAAGCTTATAAAGCCCAGCAGGATACTCACATGCAGAAAACATAAGCATACATCAAAATATAATGTCATAGCATAGCATAAGAAAAATAATCATATCATTTCTTCTTCAGTTCTTATTCTTTTCATCTTGTCTTCAGAAATTTCATCAAAATCATTCGAAATTCATATCATCTTTAGGGACCGGACGGGAGCGGACAACATCGAGGACGGGTTGTGTGCTACCCCACAACCTAAAGCCGTATCCCCTCATTATGCTCCCTGGGGCAGGAGGTAATGCCTTTAACCCGGCATACGGGGCCATAGTCCGTAGTTCTTATGCCACCAAAATGTCCCCTCCCGTGGCCCAGGAGGCATCCTCGAGTGTCACTCCAATATCCTTCATCCATCTTTAACAGCAAGCTTAACGAAAACTCGGTTCTTAGTTCGTGTTCTTTATTGGCCAATTACCATAGATCAAAAGTTGGAAGAGTTCCACTTGTTGTCCGTAATCCATGCATTTTTCTTTTCATGTTCATATATACATAGGCCGGAGTTCTTTTTGTGCGTGAAGCGGAGTTCATTTCATGCAGACGGAGTTCATTTCATGCGTGCCGGAGTTCATTTCATGCAGAAACTGGAGTTCTTAAAGCCGGACCTCCTTTATCAATACCGGAGTGCCTTTCAAAGCCGAAAATAGAAAACCGGAGTTCATTTATATAGCCGTAGTTCTCTTCTTACAAAGCCGGAGTTCGTTTCTTTAATCAAAGCCGGAGTTCGTTTGTTTAATTCAAAGATCATTAAAACCGGAGTTCTTTATTCATAAAGGACGGAGTACATTTTTAACAAAGTCCGAAGTTCTTTTTCTTAAAGGGACGGAGTGCCTCTCTTTTCAAAAGGGACGGAGTGCTTATTTCAAAATGGACGGAGGACCTTTCCTGAAACGGACGGAGCTCTTTTCTTTTAAACGGACGGAGTGTTTTTCATGGCGGAGCTCTTTTCAAAAGACGGTGTTCTTTTATTACGGCAGGTTTCAAAGGGCCGGAGCTCTTTCTTCAACGAAAGCCGTATTTCAAAATTCGGAGTTCTTTAAAAGCCGGAGTTGTTTTTCTTCAAGGCCGGAGTTCTTTTCAAAATAAAAGGACGGAGTGCTTTTCTTTCAAAATCAGAGTGCCGTTCAAAATCCGGAGTGCCTTTCTTTTCAAAATCCAGTGCTTTTCGTTTGTAAAATCCGGCGTGCTTTTCTTTTGAAATCAGTTCATTTTCTTTAGATTTCAAACTCAAAATCCGGAGTTCATTTTCTTTCAATTTTCTAGGCTCTAAAATCCGGAGTGACTTTTCTTTCATAAATCCGAGCTCAAGGGCCGGAGTGGCTTTTCCTTTAAAAATTCCGGAGTGCTTAAAGGGACGGAGTGCTTCATGGACGAAGTTCTTTTCTTTTTCATATTCCGGAGTGCTTAAAGTCTGGAGTATGTTTAAAATACGAAGTTCATAAGCCGGAGTTCATTTCAAAACCGAAGTTCTTTTTGTTAAATACCGAAGTTCTTGTATCAAGAGTTATTATCAAAAGCCGGAGCAAAAGTCGAAATAAAAAGCCGGAGTTCTCTTTTTCTACAAAGAGGCGGAGTTCTTTCTCAAACAAGGGCCGGAGTAGTTTTCACAAGGACGGCGCACATTATTCATAAAAAGGCCGGAGTTCTAAATCTGAAATCATTCTTTAATTTGCCGGAGCTCTAAATCTTTTGCTGTAAGAATGCCGAAGGTCTTTTATCTTGAATTTCAAAGATTATTTTGACAGAACAGAGTTCAATAGTAGGGATTATTGACAGAATAAATCTAACATCATGCATAACAGAATTTCCTTTAAACATGCATTTCAGAGCGAACAGTAAAAGCATACTCATACAGAATATCATATATTTTCATAGTAACATAAATAAACATGAATTTTAGAAATAGGGGTGAGTACCTTGCCTGAATTCTTTTCTACTTTGCCTTAGCTTTCGGTCTCCTTCTTTACTTTAGAATTTCTAGTGGTGTCTTTTTCTGACGCCTTTAAACCCTTATTTATAGCCCATGAATTTGGTGGCCATCATTTATGGTTTTTTCTATTTTTCAATAATCCTACGTTTTCCAAAGAGGGTTATTTATGATTTTCGTTTTCCAACGCGTCTCGAAAACAGCCGATATTCATGGTCGCTCCTTCCCAATATTCTTCCTTAATCGACCGGACTCCTTCAAACAAATCCGGACTCGTTTTACTTCGAAATCCGAGTTCTTCTCTTCAAGGAAATCCGAACTTCCAAGAAAATCCGGACTTGTTTCCTACGGAATCAGTTTTTTACTGCCGGAAATCCGGACTTCATTTCTCCAACGAAATCCGGACTTCTGATCACCAAGGGAAATCCGGACTTGTTTTCATCAACGGAAATCCGGACTTCTTTTATCACGAAAATCCGGACTCATTTTCATTAAGAAATTCCGAAGTGAATTTAAGGAATATTTCGGACTGGATTTTCATAAGGAAATCCAGACTTCTTCACATTTCGTTTTCCGGTCAACTTGCGTTGACCGGATTGGATGGTTAAAATTTTCTTATTAAAATTTTGGGTCGTTACAACCTCCCCCACTTATAAGAATTTCGTCCTCGAAATTTTAAATAAAGTCACTAAACTCGAGAAAATAAATATGGATATTTGTTCCGAATCTCTTCCTCTCGTTCCCAAGTTGCCTCTTCCGGTGTGTGATTCTTCCAGAGCACCTTTACTAGAGCGATTGATTTGGTGTGTAATCTCTGTTCCTTTCGATCCAAGATTTCCACTGGTTCTTCTATATTGGATAAGTCTTTGTCGACCGTCAAAGGTTCATACTCAATTACATGAGTAGGATCATGGACATACTTTCAAGCATTGATACATGAAATACGTCATGTACATCTCGCTAAGTTTGGAGGCGTTGCAAGTCTCTGCAAGCTACTTCTCCAATCTTTTCCAAGATTTCAAAAGGCCCAATAAAGCGAGGCTTCGCTTTCCTTTACCCCGAATCTGTACTTTCCCTTGGATGGTGATACCTTTAGAAACACAAAATCGCCCTTTTCAAACTTCAATGCCGATCTTCTCCAGTCCGCATAGCTCTTTTGTCTCACTCCAAGGCTACTCCGAGATTCTCATGTAATATCTTTATCTTTTCGCCGACTCCTTGATAATGTCGGTCCCAAAATTCTTCTATCTCCTGTTCCTCCCAATGAATTGGCAATCTACATTTTCTCCCATATAATGCCTCAAAAGGAGCCATGCCAATGCTGGCTTGGTAGCTGTTATTATAAGCAAACTCTGTAAGAGCCAATGAATCATCCCAAGTCCTTTTCATCTCCAAGACTGAGGCCCTTAACATATCTTCGAGAATTTGGATAGTCCGTTCTGATTGGCCGTCGGTTTGCGGATGAAAAGCAATACTAAATTTTAATTCAGTACCCAATTCTTTATGTAGACTTTTCCAGAACCGTGAAACAAAGCGAGGTCTCTATCTGATACAAATGAGAGACAGGCACACCATGAAGTCCGACAATCTCGTTCACATACAAATTTGGGCTAATTTATTAAGGGGGTAAGTCATCCGGATTGTCGAAGTGGGCTAACTTTGTTAGTCGGTCAACAATCACCCAAATAGCATCATGTTTCCTTGGCATCATTGGTAGACCAAATCACAAAATCCATGGCGATATCCTCCCATTTCCAGCCCGTAACGCATTGGTTGTAATAACCCCGGCTGTTTTCTTTCGGCCTTTACTTGTTGGCATATAAAGCACTTTTCTACGTAAGTCTGCGATATCCCTTTTCATATTTCTCCACCAAAATGTTTTCTTCAAATCCCGATGCATCTTATTGGCTCTGGTGGATCATTACAACGGGATCGATGGGCTTCCTTAAGAATTTTCTCTTTTAATTCTTTATTGTCCTAAGCATACATAACCGATTCCTAAATCTTAATGCTCCATCCAAAATCTGAAAATCACTGATTCTTTATCTAGCTTCGCCTGATCTTTACAAGAAAAGAATCATTCGATTGACCTCCCTTTACCTCATTAATCATTTAAGCTGAACTTGAAGATGCGTCAAAATCATCCGCTTCCCATGCACATAATCTTGGACATCATAATTCATGAAGCAATCCAGCATCTCCATTTGCTTAACTTGCATTCTAGCTAGCATCGCAGTCGCCTACTTAACGGGCCGCCAACCACGTTGGCTTTCACGGCTCATGCCAGTTTTATGGTCCATAGTCCTTCGAAATTCAATCCACCTTCTTTGTCTCATATTGGTTCCTTCTCGGGAGAATAAATATTTTAGACTCTTGTGATCGGAGTAGACCAAGAATCTTTCACCATATAGGTAATGCCTCCAGATTTTCAATGCAAATACCACTGCGGCCAACTCCAGATCGTGAGTTGGGTAATTCCTTTCATGGTCCTTCAACTGTCGCGACCCATAGGCAATTACCCTACCG
Organism: Nepenthes gracilis; assembly: GCA_033239525.1. Lineage (NCBI taxonomy): Eukaryota > Viridiplantae > Streptophyta > Magnoliopsida > Caryophyllales > Nepenthaceae > Nepenthes > Nepenthes gracilis. Next base: position 13,790,355 of record BSYO01000007.1, read on the forward strand.
TGTTGCATTAGAACACAGCCCAATCCAATCTTTGAGGCATCGCAGTAAACAATCAGTCCTCTTGACCCGTTTGGAATGGTCAGGACCGGAGCAGAAGTTAACCGGTCTTTAAGTGTCTGGAAGCTCTCTTCACAATCTTTGGTCCACTCGAACTTGGCATCCTTCTTAGTTAATTGGGTGAGTGGCAAGGCGATTTGCGAAAAGTTCTCCACAAACCGTCTATAGTATCCAGCCAGGCCTAAGAAACTTCGCACTTCAGTCACAGAAGTTGGCCGGTTCCACTTTACAACTGTTTCTACTTTCATAGGGTCGACAGAGATTCCTTCCTTGGAGATGACGTGTCCAAGGAATCCTACCTCTTCCAACCAAAATTCGCATTTCTTCAATTTGGCGAACAACCGATGCTCCCTAAGAATCCGAAGTGTAGTGCGTAAATATTCCTCGTGTTCCTCAGAGCTTTTGAGTACACAAGGATGTCATCAATAAATATGATCACTGAACTTGTCGGTATGGTTGGAAAATTTGATTCATCGGATCCATAAAAACAGTGGACATTAGTCAACCCAAAAGACATTACTACGATTCATAGGTGCCCATTACAGGTTGAAACGCCGTCTTTGCTATATCCTCCTTGCTGATCCAAGCTGATGATACCCAGGATCTAAGATCGATTTTTTGAAAATATGCAAGCCCCTTGTAATCGATCAAGGAGATCATCAATCCTTGGTAGAGGATATTTGTTCTTGATGGTGATTTTGTTTAATTCTCGATAGTCCACACATAATCTTATGGTCCTGTCCTTTTTCACAAAGAGAACAGGTGCTCCCCATGGTGACACACTTGGCCAAATGAAACCTTTATCTAACAATTCCTGCAATTGTTGTTTCAATTCTTTGAGTTCAGCCGGTGCCATCGATAGGGTGGTTTGGATATCGATGCCGAACACAGTATCAATTCCACTCCAAATTCTAACTCTCGTTGGGGTGGCAATCCAGTGTAATTCATCGGTGAATACGTCTTGAAATTCCAGCACCACGGAATCCTCTAGCCATAGATTCTTGATTTTCTGTAGACACACTAGCAAAGGCTAGATAGGCTTGGCATCCATCACTAATCAAATGCCTGGCATGAAGAGCCGAAATAAAGCAGGATGCTTCCTTTCGCCGAACACCCTAAATGTGGAAAGGCTTGTTTCCAGGAATGGTGAATTCTACTCTTTTCCGAAAATAGTCAATCTTGGCATGATACCTGGCTAACCAGTCCATTCCCAAGATTGCATCAAAGTCTTTCATTTCCAGTACAACCAAATTAACAGGCATCAAGTATTCATTTACTTTTATTGAGCATCCGAAAAATGCTATATTTAAAATTACTGGAATGACCAGTCGTGAGGCAACTATCAATGGATAATCAAGAACTTTAGGAAGGGTCGTAAGTTGCTTGAAAATTCATGGGAAACAAAAGAATGAGTAGATCCGTAATCAAAGAGTACGTGACTAGAGATGCCCACGAGATAGAAAGTGTACCTTCTACCACCTCAGTAGACTTTTCAGCCTCATTTACGAAATGGCAAACACTTTGGCTAGGATAGGAGACTTAACTCCTGGAGCTTGTTTAGCGAGCGGACACTCTCGATCATATGCCCCGCCTGCCTGGCCGTTATAACAAACACCCAGACTTTTTGTAGCAAGGCTTCCCTCCATGTGATCTCCACATGATGATCACATACATCATTAGTCGTAGCTCGAGAATTCTGCACCGATCGATCTGTTTCTCCACCGAACCTTGATGGTCTTGCCTTCATAGAAGGCCCTTCACTAGCACTCGGCCTTGGATGTCTCGATTAAAGTCCTTTGTCCGGACATTGCTCCCTTTCTAATTCTTTCTCATAAACTAACCTTTGCAAGCACCTCTCCATCGTTGTCAACGTTAGAGTTGAAAGGTGTCTCCCGATATCATCCCGTAATCCCGAAAGAACCGTCTAACCTTCCTTTCCTCATCTTCCACCATGAAAGGGGCATAGCGAGATAACTCGATTAAATTTTGAATCATATTACGCCCGAGCGATTTCCGCCTTAGGCGAGGAATTCATCCTCCTTCCGCCTGAGATTTGCGGGAAAATATTTCTCCGGAAAGCCTGCCAAACATCTCCCAACTAATCTCCGCTCTGGCATATTAAAAATCCTTTTCTGCATCTCCCACTGCTGGTGTGCTTCCCTGCCAAATATGAGTGGCATATAGCACCATGTCCCAGGTAGGGGCATTTGATTCTCAGAAATACCTTCTTTAGTCGTTGAATCCATGTTTCAGCCTTCAACGGATCGGGTTCCCCTAAAAATTTAGGGATTCATTCATTGGTAAACCGATCGGAGACCGACCTCTCCTGATGGACAGGAATTGGGGTGGTCACCGGGTTGGTGGAGTGGTGAGGTCAAAGCTTCTATGACTTGACCATTCTCGTCCAGAGAGGTTCGCATATCTTGCCTCCCGATCAAGAGTATTGTTAATCTGATCATTTCTCCTTCCTCAGTTAGACATGGCTGCGGAAACGTTTGAAAAGAACAATTTTGTTAGTCAATTAGTCAAAAGATAACTATCGTAATAGTCTTTGTCCCAAAGCGTAAGTAAGGATAACACTCTTCTAAACTTGTCCTAGGTTTCCATGTTGATTCAAACTATCCTAAAGCATCTCAGTTTTCTCTCCGATACCAACTGTGATGACCCAACTTTTATTACCATCAAAAGCCGCCGTCAATTCTAATTCGTATAATATATGAATAGATAGATAAGTGAGCACAAAAAAAATTCTTTTCTTTTGAACCTGAGATGCATACTAGAGAATTATAATTTCATTAATCCAAAAAGTATCACGAAAACATACTAACATTCATAAGCAGCGGAATAAGTTTTACAAGTTTCCTCAAAACAAAACAAACAAAATAAACAAAGCTTCCAAAAATCTGTTCCAGCCGGCTTATATATTCAGCTACACCATAGGATTCTACTCTTCTTCATCCTCCATAAGCTTGTCATCTCAAAGTTGCAAGAATGAGCTTACAAAGCCCAACAGATACTCTACATACGAAAAACATAAGCATACATCAAAATATAATATCATAGCATAGCATAAGAAAAAATAATCATATCATTTCTTCTTGAGTTCTTATTCTTTTCATCTTGTCTTCAGAATTTCATCAAAATCATTCGAATTCATATCATCTTTAGGGACCGGACGGGAGGCGGACAACATCGAGGACGGGTTGTGTGCTACCCCAACCTAAAGCCGTATCACCTCATTATACTCCCGGGGTGGGAGGTAATGCCTTTAACCCGGCATACGGGGCCATAGTCCATAGTTCTTATGCCACCAAAAGGTCCCTCCGTGGCCCCGAGAGGCATCCTCGAGTGTCACTCCAATATCCTTCATCCATCTTTAACAAGGCAAGCTTAACGAAACTCGGTTTCTTAGTTTGTGTTCTTTATCGGCCAATTACCATAGATCAAAAGTTGGAAGAGTTCCACTTGCTGTCCGTAATCCATGCATTTTTTTTTCATGTTCATATATACATAGGCCGGAGTTCTTTTTATGCGGGAAGCCGGAGTTCATTTCATGCGGCCGGGGTTCATTTCATGCGAAGCCGGAGTTCATTTCATGCGGCCCGGGTTCTTAAAGCCGAACCTCCTTTATCAATACCGGAGGGCCTTTCAAAGCCGAAAATAGAAAACCGAGTTCTTTTATATAGCCGTAGTTCTCTTCTTACAAAGCCGAGTTCGTTTCTTTAATCAAAGCGGGAGTTCGTTTCTTTAATTCAAAGATCATTAAAACTGGAGTTCTTTATTCATAAAGGATGGAGTACATTTTTAACAAAGTCCAAGTTCTTTTTCTTAAAGGGACGGAGTGCCTCTCTCTTTCAAAAGGGGCCGGAGTGCTTATTTTAAAATGGACGAGGAGGACCTTTCCCAAACCGACGGAGCTCTTTTCTTTTAAACGGACGGAGTGTTTTTCATGGCCAGCTCTTTTCAAAAGACAGTGTTCTTTATTACCTAGTTTCAAAGGGCTTGAAAGCTCTTTCTTCAACGAAAGCCGTATTTCAAAAATTCGAGTTCTTTAAAAGCCGGAGTTGTTTTTCTTCATACGGTTCTTTTCAAAATAAAAGGACGGAGTGCTTTCTTTCAAAATCCGGTGTGCGTTCAAAAACAGTGCCTTTCTTTTCAAATCCGAGTGCTTTTCGTTGTAAAATCCGAGTGCTTTTCTTTTGAAACTGAGTTCATTTTCTTTAGATTTCTAAAACTCAAATCGGAGTTCATTTTCTTTCAATTTTCTAGGCTCTAAAATCCGAGTGACTTTTCTTTCATAAATCCAGAGCTCAAGGGCCGATGGCTTTTCCTTTTTAAAATTCCGGAGTGCTTAAAGGGACGGAGTGCTTCATGGACAAGTTCTTTTCTTTTTCATATTCGGAGTGCTTAAAGTCTGAGTATGTTTAAAATCCAAGCTCATAAAATACGAAATTCATAAGCCGGAGTTCATTTCAAAACCAAGTTCTTTTTGTTAAATAACGAAATTCTTGTATCAAGAGTTATTATCAAAAGCCGGAGCAAAAGTCGAAATAAAAGCCGGAGTTCTCTTTTTCTGAAGGGCGGAGTTCTTTCTCAAACAAGGGCCGGAGTAGTTTCACAAGGGGACGAAGCACATTATTCATAAAAAGGCCGGAGTTCTAAATCAAATCATTGTTTAATTTGCGGAGCTCTAAATCATTTGCTGTAAGAATGCCAAGGTCTTTTATCTTGAATTTCAAAGATTATTTTGACAAAAGAGTTCAATAGTAGGGATTATTGATGGGAATAAATCTAACATCATGCATAACAGAATTTCCTTTAAACATACATTTCAGAGCTTAACGAAAGCATACTCATACGAATATCATATATTTTCATAGTAACATAAATAAACATGAATTTTAGAAATAGGGGTGAGTATCTTGCCTGAATTCTTTTCTACTTTGCCTTAGCTTTCGGTCTCCTTCTTTACTTTAGAATTTCTAGTGGTGTCTTTTCTCGATGCCTTTAAACCCTTATTTATAGCCCATGAATTTGGTGGCCATCATTTATGGTTTTTCCTATTTTCAATAATCCTCGTTTTCCAAAGAGGGTTATTTATAATTTTTGTTTTCCAACGCACGTCGAAATGTGATATTCATGGTCGCTCCTTTCCCAATATTCTTCCTTAACTGTGGATCGGACTCCTTCAAACAAATCCGGACTCGCTTTTACTTCGGAAATCGAGTTCTTCTCTTCAAGGAAATCAAACTTCCAAGAAAATCCGACTTTTCCTCGGAACTGGAGTTCTTTACCAAGGGAAACCGGACTTCATTTCTCCAACGAAATCCGGACTTACGATCACCAGGGAAATCGGACTTGTTTTCATCAACGGAAATCGGACTTCTTTTATCACGAAATCCGGACTCATTTTCATTAAGAAATTCAAGTGAATTTAAGAATATTCGACTGGATTTTCATAAGGAAATCCAGACTTCTTCACATTTCGTTTTCCGGTCAACGCAAGTTGACCGGATTCGATGGTTAAAATTTTCTTATTAAAATTTTGGGTCGTTATAGATAACCTTCACATATTCTATGATCCTCTGAATTCACGAATATTCATATCATTATCAAGTCAAACCAGCACCATCTCAGCTCGATATCAACTCATATCTCACAATTCGGTTCATAGGATTATAAGCATCCATCCAAATGACCTCAACCTCCAGAATATGGACTCAGTATCAGAAAAGTGCAGACCATATTAAAGTACCAATGCCTCCCATTCGACCAGCTACTTCAATGTTTTCACACACTCTTCTCAACCTTGACCGGAAGAAATCAACAAATACACATACACACACACAGAGTATAACGCAAAGAAAGTTTTGCAACAGAACGTCATTCGGTGCTGACCAGACCATACTCACACCATCAAATCTAACACGAAGGAACATATCTCAGGACATCCAAAGGGAATAAATGGATCAAGATATGATCAGCTCAACTACTTCACTATTTTATTTCGAAGTGATGCCTACGACTAAGGCCAATAATATTTTTATTTCAAATTTCCACCCCCAATTAATTTTACATGGTTCCAACAATTAATTGATAATATTTATTTCTTCATACAATCAGTATTACTCTGAACATAGGCCAATATACCTTTATATATAAAACATATATAACTGTAAATATCCTCTTTACTCTTTACCATCTCTATTCTCATACATACACATATAACCACACATTTTACCATACATACATATATAACTACACATTTTTAGCATACATACATATATAACCACACATTTTTAGCATACAAACATACATATATATATATATATATATATACATATTCGATTACATTACTACATATATATATATATACATACATATACCTCCATTTATACATACATATATATATATATATACATACATAAATCTATACACATATACACACAGACAGCCATCACTCCACACAAGTACCCACACCAACAGTCAAGCCCACGGTCCATTTTGCTACTGCCATCCACTCACACACACACTCACCAGACATCACTCACGGCCCAAATCTGCAACCCCTTCACCCACACACATCCTCAACCAACATTCACCCACGGCCCACTTCTGCTCACACAAGACTCACTGTGACTTCCAGCCCTTCACCGTTCACATCGGGCCACAAGACTCCACACACACAGCAGCTCTGCTGCTTTAGTGCACGCACACAGAACACACACACTGCTTCACATCCACACACAACAGCTGTACTCACAACCTTACGCACCAACAACAGCTCAACTGCTACACATATACACACAACAATTAGCCTCAAATTGGTCAAGTCCTTCACTCATCCATTCCACGGCCAGAACAGAGCATGAAGCTCTGTTTTTCTCACCCAACTTTTGAATCAGCCACAACAAATTAACATCTGCTTCCTCTTCAATTTTCTCAACGAAAACACATCCAAGTTATACCTCAAAAAAAAAATGGTGAAATTAGAGGAAGAGAGGGAGAGTAAGATTCGAAGCCATTTCTTGAATCCAAACAATGCACAGCCAATAACACCAACGAAGAAGGAAAGATTATGAGGAATCATTTTCAAATTTGAGTAGAATGACATTAGAGGGTTCACTTGCAAATCAGAGTAGAAATGACAGTAAACGGGATTCACTTGCAAACAGAGGAGAACGACATTAAGGGGATTTCACTCGCCTTGGCGACGGCTAGGGTTTGCGATGGTGGCCTCGGCTTTGGCTCAGCAGCAACGTCAACGACAGCCTAAGTAAATAGTGGCAACGGCTTTGACTGAAGCGGTTGGTTCGGATTGGTGACGGTGGCTTTGGCTTCGATCAATGACGGCAACGACAAGTATGACTCCAGACAACGGCTCCTTCTTCCCAGACCAACGTCTCCTTAAATAATGGAGGGATCGATTAGGGTTTTGCCGAGTTTCCATTTGAGGCCCGATTTCCTTCCTCCTTGCTGTGTCGCTCTTCCTCTCTTCCCCTTCCTTCCTCTTCTCTCCTTCCTTTCTCTTCTCTTCTTCTTTTCTTCTTTCTTTCCTTTCTTTCTTTCTTCTTTCCTTTTCTTTCTTTTCTTCTCTTTTCCTTTTTCTTTCCTTCTTTCTCTTTTTCTTGCCTTCATTTGAAATTATTATTATTATTGTTATTGTTATTATTATTATTATTATTTATTTATTATTTTTATATATTAATATTATATTAATATATATATTTATAATTATTTATTTATTATTTTTTAATTATTTTATTATTATCACTCAATATAATTAATAATATTTATTATTATTTATATTTATTACTGTTATTAAAGATATTAATTATCTCATTACCCTTATCATAATATTTAAACTTTTAATTAATTATATATATATGTATTTATTTATTTTATTTTCAATCAATAAATTTTGATATTCTAAGATTATCTAATATTAATTCATTTAGGTTAGTTTGTAATTAATTTAATCTAACTCACTAATTAATCTAAGTTTAAGTTAATAGTCTAAATATTTAAACCTAAAAGTAATTAAAAATAATTATTAAAACTTAATTTATCAATTTTAATTTCTTAAAATAATAAAAATATTTAGAATATTACAGTTATCCTCCATACTTTACATCCTAAGGCAAGATGATTCATTTTTACTTTAATCTTTACATACCCTCCGTACTTTACATCTCGAGGGCATGATGATTCTTTTTTACTTCAATCTTTACATACTCTCCGTACTTTACATTCCGAAGGCAGGATGATTCTCCTATTTATTTTAATCTTTACATACCTTCCATACTTTACATCCCAATGATAGAATTATTCCTTTTAATCCTAATGTCTATTATTTAGCATTCTGATTGAAAGACAAACCATGTATTTCCCAAAGGACGATGTCATTTTCATATTATGTTGGCAAACCAACTGATTTACATAACTAAAGATATTATCTTCCTTATTTCCATAATCTTAATTCTCCATATCTCAAAGACCATTCCAATTTATACATTTGAACATTTGGTCACCACAAAACTTCTCTATAACTCAACAGTACATAACAGTACAGTGTTTAGATTAATCTTTAAGTACAAATCTAGTCAAGCCTATACAAATAATCCTTTAGATAATTTCGGAACATCTTAGAAGTTTAAAAATATATTCCTACGGGACTTTTCATACTAAAATCATCTCATAGGCCTTAACATATTACAGAATCACAATTACATCTCAAAATCTAGGTAATTAAAGTATCGAATCCCTAATTTTTGACCTAGGGTTTCATGCAAAACTATCAGACCATAATCGGGCACCAAACACATACACAATCATGAAATCAAAGCCATATATTGCAATACATATAGATAAATATGAAATTTATCCGATTAATTTATAGAATCACGCTTTATTTATATAAAACATATAGAAACATGAATTTAGAGCTAAAATACAAATTTAGAGATACAGAATAGCGGTTAAAATAGAACATAACGTCTAAGGTACACTTTCTTTAGCCCGAGCTACTGTTTTTTTTTTACCCAAATCGGAGTGGAACGGCCGGATTTCTCCTCCTTCTTCCTCTTCTTTCCCTTTTCTCTTCATGCTTCGCTGCCCCTCTCACTCTTAAACCCATAAAAATGACGCAAGAAAGAAGCGCACGATGCTTTAAAATACATCGAGCGCTCGCACCATTTTAAATATGCCTGCGCTTGAGCACCAACTAGGTGTCCTTCGAGCACGGGCTTCTGCTAAATGCGCCCTAGGCGCGCCCGAGGCGCCACCCGGGCGTCAAGTCCCTGGGCCATTTTTTCGCCTCCAACTTAATTTTTTTCACATTTTAAACCTAATCCTTATTCATTATTAATTCAATTACACCCTAACTATCATATTCTAGAACTTGAGTCGTCACACTCTCCCCCACTTATAAAAATTTCGTCCTCGAAATTTGATAAACTCTGAATTTTCCTTAATTGAAGGAAATTTCCTAACGTTCCCAAGTTGTTTCTTCAATTAAATGATTATCCTAGGAAACCTGAAGGATTCAAATCACCTTCATCTTTATTATCCGATTTGTTCTATGATTATCTACATTTACTAAGTCCGACGGCTAACCCAATTTATTAACTACTTTTCCAATTTAGTTCAAAACCTTAAATGGGCAAAAATTTCTTACTTCAACTTACATTAAGCTAAAAAAATAATCATTCCTTTTGAGTCTCAAATTGAACATCGAAATATATGAGTTCTCCAAAATTTTGCTGCACACTCTAGTTAATTTCCTAACCACGACCATCCGATTGTGATCTACTATCCAATCCAATTTAACTTGACACCCACAATATCTCCAATCAAATTGGCTAAGTTTTTGGCAATTACCTCAAATTACAATCGGATCCCAAATTAGAATGATCTTTATCCTCATTAGTTCATTGGTATGCCATTAAATTGACACTTTTCTAACATATACAATCCACATGAAACACTTAGATCATAAGGAAGCCATAGTTAGAACATGTTCTAAGATGGCCATTTCAAGCAATCAATCCCTAAAAATCCTCAAATTTCAACCAGATTAAAACTATACTTACATTGATCACTTGAAATTTCACACAACCTTAGGCCATCACCTAAAATTTTTTAGAACCCAAGCATTTAACAGATCTTAGGATCTCATTGGCATACCTAGGAGTCAACTGATTCAACCAAACATGTTACCCATAAACACGATGAGTGGGTCTTCTTAATTATCCTAAAACAAAACCATAAGGGCTTTTCATTTTCTAATTTCATATTTCCTATACGTCAAGAATACAATAATTCCATATTAGTCATCAGTACAAAGGTCCATTGCTCTAGAAAAATTTGGAGTTCACCCTTAAGATCCTAATACTGGTTTATCCATTCACAATGCCACATGATCATCTTTCCTTAGTGGCGCAACCATTTGTTTTCAAAAATTATTCAACAAAAACTAACTCCGAAGGTAATATCAATAACTTTTTCAAATGGAAATGCCAATTTCTTTCTTCAACCTATGGTGGAGTAATGCTAACTATGTACTCCTCCTTTACTTACTCCAAAAACAATCCATCTCCCAGACACAAAAAAACATGGTCCTAAAGTTTCCTTAAAATGTCTCACTTCATATCTCATTTCTCCTTTACATCATATTTCCCTAATCCTCAAATTCATGGGACAACATATACAATTCCCTCAAGTAAGAATCTCATTGGTTAATTCTAACTATGAGCAAAACAATTTTAATCGCAAGCTCCTCCCCCACTTATAACAGGATAGGACCCTATTATAGTGTGAGATGAACATAATTCTATCTTTCTTAAATGATATTATATCCTACCATAATGTATTAGACCCATCAAGGGTCAACCCAAATAAGCGGTCAACAATTTACCCTAAATCCCTTAAAGGTTACCTTCACAGATCTCATTCTTAGGAATACTAATCATTCCTAAGCCGAACGCCTTGTGGCTCTACAATCCTACTATATCTCGAACTTACATTTTTCTTAGTTGGGTGCATAGTACCATTTCCTTTCTAACTCAGGGTACTATCCTTAAACAAAACCAATCACACCTTAGGCTCCTCAAATTTCCTGAATAAAATAATCACAAACTTCCTTCTACTTACCACAAAAGTCTTGGAGCAATTCTCAGCAATATTAAATTCATACATCCCCGACATTACACAAAATCCTCAAATATGGGAATTGACCATGACATGTCCCTCAAACTATTAATTATCAACAATCAACTAAACCTTTTTCTTTAAGAAAAATCCCCAAATAAAGCACACTCCAAAAACCCCTTCAAAACAATTTAGTCTTAATGAAATCATTACAAAATTAACCTACAAATAACTAGAAGACCCAATCCATAATTTTTCACAAAACACCAACACATTTACAAGACCCGAATGGTGCTATTAGAACTCACATTTGCAAGATTCTGTAGGCTACCGCAATATAACCCTTAATTATGGAAATACTACTTCACAACAAACATTTAATTGATATTTCTTCAAATCAATCACAAAATTTGCAAATGTCAAGGGTGGCCTTGACACAGTCTCAAATAGTTGATTAACAAAAAATTAATCAAACCTTTTTCTTTAAGAATCGTCCCCCAAGTAGATCATGCTCCCAAAATTCCCTTCAAAATGAAATATTTATTCATAAAGCATCAACAACATATTCTACATCATTTCTGTATCCTCAAGTCCCATAATTCTTTTCATATTAACCACCCAAGTCAACTTCCCCTTTAATTTGTTATGAGACAACATCAACTTGTCTCCTCCAAATATTAGATCACTATAAACACCTCCAATACCATCAAAGTCTTCGGGATCCATCTACCTCATCCATTATATTTGATGATCACTTTAACATCCCTTCTTAACATCAAATGAATAATGTACTAACCTGATAATTTCAATCCAAAACTAATCAAATTTTCTTTTAACAAATTTGACTACTTGGACCGCAATTGGATACTATCATATTCAACTCTAGCTTGTCATCGATTCAAATTAAATTCTTAAGGTACCTTCAATTTCTTCCCCTTATCCTCGCGGTCGACCAACACCCCGAGGAAGGTCCTTGTCTAAAAATCATATTACTTTCTATAACCATGAACATCACATGATTTTTAACCTCAAATAATCAGATTAGAGGGAGGGGTTAGGATCGATGCATTTTAAAATTAACTCCTTAAGGCCAAGACTTAAGTATTCTCTTTAATCCTAACTACCTTATCTCGCCTCAACATAGAACAAATTAACCTAAATCCTCAAACCTAAGTCGATCAGCTTAGGCCTACATTCAGTATTAACTAGCTCAAACACTAAGTTTCAATTGAATTCTAATCTAGCTTATGCAAACTAGGATATCTCAAACTATTTTAACTTTATCATCCTATGTCTTAATCTACTTATTTCGGCCAAATCTTAACTAACCCTAAGCTTTTACATATGATTTAGATCAAACTTAAGACATCTCTTATCTCTGATACCAACTGTGATGGAACAGATCCTTATCCTTTAAAGACTTTCGGTCAATAAACAAATAAAATTAATATTAATAAAATCTATAAAAATTTTTATAGAGTTTCCTCTATAATTGGACTGAAACCAAAAATATAACCTGTGAAAAATAAATTGTACAAGCATACAATTATTCAATTATTATAATTCACCCTACAACACACATACACAGGATCACAAATTAATATATCATCCATGGCTCCAACACAGTATTCTCTAACTACCGTAATGGAACTAAAAGAGATGCCATTTAGGACCAAAATAAATCCAAATATCAAAAACAATGCAAAAGCAACTAAAACCATAATAAACTTGCAGAAGCAGAGTTCAATATTTCCATCATGACATAAAACTTACTACATGTAAAGACCGCAATCCTGTAAACCAAGAATGTGATTCGGGATGACTTATGTAATTCATATTATGATGAAATTAATCCAAAATACTCTTTGACAAATATACTAGCCTCCTATGTCTTAGTTATTTTGTATACTCAAGCCCAATTCTTTCAATTTAATTTTTGAACCTAAAAGCCAGGAATTAATTCAGGATGTATTAGTCAATCTGAATTTTGAGGTAAATAATCCCAGTTGATCATTGACAAGTAGACAAACTTTCCATGTATTCATTTCCCAAAACCCCAACACCCGATCTTTTAAATTTCCCTTCAAACCCAAAAGCCAAGGATGTAAATCGAGAGATGATAAGAAATTTGGTTTGGGACAAAATTAATACTAGACAATCTTTAGTGTCTATACTAAGTTTCCATGTCCTAAAATTTTTACAAATGCCTACCCAAACACCTTAAATTAAATCCTTCAAGATAATAGGCAAAATGGAAATTTTCACTCCGGTTGACGAAAACTGCTGTTGGTAGCCATTTTTGCAAACTTTCTAAGGAAAAATTTGTCACACACATGGGGTATTATGTGTATAAGACCCTCCCCACACTTAAAAAAATTAGAGAACCAAAATGACCCTCAAAACCCCATGGCAGCAGCTACATGACATTAGGGGAAAATTTAGCAACCAAGGAGGACTTGGACAAATTTGAAATGGCAGCTATGCCAATGGGGGAAATTAGGTGGAGTTTTCACTCCATGTTGGACTATAGTAAGTATAAAATATAGTAAATTAAGGACACATTATATATTAATAAGAAAAAGAGGCATGAAAGGTGACATGCATCAGTAGCTAGGCTGCTAATGCACAACACCTCTCGGCTGCATCAGTAGCCAAGTTTCCCTACCTTCCAAATAGCTCTTTGAGCAGCTTAATTAGGATAAGTTTGGCCAAAAATAATAATAAATACTGGCCCAAGATTGTAGCCTCATTATTGCCTAACAGAGGGATGAAGAATCAGCTAAACACTGGTTGCAATCTAATACAACCACCAAGCTGCTGCTGCATGCAGAAATTGGAGGAGTGACACGAGGGTTTAGTGGATAAGATGAGTCAAATTATTTAAGGCATGAATAAGGTAGAAGAAGGGAAGAGAGGAGAGATTGTGAAGCACAAATCAATCAGGGGTAAAGTAAGGGAAAAGAGGAAGGAAACCAAGACGCAGCAAGGAGAAGTTCAACTGAATAAATCGGCAAGTGTACTTCGACCCTTTCCTTGATTGTTGAGCGCCTTTTGGCTAATTTCTCTTGAGTATTGATGACCCAATACTTGCATATGCTTCCTTAGTTATCATAAATTCATTAGGAGTTGCATGAAAAAATTAAAAAAATGGGTGAACCGGTCCTGGACACATGATAGTGTCCAAAATCGGGTTCTGCTGTGGCAGTTCCCGATGTTTGCTTCATATCGACCACTAAATGACCGAATTAGCCAATGACCAAATCTGGTCAAATGATCCTTATTTAATGAAGTAAAAGGGGAAAAAAATGATCCTCGTAATCGTTCAATAAGGGGTTCAAAATCGGACCCAAACTCAGCTGCAGAACCAGCTTACTGGTTCTGCTGATGTTGAAATTTCAGTTTCTGAAATTTAGCCAAACACGCCCAAAACGGGATTGATCCGGAGTCCAACCCAACTTGATTTGCTAGTATTAGGTGTGGACTATAACCATGTAAACCGGCGGCCCAAGAAAATATGGGCCAAATACTGAACCGGACCCATAAACAGCAAGGGTCTTGCTGAACTGCTTCTTTGAGTAGTTGGGGAAATAATTTTAAATAAAATAAAACCCAAACCCAAAATGGGCCAAATCAGGTGCCAGAAGTTAGCTAAGACCTTATAGGTTATATTCAAGTATCGATAAATAAAAATCAGATCCAAATTAAATATGATTCGGACCTTCAAATTTGAAACAAAATCTGTCTGCATCAGCTGATGCTGATGCAGAATATGTTCTGGGAATTTGGTCCAAACCAGCCAATATTGACTTGCACCGGCCTAAAGAAAATTTATTCTTAAAGTTAAGTCCCTTGGCTACAAGTGGAGGCTCAGAACTGGTCAAAATAGGCCCGATTGGACCATAAAAAATTAGGGAAATAAAACTGTCCTAGACAGTTCTGCTGAAACCCGAATGGGCAGTCTGTGTTGGCAGACTGAACCGGCCACCATCCGATCATCAAACCAACTCAAATTTGGGCAAAAAATAGCTAAGACCCATATCCATGTTGTGTAAAATCGTATCTTGAAAATGGATTATATAACTCAGTGAACCGGTCCCTCAAAGCCTTTCCCGAACCGGTTTAGCTTAAATGGTCATTCGAGCCCTTTATTAAAAAGGGTCGAACCGGGCCCAAATTGTTCTAAAAATTTACCAAACCAATGACCAATCGACCCGAAAAGGATTTTGGGATAATTATAAAAAATTTTGGGCTCAAAATAATTAGGAAACCCTGTCCCAAGCCTTAACCGAACCGGTTAACATGAACCGGGAAATTTTCAGAATATGAATAAAATATTAAACTAACTCAAGACCTACCTCGACTTGACTTACTAGCATCAATAAGTATTGAATTAAATTATTTATGCTCCGGTAAATTAATTGGCCACCAAGTATATTGAAAGACACTATGTATAGAATAAAGTTCCGTATGCATTTTTCTGCATGTTCAAGGCCTATGAAATATTATATTTGGATATCGTTTGCTATGTTAAACTATATTCATGAAAGTTCGGAAGGGACTCCATGAAAATATGAAAAAAATTTAGTTACGTCCAGTGACGTTCAATTAAGTTCTGTTAAGTTCGGTTATACGAGATCCCTTCAAAGGTTTAAAAAGAAAAATTGGACCATGGATCTTTTTCAGATTGTGATATTCCCTGGCAAGCCTTAGGATACTACAGTGAAAAATTAAAGAATTGCTTTTATACGGCCCGTCCATTTCAACCCCGTCTATCGGGATTATAGGTAGTACCGCCCACCTCGATGTGTAAGAAGGAGGACAAGAATTGGATTGTGGAATTAAGCACAATTCCGATTGTGGAAGTAAGCACAATCTATCCTATTTCTAGGATATTTGTCTTAGATTGTGTGGATTAATACAATCCTTTTTTTGATTTATCCACTCCGTTAGCTGGTGAAGCCTACTGACCCTAGTTCCTAAAGATAAGGAAAAATAAATACAGTCAATAAAAGTTGGAAAATAAAGAAAGGTAAATGCATTGCACTTCCATTATCTGCTCCTATTTATATATGTTAATGTATATTCTGTATAAAATGGATGCCTTTGTATGTTATGTACATTGCTGAGCATTTGGCTCACTAAGTTGCTGTTTTCACTTCCCTTCAGACGAGTCTTAAGAAATGATGAAGAATAAATAGGATTAGAAAAGAAGTTTGAGGTGGCCATAATTTTATTATGACGTATATGTTGTACTTAGGATGATAAAAAGAAAAAAAAAAATGTGTACTGTATAATGTTGTGTTTAAAACATGTTGTGTTTTGATGATAATGAAATTGCTTCCGTTATGATATAAAATATATGCTTCCGTCAGGTTTAAATTCTTATGGATATTTAGTAAGCATCTTCCTTAATTTAGACTAATATTATGAATGAATAATGTGATATTAGAGCCAGTATAATTTATGGCTAATGTTATGATCCTGTCTATGATAATAATAATATTAATGATAAGTACAAGGACGTATGACGTCGTCACACTACATCATTATAATATGCCATATTTGTTCAAAAACTAATCATATACATTCATAATCCTTCAAGTTCTTCCAAAATCTTCGAAGGGTCTTCAAGCCCAACAAGCTTTCTTCCTTCTAACTAATCCTATCTTCAATTCTTATCGGATTTCACCTTATCTAAAGGGAAAACAGAAAGCAATGAGTGAGCTAACATCTCACCAAGTATAACCAAAACAGTAAGAACATATAATTTTATATGTAAAACATACACTTACTATCAGACATGAACTTAAGAAGGAATGTGACAAATCATACATGCGGGCAAGTAAGTAAGAGCATAAATGCAATGTAGAATACAAGAAAACCATGATTGCAGATCCCTAGTTCTTGGTTCGGAGTTCATATTATTAAGTTTTTATTTAAAATTGTTATCCTCCATACTTTACATCCTGAGGTAAGATGATTCCTTTTTACTTTAATCTTTTCATACCCTCCATACTTTACATCTCAAGAGTAGGATGATTCTTTTTTACTTTAATTTTTACATACCCTCCATACTTTACATTTTGAGGGTAGGATGATTCTCTTATTTAATCTTTTACATACCCTCCATACTTTACATTCCGAGGGCAGGATGATTCCTTTTAGTCCTAATGTCTATGATTTAGCGTTCTTGTAATCATGTTTACGACCCCAATTGTAACTCAATTCCTTGGCTACTCGGCCTCATCTCCATCTGCTCCACTGAAAGTCTATTTAGGTCTTTATAGAAAATTAGTAAGTGGTCCATTCTAGATCAGCTCTTCAATTTCCTTCTGTAGCATCCTACAATCTTTAGTGTTGTAGTCCCCATCGATGGTAGTGACAATATTTTGACTGGTCACCTCCATCTAGATTCTTTAATTACTTTGACCATTTGAAGAATTTTTCATCCCGAATCTGCCTTAAGATATTAGTGCGGGAGTCATTTGGAAGAGTTAGGTCTAGATACCCGAGCTCCCTTTGCAGTGTCAGTTCGGACTTCTACAACTTCCTTGGTCTTTGGAGACCCATGTGGTCCCCATTTTTTCTCTTTCCTTCTACCATCTTTTGGAGGAACTGGTCCCCTCATTCTGGTCATTTTACTTTATTGGCCTCCTTGACAGCTATGTAGACTCGAGCAATGGCCTCGACCTCTTTGAAGGTCTTTGGGTCTTATGGGCCAGATGCTTAAAGAAATTACCTGGCTCCAACATCGATATGAAGGCGTTGAGTTTCTCCTCATCGGTGAGCTTAGGTATCTTCCTAGCAATGACCTCGACCTCTCTAAAGGTCTATTGGTCCTTGTGGGCTGGATGCTTAAATAAATTACTAGGCTCTAAAATCGATATGAAGGCATTGAGTTTCACCTCATCGGTGAGCTTGGGTATCTTCCTAGCTTCAATTGTGAACCTGGCTAGGAACTTCTTTAAACTTTCATTTGGACCCTATTTAACCCAAGTTAGATACCACGATTGCTTTTTCTCCTTCCTACTAGAGGCAAACTAGGACAAGAAACCATCGGTCAAGTTCTGAAAAGTCTTAATGGAGTTCGGCTAAAGCCAAATAGAATTATGTTCAAACATCTCCTTTAAGAGTCAAAGGGAAGTATAGACACATTACTGCCTCATCTAAGCTTTAGAAGCTTATAAGAGTGTAGAAATGGTCTAGATGGTCTATAGGATTAGTGCTTCCATTATACGGATTCAGGGTTGACATTTTGAACTTATAAGGGAGCAGATAGGTTCAAATCTCCATAGTGAATGGAGATCTCCGCAAGTCAACGTCTCGTCCTCTGGCATCTCCTCCAAAAACATGTTGCCATAATTTTTTAACTTTTTCCTCCATTTGAGGAGCAGAAGCCATTCACTTCTCATTGAGAAAGATCCTTAATTCAAAATAGTTTTGCTGAGCCTGAGAGGCCAGGTGGCTCACAACTCTCAAAGGGGGCATGCCATGCGAGGTTCCAGCCTACTAAGTAGGTTCCCGATCATCCTGGGAATAATAAGGATCTTGCCTCTTGGAGCTATCCTCCTTGGTCCTGTAACTGAGACGACCCTCTAATCATGTCGAGACTTTATTGCTTGAGGCAGCTTGAGTCCCGGGATCTTCACGCTGCCGGTCCTTATCTACCAGGCATTTTCTTCCCCTCCTCTTTTTCCTAGAGGTTGCGGTTTAGGAGTTGGAAGATAAAGCCCCTTTGGCCATTCATTAAGCCGGGTGCATATAGTTTCGATGGCCTTGGAAATGTTGTCTATTCTCATTGAAAGTTCACGTATACAATGGTTAGGATGATCATCCACCCAATTGCCCCTTGGTGGGCAATTACCACATGAGGTGGCATCTCTAGTTAGGGCACTTATTTGTATTCTTGTGTTTACCATATTATTATTAGGATTGAGGTTATCAGACTTTTAGTCATCTTTCCCACAGATGATGCCAATGATACATCCGAGAATCCAGATTATTATACGGATAAGGAGGATAAAATTTTGTCCATCGAGCTTGAAGTGGTTTCAGTCTCCATACGTTTTTAATTTGAATCCTATGCAACACAAAATACAATCAAAGGAATTGACGAGACTCACTCTCCAATATATCCTCCAACGCTCACGTCAGTATCTTTCTTAAAAGAGAAGAAAGATAGAGGATGCAAGATAAGTATATTTTTAGTTTGAGGATATATGCTCTTATAAAGGTATCTTAATTTGAGAGAGTGTGTGTGTCTTCTTCGCATCTTAAATTGTTTTTTCCTCATTTGAAATGCTCACCCCTTTTCCTATGGGAAAGGAGGGGTTTTTATAGAGGTTGGGGATGATTGACTCCTCTTGTTAACCGTTTGGGAAACTATCAGACGGATAAGATTTAATCTAGCCGGCGGTTTCAACTAACGCCGAAGGTCATTACTTTGAGATAAGAATAGGAAATCATTCTAGCCATTAGGTTCATTACCATCTCCATCACAAGATCAAACTACTTAAGGTTGTAGGACATATCGGTCGAAATGGGCCACATAGGTAGTTTAGGCTACTGAAGCTTGTTCCTTGACTTAGAGTTACTTTGGGCTAATTTTCTTGGGCCGATTGATATAATACCCATCACTTATAGATGGTTTTGTTTAAAGAAAAGTTATATAGCACTAGGATTAGATTTTTTAGATCAGTTTATATATAATGTTAATTAGAATAGTAGTTTAAGAGTAAATTTTATTCAAGCTGTTAAGCAATTGTTTTTTTAGATAGTGTTGATGTATGATGTTGATGAATGAGTATGATTTCAATTTTTCAAACAATTTGGTTGGATTATAATTTCTAATAACTCTGATCTAGTTTGGACACTCTTCCTTATAATTTGAGATCATATTTTTTTAGTGTCAAAGTTACATTCAGGTGTGGCATTTTGGATCTTATAATTGATTTATTATTTTATAATTCGAGATACTATTTAGTTATTTTTTTTAAATTTTGCAGATTCTTGTCTTGATATTTTTTTAGATTTTTTGTCAACGGAATAAATAATTAAAATTTGAATAACTATGGATACTTAATAATTGGACTTCATAATCAGGGATGTGATAGAGTTAATTGTGAGGTGCTAATCCTAAAATATGATAATTTAGAGGCAATTAAAATGATAATAATCTAGATGATGCTCAAAATGCGTAAGAGAATGTGTATTGAAAGTGAAAATAGGAAAAATTGGGCTGTTGTGTGCCGATATGTTGCCTAGCTTGATGGTGCCCACTCCGCACTCGAGCGCGACAGCAAACGCCAAAAACAAAGTAGCCCCACCCGCTGCTCGCCATGGGCGCTAGAGCGAGGCAATGACCAAGGGCTAGCGCCCAATGCACGCTCACCATGCGCTCAAGCACGAGCGCGATTTTTCCACCGACACTGATTCACTTCATTTTAAAAAGGGGGAAGAGAGAGGTAGAACCTAGGACACGCATGAAGAATAGTGAAGGAGGAAAGAGAAGAAAGGAAAAGGGAATAGATTCTTCGCTAATTTCAGTCCAATCAGAGTAAAGAAAACGGTAGATTAGACTCAAGCAAGTGTACCCCAAACTTCATTTTCGGTTTTTACCACTTTTAAATATCTCCACTTTGATATTTATGTTCTAAAGCCATTGTTCTCTAAGATTTGTTATGAATGTTGCTTGTTTCTCATGATTTTTAGATTAAATTTCATATTTATGTATATCTATTATAATTTATGGCTTTGATTTGGTGATTTGGCTCAAGATTTAGGTTCGATTTTCATTTGAAAGCTTCGCATGAAAGCTTAGAACAAAAATTAGGGATTTTATGTTTAAAAATCTTGAATCTTGAGATATAAATATTATTTGGTAATTTGTTAAAACTTATCAGACGATTTTTACCTAAAAATTTTGCATTGAACTATACTGTTAAAATTATTGAGAATTTCTAAAGCTATGTGAAGGTTTGATTATATGAATTTGAATGGCCTTTGAGGCATGATGAGCTAAGAACTAAGAATGAGGACAAGGATACCTTCAGTTTAAGTTAAATCAGAAGAAATCAGACCTAGGAGTGCTATTCAGTTAGGTAGGATTCTCCAACATGCCTTAGAACGTTATGGTGGTAATTGAGAATAATTCCGTCCATGAAGTGATACGTAGTCCTCCCTTCCTCAGGGCGTTAACACTGGAGGGTAGAATATGAGTCTGATCTGCCTTTGGGAGGTAATATTATAAGTCATCCTGTTAGAAGGGCTGTTACTATTTTGAGTCAAGCCTTCGATTGTGTAAAGTGAACACAATTTATCCCGATTATTTGCCCCTCGGCTAGTAGAGCCTACTAGCTTGGGTCCCTTTAGAATCTAAAAGCAATTTAAATAATAAGCAAAGTTTGATTCGATTTACGATTTTTGACATGTTTTATGGTTAAGATAAGGAAAGATAAAAGAGACAATGATAAGATTTTGGTTTCCAAATTTATGTTTCCATATTGTTTCATGTTTTCTCATCTCTTCCCTATGTCACTACTTTTTAATTGAACCATGTTCCTTCCCTTTACGGTATATGTATGTTTTTATCGTACCTTACTGGATTTCGGCTCACCCTTGTTGGTTTTGCCCTCTCCAGATGAGATAGTAGAACTAGTGCCTGAAGAACAAGAGTGGATAAGGCTTAACGAAGAAGATTTTGGAGTTTTGAATCCTCTGGAGATTTTAGGAGTTTTGATAGCTATGAATGTAATTAATTAATATTATGAACGAACTTGTACATCTAATGATTATGGCATGTTGTATATCTTGTTAGATGGTTGTTTGTCCTTCCACAGGGTTACCTTATGGATCCAGTTTTGCTTCCGCTATTTTATTTTGGATTTATACAGGTCCTAGATGGTATCTCTCATTTGATCTTAATATAGTGGATATGATTGTTGAATTGGAGCCGTGGATAAATATGGCGTCTGAATGATCTTGTGTTGTGTTGTGAATATATGTTGAAGTTCTTATCTATATGTTGTGTCCAGGTTATGTAATTTTTTGTTGTTTGTATCTGAATTTGTCCATTTTTAGATGAAATTATATCCGATTTTCTGTAGAAATTTATATTAAATTGTTTTGGGCATTAGTTTTATTTGTTTATTGATGGATATTATTTGAGAAAAATAATCCATTCCGTCACAGTTTATATCAAAGAAAAGAGACATCTTAGGATGGATCGATCTTAAAGTGGAAGCTTAGATTTAAGTAGGAATAGGTTGAGGATAGTTAGGATTAGATAGAGTGTTTAGGTGTTAACCCTTAGGCTAGTCTTGAATTTTATTGAGTTATTATTAACCCCATCCTTTGATCTGATTTCTTAAGGTCTATTAATATTATAATATTTTTTATTATAAGATTTTAAATGGCAAGTAGAATGGGTAGAAGAAATAATAATGGAGGAGCTAGTATTTCTGTGGATTGTGAGGCCGAATACTTGAACTTGTTGGGAAGGATGACAAACATTATAAAATTGATGGAACAACGTCACATGGCTTCGGTCCTTGCACCTAAGCCAGTTCCAGTAATTCAGCCCCGACGGCTGATGATAAGTGCATGGCAGAGAGACCAATTGAATTTTTGGGTAAACCGAGTCTGGCAAATGTAGATATTTAGCTTAGAAGGATGAAGAAAATATTTATGGTGATCAAGTGTTCTGATCAAGAAAAGGTCACTTTTGCGGCCTACAAACTAAAAGAAGAAGCTGACAGCTGGTGGAGTATGAAGAAGATGGCGTTAAGTATGCCCGATGATGAGATTACTTGGGGGATGTTTGAAGAAGCTTTTATGAAAAAGTATTTATCCTCCAGTCTTCAAGATCAAAAGGAGGAGGAATTCATGCGGCTTAGGCAAGATAATCATAGGTGGCGATGGAATATGTTGCAAAGTTTACTGAATTATCCCGATATGCCCCTATATTGCTGAAGATGAATTGAGGAAAGCTAAAAAGTTTCAGCAAGGATTGAGAGATGATATTAGGAAACAATTGGTGACCTAGAAACTTAAGACTTATGTGGAGATCTTGGATAGGGTATTGATTTTTGAGAAGGAGTTGGAGACTCAAAAGTTATTTGCTAAGAGGGCAGCTAGCCAACAAGTTATAGTGTGGGATCGAATGTAAGACCTTCAGGGCCCTCTAAAAAGACAAAGACAACTGCAAAAGGGAAGAGCATCACTGAAGTTTAGTCAATGACTAGTTCTCAAGCATCAGTGGCTGACTACATTCTCTATGGGAAGAAGCATGCGGGATATCCTTGTCACAAGGCAATGAGGATTTGTTTTAGATGTGGACAGTAGGGCCACTTGATTAAAGATTGTCTACTACCCAAGAGACTGGAAGCAAAGAAGCCATCTATTTCAACTTAGGCTTTTGCAGTGACTGTACAGGACGTAGAGGCATCCCCGAACGTGGTTGAAGGTACTCTTCTTATTTGTAGAGTTTCAGCTTCTATTTTATTCAATTCTAGATCTACTCACTTTTTTGTTTTCCCGCAATTTGCATGCTATATTATATCTATTATGAGAATTTTGGATTATTCTTTAACTATATCGACACCTACTGGATTCTCGATAGTTACTGATATTATGTATCCAGAATGTGTGATTAAAGTGAATGGGAGGCATTTGATAGTAGACTTGATATTGTTGAACATGTGTGATTTTGATGTTATTTTTGGAATGGACTGGTTTGCTAAATATCATGCCAGTATAGATTATTTTCTTAAAAGGGTGTGTTTTGATATTCCGAGAGCCAAACCCTTTTTCTTTCAAGGCATTAGGAAGAAAGAGATGTGTCACAGAACGGATCCTTATCCTTTAAAGACCTTTCGTCAATAAATAAACAAAACTGATATTCATTAAATTTACAAAAATTTTGGTAGAGTTTTTTCTACAATTGGACTGAAACCAAAATTTACAACCTGCTTAAATAACCTGCATCAAGCACACAACTAAACAAATATCACCATTTATCTTACAACATGCATACACAGGACCCAAAACTGTCATATCATTCATGACTCTAATACAGTACCCCTAACTACTATATTGAATCTAAGAGAGATGCCATCTAGAACAAAAACAAATCAAAACATCGAAACAATGCGGAACCAACTATACAACCAATGTTTATCGCAATACAAAATTAATACGTTATCAGAATATACAAACTTTATTCAAAACTAATCATGTACATCCAAAATTCTTCCAGGTTTCAATATTCTTCAAAGATCTTCAAGCCCTTCAAATGTTCTTCCTTCTAGCTAAACCCTATCTTCAATCCTTATCGAACCTTAGCATATTTGGAGGGGCAAAAACATAAAAGTAAGCCGAAGCCCAGTAGTGTACAATAAAAGCATGCAATTTAAACAGTTCTATATAAACATATTACAATAGAAGAATATTTAGGCAAATATCAAGAACATATAGCAAAACGAATGAAGACAAACATTAATTTGACATGAAAGCATACCAGAAGTCTTAACCCGCGCTCAAACCTACTTATTCTCAAATCTCATTAGCTTTATTAACCAAAGAAGAATATTTATACGAATATCAAAAATAAATAACAAAATAAATACGAAAAGATGTTAATTTCTCCTGAAAGCAAATCAAATGTCTTAAACAAAGTTCAGACTATACTTATTCTTAAAATTCAACTTTTTAACTAAATAGGCCCAAACTAGTAGACCCTACTAGTTGAGGGAACGAATAATCGAGGATAGATTGTGTTCACTCCATACAATCAAAAGCTTGAACTAAAATATCCCTTCTGATGGGATTTATGTTCTAAAATATTGTCGTACGGTATATCTAATTTTTGAACTGAATCTATCCTCCCAATTTAACACCTCGAGGAGAGGCGAACCATAACGTTCTAAGGAATGCCGAAGAACCTTACTTGACTAAATCATAATCTTAGGGCCAATTTCTTACTAACTCACTTAACTGAAAACACATAATTGAAATGCTTATCTGAAATTCCTTTACTAAAATGCACAACCGAGACATTTAACTGAAATGCTTAGATGCCGAATTGAAATATTTAGCTGAAAAACTGAACTGAAATACTTATCTGAAGGGATTCTTGCTCATATTTTCTTAGCCAAATTTTCCTCATATCGGAAAGTGAAATTCAAACTTATATACTCAGACCTTCAGATAAGTTCAAAATAGTTCCTAAAATTCAGTCATACAATTCCTTGCAAAGTTTTCAAATACAAATTATCTAATAAACCATAACAAAGTACCAATTTAACACTTACATCTCAAAATATCAAGTTTTTAAGCTAAAAGTCCCAAATTTGGTTCTAGGGTATTTATATGAAATTTTTGGACAAAATCGTACATAAATCTTAAACCAAAACTTCAAATTAAAGCCTTATATCATAATACATATACAAAATTATACATTCAAACCAAAATTCCAAAATTTCTGAGCTATGGTTTCGCACAAAGTTTCCGGGCACAAATCGAACACCAACACATGTTTATTCATAAAACTAATGTCATAATTCAAAATACATAAACAAAATCATGCATCTAGAACATACAACCCAAAATTTCGTATTAGGGTTTCAAGCCCACTGTTCGGATATAAAACAAACGTAAAACACACCTCAAACGATGAAATCAAAATTATACATTAACATATATATGCATAAACTAAAAATCTACTCAAGATATTATGAGAAAAACACATAAATCATAACAAATCTTCGGGAATGGGGTTTTCAAACATATATAACAAAATGGAGGTATCTAAACGGAAAACAAAGTTGGAGATACACTTGCCTTAGCCTGAGGCTACGTTTTTCTTACTTGGATCGGAGTGGACCGGCCGAATTTCCCTTCCTTCTTTCTCTTCTTCCCTCTTCCCCCTTCTCTCCCTCTACTCTTACTGGAAAGGCCGAAATAGTCGAGGGAAAAATGCACTCGGCATTTTAAAACTAGTCGGTGCTCAAGCGCCAACCAGGCGCTACCCACAAAACACACCCACGCTCGAGCACCAATTAGGCTACCTTCGAGCACAGGGTTCTGCTAAATGCACCCCGGGTGCGCCTGAGGTGCCACCTAGGCACCGAGGCCTTGGGGCCATTTTTTGTCTCCAGCTTAATTTTTTCACTATTTTTCATTAATCAATTTACCTTAATCTTAATTATTTTAACTTAATAACTAGAATTTACTATGTTTTGGAACCCTGGGTCATCACAAGATGCCTGTATTGATTTCGACTTTACATGCCAAGCGTTTCATGAAAAGTGGGTGTCAAGCATATTTAGCGTATGCCAGCACTAAAGGAAGCCATAGTGTACCAGCTAGAGGTATTTTGGTTGTATGTGATTTTGAGGATCTATTTCCAGATGAGTTACCTGGGTTACCCCCTCATCGAGAGATTGAATTTGAGATTAAGGTTATTCCTAGTGCTAGTCCGATTTCTAAAGACCCTTACCTATAGCGCCGAATGAGCTGAGGGAATTGAAATTATGGTTGCAGGAATTGTCGAACAAGGACTTTATTAAACTGAGTGTATCTCCATGGGGTGCACCGGTACTATTTGTGAGGAAGAAAGATGGGTCCTTGCAGTTGTGTGTGGATTATCGTAAACTAAATAAGATCACAATTAAAAATAAATATCCATTGCCATGCATTGATGAAGGATATCGGGTGTTTTCAAATATTGATCTGAGATCTGGATATCATCAGTTGAGGATTAAGCAGGAAGATGTGACCAAGACAGCTTTTCGGACTAGATATGGCCGCTAAGAATTTCTTGTGATGCTATTTGGTCTTATGAATGCTCCTGCTGCTTTTATGGACATGATAAATCGGTTATTTTTGCCATATTTGGATAAGTTTATAGTGGTGTTTATTGATAACATTTTGATATATTCTAAGAATCACGAGGAGCATAAGACTCACTTGAGGATGGTATTCCAAGTGCTTTGTGAGGAGAAACTGTATGCTATGATAAAGAAATGTGATTTTGAATGGTGGCATTGCTGTGGACCCAAAGAAGGTGGAGGCCATTATTAACTAGAATAGGCCTACGTCGATAACCGAAGTCCGGAGTTTTCTTGGCATGGTAGGGTATTATAGGCGATTTGTAGAGAATTTTTTTCGGATTGTTATGCCCTTGACTTGGTTGACAAAGATGGAGGCCGAGTTTAATTTTACTGAGGAATGCGATCAGAGTTTTAAGGAACTGAAGGATCACCTAACAACCGCTTCAATGCTAACTATTCCGGAGGGATCAGGTGGGTTTGAAGTATATTGGATGCCTCCAAGGCGGGCTTGGGCTGTGTATTAATAAAAAATGGCAAAGTAGTGGCCTATAGCTTTAGACAACTGAACATACATGAAAAGAACTATCCAACTCATGATTTGGAATTAGCCATGATTATATTTGACCTAAAGATCTAGAGATACTATCTTTATGGTGAGAAATTTTTTATTTATTCTGACCATAAAAGTTTTAAGTATTTGTTCTCGCAGAAGAAACTCAATATGAGGCACAGTGTAACGTCTCCGGGTACTCGCTTGTATATATTGTCCGCTTTGCCATACAGGCGCACGGTTTTGTTCCTGGCAGATGGCCACCACCGCCCCCAAAACGCGTCCACAAGGAAGAGGTATCCACGCCCTTATAAGGCACGCTTCGTTTCCCTGCCCATCCAATGTGGGACATCACAGTCCACCCCTTTGGGAGCCCAGCGTCCATGCTGGCACACCAAACCGGGCCCGGTCTCTAATACCATTTATAACGTCTCCAGGCACCCACTTGTGAATATTGTCCACTTTGTCACACAGACACACGGTTTTATTCCGGGCAGATGGCCTCGACCGCTCCCAAAACTTGTCCATAAGGGAGAGGTATCCACACACTTATAAGGCACGCTTCGTTCCCCTCCCAAATCGATGTGGGACATAACGTGGGGCCACTTAATTAAATTTAGAGTGATTAATAGAATTAATTTATTAGGCCCAAATATCTAAACACCATTTAACGGTCCATATACTTCAAATTTATATTTTTAACCCGAATTATAAAATTTTATATCTAAAATTACTAAAAATAACTATCCCAACTAAATAAAAAATTAAAATTATTCGGGGTGTTACACACATGAGATGGGTTGATTTTCAGAAGGATTATAATTGTAAAATTTAGTATAAACTTGGGAAAGCTAATGTGGTTGCAGATGCATTGAGCCACTGATCAAGCTATGTGGCGAGATTGTAGATTAAACAGATGTAAATGTTGGAGTATTTGAAGCAATGTGATATCCAACAGTACGTTTGAGGTAACCGGATGCTTTTCTCGTACCTTCGGATTCAACCAAAGGTGATAAATGAGGTTAAGGAAAAGCAGGTAAATAATTCCTTCCATATGAATATTGTGGGTGATTTAAATAAGGACTCCAGAATTGATTTCAATGTCTGAGCTGATGGAGTATTGAGATTTAGAGATCGTTTGTGCATGCCAAATGAGAAAGAGTTGACGGAAAAAATCTTGAAGGAAGCTCACCAATCCCAATATACGATTCATCCGAGGACGAATAAAATGTATTAGGACTTGAGGAAAACATTTTGGAGGAGAAATATGAAATGGGATATTATGGCTTATGTGGAGAAATGTCTTGTGTGTCAATAATTGAAAATTGAAAGGAGAAAACCATCTGGATTATTGTAGCTGATGCCGATCCCGAGTTAAAAATGGGAAGACATTGTGATGGATTTTGTGTCAGGCTTATTGAGGACTCCCAAGAACCATGACACCATTTGGATTATTATCAATCGGCTGACTAAATTAGCCCATTTCTTGACGATCAGGACAACATACACTCGGTGTGAGATCCCGATCCCAGAGCATGATG
Organism: Nepenthes gracilis; assembly: GCA_033239525.1. Taxonomy (NCBI): domain Eukaryota; kingdom Viridiplantae; phylum Streptophyta; class Magnoliopsida; order Caryophyllales; family Nepenthaceae; genus Nepenthes; species Nepenthes gracilis. The sequence continues at coordinate 13,819,481 of BSYO01000007.1, forward strand.
ATTATGGAATAATTATGTGAATGAAAATCATGTTTAGGCATAAATATAGTAGAAAAATTTGATACCGAACAAAATGAGACAAAATGGGCGAAAAGTGGCCCCACCTGATGGCCGCTCGAGCGGCCATCAAGCGCCAAAATGTGCAAGTAGCGCTCGAGGGTGTGCCTGAGGCAATGTGGGAGCGAGGGGTTTATGACGAGGAGTGCTCAAGGACCGCTCAAGCACCACCCGAGCACACATTTGCACAACCATCGCCTAGTTGGCACTCGAGCACCGCTCGAGTGCCCAACTGATTTTAAAAGGCCGAGAGCATTTTGCTCGGCCATTTTGCAATGGTTCCAGCAGAGAACGGAGGCAAAGAAGAGGGGAAAGATAAGAGAAAAAGAGGAATCCGACTGTTCCACTTCAATTTGGGTAAAAATAACGATAGATCGGGCTCAGGTAAGTATACTTTATACGTTATTTACCATTTTTATAGTGCTTTGATATCTCCAAATTTATGTTTATGCGTTAAAGCCATGTTTCTCCATGTTTATTGTAAATAAAGCATGATTCTGTAAATTAAGTGGAAAAATTTTATGTTTAAGCATGTATATTGTAACTGATAACTCCGATTTCGTGATTTGACTCACGTTTTGCCTCCGTTTCATGTCTGAACAGCATAGTGTAAACCCTAGCTCAAAAAATTTGGGTTTTTTGGTTTAAATGCATGATTTTGTTTGTGTATTTGGAATTATGGCATCGATTTCATGAATAAATATGTGTTTGGTGTTCAATTTAAGACCAGAAGTTTTCTATGGAACCCTAGAACGAAATTTGGAAAATCGTGTTGGAAAGTTGGAATTTTGATAATTTAAATGTTAATTGTTGCCTAGTTTAAGTTTATTAAATGATTTGTATCTGAAGACTCTACATGGAACTGTGTTATTGAAACTATAGAAACCTCTAAAATCGACTGAAAGAGTGACTAAATGAAACTTGGACTTGGCCTTGAAATATGATGATTTTGATTATGAAATTTTGAACAAATGCATTAAATTAAACTAATTAGTAAGAAAATTAGACATTGAATTGTCGTACAATTAGATAAGGTTCTCCGACATGCCTTAAAATGTTACGGTCACGGCAATCGAGGATACAATCGAACCATTGAATTGAAACTTATATCATTGAACCATCAAACTATCAAATTATTAGCCTTTGGTTGTGTGGATTGAATACAATCTGTCCTCAATTATTCGCCCCTCGACTAGTAGAGTATACTAGATGGGTCCCTAGAATATCGAACTAGAATTTCTAAAGAACAAATGAGATTTGAAACTGGTTTAAGAACTTTGATGCATGTTTAAATAGAATTATGCTTTATCCTTGTTTCCATAAATGCTTCTATTCTTCTGATATTATCGTGGTTTTTCTATTCTAACGTAATTATGTTTTGCATGAAGCATAAACTATGATTATCGAAACTTGTTTATATCGAACTAGGCTTTTCTCATAATTTTTGTATATGTTTCTATTCTCTGACAATTTCTATGACCATCTGCACTTATATTTTGCATGAAAACAATATGTTCTGCATGTTTTGGTACCTTGTTGGGTTTCGTCTCACTATTTACTGTTTTTCCTTCGAGATGAGACTGTAAAGTTGATAATAGATGGGAGAGAGTGATTTAAAGTTTAGCATGTAGACTTTTGGAGACCTGAAGTATTTTGGAGACCTTGAAAATAAACAGTTTGAATATAAATACTTGATTTTCTATATGGATCTTGTGTGTATATGGATTTTGTATATGAAATGTATGTCATGTGTGTGATAAAACAGGGGAATATGCTTTCGCAGTATATAGTTCAGCTTCCGCAATATGTTTTTTGTATTTGTACAGGTCCTAGATGGCATCTCTCATATGTTTTTAGTATAGTGTACAGGATTGTGTGTTAAAGCCATGGATGGATATGGCAATTGTAACCCTGTGTATGTGTGTTGTAGGAGAACTTGTGGTTTTTAGATAATTGTATGCATGTAATGATCATGTTATACAGCTTTATGTTTCTGTTTAGCCCAATTTAAGAGAGACTCTGCCCCATTTTTTTCTAGAACATTAAGTTGGGATTTGGGCTTCTATTCCTATATCTGTAATGACGAAATTATCTGAGGATAAAAAAAATCCGTTCCGTCAGAATTGATATCAAAGAAATGAGTTGCCTTAGGAATTGATCGATCGTAAAGCGGAAGTATAGGCTTAAGTTTCTGCAGGGATAGGTCGGGGTAGTTAAGATAATTTGGATGTTTAGGAAGTTGATCCTTAGGCTAGGTTTGAATTTCATTAGACCATTAATATCCCCTTTCCCTAATCTGATTTCTTGAGGATTGTTAGCACTATAATTATTTCTAACTATAGGATATAAGATGGCCAGTAGGAGAAATAGAATAAACAATCATTGTGGTGCTAGTACTCCCCACGATCAAGAGGCTACTTATGTGGATCTGTTGGAGAGGATGACTAATGTGGTGGATCTGTTGGAGAGGATGACTAATGTGGTGGAATCTGTGGAACAGAACCATATGGCTCCGGTCCCTTTACTTGAGCTAGTTCTGGTAAATCCTACTCTGATGATGTATGATAGATTTACAGCAAAGCGAGCACCGAGATTTTCGGGAAAGCCTGATCTCACCGAAGTAGATGTTTGGCTTAAAAGGATGAAGAAGATTTTTACTGTGATCCGGTGCACCGATCAAGAGAAAGTTACCTTTGCGGTGTACAAGCTAGAGGGCGAGACTGATAGTTGTAACGTTCCCGGTGCATCCGCATGTGGACATTGTCTGCTTTGGGCCGGGGGAACTTCACGGCGTCCTAAGCCATCACGCGGCCCGCACGGTTTTGTTCCTGGCAGACGGAGTCCAACGCCCCCAAAACGCATCCCCCAGTGGGCACAGTGGCGGCACAGCGTGGCGAGATATTATCCTCTTTGGCCTGAGGAACTTCACGACATCCCAAGCCAAACACAGGCCTCAAGGTTTTCTCCTGGTGAACCCCCCACGGGCTCCCAGGACGCGTCCACAAGGAAGAGGTATCCACGCCCTTATAAAGGCACGCTTTATTCCCTCTCCATCCGATGTGGGACTCTATAGTCCACCCCCTTGGGGATCCAGCGTCCCCGCTGGCACACTGAACCGGATCCCGGCTCTGATACCATCTGTGATGGACCAACTTATTCTCCATCGAATAACCTCTGTCAATGGTAACATAAATTAAAGTCCACAATTAGCAATTATGGATTCTACAGAAATTTCGACAGAGTTTCCTCTGCAACTTGACGAAAACCAAAAATACAACCTGTTTAAAAACATCCTGTACAAGCACACAACTAATCATTATTGAATGTTTGGCCTACAACACACAACACAGGATCATATAACTGCCATATCATCCATGGCTCCAGCACAGTAACCCTATCTATTAGACTGGGTCTAGAGAGATGCCATCTAACATAACATAAATGCGGAAGTATAACTAAATCATCAAAACCTGCGGAAGCATAACAAAACCATAATATAACAACAAGCCACATCGATCCATAAGTAGCTATTTATATTCTAATATTATAAACATAACCCAATCTTCAAGCTTCGACATCCAGCTAATATCTTCAAGCAAGTCTCTCTCATTGCTCTAACTAATCTGGTGCCGACTAAGTGTTCTCATCTGGAAGGAAAACAGCAAGGGTGAGCGTACAACTCAGTAAATATAATCATAACTCACTAACAATCATGATAACGATGAAAGTAACAACTAGGAGGGGGGAAAAACACAAGATGTCAATAATCAGGAATCATGAGAGGAAACAGGGAACATCTTGGAACATTAGATTCTTACGGTTACATTGATTAAGCATTATTCATTTTCATGGTTATATCATCTTTGTGGACCCGGTCTAGTAGGTCGTTCTAACCAACGATGCGAGAGAACGAGGAAAGGAATGTGTTCGCTACACATTTTAAAGCCACGGCTAATTTTAAGTCTTGCAGCACTCGACCATCAGTTGCATCTCCACTATGCAACACTCAACGAACGACTACATCTCCACTATATAGCATAACCAACGGCTACATTTTAGGTCTGCAGCACTCGGCCACCTCAACATGCCCCATATCCCCTAGGGACCAGGCAGTTCCTCGTTCTTTCACAGTAGTATTCTAAGGTGTACTACGAACATCACCTGCTCCCACGAGCAGCCAGAATACGTGGCCATGTATCCTCGGGTTCACACCGCGATGGACATGGTAAGCTAAAGAATACTAGCCCTATGAATCATGGTCCTAGTTTCAAGGTTAGTTTCAACACTTGGAGAGAAAAATCCACATTTGCCATACACATTCACAACTCGGGAAATCCCATTTCCATCACATACATCTCTATCAGGGAGATCATTCCATCACAATGCACAATGTTGATTCCCTTCCATTTACTTGCTCGATTCGCAACTTTTTGTGGGATTCAATCCCGTTATTCCAATTCAATTCATGTTCAAAAGAGAATTCCAAATTTCATACCTTCGATAATCACATATCATTTTAGAAGCCTCCTGAACTCGTTTCCTTGCTTCCGGTGCCCAAATACATATTTTCGGGGCTTACATTTACCTTCAAACAATTAGACGTCACTTCCGTAACAATTAAACGAGGGCATAACATCTATATTTCTCATTTCATTTCGGGTGAACAGTGTCAGGTTTATTTTTGAACATCCGGATACCGTGAACGGTTCGATACTTTGAGATCGGGCGTCTGGTTGATACATACGCACAATTGGGACACGGTGATTCATCTTTTAGGCTCGATTCAACGTACTACAAGGGTGGAATATTTGGATGAATAGTGTCAGCCACAATTTAGAGGCCCCAGACGCCGCGAACGGGTCGAAATGTGCACAATTGAACCCGCGGCCGACATATATTTGCATTTAGGACGTGGGGATTCATATTTTGAGTTCAAAATAACATAATTCGAAGGGGAAAATATTGAACCCGAATCTGGGCGTGGGTTAGGGTTTTACGATACCAAATCGGTCGATTCGGACCACAATTTGGACAAAGAACTACATATTCATTGAACATAATTCATGGGCTACACATTTTTCAGATTTTGGGTGGGTATCAGAACGATAATACCCGATGAAGAATGAGTAAAAATCACAAGATAACAAATAGTGAGTATGAGAACACTTGTCTCGACGTGCTCTACATTTTCTCCAACTAGATTGAGCTCGAAATTGGACCCGAAAGCCTCCATTTTCCCTTTTTCTCCTTCATGAGCTCCTCCTCTCACTGGGCTCCCATAGGTGCTACCGCTGCTCCACCACAACGCCCAGCCGGCCACCACCTCGCACGGCCATCGCCGGCCGCTGCCAACCCGTGCGCCACCGGCGCCGGCACCGTCCACCTCCCTCTCCCGCCGATGAACCCTAACCCTCCCCCTTTGATCTCTCTTGAATTTCCCCTCCCCCGATTATGCGTTAAATCCTTTATCCTTTATTATTATTATTGTAATGGCCCAAATTCTAGAACATAGAAAATTTCAGTCATCAAGTCCTTATAATCCAGTAAATTTTATGTTTAAGCATGAAAAGGTAATAAGAAAACTAAATCGGCCTTAAGATGAAATCAAGTTTAGCCCTTACATGATAAAAAGAAGTCTGAATTCCCCCTGATGAAAAAATGAGTCCAATTTCCTTGATGAAAATCGAGTCCGGCTTTTACTTGATCAAGTCCGGCCTTGTGAAAAGAAAACCGGCCCCTTGATTATGAAATCCAAATCGACCTGGAGGTGAATTTCAAAACCAGCCATAAGGTATGAAGTTGAAATCGGCTGTGGAGCATATTTTGAAATCTGAAGTTGTCCTACAAATTTGAAGGTCGGAGTGCATTGTGTGTGAAGTGAGGCCGAAGTAGATTCTGGGAAAGCCAAAGTTGATAATCCGGTCAACAAGTGTTGATCGGAAGTCGTGTAGAAGGAATTGAATGTGTTTACATGAGAAAGCTAAATGGAACACAAGTTCGCCGGGAATTAATTAAGAAATCTAAAATCCCGTTAAGTTCAGTTAACTAGGAATTAATGAACTCCTTGGAAATGTAAAGCCATAAATGATCTAATTAATAATGGAACTTTTTGGAAAATATAGAGCCATAAATAAGAAACATTCCCCCTATATTGCCAATCATTAATAATAGTCATCAGACCTAAGGCCTATAAATAGGAACTAGAGGAGTAAGAAAAAGGCACGCAATAGAGTTGTCTGTAAAGGAAGGTCAAAAGATCAAGGCAAGTGAAGAAACCCAGGCAAGAGTAAAGATCAAGGCAAGGTAGAAGAAACCCAGGCAAGAATACTCACCCTGTTTTGAAGTTCATGATTATCCATGTTTTTGATACGAGTATATCTGATATTCTTATGAAATTATGTTTTAATATGTATGAAATTTGTTCTATGTATGAAATCTATTCTGTTCATCTGATTTAAGGAAGAATTGTTCTAAATTGCATGTTTAAGAACCCTGATATTCATGATGTTCGATTTCATTCTGTTTGATGTATAGATAAACTTTGATAATTGCATGTTTAACAAAATCGGCCTTCTTCATGTTAAAGTCAAAATCGGCCTTCTTCATGTTAAAATCGAGATCGGCCTTCTTCATGTTAAAATTGAGATCAGCCCGCTTCATGTTAAAATCGAGATCGGCCTTCATCATGCTAAAATCGAAATCAACCTTCTTCATGTTGAAATCAAAACCGGCCACGAGTGCTTGAATTTGAAACCGGCCGTGAATACTTGAATTCGAAACCGGCCATGAGCACTTGAATTTGAAACTGGTCCTAAGTTGAATTTGAAACTGGCCATGTGTGTGTCTGGAATTTGAACCCCGGCTTTTGAGCTTTGATTTTTGAAGAAAAAGAGCTCCAGACTTTTGAAGAAAAAATACTCCGTCCTTTTTAGAAAAAGAGCTCCGAACTTTTGATGAAAAAGCATTCCGTCCTTTTGAAGAAAAAGTACTCCGTCCTTTTTAGAAAAAGAGCTCCGGCCTTTGATGAAAAAGCACTTCGTCTTTTTAAGAAAGACCACTCCGTCCGTTTGAGAAAAAGCACTCCATCTTTTTAAGAAAAAGTATTCCATCCTTTTAAGAAAGAACTCTGCCTTTTCAAAAAGAATTTCGGCTTTATGATTATACGGACTTCAATTGATGAAGTAAGAACAAGGCTATATGAAAATGCACGAAATCCAGACAGTAAGTGGAACTCTTCAACTTTCGAACTATGAAGGATGGCCATCAAAAGATATGAACTAAGAACCGAGTTTCCATTAAACTTACTGTTAAAGATGGATGAAGGATATTGGAGTGACACTCGAGGATTGCCTCCTGGGCCATGGGAGGAAACTTTTGGTGGCATACGACTTTTGGACTATGGCCTCGTATGCCCGGTTAAAGGCATTACCTCTCGCCTCGGGGAGCATAATGAGAGGATACGGCTTTAGGTTGTGGGGTTACACACAACCTGTCCTCAATGTTATCCGCTCCCATCCGGTCCCTAAAGATGATAAGAATTTCGAATGGTTTATGGATTTTTTCGAAGATAAGATAATAAGAATAAGAAATAAAGAATAAAAGACATGATGATTTTCGTATGCTAAATTATGTTATGAAACTCTATTTGATTCGATTATATGTATGTTTTTGTTTTCCTCATGTGAGTATCTTGCTGGGCTTTGTAGCTCATTCTTACCACTTTTCAGATGAAGAAAGGCTTATGGTGGATGAAGTTGAGTAAGACCATATGAAGTAGCTTGACGGTGTAGATGACCGGAGCTGATCAATGAAGAGCTTTATTTATTTTCCTTTTGATGTTTTGAGAAGACTTGTAAAATGATTCCGCTGTTTAAGATTCTATGGATGTTGTTAGTATATTTCCGTGATGTCTTTTTGGTTAATGATATTGAAAAGTTTAGTAAGCATCTCAGACTTTCAAGTCCGGCTACCCTTAATATTGGTTGGCCTAGATTAAAATCGGAAGGCTAGCCCATGCTGTCCGGCCTCAATCAATCCTGTGTAAGAAAGAAAAGAAAAATTTTATGTCCACCTAGTATTTGTCTGTTAATATATATTTATTATTTATGTTTTTAAAGACTTGATGGATACTTTATGCGTGGAATAAGGCCAGTCCGTCACAATTATTATTATTATTATTATTATTATTATTATAATTATTATTATTATTATATTACGTTTTCTTTTAATCCCAATTTAATTTGATATCCAAACGATCGAGTGGGTACACTCCGGGCACCGGCCCAACAATTCCAAATGTTCTCCCAAAATTTCATAATATTTATTTAATTTTTCTCACGCTCGAATTACCCAAAATTACCTAAAATAATAATAATTTCAATTTAATCCGATAAAAATATTTCGGGATTTTGGGATGTTACAATAGTTGGTGGAGTATGAAAAAGAGAGCGTTAGGCGTGCTCGATAATGCAATTACATGGAAGATGTTTGGGGATATTTTTGTGGAGAAATATTTTTCGTCCAATCTCCAAAATTAGAAAAAGTAAGAGTTTATAAGATTGAGACAGGGAAGTATGACAATAACTCAATATGACGCAAAATTCACTAAGTTGTCCTATTTTGTGCCCTTTTACACAGAGGATGAGCTGAAGAAAGCAAAGAAATTCCAGCAAGGGTAGCGGGACGATATTAGAAAGCAATTATTGACCCACAAGCTCCAAACCTATGTAGATATTTTTGATATAGCAATTATTTATGAAAAGGAGGTGGAGACGGAGAGATTCTTTGCAAAGAGGACTACTAGCCGAGCAGGTATTTGCACGGAATCAAATGTGAAACTATCTGGGCCATCTAAGAAAGCAAGAACGGTGGATGTAGGGAAGAATGTTACTGAAGTTTTATCGGTGACTAGCACTCAGGCATCAGCTACTGAGTGTGCATATTGTGGGAGGAAACACACAGGAAAACCTTGTTATAAAGCAATGGGAGCGTCTATAATTGCAAAAAGTTGGGTCACCTGATGAAAGATTGCCCGTTACCAAAAAGGTTGAAAGTAAAGAAGTTAGCTGTTGCGGCTAGATCATCTGGAGTAACGATATGAGACCTTGAGACACCCTCGAAGGCACATGGAGGTATTACCTTACTTGTGGAATTTTGATTTCTATCTTAATTGATTTGGGAGTTATGTATTCTTTAAATTTCTCCATGAAATGCGTGATATGCCCCCATTATCTTGAAGATTCTTGATTGATCTATGATTATATTTATGTGCTTTTTTAGGATTTTATGGATTGTGAGTAGTTGTTAATCGAATGTTAAACATCGAGGAAGTAATTAGTTGTGTATTGTTGGAGAAAGGAATACTCGGTTAACTTTGTTAATACGATAGATAAGAGGAATGAGTTTTGATAGTGACATTTGGGTTTTGTAAGTTGACGTCATTTTGTGGAAAATATGGGTTAGATCTTTTAGCCATATTTAGATTGATCCTTATGATAATCATATTGAAGGACGTCTAGAGACATGGAGGGTACCTTTGAACTTCTTGAAAGTAAAGGTTTACTAATAGGTCAGATAAGATAGCACGAGTGAAAATGCTCCTGAGAAAATAAATAATTACCCACGAGCAAGTGGGGGAGGAGTCTATCGTTTGAAATTGTAGAATTGCTTTGGAGATAATTCTGATCTGATAATCTTAAGGATTAAAGTAATTATGTTATGACGGAGACGTAACCTTAGGAGACTGAAAGCGGATTAATTTGTTTAAGGAATGTGAAAGAGTAGAATGTAAGCAGATTTGAATATTTGGGAAATAAGATATCGTACTCCTAAGTTAGGAAATAGAAAACATATTAAAAGTGTTAGAACTATGAAATTTTGAAGTAAGAAATCCTTATAGTTTGGAAGAGGTGATCAAGTTTAATTCATTTGCTCATCGGTATGCCAATGAGATTTGAGGTTACTTAGTATTTAGACTTTGAGATTTGAGATTGTTAAATGTCAGGATCCTGAGATCTTGGGTAACGATCAAACATTATGCCAAATCCTCAATGATAATACAATTATAGTTTCAATTTTAATGTGGTATTAGGTTCTATAGAAATTGTTTTCATGGTACGAATATCTTGAGATCAAAATAATTAAAGCTATCACATTAATTGGGTGTCCCAAAATAGGGAATATGTGTTTCTTGAAAATGTCGGTTTGATGACATACCAACAAATGAGGAGGATGTAAAATATACTACATTGGAAATTTAATTATGATTTGAGGTTCTTATTGAAATTTTGGAGGAACTTGATGAAAGAGACTGAGTGTAGGTTACATTCATTATTGTGGAAATGGTAATCGAATGATTGAAAATTGAATGCTTTGATCAGAGTGCGCAATAAAAATAATCGGATGATTAGTCCCTGTATATTAAGATTTATATTTTGAAATTTGAGGAGAATGCTCCAAACTTGAGGCTTAGCATAGATAGAAGTGTGAGATTTGTAGCCTGTTTGATGTTTAGAAACAAGTTAGAAAAAAGTTAATGAATTGGGTTTGCTTTCGGGTTTGATGAATTTAGAAGAGTATTGAATGAGTTAGGTACTAATGATCAGAACAATTTAGAAATTTAAGGTTTTTCAAGGTAACTACCTTAATCTGAGAATGATTTGAAGATGTTAGGAAGGTTTTTCTGAATTATAAGAATTGAGATTTGTTAAATTTTGAGGACAAAATTTCTTTAAGTGGGGGAGTGTGACGGAATGGATCCAATCCTTATAGGACCCTCTGTCAAACAGATACAGAAACTTAAACCATTAAAATCCTGTAGGAATTTGGGCAAAGTTTCCTCTACGCCTAGGTCAAAACCAAAACACAACCTGTATTAAACAATCTATACAAACACACAACTAATCCAAAGTACCACAATCCATCCTACAACACACATCCACAAAACCACAAAGCCATATCCATCCATGGCTTTAACATAATCATATCCACTAAATCAAAAATATATACAAGATGTCGTCTAGGACCTGTACAAAATCTAGAGAACAGAACTAGCGGAAGCAACTATAAACTTGCAGAAGCAATATTTCCTATTTCATCACACACATGATACACATTTCATATACAAAATCTATATACACAAGACCCATATACAAAATCGAGTATTTACATTCAAACTTTCTCTTTTCGAAGTCTCAAAAATACTTCAGGTCTATAAGAGTCTTCAGGCAAAATTTCAAATTACTTTCTCTCATCTGGTACCAGTTCTACGGTCTCATTGAAGGTAAAAACAGTAAACAGTGAGCTGAAACCTAGCAAAGTACCAAAACATGTAGAACATAATGCTATCGTACAGACTATAAGTGCAAATGAACAATAATACAAAAATATTCAAGGAGCTGAAACATATACAAAAACTATGAGAAAATATAATTCAATACATGCTAGTTTCGATATTCATAATTCATGCTTTCATGCCTAACATATATATATTAGAAAAGAAAGACCACGATATAATAAGAAGAACAGAAGCGTTTATGGAAAATAGGAAGAAAACATAATTCTATTTAAACACTTATCGAAATCCATAAAATAGTTCCAAATCTCATTTATTCTTCGAAAATTCTAGTTCGATATTCTAGGGACCCATCTAGTATAATCTACTAGCCGAAGGACTAATAAAAAGGACAAATTGTGCTCAATCCACACAATCAAAGGCCGATAGTTTGATGTATACATTTTGATTTGATAGTTCGATGGTTCGATAGTATCCTCGATTCGTATAACTGTAACATTCAAAAGCATACCGAGAGAACCTTATCTGACTATACGACAGTTTCTAAATCCGATTTTCTTATTGATTAGCTTAATTCAATGTATTTGTTCAAAATTCCATAATCGAAATCATCATATTTCAAGGCCAAGTCCAAGTTTCATTGAGTCACTCCTTTGAACGATTTCAAAGGTTTCCATAGTTCAATAATACAATTCCATGCAGAGTTTTCAAATACAAATCATTTGATAAACATTACAGGATGACAATTTACATTTAAATCATCAAAATTCCAAGTTTTTAACACGATTTTTCAAATTTTCGTTCTAGGGTTCAATCGAAAACTTTTGGGCTTAAATCGAACACCAAACACATGTTTATTCATGAAATCGATTCCATATTTCCAAATACATAAACAAAATCATGCATTTAAATCAAAAATCCCCAATTTTTCGAGCTAAGGTTTGCACTACATTGTCCGGACACGAAACGGATGCAAAACGTGAGCCAAATCATAAAATTGGAGTTATCAGTTACAATATACATACATAAACGGAAATCTAGTCCAAACGTCATGAGATTCATACATTATTCATGTCAAATGTTGAAGTCCAAGAGATTTAGAGCATAAACGATAACATGGAGATATTTAAAAGCGGTAAAAATGGAAAACGAGGTCCGAGGTACACTTGCCTGGGCCCGATGTATCATTATTTTACCGAATCAGATGGATTTCTTCCTCTCCTTCTCTCCTCCATCTTCTCTTCGTGGCATGCCAAAATGCAAATGGAAAAATTACGCTCGGCCTTTTTATATCTAGTCGGGCGCTCGAGCGATTCTCGAGTGCCACTCGGGTGCACCGCCCTGCGAACACTGTGCCTCGGCTGTCATTCAAGTGCACTTTGAGTGGGAGGTTTTGTTTTTCATGACCCGTTGGCGCTCGAGCTCTACTTGGGCACTAGTTAGGCCCGCATCGAGCCTACAACAAGCCTATTTTGCGTTTTCGCTATTCGGGACCCGTTTTGACCCTTCCAACCAAATTCTTTGCATCCTTAGACCCTAATTTTGATTATATACCCTTAATTGGCCATGATTATCATAATTTAAAGCTTGAATTCTTATTTACATAATCACATTTCTCGGTTTATAACTTCAATCCCCGATTTTACCAATCTGTAACTTTGGACTTTTCAATCCGATTCCTCCCATTCCTTTTGACCACAATTCACCTATTTTAACTTAATTACCTTCCAATTATCATATTTTAAAAATCCGAAACCTCACCACCCATATTAACCATATCCTGGAAACCAATACCTTACAAGACCCAACTTCCTCTTTCTACCTCTGAACTCAATTTCCCACATTTTGAACTTAATCCTTGATCATTACTAATTCAATTTCACCATAATTATCGTATTTCAAAACTTGGATCATCACATTCTCTCCCACTTATAAAAATTTCGTCATCAAAATTTGACGATTTTCAAGTCTTATAATTCAGAAAAACCATCCTAATATCTCCAAATGCAAAACTCAATTCATTAACTATTTTTCCGACTTGTTTCTAAACATCAAACATGCTACAAATCCCACACTTCTATCTATGCTAAGCCTCAAGTTTGGAGCATTCTACTCACTCATTGGTATGTCAACAAACCGATTTCTTCTAGAAACACATATTCCCTATTCTGGGACACCCAATTAATGTGATAGTCTTAATTATTCTGACCTCAAGATATTCGTACCATGAAAATAATTTCTACAAAACCTTATACCACATTAAAATTGAAAACCATAATTATACTATCGCAGAAGATTTTGCATAATGTTTGATTGTTATCCAAGATCTCAAGATTCTAACACTTAACAATCTCAAATCTTCAAAGTTTAAATGCTAAGTAACTTCAGATCTTATTGGCATACCAGAGCTAATAAATTAAACTTGATCACCTCTTCAAAAACTATAATGAGCGGATCGCCTTTTGTCCTGAAACAAACCATAAGGATTTTTTTACTTCAAATTTTCATAATTCCAACACTTTTAATACATTTTCTATTTCCGAACTTAGGAGTATGATATCCTATTTCCCAAACATTCAAATCCACTTATAGTCTACTCTTTCACATTCCTTACAAAGCACCGTAGGCATATCAAGTCTAAGGATTCCTAATTTCGATTGCCTATGCTAAGTTTGCTTCCTTAATAATATATTGGCCTATCTTTACAATCCTTAAATAGATTAATCCGCTTTCAATCTCCTAAAGTTACCTCTCCATCATAATATAATTACTTTAATCCTTAAGATTATCGAATCAAAATTATCTCCAAAGCAATTCTACAATTTCTCAAATGGAGGCTTCCGATATCAACCATCGATCTTAACATTCATCTTTCGAGGTCCTCCTATTTCAGCTTCTAACTCTTGGCTCCTCAAAACATTTATTTCTCCCAAAGCACTATCCATAAATCCTCAAGGCAAAGATCTCATCACAAGGTCTCAATTGCGGGTGAAACAATTCCAACCCATGAACTCCTCCCCCACTTTGCTTGTGGGTGATTTCCTATTAATTCGGACTAACAAAATCCCAATCTTCCTCAAGAGCATTAGTAAATCTTACTTCCCAAAGGTCTTATAGTATTCTTAACAACATCCAAACAATGCTTCTTTAATTTCATACATATTTCATAGAGATAATGCTGATTTTATCACATCTTCAAATCATCCATTCCTCTTATCAACTATGCTAATCAATTAACCAAATATTTCCTCCTTCCAACAATACACAGCCCATCGTCTCCTCAATTTGGCATTCGATTACTAGTTATCCATTCTCCACAAAATTCACAAAGAACACATAATGCAATCATAGAACAATCAAGAATCCTCAAGATAATGGGGGGATATCATGCATTTCATGAAAAAATTTAGAGAATATATAACTCCCAAATCAATTTAGATAGAAACCAAAATTCCACAAGTAAGGGAAAACCTCTATCCGCCTTCGAGAGTGTCTCAGGGTCTCGTATCGTCCCCGCAAATGCTCTAGCCACAATAGCTGACTTCTTTACTTTTGACCTTTTTGCTAACGGGTAATCTTTCATCAGTTGACCCAACTTTTCACAATTATAGCATGCTCCCATTGCTTTATGACAAGGTTTCCCCACGTGCTTCCTCCCACAATATGCACACTCAATAGCTGATGCTTGAGTGCTAGTCATCGATAAAATTTCAGTAACTCTCTTCCCTACATCCACCGTTCTTGCTTTCTTAGATGGCCCAGATAGTTCCACATTTGATTTCATACCAATACCCGTTCGGCCAACAGTCCTCTTTGCATAAAACCTCTCCATCTCCGCTTCCTTCTCATAAATCACTACCCTATCAAGAATATCTTCATAAATTTAGAGCTTTAGGATCGACAATGACTTCCTAATATCATCCCACAGCCCTGACTAAAATTTCTTTGCTTTCATTAACTTGTCCTCCACATAAAAAGGTGCAAAGCGGGACAACTCTATAAATTTAGTATCATATTCCATCACCGTCATATTCCCCTATCTCAACTTCATGAACTCCTAGTCCTTCTGATCTTGGAGATTGGATGGGAAATATTTTTCCATAAATGCATCCTCGAACATCTCTCAAGTGATAGCATCATCGGGCACTCCCAATGCACTCTTCTTCATACTCCACCAGCTATTGACCTCACCTTCTAGCTTGTATACTATAAAGGTGACTTTCTCTTGATCAATACATTAAATCACAGCAAAAATCTTCTTCATTCTCTTTTGCCAAGCATATGCTTCCGCTGGATCAGGGTTACCCAAAAATTTTGGTGCTCGCTCCACTATAAATCTACCATATGTCATCGGAGAAGGATTTGCCGAAGCTGGCTCATGTACACAGACTAGAGCCATATGTCTCTGCTCCACAAGTTCAACCATGTTAGTCATCCTTTCCAACAAGTCCACATAAGCAACCTCCCTATCATGGGGAGTTCTTGCACCACCACAATTTTTTCTTCAATTCCTCCTACTGGCCATCTTAAATCCTATAACCAAAAATTAGCACAGTATTATAAACCTCAAATAATTGGGTAAGAGGGAGGGGTTAGGATCGGTTCATTTTCAAATTTAAACCCTCAAGGCCAAAACTTAAACATTACCTCTAATCCTAACTACTTCATCTCGCCTCAATCATAGAATAATTCAACCTGAATCCTTAAACCTACATCGATCGGTCTAGGCCTAGCAAATGTTTAACACTGATTAACCTAATCACTAAGTCCTCGTTCAAGTCAATTTTCATCTTAGACAAACTAGAATACCAAAGACTTAGTTTGTCCTATACCTATACTTATTTATTCGATCAGTCAGGATCATTTCCTAAGCTTCCGCATACGATTTAGATCATTCCTAGGGCATCTCGTTTTAACTGATACCAATTGTGACAGAACAAATCCTAATCCTTGTAGGATCCTCCGTCAAACAGATATAGAAACTTAAACCATTAAAATCTTGTAAGAATTTGGGCCGAGTTTTCTCTGCACCTAGGTCAAAACCAAAAACATAACCTGTAATTAAACAATCGGACAAGTACATAACTAATCCAAAGGACCACAATCTATCCGACAACACACATACATAGGATCACAAGGCCATATCCATCCATGGTTTTAACATAATCATATCCACTAAATCAGAAACATATAAGAGATGTCGTTTAGGACTTGTACAAAATTCAGAGAGCAAAATAGTAGAAGCAACTATAAACCTGCAGAAGCAATATTTCCTATTTCATCACACACATGATACACATTTAGTATACGAAATCTATATACACAAGACCCATATATAAAATCCAGTATTTACATTTAAACTGTTTCTTTTCAAAGTCTCCAAAATACTTCAGATCTTCAAAAGTCTTCGGGCTAAACTTTAAATTACTCTCTTTCATCTGGTACCAACTCTACGATCTCATCTAAAGGGAAAAATAGTAAACAGTGAGCTGAAACCTAGTAAGGTACCAAAACATGCAGAACATAATGCTATCGTGTAGAATATAGGTGTAAATGAACAATAATATGGAAATATTCGAGGAGCCGAAACACATACAAAAACTATGAGAACATATAATTCAATACAAGCCAATTTCAATATTTATAATTCATGCTTTCATGCCTAACATATATATATTAGAAAAGAAAGACCACGATATAATAAGAAGAAGCAGAAGTGTTTACGAAAAATAGGAAGAAAGCATAATTCTATTTAAACACTTATCGGAATCCATAAAATAGTTCCAAATCTCATTTGTTCCTCAAAAATTCTAGTTTGATATTCTAGGGACCCATCTAGTATACTCTACTAGCCGAGGGACTAATAATTGAGGACAGATTGTATTCAATCCACACAATCAAAGGCCGACAATTTGATAGTTTGATGGTATACATTTTGATTTGATAGTTCAATGGTTTGATAGTATCCTCATTACCATAACCGTAACGTTCTAAGGTATGTTGGAGAACCTTATCTAACTGTATGATAGTTCTAGGTCTGATTTTCTTACTAATTAGCTTAATTCAATGTATTTGTTCAAAATTCCATAATTGAAATCATTATATTTTAAGGCCAAGTCCAAGTTTCATTCAGTCACACTTTCGGACGATTTCAAAGGTTTCCTTAGTTTGATAATACAGTTCCATGCAGAGTCTTCTAATAAAAATCTGTAATGGCCCGAATTCTAAATCATAGAAAGTCCCAGTCATTAAATTAATATAATGTTTGAGTAAAAGAATGTTTATCCGATCAACGCCGGTTGACCAAAAATGTTGAAACCGAAGTAATGAAGGAGCAATTACAAGACTAGAAGGTAAGACGGGGTAGTTAAGTTGACTGAAATTGTGTGATTGTGATTGGAAAATGTAATAAGAAAATTAATCTGATCAACGCCTGTTGACCGAAAAACGTGAAGAAAAATACAAACCTATCAACGCTAGTTGACCGGAACATGAAGGAAAACACAACCGGTCAACGCCAGTTGACCAGAAAGGAAGGAGGTCGGAAGTATTGAGACGATAGAAATAAGGGAAATTTAATTCCGTCAATGCCTGTTGACCAAAAAATGTGAGGGAAAAGTTGATCTGGTCAACGCCTGTTGACCGAAAAATTGATGGAAAATTTGATGAGAAGATTAATCCGATCAACGCCTGTTGACAGAAAAAACATGAAGGGAAGACAAGAGAGAGTTGACCGTCTAATTAATTGACGTGATGACTGATTATGACTAGAGTCAGGAAGACCATCCCTAAGAAGGTAACCTACTCCCAACCACCCAACTGACCTTCTATAAAGGCAAGGGGAGCAAGCAAAGAAGTACAAGTAGTTGACTTATCCTACCTACTACCACCAACCCCAACGTCTATAAATAATGGCCCCGGGAATTAGGATAGGCAATCGACCGGTAAAGGCGCTAAGAACTTCAAGACAGAACCAAGTAAGAGGTTTATAGATCCAATCCAAGTAAGAGTACTCACCTTTTCAAGTTCATGTTTTTAAGAATATTATAGGTGTACTCACCCTTTTTAAGATCATGTTTTTAATGCAAGTATAACAAAGGATGTTCAGTTATTTCATGATATTCGCACGCATGAGGTTTGATTATTGTATAAATTAGATGATGACTAGTTATTTGTTTATGAAAAAGTACTAGTTATTTCATGATGTTTGGACGTTTTACTTAAATGCATGAAGTCTGGCCATGTTTTAAAATGTTTGGTTATTGCATGTGTAAAATGACCTCCGGCTTTTGATAAAATGATCTCCGGCTTTTGTTAAAGGACCTCCGGCACTTGTATTATAATTTGAAATCGGCATTTGCTCTTTGATTTCAAAATCGGCTTTGATTAATAAAATAATTTGAAACCGGCCTTATAGAATAATTGAAATCGGCCTTAATCAAAACCGGCATTTGTGTTGAAGTTTTGAAACTAGCATTGCCTTGTGATTTAGAAACCGGCCTTGTAATATAATGTTGAAACCAGCATAAGCACTGTGATTTTGAAATCGGCCTTGTATCGGATTTTGAAATCGGCCTTGTATTATGATTTGAAACCGGCATCTGTACTGAAACTTTGAAACCGACTTATAATGAAGCGACCTTTGGCTTTATAATAAAATACTTTCGGCTTTTGATAAATGACCTCTGCCCTTATGATAAGAGACCTCCGGCATTCTAATGAAAGCGACCCCCGGCTTTAAGTCATTGAAAGAAAAACCTTATGGTGTTTGGTTAATTGCATATTAGACTTTGATTTTCAGAAAAGCATGATTTGTAGAACTAAGTATTTGATGGTTGAGTAGCTGCAGGCCTTAAATGTAGCCGATGGTCGAGTAGCTGCAGACCTTAAATATAATCGTTTGATTGGGTCATGACTACGGACCTTAAATGTAGCATTATATGATTCAAAGGGCTGAGTGGCTGCAGGACTTAAATGTAGCCGTATGATGGTCGAGTAGCTACAGAAACCTAAAATGTAGCCGGTTTTTGACAAAAATAAATTTGGAAACATAAGCATGTTTTTGGGAAATCAAATTAAATAAAAATGACTTTGGAATCTGTTGCATTGACTCCGGCCATGTTTTATGAAGCTGCCCTTTATTACATTCTGTCTGTTTACTAATCATGATTATGCATGATTTACGTATGAGTACCTTGCTGGGCTCTCTAGCTCACCCCTCCTATTTTTCAAATGATGATGAGGAGTTTATGCCAAACGAAAAAGATTGAGGTTCGATGGACTAGCTAAGCCGAATAGCTGACCAAGATTAAGTAGTAGTGCATTAGCAAAATTGATGTACTCTCTATTGATTATGTGAGATCCCAAAATCAAAAAGCCTAAAAATCGGAAGAAAATATCCCAACTTAATACTAGAGTATTTTGATAAGGATGAAATCCGGAGTGATTTCATGAGGCCGGAGTGATTCATGAAAGGAGGAATGATTTTGTGTCCCATGATGCCGGAGTGATTTAAGGACCGGAAGTCGTTTGTGCCACTTGGAGACCGGAGTTGCCTTTTTGGTCTCTTGAAGCCACTGAAGGACGGAGCACTTCATGAAATGACCGGAGTGAATTGTGTGAAGAGAGGCCGAAGTGGCCTTGAAGTCCGGAGTGGTTTTGTGTGTTGGTGAGGCCGGAGTAGAATTGTGGAGAAGAAATCCGAACTTTATAAAAAAGTGATGGACGGAGTGAATAATAAGAAGTTGACCGGATTCAAAGATATTGATCAGATTGGAAGAGTTGACCGAATTTGGAGATGTTGACCGAAATTGAAGAGTTGACCGGATTTCTTGAAGGGTTTACAAAAATTAAAACCGGCAGCATTGGCAATAAATAAGGAGCAGTTGGCTAGAATAAATTAATACAACTAAAGACAAAAATAAAACTTTAGGGTTTAGTCAGAATTCAACTAGGCGGCGACCAAATGGAGTAGGTAAACTAATCTAGTTACCCCACCTACCCTCTGAGAAAAAGTACCGAAGTAAGTTACGTGCCCCATTACTCTACTGAACCCCTCCTCTATAAATACCGCAACGAGGTTGGAAGTTGGGGCAAAATACAAGCCGAGAGAAGGGAGTGAAGGAGAGAGCTCAAGGCGGTAAAACCCATTTTCAAGCAAGGAGGAAGAAATTTGAGTCAGCCTGTGACCAGGCGGATTTTATTTTTTCCACAAAAGCTTCCGTCAAACGGATAACATAATTAACGGTCTAATTAAGACAAGACTTACGAGAAATTTGATGTCTCCTATGTAAATTGGATGAAATCCCAAAAATACAAACTGTAATAATCATCCATAACAAGCACACATCTATCCATCATTCACAATTCCTACAACAATCATCTACAAGGATCCTATGTGCCATCCATGGCACAATTTCATAAAACATTTACTGCTCTAACGTTTATTAGCGAGATATCATCTAGGATCTGCACATAAATCCAGTATATAAGCGGAAGTAAACTAAGAACCTGCAGAAGCATAGCATATTCTCTTCTACTATCATACACATCATATGCTTTCTTTCCCAAAATCAACATGTTCTAGGACATCAAAAATCATAAGATCTGTATACAAAATCATGTGCAACTGGGCCTTTACGTCGACAGGCCTCTCCAAAATAGCTCCTGTGACGAACCAGGTTATTTTCCTTAAATAACCCTTCGTCAATAAAACTTCATTAATGTCCAGGTCTTCTTTATAAACTGGACAAAAGACCGTTTTACAACTTGGTAAAATAGGCTAAGCGTACTTGTTCACAGGATCTCATAATTTTGCCATTTTATTTATGGCTTCAATACTACGATAAATGCTTGTATTAGAGCTAGAGAGATGCCATCTAATAACCTCAATCGTGAAGCATCAAAACAAAGTGCTAAGCCTACTATAATACCATGAATTCTGGAAGCATCATAAAACCATAAAATAACCAAGAACCATACCTAATCCCAAGTGGCTGCCCATAACAAATTTGATATTCAAATCCTTGTTGCACTTTTCTGTCTAATCCTGCCAAGAAAGCCTTTCCTTGATCTATTTACATGCTTTCATCCGGAGGAAAATAACGAGATAGCAAGAGTGAGCTTTTGCTCAAATGAGTATAGTCATAAATCCTTTGTTAAACTGTGAATCATGATGATGGCGAGGGTTAACATGCATTTGAGACATGTAGGGAAAGAACATATAGCGGTAATGATTCGTTGTTTATCATGTCTTTAAACATGTAATTATTGCTTGAATCATGCTTTCTTTTTTACTTTCATCTTTGCGGACCAGGGGCTAGTAGGTCGTACTAGCAAAACGATGCGAGAGAACGAGGAAAGGATCATGATTATACCCCATGATCTAAGGCCGTGAGGGATTATCTTTAACGACCCTCCGTTGGGTCGTGCACATCATATCGTGCCATATCGTATCGCCCCATTCCCCGGGGTACCGGGCGATCCTCGTTCTTCCACAATAGTATCCTAAGGCGTGACACGGACACCACCTGCTTACACACAAGCGGCCGGAATACGTGGCCCAAGTATTCTTCGGGTTTATACCATGATGGACGTGTCGACCAAAGAATACTACCCATCCGAGAATCCATGGCCCTAGTTTCATGATTCTTCTTTTCATCATTCCTTTGAAGGAAAGTCCACCGTGTCTCATATATCGTATCTCCCATCTCAAGGGAGGTTTCATCACATCTCCACCTCAGGAGGTTTCATCAATCATATATTCTTTGTGGACTTCCTTCCGTTTCATCTTCTCATAGGTTCTCATCATTCTCATATTTACTTGGAGATTTTAGCATTTTCATAGTTCATAAGCATGTTTGATGGTATTTCCAACGGATTTGGAATTCCTTATCGTCGATGAGTCAATCTCATTGGGGTCCTCCAAAGCTCATTTCTGATCTTACAATTTCAAATGCCCGTTTAGTCATAGTTTTCACATCAAGGGGATGCATAATTTCCATTTTCTTTTCATTTACTCTATATGAACTGTAATAGCATTTTGTTAAGGGGCCCGATCATTGTGAACGGATAGAATTTCATGAGATCGATTGTTCGGCTATTACTTATGCATGGTCGGGATGTGGTGATTCATTCTTTAAACTTTCATTTAGGATATTCTTTCATCATTAATCATGGGTTATGTGATTTTCATCGTTTGGATGGATATTGGAACGATAATTATATTAATGATCACAGTACAACAAATAGTGAGTATGAGAATACTTGCCTCGATGTGCTCCATATTTTCTTCAACTAGCTTGATCTCTAATCGGACTCAAAGCCTCCATTTCCCTCTTTTTCTTCACGTGGCTCCTCCTTTCTCTTTCTCTCTCTTCCTCTCTCCTCTTCTCTCCCGCCCGCTCGCTCGCCTCGCTGCCTATATATAAGCGTCGGGCCGCCCGGCGCCAATGCGAGCGTCAGCGGGCCGGTTCTAGATCCTTCCGCTCGAGCGGAGCTCGAGCGGACAGCGAGCGTCGAGCTTTACGGATGCTTACGGAAGGTTCGCTCGGCGGGCCGGCGGGCGGGATTTTCCGGAAGGTTACGGAATATCCACTCGAAGCGGGTCTCGGCGCCGAGGCGCTAGAGAGGTTTCTAGGGGGTTAAGAAGCTTACGCTCGAGCCGGCCTCGAGCATGCATTAGGCGGCTGGGCTTTTCTTGTTTCGGCTCGAGCGGGGGGATCGAGCATGCATCAAGCGGCGGCTGTTTTTGGATGAATTCGAGCGTGTGTTGAGCGGGAAAGCTTCGGGTGGCGTTTTCCTCATTAAAAGTCCCTCGATTTTTACCAAGTTCCTCTATTTATTCATTCAATATTCTATTATTAAATAAAGAGATATTCCTAGCCTCATGTTAATTCTATTTTTGTTTTTGGGAACCTCACAGCTCCACTATGCTATGGTCCTCAAAAGTCTTCAAGAAGCTTCTCTCTCTGCTTACTCTTCTTCGTCGGGTAAAAGCTTTACTGTCTCATCCGGAGGGGGAAAACACTAAAGCAGTGAGCGAGGCCCAACAAGGTACATGCATATGAACTGTGAAAACGATTATGCCCGAACGATCATATAACCATGCAAAACCATAATGTTTAATCAAACATCATCTGAAAAGGAACGGCAAAGACATGCTATAACGATATTAAATCTCATGCTTCATAAATCATATCACTATAAGCTGTAAAACTATAACTATAAACTTTACTGATGCATTGGAAAATTGAAAACAATATTCTATACTGTTCACTGTCATCTTTTCATCCGATAATACTCTGTCATCTTTTTATTGTAGTATAGCATAACGGTAAAATATTAGTCGGTACTTCATATTATTTTCCTCCTTGTACCAGGCCCCGAGGACGGCCATCGTTCCCTCCTTGTACCAAGCCCCGAGGACGGCTATCGTTCCCTCCTTGTACCAAGCCCCGAGGACGGCTATCGTTCCGTCCTTGTACCAAGCCCCGAGGACGGCTATCGTTCCCTCTTTGTACCAAGCCCCAAGGACGGCTATCGTTACCTCCTTGTACCAAGCCCCGAGGACGGCTATCGTTACCTCCTTGTACCAAGCCCCGAGGACGACTATCGTCCATATTTTTATTAAAAACCCTTTTTCACAATTAGACTTATACAATACATTTCATCTTTTTCGGACATATCTTAACACTTTGGACCACCAGTCATGTACCCTACTAGCGGAAGGCGAATGATCGAGGATAGATTGTGTTCACCCACACAATCCAAGGCCTATCATGTCATATCATATCATGTATATCCCATCCCGAGAGATATCTATCTTTGTGTGCCACCCGAAGGTCGGCCTATGTTCCTCTGGCTTAACGCCCTTGAGGACGAGGCGGACCATGAATCGCTCCATGGACAGAGCTATCCTCGATTACCACCGTAAGTTTTAAGGCCTCACCCAAGAACTTACCTCGGGATCGAGTCTAAGGTCCCAAAATAAGCTCAGAATTTAAAATCATCTCTTTTATCGAAAATCTCATTTTCGAAATCAAACTTTCACAACACAATTTCAGCACTTCTTTAAATTTACATGGAAATTTTGTCAAAGATACGTTCGTACATATTTTCAAAACAAACTATACGGAAGCTTCATTTCGATGTCAATTAACTTTCATATAGTAGAAGCTACGGTTAAAACTCATCAAAACCTCTTCATTTTTCATTACATGGGGCTTCGCCAAAACCTTCGAACTCAAATCGGTCTCTTACTTGCACATATTTCATGAAATTAATGTCATAGATGCCATGCATATACATTAAATCATGCAATTTACTCAAACTATACAACATTTTCGAGCTAGGGTTTCATCACATACTTTTCAAGAGAAATTGAACACCATTTTCATGCTCCTTCACGAAATCGAAGCCAATTTTGCAATAAACATGGATAAACACAAATCTAACCGAGTAATCAAAGTAAATATGCTTCATGTACTTTAAACATGCATCATCAACATTTAGAGCATTTTCATCGGTTTTAAAGCATGAGAAATCAGTACGATGAAAAATGGGGTCAAGTACACTTGCCCGAGCTTGTTCTACCATTATTTTACCCGAATCGAATCACAATGGTGGTCTCTCCCTTTCTTTCTCGTGCGTGCTTGCTGTTGTGCCTCAACTTCTCTCTCTACAAACACATATCACTTAATTGACATTTAAACAATTACGGAATTATTTCAAGACTCCCGGATGCCACGAACGGGTCAAATCTTGCGAGATTCGGTATCCAGTCGATTTATACGTACAATTGGGATACGGGGATTCATATTCTATGATCATTTCATCATTTCACGAAGGTGACAACACGCAAAATCCACCTTCGGTCTCGGGTGAACAGTAACAGCGCCCCTTTAACGGGCTCGGACGCCGCGAACTGGTCCAAACGTGCAAGATCGGACCCGCGACCGACATATATACATCATTGGGACGTGGGGATTCCAATTTTGGGGTCAATTTCATGATACGAGGCCGGGAAATGGGAAACCCCAAAATCCCGTAGGTTAGGGTTTCGTAAAACCCACCCGGCGAATCGGACACGAATCGGACAACTAACCACATTTTCATGGACCTCAAGGCATGGGTTTTCAATATCCTAACATTCCCGTGGGGTATCGACACAAAATACCCAACGAAAATACACAAAACATCGAAAGAGAACGAGAAGTGGATATGAGAACACTTGCCTCAACGCGTGCTTTCACCTTTTAATCGGCTCGAGGTTGGATTCGGGCTCCGGGTCTCGTTCTCCCTTCTTCTCTCTCTAAATCGGTGCCCTCTCTCTCTCCTCAAACCCTAAAATCACGTGAAATGAGAAAGAGAGAGCCGCGCGGGTTCTTATATAGCGCGCCCCGCTCGAGCGGAGCTCGAGCTCGAAGCCAAGCTCTTGAAGGCCGGCAGCCCACCGCTCGGCGGGGCTCGAGCATGCATTATCTTGCGGGCTTGCTACTGGTTTTGGTGCTCGATAGGACGGCTCGGCGCGCGGAGGCGCTCGTCTCTGCGTCAAGCTGCGGCAAGCCTCGGGTGCGTTTCGCCATTCGGGACCCGTTTTGACCATTCTAACCCAATCTTTCACATCCTTGGACCTTATTTTTGATTATATAACTTCAATAAGTCATGATTATCACAATTTAAAACCCGAATCTTGTCAAATCGAATCAACATTTCACCACTTACGATTTCGGTTCCCGATTTACTAGTTCCGGTTCTTTGAGCTTTCAATTCATTTCTCCGTACCTTTTGAATACAATTTACCTATTTTAACTTAATTATCTCCCAATTATCATATTCAAGAACTCGGGTCGTCACACAGCCCGTCAGGCAAGTGTACTTCGGACGTTGCTTTTGAATTCATATTTTAAGAATATTGCAAGTATACCAAAGAATCAGTTCTGGATATCTGATTTTAAGATCATGATTTAATGCAAGCATATGCATGTTTCATTGCAAGTATATCTGATTCCGGATAAGTATATGTTATATGTACGATGTTTGTCCTAATCATTGAGTAAAAAAGAGAATTTCTGTTAACCGCATGCCTAAAAGAAGTTTTGTTTTTCCATTAATGAAAATTAAGTTTGGTTTTTCCTTGATAAAGAATCAGTTTGGTTTTCCCATAATGAAAAAGCGCTCTGTCCTTCAGTAAAAAGTACTCCGGATATATGAGCTTCGATCTTTAAAAGTACTCCGTCCTGTTAGAGAAAAGCACTCCGTCCCTTTTAATGAAAAGCACTCCGTCCCTTGAGTGAAAAACAGTCCGGCTTTTAAACTACGCCTTTTGTCAAAAAGAACTCCGGCTTTGTATACAAAATGAACTCCAGCTTTAAAGGGGAATGACTCCGGCTTTAGGAGAAATGGACTCTGGCTTTAATGAACTCTGGCTTTTAATGAATTCCTTCCTTTAAGAGAAATGAACTCTGACTTTAAAATGAGCTCCGGTCTTTATGAAAGAAAGAACTCCAGCTTTTGAGTATACTCACTCCGCCTTTATGAAAGAAAGAGCTCCGGCTTTTGAGTTTACACACTCCGCCTTTATGAAAGAAAGAACTCCGGCTTTTGAGTTTACGCACTCCGGTCTTTACGAAAGAAAGAACTCCGGCTTTAAAGGAAACACACTTCCGGTTTTAAAAAGGAAATGTACTCCGTTTTTAAGAAGGAATTGCACTCCGGTTTTAAAGGAATGTCACTCCGGTTTTTAAGAAGGAATTTGCACCCCGGTTTTAAAGGAAAAGCACTCCGTCCCGAGAAGCACTCCGTCTAGCAGTAAAAAGCACAACGTCCAATAGTGAAAATCACTCCGTCCCTTTGAGTGAAAAGCACTCCGTTAGTAAAAAGCACTCCGTCCCGAAAAGCACTCCGCCCAGTAGTAAAAAGGACTCTGTCCAGTAGTGAAAAGCACTTCGTCCCTTTGAAAGTAAAGCACTCCGTCCAAAAGGCACTCCAACTTTTGAGCACTCCGACATTTTGAGAAAAAGGAACTTCGGCTTTTTATAAAACCGGCTGGCCTAAAAAGAGCTCCACCCTACCTTGAAAAAAAAATCTAAACCCGGCCCCAAGTATAATTGTTTCGAAAATATGTACCAACTTTGTCTGAGGAAGTTTTCATATAAGATAGCTAAGGATATATTACGAAAGTTTGATTTCAAAAAGGGGTTTTCGATAAAGAAAAGGTTTTCGTTACAGCTATTTTAGGACCCGGGACTGACTAAGTCCAGATAGGTTCTCCGGCATGCCTTAGGACTTTTCGGTGGTAATCGAGGATAACTTTGTCCATGGAGTTATTTGTGGTCTGCTCTGCCCTCGGCCGTTACGGGCAGGAGGGACTACCATTATCGGCCAACCTTCGGGTGGCATACCGTACCGATCCCGTGAGATGGGATGCCCATATGACAGTTACCAACCTTAGATTGTGTGGAGTGAACACAATCTATCCTCGATTATTCGCCCCCTCAGCTAGTAGGGTATACTGGAAGGGTTTGTACCGATATGATATAAAGTACCGTTTACTGTTTTACAGATATGTTATGTTACCGTACCGATTACCTAATATGAAGTTCCGATTATCGAATATGAAATACTGTTACCGATATGATATGTATTGTTCACCGTTTATCGTACCGATTACCGAATATGTTATGTTACTGTTTACCGTTTACTATACCGATTACCATTTTCTGAAGTATAGTACTGTTAAGGTTTATTTTTCCTATTTTTTGTGGACTACATTCTGATTAACCGTTCTGTTTATATACAGTTACATGACCGTCCTGCATCATCGTTTTACTACTCATGTGCATGTACCCTGCTGGGTCTCGGCTCACTATTTTATGTTTTTCCCCTACAAATGAAGCTTTAGAGCTTGTGCCTGACGAGTTGGAGTAATTAGAGCTTGTCTGAATGATTATTAAAGACCTCGAAAGCTTATTTTGGAGAAATATTATTGCAATGACTTGATGGACTTCTAAGGTTAAACATTTTTTGCTATGTACTTGGAAATGAATATTTTGGAATGAATATGAATGCTTCCGCAAGTGTTAGAATAACTTCCACTATACTTATTATGGTTAAAATTATATGGGTCCTAGATGGTATCTGAGATCCTGTGTTGCACCTAATTGGTTTAGTTTGGATTTTCAATTGTGTTATGAATGACAGAAATCAAAAAAAAAGATAAAAATTCGTTCCGTCACAATTGGTATCAGAGAGTTGAGATGCCTTAGGAATTGATCGATCAAAAAGCGGAAGCACAGGTTTGAATCTTTAGAATGGGTTCCTGTTGGAATAGGTCCGGATAGCTAAGGTAAGGTGAAGTATTTAAGATTAGAGGAGAATGTTTATGTTTTGGCTTTAGGGAGTTGATTTTGAAATGCTTCAATCCTAACTGCTCTATTCTAATTATTTAATCTTGTGATGTTGTGGTTATAGGAAGTAATATGAGTTCTGGATAAGTGCTTCCCTCAGAGTGTTGGTTAATCGTGAGAATGAGAACAAGAAATTGAAGGTACATTAAGGATCTGAATCAATGACGTGCCCATGTTAAACATAATAGTGTCCAATTGAGATTCAATCAGTCAGACTTGTTTAAACGAAAGTTTGATCAGTCTTGGAATGAAATTCTTAGGTTAGTACATTATCAGTACCAAGAAAAATGTTAAGGTTGATGACCGAATATAATGGATAAGGTAGTATTAATAGCTTGAGGTTAAGGTATAGATCTTGAAGACTCCGGAGGTGTAGGTAGTATTTGTAGTAATCTGAGGTTGTGAATAAATTAATCTTGATGGAGTACTAAACTGATCCTGATGGCAAATTGCCACATTAGAACTGATAAAAAGAATAATATGAATTACGAGTTGTGAGGAATTTAGATGGCGTATTATGCTATGCCTGGAGAGTTATTTAAGTAGATTTAAGGAAACTGCTAAAGAAAGGATTTTTCAATACAATTGAAGAATAAAGTTGCTATTTGTGCAAAGACAGAAGATAATCTTGAGGATATTTGGCAAACTCCGAAGTTAATGGGGAGTCTATTGAAATAGGTGAAAGATTACTGCGAACCAGTATAGTTATGAAACCCTGAAATAAAAACCCTTGTAATTTTTTATTACAGTTGACAGAACGTGGAATGGTCTAATTTGGAAAGAATGAAATTGCTTGACACTGAAATATTAAATTACTAAATGTGAAGGTTTTAGTGATAATTAGAGACTGTACCAACATTTTGGAATTTAGTAGTGCTCTTGTTTATAAATTGTATCTTTATGATTATTCGGGGTTATGCAGATCCTTTTTTTAAAAAAAAATGTTGTGATAAGATCTTTGAGGATTTAGGAATAATCCCTTGAAGGAAATTAAAGTCTTATGAACTTAAAAGTTAGAGGTAGATCTTGATATGTTCAACAGAAATGAATACTTAGATCAACAATCAATGATTGGAAGTCCCTATTTGAAAGTATGTAGAATTACTCTGGGGACAAATCGGATCTGATAATTTTACGAATTATGAAGATGAACCTTCCTGTATCATTGCGGATCGATACTCTTCGGATAAAAAGGAAGAAAATTAGGGTTACCTTTCAAACAAAATCGACTGTCTCCACTTAAATGATGATAAAATAATTCACTCTTGTGACTTCAAATGATGTGTTTGGGTTGAATTAGTTGATTTATTAATATACCAACGAGGTCTTTAAGTTGCTAAGTAAAGAGATATTAAAATGAACGATGGATTAGGAGCCACATCGAACCCGTGGTAACCACATAATTGCAGTCCAGATCTTGCTAATGGTTGGGAGATGTGAAAAGTTATTTCCCTCAGAATATGGACTTGAGATTTTGAGGATGTTAAGTGTTAGGATCTCGAGATATTCAGCAACGGTGTGAGACTAAACCGAATCCGTAGAGAATATTATAATTAGGACTTCTTATACTGTTATAAATTGAGGATCTATTAGAAATAATTTTTGTGGTTTGGATAAATCTAGAGCAAGACTAACGCATTGGGTTGAATGTTTGGAAGGGAATATGACAAAAAAATGGAAAAAAAATGTAAAGTATACTGCTTTTAAAATCTAATTGTACCTTGAATTTCGTATTGGAAATTGGGCTAAAAGGACCAAAATGCCAGGTTGTGATAGTGGCAGTAAAGTAGAACTGATCAAACTAGAGATAACCAATTGATTAGAGCACGCAGCGGAAGGATGATGAACCTGTGAATATATAAAGATGCTCAATATTGAGGTTCGGTGTGCCAGTGTGAAATGAAATGAGGCATTTTTCTAATTTCGAGGATGAAATTTCTTTAAGTGGGAGAGAATTGTGAGATCCCAAAATCAAAAAGCCTAAAAATTGGAAGAAAATATCCCAACTTAATACTAGAGTATTTTGATAAGGATGAAATTTGGAGTGATTTCATGAGGCCGGAGTGATTCATGAAAGGAGGAATGATTTTGTGTCCCATGATGCTGGAGTGATTTAAGGACCGGAAGTCATTTGCGCCACTTGGAGACCGGAGTTGCCTTTTTGGTCTCTTGAAGCCACTGAAGGCCGGAGCACTTCATGAAATGACCCGAGTGAATTGTGTGAAGAGAGGTCGAAGTGGCCTTAAAGTCCGGAGTGGTTTTGTGTGTTGGTGAGGACGGAGTAGAATTGTGGAGAAGAAATCCGAACTTTATAAAAAGGTGATGGACGGAGTGAATAATAAGAAGTTGACCGGATTCAAAGATATTGATCAGATTGGAAGAGTTGACCGAATTTGGAGATGTTGACCGGAATTGAAGAGTTGACCGGATTTCTTGAAGGGTTTGCAAAAATTGAAACCGGCAGCATTGGCAATAAATAAGGAGCAGTTGGCCGGAATAAATTAATGCAACTAAAGACAAAAATAAAACTTTAGGGTCTAGTCAGAATTCAACTAGGCGGCGACCAAATGGAGTAGGTAAACTAATCTAGTTACCACACCTACCCTCTGAGAAAAAGTACCGAAGTAAGTTGCCTGCCCCACTTACTCCGCCGAACCCATCCTCTATAAATACTGGCAACGAGGTTGAAGCTGGGGCAAAATACAAGCCGAGAGAATGGAGTGAAGGAGAGAGCTCCAAGACGGTAAAAACTGACTGTCAGGCAAGGAGGGAAGAAATTTGAGTCAGCCCATCAGGCAAGTGTACTTCGGACGCTGCTTTTGAATTCATGTTTTAAGAATATTGCAAGTATACCAAAGAATCAGTTCTGGATATCTGATTTTAAGATCATGATTTAATGCAAGTATATGCATGTTTCATTGCAAGTATATCTGATTCTGGATAAGTATATGTTATATGTACGTTGTTTGTCCTGATCATTGAGTAAAAAAGAGAATTTCTGTTAACTACATGCCTAAAAGAAGTTCAGTTTTTCCATTAATGAAAATTAAGTTCGATTTTTCCTTGATAAAGAATCAGTTCGGTTTTCCCATAATGAAAAAGCACTATGTCCTTCAGTAAAAAGTTACTCGGATATATGAGCTTCGATCTTTAAAAGTACTCTGTCCTGTTAGAGAAAAGCACTCCGTCCCTTTTAATGAAAAGCACTCCGTCCTTTGAGTGAAAAACAGTCCGACTTTTGAACTCTGCCTTTTGTCAAAAAGAACTCCGGCTTTGTGTAGAAAATGAACTCCGGCTTTAAAGGGGAATGAACTCCGGCTTAAAGGGAAACAAACTTCGGCTTTAGGAGAAATGAACTCCCCTTTTAATGAATTCCTTCCTTTAAGAGAAATGAACTCTGGCTTAAAAATGAACTCCGGTCTTTATGAAAGAAAGAACTCCAGCTTTTGAGTTTACTCACTCCGCCTTTATGAAAGACAGAGCTCCGGCTTTTGAGTTTATGCACTCCGCCTTTATGAAAGAAAGAACTCCGGCTTTTGAGTTTACGCACTCCGATCTTTACAAAAGAAAGAACTCCGGTTTTAAAGGAAACACACTTCTTGTTTTAAGAAGGAATTGCACTCTGGTTTTAAAAGAATGTCACTCCGGTTTTTAAGAAGGAATTGGCACCGCGGTTTTAAAGAAAAAGCACTCCGTCCCTTTGAAAGTAAAGCACTCCGTCCCGAGAAGCACTCCGTTCAGCAGTAAAAAGCACTCCGTCCAGTAGTGAAAAGCACTTCGTTAGTAAAAAGCACTCCGTCCTGAGAAGCAGTCCGTCCAGCAGTAAAAAGCACTCTGTCCAGTAGTGAAAAGCACTCCGTCCCTTTGAAAGTAAAGCACTCCGTCCAAAAAGCACTCCGGCTTTTGAGCACTCCGGCATTTTGAGAAAAAGGAACTTCGGCTTTTTATAAAACCGGCTGGCCTAAAAAGAGCTCCAGCCCTACCTTGAAAAAAATCTAAACCGGCCCCAAGTATAATTGTTTCTGAAAATATGTGCCAACCTGTACCGAGGAAGTTTTCATATAAGATAGCTAAGGATATATTACGAAAGTTTGATTTCAAAAAGGGGTTTTCGATAAAGAAATGGTTTCATTCTGACTATTTTAGGACCCGGATGACTAAGTCCGGATAGGTTCTCATGCCTTAGGACTTTTCGGTGGTAATCGAGGATAACTTTGTCCATGGAGTTATTTGTGGTCCGCCCTGCCCTGCCCTCGGCCGTTACGGACGGAGGGACTAACATTATCGGCCTACCTTCGGGTGGCATACCGTCTGCGATCCGTGAGATGGGATGCCCATATGACAGTTACCAACCTTAGATTGTGTGGAGTGAACACAATCTATCCTCGATTATTCGCCCCCTCAGCTAGTAGGGTATACTAGCGAGTGCATGCCGATATGATATGAAGTACCGTTCGTTTCTTGTTTCGAGATATGTTATATTACCGTACTGATTACCGAATATGAAGTACCGATTATCGAATATGAAATACTGTTACCGATATGATATGTACTGTTCATCGTTTATCGTACCGATTATCGATATGTTAAGTTACTGTTTACCGTTTACTGTACTGATTATCGTTTTCTAAAGTATAGTACTGTCAAGGTATGTTTTCTCTATTTTTCTTGGGCTGCATTATGATTAACCGTTCTGTTTATGCATAGTTACATGACCGTTCTGCATCATCGTTTTACTACTCATGTGCATGTACCTTGCTGGGCCTCGGCTCACTATTTTATGTTTTTCCCCTACAGATGAAGCTTTAGAGCTTGTGCCTGATGAGTTGGAGTAATTAGAGCTTGTCTGAAGGATTATTAAAAACCTCGAAAGCTTATTTTGGAGAAATATTATTATAATGACTTGATGGACTTCTATGGTTAAACATTTTTGGCTATGTACTCGGAAATGAATATTTTGGAATGAATATGAATGCTTCCGCAAGTGTTAGAATAACTTTTACTATACTTATTATGGTTAAAAGTATATGGGTCCTAGATGGTATCTGAGATCCTGTGTTGTACCTAATTGGTTTAGTTTGGATTTTCAATTGTGTTATGAATAACTGAATAAAAAAAAAATCCATTCCGTCACAGATTATTTTGGGAAACATTTAGTAGGACACCTCCACTGTGAAAATTGTGAAAGTTTAATGAATTTTACTATGCTTCCGTACGATGTGGTTTGAGAAATTTGTGATTCCTAGTGGCATCTCAGTTTGTTCGTGACCTTCATGTCCAACCGACCTCGTCTTGGCCGGTCAAAAGAGAGAAACCACGACCCCTGGCCATTAACTCACAAAGTTGGGCCTTACGCGATCCTGTACACGCGATGTAGAATATATATAAAAGAAAAGAAAAATTTTGAGTCCACCTTTTTAACCAAAGTTCATGATCGGTTTCGATCGACGGGTGGCCGCATGCGGTGGAATGTGGCCGGTCCATCACAAAATCATTCGATAAATGTTACAAAACAACAATTTACATTTTAATCATCAAAATTCTAAGTTTCTTACACGATTTTCCAAATTTTTGTTCTAGGGTTCCATTGAAAACTTTCGGGTTTAAATCGAATACCAAACACATGTTTATTCATGAAATATATGCCATAATTCCAAATACATATAAAAAGTCATGGATTTAAACCAAAACCCCACAATTTTTGAGCTAGAGTTTGCACTACACTGTCCGGACATGAAACAAAGGCAAAACGTGAGCCAAATCACAAAATCGGAGTTATCAGTTACAATATACATACATAAACAGGAAATCTTGTGACGGAACGGATTTTTTTTTGTCCTCAAAAGCTTCCGTCAAACAGAAACACAATTAACGGTCTAAACATAAGGCAAGACTTCTGCAGAAATTTCGGCAGAGTCTCCTTTGTAACGGGATGAAGAACCCAAAAATACAATCCTGTATAATCATCCATAACAAGCACACAACTAACCATCATTCACAAATCCTACAACAGACATACACAGGATCACATGTGCCATCCATGGCACAAATCCATAAAAATATTAACTACGCTAACAGTTCAATAACGAGATGCCATCTAGGACCTGTACAGTAAATCCAGAGTATATAGCAGAAGTAAACTAATAATGTGACAGACCAGATTATTTTTCACCGAATAACCTCCGTCAATGGTACACACACTCTAAAGCCCATAATTAAACTATGGACTTCTACAGAAAAATCCGACAGAGTTTCCTCTGCAATTGGACAAAAACCAAAAATACAACCTGTTAAAATAATATCCTGCACAAGCACACATCTAAACAAAAGGCTTAACTCAAAGCCTACAACACGCCACACAGGATCACAACACTGCCATATCATCCATGGCTCCAATACAGTACTCCTATCTACTATACTGGATCTAGAGAGATGCCATCTAATGAAATCAAACTCAAAACATATATATACAGACGCGGAAGCATAACTAAATCATCAAATATCTGCGGAAGCATAATAAAACCATAAAAACAACAACGATGAGCCATGCTCAACACTGAGTGGCTGTCCACAGTCCGATCCAACTCTATGTCCAAATCTTCTGATCACTCACCGTCCAGCCAATCACATCAAGCAAGCCTCTCCTTGTTTGACTACTTGCACCAGCTAAGTGTTCTCATCTGAAAAAGAGACAAGAACAGCAAGAGTGAGCCAACAGCTCAGCAAATGTAATCATAAATACCCCTCCAAGACATGTTCAAGGACTGAAATGGGAGGGAATACATACTCTCCAAAATCAAGGAACAGGGAACAACTGAATCACTTGATTCCTACGGTTCTCACGATTACACTGATTGGTCATCATTTGGATTCACAAGATTCTCACGGTTTTCATGATTACATTGGTTGGACATTATTCATTATCATTATTACATCATTTTTGCGGACCCCGGCTAGTAGACCGTACTAGCCAACGATGCGAGAACGAGGACAGAATGTGTTCGCTACACATTCTAAAGTCACGGCTACTATTTTAGGTCGGTAGCACACGACCCTCGGTTGCATCCATGCAACAATCATCACAGCATTTACTACATCTCAATATGTAGCGTCACTGAACACACCCCACACCCCCGGGTCCGGGGCAATCATCGTTCTTCCCACGGTAGTTTCCTAAAGCGTACCACGGACATCGCCCGCTCCCACGAGCGGCCGAAATACGTGGCCGGTATTCCCTCGGGTTCACACCGCGATGGACATGGTATACTAAAGAATACTACCCATATGACTCAGGGTCCTAGTTTCAAGGTTAGGTTCAACATTTGGAGAGGGAAATCCACATTTGCCACACAATCACATCTCGAAAAATCTCATTCCCATTACAATCATCTCCAATCGGGAGATTACATCATCAAACACATCTCCATCCAGGAGATCATATCATCACAAGCACAATGTGGACTCCCTTCCATTCACATCACGGTTCACGATATCCAATGGGACTCAATTCCTTAATCCACAACAAAACATTACAAGTTCAATTCGACTTCCTTCGGGATCCAGTTTCCTTAATCACAACAATCAATCCAAGTTCATGGGAGAGATTAGATTTCATACCTCAGATGATCACAAGTCACTTTGAAACCTCAGAGACTCATCCCCTTGCCTCCAGCACACGGATTCACATTCGGGGCTTACATTACGTTTAAACATTAAACGTTATTTCAATAACAATTATGAAGGCATAACACTTATATTTCTCATTTCATTTTCGGTGAACGATAACAGATTTTCTTTTGAACACCCGGACGCCACACACGGTTCGATACTTGGAAAATTGGGCGTCCGGTGGATTCGTGCGTACTCTTTGTACACGATATTTCACATTTGGGTTCGATTTAACTTATCACAATGATGGAAGCATGTAACTTCCCCTTTAATTGAGGATAAACAATCACGGAATTATTTCAAGACTCCCGGATGCCACGAACTAGTCAAATCTTGCGAGATTCGGCATTCGGTCGATATATACATACAATTGGGATACGGGGATTCATATTCTAGGGTCATTTCAACATTTTACGAAGGTGACAACCAAAATCCACCTTCGGTCTCGGGTGAACAGTAACAGCGCCCATTTATTGGGCTCGGACGCTGCGAACTGGTCCAAATGTGCAAGATCGGACCCGCGGCCGACATATATACATCATTAGGACGTGGGGATTCCTATTTTGAGGTCAATTTCATGATACACGGTCGGGAAATGGAAAACCCCCAAAATCCCGTGGGTTAGGGATTCGGTAAAACCCACCCGGATGAATCGGACACGATTCGGACAAACAATTACATTTTCTTAGACCTCAAGGCATGGGTTTCAAGATTCTAACGTTCCCCGTGGGTATCGACACAAAATACCCAATAAAAATACACAAAACATCGAAAGAGAACGAGAAGTGGATATGAGAACTCTTGCCTCGACGCGTGCTTTCTCCTTTATACCTGGCTCTCGGGTGGAATCGGACTCCCGGGCTCAATCTCCTTCCTTCTCTCTCAAGGATCGGCTCTCTCTCTCTCTCCTCTAATCCTAAACCGAGCAAAAATGACGAGGAGAAGGCACGGCGCGACTTTTATACCGTTGTCCACCACTCGCTTCTGGTTTTTCCGCTCGATAGGAGGGCTCAAGAGCCCAGAGGGCGCCGGTCTGAGCCGTGGCAAGCCAGCAGCAAGCCTACGTCACGTTTTCGCCGTTCGGGACCCGTTTTGACCCTTCTAACCCAATCTTTCACATCCTTGGACATTGTCCTTGATTATATAACCTTAATAAGCCATGATTATCATGCTTTAAAACCCGAAATCGTATTTACAAAGTTACATAACTCGGTTTATAGTTTTCGTTCCCGATTTACCGATTTTTGGCTCTTTGAGCTGTTCATCTAATTCCTCTCATACCTTTTGACCATGATACACCTATATTAACTTAATTGCCTTCTAATTATTATTTTCTTAACTCGGAACCTCACAAATAACCTACAGAAGCATAGCTTTTTTCTTTTACTATCATACACATCATATGCTTTCTATACAAAATTCACATGTTCTAGAGCATCCATAAACATAAGATCAGTATACAAAAATCACATTTTCAGCTAAGCCTTTACATCAATAGGCTCTTTCAAAATAGCTCCAGTATGCGGTGGTCCTCAAAAGTCTTCAAGCAACTCCTCTCTATTTATTCTTTTCATGTGGCGGTAGCTCTACTGTCTCATATGAAGGAGGGAAAAACACTAAAATAGTGAGGCGAGGCTCAGCAAGGTACATGCATATGAACTGTAAAACGGTTATGCCAAAGCGATCATATAACCATGCAGAACCAGAACGTTTAATCAAAATATCATCTGGAAAAATAGTAAAGGCACACTATAACGATATCAAACCTCATGCTACATAAATCAGTACGCTATAGATTGTAAAACAATAAACTGTAAACTTTGACAATACATGGTAAAACTGAAAACAATACCCTATCATCTTTTCACTGTATGATTCATTATCATCATTTTACTGTAATATAGCATATCGGTAAATAGTAAATGGTACTTCATATTATTTCATCCTTGTACAAAGCCCCGAGGACGGATATCTTTCATCTTTTTATCAAAACCCCCCCTTTTTTTTTAAAGTTAGTCTTTCACAATTTACTTTCAGCTAACTTCAAAGTACATGGAAATTTCGTCGGTATAGGCTTGTACATATTTTCGAAAACAAACTATACAAGAAGTTGCACATCGATGTCAATTAATTTTCATATAACAGAAGCTATGGTCAAAACTCATCAAAACCTCTTCATTTTCGTACATAGGGCTTCGCCAAAACTGTCGGACTCAAATCGTTCTCTAACACATGCTTATTCATGAAATTAATGCCATAAATTCCACGCATATACATTAAATTATGCAATTTACTCAATCTTCACAACATTTTCGAGCTAGGGTTTCATCATATGCTTTCTGAGACAAATCGAATACTATTTTCATGCTTATTCACGAAATCGAAGCCAAATCTTGCAATAAACATGGATAAAGAAAAAATTTAACCGCATAATTGAATGAAACATGCTTCATGTACTTTAAACATGCATCAACATCATTTTCACAACATTTCATCAAGTTTAAAGCAAAAGAAAAGGTAAAAACGAAAAACGACGTCCGAGGTACACTTGCCTGAGCTCGTTCTACCATTATTTTACCCAGATCGGATCTGAACGGTGGTCTCTCCCCTTTCTTCCTCTTCGTGCTTGCTGTTATGCCTCAACTTTCTCCCTCTACAAACACATATCCTTTAATCGGCATTTAAACAAGGAAGTTTTATAGAATATCGTCCGAAGTTTTCGGAAGAGTAGTACCCATGTACAGTGCATAGGAATAGTGCACGTGAACAGTGCACATGTGCATGAATCGGTTGATTCTCGAAATTTTGGACATCCAACAGGTAATTTATC
This sequence comes from Nepenthes gracilis, assembly GCA_033239525.1. NCBI lineage: Eukaryota > Viridiplantae > Streptophyta > Magnoliopsida > Caryophyllales > Nepenthaceae > Nepenthes > Nepenthes gracilis. The sequence continues at coordinate 13,858,737 of BSYO01000007.1, forward strand.
GAACCCAAGGCATGGGTAACTATAATTCTAAGTCAATTTACACATTAAACCCCAAATCGAAGACCAAATGGTGTCCGGGCACGGGTTAAGGGCTTTGCGAACGAATTTCCTTACGTAACCACAATTTTGGATACCGAACAAATAAATTAACTTACTCAAGTCATGCATAATCATAATCTAGTCTTAAATAAATCAAAAGCCCCAAAAATCAGAGCCCAAAACCACCCGGTCGCGGGGTTAAGGCTTCACGAACGGGAATTCACATAATTTCACCAAATCGGGTACCCAATGACAAATTAACTTACCTAGGGCGTGGGTATTGGTATTCTAGTCTCAATTTATACAAAAGCCCCAAATATCGAGGGCCGGAATCCACCCGATTGCACATGAATAGTACATGTGCGTGGGTGAGGGTTTTTGTGCAAAATCCGGTATAATTCCTCAAAGTTGGACATGAAATTCGTATGTATGCACAGTAGAGTCATGGGCTTTACAAATACATACACAGGGTCGGATATCGGAACAAAATACCCGAAGAGGATAGAACGAAAATCAAAGAAATGGAAGAAAAATGGTATAGATTGACTTGCCTCGATGTGCTCTACGATTTCTCCCCGACTAGCTTCAGCTCAAAATCGGATTCGAAGGCCTCCATTTTCCCCTCTTCTCCTTCGCGAAACCCTCGCGTACGCTGCTTTCCTCCTGCTACTGCCATCAGCTGCTCCCCTTCCTTTTCTTTAAGCAACACAATTCCCCTAATTTTAAATGGGGAAGGGAAGTGTCACGTGAGAGGGAGGGCAGCATTTTCCCTCCCTTTCCTGCTTTCTTCCTATTTTGCTTCTATACTTTCATTGTTTTTCTTATCATTATATATATATATATATATATTACGTTTTCTTTTAATCCTAAATTTAATTTGATACCCAAACGATCGAATGGGCATACTCCGGGCACCGGCCCAACAATTCCAAATATTCTCCAAAATTTTATAATATTTAATTAGTTTTTCTCGCATCCGAATTACTTAAAATTACCCAAAATAATAAATAATCTCAATTTAATCGGATAAAAATATTTTGGGATATTACATTCTCCCCCACTTATAAAAATTTCGTCCTCAAAAACTTAGCTTCTAGATTCCATAAACAGAGGTAAGCTTCTAGATTCTCTAACAATCCTAAGTCACTTCCTTAATTATACGATAGGTTTACCTCAAGAAACCTCATGTATTTTAAATCCTCTTGATTATTACTACCCAAAGCGTTAGATCAAAAATCTAATTCAACCAAGTTTGAAACAACCTAAATTTAATAACTTACTTAATAAACTTAGCTCGAGACCTCAAATGATTAAAAATTCTTGCATCAACCTACCTGAAGCCTCGAAAGGGACTATTCCTTCTAAAACCCAGATTAAACTTTATCTTATAGGGGTTCACCTCATTTCCGCTGCGCTACTCTGATTATTTATCTAACTATGAATCATCCCAATGAAATTTCACCACCATATCAAATTCAACTTGACGTCCCAAAGATTATTTAATCAAGTTTTACTAAAGTTTCGATGTAAACCTTAAATCACAATCAAACTTTAAAGTCTGAACGATTTACATTCACACTATTTTATTGGTAATCGGTAAACCAACATTTTCTCCAAAATACATAGCCTGCATCATAGACCCAGAATATATGGAAACCTTGATTAAAATAATCATAGGATAGTCACACCGAGAAGACGAATCCCACAATCATCCAACTACAGCCACATTCAAGGCTACAATCACAACGATCACCCAAAGAGTCGACATAACTTTAAATCATTATCCCAAATCTTAAAATTCAAATTACTTAGTAACCTTAAGATTCCGTTGGCATGCCAACAAGCCAACTGATTCCAGTCGAACACGTCTACTATAATTACGATAAGTGGGTAGCCCTAATCGCCTTAAACCAAACCATAAGGACTTCATATTTCATGAACTCCTAGCTCCCAAATATCAAATACGGTTTTGTCTCCCAATTCAAGAATATGGCATCCTATTATCCAATCATTTGGACTTACTCGCGATTTATCTTTCGCTTCTCCTATGAAACTTCAAAGACGTACAAGTCCGAAGACTCACAGTATCAACTGCCAGTATTGATACCTGCTTTCCCAAAGAGAACACCGAGGTTCACTTCCTCAACCTTTTAAACAGGCCTGTCCACATGGGAAATCATATGGTCTTCCTTCTTAACGATACAATCATTCTGGCTCTTAGAATTTAAATAATGGCTATCTTCAAAACGATATCCATAAGTTCTCAAGGTGGAAACTTCAATGGCTGATTCTGACTTACATATGGGGTAATACTAATCCTGAACTTCTCCCCCATTTAAATCAAAGGTATTCACCCATCATGACGTGAGGGTAACATAATCTTAACCTTCCTCAAAAGCATTACATTCCACAATGTCTCATCAGACCCATCAGGGGCCAACCTAAATGACATGAATGTCAATTACCCCTATTCGGCCTCCCCAATTAGTCATCACTTAAAATCTTATGGATCCCAAAACCATGCTACCCAAGAGCTACAAGCTTAACAAGGCATGTGAGGTTCCGGATTTCTGAACCCGACAATTAGGAGGTGATTAGTATGCAAATGATCAATACTAATCCTATGGGATGATTAAGGTTTGGTACCGGAAGGAAAATCGGGGAAACTATTCAGGTTCGGGCTGCTGAAGCCCTGCCAGCAGGCTTGCGCCTGCTGGGCGCTCGAGCGGCAGGCGCAGTATAAAATGGCGCCGTGCCTCTCTCTCGTTCATTTTCGCATGGGCTGAGGGTTTTTTAGAGAGAGAGAGAGCGCGCGATTCTGGAGAGAGAAGGAAGGAGATCGAGCCCGGGAGTTCGATTCTGCCCGAGAGCCAGGTATAAAGGTAAAAGCACGCGTCGAGGCAAGTGTTCTCATATCCACTTCTCGTTCTCTTTCGATATTTTGTGTATTTTCGTTGGGTATTTTGTGTCGATACCCACGGGGAACGTTAGAATCTCGAAACCCATGCCTTGAGGTCCAAGAAAATATAGTTAGTTGTCCGATTCGTGTCTGATTCGCCCGAGTGGGTTTTACCGAAACCCTAACCTACGGGATTTTGGGGGTTTCCCGTTTTCTGGCCTCGTATCATAAAATTGACCTCAAAATTGGAATCCCCACGTCCCAATGATGTATATATGTCGGCCGTGGGTCCGATCTTGCACGTTTGGACTCGTTCGCGGCATCCGGGCCCTCTAAACGGGCGCTGTTACTGTTCACCCGAGACCGAAGGTGGATTTTGCGTGTTGTCACCTTCGTGAAATGACAAAATGATCCTAGAATATGAATCCCCGTATCCCAAGTGTGTGTATATATCGACCGGATGCCGAATCTCGCAAGATTTGACCCGTTCGTGGCATCCGGGAGCCTCAAAGGTTCCCCATTGTGAATAATCCGAAAATGAATGGGAAGTTGCATACTTCCACCCTTGTGACAAGTTAAATCGAACCCAAATGTGTAATCTTGTGTACAAAGTGTACGTACGAATCCACTGGACGTCGGATTTCCAAGTATCGAACCATGTTCGGCGTCCGGGTGTTCAAAAGGAAATCCGATAATGTTTACTTGAAATAAAATGAGAAATGTGATGTGATATGCCTTCAAAATAGTTGTGAAAGTAATGTTTAACTGATTAAACGAAAATGTAAGCCCCGAATGTGAATCCGTGTGCTGGAGGCAGGGGAATGAGTCTGGAGGTTCCAAAGTGACTCGTGATCGTTTGAGGTATGAAATCTAATCTCTATGGTGAACTTGGATTGATTGTTGTGATTAAGGGAACTGGATCCCGAAGGAAGTCGAATTGAACTTGTCATGTTTTGTTGTGGATTAAGGGAATTGAGTCCCATTGGATATCGTGAACCGTGACGTGAATGGAAGGGAGTCCACATTGTGCTTATGATGATATGATCTCCTGGATGGAGATGTGTTTGATGATGTAATCTCCCGGTTGGAGATGATTGTGATGGGAATGAGATTTCCCGAGATGTGATTGTGTGGCAAATGTGGATTTCCCTCTCCAAGTGTTGAACCTAACCTTGAAACTAGGACCCTGAGTTATATGGGTAGTATTCTTGATATACCATGTCCATGCGGTGTGAACTTTGAGGAATACTTGGCCACGTATTCCGGCTGCTTGCGGAGGCGGGTGATGTCATGTGGTACGCTTTAGGAAACTCTCTCTGTGGAAGAACGAGGATTGCCACGGACCCCGGTGTGTGGGGTGTGTCATCGGCTACATATTGAGATGTAGTCATCTGTGATGATTTTTGCATGGATGCAACCGAGGGTCGTGGTGCTACCGACCAAAAAATAGTAGCCGTGGCTTTAGAATGTGTAGCGAACTCATTCCTGTCCTCGTTCTCTCGCATCGTTGGTTAGTACGATCTACTAGCCGGGGTCCGCAAAGACGATGTAATAATGAAAATGAATAATATCCAATTGAAGAACGATGTGAGTCCAGTAAACCACAATGAGAATCGAATGAATCCAGTAACTCAAGATATGAACCGCAAGGACTGTGTGAAACCAGTGATTCAATATGTAATCGTGAGAATCAAGTGATTCCAGTTGTTCCTGTTCCCTGATTTTGGAGAGTATATATTCCCTCCTGTTTCAGTTCCTGTACATGTCTTGGAGGGGTGTTTATGATTACATTTGCTGAGCTGTTAGCTTACTCTTGCTGTTATTGTCTCTTTTTCAGATGAGAACACTTAGCTGACGCTGGATAGTTAGAGCAAGGAGGGGCTTGCTTGATGTGATTGGCTGGACGGCGAGTGATCAGAAGATTTGGACATGGAGTTGGATCGGACTGTGGATAGCCACTCAGTGTTGAGCGTGGCTCATTGTTGCTGTTTTTATGGTTTTATTATGCTTCCGCAGATGTACGATGATTTAGTTATGCTTCCGCGTCTGTATAATTATGTTTTGAGTTTGGTTTCATTTAGATGGCATCTCTCTAGATCCAAAGATAGTAGGTTGTGTACTTGTATTGGAGCCACAGATGATATGGCAAAGTTGTGATCCTCGTGTGGCGTGTTGTAGGCTTTGAGTTAAGCCTTTGATAGATGTGTGCTTGTTGCGGGATGATATTTAAACGGGTTGTATTTCGGTTTCGTCAATTGTAGAGGAAGCTGCGGATTTTCTCTTAGAGTCCATAGGTTAATTTTGGGCTTTAGAGTGTGTGTAGTCATTGACGGGGGTTATTCAATGGAGAATAATCTGTTCCGTCACAAGGCATGTGCTCAACTAAACTCACATTCCTTTCTCAATGGGATATTCGAATTATCAGCCATCCACAATCCAGGATTTAATCCATAAACAAAGTGCATACAACCCTTAATCCTTTGAATTCATCCATGAAGTCACCTCAACATGGATCCGAATATGGCCGAAAATTTCAACCCATAAAATTTCATGAAACGCCATTGAACCTACAAAACCCAAAAGGCGATTTCTGAACTTCATAGTGGCCATAGCCTCATCCTGAATACTGCCAGGGCTATAACCCCTAATTCTCCACAATTAACACACTATGGACCCAAATCGATCATGGAGATTATCAAGCCTTTATAACCGCCCATATAATTCACCGATCCATTCACAATGTCCACTTAACAAATCATTAATCTCCTAGGCAATCCCCATCTTTGAAATTCACGAACAACCTCGAATTCTTGACCAACAGATACGTCAACCCAATCTTTCTTTTGATAATCTCCTCAGACAGCCACACAACCAAAATCCCTCGATGACCACAAAATAACTTCTAGATGTGGTCGCACATTTCTTTCATACATCATCACCACCAAATTCTGATCCCAACGAACTATCCTTAATTCAACTGCCATGCTATCTATAACTTAGATCATAGTTCCAAATCCCTTCGGGAAGACATTTATCTAAAATTTGTACATAAACATCCACTTTGATATGACCTCTGTCCTTTTGAATACTAGATCACCTTTGCCGCTATTACAAACCCTAGGTCTCCCAATCACAGAAAACTCAAAACACAACGCAACCATGGGTTTGGAATCCCCCAAAACGACACTAGGCTACAATATCAGACGTAAGAGCCTTACCTCTTATCACAACCGATGACACTTAACATCTTGAGTTAATACCTTAGAGTCCTAGATTAAAACATTGGACCTTTTTACCATCCGTCTATGAATAAGGACATCCCTCAATCTTACGATCAACCAACCACTATTGAATCATACTCCCGAGAGTCTCACCAAAACAAAGCATTCACCCAAGAAGATTTCAAATCACATAAGACAATACCTCCTAATCCTCGAGACCCATGATCCTTCTCATGTCAACCAACCGAGGTCGAAACCACCTCCTATCGAGTATGGGGCAACACGCCATATCTTCTACAAGACATGGGATCACCATAACGCCATCTTAAGTTTAAGAATCCACATTTCAACCTCAATAGGATTTGGGCTGCCCAAAAGTCCAAACACTTAGGCATTTCCAAAACGATTTATATATTGTCATCCTAGGACTTGATATACCCGAAATTAAATCCAGTCATACTAACCTCGAGCCGACGGCGCGACTCCATTCATTCCGCTGGCTAGGTTGACCGGCACCCTTCTTAGCAAACCCAAACCTCAAACCGAGATAATTAACCGAGGCCTCGAGTCAATCACTGATTAATTCAAGAACCCAATTGATATCAATCAAATTCCAACACTAAGGTGTCTCTACACACCATCATCCTCTCAACCCTACAACCAGCCACTAATGTTAGTAGTTCCCATCTAAGAGCCACTACTAATATTTTCTTGAGACCGAGACATTTTGCATTAAGACATTCCTTGAACACTAAATAGGACACATTAGTTAACCAATCGAACTAAATCATCATTCCTAACTTAGCACTAGCCTAAGAACCAATTTCTTAAGCGTCCTAGTTATCTTAACTTCCCATACCTATTCCTATGGGAATTATGTATAGAGATTCAATCCTATGCTTCCGCTTTTCGGTCAATCAATTCCTAAGGCATCTCAATTCTCTGATACCAATTGTGACGGAACGGATTTTTTTTTGTCCTCAAAAGCTTCCGTCAAACAGAAACACAATTAACGGTCTAAACATAAGGCAAGACTTCTGCAAAAATTTTGGCAGAGTCTCCTTTGTAACCGGATGAAGAACCCAAAAATACAATCCTGTATAATCATCCATAACAAGCACACAACTAACCATCATTCACAAATCCTACAACAGACATACACAGGATCACATGTGCCATCTATGGCACAAATCCATAAAAACATTAACTACACTAACAGTTCAATAACAAGATGCCATCTAGGACCTGTACAGTAAATCCAGAGTATATAGCAGAAGTAAACTAATAACCTGCAGAAGCATAGCTTTTCTCTTTTACTATCATACACATCATATGCTTTCTATACAAAATTCACATGTTCTAGAGCATCCATAAATATAAGATCAGTATACAAAAATTACATTTCCAGCTAAGCCTTTACATCAACAGGCTCTTTCAAAATAGCTCCAGTATGTGGTGGCACTCAAAAGTCTTCAAGCAACTCCTCTCAGTTTACTCTTTTCATCAGGCAGGAGCTCTACTGTCTCATCTGAAGGAGGAAAAAACACTAAAACAGTAAGCCGAGGCTCAGCAAGGTACATGCATATGAATTGTAAAACGGTTATGCCAAAGCGATCATATAACCATGCAGAACCAGAACGTTTAATCAAAACATCATCTGAAAAAACAGTAAAGGCATACTATAACGATACCAAACCTCATGCTACATAAATCAGTACGCTATAGATTGTAAAACAATAAACTGTAAATTTTGACAATACATGGTAAAACTGAAAACAATGCCCTATCATCTTTTCACTGTACGATTCATTATTATCATTTTACTATAATATAGCATATCAGTAAACAGTATACGGTACTTCATATTATTTCCTCCTTGTACAAAGCCCCGAGGACGGCTATCATTACCTCCTTGTACCAAGCCCCGAGGACGGCTATCTTTCATCTTTTTATCAAAAGCCCCCCTTTTTTTTAAAGTCAGTCTTTCACAATTTACTTTTAGCTAACTTCAAAGTACATGGAAATTTCGTCGGTATAGGCTTGTACATATTTTCGAAAACAAACTATACAGGAAGTTGCACATCGATGTCAATTAACTTTCATATAACAGAAGTTACGGTCAAAACTCATCAAAACCTCTTCATTTTCGTACATAGGGCTTCGCCAAAATCGTCGGACTCAAATTGTTCTCTAACACATGCTTATTCATGAAATTAATGCCATAAATTCTATGCATATACATTAAATCATGCAATTTACTCAATCTTCACAACATTTTCAAGCTAGGGTTTCATCACATGCTTTTTGAGACAAATCGAACACTATTTTCATGCTTATTCACGAAATCGAAGCCAAATCTTGCAATAAACATAGATAAAGATAATATTTAACCGCATAATCGAATGAAATATGCTTCATGTACTTTAAACATACATCAACATCATTTTCACAACATTTCATCAAGTTTAAAGCAAAAGAAACGTTAAAAAGGAAAAACGATGTCAGAGGTACACTTGCCTGAGCTCGCTCTACCATTATTTTACCCGGATCGGATCTGAGCAGTGGTCTCTCCCTTTTCTTCCTCTTCGTGCTTGCTGTTGTGCCTCATTTCCTCTCTCTATAAACACATATCATTTAATCGGCATTTAAATAAGGAAGTGTTACAGAATATCGTCCGAAGTTTTTGGAAGAGTAGTACCCATGTACAGTGCACAGGAATAGTGCATGTGAACAGTGCTTATGTGCACGAATCGGTTGATTCTCGAAATTTTTGGCATCCAACAGGTAATTTATCAAACCCAAGGCATGGGTAACTATAATCCTAAGTCAATTTACACATTAAACCCTAAATCGAAGACCAAACGGCGTCCGGGCACGAGTTAAGGGCTTTACAATTGAATTTCCTTACATAACCACAATTTTGGATACCGAACAAATAAATTAACATACCCAAGTCATGCATAACCATAATCTAGTCTTAAATAAATCAAAAGCCCCAAAAATCAGAGCCCGAAACCACCCGGGTGCAGGGTTAAGCCTTCGCGAACAGGAATTCACATAATTTCACCAAATCGGGTACCCAATTGACAAATTAACTTACCTCGGGCGTGGGTATTGGTATTCTAGTCTCAATTTAAACGAAATCCCAAAATATCAGGGCCGAAATCCACCCGATTGCACATGAACAGTACACGTGCGTGGGTGAGGGTTTTTGTGCAAAATCCGGTATAATTCCTCAAAGTTGGACATGAAATTCTTATGTATGCACAGTAGAGTCATGGGCTTTACAAATACATACACGGGGTCGGATATCGGAACGAAATACCCGAAGAGGATGGAAAGAAAATCAAAGAAATGGAAGAAAAACGGTATAGATTGACTTGCCTCGACGCGCTCTACGATTTCTCCGACTGGCTCGAGCTTGAAATCGGATTCGAAGGCGTCCATTTTCCCCTCTTCTCCTTCGCGAAACCTTCACGTACGCTGCTTTCCTCCTGCTACTGCCATCGGCTGCTCCCCTTCCTTTTCTTTAAACAACACAATTCCCCTAATTTTAAATGGGGAAGGGAAGTGTCACGTGAGAGGGAGGGCAGCATTTTCCCCCCTTTCCTACTTTCTTCTTATTTTGCTTCTATGCTTTCATTGTTTTTCTTATCATTATATATATATATATATATATATATATATATATATATATATATATATATATATATATATATATATTACATCTTCTTTTTAATCCTAAATTTAATTTGATACCCAAACGATCGAATGGGCCTACTCTGGGCACCGACCCAACAATTCCAAATATTCTCCAAAATTTTATAATATTTAATTAGTTTTTCTCACGTCCGAATTACTTAAAATAACCCAAAATAATAAATAATCTCAATTTAATCTGATAAAAATATTTTGGGATATTACAAATCTAGTCCAAAAGTCATGAGATTCATACATTATTTATGTCAAATATCAAAGTGCAAGAGATTTAGAGTATAAACGACAACATGGAGATATTTAAAAGCGGTAAAAACAGAAAACGAGGTCTGAGGTATATTTGCCTGAGCCCAATATATCGTTATTTTTATCCGGATCGGATGGATTTCTCCCTCTCCTTCTCTTTTCCCTCTTCTCTCCCACTGCTCTTGATGGAATGCAAAAATGTAGAAGGAAAAACTGTACTCGGCCATTTTATATCCAGTCGGGCATTCGAGCGGTTCTCGATTGCCACTCGGGCACACCACCCTGCGAACGCTGTGCCTCGGGGCTATTCGAACACACTTTGAGTGGGAGGTTCTATTTTTCATGCTCTGTTGGCGATCGAGCTCTACTCGGGCGCAAGTCAGGCCTGCATCGAGCCTACAGCAAGCCTACTTTGCATTTTCGCCATCTGGGACCCGTTTTGTCCCTTCCAACCCAATTTCTTACATCTATGGACCCTAATTTTGATTATATACCCTTATTTGGCCATGATTATCATAATTTAAAGCCCAAATTCTTATTTACGTAATAATATTTCTCGGTTTATAACTTCAATCCTCGATTTTATCAATTCTAAAACTTTAAGTTTTTCAATCCGATTCCTCCCATTCCTTTTGACCGCAATTCACCTATTTTAACTTAATCACCTCCCAATTACCATATTTTGGAAATTTGAAACCTCACCACCCATATTAACCATGTCCTCAAAACTAGATGCCTTACAAAGCCCAACTTCCTCTTTCTACCTCCGAACTCAATTTCCCACATTATAAACTTAATCCTTAATCATTACTAATTCAATTTCACCCTAATTATCGTATGTCAAAACTCAGGTCGTCACACGGAGAGTATGAGATCTCGATCCTGCGCATGATGATTATGGAATAATTATGTGGATGAAAATCATGTTTAGGCTTAAATATAGTCAAAAAATTTGATATCAAGCAAAATGAGGGGAAATGAACAAAAAGTGGCCCCGCACCTGATGGCTGCTCGAGCGGCCATCGAGCACCAAAATGCACAAGTAGCGCTCAAGGGCGTGCCCGAGGCAAAGCGAGAGCGAGGGGTTTACGATGGGCAATGCTCGAGGACCGCTCGAGCGCCGCTCAGGTGCTCATTTGCGCAACCAGTGCCTAATTGGAGCTCAAGCGCCTGACTGATTATAAAAGGCTGAGCATGTTTTGATCGGCCATTTTGCGACGATTCCAGCAGAGAACGGAGGGAGAGAAGAGGGAAAAGAGAAGAGAAAAAGTGGAATCCGGCCGTTCTACTCTTATTCAGGTAAAAATAACAGTAGATCGAGTTCATGCAAGTGTACTTCAAATGGTATTTACCATTTTTACAGTGTTTTAATATCTCTAAATTTTTGTTTATGCATTAAATCCATGTTTCTCCATATTTACTGTAAAGAAAGCATGATTCTTCAAATTAATCGGATAAATTTTATGTTTATGCACGTATATTGTAACTGATAACTCCAATTTTGAGATTTGGCTCACGTTTTGCCTCCATTCTATGTCTGAACAGTGTAGTGCAAACCCTAGCTCGAAAAATTAGGGGTTTTTAGTTTAAATACATGATTTTGTATGTGTATTTGGAATTATAGCATCGATTTCATGAATAAACATGTGTTTGGTGTTCGATTTAAGCCCGAAAGTTTTCTTTGGAACCCTAGAATGAAAATTTTGAAAATCATATTGTCGTATTGGAAAGTTGGAATTTTGATGATTTAAATGTTAATTGTTGCCTAGTTTCAGTTTATTAAATGATTTGTATCTGAAGACTCTACATAGAACTGTGTTATAGAAACTATGCAAACCTCTAAAATCATCTGAAAGAGTGACTGAATGAAACCTGGACTTGGCCTTGAACTACGATGATTTTGATTATGGAATTTCGAACAAATGGATTGAATTAAGCTAATTAGTAAGAAAATTGGACCTAGAACTGTCATACAGTTAGAGAATTTTCTCCGACATACCATAGAACGTTACGATAACGGTAATTAAAGATACTATCGAACCATCGAATTGAAATGTATATCAACGAACCATCGAACTGTCAAACTATCGGCCTTTTGTTGTATAGATGAACACAATCTATCCTTGATTATTCACTCCTTGGCTAATAGAGTATACTAGATGGGTCCCTAGAATATCGAACTAGAATTTCTAAAGAACAAATGAGATTTGGAACTATTTTATGAACTTCGATGCATGTTTAAATAAAATTATGCTTTATCCTTATTTCCATAAACGCTTATGTTCTTTTGATATTATCATGGTTTTTCTATTCTAATGTAATTATGCTTTGCGTGAAAGTATGAACTATGATTATCAAAACCTGTTTATATCGAACTAGGCTTTTCTTATAATTTCTGTATATGTTTCTGTTCCCTTGTAATTTCTATAACCATCTGCACTTATGTTTTGCATGAAAGCATTATATTCTGCATGTTTTGGTACCTTGTTGGGCTTTGGCTCACTGTTTAGTATTTTTTCCTCGTGATGAGACTATAGAGCTGGTACTAGACGAGAGAGAGTGATTTAAAGTTTATCCTGTAGACTTTTGGAGACCTGAAGTATTTTGAAGACCTTGAAAAGAAACATTTTGAATGTAAATATTTGATTTTGTATATGAAATGTATGTCATGTGTGCGATGAAATAGGGAATTTGCTTCCACAGGTATATTGTTCAGCTTTCGCTATATATTTTCTGTATTTGTATTGGTCCTAGATGGCATCACTTGTATATTTTTAGTATAGTATAAAGGATTGTGTGTTAAAGCCATGGATGGACGAGGCAATTGTGATCCTGTGTATGTGTGTTGTAGGAGAACTTGTGGTTTTTGGATACTTGTGTGCATGTAATGATTATGTTATACAAGTTTATGTTTCTGTTTAATCCAATTTTAGGGAAGACTCTACCCATTTTTTCCTAGAACTTTAAGTTGGGATTTGGGCTTCTGTTTCTATATCTGTAATGACGGAATTATCTAAGGATAAAAAAACCCGTTCTGTCACACTTGGGATAAGTTGGCTCGGTTGTATGTGAATGAAATTGTTAGACTCCATGGCATACCTGCAACGATTGTATCAAATTGAGACCCTCACTTTGTCTCCAAAATTTGAGAGAGTCTGCATAAAGAATTGGGGACAAAATTAAAGCTTAGTACAGCGTATCACCCCCAAAACTGACAGTTAATTAGGATGTACAATTCAGATTCTCGAGGATATGTTAAGGGCCTCAATGTTAGACATGAAGAAAAATTGGGATAATTATCTAGCTCTGGCAGAGTTCTCCTACAATAACAGTTATCAAGTGAGTATAGGCATGGCACCGTACAAGGCCTTGTATGGAAGAAAATACAGATCATCGATACATCGGGAGGAGATAAGAGAATTTTGGGCCCCGAGATTGTTAAGGAAACAGTGAAGAAGATTAAGCTGATTCATGAGAAGTTGAAGGTTGCTCAAAGTAAGCAGAAAAGCTATGCAGATAAACGAAGATCGGCATTAAAATTTGAGGTGGGAAATTATGTCTTTTTGAAGGTATTACTGTCTAAGAGGACATTCAGATTTAGGGTAAAAGGAAAGCTGAAACCACATTTCATTAGCCCTTTTGAGATTTTAGAGAGGATTTGGGAGGTAGCTTACAGATTGGCGTAGTAACCTAATTTGACAGATGTTCACGATGTATTTACGTATCAATGATTCAAAAGTATGTCTACGATCCAACTCATATTATTGAGTTTGAGCATCTACCAATTGACAAGGATTTATCCTACGCTGAGGAGCCAGTGTAGAATTTAGATCGAAGGACTAGATACTGTGAATGAAGACTATTCCCCTAGTGAAAGTGCTCTAGAAGAATCACTTACTTGAAGAAGCAACATGGGAACGTGATGAGGAGGTCCAGAGCAAATATCCCGATTTATTTTCTTGAGGTATGTAGTTGCATTTAACTTTGAAGACAAAATTTCTTTAAGTGGGGAGAGTTGTGAGGTTCTGATCCCAAAACATGATAATTTAGGGGCAATTAAAATGATAATAATCAAGATGAGGCTCAAAATGCGTGGGAGAATGTGTATTGAAAGTGAAAATAGGAAAAATTGGGCTGTTATGTGCTGATATGCTGCCAAGCAAGATGGCTCCTGCCGCTCGTATGAGGCGTGGTAGCAAGCACCAAAAACGTAGTGGCCTCACCCGTTGCTCACCATGGGCGCTCGAGCGAGGCAATGTCCAAGAGCTCACACCCGCCGTGCGCTGGAGCGCGGGCGCAATTTTTTCACTGACACTGATTCGCTTTGTTTTAAAAAGGGACAAGAGAGAGGGAGAACCCAGGGCATGCACAAAGACCAGCGAAGGAGGAAAGAGGAAAAAGGGAAAGGGAAGGAATTTTTTGCCAATTTTGGTCCAATCAAAGTAAGAAAAACGGTAGATCGTACTCAAACAAGTGTACCTCGAACTTTGTTTTCCATTTTTACTACTTTTAAATATCTCCACTTTGACATTTATGCTCTAAAACCATTGTTCTCTAAGATTTGTTACGAATGTTACATGTTTCTCATGACTTTTGGATTAAATTTCATATTTACGTATATGTATTATGATTTATGGCTTTGATTTTGTGTTTTTGCTCAAGATTTAGGATTCATTTTTGTCCAAAAACTTCGCATGAAACCCTAGAACGAAAATTAGGGATTTGATGTTTAAAAATCTTGAATCTTGAGGTATAAATGTTATTTGGTGATTTATTAAAGCTTATTAGACAATTTTTACTTGAAAGATTTGCATTGAACTATACTATTAAAATTATTGAGAATTTAATGGTTTGGTTATATGAATTTGAATGGCCTTTGAGGTATGATGAGCTAAGAACTAAGAAAAGAGAACAATGATACCTTCACTTCACTTAAATTAGTAAGAAATCGGACCTAGGACTATTATTCTGTTAAGTAGGGTTCTCCAACGCATGCCTTATGTAAGATTCCGATCCCGAAACATGATAATTATAGAATAATTATGTGGATAAAAATCATGTTTAAGTTTAAGTATAGTGAAAATTTTGATACCGAAACAAAATGAGACAAAAGGAGGCAAAAGTCATCCAGCGCCTGATGGCCGCTCAAGTAGCCACTCAAGCACAAAAATGCAAAAGTACTGTGAGGTTCCCAAAATCAAAAATAGAATTAACATGAGGCTAGGCATATTTCTCTACATAATATTGGATGATTAAATATATGTATCTTGGAACCTTTCATGTTTAAAACACCACCTAAAGCTTCTCCACTCACCACACGCTCGAGTCCGCTCAAAACCAGAATCCAGTAGCCCGCCGCCTGATGCATGCTCGAACCCCCACTCAAGCCGAAACACCAAAAGCCCAGCCGCCTGCTGCATGCTCGAAGCCCGCTCGAGCGGATATTCCAGAACCTTCCGGAAAGCGCCCGCTCGCCAGCCGCCTGAGCAAAAACCCAGAACCCTCCAGAATCTTCCACCGCTCGCCGCTCGCTTGTCGGGCGCTCGAGTGGCCCGACACCTATAAATAGGCGGCCAGCCAGCGGGCAGCGATGGGCGAGAGAAGGAAGGGAGAGAAAGAGAGAGAGAGAGAGAAAGAGAGAGGAGGAGCCACATGGAGAAGAAGGAAGGAAAGTGGAGGCTTTCGAGTCTAATTCCAAGCACAAGCTAGTTGGAGAAAATAAGGAGCACATCGAGGCAAGTATTCTCATACTCACTATTTGTTATACTGTGATCATGAATTATTGTTCATCGGGTATTATTGTTCTGATACCCACCCAAATTATGAAAATTATATAGCCCATGATTAATGATGAAACGTCCCAAATATGTATACATATCGACCAGGCGTCCGAAATCACAAGAATCGACCCGTTGGCGGCGCCCGAGACCCCCAAAATACCTCCTGTTACTGTTCACCAAGGAAAACAACTAAATTGGCATGCTTTCACTCTTGTATTATCCTAAATTAATCCTAAGAAATGAATCACCACATCCCGACTAGGCATACATAATAACCGGATGATCGATCTCATGAAATTCTATCCGTTCACAATGACCGGATCCCTTGAACGAAATGTTATTCCGGTTCACATGAAGTAAATAGAAAATATGCATCCCCTTGCTATGAAAACCATGACTAATGAATACTTGAAATTGTAAGATTCAAAAACGGGCTCCGAAGGACCCCAATGTAATTGGCTCATCAACAGTAAGGAATTCCAATTCCTCTTGAATACTGTTAATCATGCTTATAAGGTGAATTATGAAAAATGCTAAAGTCCCCAAGTGAAGATGAGAACGAATGGGAAAATGGAACGGAAGGAAGTCCACAATGGATATGTGATTGATGAAACCTCCCGTGTGGCGGAAGATATGATGTATGAGATACGATGGACTTTCCTTCAAAGGAATTATGGAAAATAGAATCATGAAACAAGGACCATGGACTCTTAGACGGGTAGTATTCTCTGGTTTGACACGTCCATCACGGTATAAACCCGAAGAATACTTGGGCCGCGTATTCTGGCTGCTTGTGTAAGCAGGTGGTGTCCGTGTCACGCCTTAGGATACTATTGTGGAAGAATGAGGACTGCCTTGGTACCCCGGGGGAATGGGGCGATACGATATGGCACGATGTGCACGACCCCCCGGAGGGTCGTTAAAGATAATCCCTCACGATCTTAGATCATGTGGAGTATCATGATCCTTTCCTCGTTCTCTCGCATCGTTTGCTAGTGCGACCTACTAGCCCTGGTCCGCAAAGATTAAAGTAAATGAGAAAACATGATTCAAACGGCAATTAAACGTTACAAAACATGGTCAACGACAAATCGGTACTTCTAAATGTTTATTCCCTCACATGTCTCGTTATATCTCAAAGGCATGTTACCCTTTGTCATGTTCACAGTTTGATAGTGACGTATGATTATACTTGCTGAGCAATAAGCTCACTCTTGCTATCTGTCGTTTTTCCTCACAGATAAAAGCATTTAGACAGAACAAGAAAAGGCTTGCTTGACGGGACTAGACAGACAAATGCAGCGAAGATTTAAACATCGAATTTGATATGGACAGCCACTCGGGGTTAGGTATGGTTTGTAGTTATGGTTTTATTATGCTTCCGCAGTTTGTGGTATTGTAGTATGCTTCCGTGTTTTGTTTTGATGTTTCAAGGTTTAGGTTATTAGATGGCATCTCTCTAGATCGAATACAGTAAAATCAGAGTACTGTATTGAAGCCGTGATTGATATGGCAATTTTGAGATCCTGTGAAGAATGCTTATGCAGAGCCAATAGAAAACAAGTTGAATAACGGTCTTTCGTCCAGAAACCTCTGGGCATTAACGATGTATTATTGATGGAAGGTTATTTAAGAAAAATAACCTGGTTCGTCACAAGTACCGCTTGAGGGTCGCCCGAGGTGGGACGAGAGCAGGAATAGGCTACGAGGTTGGCGCTCGACCAGCACTCGAGCGCCAGTCGTGTGACCCACATGTGATTTCTTTTCCTCGTCTTTTTAAGTGGGATTTTGGGTGTTGGGGTTTCATTTGCAGCAGAACCATGACAACCACGAGAGGAAGAGGAGAGGAAGGAGAGGGAAGAGAAGGAAAAAGGGGAGAAATCATCCGATCTGATCTGATCCAAGTGAGAATAACTATAGATCGAGCTCAGACAAGTGTACTTCGGACGTTCATTACTGTTTTTACAACTTTTCTGTATCTCAAAAATTATATTTATTCTCTAAATCCATATTTTCCCATGTTTACTATCAATAAAGCATATTTTCCTGATTAATCCAGACTAATTTTATGTTTACCTACAAGTACTGCAATATTTAGCTTCGATTTCATGTAAAAATATGTATTTCGTATTCATTTTATGTCCGGGAGATTTTGGTGAAACCCTAGGTACGAAAATTGAAAATTTGGCGCCTTAAATCCATAATGTTTGACATGTAAATGTTAATTTATAAAGAGGTAATGCCTCTATTACGATTTGCATTTGAAAATTTACATGGAACTGCACTGTTGAATTTTCTGTGAATTTCTGATGTAGTGTGAAGAATTGTCTGTATAAATTTGACTGAATTTCAAAAATATAATGAATTATAAGATAAGAAAATAAGAAAAAAATATTTTTGATTCTGTTTATTGGGACTGGCATGCCTTAAAACGTTATGGTGATAATCGGGGATAACTCTATCCACAGAGTTATACGTGATCTGCCCTTCCTTAGGGCATTAGTGTAGATGGTAGAATTCTAATAATCCACCGACCTTGGGGAGGTATTTGTATAAAGTCCTGCCAAAAGGGATATTTTAGTTCATACATTGGATTGTGTGGAGTAAACACAATCTATCCTCGATTATTTGCCCCCTCGACTATTAGGGTCTACTAGTTTGGTCCTTTCTGATAATAAAAAGGGATTTTCAGAACTTATAGATTTTGATATTAGCTTCTAATTTCTAAGGCTCGTTACACTGATTCATGATTTCCGAAGCATGTTTATATGATTTATGATATCCCATGCTTTCATGTTACCTTTCTTTTCTTAAATACTTCAATGATTTTGTATATCTGTACCTCTATTCTACATGATAATATTTGTACTGTATATTTTTACTATACTTTGTTGGGCTTCAGCTCATTGTTTTATTTTTTTTCCCTCCAGATGATACAGTAGAGATAGTCCCTAACGAGAAAGAGTAAGCCAAAGCCTAACCTGCAGACTTTTGGAGACTTGAAGCTAATTTGAAGATCTTAGAAAGCGATAGCTTGAATGTAATACCTGGTTTTGTATATGGATCTTGTATATGAAATGTATGTTATGCATGTGATGAAATAGGGATTTATGCTTCCATAGGTATATAGTTCAGCTTCCACTATATGTTTTTTTTTTAATTTTATACAGGTCCTAGACGGCATTTCTGTTCTATATTTTTGGATTAGTGGATAGGAATGTTGAATGTAATAGTCGTAGGGAATTATACAGTGTCTGTTGATCTCTTGTCAATGATGAGAATGTGTGTGATGGATATTATTTTGTATATTTACATGTTTTATTCAGATTTCACATATCGGTTTAGCCCATTTTAAGGAAAACTCTATCCATTTTTTCTTAGAACTTTAGATTGTTATTTGGGCTTTAGTTTCTATATTTGTATTGACGAAAATATCTGAAAATAAAAAAAATCCATTCTATCACAATCTGGTATCAGAGAAATGAGATACCTTAGGAATTGATCGATCATAAAGCAGAAGCATAGGCTTAAGTTTTAGCAGGAGATAGGTTGGGGTAGCTAAAATAATTAGGATGCTTAGGAAGTTGATCCTTAGGCTTGGTTTGAATTTCATTAAATCATTGATAACCCCTTTCCCTAATTTGATTTCTTAAGGATTATTATTGCTGTAGTTGCTTCTGGTTATAGGATATAAGATGGCCAATAGGAGAAATAGAAGAAATAATCGTGGTGGTGCTAGTACTCTCCATGATCAAGAGGCCACGTATGTGGATGTGTTGGAGAGAATGACCAATGTGGTTGAATCTATGGAGAAGTGTCATATGGCTCTAGTCCCTACACCTGAGCCAACTCTGATAAATCCTGTTCTGATGATGTATGATAGGTTCACAGCGGAGCGAGCGCTGGGATTTTTAGGTTAGCCTGATCTGACAGAAGCGGATGTTTGGCTTAAGAGGATGGAGAAGATTTTTGCTGTGATCTGGTGTACCGATCAAGAGAAAGTTACTTTCACAGTGTACAAGCTGGAAGGCGAAACTGATAGTTGGTGAAGTATGAAAAAGAGAGCATTAGGCGTACCCAGCGATGCAATCACTTGGGAAATGTTTGAGAAATTTTTCATGGAGAAGTACTTCTTGTCCAGTCTCCAAGATCAGAAAGAGTAAGAGTTTATGTGGCTGAGGCAGGGAAATATGACAGTGATGGAGTACGACACAAAGTTCACTGAATTGTCCCGTCTTGCACCCTATTTTGTGGAGGACAAGTTGGGGAAAGTAAAGAAATTTCAATAAGGGCTACGGGACGATAGTAGGAAACAATTGTTGACCTTGAAGCTCCAGACTTATGCTCATATTTTTGATCAGGCAATGATTTATGAGAAGGAGGTGGAGACGCAGAGATTCTTTGTAAGAAGAGCTGCTAGCCAGACGTGTTTCAGTACTGGATCAAATGCAGGGCATTTAGGACCCCCCAATAAGGCAAGGACTACAGACAAGGGGAAGAGCATTACTCAAATTTAGTCAATGACTAGTTCTCAAGTGTCAGCAGCTGACTGTACTTTCTATAGGAAGAAGCATGCAGGATATTCTTGTCGTAAGGCAATGTAAGCTTGCTTTAGATGTGGCCAGTAGGGCCACCAGATTAAAGATTGTCCATATCCTTGACGCTAGAAGGAAAGAAGCCAATTATCACAGCTAAGGCTTTTGCAGTGATTGCTTAGGACTCGGAGACATCTCCGAACGTTGTGGAGGGTACCCTTTCTATTTGTGGAGTTCGTACTTCTATATTATTTGATTCAGAGTCTACACATTCTTTTATTTTTCACGATTTGCATCTGTGTTGTATCTACCCCGCATGTTTTGGATTATTCATTAGTTGTATCAACTCCCATGGAATCCTTGGTAGTGACTGATATTGTGTGTCCCGGATGTGTAGTTGAGGTGAATGGGGAATGTTTGATTGTGGTTTTGGTATTGTTGGACATGGGCGATTTTAATGTAATTCTGGGAATGGACTGGCTAGCTAAATATCACACCAGTATTAATTACTTTCTAAAGAGGGTTTGTTTTGATATTCCCAGAATGGGACCCTTTTTCTTTCAAGGCATTAGGAAGAAAGAGGTGACTGTATTAATTTCTGCTTTGCATGCTAAGCACTTGTTAAAAAGTGGATGTCAAGCTTACCTGACATATGCTTGCACCACTAGGAGTCACAGTGTTTCGACTAAGGATATTCTAGTTGTGTGTGATTTTGAGGATATCTTTTTGGAGGAGTTACCTGGACTACCTCCACAATGGAAGATCGAGTTTGAAATTGCCATTATTCCTGGAGTTAGCCTGATTTCTAAAACCCCTTATCGTATGGCCCCGACTGAATTGAAAGAATTAAAGTTGCAGTTACAGGAGTTGTTAGATAAAGGCTTTATCAGACCGAGTGTATCTCTTTGTAGTGCACCGCTGTTGTTTGTGAGGAAGAAAGACGGATCCTTGTGGCTATGTGTTGATTATCATTAGTTGAACAAAATCACGATTAAAAACAAGAATCCACTGCCGCGTATCGATGATTTATTTGACCAACTATAAGGATCTCGGATGTTTTTGAAGATTGATTCAAGGTCCGATTATTATCAATTGAGGATCAAGCGAGAAGATGTGGCCAAGACTGCTTTCGGACGAGATACAGCCACTATGAGTTCCTTGTTATGCCTTTTGGCCTTACAAGTGCCCCTACTGCATTTATGGATCTGATGAATAGGGTATTCAGGCCGTATCTAGATAAATTTATGGTGGTATTCATCAATAACATCCTAATATATTCAAAGGATTATGAGAAGCATGAAGCTCACTTGAGGATAGTACTTCAAGTACTCCGTGAGGAAAGGCTGTATGCTAAGCTGAATAAGTGTGAGCTCTGGTTGCAAAAGGTGATATTTTTTGGTCATGTAATTTCTGACGTGGTATTTCTGTGGATCCAAAGAAGGTAGAGGTTGTTACAAATTGGAGTAGGCCAACGTCTGTGACCGAGGTTAGGAGATTTTTTGGCATGGCGGGCTATTATAGGCATTTTGTAGAGAATTTTTTACAGATTGCTATATCTCTGACTCAACTGATGAAAAAAGAGGCTAAGTTTGAATGGACTGAGGAATGTGATCAGAATTTTCAAGAGCTGAAGGATTGTTTGACTTCTACTTCGGTACTAATTATTCCGAAAGGTTCAGGTGGTTTTGAGGTATACTGTGATGCCTCTAAGGAAGGTTTGGGTTATGTGCTAATACAACATGGTAAAGTTGTAGCTTATGGGTCTAGACAACTGAAGGTGCATGAAAGGAACTACCCTACTCGTGATCGGGAACTAAGCTGTTGCGGTGTTTGCTTTAACAATTTGGAAACATTATTTATATGGTGAAACGTTTCTTGTTTATTCTGATTATAAAAACTTGAAGTATATGTTCTCACATAAGGAGCTTAATATGAGGCAAAGGAGGTGGCTTGATTCTTGAAAGATTATGATTGTGAGATACAGTATAATCGAGGGAAAGCATAGATAGTTGCAGATGCATTGAGCCATCGATCGGGGTATGTGGCTAAGTTACAAATCAAGCAAATGAAAATGTTGGATTATTTAAAGCTGTGTGATTGTGACGGAACGGATATATTTTTTTTCCTCAAAAGCTTCCGTCAAACAGATAACACCATTAATGGTCTAAATATAAGGCAAGACTTCTGCAGAAATTTTGGCAGAGTCTCCTTTGTAATTAGATGAAAACCCAAAAATACAAACCTGTAATATTCATCCATAACAAGCACACAACTATCCATCATTCACAATTCCTACAACAATCATTCACAGGATCCTATGTGCCATCCATGGCACAAATCCATCAAAGCAATTACTATTCTAACAGATAAATAACGAGATGTCATCTAGGACCTGCACAGGAAATCCAGAGTATAGCGGAAGTACACTACAACCTGCACAGGAAATCCAGAGCATATTCTCTTTTACTATCATACATACATTTCACATGCTTGTTATATAAAATTCCACATGTTCTATAATATCAGGGACCAAAAGAGCAGTATATAAAAATCATGTTTCTAGCTAAGCCTTTACATCAACAGGCTCCTCCAAAATAGCTCCAATAGGCGGCGGTCCTCAAAAATCTTCAAGCAACTCTTCTCTGTTTACTTTTTTTCATCAGGCAGTAGCTCTACTGTCTTATCTGGAGGGGAAAAAACACTAAAACAGTGAGCCGAGGCCCAGCAAGGTACATGCATATGAACAGTAAAACCATGATGCAGAACAGTCATGTAACGGTGCAGAACATAACGGTTTAGACAGAAAGTAATTCAGGAAACGTGAAAATCATACTTTGACAGTAATACCTTTCATATAACAGAAATCGATTCTCGATAAATGAATCGTAGCGATGGCGCCAATCGATGCGGTAACCAATAATGGGAGTCGATGAAATGAGCCAATAACGGAAATCGGAAATCGAACCGGAAAGCGGAAACATATCGAGACGGACACGAACTTGCTAGCGTACCCTACTAGCCGAGGGGGCGAGTGATCGAGATAGATTGTGTTCACTCCACACAATCCAAGGCCAGAAACAGGGGTATCCCATCTCGAGGGATCGAACAGGGTGCCACCGAAGGTAGGCCGTGTAAATGTAAATTTCTCCTGACCGTAACGCCCAGAGGGCGGGGCGGACCACAAATAACTCCATGGACATGAGTTATCCTCGATTACCACCAGAAAGTCCTAAGGCATGCCGGAGAAGCTATCCGAACTGAAGTCAGTACCGGGTCCTAGAATAGCTATAACATAAATAGCCTCTTTCATAATCATAGTTTCAAGATTCACATTCAGTACATACGGTAACGGTCTAAAAGCTCCTTCAGATTAAATTCAACGGTGCATGAAAATTCGTCGGTACAAGTCCGTACAATTTTTCAGAAACAAATATACAGGAAGCTTCATTACGATGTCAATTAACTTTCTTATAACTGGAGCTTGGTTAAAAATCACTAAAACCCTTTCATTTTCGTACTTAGTGCTTTGCCAAAACTTCCGGACACAAATCGGTCTCTAAACAAGCCTTATTTCATGAAATCAAGCCATAAATCCAAATATACATACTTAATCATGCATTTTACTCAAACTACACAACATTTTCAAGCTAGAGTTTCATCACATGCTTTCTGAGACAAATCAAAACACTATTTTCATGCTTATTCACGAATTCGAAGCTAAATCTTGCGTAAACATAGATAAACTTAAAATCCAACCAAGTAATCGAAGGAAACATGCTTCATGTACTTTAAACAAGCATCATCAACATTTTAGAGCATTTTCAACGGTCTTAAAGCATGAGAAATTGGTACGGTGAAAAACAGCGTCCGAAGTACACTTGCCTGAGCTCACTCTACAATTATTTTACCCGGATCGAATCACAACTGTGGTCTCTCCCCTTTCTTTCTCTTCGTGCTTGCTGTTGTGCCTCAACTTCCTCTCTCTACAAACACATATCACTTAATCGGCATTTAAACAAGTATTACACAATATCGTCCGATATTTTCGGAAGAGTAGTACCCATGTACAGTGCACGTGAACAGTGCACACATGCACGAATCGGTTGATTCTCGAAATTTTGGACATCCAACAGGTAATCTATAGAACCCGAGGCATGGGTAACTATAATCTCAAATCAATTTATACATTTAACTCCAAATAGAAGCTCAAATGGTGTCCGGGCGTGGGTCAAGCGCGAACGAATTTCTATTAAATTCCACAATTTCGGATAAATAATTACGGAATTCTTTCAAGGCTCCCGGATGCCACAAACGGGTCAAATCTTGCGAGATTCGGCATCCGGTCGATATATACATACAATTGGGATACGGGGATTCATATTCTAGGATCATTTCATCATTTTACGAAGGTGACAACACGCAAAATCCACCTTCGGTCTCGGGTGAAATGATAACGCGCCCTTTAACGGGCTCGGATGCCGCGAACGTGGTCCAAGCGTGCAAGATCGGACCCACGGCCGACATATATACATCATTGGGATGTGGGGATTCCAATTTTTGGGTCAATTTCATGATACGAGGCTGGGAAATGGGAAACCCCCAAAATCCCGTAGGTTAGGGTTTCGGTGAAACCCACCCGGGCGAATCGGACACGATTCGGACAAACAACCACATTTTCTTGGACCTCAAGGCATGGGTTTCGAGATTCTAACGTTCCCCGTGGGTATCGACACAAAATACCCAACAAAAATACACAAAACATCGAAAGAGAACGAGAAGTGGGTATGAGAACACTTGCCTTGACGCGTGCTTTCACCTTTATACCTGGCTTTCGGGCGGAATCGGACTCCCGGGCTCGATCTCCCTTCTTCTCTCTCCGGTCGCGCCCCTCTCTCTCTCTCTAAAACCCTCGGCCGATCGCGAAATGAGGGAAAACGAACGCCTGACGCTGGCGGCGCCGAGGCCACGCCCAGTTACGCTTTATCCGCTCGAGCCGTGGCTCAGCGCCAAGAGCGCAAGCCTGCTGGCAGAGCTTCAGCAGCCCGGACCCGAATGATTTTCCCGATTTTTCTTCCGATACCAAACCTTAATCATCCCATAAGATTAGTATTGATCATTAACATACTAATCACTTCATAATTGTCGGGTTCACAAATCCGGAACCTCACAGTGATATCCAACGATATGTTTGGGTGATAGGATACTTTTATCTTATCTTCAAATCCAGTCGGAGGTAATTAATAAAGTTAATGAGAAACAAATGAATGACCCGTTCCTTATAAATATTATAAGTAAATTGAATAAGGAGTCTCGAGCTGATTTCAATGTATGGACTGATGGAGTATTGAGGTTCAGAGATCGATTATGTGTACCGGATGATACGGAATTAAAAGAGATGATCTTGAAGGAAGCTCATAGGTCTCGATATACCATCCATCCTGAGACGAACAAAATGTATCATGATCTAAAGAAGACTTTTTGGTGTAAAAACATGAAGAGGGATATCATGGCCTATGTGGAGAAATGCCTTGTATGTCAACAGTTGAAAGCTAAAAGGAGGAAACCTTCTGGGTTGTTACAATTAATGCCGATCCCAAGCTAGAAATTGGAAGATATTATTATGGATTTTATATCAAATTTGCCAAGAACTCCCAGGAATCATAACGCCATTTGGGTTATAGTTGATCGGCCAACAAAATTAGCCCATTTCTTGTTGATCAGAATGACTTATTCCCGTGATAGACTAGCCCAATTATACGTTTTTTTTTATTTTGTACTAGTCCTAGATGGTGTCTCTATTCAGAATTTTCGGATCAATGGACAGGAATGTTAAATGTAATAGCCGTAGGGAATTATTCGGCGTCTGTTGATCCTATATCTATAATGAGAATATATGTGATGAATATTATTTTTTATATTTGCAGGTTTTATTCAGGTTTCATATATCGGTTTAGCCTAGTTTTAAGGGAACCTCTAACCGTTTTTCCTTATAACTTTAGATTATTATTTTGGCTTTAGTTTTTGTATTTGTATAATTCTGAAGACAAAAAATTGTTCTGTCACATCTTAGAACGTTACGGTGGTAATCGGAGATAACTCCGTCCATGAAATGATACGTGGTCTACCCTTCCTCAGGCGTTAACACTTGGAGGGTAGAATATGAGTCTGATCTTTCTTTCAGGAGGTAATATTATAAATCATCCCAATAGAAGAGATATTATTGTTTTAAGTCTGGCCTTTGATCATGTGAAGTGAATACAATCTATCCCCAATTATTTGCCCCTTCAGCTAATAGGGCCTGTTAGTTTGGGTCCCTTTAGAAACTAGAAGCAATTTAAAGAATAAGCGAAGTTCGATTCGATTTACAATTTTTGACAAGTTTTATGGCTAAGATAAGGAAAGATAAAAGAAACAAAAATAAGATTTTGGTTTCCAAATTTATGTTTTCATATTGCTTCATATTTTCTCATCTCTTCCCTATGTCCCTACTTTTTAATTAAACCATGTTCCTTCCCTCTACGGTATATGCATATTTTTATGATATCTTATTGGGTTTCAACTCACCCTTATTATTTTACCCCCTCTAGATGAGACAATAGAACTGGTGCCTAAAGAACAAGAGTAGATAAGGCTTAGTAAATAAGATTTTGGAGTCACGAAGCCTCTAGAAGATTTTAGGAGTTTTGATAGCTTTGAATATAATTAATTAATATTATGAACAAACTTGTACATCTAATGATTATGGCCTGTTGTATATCTTGTTGGATGGTTGTTTGTGCTTCCGCAAGGTTACCTTATGGATTCAATTTTGCTTCCGCTATTTTGTTTTGGATTTGTATAGGTCCTAGATGTCATCTCTTGTTTGATCTTAATATAGTGGATATGATTGTTGAATCGGAGCAATAGATAAATATGGTGTCTGAATAATCTTGTGTTGTGTTGTGAATATATGTTGAAATCCTTATCTATATGCCGTGTCCAGGTTGTGTAATTTCAGGTTATTTGTATTGGATTTTGTCTATTTTTTGAGAAAATTCTACCCGATTTTTCTTCAAAAATTTATGTTATATTAATTTGGGCATTAGTTTTATTTGTTTATTAACGAAGATTATTTGTGAAAAATAATCTGTTCCGTCATGTTAATGGTATCAAAGAAGTCGTAATGATAATGTCTTAATTGATTTGAGGATTTAGTCTTGGTTAATTATCGTATAATAGGATTATAAGATATCGATTGGATAAAGTGGGTCAAGTTCTAGCCTAGATTGCGAGAAGGAATAACTCCCCATAATTAGTAGAATGGTGGATGTGATTGAATCTATGGCCTAGAGATTACAAAATCTGAAGCCGGTGATAGTAAATCCAGGGGTGGCCACAATGACTTATGATCATTTTACTAATAAATAGGTGCTAGAGTTCATTGGGTATCAAAATCCTACAAAGGTAGAATTTCAGATTTGTTGAATTGAAAAGATTTCAAAAGTAATTTGCAATCTTGATGAGAAAAATGTTGTTTTTGCTTCCTACAAGTTAAAAAAAAAAAAACAAAAAGCAAACCGTTATTAGTCCATAAAGAAGAGGATCTTAGGGCTTGCGAATAAGAAAATTTCATTGGACAAGTTTGTCAAGTGTTCAAGGAGAAGTACTTTCCCATGAATTTGAGAGAATAAAATGATGATAAATTTACATATATATAGCAAGGAAACAGGACCGTGGCGGAGTATAATACCAAATTTATGAAGTTGTACCATTATACTCCCCACGTAATCCTAAATGAAGCATGGAGAGTAAGAAAATTCCTGTAAGAGCTGAATGATATCATCCATAAATAACTACAAACATTAAGGTTGAGAACATATAGAGGAGTATTAGATTTAGTGTGAGATCCTGATCGCAAAAACATAAGAATTAGGAAGTGCATGGCGATGAATTGGTAAGACCAAAAAGGTGTGATGAACTTATAAGAGCCGAAGTAGTTTGTGAGCTCTTGAAGGCCAAAGTAGCATCATGATTTCTTAAAGGCCAAAGTGGCCTTATGGCCTTATGAAGGCAAAAGTTGGTTGTTGCCTCATGAAGGTCGACGTAGCCTCATGATTTCTTAAGGGCTGAAGTGGCCTTTTGGCCTCATGAAGGCTGAAGTTTTGCAGGGCCTCATGAAGGCCAAAGTGGTCTTGTTGCCTCATGAAAACTGAAGTTGATACCTTGTGTGTGGAAGAGGCCGAAGTAGCCTTATGGCCTTACGAAGGCCGAAGTTGATTGTGCCTCTTGAAGGCCGGAGTGCCCTACTGCACTCTTGAGGCCGGTGTGGCCTTGTGATCCTTTGAAGACTGAAGTGACCTTGCAACACCATGAAGGCCGGAGTGGCCTTGTGCACTCTTGAGGCCGGAGTGGCCTTGTGATCCCTTGAAGGCTGGAGTGGCCCTGTGGCCTCTTGAAGGCCGGAGTGATTTGAAGGTTTAAGGGAGGCCGGAGTAAATTTGAAGAATTGATGGAGGCCAAAGTGAAATTGTGGAGTGAAGAAGGCTGAAGTTGATGTTGATGATAAGTGAGGAAGGCCGAAGTTGATGTTGATGATATAGGCCGAAGTTGATGAGTTAAGGATGATCAGAGTCGATTAAATTTGATAAAAATTGACCTTGTTGATAGCTGGAGTAGATTTACCTACTCCGTTGACGATTTTCACCTACTCGGAGTAAGTAAATTGCCCCTACCTACTCTACTGACCTTCTAGAAGAAAAGTATCAAGTAAGTAACTTATCCTACTTACTTCCACCTAACCCATTCTCTATATAAACTGAGCTCATTAGTGAGAAAGGAGTTGGAAGAATTTGGAAGAGACGAGGAGGAAAAAGGGAGCCTTAGGCCCAGGTTGAAGTAAGGACTTAAAGAATCAGGCAAGTGTACTCTTGGTTTTAAGTTTAGAAAATGTTTTAATGCAAAAGTACTTTGGAACTTGTTTTTCTACATCATTGCTTTGGTAATTATGTTCTAAATCCCATTATGAAGCATGCATGAATTTTATGATTCTGAACTAAGTTTCATATTTTGAGAACCTATAATTCCTGACTCTAATTTTGTGCTTTAGTAGATGTTTTATTGTTCATGTTACAATTGGAACTGTGTTGTATGAAAATAGCTATTGACTTTGATTTTTATATGTTGGCCCATGTTTTTGTTTATTTTATGACCGGACTACTTTTCATGAAAATCCTGTATGGAAATTGGAATGTTCAAAATGTGAAGGCCTTTTGAAATTGACCAAAGCATGGAATACGTAAACTTTGAATCAGCCTTGAAATATAATGAATTCTGTTTAAACTTTGAATAAGTGCTTCAGACCTAGAACTATTTTTTTTTTTTTTTTGGTAAGTAAGTGATTTGGATTTATGGGAGAAAAAATTTACAAGTAATGATTTATCACCAAGTGTTTTTCCGACTTGGGGATAAACCAAAAAAGCTAGGGCATGCCCCGAGCATTTAGATACAACCTATGAAACCAACTAAAGGACAAAATTGCTGGTAATCATACAACACAAGAGAATTACTCAAAAGCAATTCCTAGACAAATTAAACTTCTATTCCCAGACAAAATCCAAAAGGCCAGCCATTCATGAAATTGCCTTGTTGAAGCTTCCTTCTTCGGTTCTTTGACTACAAGTTGCAACAAAAGAAATGAAGACATCATGCAACATCTACATCGCCCATTATCAACACGCAGCAAGCAAACCAGCAGAAGAACAGAGCCTTGGTATCAATAATACCAAAGACATGCTTCAGCTTCTGTCCCACAAAGATCTGCACCAACACAAGACAAAGCAGCGCAGACATCAAGCAACGTGAACTCAACAAACCAAAGGGCA
Source organism: Nepenthes gracilis (assembly GCA_033239525.1). Taxonomy (NCBI): domain Eukaryota; kingdom Viridiplantae; phylum Streptophyta; class Magnoliopsida; order Caryophyllales; family Nepenthaceae; genus Nepenthes; species Nepenthes gracilis. The sequence goes on from BSYO01000007.1 coordinate 13,889,034, forward strand.
TCAAAGACAGCCCACTAACAAGCGGAAAATAGCATCGAATCCCTTGCAACCCGAGAGCAAGACACCGTAATACTCCAACAGCTTGACTTCAACATTCAAATAGCGTGGGATCATCATTCAAGATAGGAGCTTACATCTTGATCATCCAACCGGATCCAGGACTAAGCCAAGATCCACAATCGTTTGAGAGGAACCAGCCCATCTCCCTACCCAACAAAGAACTTAAGCACCAGCTAGCCTTACTCCATACTTGGATAAGAAAAGCCTCAAAGGTTATAAAATACAGACCAACTAAACAGTAGAGGCTGGTCATCATCCTCAAAGCGTCACCAATCACCGCCCGGCCAAAAGGATCAGCCATTAAAGTTAGCATCCTTTGCAATCCTAACAGAATCGCTTCAAATGCAATGTGCCCTAGGCCATCTCGATAACAAACTAAGGGCAAAGCTGAATACCCGCTATTTGATACAACACCTAACCTCCTTCCATTTGTAGCATTGCGAACAATGACACATCGTCCAATTGCATTTGTTGCAAAGCAAAATAAAATAGCAACAAAAAGTCACATGCAGAAGAGGCCAGCCAAAAGCGATATTATACTCATGTCTTTTAGTGAGAAAGAAGCCCACACAGCAGACAACCGGAGAGCAATGCATAGGCAGCATTGTTTAACACCATGGGATCAACCGTATCCTCAGATGCTAAAGCAAACCCAGCAGCAGAAGCAAAAATCAGCAGCATCACCGACCATCAGCAGAGAGGCGCCCATATGTCCACAGCAAAAACACAGGATTCCTTGCCACAGCATACCAAGCAAAGACCTAGAACTATAATATAGTCAAATAAGGTTCTCCGACATGCATTAGGACGTTACGGCGGTAATTAAGAGTAACTCCGTCCATGGAGTGATACGTGGCCCGGCCCTCCTCAGGACCTAAAGAGAGGATAGAAATATGGAACTTTGAACATTGAATTCTAAATGGAAATGGAAATGGATATGAATTTAGAACTATGGCCTTTGATTGTATGAAGTGAACACAATCTACCCTTGATTTTTCTCCCCCTTGGATGGTAGGATCTACTAGCTTAGGTCCCTTTGAACAATAGAAATGACATAGCATTATGGACTTTGAAAATTTTGCCCTGCACAAGAACATCAAAAATTGATATTGCATTGTGAGTTTTGGATTTTGACACTGGACTTTGTACTTCAGAAAAATTGACATTAAAATATGAAATTTTGTACTCCAAAAAATTGCATTGAACTGTGAACTTCAGAAAATGACATCGAATCAAGGACTTTGAAATGGTATTGATCATGAACTCTGGTATTTTCTATGACTCTGTGTTATTGCATTCGTGATTTATATTGCATGTTTTTAGTACCTTGTTAAGTTTTGGCTTACTCTGTTATAATGTTTTCCCCATATGAGACTATAGAATTGGTACCGAACAAGTAGGAATAGATAAAGCCTAGTAAGGAGGAATTTTGGAATCAGAAAGCTTGATGAAGATTTTTGAGAATTTTGATAGTCTTAAATATAATTATCTCCTACTGTGAATGAATAAATGAGTATACTTCCACTTGTATACATTTTGGAATAGATCTACTTCCGCCAGTCAACTTTTGGTTATAACCAGGATTGAGAATGACATCTCTGTATAAATTTTGGTTTAATGAAATGAAATGTCAACAAAGTTAGAGCCGTGTATATTACATGGCATTGGATGATCCTATGTATGTACTGTGAATATATATAAAAGTCTATATTTTGTACGCTTGCATGTGTTGGTCCAGTCTGGACCGTCTCCCTTGACTATTTATTCTTGGGACTTAGCTTTGAACGAATTCTGACGGGAGGATTTTGAAGTGTAAAAAATATCTACTCCGTCACAATTGGTATTACAGAGGAAAACCGAGATGCCTTAGGAACTATTGATCATAAAGCGGAAGCATAGGTAGGACCAAATTAAGGATAATAGAGATTAGATAGAAAGTTTTAAGTGTAAGCCTGGAGACCGGTCCTAAATTTCCTTTATAACCGTGAACCCTCCCTATAATCTGATTTTCTAAGCTTACTAACCCTGTTGGGAAGGATGACAAACATAATAGAGTCCATGGAACAACGCCATATGGCTCCGGTCTCAGCACCAATGCCAGCTCCGGTGATTCCTGCCCTAATAACATACGATAAATTCACGGCGGAGAGAGTGCCGAAATTCTTGGAAGAACTGGATCCAGTCAAAGCTAATATTTGGATAAGGGGGATGAAAAAGATTCTTACAGTGATACGGTGCAGTAATCAGGAAAATGTCACCTTTGCGGCCTATAAACTGGAAGGAGAGGCCGATAGTTGGTGGGCTATGTAGAAGAGGCCGTTTGGGGTACCCGATGAATAAATCACTTGGGGTATGTTCGAGGAGGCAATCATGGAAAAATACTTCCCCTCCAGTCTACAAGATCAGAAAGAGGGAGTTTACGTGGCTTAGACAAGGGTCCCATACGGTGGCTGAATATGATGCAAAGTTTACAGAGCTGTCTCGTTTTGCACCTTACTTTATAGAGGATGAATTAAAGAAGGTGAAGAAATTCCAGTAATGACTAAGGGATGATATTAGAAAGTAGTTAGTGACCCAAAAGCTTCAGAGGTATGCAGACGTTTTAGATCGGCCATTAATATTGGAGAAAGAGTTGGAAACGCATATGTTTTCCGCAAAGAAGGCCGCTAGCTAGACCGGTTTAGCTTCAGATCAAATATGGGGTCCTCAGAGGCGTCTAAGAAGGCAAAGACAGCAGTTAAGGGAAAGAGTATAGTTGAAGCCCAATCAGTAACAAACTCTCAAACATTGGTCACTAAATGTGCTCACTGTGGGAAAAATCATGCTAGGAGACCCTATTTTAAGGTGATTGGGGCATGCTTTAACTGTGGCCAACAAGGTCATATGATGAAAGATTGTCCATTACTCAGGAGAGTTGAAGCAAAAAAGCCATCAGTAGCAGCTAAGGCTTTTGCAGTGACGCTACAAGACCCTGAAACGTCTTCAAACATGGTTGAAGGTACCCTCCTTATCTGTGAAATTCCAACCTCTGTATTATTTGATTTTGGGTCTACACACTCTTTTATTTCTCCGCAATTTGCACATTACATTGTATCTACCCCAAGAATCTTAGACTTTTTATTAGTTGTATCAACCCATATCGGGTCCTCAGTAGTGACTGACATTGTGTACCCGGAGTGTGTGGTTGAAGTGGACGAAAAATGTCTGTTGGTAGATTTGATATTACTAGAAATGGGCGATTTTGATGTCATCCTAGGAATGGACTAGCTGGCAAGGTACTATGCTAGTATTGATTGCTTTCAAAAGAGGGTGTGTTTCAATATCCCTGAAATTGAACCCTTCTCATTTCAAGGCATTAGGAGAAAGGAAATATCTGTGTTAATTTCTGCTTTGTATGCTAAACATTTAATGAAAAATGGATGCCAAGCTTACCTGGCGTATGCCAGCACTATTGGGAGTCATAGTGTGTTGGCTAAAGATATTCTGGTGGTGTGTGATTTTAAGGGTGTATTTTCGGAGGAGTTGCCTAGACTACCTCCTCACAAGCAAAATTGAATTTGAGATTAAGGTTATTCTCGATGCTATTCCAATTTCCAAGGCACCCTATCATATGGCACCAACTAAACTGAAAAGCTAAAATTACAATTGTAGGAATTATTAGAAAAGGGGTTCATTAGACCGAGCGTATCTCCATTTGGTGTGCCAGTGTTCTTCATAAGAAACAAGGATGGATCTCTACGGTTATGCATGGACTACCGTGAACTAAATAAAATCACAATTAAGAACAAATATCCCTTGCCGTGTATTGATGACCTGTTTGATCAATTACAACGGTCACAGGTGTTTTCAAAAATTGATTTGAGGTCCCAATATCATCAGCTAAGGATTAAGTAAGAGGATGTGGCCAAAACTGCTTTTAAAACAAGGTATGGCCGCTATGAATTTCTCATGATGCCATTTGGTCCTACAAATGCTCCGGCAGTATTTATGGATTTGATGAAAAGAGTGTTTAAGCCTTATCTGGATCAGTTCAAGGTGGTATTTATAAATGATATTTTGATATACTCTAAGAGCCATGAGGAGCATGAAACCCATTTCAGGATTGTACTCCAAGTGCTTTGCAAAGAGAAGCTATATGCTAAACTGAAAAGGTGTGAATTCTAACTGGAGGAACTGGTATTTTTAGGACACGTAATTTCCAATGGAGGTATTGCTGTAGGATCAAAAAAAGTTGAGGCCGTTACAAATTAGAGTCGGCCTACGTCTGTTACTGAAATTCGGAGTTTTCTTGGCATGGCCGATTATTACAGGCATTTTGTGGAGAATTTTTCTTAGATCGCCATACCCCCGACTCAGTTGATAAAGAAGGAGGCCAGGTTTAACTGGACAGAAGGATGTGACCGAAGTTTTCAAAAACTGAAGGATAGCTTAACAACAGCTTTGGTGCTGACTATTCCAGACGACTCTGGTGGTTTTAAGGTATATTGTGATGTTTCTAAGGCTGGACTAGGATGTGTGTTAAAGCAAAATAGAAAGGTGGTGGCTTGTGATTCTAGACAGTTGAAGACGCACAAGAAGAACTACCCGACTCACGACCTGGAACTTGCTGCAGTTGTGTTTGCTCTGAAAATTTGGAGACACTACCTCTACGGTGAAAAGTTTCTTATTTATTCTGATCATAAGAGTTTAAAATATATGTTCTCATAGAAAGAGCTTAACATGAGGCAGAGAAGATTGGTGGACTTCCTAAAGGATTATGACTGTGAGATACAGTATAAGCCTAAAAAAGCTAATATGGCTACTGATACTCTAAGCCATCGATTAGGCTATCTGGCAAAGTTACAAATTAAATAAATTAAGATACTGGAGTAATTGAAGCAATGTAACATTCAGCGGCATGTTCGAGGTGACTAGATGATTTTATCATACCTTCAGGTTCAGCCAGAGTTGATGAATGAGGTTAAAGAAAAGCAAGTGAATGACTCTTTTCTTATGGATATTATGGATGATTTGAATACAGACTCTAGAGTTGATTTTAATATCCGATAAGATGGAGTCTTGAGATTTAGAGAACGACTATGTGTGCCAGACAACAAGGTGTTGAAGGGAAAAATTTTAAAGAAAACTTACGGTCTCGGTATACAATCCATCCCGAGGTGAATAAGATGTATCAGGATTTAAAGAAAATATTATGGTGGAGAAACATGAAAAGAGACGTAACAGCTTACGTAGAGAGATGCCTTGTGTGCCAACAAGTAAAAGCTGAAAGAAGAAAGCCATCTCGGTTGTTGCAACCGATGCCGATTCCAAGTTAGAAATGGGAGGATGTTACTATGGATCTTGTGTCAGGTCTACCAAGGACTCCTAGAAACCATGATGCCGTTTGAGTTATCGTTAACCAATTGACTAAGTCAACCCATTTCTTGGCAATCAGGACAACTTACTCTCGTGATAAGCTGGCTTGGCTGTATGTGATTAAAATTATCAGACTTCATGGTGTGCCTGCTTCCATTGTATCTGATAGGGATCCTCACTTTGTTTCAAGATTTTGGGAAAGCTTGCATAAAACATTACGTATGGAGCTGAATTTCTATACTGCCTATCACCCCTAGACCGATGGCCAATCAGAACGAATAATTCAGATCCTAGAGGATATGTTAAGAATTTCGGTCTTAGAAATGGAAGGGACTTGAAATAATTGTCTGGCTTTGGTGCAGTTTGCTTATAATAATAACTATCAAGCAAGCATAGGCATGGCTCCTTTTGAGGCATTATATGGAAGGAAGTATAGGTCACCGATCCATTGGGAGGAAACCGGAGACAAAAGAATTTTAGGACCTAAAATCATTAAGGAAACGGCATAGAAAATAAAGCTGATAAATGAAAACTTAAAGGTTGCTTAGAGCAAATAGAAAAGCTACGCAGATCGGATGAGAACAGAACTGAAGTTTGATATGGGTGACTTTGTATTTTTGAAAGTATCACCATCTAAGGGAACATCTAGGTTTAGAGTAAAAGGAAAGCTGAAGCCATAATTCATTGGCCCCTTTGAGATTTTATAGAGAATAGTAGAGGTGGCCTAAGGTTGGCGCTGCCACCAAACTTGGCGAAAGTACATGATGTAGTTCATGTATCAATGCTCAGAAAATATGTCGAGATCCTATACATGTGATCGAGTTTGAACCCTTGGCAATTGACAAAGACTATAATACATTAAAGAGCCAATGCAGATTTTTGACCAAAAGGAAAAAGGCTACGTACAAAGACAATCTCTTGGTGATGGTGCTCTGGACGAACCACTCACCTGAAGAAGCAACTTGGGAACGAGAAGAAGAAATCCAAAGCAAGTATCCCCACTTGTTTACTTAAGGTTTTTAACTTCATTTAATTTTGAGGACGAAATTTCTTTAAGTAGAGAAGAATTGTGAGATCTTGATCCCAAAAACATAAGAATTAGGAAGTACATGGTAATGAATTGGTAAGGCTAAAAAGGTGTGAGGAACTTATAAGAGCCGAAGTAGTTTGTGAGCTCTTGAAGGCCAAAGTAGCCTTATGATTTCTTACAAGCCGAAGTGGCCTTATGGCCTCACGAAGGCCGAAGTTGGTTGTGGCCTCATGAAAGCCGAAGTAGCCCCATGATTTCTTAAAGGCTGAATTGGTCTTATTGCTTCATGAAAACCAAAGTTGATGCCTTGTGTGTGGAAGAGACCAAAGTAGCCTTATGGCCTTATGAAGGCTGAAGTTGATTGTGCCTCTTGAAGGCCGGAGTGATTTGAATGTTTAAGGGAAGCCGGAGTAGATTTGAAGAATTGATGGTGGCGAAGTGGAATTGTGAGGTGAAGAAGGCTGAAATTGATGTTGACGGTAAGTGAGGAAGGCCAAAGTTGATGTTGATGATAGAGGCCAAAGTTGATGATAAATGAAGAAGGCCGAAGTTGATGAGTTGAGGATGACCAGAGTCAATTAAATTTGATAAAAACCCGACCTTGTTGATAGCCGGAGTAGATTTACCTACACCGTTGATGATTTCCACCTACTCGAGTAAGTAAACTGCCCCTACCTACTCCACTGACCTTCTAGAACAAAAGTACCAAGTAACTTACCCCATTTGCTTCCACCTAACACATTTTCTATATAAACTGAGCTAATTAGTGAGAAAGGGAGTTGGAAGAATTTGGAAGAGACGAGGAGGAAAAAGGGAGCCTTAGGCTAGGTTGAAGTAAGGACTTGGAGAATCAGGCAAGTGTACTCTTGATTTTAAGTTCAGAAAATATTTTAACGCAAGAGTACTTTAGAACTTGTTTTCTACGTCATTGCTTTGATAATTATATTCTAAATCCCATTACAAAGCATGCATGAATTTTATGATTTTGAACTAAGTTTCATATTTTGAGAACCTGTAATTACTACTCTGATTTAGTACTTTAGTACATGTTTTATTGTTCATGTTACAATTGGAACTGCGTTGCATGAAAATAGCTGTTGACTTTGATTTTTATATGTTGGCTCATGTTTTTGTTTATTTTATGACCAGACTGCTTTGCATGAAAATCCTATATGGAAATTGGAATGTTAAAAATGTGAAGGCCTTTTGAAATTATCAAAAGCATGGAATACGTGAACTTTGAATCGGCCTTGAAATATAATGCACTCTATTTAAACTTTGAATAAGTGCTTCAGACCTAGAACTATAATACAGTCAGATAAGGTTCTCTGACATACCTTAGAATGTTACGATAGTAATCAAGGGTGACTCCGTCCATGGAGTGATACATGGTCCGTCCCTCCTCAGGACGTAAAGAGATGACAGAAATATGAAAATTTGGACTTTGGATTCTAAGTGGAAATGGAAAAGGATATGAATTTGGAACTATGGCCTCTTGATTATGTGGAGTGAACACAACCTACCCTTGATTTCTCTTCCCCTTGGCTAGTAGGATCTACTAGCCTAGGCCCCTTTGAACAATAGAAATGACATGGCATTATGGACTTTGGAAATTTTGCCCTGCACAAGAACTTCCAAAATTGATATTGCATTGTGAACTTCAGATTTTGACATTGGACTTTGTACTTGGAAAAATTGACATTAAAATATGAAATTTTGTACTCCGAAAATTTGCATTAAATTGTGAACTTCGGAAAATGGCATCGAATCAAGGACTTCGGAATTGGTATTGATCATGAACTCTGGTATTTTCTATGACTCTGTGTTATTGCATTCATGATTTATATTACATATTTTTAGTACCTTACTGTATTTCGGCTCACCCTGTTATAATTTTTCCACCAGATGAGACTGTAGAACTAGTACCAGACGACCAAGAATAGATAAAGCCTAGCAAGGAGGAATTTTGGAATCGGAAAGCCTTTTGAAGATTTTTGAGAATTTTGATAGTCTTAAATGTAATTATCTCCAACTGTGAATGAATGAATGACTATACTTCCACTTGTATACATTTTGTGACGGAACAGATTTTTTTTTTTTTTACATCCGTCATTCATAACACTAGTGGAAGCCAAAACTAAACCAATTATGCACAAACACAGGATCTCGATGCCACTAGACCAATATATTTTTAACCATAAGAAATATAGCGGAAGTTACTCTAACATCTTACGGAAACATTCATATTCATTCCAAAGTGTTCATTTCCGAATACACAAAAACAACTAGTTATAAGAGTTCATGAACAAGTCGTTACAATAATAATCTCCAAAATAAACTTCCGAGTCCTTAATCCTTCGGACAAGCCCTAGTCACTCCAACTCGCCGAGCACAAGCTCTAAAGCCTCGTCTGTAGGGGGAAAACATAAAACAAAGAGCGAAGCCCAGCAAGGTACATGCATATGATTAGTAAAACGATGATGCGAACGGTCATATAACTGCATAAACAGAAAGGTTAAAATGAGAATGCAGTCCAAGAAAAATAGAGAAAACATACCTTGACAAGACTATACTTTCAAAACGGTAAACGGTAAAATGAGAATTTAACATAATCGTAATCGGTATGATAAACGGTGAATGAACGTATCATATCGGTAAATGATTTCATAATCGATAATCGGTACTTCATATTCTGTGAATCGGGTACGGTAATCATAACATATCAGCAAAAAATAAGAACGTACTTCATATCGTATCGTAACATGACATATCAAGAAAAGCGATACGGTACTTCATATCGGTACGGACCCTGCCAGTATTCCCTACTAGCTGAGGGGGCGAATAATCGAGGATAGATTGTGTTCACTCCACACAATCTAAGGCCGGTAACTGTGGGTATCCCATCTCACGGGATCGGTACGGTATGCCACCCAAAGGTAGGCCGGTAACGGTATACCTCACGGGATCGGTACGGTATGCCACCCGAAGGTAGGCCGGTAACGGTAATTCCCTCTGTCCATAACGCCCCGAGGGCAGGGCAGACCACAAATAACTCCATGGACAGAGTTATCCTCGATTACCACCGAAAAGTCCTAAGGCATGCCGGAGAACCTTTCCGAACTGTAGTAAGTTCTGGGACCAAAACAACACAGAAATAGATATACTTCCTTCATATTGCTTACTAGAAACCATTTTCAAATTATATAACTTAATTTGAAAATCATATCCTTAAATACACTGGAGGCCGGTTGAGATGGCATAAAATATACTTGGGCCGGTTGACTTTCATATGAGGGCCGGTTTCGGTTTTGGTAAGAGGGGCCGGTTTGATTTCATACGAGGCAGTTTTGAATTCGGTAAAAAGGGGCCGGTTTGATTATCAGTATTCCAAAGGGGTCCGAGTTCGATTTTGATGTGAAAGAGGACCGATTTCATGAAAGAGGCCGAATTCAACTTTTACATGCAAGGGGCCGATCCTGATTTTCTTACATTAGGCCGGTCTCGATCCCAACCGTCATGGCCGGTTTCCATGCAAAGGCAGGTTCCGATTTTAAACCTATCGAGGCCAGTTTCAAATGCAAGGCCGATTCCGATTTTAAGGGTATGAGGGCTGATTTTGATTTTAAGGGGTATAAGGGCCGATTCCGACTTTTAGGTTATGAGGGCCGATTCCGATTTAAAAATGCCAAGGCCGGTTTCAACGCAAGGGCTGGTTTCGATTGTAAAGCCCATTCCGGTTTCAAAATTGCCAAAGCCGGTTTTAATTTAAAACGTGTAAGGGCCGATTCTGATTTCAAAAATGCCAAGGCCGGTTTCAATGCAAGGGCTGGTTTCGACGTCAAGGCCGGTTTTGATTTTAAGTGCTCAAGCCGACTTTGATTTTGAATATGCAAAGGCCGATTCTGATTTTGAATCAGCCAAGCCGGTTTTAATTCAAAGGGGGCCGGTTTCAATACCAAGGTCGGTTTCGGTTTCTGATGCACAAAGCCGACTTTGGTTTTGAAATGCAGAGGCCGGTTCTGATTTTGAATCAGCCAAGCCGGTTTCAATTCAAAGGGGGCCGGTTTCAATACCAAGGTCGGTTTCGGTTTCTGATGCACAAAGCCGACTTTGGTTTTGAATATGCAAAGGCCGATTCTGATTTTATACTTGCCAAGGCCGGTTTCATTGCAAAGGCCGATTCTGACATCAAACCTGCCAAGGCCGGTTTCCATTCAAGACCGGTTCCGATTTTAAACCTATCAAGGCAGGTTTCAAATGCAAGGGCCGATTCCGATTTTAAGGGTATAAGGGCCGATCCGATTTTTAAGAGTACAAGGCCTATTTCGATTTCAAGGGCAGAACGGCCGATTCCGATTTTAAGGGCCGATTTCGGTTGCGATTCACAAAGCCGATTTCAGTTCGACGCAAGGCCCGCTTTCGATTTTAATACCAAGGGGCCGATTCTGATTTAAACAATATAAGGGCCGATTCTGATTTTTAGGTTATGAGGGCCGATTCCGGTTTTAACCAGCTAAGGCCGGTTTCATTGCAGAGGGGTGAAATTCAGTATGCAGGTCATGCAGTGCCGGTTTCAGTTTTCACCTAAGAGCCGAGGCTAATGCCTAATGCAGAAAACGTGCCGAGTTCAGTTTTCATGTCAGAAACACAAAATGCAGAAGGAAATCAACAGGCGATTAAAATATGAGAGAAACATTGTAGAATAGTCGATCGATGGGAGTGAAAGAATACTTGGACATGCAGTTTAAAACGGAATACACTTGCAATAATCTTAAAATCGGCGTCCAAGGTAACTTGCCTGAGAGCTGGGTTGCCTAATTTCGAATTCCCAAAGCGTTCTCCTTTCCTCTCTTCCCGTCGCACCCGCTGGATTTTCCTTCCCCTCTTCCTTCGCATTGATCGATTTATATAGAGGAAGGAGTGGGTGAAGCAAATCGGGTAGGTTACCTGCCCCGTACTTGTTTTCAGGGGGTAACGAGGTCGTTTCACCTACCTCATTCAGTCGCCGTTTGTCGCCGCTTCGTCGCCGCTTCGTTGGATTCCAATGAGTTAGGTTTCCCCTACAGTGCACCTGCTTGGCCGAACTTGAGGGGCCGAGCTCATCGTTGGGCTGATTTTACTTGAGGGCCGGTTTCAACTGAAGCAAAAAGGGCAAAGCGTAAGGGTTGGGCCGTTTTGTTTGCACAAGCCACTTTTCATACTGCTTAACAGGGGCAAGACATTTGTGACTTGGGTTTCACAGTATACGGACCGATCCTCATGGGCCGATTTCATTCCTTTGAGGCGGTTCCGCCTTCTTAGGCTGATTTCACAAGTTGATGCAAAAAGGGGCCAACTTATTTTAAGTAGTTAAAGTTTTGGATCTCACAATTCTCCCCTACTAAAAAGAAATTTCGTCCTCGAAATTCGAGTAAAGTTACATACCTTAATCGAATATATGGGGATATTTGCTCCGAATTTCCTCCTCTCGCTCCCAGGTGGCTTCTTCAGGCGAGTGATTCCTCCAAAGTACCTTCACTAAGGGGATGGATTTTGTTCGGAACCTTTTCTTTTTTCGGTCTAAAATTTGCAGCGGCTCTTCAATGTAGGTTAAGTCCTTATCAATGGACAAGGTCCCGTAGTCAATCACATGCGCTGGATCGTCGATGTACTTCCGAAGCATCGAGACATGGAATACATCATGTACGCCTGCAAGAGTCGGTGGCAACGCCAACCTGTAGGCTACCTCCCCGACCCTTTCTAGAATCTCAAAAGGGCCAATGAATCGGGGTTTCAACTTTCCCTTTACTCCAAACCGAAAGATGCCCTTTGACGGCGAGACCTTTAGAAACACAAGATCTCCTATCTCAAAACTCAGCTCTTTCCTCCGCTTATCCGCATAACTCTTCTGTCGGCTCTGAGCAATCCTCAAGTTATCGTGGATCACCTTAATCTTTTATGCTGTTTCCTTCACAATCTCAGGGCCCAAAATTCTTTTGTCTCCAGTTTTCTCCCAATGAATAGGTGACCTACACTTTCTTCCATACAACGCCTCAAACAAAGGCCATGCCGATACCGGCTTGATAACTTGTTATTATAAGCAAATTCAGCTAGCGCCAGATGAGTATCCCAAGTTCCTCTCATCTCCAAAACAGAGGCCCTCAACATGTCTTCGAGAATCAAATGGTACGTTCGGATTGGCCGTCGGTCCGGGGGTGATACGCGGTGCTGCAACTTTAATTCTGTTCCCAACTCCTTATGCAAGCTCTCCCGTAACCTCGAGACAAAGCGTGGATCTCTATCAGACACAATGGAGGCAGAACTCCATGAAGCCTCACGATCTCATTTACGTTACAATCGAGCCAATCTATCACGCGAATAGGTCATCCCGATCGCCAAAAAGTGGGCTGATTTCGTCAACATCAACTATGACCCATATTCGCGTCATGACTCCTAGGAGTCCTTGGCAAGCCCGATACAAAATCCATAGCAATGTCCTCCCATTTCCAGCTCGGAATGGGCATTGGTCTGTAATAACAGTCGAAGGCTTCTTCCTCTCGGCCTTCAATTGCTGACACACTAGACATTTCTCCACATGGCCCATGATATCCCTCTTCATGTTTCTCCACCAAAAAGTCTTTTTCAGGTCCTGATACATTTTATTCGTTCCCGGGTGGATTGTATACCGAGACCGATGAGCCTCCTTCAAGATTTTCTCCTTTAATCCTTTATCATCCGGTACACATAATCGATCTCTAAATCTCAACACACCATCAGCCCGGATGTTGAAATTAGGCCGAGACTCCTTATTCAAATTATTAACAATGTCCAAAAGGAATAAATCATTCACCTGTTTTTCCTTGACTTCACTAACTACCTCTGGTTGAATCTGGAAGTACGACAGGAGCATCCTATCACCTTTGGCATAACGTTGGACATCGCACTGCTTTAAGTAATCTAACATCTCCATCTGTTTGATCTGTAGGTGCGCCACATAACCCGATCGGTGACTCAAGGCATCTGCTACCACGTTGGCCTTTCCTGGTTTGTACTGTATTTCACAATCATAATCCTTCAGGAAATCGAGCCATCTCCTTTTCCTCATGTTGAGTTCCTTTTGTGAGAATAAGTACTTCAAACTCTTATGGTCGGAATACACAAGGAACTTCTCGCCATATAGATAATGTCTCCAAATTTTTAATGCGAACACCACAGCCGCAAGTTCAAGATCATGGGTAGGATGGTTTTTCTCGTGCACTTTCAATTGTCTTGATCCATATGCCACGGCCTTGCCGTGCTGCATCAACACACATCCTAGACCCGCTTTAGAAGCGTCACAGTACACTTCAAAGCCTCCAAACCCTCCGAATAATCAGCACCGGAGCGGTGGTCAAACGATCCTTTAGCTCCTGGGAAGCTCAAATCACACTCTTTGGTCCACAAGAACCTAGCCTCTTTCTTCAAAGAACTGGGTCGAGGCATAGCAACTGAGAAAAATTATCTACAAAGCGCCCGTAATATCCCTCGCCATACCGAGAAAGCTCCTAACCTCGATCCACGTAAGTTGGCTCTGTTCCAACTTGTAATGCCTCTATTTTCTTGGGATCTACAGAGATGCTTCCATCGAAATTATATGCCCCAAGAACATCACCTTCTCGAGCCAAAATTCACACTTACTTAGCTTGGCATATACACCTCTCATTGCGAAGCACCAAGTACCTTCCTCAAATGAATTTCGTGCTCCTCAGATCCTTTGAGTAAATCAAGATGTCATCAATGAACACCACCACAAATTTATCCAAGTATGGCTTGAAAACCCTATTCAGTAGTTCCATAAAAACAGCTGGAGCGTTTGTAAGGCCAAAAGGCATAACGAGAAACTCATAATGGCCATAACGCGTCCGAAAAGCTGTTTTAGCCACATCCTCTGACTTGATCCTCAGTTGGTGATAACCGGACCTCAAATCAATCTTGGAAAATACTCGGGATCCTTGTAACTGATCAAATAAGTCATCAATGCGCGGTAGAGGGTATTTGTTTCTAATCGTGATTTTATTCAACTCACGATAGTCAACACACAACCGTAAGGACCCGTCTTTCTTTTTTACAAACAACACCGGTGCACCCCAAGGAGATACACTCGGTCTGATAAAATCCTTGTCTAACAGCTCCTGCAGTTGCAACTTCAATTGCTTGATTCAGCCGAGCCATGCGATAAGGGGATTTAGAAACCGGACTAGCACCAGAACAATAACAATCTCAAACTCAACTTCCCGATGTGGGGCAATCCAGGTAACTCCTCTGGAAATACATCCTCAAAGTCACGAACAATCGGGATGTCCTTAGCCGGTACACTATGACTTCTAGTAGTGCAGGCATATGCTAAATAAGCTCTACATCCACTACTCATCAAATGCTTAGCATGTAGAGCAGAGATCAACATGGGCACTCCCTTTTTCTTAGTGCCCTGAAAGAAAAAGGGCTCCATTTCGGGGATGTCGAAACAAACCCGCTTTAGGAAACAGTCGATACTAGCATGGTATTTAGCCACCACTCCATCCCTAGGATAACATCAAAATCACCCATGTCTAACAATACCAAATCCACAACTAAACGATTCCCATTCACCTCAACCACACATCCTGGATACAACACATCAAGAACTACGATGATCCTGGGACTACACACAGATAATTCACAATCCAAAACACATGGGGCGGATGTGATATAGCATGCAAATTTTGGGGAAACGAAGGAATGGGTAGACCCCGAGTCAAATAATATGGATGCGAAACTCCACAAATAGAGAGAGTACCTTCCACAACATTCGGAGAGGCCTCCGGATCCTCGAATGTACCACCGCGAAGGCCCTTGCCGAGACAAAGAGGCTTCTTTCCTTCCATCCTTGGAGGTAGTGGGCAGTCCTTGAAGAGATGACCGTGTTGCCCATATCTAAAACACGCTCCCGTCATTCTACGGCATTCTTGCCCCGGATGCTTCCTTCCATGAAGGCAGGATCTTGCCACTGCCACCTCGGTTCCTATTCTTGACCGAGCCACCATACTCTTTCCTTTGTCGCCTCCTTGGTCTTCTTGGATGGTCCAAGACATTACCGCTGATCCGGTACTTACTCCCGCCGTCGGCGATTCTCTTTGCATAGAACCTTCTGCTTTCCGTCTCCTTCTCGCCGATTGCCGCCTGTCCGTGATCTCGGCGTAAGTCTCGAACTTTAAAATGTATAATAATTTCCTAATATCATCTCGTAGCCCTTGGAGGAACTTTTTAGCTTTCCTCTGCTCATCCTCCACATAAAAAGGGGCAAAGCGAGACAACTCCGTGAACTTGGCATCATATTCCTTGACGGTCATGCTCCCTTGTCTCAGCCTCATAAACTCTTGCTCTTTACGGTCTCGAGACTGGATGGAAAATACTTTTCCAGAATGCCTCCTCAAACATCTCCTGTGATAGCTTCATTAGGCATTCCCATTGCCCGCTTCGCATGTCCCACCAACTATCCGCTTCACCCTCCAACTTATATGCAGCAAATTTGACCTTTTCTTGGTCAAGACAGCCAAGTACTTCAAATATCTTCTTCATTCTTTTCATCCATACGTCCGCTCAGCCGGATCAAAGCTTCCTAGGAAGCCCGGGTGCTCTTTTTGTGAACCTATCATAATTTGTAGGTCCAGGGGCGCCGGAGTGGCTTGGGCGTGGAGCCATATGCTTTTGCTCGACGGATTCTACGACGTTAGTCATCCTTTCCAAAGAAGTTGATGTAGGCCGCCTCTCTATCATAAGGCGTGTTAATGCCACCGCGACAACTTCTCCTACCTCTTCTACTTGCCATCCTATAATCAAGGCAAACACATGTATATAAGGACAAGGATCCAATAGATGAGAAAGAAGTACTCAATAACTCCAAGCCTAAGAACTAATCTCATAAAGGTCTCAACTGCCTTAACTTTCTCTACCAATTCCTGCAAGAATTCCATTCAGGGACCCAAACTTATGCTTCCGCTTTCCGATCGGTCAATTCCTAAGGCATCTCAATTCTCTGATACCAATTGTGACGGAACAGATTTTTTTTTTTTTTTACATCCGTCATTTATAACACTAGTGGAAGCCAAAACTAAACCAATTATGCACAAACACAGGATCTCAGATGCCAGCTAGGACCAATATATTTTTAACCATAAGAAATATAGCGGAAGTTACTCTAACATCTTAAGGAAACATTCATATTCATTCCAAAGTGTTCATTTCCGAATACACAAAAACAACTAGTTATAAGAGTTCATGAACAAGTCGTTACAATAATAATCTCCAAAATAAACTTCCGAGTCCTTAATCCTTCGACAAGCCCTAGTCACTCCAACTCGCCGTGCACAAGCTCTAAAGCCTCGTCTGCAGGGGGAAAAACATAAAACAAGAGCCGAAACCCAGCAAGGTACATGCATATGAGTAGTAAAACGATGATGCGAATCTGGCCAAATAACTGCATAAACAAAGCGGTTAAACAGAATGCAGTCCAAGAAAATAGAGAAAACATACCTTGACAGTACTATACTTTCGAAAACGGTAAACGGTAAACAGTAACGTAACATATCGGTAATCGGTATGATAAACGGTGAACAAACGTATCATATCGGGAATAAAGATTTCATAATCGATAATCGGTACTTCATATTCGATAATCGGTACTGCGAAATCATAACATATCAAGAAAACAAGAACGGTACTTCATATCGTATCGGTAACATGACATATCAGTAAAACAGTAAACGGTACTTCATATCGGTACGGACCCTGCCAGTATTCCCTACTAGTGAGGGGGCGAATAATCAAGATAGATTGTGTTCACTCCACACAATCTAAGGCCGTAAATCGTGGGTATCCCATCTCACGGATCGATGACGGTATGCCACCCAAAGGTAGGCCGATAACGGTATACCTCACGGGATCGGGTACGGTATGCCACCCGAAGGTAGGCCGGTAACGGTAATTCCCTCTGTCCATAACGCCCCGAGGGCAGGGCAGACCGCAAATAACTCCATGGACAGAGTTATCCTCGATTACCACCGAAAAGTCCTAAGGCATGCCGGAGAACCTTTCCAAACTGTAGTAAGTTTTGGGACCAAAACAACACAGAAATAGATATACTTCCTTCATATTGCTTACTGGAAACCATTTTCAAATTATATAACTTAATTTGAAAATCATATCCTTAAATACACTGGAGGCCGGTTGAGATGGCATAAAATATACTTGGGCCGGTTGACTTTCATATGAGGGCCGGTTTCGGTTTTGGTAAGAGGGGCCGGTTTGATTTCATACGAGGGCCGGTTTTGAATTCGGTAAAAAAAAGGGGCCGGTTTGATTATCTGTATCCCAAAGGGGTCCGAGTTTGATTTTGATGTGAAAGAGGACCGATTTCATGAAAGAGGCCGAATTCAACTTTTACATGCAAGGGGCCGATCCTGATTTTCTTACATTAGGCCGGTCTCGATCCCAACCGTCATGGCCGGTTTCCATGCAAAGGCAGGTTCCGATTTTAAACCTATCGAGGCCGGTTTCAAATGCAAGGCCGATTCCGATTTTAAGGGTATGAGGGCTGATTTTGATTTTAAGGGGTATAAGGGCCGATTCCGATTTTTAGGTTATGAGGGCCGATTCCGATTTAAAAATGCCAAGGCCGGTTTCAACGCAAGGGCTGGTTTCGATTGTAAAGCCCATTCCGGTTTCAAAATTGCCAAAGCCGGTTTCAATTTAAAACGTGTAAGGGCCGATTCTAATTTCAAAAATGCCAAGGCCGGTTTCAATGCAAGGGCTGGTTTCGACGTCAAGGCCGGTTTTGATTTTAAGTGCTCAAGCCGACTTTGATTTTGAATATGCAAAGGCCGATTCTGATTTTGAATCAGCCAAGCCGGTTTTAATTCAAAGGGGGCCGGTTTTAATACCAAGGTCGGTTTCGGTTTCTGATGCACAAAGCCGACTTTGGTTTTGAAATGCAGAGGCCGATTCTGATTTTGAATCAGCCAAGCCGGTTTCAATTCAAAGGGGGCCGGTTTCAATACCAAGGTCGGTTTCGGTTTCTGATGCACAAAGCCGACTTTGGTTTTGAATATGCAAAGGCCGATTCTGATTTTATACTTGCCAAGGCCGGTTTCATTGCAAAGGCCGATTCCGACATCAAACCTGCCAAGGCCGGTTTCCATTCAAGACCGGTTCCGATTTTAAACCTATCAAGGCAGGTTTCAAATGCAAGGGCCGATTCCGATTTTAAGGGTATAAGGGCCGATCAGATTTTTAAGAGTACAAGGCCTATTTCGATTTCAAGGGCAGAACGGCCGATTTCGATTTTAAGGGCCGATTTCGGTTGCGATTCACAAAGTCGATTTCAGTTCGACGCAAGGCCCGGTTTCGATTTTAATACCAAGGGGCCGATTCTGATTTAAACAATATAAGGGCCGATTCTGATTTTTAGGTTATGAGGGTCGATTCCGGTTTTAACCAGCTAAGGCCGGTTTCATTGCAGAGAGGTGAAATTCAGTATGCAGGTCATGCAAAGGCTTGTTTGATTTTCACCTAAGAGCCGAGGCTAATGCCTAATGCGTAAAACGTGCGAGTTCGATTTTCATGTCGAAAACACAAAATGCGTAAGAAATCAACAAAGCATTAAAATATGAGAGAAACATTGCAGAATAGTCGATCGATGGGAGTGAAAGAATACTTGGACATGCGGTTTAAAACGGAATACACTTGCAATAATCTTAAAATCGGCGTCCAAGGTAACTTGCCTCGAGAGTCAAGGTTGCCTAATTTCAAATTCCCGAAGCGTTCTCCTTTCCTCTCTTCCCGTCGCACCCGCCGGGATTTTCCTTCCCCTCTTCCTTCGCATTGATCGATTTATATAGAGGAAGGAGTGGGTGAAGCAAATCGGGTAGGTTACCTGCCCGTACTTGTTTTCAGGGGTAACGAGGTCGTTTCACCTACCTCATTCATTCGCGCTCTGTCGCGCTTCGTTGGATTCCAATGAGTTAGGTTTCCCCCTAGCAGCACTTGCTTGGCCGAACTTGAGGGGCCGAGCTCATCGTTGGGCTGATTTTACTTGAGGGCCGGTTTCAACTAAAGCAAAAAGGGCAAAGCGTAAGGGTTGGGCCGTTTTGTTTGCACAAGCCGCTTTTCATACTGCTTAACAGGGGCAAGACATTTGTGACTTGGGTTTCACAGTATATGGACCGATCCTCATGGGCCGATTTCATTCCTTTGAGGCGGTTCCGCCTTCTTAGGCTGATTTCACAAGTTGATGCAAAAAGGGGCCAACTTATTTTAAGTAGTTAAAGTTTTGGATCTCACACATTTTGGAATAGATCTGCTTCCGCCACTAACGTTTAGTTATAATCAGGATTTAGAATGGCATCTCTGTACGAATTTTTGTTTAATGAAATGAAATGTCAACAGAGTTAGAGCCATGAATATTATATGGCATTTGATGATCCTATGTATATACTGTGAATATATATAAAAGTCTATATTTTGTATGCTTGCATGTGTTGATCAAGTCTGGACCATCTCCCTTGACTATTTCATATTGGGACTTAGTTTTAGATGAATTCTAACGTGAGGATTTTGAAGTGTAAAAAAAAAAAATCCGCTCCATCACATTTAGCCTTCCATTTTGAGCAAGACTTGAAGAGGGAGAAGTTTTTCAAGGAGAAGGCCACCAGCCGAGGAGGCCAAAGTTTTGGATTTGATGGATCCCATAAAAGGATGAAGTTGATGGACAATAAAAAAGGAAGCTAAACTTCGTGGTACACCAAACCCTTAACAATTAAAAACCTGTATGCCCTCATTGTGAAAAAGTGCATGGGGAAAGACCATGTAATAAGTAATTGAAGCTATGCTTCAATTGTGACCAATCTGATTACCTAATTAATGATTGCCTTCACCCCATGAAGAAAATGATAAGGAAATTAAGCACTTCAAGGAGAGCTTTTGCGGTGATGGCTTAAGATGCAAATGCGTCTCCAACGATGGTTGAATGTAAACTTATAATTTTTTGAAACTCGTATATATATTATTGTATTCTAAGTTAACACATTCATTCGTGTTTCCAAAGTTTGTTCATCATTTATTGTCGACTCTTACAATCATGAATTTTTTGTTAGTGGTATTAGCAATTATGGGTCATTTTTGGTGATGGATATTGTACACCAGAGATGCATTATTTGGATAAATAAGTTAGAATTAGTCATAGATTTGATCTTATTAGATAAGTACAATTCATATATAATTTTAGACATAGATTAGTTAGTAAGTTACCATAGCAATGTTAATTATTTTTATACATGTCATTTGATGAGAAGTGCATGCCAAGTTTATTTGGCTTACATAACCACCACCGAAAGTTATAATATTTCAACTAAAGAGATACCTTGTGATATGTGAATTTGAAAATGTTTTCCCTAATGATCTCTCATGTTTGCTGCTAAATCAAGAGAATGAGTTTGAAATCGAGATTATACCGTGAGCAACACTAGTATCAAAGGTTCCAAATAGAATGGTATCATCAGAATTGAAAGTGTCAAAGAAGTAGTTACAAAAATATTTGAGAAAGGCTTTATTAAGCCAAGTAAATCACCTTGGAGTGCTCCGATACTATTTGTGAATAAAATGCATGGATCTATGTAGCTTTGCATAGATTATGGGAGCTGAATAAGATGACCATCAAGAGCAAGTATACATTACTGAGGATTAATAATTTCGTTAACCAATTGAAAGGGGTACAGTTATTTTCAGAGATAGATATTTGTTTGAATTATTATTAATTAAGGATTAATAAGGAGGGTAAGGTGAAGATAGCTTTTCAAATGAGATATAAGCATTTTGAGTTTCTAGTTATATATTTTGGGTTAACTAACATCCCTACAACTTTTACGGATTTGATGATTCAAGTATTCCAACTATATTTCGACAAGTTTATAATGCTATTTATTGATGATATTTTGATATATTTAAAAAGTTATAATTAGTATAAAATATATTTGAGGATTACTCTATAGACATTTCGAGTGAGGAAATTATATGCAAAATTGAAGAAGTATGAATTTTAGCTCAATAAAGTGATATTTTAGAGCAATGTAATATCAAAAGAAGGTATTTTGATCGATCATAATACAATTGAAGTTGTAACCAATGGGAGTAGACCAACAGTGGTAATAAAATTTCAGAGTTTTCTTATAATATCATATTATTATCAAAGGTTTATGGATAATTTTTTTTAAGAATTACTATACCTTTAACCCATTTAACTCATAAGAAGGTGGAGTTCATATGAAATGTGGAATATGAGAGGAGGTTCTAAGAGTTAAAAGGAGCATCTAATGACCACCGTAATCTTACGGATTATAGAAAGACCTGGAGGGCTTGTAATTTATTGCAATGCATCGAAGATCAAATTGGGGTGCATCCTAATACGATATGGGAAGGTAATTGCATATGGATCGAGGAATTTAAGGACAGATGAAAAAAATTATCTAACACATGATATGGCATTGGTGGTAGTGATTTTTGTTTTAAAAATCTAGTGGCACTATCTTTGTAGGAAAAAACTTTTAGTGTAATTGGATCATATGAGTTTAAAATACGTATTCTCTTAAAAGAAGTTGAACATGAGGTAAAGGAGGTAGTTGGATCTCTTGAAAGATTATGATTGTAAAATTTATTATCAATTGGGGAAGGCCAATACAGTAGCAAATGCCTTGAGTCACCAAACGTTAAATTTAACAGCTCATTTAAAGATCAAAGAGATAAAAATGCTAGGTTGCATGAAAGAATGTGATATTAAGAGGGTTTTTCAAGGTACGTGAATTAATTTTATCATATTTTTAGCACAATTAGAGGTAATGAAAAAACTGAAAGGGAACTCAAATAGATGATCTATTCCTAGTCGATATTTCCAGCGATTTGAGTAGAGAGTCAAGAGCAGATTTTAATATACAAGCTGATAAATCTTGAGAATTTGGGAGCTAATATGTGTACTGAATATTGAAAAATTGATGGAAACAATTATGGATGGAGCTCATTGATCAAAATATATTATTCAATCAGGGATTCACAAGACGTATCAAAATTTGAGAAATATTATTTATTGGCACAAAAGAATTATGGCCTATGTGGAATGACGTTTAATATGCTAACAATTGAAAATCGAGTACAAAAAACCACCAGATCTTTTACAGCCTATAATAAACCTTAATTGGAAGCAGGAGCATATAATGATAGATTGTGTAATTGGTTTGCCGAGAACGTGTAAAGAATGAGTTTGAATTTTATTATAACTGTGATTAATTAAGTTAAGTTAATCTACGTTGATGTCAAAAAAGGAAGAAATTTGTACCAAAAGTCAAAGCTTTAATAGGGTCACATCAAGTTAGGGGATGCCTAATCGGTGCTCGGCACGTGCCCATGCCTGTTTTAGACAATGAGGTCGCACTTGACTAGCACCTGATTGGAATTTAACTGCACTTTCCAACTTAGCCAAATCTCAATACACACCCATTGGATGTGCGAGTGCGCTTTCCAAATTATCCAATGCCAGATGCACATCCAAGGTGATGCTCGTGGACCATCCCATTTAGCCGTGACACCTAACAAGCACCTAACATATACTCGAGTGTCACTCTATTATAAACAGCAGGTTTGGCAAAATTTTAATCATTTTTATAGAGATTTAAGAGAGGAGAAAAAAGGAGAAGATAAGAAGAGAGAAAAGTTAGAAAAGGTAAATTTAAATGAATCCAAGTAAGATTTTCGTGAGATTCAAGTTAAGGCAAGTGTATTCGAAACCTTCTTTCCTTTATTACTATTCTTTCTTTACTTCTTTGAGTATTTTTTATTTTAAATACTCATACATGTCATAATTTTGTAACCAAAATATTTATATTTAATGTACATGTAAAATTCTCCATATTTTTTTTGTGAAAATGTATGAAATTCATGTCTAAATTCATATATATATATATATCATAGATTTAGCTGATTTCTATAATTATCTCTCATACATGTCTTCTATTTCTAATATAATATTCTTTCATACTTGATTTTCGTTTATTAAGTTCCTGCATGTTCAAAAAAATTGCAAAAAATATACTCTACATATTCTGAAAAATTCAATGAACTTCTTTGCATGTTTACTAATAAAGATAGAATTACTAAATTATCTTAATGTTGCTAATTTTCTGCAAGAATTGTACTAGTTGTAATTTTTAAAGAAAAAATAGTTTTTATATGCTTTGAGAAATGCATATTTAAATTCCTACATAGCTTTTATATAATACATATTAAAAATTGATAGAATTTTGAAGGAAAACTCCACACAATATAAGAATCAAAATTATTTTCTCTAAAATGAGAAAATACAAGAAATCTAAAAAATGAATAGAGTTTCATATGTCTAAGTATTAGACTATTGTAAATAAATTCAATGGGTGGTATATAATGGTATACTTTAATATATTATAGAGGTAATTAAGATTCAAATCTATTATCTGCAAGTAAAAGCAGCATTCGGCCAATCTATAGGATTATATGTATGATGACCCGCCTATGGATCTTGAATAGTAGTATAAGATCTTTGATTGTGTTAAAATAAATATAATCCAAATTTTAATTATCCACTCCTTAGTCGGTAAGGCCCTATTGAGCCTTAGTCTCTAAGAATTTCATAATTGAGTATGAATTTTATGATATCATTTGATTAAGTACATAAAAAGAGAAATTTAAAATAATGTGTATAATTGTTATAGAAATCCATATCATTACACCTGAATATGACTTACAATCCTTCTGACATGTTTTAATGTAAGTTATATGTCTTAAATTATGTAAAATTATATATCTTTTAAACATTTAACTCACTCCTATTTTTATTTTTGCTAACCCTTTCAGATGAGAGATTTAGGTACTTGCAGGATGAGTAGGATTGAAGAAAGAACTGTTCGAGGAGATTAGGATTAGAATTATAAAATATTTGATATTATATCTTAATTTCAAATAATAGTTTAATATTTATATTATTCGGACAATTGTTATATAATTGTGAGACGAATGTTGGTTTATTTTGTATCATGTGAATATAGTTTACTTTAATTTTGTTTGGAATAAACATGACTCCTTATATATGGTCTGACATCATATTGTGGTTGTGAGGTTCCGGATTTGTGAACCCGACAATTATGAGGTGATTAGTATGTTAATGATCAATACTAATCTTATGGGATGATTAAGGTTTGATATCGGAAGAAAAATCGGAAAATTACTCGGGTCCGGGCTGCTGGAGCCCTGCCAAAGCTTGCGCGCCTGGGCGCTGAGCCGTGGGCTCGAGCGGTGGCCGGCAGAGAGCACGGCCGCTCGCTGCTGCCGGGCGCCGCCGAGCGGCCGGGCGCAGAGATAATGCGCCGCGCCCTCTTTTTCTCCCATTTTCGCACGGGACCGAGGGTTTGAGGAGAGAGGAGGCGCCGATTTTTAGAGAGAGAAGAAGGGAGATCGAGCCCGGGAGTCCGATTCCGCCCGAGAGCCAGGTATAAAGGTGAAAGCACGCGTCGAGGCAAGTGTTCTCATACCCACTTCTCGTTCTCTTTCGATGTTTTGTGTATTTTCGTTGGGTATTTTGTGTCGATACCCATGGGGAATGTTAGAATATCGATACCCATGCCTTGAGGTCCGAGAAAATGTAGTTAGTTATCCGAATCGCGTTCGATTCGCCCGGGTGGGTTTCACCGAACCCTAACCTACGGGATTTTGGGGGTTTCCCGTTTCCCGACCTCGTATCATGAAATTGACCTCAAAATTGGAATGCCCACGTCCCAATGATGTATATATGTCGGCCGCGGGTCCGATCTCGCGCGTTTGGACCCGTTCGCAGCGTCCGAGCCCATTAAAGGGGCGCTGTTACTGTTCACCCGAGCCGGAAGGTGATAATCACGCGTTGTCACCTTCGTAAAATGATGATGTGATCCTAGAATATGAATACCCGTACCCCAATTGTGTGTATATATCGACCGGATGCCGAATCTTGCAAGATTTGACCCGTTCGTGGCATCCTAAGCCTTGATAGTTTCCCTTGTGGATAATCCGAAAATGAATGGGAAGTTATGTACTTCCACCTCATGATAAGTTAAATCGAACCCAAATGTGTAATCCTGTGTACAAGATGTACGTACGAACCCACCGGACGTCCGATTTCCAAGTATCGAACCGTGTACGGCATCCGGGTGTTCAAAGA
This sequence comes from Nepenthes gracilis, assembly GCA_033239525.1. Taxonomy (NCBI): domain Eukaryota; kingdom Viridiplantae; phylum Streptophyta; class Magnoliopsida; order Caryophyllales; family Nepenthaceae; genus Nepenthes; species Nepenthes gracilis. The sequence continues at coordinate 13,914,743 of BSYO01000007.1, forward strand.
GAAATCCGATAATGTTTACCCAAAACGAGACGAGAAATGCAAAGTGAAATGTGATCCTAATTGTAATGAAAGAACGTTTAAATGATTAAACGAAACGTAAACCCGAATGTGAATCCTTGTGCTGGAGGCAAAGGAATGAGTCTCGGAGGTTCCAAAAGGACTTGTGATCACTTGAGGTGTGAGAACTAATCTATATTGTGATCTTGGAGTGATTTATTGTGACTAAGGGAACTGGATCCCGTAGAAAGTGGAAGCGAACTTGTGATGACTTGGATTAATGGAATTGAGTCCCATTGGATATTGAGATCCGTGGACGAAACGGGAAGGGAGTCCACATTGTGCTTGAGATGATATGATCTCCTGGATGGAGACGTGTTTGATGATGTAATCTCCCGGTTGGAGATGATTGTGATGGGAATGAGGTTTCCCAAGATATGATTGTATGGCAAATGTGGATTTTCCCTCTCAAGTGTCGAACCTAACCTCAAACTAGGACCCCGAGTCATATGGGTAGTATTCTCTAGTGTACCATGTCCATCGTGGTGGGAACCCGAGGAAAACTTGGCCACGTATTCTCGGCCGTGTGAGCGGGTGATGTCTCTGTGGGTACGCTTTAGGAAACTACCAGTGGAAGAACGAGGATTGCCCTGACCCCGGGGTGTGGTGTGTCGACGCTACATATTGAGATGTAGTCGTCGAGATGATTGTTGCATGGATGCAACCGAGGGTCGTGTGCTACCGACCGAAAGTAGTAGCCGTGGCTTTAGAATGTGTAGCTAACACATTCCCGCGTCGTCTTCTCGATGCGTTGGCTAGTACGGTCTACTAGCCGGGATCCGCAAAGATGATGTAATAAAGAAAATGAATAATGTCCAATCGATGAACCCGTGAATCAAATGATTCGAGACAGAACCGTGAACTGTAATGAGAATCTTGCGAATCTAAATAGATGAACCGAACGAACCAGTGATTCAAGATGAAACCGTGAGAACTGTAGGGATCGAGTGATCCCAGTTGCTTCCCATTCCCTGTCCTGTTCCTTGATTGGAGAGTGTGTGTATCCCCTCTCGTTTCAGTTCTTGTACGTGTCTTGGAGGGGTGTTTATGATTACATTTGCTGAGCTGTTGGCTCACTCTTGCTATTGTTGTCTTCTTTTCAGATGAGAACACTTAGCTGGCGCAGGTAGATAGAGCAAGGAGAGAGACTTGCTTGATATGACTGGCTGGACGGCGCGTGATCAGAAGATTTGGGCATAGAGTTGGATCGGACTGTGGACAGCCGCTCGTGGTTGAGCGTGACTCATTGTTGCTATTTTATGGTTTTATTATGCTTCCGCAGATGTATGATGATTTAGTTGCTTCCGCGTCTGTATATTTATGTTTGGAGTTTTGTTTAATTAGATGGCATCTCTCTAGATCCAGTACTATAAGTTGTGTACTGTGTTGGAGCCATGGATGATATGGCTGTGTTGTGATCCTGTGTGGTATGTTGTAGGCTTGAGTTAAGCCTCTGGATTAGATGTGTGCTTGTATAGAATGATATTTAAGCAGGTTGTATTTCGGTTTTCGTCCAGTTGCAGAGGAAACTCTGCCGGATTTTCTGTAGAGTCTATAGGTTAATTATGGGCTCTAGGGTGTGTTTTGACATTGACGGAGGTTATTCAATGGAGAATAATCCGTTCCGTCACAGTTGTAGTGTTCGGTGTAACCTGATGGCGTGGGATTTCAGGTCCTATGGTTCAGTTAAATATTATCTTATTTCGGTCAATCAATATATCAATGTAAAATTCCTGTCCATGATTAATTTGGTTGTTAATTGAATAATTATTAATATCTAAAATTTTTAATGGCGGGATTGAGTTTTAGGACATGACAGAATGTTGAGGAATCGTAATGCTATTTGAGTAATTATAAAGCGGCATACTAAATCAGTCCACTTCATTGATATTTAGATGACTTTTTCTCGGAACTGTTTGTGTAAGATTGTATTAGCTTTGATTGTGCCAATCAAAATCCAAGGTTTATTTCAAAATTTTGGGAAAGTTTGTATTGAGTGTTGGTTATCAATTTCATATTAGCACAACATATCACTCTAAAAAGGATGGCCAGTTAGAGCGAGGAATCTAAATTCTAAAGGATATGTTACGGGCTTTAGTTTTGGAGATTAATGAAAATTGGGATGCTTATTTGCTGTTAGCTAAATTCACACACAATAATAGTTATTGAAAAAGGACTTTTTGTCCTAAATTGTACAATTAAGTTTCGACCCCGATAAAAATAACGGAAGTAGTAAAAATTTAATATTTAATACACGTAAAGAATATTTATTTCTAGATGCTAAAGATAAGGACGAGCATGCAAAATATAACCAAGCATAAATAATAATAAAAAGGCACGATTTTTTGTGACGAAGGGAAAACTCGATACCGACGGTAATCGAGAAAAACCCTCTGGGATTCAACGGCCAAGGAAGCAATGCACTATGAAAATCAACTTACAGACCGGGTGGTAATGGCGCGCTATCCTAGCCAACTTACTCCCGTCTTGTGATCCCTACCAAGGAACTCCTTGGATTTGCCCGCAGCAACGGAACCAGACGCCTTCCGGTCTTCACGTCAATCTTCCCTCTTGAGCCACTTGAATTGCTGAACACGATCGGGCCTCCTTCTTTAACGAACCAACGTCTCCAACGAAGGTAGAAGAATGAAAGTGTTTAAATGGTTAAGAGAAAGTGAAGAGAAAACTTGTTAGAACATAAAGCTTAAACTCGTAGCTTTTGGTTTTCTCAAGAGAAGCAAGATTAATGAAGCATGTACAATGTTCTTCTCAAGTGGGGCACGAAACTTGTCTGTCACGAGTCCTAGGGTTTCAAAATTATAAGACAAGTATTTATAGAAGGCAAAAAAATGCATTCAAAAAGTGGCCTGTTGCCGCGACGCTCAAGAGCGGCAACAGCGAGCAGCGAGCAGGCCCTTTCTGGATTTTGCGCTCGAGCCTGTGGCGAGCACACAGCAAGCGCAATGCTATTTGTTTTTGGGGTCGAGCGGGTAGAGAGCGCACAGAGAGCGCGGGGCTTCTGGACTTTGGGCTCTAGAGGCTAGAGAGGGCACAGAAAGCGTGATATCCCTGGAAGTCAGAACGGACAGCAACGGATATGTGTTGATACAGTAGCTCGACAAGCCATAACCCGACATCAATACAATGGTACATATGGTCACGGAATATGCCAATTAGAAAAATGACTCTAACAATCTCCCCCTTTGGCAATTTAGTGACAAAATCTAGAAAATAAATAAATACAAGTGAAGCACGGATTCAAATACCACCAGATAGAACTGTGTACATAAAAATCTATACCTAGTGAGAAATAAAAGACACAAAAAAATGTAAAAATCTACACTAGTACTGCTGTGTCGATGTGGTGACAGCTGCGTCGACAATGTAACAGCGTTGCCTGGTCAAATAGGGTTAGTACCAACAATGCAGAATATAATATGGTATAATAAAGAAGCAACATGCAATAGTAAAAATAATGAGCTACAAGCAATACTGAAGTTTAACAGAAATAACATGTAATAGAAATAATAGGTCTCCCCCTAACAGAAATAATAATGTCTCCCCTAATCTCCCCTATCAAAATAAACCAAGATCTCCCCCTTTTTGTCACGAAGAGCCAAAGAGAGGGGATCACTCAGAAGCGGAAGAATCACCGGAGAGTGGAGTACCATAATGACGCCGCCATCGCCGAAGCTCAGCCTCCTAGGTAGCCAAACGATCATCCAACCGCTCAAAACCAGCAAGTATGTGTGACTATAGCTGAGATTGTGAAGCAAGAATTCACTCCTGTGAGGAATACAGAAGCTCAAAACGGTCGACAAGACGAGGCAGCTGACCCATCAGAGCAGCTGAGGAAGATGTAGAGTGTCGATGAGGAGCAGACGGTCCAGGACCCGATGGGTCAGGAAAGGACGAGGCAGAGCCAGATGAGCCATCGTCGGGTTGAGGAGGAGGCACCATAGGGAGAGGTTCATCGAACAGCTCATGGGGGTCCACAGCAAAGCGACGTGTGTGGGACTGACTCTGAGAAAAAGTAGTGGAAGTGATGGGGCAGGAGAGCTAGAGACGAGAAAAGTCAAAAAAAGGGTGACCGAGCCCGGTAAGCAACCGCTGAATGGGACACCTGTGTGGAAGGTTGTCCACTTTATGGGTGGTGAAGTGGGAAATAATATGAATGATGATGTGGGACGGCAAATCAATGGGCTGACTACTCAGTAGAACATACAAGAATAATGCTTTGTCCATAGGAATGGACGAGAAGTGAGAAATAGAAAACAAGTTCGTAAGCATGACGCGGCTCACGACTAGACACCGGGGAAAGAGGTAGGAGGTCTTAAAAGCTTTTCCATTCCACTTCATAGGAGCACCATGGAGAAATGTGGCAACCTCATTTGGACGAGGCCGTGAGAATGAAGGAAAAGGGTAGGTCGGATTTGTCACCCGAGGGAGGCCAAGAACGCGGGCAAGAATATCCGAATTAATGTGGATGTGTGCCCCCTCACGAAGGTGGAGAAGAAATCGAAAGAAATCTCGTGATTATTAAAGTAAAACTCTTGAATGAGAATAAGGGACGGAGCAATCAAACCTATGAGGGCCAGCCCCCAACTCCGGTCAGTGAAGACAGAAGTATGGAAGGGTCGATAGAGTCAAGGCGTACTTCTCGTTCAAGGGAGAGTTGTCGATGAGACATGTGGGTGGTAAAGAGTGTCTCGGCCTCTAGACGGATAAATCGATCGGGAGCGAAGACCCCACTCGGCCGCGTGCGTTTGCCACTCGACTTACGCACCAGGGAGTTTCTTGGGGCAGATCCTGAAATAAATAAGGACACTAAAATCAAAAAATATCGAGGCGTGGTTCATCCTCCCCTTGGGCGTGTATGAATACGTGTATACATAAATATAAATATATATATATATATATATTATTGTTGAATTAAGTATTCATTTATTTATTTATTTATTTGTTGATTTTGGTGTTAGAAGGAGGGAACGGTGGTGTGCAGCAAAGCCGTGCATAGTGGCGGCTTCAGCCGGCGGCTTGAGGTTTCACGGACGTCGCAAGGCAAGTGTTGAGAAAAAAAGAACGCAGCGCCGGAGCGCCACCGGTGCACCACCTCCTGCAACCACGTTGCCGGCCTGTCGTGACAACCAAGGAGGAGCACCCAGATGGTGGATTTGGTCACCCGGCCACTGGTAGGGGAGAAAACACTGGAAAACACAATGAACGGACGGTGTGACACAGGACACCGAGGACTCACGAAGTCCATGGACAGTGCACAAAATCCGCGTAAGAACCGGTGGATTTGGAGTAAAGATGTTAGCAATTAGTGACCCAAGAAGTCAGCTAACCAAAGGAAAGGGAAACGGCGGCCGGCAAAGCCATGAACGGCCGTCGGCAACAGTAAAACAAAACAGAGACAGACGAGTGAGAATTTACCTTGCTAACACCCACAATGAAGAGGAAGGAGGGTAGATCTGGTGGTGAGGAAGAGTGAGAGAGGCAGCCGATGCAAGGAAAGGGTGAGAGCAGAGAAGACGCACTCGAGGGTTGTGGGCGGCACACGCTGCACGCTAGAGGATAAAGGGGAGCAGCGTGCGCTTGAGCCCATAGCAGGCGAGCGCAGGAGTGCGTGTCTTTTTCCTTTTTTTATTTTTTTGTTGTTTTTGTGTTGGTTTCGGTTCATTTTTTTTTGGATTTTTTTTGTTTATTTTTAATTTGTAGGCGTTATTTAACAAGAATTTAACATAGGAAATTTCAGCTCACTTTTCTTTACCCAAATTTCTCTCCCTGAATTCACTTTCTGATTTAACATTTTTACTTGTTCATTCAGTTTCTGAATGTGATCAACAAGTTTATTTATTTTTAGTCCTTGTCTTTGGTTGTACAAAAGATTTATGGTGTAGCATCGAGGACGAATGTGACCAACTTTTCCACACGCATAACAAGTAGGCACAAATTTAGGTATGGAAGAACTGATCAAAGATCTTTGATTGAAATTGGTAGAAGATTTGAAAGTTTTTGATGATTTGTTCATGACCTTTTGATTATGCAGATTAGGCAAATGAGTTAAGTTGAATCTATTATCCACACGTCGAGACGGTTGCTTAGTAATTTTGGATGTGTTAGTGTGTTGGTGTGGAATTTTTGTGGTGGGAATAAAAATAGTCTTAGGTTTCACGCCCGTTTGAAAAATATTCTCAACATAACCCAAACCCTATTTATTTCCACCAATTTTTCCCAACCCGAGCATATGATCTAATTTTATGGACCCATTTAAGAATTGTTTCAAATCTTTTCTAGTAGCCTCAAGTTCAGATTCTAGAGTTGTGATTTGTTTAGTAAATGAGATTTTTAGATTATCAATTTCTTGGATTTTAGCATCTAACTCGGATTGTTGAGCTAATTTTTCTTGACTGTACCGTTTAATTTTTAGATTCTCAAGCTAATTGTGGCGGAACGGATTTTTTTTTTTTTTTTGATTCCGCCATTCATAACACAATTAAAAACCCAAATAAACCAATTGGGTGCAACACAGGATCACAGATGCCATCTAGGACCCAATACTTTTAACCATAATAAGTATAGCAAAAGTTATTCTACAACTTGCGGAAGCATTCATATTCATTCCAAGATGTTCTTTTCCGAGTACATAACCAAAATGTTTAACCATAGGTGTCTATCAAGTCATTACAATAATATTTCTCCAAAATAAGCTTCCGAGGTCTTTAATCCTTCAGGCAAGCTCTAATCACTCCAACTCGTCAGGCACAAGCTCTAAGGCTTCATCTGTGGGGGGGAAAAACATAAAAACAGTGAGCCGATGCTCAACAAGGTACATGCACATGAGCAGTAAAACCATGATGCAGAACAGTCACGTAACGGTGCAGAGCAAAAAGGGTTCGATAAAAAGCAATTCGTAAAAGCAGAAAAATCATACTTGACACAAGAATGTGCTTCATAAATCGGAAATCGAAATCGTAAATCGAAATGTAAATTATCCCTTAAGATCGGAAATCGCATCGGTAAACAGAAATTGGTAGTCAGAAATCGGTAATAGTAAACTGTAATTAGTATGGTAACCGGTAACAGAAGTCAGTACAGTAGCCAGTAACGGAATTCAGAAATCAAAAATTGGAAAGCGGTTAGCATAGCAGAACAATACAGATCTTGCTAGCGTACCCTACTAGCAGAGGGGGTGAGTGATCGATGATAGATTGTGTTCACTCCACACAATCCAAGGCCAGAAACAGAAGTATCCCATCTCGAGGGATTAGAACAGTATGTCACCCGAAGGTAGGCCGGTAACAGAAGTATCCCATCTTGAGGGATCAGAACAGGGTGCCTCCCGAAGGTAGGCCGGTAACAGTATCCCTCCTGTCCTTAACGCCCCAAGGGCAGGGCGAACCACAATTAACTCTATGGACAGAGTTATCCTCGATTACCACCGAAAAGTCCTGAGGCATGTCGGAGAACCGAACCGGACTGTAGTGAGTCCAGGGTCCAAAATAACAGAAACAAAAATACTTCCTTCTTAAAAACCATTTTCAGTAAAAGCCGACTTCATTTTCTGTTCAGAGTCGGAATTTACTTTCAATACAAGTCGGAGTGAACTAACTTAACAAAGCCGGAGTGCAATTCATAAAGGCCGGCGTGAATAGACTTAACAAAGCCAGAGTGCATTTCATAAAGGCCTGAGTGAGCTAACTTAACAAAGCCGGAGTGCATTTCCTCAAAAACTGGGGTGCTTGAAAAGCCAGAGTGGCTCAAAGGCCGAAGTGCTCAAAACTCAAAGGACGGAGTGCTTTTCACTTGGAGTACTTTTAAAAGCCAGAGTTTCATTTTCCTCAAGGGACGGAGGGTTTTTCACCACTGGACAGAGTGCTTTTCACTAACAGGAGGGAGTTATTTTTACACAAAGGACGGAACTTATTTTCTCAAAGCCGGAGTTCATTTTCAATACAAAGCCGGAGTTCATTTTACATTGAGGCCGGAGTTCCCTTTACATTAAGGCCAGAGTTCATTTTAAAGCCAAAGTTCCTTTTCCAACAAAAAAGGACGGAGTTCTTTTTGACAGAAGGCGGAGTTCAAAAGACGGACTTCATTTCCCTTTAAGGCTGGAGTTCTTTTTAAAAGAGCCGGAGTTCTTTTTTTTTTTTACTAACACGGGACGGAGTGCTTTTTTCTGAAAGCTAGAGTACATTTAAAAGCCGAAGTTCATTTTACATTGAGGCCGGAGTTCATAAAGCTGGAGTTCATTTCACATTAAAGCCGGAGTTCATTTAAAGGACGGAGTTCGTTTCACATTAAGGCCGGAGTTCATTTCACATTAATGCCGGAGTTCATTTCTCATTAAAGTCGGAGTTCATTTTAATGGCGGAGTTCATTAAAAGCCGGAGTTCATTTCACATTACGGCCGGAGTTCATTTCACATTAAGGTCGGAGTTCATTTTAAAAGAGGCCGGAGTGCTTTTCGGACGGACTGCTTTTCACTCAAGCGATGGAGTGCTTTTTGGACGGAGTTCATTTTACTATCAGGACGGAGTGCATTTTCATTAAAAGGGACGGAGTTCATTTAAATTAAGGCCACAGTTCTTTATAAAGCCGGAACTCATTTTCATATTAAGGCGGGAGTTCGTTTAAGGCCAGAGTTCTTTTGGAGTACTTTTTCATCAAAAAGGATGGAACTCGTTTTATATTACAGACGGTGGATATCCAATGCAGAAAGCAGGAACTTAAAAACAGAGTACACTTCGACATTCTCAAAACATGAGCTTAAAAGCAGAGCAGAGTACACTTGCAATATACTTAAAGCATGAACTTAAAACTGCGTCCAAAGTAACTTGCCTGAGAGTTGATCGCCTAAATTTTACCGTCTTGAAGCCGTCTCCTCTTTACTCCCTTCCTTTCGCTTGCCTGTGCATCAACCAGCACCAGGTTTATATAGAGGAGGGATTTGGTGGAGTAAGTGGGGTAAGTTACTTACCCACGTACTTCATTTCAGACGGTAGGTGGAGTAACTAGGTTGGTTTACTTACTTCATTAGGTTGCCGTCTAGTTGGATTCTAACTCGACAATAAAGTGTACCTTTTTGTTACCATTAATTTAATTCAAGCCAACTGTTCCAGTTTCATGCCTACGGCCCACTCTTTGCCGGTCAACCTTTTTGGGCGGATTGTGTATTTCACTAAACGGGCCGATTTTGGAGAAGGCCAGTCCATTTTTCATCAGGAAGGGCCAAATTTTGAATCACAGTCGGCCTTGATTACAGGGCCGGAGTGACCAAGGCTAGAGTGCTTAAGGCCGGACTAGATTTTCGTGGGAGGAGGCCCTATTAATTTTTGGATCTCACAATTCTCCCCTACTTAATGAAATTTCGTCCTCGAAATTGAGTAAAGTACATACCTCAAGGGAACAAGTGAGGATACTTGTCACGGATCTCCGCTTCGCGCTTCCAATTGGCCTCCTCCGGTGAATGATTCCTCCAAAGCACTTTCACCAAGGGGATGGATTTCGTTCGCAACCTTGGATCCTTTCGGTCTAGGATTTGCAGCAGCTCTTCAATGTAGGACAAGTCCTTGTCGATGGACAAAGTCCCGTAGTCAATCACATGCGCTGGATCGTGGTGTACTTTCGAAGCATCGAGACATGAAATAGATCGTGTACGCCTGCAAGAGTCGGTGGTAACGCCAGCCTGTAGGCTACCTCCCCGACCCTTTCCAGAATCTCAAAAGGGCCAATGAACCAAGGTTTCAACTTTCCCTTTACTCCAAACCGAAAGGTGCCCTTTGACTGCGAGACCTTTAGAAACACAAGATCTCCTATCTCAAAACTCAGCTCTGTCCTCCGCTTGTCCGCATAACTCTTCTGTCGGCTCTGAGCAACCCTCAAATTATCGTGAATCACCTTAATCTTCTCCGTTGTTTCTTTCACAATCTCAGGGCCCAAAATTCTTTTGTCTCCAGTTTCCTCCCAATGAATAGGTGACCTACACTTCCTCCCATACAATGCCTCAAACGGTGCCATGCCGATACTAGCTTGATAACCGTTATTATAAGCAAATTCAGCTAGTGCGGATGAGTATCCGGTTCCTCCCATCTCCAAAACAAGCCCTCAACATGTCCTCGAGAATCTGAATGGTACGTTCAAATTCGCCATCGGTCCTGGGGTAATACGCGTAATCAACTTCACCGTCTCAACTCCTTATACAAGCTCTCCCAGAACCTCGAGACAAAACGTGGATCTCTATCAGATACTATGGAGGCAGGAATTCCATGAAGCCTCACGATCTCATTCACGTACAACTGAGCCAATCTATCACGCGAGTAGGTCGTCCTGATCGCCAAAAAGTGGGCTGATTTCGTCAGTCGATCAACTATAACCCACACGGCGTCATGATTCCTAGGAGTCCTCGCAATCCCGATACAAAATCCATAGTAATGTCCTCCCATTTCCATTGGGATGGGCATTGGTCAGAATAATCCGAGAGTTTCTTCCTCTCAACCTTCAGTTGCTGACACACTAGGCATTTCTCCACATGGCCCATGATATCCCTCTTCATGTTTCTCCACCAAAAAGTCTTTTTTAGATCCTGATATATTTTATTCGTTCCCAGGTGGATTGTATACCGAGACCGGTGAGCCTCCTTCAAGATTTTCTCCTTCAACCCTTTATCATCCGGTACACATAATCGATCTCTAAATCTCAACACACCATCAGCCCGGATGTTAAAATCAGTCCGAGACTCCTTACTCAAATCATTAACAATATCTATGAGGAATAAATCATTCACCTGTTTCTCCTTGACTTCACCAACTACTTCTGGTTGAATCTGGAAATACGACAGGAGCATCCTATCACCCTTGGCATAGCGTTGGATATCGCACTGCTTCAAATAATCTAACATCTCCATCTATTTGACCTGTAGGTGCTCCACATAGCCCGATCGATGACTCAAGGCATCTGCTACCACGTTGGCCTTTCCTGGCTTGTACTGGATTTCACAATCATAATCATTCAGGAAATCGAGCCATCTCCTTTGTCTCATGTTGAGTTCCTTTTGTGAGAATAAGTACTTCAAACTCTTATGATTGGAATACACAAGGAACTTCTCACCATATAGATAATGTCTCCAAATTTTCAATGCAAACACCACAGCAGCAAGCTCAAGATCATGGGTAGGATAATTTTTCTCGTACACTTTCAATTGTCTAGATCCGTATGCCACGACTTTTCCATGCTGCATCAACACACATCCTAGACCCGCCTTAGAAGCGTTGCAGTACACCTCAAAGCCTCTAGAACTCTCTAGAATAATTAGCACGGAGCGGCGATCAAACGATCCTTTAGCTCCTGGAAGCTCATATCACACTCTTCTGTCCACACAAACTTAGCCTCTTTCTTCAGCAACCGCGTCAGAGGCATAGCAATCTGAGAGAAATTCTTTACAAAGCGCCTGTAATATCCCGCCATACCCAGAAAGCTCCTAACCTCAGTCACAGAAGTTGGTCGGCTCCAACTTGTAACAGCCTCTATTTTCTTGGGATCTACAGAAATGCCACTATCAGAAATCACATGTCCCAAGAACATCACCCTTTCGAGCCAAAACTCACACTTACTCAACTTAGCATATAGTTTCTCATTGCGGAGCACCTGAAGTACCTTTCTCAAATGAATTTCGTGCTCCTCGTGATCCTTTGAGTAGATCAAGATGTCATCAATGAATACCACCACAAATTTGTCCAAGTATGGCCTGAAAACCCTATTCATCAAATCCATAAAAGCAGCTGGAGCATTCGTAAGGCCAAAGGGCATGACAAGAAACTCATAATGGCCATAACGTGTCCGAAAAGCTATTTTAGCTACATCCTCTGGCTTAATCCTTAGTTGGTAATAACCGACCTCAAATCAATCTTTGAAAACACTCATGACCCTTGCAACTGATCAAATAAATCATCAATGCGTGACAGAGGGTATTTGTTTTTAATCGTGACCTTATTCAATTCACGATAGTCAACGCACAAGCGCAAAGACCCGTCTTTCTTCCTTACAAACAACACCGGTGCACCCCAGGAGATACACTGGGTCTGATAAAACCCTTGTCTAACAGCTCCTGTAATTGCAACTTCAACTCCTTTAGTTCAGCCGGAGCCATACGATAAGGGGGTTTAGAAATCGGACTAGCACCAGGAACAACAACAATCTCAAATTCAATTTTTCGGTGTGGAGGCAATCCAGGTAACTCCTCTGGAAATACATCCTCAAAGTCACGAACAACAAGGATATCCTTAGCCGGCACACTATGGCTCCCAGTAGTGTAGGCATATGCCAAATAAGCTCTACATCCACTACTCATCAAATGCTTGGCATGAAGAGCAGAGATCAACATAGGTACCCCCTTTTTCTTAATGCCCTGAAAGTAAAAGGGCTCCGTCCCAGGAATGTTAAAACAAACCTGCTTCAGGAAACGGTCGATACTGGCATGGAACTTGGCCAGCCAATCCATCCCAAGGATTACATCAAAATCACCCATGTCCAACAACACTAAATCCATAACCAGATGGTTCCCACTCACCTCAACCATACATTCCGGATACATCACATCAGTAACCACAGATGATCCAGTGCGAGTACATACAGATAATCCACAATCCAAAACACATGGGGCAGATACAATACAACATGCAAATCGTGGGAAAATAAAGGAATGGGTAGACCCCGAGTCAAATAATATGGATGCAGAAACTCCATAAACAGAAAGGGTACCTTCCACTACGTTCGGAGATGCCTCTGGATCTTGAACAGTCACTGCGAAGGCCCTTGCCGAGACAGTAGGCGTCTTTCCTTCCATCCTTGGGGGTAGTGGGCAGTCCCTGAGGAGGTGGCCTTGCTGCCCACATCTAAAACACGCTCCCGACATTCTGCGGCATTCTCGTCCCAGATGCTTCCTCCCACAGAAGGCATAGTCTTTAGCCGACGCTCCAGTACTTGTCACTGACTGAGCCGGCACAATACTTTTTCCTTTGTCAGCTGCTTTAGTCCTCTTCAACTGTCCAGAAGACCCCGCAGCTGATCCGGTACTTACTCCTGCTCGGCTGGCGGTTCTTTTTGCATAAAATCTTTCTATCTCCACCTCCTTCTCGTAGATCGTTACTCTGTCAAAGATCTCGGCGTAAGTCTCGAACTTCAAATGTGACGGAACGGATTTTTTTTTTCCTTAAAAGCTTCCGTCAAACAGATAACATAATTAACGGTCTAATTAAGACAAGACTTCTGCAGAAATTTCGGCAGAGTCTCCTTTGTAACTGGATGAAATCCCAAAAATACAAACCTGTAATAATCATCCATAACAAGCACACATCTATCCATCATTCATAATTCCTACAACAATCATCCACAGGATCCTATGTGCCATCCATGGCACAATTTTATAAAACATTTACTGCTCTAACAGTTTATTAGCGAGATGCCATCTAGGACCTGCACAATAAATCAAGAGTATATAGCGGAAGTAAACTAAGAACCTGCAGAAGCATAGCATATTCTCTTCTACTATCATACACATCATATGCTTTCTTTACGAAAATCAACATGTTCTAGGACATCAAAAATCATAAGATCTGTATACAAAATCATGTGCAACTGGGCCTTTACGTCGACAGGCCTCTCCAAAATAGCTCCACTATGCTATGGTCCTCAAAAGTCTTCAAGAAGCTTCTCTCTCTGCTTACTCTTCTTCGTCGGGTAAAAGCTTTACTGTCTCATCTGGAGGGGGGGAAAACACTAAAAAAGGAGCCGAGGCCCGACAAGGTACATGCATATGAACTCGTAAACGATTATGCCAAAACGATCATATAACCATGCAAAACCATAATGTTTAATCAAACATCATCTCGAAAAGGAACGGCAAAGACATGCTATAACGATATTAAATCTCATGCTTCATAAATCATATCACTATGGGTCAGAAACTATAACTATAAACTTTACTGATGCATTGGAAAACTGAAAACAATATTCTATACTGTTCACTGTCATCTTTTCATCCGATAATACTCTGTCATCTTTTTATTGTAGTATAGCATAACGGTAAAACATTAGTCGGTACTTCATATTATTTTCCTCCTTGTACCAGGCCCCGAGGACGGCCATCGTTCCCTCCTTGTACCAAGCCCCGAGGACGGCTATCGTTCCCTCCTTGTACCAAGCCCCGAGGACGGCTATCGTTACCTCCTTGTACCAAGCCCCGAGGACGGCTATCGTCATATTTTTATTAAAAACCCCTTTTTCACAATTAGACTTATACAATACATTTCATCTTTTTCTCGCGACATATCTTAACACTTTCGAGACCACAAAGGTACCCTACTAGCGGAAGGGGCGAATGATCGAGGATAGATTGTGTTCATCCACACAATCCAAGGCCTATCATGTCATATCATATCATGTATATCCCATCCCGAGGGATATCTATACTGTGTGCCACCCGAAGGTCGGCTCTATGTTCCTCTCGGTTTAACGCCCTTGAGGACAGGCGGACCATGAATCGCTCCATGGACAGAGCTATCCTCGATTACCACCGTAAGTTCTAAGGCCTCACCCAAGAACTTACCCGGACAGAGTCACCTCGGGTCCCAAAATAACTCAGAATCTAAAATCATCTCTTTATCGAAAATCCCATTTTTCGAAATCAAACTTTCACAACACAATTTCAGCACTTCTTTAAATTTACATGGAAATTTTGTCGGTATACGTTCGTACACATTTTCGAAAACAAACTATACAGGAAGCTTCATTTCGATGTCAATTAACTTTCATATAGTAGAAGCTATGGTTAAAACTCATCAATACCTCTTCATTTTCGTACATGGGGCTTCGCCAAAACCTTCAAACTCAAATCGGTCTCTTACTTGCACATATTTCATGAAATCAAGCCATAAATCCAAATATACATACTTAATCATGCATTTTACTCAAACTACACAACATTTTCAAGCTAGGGTTTCACCACATGCTTTATGAGACAAATCAAAACACTATTTTCATGCTTATTCACGAATTCGAAGCTAAATCTTGCGTAAACATGGATAAACATAAAATCCAACCAAGTAATCGAAGGAAACATGCTTCATGTACTTTAAACATGCATCATCAACATTTAGAGCATTTTCAACGGTTTTTAAAGTACGAGAAATCAAAGATGAGTGAAAAACAACAGAAGTACACTTGCCTGAGCTCGTTCTACCATTATTTTACCCGAATCGAATCACAACTGTGGTCTCTCCCCTTTCTTTCTCGTCGTGCTTGCCTTTTGTTGTGCCTCAACTTCCTCTCTCTACAAACACATATCATTTAATCGGCATTTAAACAATTACGGAATTATTTCAAGACTCCGGATGCCACAAACGGGTCAAATCTTGCGAGATTCGCATCCGGTCAATATATACACACAATTGGGACATAGGGATTCATATTCTAGGATCATTTCATCATTTTACGAAGGTGACAACGCACGATTATCACCTTCCGGCTCGGGTGAATAAAGAATAGCGCCCTTTAATGGGGCTCGGGCGCCGCGAACGGGTCGAAACGTGCGAAATCGAACCCGCGCCGACATATGTTCATATTTGGGACGTGGGCTTTCCAATTTTGGGGTCAATTTCATGATACGGGCCGGGAAACGGAAACCCCCAAAATCCCGTAGGTTAGGGTTTCCGGTAAAACCCACCCGGCGAATCGGACACGAATCGGACAACTAACCACATTTTCATGGACCTCAAGGCATGGGTTTTCAATGTCCTAACATTCCCCGTGAGTATCGACACAAAATACCCAAATCTAAAATACACAAAATATCGAAAGAGAACGAGAAGTGGGTATGAGAACACTTGCCTCGACGCGTGCTTTCACCTTTATACCTGGCTTTCGGACGGAATCGGACTCCCGGGCTCGATCTCCTTCCTTCTCTCTCTAGTCGCGCCCCTCTCTCTCTCCTCAAAACCCTCAGCCGATCGAAAATGAGGGAGAACGAATCGCGCGGCGCATTTTTATACTGCGAATTACTCCATGGACAGAGCTATCCTCGATTACCACCGTAAGTTCTAAGGCCTCACCCAAGAACTTACCTGGAATAACATAAGCAGAAATACTTCCTTCTTAAAAATCATTTTCAATAAAGCCGGAGTTCATTTTCAGTTCGGAGTCGGAGTTCATTTTTGGGACAGAGTGCTTTTCCTCAAAACTCGGAGTATATTAGAAATCGGAGTTCTCTTTTTGATACAAAACAGGAGTTCATCTTCAATCCCAAAACCGGAGGGCATTTCCTTAAAAAGCTGGAGTGCTGGAGTGCTCAAGGCCGAAGTGCTTTCTCCTCAAAAAGTCGGAGTGCTTAAAAGCTGGAGTACTCTTTACTCGAAAGACGAAGTTCATTTCTCGAAGGACGGACTTAATTTCTCAAAGGACGGAGTACTTTGGATGGAGTGCTTTTCATTAACAGGACGGAATGCTTTACTTTCAAAGGGGCGGAGTTCTTTACTTTCAAAGGAACCGAGAGCTTTACTTTCAAGGGGATGGAATGCTTAACTAGACGGAGTGCTTTTCTCAAGGGGACGGAGTGCTCTTTACTGAAAGCAAGAGTACATTTAAAAGCCGAAGTTCATTTCTGTTAAAAGACGGAGTTCGTTAAAGCTGGAGTTCACTTTAAGGATGGAGTTCTTTCTGGAGTACCTTTTTATTAAAAAGGACGAAGTTCTTTTTCATGAGTTCTTTTTCATTAACAGGACGGAGCTCTTTTTCTGAAACGGATGGGGTACTTTTTATATTAATGCCGGAGTTCATTTTACATTAGGGGCCGGAGTTTGTTTCACATTACGGGAGCCGGAGTTCATTTTACAGGAGCCGGAGCTCATTTTACATTAGGGGCCGGAGTTCGTTTTACATTACTGGAGTCGAAGTTCGTTTTACATTACAGGAGCCAGAGTTCATTTTACATTACAGGAGCCGGAGTTCATTTTACTTTAGGGGCCGGAGTTCGTTTTACATTACAGGAGCCGGAGTTCATTTTACTTTAGGGGCCGAAGTTCGTTTTACATTACAGGAGCCGGAGTTCATTTTACTTTAGGGGCCGGAGTTCATTTTACATTACAGGATCCGGAGTTCATTTTACATTACAGGAGCCAGAGTTTGTTTTACTTTAGGGGCCGGAGTTCGTTTTACATTACAGGAGCCGGAGTTCGTTTTACATTACAGGAGCCGGAGTTTGTTTTACATTACAGGAGCCGGAGTTCGTTTTACATTACAGGAGCCGGAGTTCGTTTTACTTTAGGGGCCGAGTTCGTTTTACATTACAGAGCCGGAGTTCATTTTACTTTGTCAAATGCCGGTTTCGTATTACATGCCAAATGTCGGTTTCGTTTCATATGTCAAAAGCGAGCTTGTAACCTTTGGTCCAAATTTCATGTAAGTTTAGGATGTAGGAAAACAAGCGTCATGAACTTGAAAACTAAAACCGTGTTAACGTCCGATTACTTGTCACAAAACAGAGTGCAGTATCTGAACTAAAAACTGAACTTAGAAACAGCGTCTGAGTAACTTGCAATAGAGCATGAATTTAGAAACAAAGCAGATTATACTTGTAATGAACTTAAAAACGGCATTCGAGGTACACTTGCCTGACGGGCTGACTCAATCTTCCTTCCCTTCTTGCCTGATAGTTGGTTTCTCCATGGCCTCCTCTTTCAATCCCTCCTTACTGCTTGCATTTTGCCTTTTGCCAAATGCATCCACCCGACGCTGGGTTTATATAGAGGAGGGGTTTGGTGGGGTAAGTGGGGTAGGTAACTTACTTTGGTACTTGTTTGCAGACGGTAGGTTGAGTAACTAGATTAGTTCACCCACTCCATTTGGTCGCCGCCTAGTTGGATTCTAACTAAATCCCACAGTTTATTCTTTGTTTATCCGGTCAACTCTTTGGTCAATATTTCTGATCGCGTCATAGGCCTCAATTTTGTAACCTTTCAAGAAATCCGGTCAACTCTCCAATTCCGGTCAACTTCTTATCATTCACTCCGTCCATCACTTTCTCATCAACTTCGGATTCATTTTCCTTCATTGACACCGGATTTCTTCTCCGCAAATTCTACTCCGGTCTTCAAGGACACTTCGGCCTCTACATGCATTCCGATCAACATGAGTTGACTGGGCAACCCTCAATTTTCCTGGATCCCTTGATCACATTGGCTCGATAATCGAGATTTTCTATGTTTTAGAATCTAAGTCGTCACAATCTCCCCCACTTATAAAAATTTCGTCCTCAAAATTTGATGATCCCTACAATCTCCTAATCACACGTATTTTTGCATTAAGAGTTTATTCCCTCAGACAAGGATTACTCCAGGAATTCTTAAGCATTGAATCACCCTAATTCTTATCACGAAATAAATTCTTAGCCTCTTATAACAACTCGATCCAGACACTTACTGATTTTCTCAACTATTGATAAAGACCTTACAACAATCCTCTGAATTTCAAAGGCGACCTACCATAATGCTGCCATTTCTCCCAATTGAATCCCATGAACTTCCACTTCAGTTCATTCTAAGCTTCAAAAGAATTTGTTTACAGGGACCTTAATCTTACCCTTAATTTTCTGAGCCATGGGTTCATGCTGCGCTACTCTGATTTAAACAGTTCCAGGATGGTCATTTTATGGAGACAACCCTAAAATCCTTGATTTAGATTGATTCTAAAATATCCATACCTCGTAAATATCTCTCACTGATCCTCAACAATCTAGGAAAGTTCATCCTCATAAAATTATCATATCAGAATTATCTTTTAAGTGATTCTTCCCACCTCCATTTGGAGACTTCTGACATCGACTCTTGATCTTAGTATTCTCCTCCGTCAAATATATTAAGATCCATTTCTAAATTTCGTTCAAGGGATCAATCTTAAGTCCTCAGAGGTCTTATCACAAAATTCCAATTACAAGTGGGGCAATTTTCATCCCACGAACGTCTCCCCCACTTTGGTGATCTCTTATTAATACTGATTAACAAAATCCATAAAGCATACATGTGTCTATACAGTCAAGAAACAAATCAAATTTTTGTGATTAAGAGAATACCTTCCTCTGCCTTCGGGGTGTCTCCTTGCACTGCCGCCATAATACTTAGACTTCTTTTCCTTTCGATCCTTTGGCAATGGGCAATTTTTTATCAGGTGGCCCAACTTTCCACATCTATAGCACGCTCCCGTTGCTTTATAACAAGTTTTTCCAGGTGCTTTTTCCCACAATATGCACATTTAGCAGTTGATGTTGGCAAATTAGTCACTGACAAAACTTCGGCCATGCTATTCCCGCATCCACTATTTTTGTCCTCTTGGATGACTCTGGTGGTGGTGGTTCCATATGTGAGTTCCTACTAGGATCCTCCCAACTAGCAGCCCTCTTTGTAGAAAATTCTTGTGTCTCTAATTCTTCCTCGAATACCGAAGCCCTTTCTAGAATCTCAGTATAAGTTTGAAACTCCTGGATCACTATCTCGTTATCGGAACATTGGGTAACTATAAGTACTTTCTTCAATTTCCTAATCCAAATTTCGCATTCTATAGAGATGCTTCGATCAAGGGGAGTACTAGTACTACCCTAGCCATATCTTCTCCTCCTTTCATTAGCCATCCTAAAATCAAGACAGGTGCAACATTGAAATCCCAAAAGTCAATTAGAGAAAAGAAAATATTCATCGGTTTTGTGAAATTCAAACTTAGCCTAGTAGTCAACTTCTTAAGAGTCCTAATTACCATTGTTACCTAGACTTAACCCAACGAAAATTTAGTAGGAAGATTCAAACCTATGCTTCCGCTTTTCGATCGATCAATTCCTAAGGCATCTCAATTCTCTGATACCAATTTTTTTTTTTTTGTCCTCAAAGCTTCCGTCGAACAGAAACACAATTGAAAACCCAAACTAAACCAGCTAGTTGCAACACAGGATCACTGATGCCATCTAGGATCCATGTACTTTTACCCATAATAAGTATAGCGGAAGTTATTCTAACATTTACGGAAGCATTCATATTCATTCCAAAATATTCATTTCCAAGTACATAGCCAAAAATGTTTAACCATAGAAGTTTTATCAAGTCATTACAATAATATTTCTCCAAAATAAGTTTCCGAGGTCTTTAATCCTTCAGACAAGCTCTAATCACTCCATCTCGTCTGGCTCAAATTCTAGAGCTTCATCTGTAGGGGAAAACATAAAACAGTGAGTCGAGGCCCAACAAGGTACATGCATGTGAATCAGAAAACCATGATGCGTAACGCTATGTAACGGTGCGTAATGTAAGGGTTCGACATGATAAGGCAATTCAGAAAGTAGAAAAATCATACTTGACATAAATTAGAAATCAGTAAACAGAAATCACCCCTTAAGATCGGAAATCAGTACTTTCGGAATGAAATCGGTAGTCGATATCGAAGAATGATGAATCAAATCGAGACAGTTTAACAAGCCATGACAAGAGGTCGTAACGGAAATCAGAAATCAGAAATCGGAAAGTGGTTGACATAGCAGAACAGTACAGATCTTGCTAGCATACCCTACTAGTAGAGGGGCGAGTGATCGAGGAATGATTGTGTTCACTCCACAGAATCCAAGGCCAGAAACAGAAATTTCCCATCTCGAGGGATCAGAATAGGGTGCCTCCCGAAGGTAGGCCAGAAACAGAAGCATCCCATCTCAAGGGATCAGAACAGAGTGCTTCCCAAAGGCAGGCCAGAAACAAAAGCATCCCATCTCAAGGGATCAGAACAGAGTGCCTCCCGAGGGCAGGCCAAAAACAGAAGCATCCCATCTCGAGGGATCAGAATAGAGTGCCTCCCGAAGGCAGGCCAGAAACAGAAGCATCCCATCTCGAGGAATCAAAATAGAGTGCCTCCCGAAGGCAGGCCAATAACAGAAATCCCTCCTGTCCGTAACGCCCCGAGGGCAGGGCGGACCACGAATTACTCCATGGACAGAGCTATCCTCAATTACCATCGTAAGTTCTAAGGCCTCACCCAAGAACTTACTCGGAATAACATAAGCAGAAATACTTCCTTCTTAAAAATCATTTTCAATAAAGCCGGAGTTCATTTTCAGTTCAGAGTCGGAGTTCATTTTCAGGACAGAGTGCTTTTCCTCAAAAGTCGGAGTATATTAGAAACCGGAGTTCTCTTTTTGATACAAAACAGGAGTTCATCTTCAATCCCAAAACCGGAGGTGCTTTTCCTTAAAAAGCCGGAGTGCTGGAGTGCTCAAGGCCAGAGTGCTGGAGTGCTCAAGGCCGGAGTGCTCAAGGCTGGAGTGCTGGAATGCTCAAGGCCGGAGTACTTTCTCCTCAAAAAGCCGGAGTGCTTAAAAGCTGGAGTGCTCTTTACTCAAAGGACGAAGTTCATTTCTCGAAGGACGGACTTCATTTCTCAAAGGATGGAGTACTTTGGACAGAGTGCTTTTCATTAACAGGACGAAATGCTTTACTTTCAAAGGGGCGGAGTTCTTTACTTTCAAAGGAACCGAGAGCTTTAGTTTCAAGGGGACGGAGTGCTTTATTTTCACAAGGACGGAGTGCTTAACTGGACGGAGTGCTTTTCTCAAGGGGAAGGAGTGCTCTTTACTGAAAGCCAGAGTACATTTAAAAGCCAAGTTCATTTCTCTTAAAAGACGGAGTTCGTTAAAGCCGGAGTTCACTTTAAGGACGGTGTTCTTTCTAGAGTACCTTTTTATTAAAAAGGACGGAGTTCTTTTTCATGAGTTCTTTTTCATTAACAGGACAGAGCACTTTTTCGGGACAGAGCTCTTTTTCTGAAACGGATGGGGTACTTTTTACATTAACGTCGGAGTTCATTTTACATTAGGGGCCGGAGTTTGTTTCACATTACGGGAGCCGAAGTTCATTTTACAGGAGCCGGAGCTCATTTTACATTAGGGGCCGGAGTTCGTTTTACATTACAAGAGCCGGAGTTCGTTTTACCATTACAAGAGCCGAGTTCATTTTACTTTAGGGGCCGGAGTTCATTTTACATTACAGGAGCCGGAGTTCATTTTACTTTAGGGGCCGGAGTTCGTTTTACATTACAGGAGCCGGAGTTCGTTTTACATTACAGGAGCCGGAGTTTGTTTTACTTTAGGGCCGGAGTTCGCTTTTACATTACAGGAGCCGGAGTTCGTTTTACATTACAGGAGCCGGAGTTTGTTTTACATTACAGGAGCCGGAGTTCGTTTTACATTACAGGAGCCAGAGTTCGTTTTACATTGCAGGAGCCGGAGTTCATTTTACTTTAGGGGCCGGAGTTTGTTTTACATTACAGGAGCCGGAGTTCATTTTACTTTGTCAAATGCCGGTTTCGTATTACATGCCAAATGCCGGTTTCGTTTCATATGTCAAAAGCCAATTGTAACCTTTGGTCCAGATTTCATGTAAGTTTAGGATGTAGGAAAACAGGCGTCATGAACTTGAAAACTAAAAACGTGTTAACGTCCGATTACTTGTCGCAAAACAGAGTGCAGTATCTGAACTAAAAACTGAACTTAGAAACAGCGTCTGAGTAACTTGCAATAGAGCATGAATTTAGAAACAGAGCAGATTATACTTGTAATGAACTTAAAAATGGCGTTTGAGGTACACTTGCCTGACGGGCTGACTCAATCTTCATTCTCTTCTTGCCTGACAGTTGGTTTCTCCTTGGCCTCCTCCTTCACTCCCTCCTTACTGCTTGCGTTTTTCCTTTTGCTAAAAGCAGCCACCCGACGCTGGGTTTATATAGAGGAGGGGTTTGGTGGGGTAAGTGGGGTAGGTAACTTACTTTGGTACTTGTTTGCAGACGGTAGGTGGAGTAACTAGATTAGTTCACCCACTCCATTTGGTCGCCGTCTAGTTGGATTCTAACTAAATCCCACAGTTTATTCTTTGTTTATCCGGTCAACTCTTTGGTCAATATTTCGATCGGTCTTTGTCTCAATTTTGTAACCTTTCAAGAAATCCGGCCAACTCTCCACTTTGTCAACTTCTTATCATTCACTCCGTCCCATCACTTTCTCATCAACTTCGGATTCATTTTCCTTAATCGACTCCGGATTTCTTCTCTGCAAATTCTACTCCGGTCTTCAAGGACACTTCGGCCTCTACATGCATTCCGATCAACATGAGTTGACTGGGCAACCCTCAATTTTCCTGGATCCCTTGATCACATTGGCTCGATAATCGAGATTTTCTATGTTTTAGAATCTAGGTCGTCACAGCTAGAGTGACCAAGGCCGGAGTGCTTAAGGCCAGACTGGATTTTCGTGGGAGGAGGCCCTATTAATTTTGGATCTCACACTAATTTTAGCATCTAACTCGGATTGATTTATTTTTTCTTGACTGTAGCAATGTGTGCTTATAAGTTTGAAGGGACCCTACAAGTTCTTCTATTTTCAATTTATCTAAATATTTGCTTTCTTCAATGGCAATAACTTTTGGTCTAAATCGTTCAGGCAAAGATCATAGAACTTTTTCGACAATTCTATTTTTAGAAATACGTTTTCCTAAATTGAATGTAGAATTCACAATGTCGTTCAATTTAGTATAAAATTTATCAAAAGTCTCGTCATCTTTCATTTGTATTTCTTCAAATTTAGTGGTAAGCATTTGAAATTTTGAATTTTTAACCAATTTAGTACCTTCATGAGTGATTTCAAGAATGTCCCACGCATCTTTAGAAGTTTCGCACATTAAAATCCGTTTAAACTCATCGGGAGATACAGTCATAAAAATAGCATGTAACCCCTTACTATTCCAATTACAAACATCAAGTTCTTCTTTTGACCACAAAGAAAGGACTTTTGGTTCATCACCACTCTTGGGTGGAGTTCACCCAAGTTGGGTACTAGCCCATACACGCTTATCCAGAGATTTTAGGAAGGCTCTCATCCGGACCTTCCAATAGGCATAGTTGTTCTCATCAAAGAAGGGAGGTACGGAGAGCAATCCACTCGTATACATCTAGAATGGGGTCGTGGATCGAGGTGAGTCTCTGATACCAATTGAAAAAGGACTATTTGTCCTAAATTGTACAATTAAGTTTTGACCCTGATAAAAATAGCAGAAGCAGTAAAAATTAAATATTCAATACATATAAAAAATATTTATTTCTAGATGCTAAAGATAAGGACGAGCATGAAAAATATAACCGAGCATAAATAATAATAAAAAGGCATGATTTTTGCTGACGAATGAAAAACTCGATACCGACAGTAATCGAGAAAAACCCTCCGGGCTTCAACGGCCAGTGAAGCAATGCACTATGAAAATCAACTTACAGACCGGGTGGTAATGACTTGCTAACCTAGCCAACTTACTCCCGTCTTGTGATCCCTACCAAGGGACTCCTTGGATTTGCCCGCGGCAACGGAACTGGACACCTTCCGGTCTTCACATCAATCTTCCCTCTTGAGCCACTTGAATTGCTGAACACGATCGGGCCTCCTTCTTCAACGAACCAGCATCTCCAATGAAGGTAGAAGAATGGAAGTGTTTAAATGGTTAAGAGAAAGTGAAGAGAAAGCTTGTTAGAACATGAAGTTCAAACTCGTAGCTTTTAGTTTTCTCAAGAGAAATAAGATCAATGGAGCATGTACAACGTTCTTCTCAAGTGGGGCACGAAACTTGTCTGTCAAGAGTCCTAGGGTTTCAAAATTATAAGACAAGTATTTATAGAGGGCGAAAAAAATGCATTCAAAAAGTGGCCCGTTGCCGCGGCGCTCAAGCATACGGCGGGTGCACGGAGGGTTTTTAGAGAAATCCTACGTGCGCTCGAGCGAGGCAACAATGAGCAGCGAGCGGGCCCTTTCTGGATTTTGCGCTCAAGTGCGTAGCGAGCACATGGCGAGTGCAATGCTACTGGTTTTTGGGGTTGAGCTAGTAGAGAGCGCGGGGCTTCTAGATTTTGGGCTTGAGCGACTAGAGAGCGCACAGAAAGCGTGATATCCTTGGAAGTCGGAACGGACAGCAATGGATATGTGTTGATACAGTAGCTCGATAAGCCATAACCCGACATCGATACAGTGGTACATATGGTCACAGAATATGCCAATTAGAAAAATGACTCTAATAGTTACTAAGCAAGTATTAGCATTACTCCATTTGAGGATTTATATGAGAGAATATTGTTCTCTAATTCATTGAGAGAAGATCAGATATAGGATAATTTTAGAACTAGAGGTCATCTAAGAGATATCTAAAAAGATTCAATTAATTCGAGAGCAATTGAAAGTTACTCAAAATCGATGGAAGAATTGTATTGATCATAGAAGGTCGAAGTTGAGTTTTGATGTCAAGGGTCATGTATTTTTGAAAGTATCTCCATCGAAGGAAGTCTTTCAATTTAAACTTAAATTAGATTTTAAAAAATTAAATTTGAGATTCTAAGAAAGATCGGAGAAGTAGCATACAAGCTTACTCTCCTTCAAATTTAGAGGTTATCCACGATATTTTTCACGTTTCAATGCTCCAAAACTATGTCCATGTTTCCTTACATATCATTGAATATGAACCGTTGAAGATTAGTGAAGATTTATTATATGTTGAGGAACTGATATAAATATTGGAGAGAAGAGAGCGAAGTACTCTGTACAAAAGTAATTGCATTAGTGAAGGTTTTGTGAATGAGCCATTCTTTTGTGGGAGCCAATTTGGATAAAGAAGACGAGATTCAAGAGAAACATTTACATTTGTTTCTGCAATGAGTATAAAAACTGTACGACGTATAAGCACCCATCAAGCATTCATGTTCTTCTTGAAACATGTACGTGTTCCCCTCAAATGTATATTGGATATGATCAATCTATCTAAAATACGTATAATTACCCCCAAAGAAGTCCTTAAAGCACAATTGTATTGTCCAAAATACGCATATATATGGATCAGGCACCGATTTAGCGTTACTTTGCCTTACTTATTTTATCAAAAATTTATTTTTGATCCAAAATCTCAAGTAATCTTGATATTTTTTAATAATTTAATTTAAAAAATTATTAAAAATATAATTTGAAATCAATATCTTATAACTCCTCCCATTTGAGATAAGCTTAAGTTTCAGGAATTAAAGAATAAAAAATTTAAATAAAACCAAATGAGGTAAAAATAGGGAATAGTGTGTAATAGAGGGGTAACTAGTTTTGAACAATTCAGGGGTAGCTTTTGGGATGAACTTCTAGTAGTGAATGTGGGAAGGTGTTTGGTATTATTATACCCAATTTTGATAATAAATATTATTTTTTTAAAATCTTATCTCTTTAGATATTTTGGTTTAAAAATATCAAAAGGATTAATTTATCTACATCACATGTAGTGTGATAGGTAGATACTGCATGGGTGGCCTGTAGAAAATATCATTCCGTGACAATGTAGTATAAATTTAACCAATTATTAATGACAATCTTTTTTGTATAAAAAAGGGGGTCAAAATAAGTTTGGTATTAGAAAATAGGATTTGGTCTGGACTTGGTCTAAAGATAAATGAAAAATATCTCATATTAATTGACATGTATTGCTGGTGTGATTGGTATATTATTGACCCAATATATATATATATATATATATATATGCAAACAACTGCTTGCCCTACATCATTGATTTTGAGATAAGAAGAGCATGACAACTGAAAGATACGTGTTTTGGATTCCTAGAGTCACCGCTGGTTGAAGTCGTAGAGGTAGTGCCAGCTGCGGCACCACGTCATCCACTGAATTCGAAGGCACAGGAGTAGTCTCAGCGATGATGGCCAGATGTTCCCCCGTTGGTGCTCTCGGGGTTCTACGGAAATCAGAAAATTAAAGCTGATTGCCTTCAGTTTTATGCTGACAAGTTCAGAGCTGGGAACAGGAAAAAAAAAAAATCAATTATAATTTTACTAACGGAAAAAGGAAAAGTTAGGACAAAAATTTCTAATTAGCATAAATGCTACTTTTATTGTTTTTTTTTTTAATTTGGCTTTTATTCAAAACTAGAATTTAATAGTTAAAAAAAATGAAAACCCGATATCTCCGATCCAACGAACATTTTCTGAGACTTTTCTCATTCTATAATTCAGCCTGGCACGCTGGAAAAGATTGATTGTTACGGCTACTGCTCCATTTAATTAAACGATGCCCACATTTCATAATCTGGAAGTGGCAAACTTCACTGCAGTAATGGCGACATGGTCAATTTCATCAACCTCCGGTGAATTCTTCTTCGGAGTGCAAACTACACTCCAGTCATTCTATAATTCAGTCTCGCACGCTTAAAAGGATCGATTGTTACGGCTACTGCTCCATTTAATTAAACGATGCCAACATTTCATAATCCGGAAGTGGCAAACTAGACTACATTTATGGCGACTTGGTCTATTTCATCAACCTCCAACGAATTCTTCTTCGGACCAATTCGAGGTCCAATGTTTAATCCATTGTCATTCTCATGTGCGCCCATCCACTTCTCCAACCTCCACCGACTCTGTCATTCTGAGGTTTTCTTCTTCTTGCCCCACTATTGTGACGTTCTTCATCGTACTAAATCCTTGTTTCTGATCCTTTTCCAGGTTTCCTCTTGCTCAAGGATTATTTCGGAAGAATCCGTTTTACTGCTGCTATTGCTGAAGCGGATTTTCTTTGTTAATTTTGATTTCCAGGAAGCTCCAACGAGGGATTTGGTAGCGTTAGCTGATTCTGTAGTTGCTAGTTTGTTTGATTCTCTTTAAAACTACATGTGCTGGTAACTTGTGGTGCATGATCGTGGCAGCTGGAAAGAGTTGCGGGAGAGCATCATCGCAAACGGAACATGTCGCGGCGATCCACTGGTTGGGGCGATGCCTCTGTGGTGTTGGTTATGGTTCTCTGGCTTTGTTGGCCTTCTGTGCTGAACGGAGAGGACGCTGGGATTACCCATCCCGACGAAGGTAAACTTATGCCGTGAAATTTTTTGCGATTCAGTGCTCGCTACCCTTTCCCCTCTATCTCTTGCAGTAGATGCAGGGTAGAGTTTTCAAATGTCACTGCTAGGAAAAAGAGAGGGATCTCTTATAGGGCCATAGCCTTCGCCTCCACGACAAGGATCTTTGTAGTGCGTGCTCATAAGCCCTGATGCGTGCCCCGCTCCGTTATAAATGAAAAAAGACGAAAAAGAAAAGCAAAGAAAAAGATAAAGAACAGCAAAGGCGGTGGTGCTATTGTGGTGGAGATTGCTAACGCGCCAGAATTGTGACTGTCCCATCTCTTGGCAATCACTTTCGAGCTCAGCTTAGTATATTGTGTGAAACAGACCACCTAGCGCTGCCCAAGATGCTTATCCCCATGAAATTCTTATATGCAAAGTGCCCCTTCACTAATATTCTACCATGGGATGGTAAAACTTCGGAGGCAATAACAAATACCAACCTGCTGCTGGAACAAGAAAGGGATAACCGGTCGGATAGGCACCAAACCACACACACACACAGCGAACGAAAAACAACGATAAGGAAGAAAAAAACAGAGAAGAAAACACAGCCTAATTTTACGTGAAAAATCTTTTCAAATAAGGAAAAAACTACGGGACTTTCATCCTCAAACAATCCACTATGTGTGATAGCTGGTTACAGAAAACGCACGGCTACACAAGCCCTGTTGAGATAAAGATGAAGAATAGAGCACAAGAAAATACGAACTTTTTCACTCACTGCTTTCTATTACATTTCACTCTTTGCTCCTTCCTTTAAAAAATTTCTCTCGCTCACTCTATGATACACCCCATATAGACACAAAACACATACATATATGTATACTGGCTGATGAGAGTGACAGCCATACCAACGTGGAATACACACGTACAAGTAGCCACCAGGCAGCCTGCAACTCCGCAACATCTCTACAAATTGTTGTTCCCTACAAAAACGGCCCACAACTTTGCAAAGACTGCTTACATATTCCTCACAGATCTCACATGCTCAGAAGATCTTCCTGAGCTGATGTGACAGAATGGATCCTAATCCTTATAAGACCCTCCGTCAGACAGATATTAAACAGAATCCATAAATTTAAATCTTTAAATTCTACAGAAATTTTGATAGAGTTCTATGTAAAGTTTGATGAAAACCAAAATACTTCCTGTGAAAAATACTCTGTACAGAGCATACTCGATATCCAAACTTTAGACTTATGACAACACAATTACAGAACCATTACAAGCACATATCTAATCAAGTACTATAATTTACATCCTACAACACATACACATAATCACAGATGCCATTCATGGCATATTTTAACAATCCTAACTATTATACCAGAATCACAAGAGAGATGTCATCTAGGACCTGTACCAAAATCAGAAAACATATAGCAAAATCATCTATATCCTTAACAGAAATCTGTGGAAGTATAAATATAGTTCTGATAGAATATAATACATATCATGACTATTTATACATAATCCTCCTTCGAAATTCAGATATTTGCAATAATATCATCACAGTCCAAGTCTTAAAAAACTCTAAGGCTCCAGATCTTTCTCTTAATATTGAGATATTAAGGATTTCGGGGATGTCGCTTTCCATCACGATAGACATTACCTCGATACCAATGTTATCACTACAAAATCTCGATCCGAGGCACCGAACTTTTTTCTATTGGACCCGAGGAAACACAAGCTATTCCAAATCGTACGATTAAACTACTCCCAAATAAAACATACTCTAAAAATCCCTTCAAAATAATATATTCTTAATGAAACCGTTACAAAATTAACCTGCATATAACTACATATATAATCCTTAATTATGGAACTACTACTTCATAACAAACATTAAATTGATGTTTTTTTCAAATCAATCACCAAATTTTCAAATGTCAAGGTTGGCCTTGACACAACGTCAAATGACTGATTAACAAAAAATCAATTAGAACTTCTTCTTTAAGAATTGTCCCCGAAGTAAATCATGCTCCCAAAATTCCCTTCAAAATAAAATATTCATTAATAAAGCATCCACAACATATTATACAAGATTTCTTTATCTTCGAGTCCCATAATTCTTTTCATATCAACCACCCAAGTCAACTTCCCCTTCAATCTATTATGAGACAATATCAACTTGTCTCCTCCAAACACCAGATCACTACAAACATCATCAATACCTTCAAAGCCTTCAAGATCCCTACCTCAACCTCAAGCCACCAATTCTACCTTATCCATTATATTTGATCATCAATTTTAACATCCCTTCTTAGCATCGTATTAGTAATGTACTAACCTGAAAATTTTAATCAAAGGCCAATCAAATTTTCACTTAAACAAATCTGACTACTTAGATCTCAATTTGGTACTATCGTGTTCAGCACTAGTTCAGCATTGATTAAATTCAGATCCTTAAGGTGCCTAAAATTTCTTCTCTTCATCCTCGTGATCGACCAACACCCCGAGGAAGGCCCGTGTCTAGAAGTCATGTTACTTCCTATAACCACAAATATCACAAGATTATTAATCCTCAAATAATCAGATCAGAGGGAAGAATTAGAATTCATGCATTTCAAAATTAAATCCTTAAAGGCAAAACTTAAACATTCCATCAAATCTTAACCACTTCATCTCTCCTCAATATGGAACAAATTAACCTGAATCCTCAAACCTAACTCGATCAGCCTAGGCCCACATCTGATATCATCTAGCTTAAACACTAAATTCTAATTGAATTCAAGCCTAACTTATGCAAACTAGAATACCTGGGGCTATTCTAACTTAATCATTCTATACCTTAATCTACTTATTCGACCAATCTTAACTAATCCTAACCTTCCGCATGCAATTCAAATCAAATCTAAAGTATCTCTTTTCTCTAATACCAACTATAACGGAATGGATTATTTTTCTCTAATAACCTCCGTTGATTAAACATATCAAACTAATGCCCATAATTAAATAATCATGGAATTCTGTAAAAAATTGGGTAAAATTTTCTTTAAAAATAGGACAAAACCATATATACAACCTACATAAAATAATATGTGCAAGCACACAACTATACAAATATCATAATTCACCCTACAACACACATACATAGGATCATAAACTGCCATATCATCCATGGCTCCAACACAGTAACTCTATCTATTGTATTGAATCTAAAGAGAGATGCCATCTAGGGATAAATTAATCTTAACATCAAAACAATACGGAAGCAACTATAACCATGAATTAATCTGAGAATGCAAAGACAATACATTTCTCTAACAAAACATAAAATATGCCATAATTACTTATATACAGATTTCTTTTCACAAATTATGGCATTTATATTCGCAACAGTCAAACTCCCAAAAGATTCTTCAAAAGGTTTCAGATCTTCTCAAGACTTCTGTGACAGATCGGATTATTTTTCTTAAATAACCTCCGTCAAGGATAAAATAAACTAGAATTCCTAATTAAAATTATCAATTTATGTAGAAAGTTGGGCAGAGCTCCGTTTGTAAATCGAGCATTTGCCAAAATACAAACACCTGAAAACCAACCCTGCACAACAATCTACAACCATCCACAATACTACAAGTCTTATTGTTCAACACACTACACAGGATCTAATCGTCGCATCAACCGAGACAGCGCCGACATCATAACTCTAGTATAATGCTGGTGGGGAAGGATGCTAATTAGGAACCTCGATCATAACCACAATGAGAAGGACCTGTGGAAGCATAAAACCACAATATACAACAGAACTAATTCATCATTCATCCATGCTAAACATCATATATAATCCCATACATGTTTTACACAGTTTACAAAATATGGCCAAAATTCCTATTTCATACACAAAATCAGCTAAGTCGTAGTCCCAAGCCCTACGTGCAATATCAGCTATCTATCTCACTTCTATGTTCTACTCTGTCTCGTCGGGCATCAGTGTGTTCTCATCTGAAAGATATATAGTAAGGGTGAGCATACAGCCCAGCAAATAGAATCACACATCACTAAATACAGTAATTTACAGGAAAGACAGTAACTGGGTAGGAAAAAATCATATAACTTGGATAAAGAAAGCATGCAAGGAGAGGAAGCATCGGGAATCATTTAGTTCGCATGTTTGTTCTTATTTCGTTCATTCAGTTTTATTGCTTTCATTAATCGTTGCAGACCCGGGCTAGTAGGTCGTACTAACCAACAATGTGAGAGGACGAGGAAAGGAATGTTTCTGCCACACATTCTAAGGCTGGCTACATTTTAGGTATGTAGTGCTCGACCATCGGCTACATTTTAGGTCTGTAGCACTCAACCATCGGCTATATTTTAGGTCTGTAACACTCGACCATCGGGTACATTTTAGGTCTACAACACTCGACCATCGGCTACATTTTAGGCTTGCAATATTAGGCCATCTCAATCTCTCCATATCCCCCGGGAACCAGGGCAATCCTCGTTCCTTCACAGCAGCATCCTAAAGCATACTCTAACATCACCGGCCCCGAGGAGCGGCTAGAGTGTTCCTTAGGTTCCCACCGTGATGTACATGGTAAGCTAGAGGGTACTCCCCTATGATCCGGGGTCCTAGTTTCAAAATTAGTCTTAATCCTTGAAGGAAAATCCACCATTGCCATATACATTCTCAAACCGGAAAATCACATTCTCATCACATGTCTCCAACCGGGAGACCAAATCCATCACTTAACATTTTGTGGATTCCCTTCCATTTACTCATTCGGTTCATTTCTTTTATTTGGAGCTTAGATCTTTCAACCAATAAGTTCAACTCGTAAGAGAGTTTGATTATACTTACCTCCATAGGTCAAACACCACCTCAGAAGCCTCCGGGACCCATCCCCCTTGCTCCCAGTGCACAATTACACATTTTAGAGTTTATAATTTGACACAACACTTAGCCATAAGTTCCATCACAATTGAAGAGATCCAAAGCATGTACACTTACCTTCCAATTTCGGATGAACATTGTTAGGCCACTTTTAGAGGGCTCGAACGCCGCGAACGGGTCAAATTTTGCGGAATCAGTCGTCCGGTAACACATACTTACTTTTGGGATGCGGGGATTCATATTCTAAAGTCATTTCAACATTTTATGAAGGTAAAAACATGCAATTCCTTTTTATATCTCGGGTGAACAGTGTCAGCGCCCATTTAGAGGGACCGGACGCTACGAACGGGTCGAGAAGTGAGAAATCGATCACCCGGCCGACGTATATACACATTTGGGATGTGGGGATTCACATTTTGGGGTCAATTTAACGAAACGAGGAGCAAAAATGGAAAACCCCCAATTTCCCGTAGGTTAGGGTTTGACGGTACTCCACGGGTCAGATTGGTGAGTAAATTGAACAATAAATTACATAATTCTTGGTCTCAAGTCACGGGTATCACATTTTTTGTGGTTTGGGTAGGTATTAAGACAAAAATACCCGACAATAACTAAAAAACATCGAAAGAGGAAAGTTAATGAGTATGAGAACACTTGCCTCGACGTGTACTATCACTTTTATAACTAGGTCTCGAGCGGATTCGGACTCTATTGCTCGATCTCCTCCTTTCTCTCTCTAAAACCGGCACTCTTTCTCTCTCCTCCTCTCCAAAAGCACTCTGAAAAAGAGAAAAGTGGAAGAAATGCAAAGCAGGTCGCATGTTTATAACAGTCGGGGAGCTCGAGCGCCGGGCGAGCGAGGCCGAAGCGAGTGCGTGACAGGCGGTCGGCCCGTGCTCGAGCTCAAGTTTACGCCGCTCGGGCGGTCGGTGGCGGGGAGCTCTTGAATTTTACGCGCTGAGCGCCGTTTGAGGGCTCGGCGGGTGGGGGAGCTACTGGATTTTACCACTAGAGCGGAAGTAGGCGCGGTTTGCTTCTTGCACCACTTCTTTTTTGCGAAGCGTGGTCTGCTGGTAGCATTTCAGCAACTCACAACCCGATTTTCCTTCCGATACGCATACTCATACATTCAATAGGTCTAGTATTAATTATTATCGCGTTGATTTTCTCGTATTTATTATATTTCTAGACCCGGAATCTCACAACTCTCCCCACTTATAAAAATTTTGTCCCGAAATTGAACGAATCCAAAACTTGAATGAGCTACATACCTTG
Source organism: Nepenthes gracilis (assembly GCA_033239525.1). Taxonomy (NCBI): domain Eukaryota; kingdom Viridiplantae; phylum Streptophyta; class Magnoliopsida; order Caryophyllales; family Nepenthaceae; genus Nepenthes; species Nepenthes gracilis. The sequence goes on from BSYO01000007.1 coordinate 13,948,910, forward strand.
GAATAGATGGGGTTACTTTTCCCGGATTCCATCCTCTCTTTCCCATGTCGCCTCCTCGCAGGAGTGGTTCCTCTATAAAACTTTGATGAGAGGAATCGTCTTGGAGGGTAAAAGTTGGTCTTCCGGTCTAAGATTTCCACCGGTTCCTCAATATAAGCTAAATCCTCATCGATAGCCAAAAGGACTATAATCAATCACATGAGATGGATCATACACGTACTTCCTTAACATGGAACCATGGAAGACGTTGTGCACCTCAGCCAAACTCGGTGGCAAAGCTAGACGGTATGCCACCTCGCCAACTCACTCAAGAACCTCAAACGGCCCAATCAAAATACGCCTTCAGCTTCCCTTTTACACCAAATCTAGAAATCCCCTTCCATGGCAAGACCTTAAGGAAGATGAAATTTCCAACCTCAAATCTGAGCTCCGACCTCCTTTGATCAACGTAACTTTCTGTTAGCTTTGGGCGACTTTTAATTTTTCCACAACCACCGCTATCTTTTTCGACGTCTCCCGAATAACATCCGGGCCCAACAAGCACCTATCCCTGGTCTCCTCCCAATGAATGGGAGATCGACACTTCCTACCATAAAGTGCCTCAAAGGGAGCCATGCCGATACTCGATTGGAAACTGTTATTATAAGCAAACTCAGCCAGTGCTAGAAAATTATCCCAATTCCCATGGAACTCCAATACCAAAGCCCGAAGCATATCCTCTAGTATCTTGATCGTCCACTCCGACTGGCTATCCGTCTGAGGATGATACGCCGTACTAAACTTCAGGTTCGTCCCTAACTCCCGATGCAAGCTCTCCCAAAATTTAGAGACGAACCGTGGATCGCGATCGGACACAATTGATGTTGGCATGCCATGCAGTCTCACGATCTCGTTGATGTACAACTGTTCCAGACGATCGCGGGAGTACGTAGTCTGAATGGCTATAAAATGAGCAGATTTCGTCAACCGGTCAATAATGACCCGGATCGCATCATGATTCTTTAGAGTTCTAGGCAATCCTGACACGAAATCCATCGAGATGTCCTCCCACTTCAAGCTAGGGATGGGTAGGGGTTGTAATAATCTAGAAGGATTTCTCCTCTCAGTCTTCAGCTGTTGACAAACAAGACATCGATTAACGAAAGCCACGATCTCTCTCCGTATGTTTCTCCACTAGAACATTTCCCTCAAATCCTAATACATCTTGTTTACACCGGAGTGAATCGTGTATCGAGTCCTGTGTGCCTCCTTCATTATTTTTTCTTTCAGTTCCTTAACATCTAGTACACATAGCCATTCTCGGAATCTCAAAACTCCATCGGCATGCACACTAAAATTAACTTGAGAGTCTCTGCTGAGATCCCCTACAATATCCATCTAGAAAGGGTCACTCACCTACCCTTTCTTGATCCTCTGAAGGATCTCGGGCAAAACCTGTAGAAAGAATAATATCATCCGGTTACCCTTAGCATAGAGCTGGATATGACAAGACTTTCTCCACAATCGTAGTCCTTTAGAAACTCAATCCATCACCGCTGCCTCATAGTTAGCTCCTTCTGCGAGAATAAATACTTGAGGCTCTTGTGGTCGGAGTACACCAGGAATTCCTCACCATAAAGATAGTGTCTCCAGATTTTCAAAGCAAAAACCACCGCAGCCAACTCTAAGTCTTGGGTCGGATATTTTTCTCATGAGTTTTCAACTGTCGAGACCCATAAGCCACTACTTTTCCCCCTTGCATAAGAACACACCCAAGTCCCACTTTAGAAGCATCGCAATACACCTCGAACCCATCGGAATTATCAGGAAGAGTTAGAAGTGGGGTAGTTGTCAACCGATCCTTCAGCTCTTGGAAGCTTTTGTCACACTCCTCGGTCCAAGTAAAACTTACCTCCCTCTTTGTCAGATGAGTGAGGGGCAAGGTTATCCGAGAAAAATTCTCCACAAAACGATGATAATAGCTAGCCATCCCCAAAAAGCTTCGAACTTCAGACACGGTCGTCGGCCGACTCCAATTGACCACCGCTTCAATTTTCTACGGGTCCACTGAGATGCCTCCATGAGAAATTACATGGCCTAAGAACACCACCCTGTCAAGCCAAAACTCACACTTCTTCAACTTCATGAACAATTGATGTTCCCAAAGAGTCTGCAACACAATTCTAAGGTGCCCTTCATGCTCGGCGCAATCCTTGGAGTAAATTAGAATATCATCAATGAAAACCACAACAAACTTATCCAAGAATGGCTAGAACACCCGGTTCATCAGGTCCATAAACACGGCTAGAGCATTAGTCAACCCGAACGGCATCACAAAAAATTTATAGTGACCATACCTCATTCGAAAAGCCGTCTTCGCAATATCCTCCAGCTTAATATGAAGCTGATGATATCCCAACGGAAGGTCAATCTTGGAATACACTAAGGATCCCTGCAATTAGTCAAAGGGGTCATCGATCTGCGACAAAGGATACTTGTTCTTGATTGTAATTTTATTCAACTCACAGTAATCTATACATAACCTCAAGGTCCCAACCTTATTTTTGACGAATAGGACCGGAGCGCCCCACGGTTATCCACTGGATCTAATGAAACCCGTATCAAGCAAGTCCTGCAGCTGTTGTTTCAACTCCTTTAATTCAACAGGAGCCATGCAGTAGGGGCTTTCGATATGGGTGCCGATCCCGGCACGAGATCAATCCCAAATTCAATCTTACGATGTGGTGGCAGGGCAAACAACTTGTCGGAAAACACGTCCTCAAATTTACACACCATCAGAATGTCCTTTACGGACAAATTCCAACTTTCCACCACACTAACATAAGCCAAAAAGGCTTCGCACCCGCTATTCAATAAATGGCGAACCTGTAGAACCAAAATAAAACTAGACGGCTCCACCGTTTGAACTCCATGAATAAAAAAGGGTTCGCAATCCGGAATAGCAAAGTCCACCCTTTTGTGGAAACAATCAATAGTGGCGTGATACTTAGACAATCAATTCATACCCAAGATAACATCAAAATCATGCATATCTAGAAGAATCAAATCAATAGCCAAAAGAAGTCCCTTCACATCCACAATACACCCTGGATAGGACACATCTGTCACAATAGAAGACCCCATGGGCGTAGATACAACCAAAGATAAATCAAGGGTCACGGGGGAGGATGTAATACAACAAGCCAGCCGAGAAAAAATAAAGGAGTGCGTGGACCCAGAGTCAAAAAGTACTAAGCAAGAAATACCACAAAATGGAAGTATACCTTCCACCACCTCATCTAATGCTCTAGCCTCACTGGTAGTCACCGCAAAAGCTTTACCCTGCACCACTGGCTTCAGAGCCCTAAACCTCAATAGCTGAGGGCACTCTCTGGCTCTATGCCCCACTTGGCAACAAGTGAAGCAAGCACCCATCAACTTAGGACATGGTCTACCCCTCATGCATTCTTTCACAATGCGAATGAACCCATCAAACCTGGAAGACGATGACCCACTCCTCCACCACCTCCCGGCCGACCGCCTCGACTTTTTATATGGTCTCCCCGAACTAGTCCCGGTGCTGGCTCTTGTCCCACTTTTACTAGCCGACCTATTTCTAAAAAATTCTTCCTTTGCATGCTCTTACTCATAAATCAAGGCTCGATCCAGTACATTAGCATAGGTGGCCAATTTGAGGGTCGCCAGCTACTTACGAATGTCATCTTGCAAGCCCATTAAGAACTTCCTAGTCCTCCTTTCTTCATATTCGACCATATAGGGCAAATCACTCTCGAAAAACTTGGCATCGTCTTCGCTTTGTCCCCTTGCCTTAGCATGAGGAATTCCTCTTCTTTTTGAACAAAAAGGCTAGATGGAAAGCACTTCTCTAGAAACGCATCCTCAAATATTTTCTAGGTAATCTCAGCCTCCGGTGCACCCAATGCTCTTTTCCTCATCTGCCACCAATGGTGAGCCTCACCCTCCAACCGGTAGGATGTGAATAGCACCTGATCCTCCTCTGGGCATCAGATCACAGAAAATACCCTCTTAAGGCTCTCCAACCACGAATCTACCTTAAGTAGGTCAGTCTCTCCCGTAAATGCCAGCACTCGCTCCTGAACGAAGCGATCATAAGCAGATGGCTCCAGATTAGCAGGAGCCTAAATAGGAGCCGGAACAGGAACACGGGCCAGATGTCTCTGCTCCATATTCTCAATGATGTCCATGAGACGCTCCAACAAATTCAAATACTCAGCCTCTCAATCTCGGGGCAACTCATCCCTTTGCGAACCTTGATGTCTAGGCGGCATCGTCAACTTTAGAAGTCATCACTGAAAAAGAAACAACAAAGGTTGGGCTAAAGGTTTAACCGTCCCCAACGACATTACCAAATATGATAACACTTATGCAATTATAGAGAACATTCAAAATGAGGGTGCTTAATTATCCTATCTTTTTCTCGTTCACTCATTCGGCCTTAACCCATACTACCCTAAGCTTCCGCATGAATTCAGATTCATCCTAAAGTATCCCATCTCTAATACCAACTGTGACAGATTAGGTTATTTTCCTTAAATAACTTCCATCAAGGATAAAATAAACTAGAATTCCTAATTAAAATTATTAATTTATGTAGAAAATTAGGCAGAGCTATGTTTGTAAATCGAGCATTTGCCAAAATACAAACACCTACAAATCAACCCACAATACTACAAGTCTTATTGTTCAACACACTACACAGGATCTAATCGTCACATCAACCCAGACAGCGCCAACATCATAACTCTAGTATAATACCGGTGAGGAAGGATGCTAACTAGGAACCTCGATCATAACCACAATGAGAAGGACCTGCAGAAGCATAAAACCATAATATACAGTAGAACTAATTCATCATTCATCCATGCTAAACATCATATATCATCCCATACATGTTTTACACAGTTTACAAAATATGGCCAAAATTCCTATTTTATACACAAAATCAGCTAAGTCCCAGTCCCGAGCGCTGCATGCAATATCAACTATCTATCACACTTCTATGATCTACTCTGTCTCTTCGGGCATCAGTGTGTTCTCATCTGAAAGATATATAGCAAGGGTGATCATACAGCCCAGCAAATGAAATCATACATTACTAACTACAGCAATTTACAGGAAAGACAGTAGCTGGGTAGGGGGAAATCATATAACTTGGATAAAGAAAGCATGCGAGGAGAGGGAGCATCGGGAGTCATTTAGTTCGCATGTTTATTCAGGTTTCGTTCATTCACTTTCATTGCTTTCATTAATCTTTGCAAACCCCGACTAGTAGGTCGTACTAACCAACGATGTGAGAGGACGAGGAAAGGAATGTGTCTGCCACACATTCTAAGGCCGGCTACATTTTAGGTCTGCAACACTCGACCTCGGCTATATTTTAGGTCTATAGCACTCGACCATCGGCTACATTTTAGGCCTGCAGCACTCGGCCATCTCAATTGCCCCATATCCCTCGGAGACCAGGGCAATTATCGTTCTTTCACAACAGCATCCTAAAGCGTACCCTGAACATCATCCACCCCCAGGAGCGGCCAGAGTGTTTTTCGAGTTCCCACCGTGATGTACATGGTAAGCTAGAGGGTACTACTCCTATGATCCGGGGTTCTAGTTTCAAGATTAGCCTTAATCCTTGAAGGAAAATCCACCATTGCCATATACATTCTCAAATCGGGAAATCACATTCCCATCACATGTCTCTAACTGGGAGACCAAATCCATCACTTAACATTTTACGGATTCCCTTCCATTTACTCGTTCCATTCCTTTCTTTCATTTGGAGCTTAGATCTTTCAACCAATAAGTTCAACTAGTAATAGAAACATCAGTAACAATGATCAAAGCGGCCTAGCCAGATGAGTATTCTATGGTTGAGGGCACCCCCAGAGAGTGAAGCACTGGCCCTCTACCTTCTTTGACCAGGAATCCATTCTTGTCCGAGTGACAAGAACCTCTAGTATTGGGTCCATCTTGCCAGGGCCAAGCCTGGACCTCAACTCTCCCTCCAGCCAAGCACGCATGCTGAGCAAGTCATTAAGCTGCCCCTAACTCTCCTGAAACTCATCCTTGGATGGCGCAATCCAATTCAGAGCCTGAGCATTAGCCCCTATGAGCTCTTGTGATCCTGCCTCAGACTCAGACAAAGCTCAGTCAAGATAGTTGGCTCGCTCTAGATTCAATAGTGTTTCACTGATGGTAGCGTTAATCCAGCACTCTGCATCCTAAGCAACTCAATTTGCATGCACCTAAAAGAAAGCAATCTGAGCTCCCTACAAGCGTAGAGCCTCCTCCATCGAATGGGAAGCCCCCTGCGGCTATCAAACACAAAAAGGATGATCGAGTGAAGGCTATAGCAAAAGGCATAGCCACATAAATCCATGAAGCATTACCTCCCGATAAAGTGAATAGACTAAGCAAGAGGATTCAGCAAACTCAAGGCCCTAAGGTGCCCGCAAGCCCCCTGGGGCTTAGGAATTGCCAAGCGGCGCCCCCGCTCAACGGTGGCCTCTCCTAATGAGTCGCCTCCTTAGACTTCCTCCGTCATTTGCTCATTATCACTTCCCTCCTCAGTCAAAGGCCAAGAGGAAGTAGAAGATGACACTTCTCATGCCAAAGCAATCAAAGCCAGGATATCAATAGCACCTCGATAAGCCATCCAAAAAGTTGAGAAAGATGGGTGGAAAAATGGGACGAAAATACCCACAAAGCCAAGGAATGAGGTAACGACTGGGAATCAGCGTTTAGATAGCCAACACCCCAGCCTCACAGAGATGTCATTTGAAGACATCAAAGAGCCACGACACATGCCCTCACCCCTAGTGCTGTGGCACATCTTCTCACCACTTCATCATGATGATCAATGCGACATCCCCTGTGTAGAGTGCTAACAGCCAGCAATCCTAGCGCTCAAATTCACTAATCGGTGGCACAGTGCCAGTCATAACGACCTGACATGCCATTTTCTAAGAATAGGAGATGGACAACACATGGCCCTAGTAGGCTCAGGGCTGATTTGCCCAACTAGACTCCCAACCAAGCACTCAAGATGACCGACCGAGAGGCGAATTGCTAGAAAGTCGATGTGCTAGTAGCCCAGACCATCAGATTATCAAACATCAAGCAACACTAAGCAACATGCAAGAACTTCAACTATTCACAATGTGCAAAAATATTGGAGCCAAGCAATGAAGACAAAAGAGCTCAATAGTTCCATTCCTTACTTCCTCTTGCAAAGTATAAAGCCCGTAGTAGCGAACATACAACCCAAGAGGAAAGAAAAGAAAAATAAATGGAACAACAATCCGACTACTAAAGTTTGGCTCCACGGGCACATGACCCTGGAATAGAATCTCAGCCGCAAGAGCACCACGTTTTTGGATGGTCGAGAAGATCAAGCCCCTACACACTACCTCTATGATGGACCGACCATATTCCACCATATACGATCTCCGTCAGAACCATTTATACCGAACTAAAATACATTTAGGAAAAAGGTGGACTTAATTTTTTTTTATTTATTTTTCATCACGTACATAGGATTGCATAAGACCAAACTTTTTTTAGTCAACCTGATAAAGTGGGTCAGCCGAACTAGGTCGATCAACATCTTGACCGTCCAAGGATTTTTGGTCGGTCGACCAATCATGAAAGTTTAGAAACAAATTGAGATGCCACTAGGAACCATAAATTCTTCCTAACAGAGATTTGGCGGAAGCACATAATTTTTCCATTTATTAATATAACAGAATTCTTTTTACAAATTTTCCTAGAAGAATCAAAAGTGATGTACATCAATATCACTCAGGCACTACTATTCAATTTTTGATCAGCCTTCTGCCTAGCTAATCCATCAGACGTCATTCTTTCTTGTCCTGCATAAACTCATCATTGTCTGAAAAACAGAAGAGGAGTGAGCTAAAAAGCCCAACAAGGTACCCATATGCATAGATCTTGCATAACTATAAACAGTGAGGAAACAGACAGAATGTAATAGAAGCATTTGTGCATGCAGTTTTACAAATCGTGGCCGGAGTCAATTTCATAAGTACAGGTGCCAAAGTCATTTTCATGCAAGTTGGTTTCCAAAATATGCTTCTATTTCAAAATTCTTTTCCATCAAAAACCGGCTACATTTAAGGTCCGTACCTCTTGACCAACTAATACTGCTACATTTAAGGTCCGTAACTCTTAACCAACATATCTCAAATAACAGCTACATTTAAAGTCTGTAGCTCTTGACCAGCAAAACGGCTACATTTAGGGTCTGTAACTCTTAACTAGCAAAACGGCTACATTTAAGGTCCGTAGCTCTTGACCAGCAAAAGTAATTTCGAAAACCATGTGCTTCCAAAAGTCCGAAGTTATTATCAAAGCAATAGACCGAAGTTCAAATAGCCGAAGTTACTCAATGATGCAAATAATCGGACATCTTTTACATGTAAATAGCCAGACTTCTTTTTTAAACATGCTCATGAACAGACTTCTTTAAACATACAAATATCCAGACTTCATGCAGTTAAATAACCAAACTTCATGCAAATAAACAAATAGTCGTACTTCTTGCAATAACGAAAATAACCGGACTTCTTGAAACATGTGGTGAGCAATTAACAGAGTTCTTCCATGATGCAATTAACAGGACTTCGTCAAACGTGTAGAGGACCAAACTTATACAAATAACTGATTTTCATGTAAATATGCAAGTAATCAAACTTTATGCAAATAGGAAAATGCCGGGACTTCATACAAAAACAGTTAACCGAAGTTCATAAATGATGCATTCATAAACATTAACAACATGCAAAGAAAGCAAATTATCATAGCATGCTTCATGTAGAAACTTAACAATGAGAGCATGATAACAATAATGCTTAATCAGATTCCAAACATGATTTAGTAAAAACGTAGGGTAGACTTACATTAAAACATTCTTAAAACCTAACTTATAAAAAAAAACAGAAAGTACACTTGCCTGGTTTTCAAACTCCTTACTTCAATCTGGCCTATGACTCCTTCCTCTTCGTCTCCTACTTTCCTCTTTCTACATAGATCTTTCTAACTCTTTCCTCACTATCAAGCTCAATATTTGTAGAGGATAGGTTTGGTGGGAGTAGGTAGGGTAAGTCATCTACTTGGTACTTTTCTTCTAGAAGGTCAGCGAAGTACGTGGGAGCAGTTTACTTACTCTGAGTAGGTAGAAAGAGTCAACAAAGTAGGTAAATCTACTCCAACTATCAGCAAAGTTGATCTTTATCAATTTTAAGTTACTCCGGTCATCAGCAAATTCAAGTAAAGCATTTTACTCTGACAAAGTTACTTTGAAATTCACTTCGGTAATTTACTCTAAAGTTTGCTCCGATCTCAATGTCATTAATCTAAATCCGGTCAATATTTATAATTTTGGTCAACCATCAAATCCGGCCATTATACACTCCGGCCATTGTCTCTGTTCCGGCCTTCACCATATTTTTGCCCTCATCTTCATCAGCTTTGGCTGGTCATCTAATTCACCATGTACTCTAGCCTCCATCAATTCCATCCTCCAGCACTTGCATTCAGGCCTCCATCTCATCATCAAGCTTCAGCCACATCAATTAAATCCAGCCTCCATCAACTTTGCTCATCATCAAATTCGGCCACCTTCACTCCGACCTCCATTATTTTGCTCATCATCAAATCCGGCCACCTTCACTCCACCATCCATCTTCATCTAATCTTGCCACCATCTCATCATGCACTCCAGCCATCATAATTCACCATTCACTCCGGCCATCTTTCATCAACTCCGACTTCATCAACTCTAGCTCCATCAACACCATACACTCCGACCATCTACAACTTATCATTATCTCCGGCCTCCATCAATTCATCAACTCCGGCCTTCCATCACCTTGCACTCTGGCCTCTATCAACTTGAACTCCAGCCTTTATTAACTTGCACTCCGGCCTTAATTACTTTATTTGAAAAATCAGGACATTACAGCCTCCCTCAGGCTGTTGAAGTAGGAAGCGCGTGCTAAAGCCCTCCGTAGCAAGAGTAAGGGATATTTCACCTAGTCTCTCCCAAGAGGTGATCACCAGAGACCACCCACCGAGACAAGCCGAAGCCACACAGCTCAAGAGTCTGCACTAGACCAGCTGCGACGACAATGTCCCAAACCCGAGCACTCAGAAGCTTTACCCCAAGCAGTCATCAATAGTCCTATGTGGGCAATAGATGGAGTAGCAGTTTTCCCTAACAAGAAGGGGGAGAAGCAACCCTCTCTCCTCCTTAGGCTGAGCCGCCACTCCACTAAGCTGCCTCAACAAGGACTACACAAGTCCAGCTGGGAGGAGTATATAACAGTGACCCTATACTCGAGCCACCCTCGTGACCGCATGAGATCAATTAAAGTAAGGGAATCAAGGAAGACTTTGAATGTATCTTGAAGCCTCTTAGAACTTCCTTCGATCTTGGCCAACAATAGCGCAGCCCTATGCCTGGTCTTGATCTCTCACATCACTTTGCTGATGGGAGAATGGTTCATGAAGCAACGCATAGAAAGCCCTCCAAAAGCTAGGGGAGGAAGTCAGCAAGCCACTATTGCAAAAGATCGCACTGCCAGCCGCCGTCCACAACACATAAATGACACTCAAAGAATTGTCCATATGGGGAAGGAATACACATATGGACTTACATGATGACGTCCCATCATTACATATTGGGGGTTGAAATCTCAAACCTCTCGGCATGGAAGGCTAGTGATGGGTCCCATACGTGGGCTAACCTAGAGTCCAAATTCTAACTAACCGATAGCCTATTAGAAGTTTCTCCAAAGCCCAACACAATGTCCGTGCAACTCAGCCCCGAGAAGGCCCGCGCATGCATCCCATAATCTCCAACTCGGGAAGCAAACCCATGCAGCCGTCCGATAAGCCCAACAGGCAAGGCCATGTGCCCCTACTGGCCCATGGGCTATAGTGGCTGCTTGATAGCCTAACCTGTCAGTGCCAACCCAACAAATCTCCTCCCAAAAGTAGACGTGCCACCCAGGGTAGTAGATGCTGCTCAGCGAATCATTCCCAAAGGGTAGCTGCCATAACTACAACTAGAGAATTGCCTAGAAAAGGAAAGGATATTCACCAACATCCCTAATTGCCTTGTCAGGCACCCGCAAGCCTTGGCACCCAAGCAGCTTTTACCCTATATATCTCCTTCCCCTCAACAAAGGATGGGGGCCCTAAGCACATAGGGAAGAAACCCTAAAAAAGCAACAAAGATCACAAACCATGGGAGGAATGACTCTTGCCCCGGATTACACAAAAAAACCAAGATCTCTCTGTCGTTCTCGAGGTCACAAACTCCTAGTGTGATCCTTCTTCCTCCCTCTCTCAAGCCACTCTCCGTCGAGCGTATCCACTGGAACCAAGTCTTCTGCTAGCCCTTGAAAACCACATCCATTAACGGCCTCGTCAATGGCCTGCACGACTTAGAAATCAGAAGGAATGAGGGAAAAGTTCAATAATGAATGAACCAAGGAGATGACTCGGTGGGAATGAAAGCTCCCACTCTCTCAAGATGTTTTGTTCTCCTACTCCTACTCCAGTCGGCATCTATGAAAGCCCCACGCCTGCTCCGAATCCTCATACCGCAAGACCGTGGAGTTGACTCGAAGAGGAGGGCGCAAAGGCCACTTCACCTAATGGAGACTTCACAAAGTTCCTGCCTTCATCATCATCACCGAGGGGTCATTCCCGCCTCTGGTCAACCACCCCCCTTGTGGATGCACTATGCTCTTCCTTGCTGCAGTCATTCCCGCCCATCTCTCGAAATCACCTAGTGGACGGGCGCACTTAGTAGGAGCTCAATCCTCCATACCTCTAAATCGCCCCTCAATCAGGCATACTTCGTAAGCCGCCCCTCATTTGGGTGCACCTCTAAACCACCCCTAGTCGGGTACACCTCTAAGTCAGCCCTTAATCAGGTGCACCTCATAAACCTCCCATCAGTTGGACGCACCTCATAAGCCGGCCCTCAATCGGGCGCACCTTATAAGCTGTCGCTCAATCGGACACACCTCATAAGCTGCCCCTAGTTAGGTGCTCTCAGGCACTCAATCCCTAGAAAATATGCATCCACACTTATTTCTTATATCTTTGCATCTTTCTATCCATTATGAAAAGTTTCTAACTTGAGTATCGGAGGATATACTACAAAGTGAGTCCCATCATTCCTCTGACCTCTTATTTGTTAGTTATATTATACATGACCCAAGTTATCAGAGACGGACACCAGACCTGCCTCGATTTGACCCGACATGATTGATTAGGTGGCTCCCAAATACATATAATAACCTAGATCCAAGAACGCATCAACAATTATTCCTAATTGGGCATGAAAATAAGGGAATATAGGACTTTTGATTCCTTAGTTTCATCATTGGAGTATTTTCATTTCGTTCATACGAAAATGAGAATGTGTCATGATAAAATCCTATATCTAAAATACAATTCAAGTTGCTTGGATCATAATGTAGAAAAACCATAAGTCTCATACCTCAAAAACCTCAAATAGACAAAACATTTATTATCATTTTATTAATTAAAATCAAGTGTATACACTAAACTTATGATAGAATTATACATCTTGGCAACATAAATACATCATAATTACTATTTTACAAACTTAATACATCATAAGGAAATAAAAATAATCCATTTAGAGGTTTCTCTCAAAATCTATTAAGACCATGTTGTTCTACACCTAAGTCTCTAGGATACTTGCAAGTACTCTTGCAGAATCCAAATAAAATAACAAGTGAACAAAATATCCTATAAGTCATATAATAATAATAATATATGATCAGCATATAATAGTATGTTCAACTCAATACAAATGTATACGAAGATATAATAATCAACAATCTAAGAGAATAAATAGCTGTAAATTTCACATGAGATGAATGAGATCAAATCTACAAATCCTGACACAACTGAGGTCATAAAACATAATGAGAATTCCAATAAAACCCGGTGATCCTTATTTATCATGAACCAAAGTCCAACACATTCACATCCCTTTTGGTTAGATATATATGTAAGGCCCGAGTCTATAATTTATGGTAATTTTGATTGATTAATCTAATATAATTAAAATTTAGGTCAAATGATGTAAAAAATTGGGTTAAAAAGTCAAAATTAAACCGCATGACTCGACGCCTGAAGGAGGCCCGATCTGCTCCTGAGTGCCAAAAGCCATGAGGTCAGCGTCCGAGGCATGCCTGAGAAGCACTCGAGCATGCCAGTCCAGTAGCTCAAGGCCTAACACCTACCTAAATGGCACTTGTGCACCACTATATATAAATAAATACAGCTGGTTGAATTCTATTATTTTTGTTGAAATTTTTGAGAGAGGAGAGACAAGCAAATGAAGAGAAGAGAGAAAAGGAGAAAGAGGAGCCTATAGAAACTCAAATTAAGTTAATCAAAACTTAAGTTTTGGTAAATTGAAGTTAAGGCAAGTGCATTTCGAGCTTTCTTCTCTTGTTGTTTTTTGCTGAATTCCATGAGCAATTTTGTTTTGTTACTCTTGCATGTTCTAACTTTTGAAGCTATAGTGATATTATTTAACATAAATGTATAATTCTCTCCATTTTGTTACAAAATGCATAAAATTCATGTCTAAATTCATGTATAATGTATATGTATGCTATTTTCTATACTTTAAGCTCCATATATGTTCTGAAAAACTAATATTATGTTCCTAGATACTTAATTTCGAGAAGAACCTACTTGCATGTTTAAAAAAATTGTGGAGTATAAGTTCCTATATGTTAAATTATACACTATATGTTCTGAAATTCAAAGGAATGTTATGCATGTTACTGATTTCCTTCACCTCCTTGCTGAACTCATGACTTTAAAGACTACTACATGTTTAATTTCATACATAAGGGTCTACATGTTTTAAACTATCAAATACAAAGCATATATGGGCTGAAAAATGTATACAAAATACTTTACATGGTCTAAAATTAACAAAATTTCTCTGCAATTGCTAAATTATGCATTGTTTTTGAAGGGAACAAATCATTTCAAATCACAATAATGTTTTGACCCTTTAATAAATTTGCGGAATGAAAAACACAAAATATATAATACACGTATAATATATTCTAATCTAGATGACAACAATAAATTACAAGAGTAATAATATAAATTACGAAAGTAATAATAATAAAGGTAAAATTTTTTGTCATGAAAGGAAACCTTGATAACCACGGCTATCGAATAAAATCCTCAAAATTTCAATAGTCAAGGAAGATATGTACTGTGAAAATCAACTTATAGATCCGGTAGTACAAACACGCTAACCTAACCGATTTATTTCTATCTTGTGATCTCTATCAAGGAACTCCTTGGATTTTTCCATGGCAATGTAACCGAATACCTTCTAATTTTCATGTCAATCTTTCCTCACGAACTATTTGAATTGCCAAATACCACCAGAACCCCTTTTCTAACCACTGACGTCACCAACAAAGGTAAGCAAGTAGGAAGAGGTGCAAGAGTAAAGTAAGAATTGTGAGAAAAAACCTTGACAAGAGAGCACAACTATATAGCTTTAGTTTTCTCAGATGAAGCAATGTTAAAGCATGAAGGATTAGAGTTTGCTCTGAAAATAGTCATCAAATACTCAAGCAAGAGGTCTGGGAAAATGAAATAAGTCAGCAATATATAGGAAAACTTGAAAACCTAGGCTAAAAAGATGACCGCTGGTGAAATGCGCATCACGCTCGAGCGCACGGTCGGCATGCCTAGTGTTCCATGAGAAACCTCTCGGGCACTCAAGCGAGGAGAGAGCAAGCTCAGAGCGACGGTCTACTAGTTTTGGCGCTCAAGCACGGGGAGAGCAAGCATTAGGCACATGCTCATTGAAACCGAGGCTCGAGCGTAGGACAGGGGATCAGTAGGCACAAGCTCACTGGAAATGGGGCTCGAGCTCAAGACGGGCGATCAGTAGGTGTATGCTCACTGGAAACAGGGCTCGAGCACAGATTGGGGGTGTAGTGGGCATCATGGTGCCGGAAACAGGGCTCGAGCTCACGCAGGCATACAGAAGGTGAAGTCCTCAAGAAATGACAACCACTGATATATGGTGATGAAGATCTTTAGACTAATACAACTCATCATCAACAACATACCAAATATGGTCACGGAATATGCCAACACATAAATGACCCTAACAATCTCTCTCTTTGGCAATTCCATGACAAAACCTCATCCAAAATAAAAAGCAAAATACAAGAGAATCATAAGTTCAGACACTACCGAGATGAACTCATGTACATAAAAATTTACATCTAGTGAACAACGAAAATAATAAAAAAAGTGCAAGAACAAATACAAGAGAGCTGTCATGCCGAGACTATAGCTGTCATACCTGGTCAACTATGGTTAGCATAAAGATAGATAAAAGCACAAAATACCAACGGATAACAATAAAATTCACGGGAACAGGCATGAAATAATATGAGCAAATAACATGAGCAGTAACCATATAATAAAAATAAAGACAAACAATGAAGTAATAATACACAAAGCTATCAACATCAAAGCTCCCCCAAACAAAACAATCAAAGCTCCTAAACAAAAGTACGTCTTCCCCTAACAAGAAACATTTCTCTCCCTTTTTGTCATGAAAGGCCAAAGAGAAGGCATCATTTGGATCCGGAGGAATTGTTGGAAGATAGCCGAGCTGAAGAATGACGAGCAAACTACCACCGCAAACAAAACAAGTGCATCCTCCTAAGTAGCCAAACGAGAATCAAGGCACTCAAAATGGCAAGGAAATTGGAACGCAACTAAGTTTAGAAAGTATAGTTGTGCTCCTGAGAGGAATAGAGCAGCTCAAGCCAATTGGAAAGGTAGGAAATCTAACCCATAAGTGTAGAAGAGGAAGAGGTGGAGTGCCGAGGAAGACATAAGGAGTCAGGGTAAGATGAGGCAAAATAGGACGGGCCACCATCAGTCGGGAAAGGAGGCACCTCAGGGAGGGACTCATCAAGAGGCTCAGTGGGATTTAGGGAAAAGCGATAAGTGTGCGATCAGCTTCGTGCAAATGCAGTGGAGGTAATGGGTCACACAAGAATTCAAATACCACTTCATTCCACATGAGGAGAATAAACATCGATGGCCGCTATCAAGAATTCAAAAGCACAATATCCAAGGGTTTAGTGAGAATATCGACCAATTAATTCTCGGTCAGAGTATGTTTAAGGGAGATGACCTGAGTTTCAATGAGTTCACGAATAAAATGGTGTCAAATATTAACATGTTTAGTTTAGGAGTGCTCAACAGAATTTTTTAAAATATTAACGTTTTGGTATTGTCACAATAAATGGTCATAATATCCTAGACAACACTGTAATCAAGAAGCATTTGTTTCGCTGCCCGCGACAATGTATTCGGCTTCCGCAATAGACAAGGAGATGAAATTTTGTTTCTTACTCATTCAAGTTACTAGGTTTGAGCTGACATAGAAACATCCACCAAAGGTGCTTTTACGATATCAGCATTTCCAGCCCAATTGGTATCGAAATATTCGGCTAATGTAAAATTTGTGTCTTTAGAGTAGAAAATCCCATAATCGGATGTCCCATGGTCACAGCAAATGATACGCTTAACGACAATTAAATAGGATTCTTTTGGATCAGATTGATATCGAATACAGACACCAACACTAAATGTAATGTTGGGTCTGCTAGCGGTTAAGTACAAAGACTGCCGATCATACTTTTATAGAGAGTTTGATCGATGCTCTTTCCTATCAGATCACGATCCACTTTCGATGAAGTGCTCATGGGTATCCAAATATGTTTGGTGTTATCAAGACTGAAATATTTTGCAAAGTCTTTGGCATACTTGGCTTGGGAGATGAAACTACCGTGAGAGAGATGCCTAATCTGCAAGCCAAGGGAGTATGTAAGTTCTCCTACCATACTCATTTTGAATTCAGAGGCCATGCAGTCAACAAATGAATGAGCATGAGAGTCAATGGTAGCACCAAAAATAATGTCATTAACATAAACTTAGGTAACCAGGATAAATTTTTCGATCATTGTCATAAATAAGGTTTTATCAACAATACCCAAAACAAACCTATGTTCACTAAGGTACGAGGTGAGACGCTCATACCAAGCTCTAGGAGCTTGCTTAAGATTGTATAAAGGCTTTTTAAGTTTGTACACATGGTTTGAAAATACGGGATTCACAAATCCCTTTGGTTGTTCAACAAAGACTTCCTCTTA
This sequence comes from Nepenthes gracilis, assembly GCA_033239525.1. NCBI lineage: Eukaryota > Viridiplantae > Streptophyta > Magnoliopsida > Caryophyllales > Nepenthaceae > Nepenthes > Nepenthes gracilis. The sequence goes on from BSYO01000007.1 coordinate 13,966,216, forward strand.
AATAATACCATTTAGGAAGGCCCTTTTAACATCCATTTGATAGAGTTTAAAGCCCATGGTACAAGTAATGGACAACAAGTTACGAATAGATTCAACACGAGCCACAGGAATAAAGGTCTCATCCTAATCGATGCCCTCCACTCGTGTGTATCATTTAATAACAAGGCGAGCTTTATTGTGGGTAATATTACGATTTTTATCGATTTTATTTTTAAAGACCCTTTTGGTCCCAATAACATTAGTATGTTTAGGTTTGGGAACCAAGGATCATACATCATTCCTCACAGATTGATTTAATTCCTCATGTATGGCATTTATCTAGCGTTCATCAGTCAGGGCCTCTTTAACTTTTTTCAATTTTAAGTGAGATACATAACAGGTATAAGCAATCAGAATTCTTCTTGGAATTCTGCAATTGGAAGCCTAATGGCTGCTTGAGTGTCTGCAATTCCAAACAGAGCTGCTCTGTGTTGGTGGCAGAAGACCCGAAGCCCAAACAGAATTCTTCTTCTCTGCCTCTGAAATCTGGTAGCGTTGTTGATGGATCTGTCCTGCCCGAAAATGACGTGAAGATGAGGTACATTTCTGCCCCTTTTTCAGGGCCTAGCTCTGGCACTGTTGGTGTTACAGCTGACTTGAAGGAGGAGGCGTTTGCCATTAAGGATCAGGTGTTAATGGAGGTAAAAAGTGGCTGTGCTATTCAATCAGCCCCAGCTTCTGACTATTCTGAGGGTGTGGAGAAGTTCTCACCCCTGCTGGACTTGTCTGGAAGGGCTGAGGGGCTTGAGGCTAGATCACCTCTGTTGATGATGGATTGCTGTGTAGTTGGTTGCTGTTCGGCCGACTCTGAATTGGATGCTGGCCCCCAGGCTGCTGACCTTGCTGATGGCCCTGGCATCTCAAATGATGATTTTGTGGATCCGGTTGAAGCTGATTCAGTGTCTGGAGTTGTACCCAGTGTAAAGGATGATGAGGATTCTTTCTCGAAATCCACTATGCAGATCCCAGTGCCTCTGCATGCTGTTGGTGTCCCTGCTGAGATCCTTGAGGTGGATTATGTAGTGAAGCCATGTTGTGAACCCCTCTTTGCTGATGTCGCTCTCCCTGAGGTGGCAGCCTTTGCATCAAAGTTGCCCCCTATCTCCTCACCCTTTCCGGTGTGCTCTGGTCCATCCGCGGAGATTGATCCCAATATTACTCTTGATTCTATCTCCCGGTTGCGCGGAAACATGGCTTGATTGATCCCGATCCAGTGGACGATTCACTCCTTGATCCTTTGGATGTCAATCGCCCGGATTTGCTCGGCTGTGGACTCTGCGATACAATGCTTCCTGTGAATCTCGTTGTGATTTTGTTCCAGCCTTGTCTGTGCGGACCCGATGATGGTGTTGTGGGTTGATTCAATGTCCCGTGCTTTGTGGCTTTCCATCTGGACCATTCTCGCTGGTTGATACGAGGACGAACTTTTTGCTAGGCGGGCTATTAATGGGTGGCAATGAATGGCCCGACGGCGTAATTCTGCACCCAAGAAAGCCCGGTCTCGTCATCCTTGATATCCTACAGTAGTTGCTGCATGTACCATCGCTTGCGGTTGATTCTGGCTCGGTGTAGAACATTGGGCCATGGATGCTTTTTTCATTTGGACATGATGAAATGCTGGTTTTAACAGGTGTCGACCTAAAGGTGTAGTGATCGGCAGCTGCTGGAATTGGAATTGGTGGTGCTGCTGTGTGGAGGTGTTGTTGTGGACTCAGACCATCACTCAGACTTGGTTGCTGTTGTGGCCCTGCGTTGAGGTGCTGGATTGAGTTTCTTGATCCGCAATATGATGTGCTTTCCTCTTCATAGGTGGCTACTGGAATGGCTGATCTTGCTGTTGGTGTCCTGCTACTGCTACTTTTGCGTGGGCAGTGGTTGCTGAAGCTGTCTTATAGTGGCCTCAGTACATTTGCTGTCGCTGCTGTGTGGATTTTGTAGGAGCTGGTTATAATGCAATGGCTCCTTTCCTATGCTGAATATGGTTTGGCGGCTGTGATGTTTTCCTATCCATGGTGCATTTTTTTATTGTTGGTTATCCAGCAGTATTTTTTCTGTCTTGCATTGGTGTTGCAGTAGATAGAAGGTTGCTGATCCTATCTTGTGTGAAGCACGGTTCTTTCAGCCTTGTGGCTGATTTTGCTGGAGCTGACTTGACCAAGCCTTGTTGGAGCTGCTGGAATGCTGTTCTGTCTACTGTGGCTTGGAATAATTGGATTTCAGTTGCTAGTCGGGCTGTCCACCTTTTGGTGCTGAAACTGCTGCTGGCCTTGTACGAAGGGAACACGGCTGATGTGCTGATATGCTCTCTGTGTGCTACTTGCTCTCTCATGGTGCTATGCTGTCCGGTCAGTGGGATATTGTCTTGTGCCGATGAAGAACCATGATGGATCTGTTATTTTGTTTGCTGTGTCGACCTCGTTGATTTAGGCGTAGCTAATCACGAACTTGTTCGTGTGATATAGATGACAGATTTCATATTCTGTTTTGTGGTAGTTCTTAATGTTTTTTTTTGTTCTAATGTACCAGTTGCTCGGGGCATGCCCTAGGGCTTTATGATTTACCTCTAAGTAAAATACTTGGAGTTAAAACATATATCTTGTAATTTTTTTTCTCCCATTAATCCAAAATTCTTACTTACCAAAAAAAAAGGTATAAGCAATCAGGTTTAAAACCTGATAACGCAGTCGCATACCCTTACTTAGATCACCTAAAATGAAGTCTTTCAAATGATTTAATTTGACTCTAGCTTAAGGTTCGTTACTAGGAATGGCAATCCGGGTTTTTTTTAGAATATCAGCTTAGGCTGAATCAAGTGGAGTCTTAGTTTGATCACCTTCTTGATTAAGGAAATCACTAGTATCAGGAAGCTCGTTAGATAGATCACTGACAACGACGTTGATGGACTCCATAATAGTTTGAGTGCAAAAATTATACACTCAATAGGCTCTACTATTAAGGGAGTATCTTAAGAACATTCCTTCACCGCTTCTGAAGTCAAACTTACCTAAATTTTTCCTATCACATAAAATAAAGCATTTGCTTCCAAAAATATGAAAATACTTCAAGTTCGATTTCTTCCCTTTACAGAGTTCGTAGGGTGTCTTATCCATTTCGGATCTTATATAGACCCAGATTATTATGTGGCAGGTCGTGCTTACGACTTCGCCCCAAAAATGCATAGCAACATGTTTTGCTTTCCATCATGGTTGTAGCCATTTCATGAATGACCCAATTTTTTAATTTCACAATCTCATTTTGTTGTGGAGTGATAGGAGAAGAGAACTTATGTTGAATTCCATCCTCATTACAAAAATTATTGAAATTAGAATTTTCAAACTCCTTTCCGTGATCATTACGTATTCTCATAATAGAAGATCCTTTTTTATTTTTGAGTATTTTACATGGAATTTTCATGTGATCAGAGGTGTTGGACTTTTCACGAATGAGGATAATCCATGAATATCTAGAAAAATCATCAATAACCATAAGGATGTACTTTTTACCCCCTAGGCTCTCAGTTCTAGATGGTCCTATAAGATCCATATGGATTAGCTCAAGGGGAAGCTAGGTCTGAATGTCACCAAGTGAGGGATGACTGGTCCAAGTTCGTTTACCAAGTTGTCAAGGACCGCACACATGGCGTTTAACATTGGACAATTTTGGAAGGCCCTCAACATAATTTTTCTTTTAGATTTTGGCTAAGTTTTTATAATTCAAATGACCAAGACGTTGGTGTCATAATTCTACAGAGTCGACTTTAGTAGGATGGCATCCCAAGATAGGACTGGTCTTTATCCCATAGAGATTATCAGGAGTTCTCCTGCCTTTCAGCACGATAGAACCCTTTGTATCATATATACAATATTTTTCTTGAAAGAATCACACCTCAAAATTCGCATCACAGAGTTGGCTAATACTTAAGAGGTTTGATTTTAATCTAGATACATACAGGACATCACATAACTTCGAGATCCCAGAAATACTACTCAGGCCTTTGCCAAGGATAGGAGCCTTCGCTCTATCACCAGAGACAACCACCCCATCGAAATGGTCAGTCAGAGATAAAAATATGGCTTTATTGCCGCACATATGTTTAGAGAATCCACTGTCTAGATACCATAGTGAATGATTTTGAGCTTTTAGGGCAATATGTGCGACTTTTCAGGGATAAATTTTGGAGACTTGTTTTAGAACGCTCTTCTTTATCCATATTTTTCTTCCCAAATTTGCCTTTCGATCTAATCTTTTCACTTGGACATTTAGCTGTTGAATGTAGTTAACCAAATTTTTTATTTTCGCCCCTTATCTTTAACTATGCAGCAGATTGATGGTATGACAACGGGGATGAATGTGCCCAATTTGTCCACACACATGATAGGTAGACACAAACTTAGGGACAGTATTGGGTTTTTTGGATTCATGTTGAAAGTGAGTATTAGACTCAATTGTTTGTGAGGTTCAAGCGAGTTTATTCACAATCGTGGTATCCTTTGGGTTGGGCATGAGATTAGAACTAATTCAATTCTCCACTCTTTTAGGCATTGATTTAGAAATTTTTTTGGTACCAATATTTTTGTAGACGGTTTTTGTAGTCAAGATAAAAATTTGTTTAGAATGTTCACCGTTTTTAGAAGTGTTCTCGATATAATCTTAGCCTTTTTTGTTTCTTGCAAGCTTTCCTAATCCCAACATGTGATCTAACTTTTGAGTTCCATTTAAGAATCTTTAAATATCATTCTTGGCATTTTCAAACTCTAATTCTAAAGATTTAATTTTAGCAATTGTGGAGCCATTCACCATTTTTAGTTTGTGATGTTCAGCAGTGAACCATTCTAATTTTATTATGAGTTCTACCTTAACCTTTTCAGATTCAGTTAACTTTTTATTTAAGAATTTATTTATTTTTTTACTTTTATATATTTCCTAAACGGTTTGTCATAGGCCTCTTGAAGACTATCAAATTTATTATCCGATTCCTCATGAGAATAATTTGATTGTTCGATTTTGTACTTGTGGCTTCATCACTACTAATAATGGAAGTCTTGAAGGCCATATAATTTACTTCTTTCTCTTCAGATGATTTTTCATATTTTTTTATCTTCTTCGTCATTTGAGAGGGACACATTTAAAGCTTTTCCTTTCTAACGTTTAAAATTTCAGTCCGAATATGACCGAATTCATATCATTCATGATATTGGATTCATTGAGGTTTCTTATTTTTTATATCTTTGTTCTCCTTTTTATCTTTCTTGATCGAGTTATGAGACAAGTTTATTTTCTTTGAGATTCATTTGTTATTTTTATTTTTTAAAAATTTTTGACAAACAATGCAAAGTCCTCATCACGCATTACTCTTCATCAGAGTTGCGATCCCTCTCTTCCTATACAGTTTTTAAGACAATTTATTTGTTTTGTTTAAATTGAGGAGAGTGTGCTCATATGTTTGTAGGGAGCAAACTAATTCTTCTATTTTTAGTTTTTTGAGGTCTTTTGTGACAGAACAAGTTATTTTTCTTTAATGACTTCCATCAATAAACAAACAAAACTGTGAGGTTCCCAAATCAAAAATAGAATGAACATGAGACCAGGCATATTTCTTTACATAATGGATAATTAAATACATGTATCTTGGAATTTTTAGATGTTAAAAACACCACCCAAAGCTTTCCCATTCAACACATGCTCGAATTCACTCAAAACAATCGCCGCTTGATGCATGCTCAATCCACCTCGAGCCGAAACAACAAAAACCCAGCCGCTGATGCATGCTCAACGCCGGCTCGGCGACGCTTCGAGAATCCTCCGAAAGCTTCACCGCTTCTTTGGCGCTCGGCGGGGCTCGAGCGGAAATTCAGAACCTTCCGGAATGCTCCCGCTGCGGCCCGCCCTCTGGAATTCTCCGGAAGCTTCCGCCGCTCGCTTGCTCGCTCGATGGGCGCTCGGCGGCCGCGATGCCTATATATACTCGGCGGCGGGCAGGAGGCAAGCGCGGGGAGAGAAGAAGAGAAGAGGAAGAGAGAGAGAGGAAGAGAGAGAAAGAGAAAGGGAGGACCATGTGAAGAAGAAGGAAGAAAATGAAGGCTCCCGAGGCCGATTCCGAGCTCAAGCTAGTTGGAGAAAATATGGAGCACATCGAGGTAAGTATTCTCATACTCACTATTTGTTGTACTGTGATCATTAATAGAATTATCGTTCCAAAATCCATCCAAAAGACGAAAATCACATAGCCCATGAGTGATGATGAAAGAATATCCTAAATGAAAGTCTAAAGAATGAATCACCACATCCCGACCATGCATACATAATAGCCGAACAATCGATCTCATGAAGTTCTAACCGTTCACAATGATCGGGCCCCTTAACAAAATGCTATTACTGTTCATATGGAGTAAAAGAAAAGTAAATGGAAAATATGCATCCCCTTGATGTGGAAACTATGACTAATGGGTATTTGAAATTGTAAGATTCAAAAATGGGCTTTGGAGGACCCCAATGAGATTGACTCATCGACAATAAGGAATTCCAAATCCGCTGGAATACTGTCAAACATGCTTATGAACTATGAAAAATGCTAAAGTCTCCAAGTAAAAATGAGAACATATGGGAAAATGGAACGGAAGGAAGTCCACAATGGATATATGATTGATGAAACCTCCCGTGAGGTGGGAGATGTGATGAAAACTCCCTTGAGATGGGAGAGACGATATATGAGAAACGGTGGACTTTCCTTCAAAGAAATAATGAAAAGAAGAATCATGAAATTAGGACCATGGACTCTTAGACGGATAGTATTCTCTGGTTTGACACGTCCATCATGGTATAAACCCAAAGAATACTTGGGCCACGTATTCCATTTGCTTGTGTGTAAGCGGGTGGTGTCCGTGTCACGCCTTAGGATACTATTGTGGAAGAACGAGGACTGCCACAGTACCCGGGGAATGGGGCGATATACGGCACGATGTGATGTGCACGACCCAACGGAGGGTCGTTAAAGATAATCCCTCACGGCCTTAGATCATGTGGAGTATCATGATCCTTTCCTCGTTCTCTCGCATCGTTTGCTAGTACGACCTACTAGCCATGGTCCGCAAAGATCAAGGTAAAATGAGAAAGCATGATTCAAGCGATAAGTGAATATTTCAAGACATGGTAAGCGACAAATCGATACTCTAAATGTTCCTTCCCTCTCATGTCTCATGATATATCAAATACATGTTGCCCCCTGTCATGATTACGGTTTGTGATGACGTATGATTGTACTTGCCGAGCGAAAAGCTCACTCTTGCTATCTGTTGTTTTCCTCCGGATGAAAGCATGTAAATAGATCAAGGAAAGGCTTGCTTGGTAGGATTAGGCAGGACAAGTGCAGCAAGGATTCGAATATCAAATTTGTTATGGACAGCCACTTGGGATTAGGTATGGTTCTTGGTTATTTTTATGGTTTTAAGATGCTTCCATGATTTATGGTATTAGAGTATGCTTCCGCACTTTGTTTGATGTTTCCCGATTGAGGTTACTAGATGGCATCTCTCTAGGTCTAATGTCTGATGCGATCGAATCTTGTATTGAAGCCATAAATAAAGTGGCAAAATTGTGAGATCTGTGAAAAGTATGCTTAGCCTATTTAAGCAAGTTGTAAAACGGTCTTTTGTCCAGTTATAAAGAAGACTCTGGACATTAATGAAGTTTTATTGACGAAGGGTTATTTAAGGAAAATAACTTGGTTCGTCACAAAAACTAATGCCCAAAATAATATAATATAAATTTCTGTAGAAAATTAAAAAATTTTCCTCTAAAAATGGACAAAATCTAATACAAACAACCTGAAATTACACAACCTGGACACGACATATGTGACAGAATGGATCCTTATCCTGTAAAGCACTTCCGCCAATAAACAAATAAAACTAATATCCATAAAATTTGTATAAATTTTGGGAGAGTTTCCTCTGTAATAAGACTGAAACCAAAATTTACAACCTATTTAAATTAACCTGAATCAAGCACACAACTAAACAAATATTACCATTTATCCTACAACACATATACACAGGACCACAAACTGTCATATCATCCATGGTTGCAATACGGTACTCCTAACTACTGTATTGAATCTAAAGAGAGATACCATCTAGGACTGAAATAAATATAAACATCAAAATAATATGGAAGCGTCTATAACCATAAATTAATCCTGCGGAAGCAAAATCAATATGCTCATTGTAATCCAAATGTTACTACGTTATCAGAATATACATCTTTAATTCAAAACTAATCCTATACATCCAAAATTCGTCAAGGTCTCCATGATTCTTCAAGATCTTCAAGCCCATCAAACGTTCTTTCTTCTAGCTAAATCTTATCTTCAATCTTTATTGGATTTCCGCGTATTTGGAGGGGAAAAACAGAAGAGTGAGCCAAAATCCAACAGTGTACCATAAAAATATGCAATTTAAATAGCTCCATATAAACATGAATGTAACGGAAGAATAATCGAGCAAATATCAAAGAACATATGACAAAATAAGTAAGGAAAACAAGAACATATAACATATGACAACAGAAGAATATTTCTACGAATATCAAGAATATATAACAAAATAAATAGCATATAGTAAAACAAATAAGGAAAGACATTAAATTTGTTATGAGAGCAAACCAAAGGTCTTAAACGAAGTTCAAATCTTTACTTATCCTTAAAATCTAACTTTACTAACTGAAAAGGCTCAAACTAGCAGACCCTACTAGCCGAAAGAGCGAATAATCGATGATAGATTGTATTCACTGCACACAATCCAAGACCTGAACTGAAATATCCCCTCTTGTGACGTCCCGACTTTTATTACCATCAAAAGCCGTCGTCAATTCCAAAGTTCTTAATTGTAAGGAATAAAAAGTGAACATAAAAAAATTTCTTTTCTTCATTCAAACCTGAGATGCATTCTAAAGATAAATAATTTCATAAATTCCAAAAGTGTCACGGAAACATTCTAACATTCATAAGCAGCGGAATCAAAATTACAAATTTCCTCAAACCAAATAAACAAAACTCCAAAAATCTGCTCCAGCCAGCTTAATCCATAGGACTCTACTCGACTTCGCCCTCCATAAGCTTGTCATCTGAAAATTTACAAGAGTGAGCTTACAAAGCCCAGCAGGATACTCACATACAGAAAACACAAGCATATAATCAGAACATAGGTCATAATATAGCATAAAAATCATCATATCATTTCTTCTTTAGTTCATGTTCTTTCATCTTGTCTTTATCAAAGTCATTCGGAATTCATATTATCTTTAGGGACCGGACGGGAGCGGACAACATCGAGGACGGGTTGTGTGCAACCCCACAACCTAAAGCCGTATCCACTCATTATACTCCCCGGGGCGGGAGGTAATGCCTTTAACCCGACATACGAGGCCATAGTCTATAGTCCTTGTGCCACCAAAAGGTCCCCTCCCGTGGCCCAGGAGGCATCCTCGAGTGTCACTCCAATATCCTTCATCCATCTTTAACAACAAGTTTAATGGAGACTCGGTTCTTGGTTCGTATTCTTTATTGGCCAATCATCATAGTTCAAAGGTCGGAAGAGTTCCACTTGCTGTCCATAATCCATATATTTTCTTATTCTTTACTGAAGTTCATATCATCAAGCCGAAGCTCATTTTTCCAAAGCAAAAATCCGAAGTTCAATTTTCCGAAGCTCTTTTTATTCTGTAAACCGAAGCTAAGTTCATTGCCAGAGTTCTTTTGTTACAAACCGGAGTTCGTTTTATAAATCCAAGCCGTAATTCTTTCTGAGTCCAAAGATTAACAAAACCGGAGTTCATAAAGGACGGAACACAAAATCCGAAGTTCATTGGCTTAAAGGGAACGGAGTGTCTTTATTTTCAACAGAGACGGAGTGCCTTTCTTACCAAAAATCCGGAGTACTAAAAGAGACGGAGTACTTTACGGACGGAGTACTTTTCTTTCGAAATCCGGCGTGCTTAAAGAGACGGAGTGGCTTTTCTTTTCAAAGGGACGGAGTGCTTTTCTTCCAAAAGGGACAGGTGCATAAAATCCGGAGTTCATTGAGTACGTATTTTATAAACCGGAGTTTACTTCAAAATAGAGGGACGGAGTATAAAATTCAATAAAGGCCGGAGTTCATATTAACAGTGGACGGAGTACAAAATTCATTTAAGGCCGGACTTCATATTAACAGTGGACGGAGTTCAAGGCCGGAGTGGCTGTTCTTTTAACTTCCGGAGTTCAAAGGGCGGATTGGATTTTCGTTTAAAGAATCCGGAGCTCAAGAGCCGGAGTGGATCTTCATTAAAATCCAGAGCTCAAAAGGGACGGAGTGGATTTTCTTTGAAAATCCGGACTCATGGGACGGAGTGGATTTTCCTTGAAAATCCGGGCTCATAGGACGGAGTGGATTTTCTTTGGAATCCGGAGCTCAAATGGACGGAGTGGATTTTCTTTGAAATCCGGAGCTCAAATGGACGGAGTGGATTTTCCTTGAAAATCCGGAGCTCATAGGACGGAGTGGACTTTCTTTGAAAATCCGGAGCTCATAGGACGGAGTGGCTTTTCTGTAAACTCCGGAGTGCTTAAAGGGACGGAGTGCCTCATTGACGGAGTGCACTTCTCTTCCTTATTCCGGAGTGCTTTAAGGGACGGAGTGCTCTATTAAAATGGATGGTGCATGAGATCCAAAGTTCATAAAATAATTCATAAGCTGGAGTTTATTTTAAAACAGATGGACGGACTACTTTTAAAGACGCAAAGGCCGGAGTTCATTTTGGACGGACTTCCTTATTTAATCAGAAAGCCGGAGTGACTTTTTCACAATGAGACGGAGCATTTTATTCATGGAATGCCGGAGTGCATAGTGGGCGGAGTGCTTAATTCATTAAAGGCCGGAGTTCATTTTAACAGTGAACGGAGTTCTTTTCAGAACATAAAGCCGGAGTTCATTTTCGGAGTGCTTTCCAAAACTTAAGGCCGGAGTACATTTTTACAGAGTGATTTTCAGAACAAAAGGCCGGAGTGTATTTTCACAGTAGACGGAACATATTATTCAAAGAAGCCGGAGTTCATTTTAATTTTACTGTAGGCCGGAGTTCACCTTTCAGTAGGCCGGATTGCATTTTCGCCTTCTGAAAGGACGCCGAAATTCATTTCTTGAATTTCAAAGATTGGATTTAATGAATTACGAATGAATATAACTAAAATCATGCATAACAAATTTCCTCTAAACATGCATATTAATCATCAAATGCATACGAAATCATATATTTTCATAACAATATAAAGAAACATGCGTTTTGGAAAATGAGGTAAGTATCTTGCCTGAATTCTCCTTTTTCTATGTCTGGGACCTACGGCCTTTCTCTCTTTCTCTCCTTCCAGACTCTGCGGCGTCCTCAAATTTTACTCCTCCAGCCCTATTTATAAATTTGAGTTGCCGATGTCTGAATTAATCATTCTTGTCCGTTACAATTCTCTCATTTAATTCTCTCCAATTTAATTGGCTTCGTCCGTTACACCTTTCCCATTTAATCCTCTTAAAACTCCTCGTCAGTTATGCGTTTCTTATTAATTTCAAATCCGGTCAACTTACGCCTTTCCTGAAATTTCGTACGCGTTTTCACTCCGAAATTCCGGAGTGATTTCTTTCAGCCATCGCACGCGTTTTTTTTTTTTTACTCCGGAAGCCCGGAGTGGTTTCTTTCATCCATCGTACTCGTTTTTACTCCGGAAATCCGGAGTTCATTTACCAAAGGGAAAATCCGGTTTTCATTTACCCAATGAAATCCGGACTCCTTTTATTAAGGGAATCCGGACTTCATTATTTACCTAAAAGCCGGACCACTTTTCTTCTTAAGGGGCCGGACTTCATTTTGGCACAAAAGGAGGACTTCATTTACGCAAGAGAAGGCGGACTTCTTTTTCCTCACACCCGTGCCATTCCGGTTGTCAGGCCACTTCGGCCTCCTCATGCTTTCCGGTCAACACGCGTTGACCGGGTATTTTATAAACCGGAGTTTACTTCAAAATAGAGGGACGGAGTATAAAATTCAATAAAGGCCGGAGTTCATATTAACAGTGGACGGAGTACAAAATTCATTTAAGGCCGGAATTCATATTAACAGTGGACGGAGTTCAAGGCCGGAGTGGCTGTTCTTTTAACTTCCGGAGTTCAAAGGGCGGATTGGATTTTCGTTTAAAGAATCCGGAGCTCAAGAGCCGGAGTGGATCTTCATTAAAATCCAGAGCTCAAAAGGGACGGAGTGGATTTTCTTTGAAAATCCGGACTCATGGGGACGGAGTGGATTTTCCTTGAAAATCCGGGCTCATAGGACGGAGTGGATTTTCTTTGGAATCCGGAGCTCAAATGGACGGAGGGATTTTCTTTGAAATCCGGAGCTCAAATGGACGGAGGGATTTTCCTTGAAAATCCGGAGCTCATAGGACGGAGTGGACTTTCTTTGAAAATCCGGAGCTCATAGGACGGAGTGGCTTTTACGTAAACTCCGGAGTGCTTAAAGGGACGGAGTGCCTCATTGACGGAGTGCACTTCTCTTCCTTATTCGGAGTGCTTTAAGGGACGGAGTGCTCTATTAAAATGGATGGTGCATGAGATCCAAAGTTCATAAAATAATTCATAAGCTGGAGTTTATTTTAAAACAGATGGACGGACTACTTTTAAAGACGCAAGGCCGGAGTTCATTTTGGACGGACTTCCTTATTTAATCAAAAAGCCGGAGTGACTTTTTCACAATGAGACGGAGCATTTTATTCATGGAATGCCGGAGTGCATAGTGGGCGGAGTGCTTAATTCATTAAAGGCCGGAGTTCATTTTAACGTTGAACGGAGTTCTTTTCAGAACATAAAGCCGGAGTTCATTTTCGGAGTGCTTTCCAAAACTTAAGGCCGGAGTACATTTTTACAGAGTGATTTTCAGAACATAAGGCCGGAGTGTATTTTCACAGTAGACGGAACATATTATTCAAAGAAGCCGGAGTTCATTTTAATTTTACTGTAGGCCGGAGTTCACCTTTCAGTAGGCCGGATTGCATTTTCGCCTTCTGAAAGGACGCCGAAATTCATTTCTTGAATTTCAAAGATTGGATTTAACAGAATTCTGACAGAATATAACTAAAATCATGCATAACAGAATTTCCTCTAAACATGCATATTAATCATCAAAAGCATACAGAAATCATATATTTTCATAACAATATAAAGAAACATGCGTTTTGGAAAATGAGGTAAGTATCTTGCCTGAATTCTCCTTTTTCTATGTCTGGGACCTACGGCCTTTCTCTCTTTCTCTCCTTCCAGACTCTGCGGCGTCCTCAAATTTTACTCCTCCAGCCCTATTTATAAATTTGAGTTGCCGATGTCTGAATTAATCATTCTTGTCCGTTACAATTCTCTCATTTAATTCTCTCCAATTTAATTGGCTTCGTCCGTTACACCTTTCCCATTTAATCCTCTTAAAACTCCTCGTCAGTTATGCGTTTCTTATTAATTTCAAATCCGGTCAACTTACGCCTTTCCTGAAATTTCGTACGCGTTTTCACTCCGAAATTCCGGAGTGATTTCTTTCAGCCATCGCACGCGTTTTTTTTTTTTTACTCCGGAAGCCCGGAGTGGTTTCTTTCATCCATCGTACTCGTTTTTACTCCGGAAATCCGGAGTTCATTTACCAAAGGGAAAATCCGGTTTTCATTTACCCAATGAAATCCGGACTCCTTTTATTAAGGGAATCCGGACTTCATTATTTACCTAAAAGCCGGACCACTTTTCTTCTTAAGGGGCCAGACTTCATTTTGGCACAAAAGGAGGGACTTCATTTACGCAAGAGAAGGCGGACTTCTTTTTCCTCACACCAGGCCATTCCGGTTGTCAGGCCACTTCGGCCTCCTCATGCTTTCCGGTCAACACGCGTTGACCGGGTATTTTATAAACCGGAGTTTACTTCAAAATAGAGGGACGGAGTATAAAATTCAATAAAGGCCGGAGTTCATATTAACAGTGGACGGAGTACAAAATTCATTTAAGGCCGGAATTCATATTAACAGTGGACGGAGTTCAAGGCCGGAGTGGCTGTTCTTTTAACTTCCGGAGTTCAAAGGGCGGATTGGATTTTCGTTTAAAGAATCCGGAGCTCAAGAGCCGGAGTGGATCTTCATTAAAATCCAGAGCTCAAAAGGGACGGAGTGGATTTTCTTTGAAAATCCGGACTCATGGGACGGAGTGGATTTTCCTTGAAAATCCGGGCTCATAGGACGGAGTGGATTTTCTTTGGAATCCGGAGCTCAAATGGACGGAGTGGATTTTCTTTGAAATCCGGAGCTCAAATGGACGGAGTGGATTTTCCTTGAAAATCCGGAGCTCATAGGACGGAGTGGACTTTCTTTGAAAATCCGGAGCTCATGGGACGGAGTGGCTTTTTTATGTAAACTCCGGAGTGCTTAAAGGGACGGAGTGCCTCATTGACAGAGTACACTTCTCTTCCTTATTCCGGAGTGCTTTAAGGGACGGAGTGCTCTATTAAAATGGATGGTGCATGAGATCCGAAGTTCATAAAATAATTCATAAGCTGGAGTTTATTTTAAAACAGATGGACGGACTACTTTTAAAGACGCAAAGGCCGGAGTTCATTTTGGACGGACTTCCTTATTTAATCGAAGCCGGAGTGACTTTTTCACAATGAGACGGAGCATTTTATTCATGGAATGCCGGAGTGCATAGTGGGCGGAGTGCTTAATTCATTAAAGGCCGGAGTTCATTTTAACGGTGAGAACGGAGTTCTTTTGAGAACATAAAGCCGGAGTTCATTTTGGTGCTTTCCAAAACTTAAGGCCGGAGTACATTTTTTCTGAGTGATTTTGAACATAAGGCCGGAGTGTATTTTCTGATGAACGGAACATATTATTCAAAGAAGCCGGAGTTCATTTTAATTTTACTGTAGGCCGGAGTTCACCTTTCAGTAGGCCGGATTGCATTTTCGCCTTCTGAAAGGACGCCGAAATTCATTTCTTGAATTTCAAAGATTGGATTTAATGAATTGCAATGAGAATATAACTAAAATCATGCATAACAGAATTTCCTCTAAACATGCATATTAATCATCAAAAGCATACAGAAATCATATATTTTCATAACAATATAAAGAAACATGCGTTTTGGAAAATGAGGTAAGTATCTTGCCTGAATTCTCCTTTTTCTATGTCTGGGACCTACGGCCTTTCTCTCTTTCTCTCCTTCCAGACTCTGCGGCGTCCTCAAATTTTACTCCTCCAGCCCTATTTATAAATTTGAGTTGCCGATGTCTGAATTAATCATTCTTGTCCGTTACAATTCTCTCATTTAATTCTCTCCAATTTAATTGGCTTCGTCCGTTACACCTTTCCCATTTAATCCTCTTAAAACTCCTCGTCGATTATCGTTTCTTATTAATTTCAAATCCGGTCAACTTACGCCTTTCCTGAAAATTTCAGACGCGTTTTCACTCCGAAATTCGGAGTGATTTCTTTCAGCCATCGCGCGCGTTTTTTTTACTCGGAAGCCGGAGTGGTTTCTTTCATCCATCGTACTCGTTTTTACTCCGAAATCCGAGTTCATTTACCAAAGGGAAAATCCGGTTTTCATTTACCCAATGAAATCCGGACTCCTTTTATTAAGGGAATCCGGACTTCATTATTTACCTAAAAGCCGGACCACTTTTCTTCTTAAGGGGCCAGACTTCATTTTGGCACAAAAGGAGGGACTTCATTTACGCAAGAGAAGGCGGACTTCTTTTTCCTCACACCAGGCCATTCCGGTTGTCAGGCCACTTCGGCCTCCTCATGCTTTCCGGTCAACACGCGTTGACCGGGTATTTTATAAACCGGAGTTTACTTCAAAATAGAGGGACGGAGTATAAAATTCAATAAAGGCCGAGTTCATATTAACAATGGGACCAGGTACAAAATTCATTTAAGGCCGGAATTCATATTAACAGTGGACGGAGTTCAAGGCCGGAGTGGCTGTTCTTTTAACTTCCGGAGTTCAAAGGGCGGATTGGATTTTCGTTTAAAGAATCCGGAGCTCAAGAGCCGGAGTGGATCTTCATTAAAATCCAGCGCTCAAAAGGGACGGAGTGGATTTTCTTTGAAAATCCGGACTCATGGGACGGAGTGGATTTTCCTTGAAAATCCGGGCTCATAGGACGGAGTGGATTTTCTTTGGAATCCGGAGCTCAAATGGACGGAGTGGATTTTCTTTGAAATCCGGAGCTCAAATGGACGGAGTGGATTTTCCTTGAAAATCCGGAGCTCATAGGACGGAGTGGACTTTCTTTGAAAATCCGGAGCTCATAGGACGGAGTGGCTTTTCTGTAAACTCCGGAGTGCTTAAAGGGACGGAGTGCCTCATTGACGGAGTACACTTCTCTTCCTTATTCCGGAGTGCTTTAAGGGACGGAGTGCTCTATTAAAATGGATGGTGCATGAGATCCGAAGTTCATAAAATAATTCATAAGCTGGAGTTTATTTTAAAACAGATGGACGGACTACTTTTAAAGACGCAAAGGCCGGAGTTCATTTTGGACGGACTTCCTTATTTAATCAAAAGGAGTGACTTTTTCACAATGAGACGGACATTTTATTCATGGAATGCCGGAGTGCATAGTGGGCGGAGTGCTTAATTCATTAAAGGCCGGAGTTCATTTTAACAAGAACGGAGTTCTTTTCGAACATAAAGCCGGAGTTCATTTTCGGAGTGCTTTCCAAAACTTAAGGCCGGAGTACATTTTTTTACAGAGTGATTTTCAGAACATAAGGCCGGGAGTGTATTTTCACGATAGACGGAACATATTATTCAAAGAAGCCGGAGTTCATTTTAATTTTATTGTAGGCGGAGTTCACCTTTCGAGGCGGATTGCATTTTCGCCTTCTCGAAGGACGCCCGAAATTCATTTCTTGAATTTCAAAGATTGGATTTAACAAATTCATGAGAATATAACTAAAATCATGCATAATGAAATTTCCTCTAAACATGCATATTAATCATCAAAAGCATACAAAATCATATATTTTCATAACAATATAAAGAAACATGCGTTTTGGAAAATGAGGTAAGTATCTTGCCTGAATTCTCCTTTTTCTATGTCTGCAGGACCTACGGCCTTTCTCTCTTTCTCTCCTTCCAGACTCTGCGGCGTCCTCAAATTTTACTCCTCCAGCCCTATTTATAAATTTGAGTTGCCGATGTCTGAATTAATCATTCTTGTCCGTTACAATTCTCTCATTTAATTCTCTCCAATTTAATTGGCTTCCCCGTCCGTACACCTTTCCCATTTAATCCTCTTAAAACTCCTCGTCGCTTATGCGTTTCTTATTAATTTCAAATCCGGTCAACTTACGCCTTTCCTGAAATTTAAATGCAGCGTTTTCACTCGAATTCGGAGTGATTTCTTTCACCATCGCGACGCGTTTTTTTTTTTTTTACTCCGGAAGCCGGAGTGGTTTCTTTCATCCATCGTACTTTCGTTTTTACTCCGAAATCCGAGTTCATTTACCAAAGGGAAAATCCGGTTTTCATTTACCCAATGAAATCCGGACTCCTTTTATTAAGGGAATCCGGACTTCATTATTTACCTAAAAGCCGGACCACTTTTCTTCTTAAGGGGCCAGACTTCATTTTGGCACAAAAGGAGGGACTTCATTTATGCAAGAGAAGGCGGACTTCTTTTTCCTCACACCAGGCCATTCCGGTTGTCAGGCCACTTCGGCCTCCTCATGCTTTCCGGTCAACACGCGTTGACCGGATTATGCCATCCTTCATACTTTTCCGGTCAACATGCGTTGACCGGATTTTTGCCTTCTTCCAACTTTCCGGTCAACATGGTTGACCGGGCAACCCTCAACTTTCCTGGATCCGTCGATTACTTCAATTTTCCTAGATCCCTCGATCATATTGACTCGATAATTGAGATTTTCTATGCTTTAGAATCTGGGTCGTCACACCTCTAATGGGATTCATATTTTGAAATAGAAATACCTCCCAAAGGTATATCTGATTTTGAACTGAATCTATCCTCCGCATTTAATGCCCCAAGGAGAGGCGGACCACGTATAATTCCGTGGATAGAGTTATCCTCGATTACCACTATAACTTTTTAAGGCATGTCGAAGAACCTTACCTGACTAACAAATAGTCTTAGGGCCAATTTCTTATTAACTTACTTAACTGAAAATACATAGCTGAAATACTTATCTGAAATTCTTACTGAAATACTCAACTAAAATACTTATCTAATGGAATTCTTGCTCGTATTTTCTTAGCAAAATTTTATCATATCAAAAAGCTAAATTCAAGCTCATACAATCAGCCCTTCAGATAAGTTCAAAAAAGTCTCCAAAATTCGATCATACAATTTCATGTAGAATTTTCAAATACAAATCATCTACTAAGCTTTATCAAAGCACCAATTTAGCACTTGCATCTCAAAATCTCAAGTTTCCAAACTAAAATTCCCAAATTTGGTTCTAAGGTTTTTATACGAAACCTCCGGACAAAACCGTATATAAATCTCAAATCAAAACTCCAAATCAAAGCCTTAAATTATAATACATATACAAAATTATACATTTGAACCGAAATTTCCAAATTAAAGCCTTACATAAGGTCTAACATCATGATTGGGTTGGTGTGAGAGCCATATGAGTCATGGCATAGTTTAGATCCTGTGTATGGTTTATATTATTTTATTTGGTCGGTCGATATATCGACATACAATTCACGTCCACGTTTAATTGAATTGTTAAATAAATTGTTAATCGGATAATTAATATTTGGTTAAATGTTAATTACATGATCGAAATTTGGGACGTAACAATATAATACAAGATTACGCACATCGCAGATGGTACATGCAACCATCTCGACTGAGTCCTCGTGGCATTACCATGTCTAAATCCAATGTTTTTCACCGATATCATAATATGATGGTCGACCGTCTATAAATATCCCACCACAAAACCATGGCCTTAATATCTGTCGGAATATAGAAATCAATATTAAAAAAATGCAGACTATATTATCGTATTGCAGGTTTTTTATTTATTGATAGTGTAATTTTTTTATATAATCACCTCAATTGTAATCATAGCTATGAGTCAAAGGAAGCAATTCCAATATTCAGACTCAAAGATTAATTAATAAAGATCGAAATCCAAGAGATTCAAACAACTCAAAGACTTGGACAACAATTGAGCACTAGCTCGCATATCAAAAATCTTGTGTTTAAATGTTGGCTGCACGCCATCCAAACGCCCTAGAATATAGACTGTTATTTCAGTTTTCAAATGATTAAAAGTTCAACAATTTAATAAGAAATGATTAAAACTCATAAATCAAGACTTAAATAACATCTAAGAAGTGTTATGCCTAAGAATTAATCAAAATTATTTCTTAAAACCAACAAATCAACCAAAATTTAAAAAATTGCAAAAACTAAACAAAGCTGCCTCAAGGATTTATTATGATCCTGATACAAGCAGGTAATAATAATAACACAATGTGAAACTTGTCCACAAATCAAGACACAATAACCAAAATTAGGTCATATACTAAATATTAATATCATAAGATAATCAAATATAATTATTGTGGTGTTAGGAATAGCCAAACTATTTTTGTCCTACCTTAAAAATAATAATGTACCTACTTAATCCATACAACGAAAAGTATCTAATCAAAATACTAAATATATAAATAGCAAAAAATCATATATAACTTTATAATAGTACATCAGCCCAATCTAAACTGTGAAAACTAAGTACAATCCTATCTATTATAAGAATGTGAAAATAAGCCCAAAAATCATAAATAAAACTCCTAGCTATATTCCTTCCATAGTCCTTCATCCAATTTTATAAGAATCCAATGCCTACTAATCTGAAAGTGTTTTAAAATATTTCAATTATAAACCTAACAATTAATAAAATATATATAGATATACACAGACACACAATATATGAATATACATGAGTGAAACAGACTTAAAGAACAGTAAATTGTGATCATTTGTAGGAATTCAAAACATCCAATTCATGATAAATATGTTCTAAAATACAATTTCATATAAAATGCCTAGTATGTGTGAATATATGAAATTTGTGAAGCATGAAGAAAGCATAGGAAGACCATAAACCACATAAAATCAAATCTAAAAACCCAAAAATTGAATGATCGTATCAAAAACATGTAAAACTTAAGAACTAATGACCGAAATATCACACATCAACTATTTGAAGGGCAAATTTTGAAGAATAGGTTATATGTATTCTCAATTGTTTAGTCGGGCCGTCTATAATACCGTATAGATAGGGTTGAAAACTACTTTTTTCACCCGAGGATGATTGATGCTTTCTTCCAATTGAGTATAGTATGCTAACATATGTCTGAATATAATCTATTCACAATACAACGGTTCTTTTTTTGTCAAAATGGAAAACTTCAGATCATATATCAGATATCTAAAACATTTTCAAATTAGAAAAAAAGTAAAATCTTTATTTCATTTTATAAAATAGAATTCTCATCTAATATTTATATAAAAATAGCATATAAAGTAAAAAAATTTAAAATTTTCATAATTGTCTTTACAATATCTCAAATGTAAAAGTAAACTTTCAAAACATCCAAAAGTTTGGTAAAAAAATGTGCATACAATAATATTCAAAAAGGGACAAAAAGTTGACATACATGTATATTTAATTAATAATCGAAGAAAAATTGAAACATTTTAAAAATAAACTAAAGAATTGGTTTAAATATACTTGATTTAAACAAAATATTTACTAGATATGATGCAAAATAGTTTCAAAATCACTTCCCTTCACCTTTTTCTCTCTGCTTTTTCTCTCTCGCTTTCTCTCTCTTTTCTGTGAAATGCCCATAAAATAGGCAAAGAGACTTTAAATACCTAAATTGGTACACAAGTGCCGATCAAGTGCATATCAGATGCCATGATCAATGCATATATACACAAGTGCCACCCAACCCACATATAAGCATGACCTATTCTACCCAACCCAAATTATACACAAGCGCCCATCATGTGCACCTCGGACACGAAGTTTTTGTCTCAAAGCGTATATGCACGGCTCTGTGCCCATCAAACACTGGGCCTCCTTCGTCGAGGATTGATTTTTTTAAAAAAAAAATTATTATACAATTATTTCCTACATTTACCTAATATATAAAAATTTTCACTTCATAAACATAAATTGAAAAATCAGGTGTTATATAGTCTCATGGCTTTCAAATGCCATTGTAAAATGCTAGACAAATATTGGAAAAAACGACTTCAAATTCGATCAATTCTTACAAATACTTAAATTATAACTGAACAATTACATGAATTCATGCATAAGCATTTGAATTTCTAGTCTATTTCTATTTTTATGGTATTTTTTCTACTCTTTGTTTAGTTTTAACACTTTAATTCCCACTAAATATCAACATGTAATTTGAAATGAATACAACTTGAAACCATATGAACATCATATTTGGGAGAAAGATGTAGAGAATAACAACTCTTCAAGAAAGAGGAATAGAACTTCCAAGAAATCAACCATGACAAAGAAGATATGAATCTTACAAAGAAGGAAGTATGAACTTTCTTGATGTTGATTCTTGAATTCTTAACTTTAACCTATTTTCTTTGTTTTCTCCAATTTTCTAACTTCTCCTTTCACTCATTTTCTTCTTCTTTCTATTTTTTCTATTGTTGTTTGTATATTTTTTCAAGGGTGAGAAGGGTTTTTGTTTACATAAAGGAACTACTTCTCAATAATTATCAACTAATTTGTATTAATTTAATTATCTTACATTAGTTAAATAAACTACCATATCTCAAACTTATCTATAATAAAAAAAAATGTCAAGAAGTTAACTTCTATTTGTAATTCATACAAAAACTGCTATGATCAGGAAACAATCTTTTAACATTCGAGGAGCCGTTCAAACGTTAGGTCGAATGCCATAACTACTTAATTCAACCTTCACCAAAACAGACTCTGATTAATTTTAATGTCCAAATATCCTTAATTTAAACATGAAACTTCTATTGAAGTCATGATATCACATTAATAGTATAAACTTCCCAACTTAGAAATATCTAAGATATTATCAAATGTGTGAAATCTACCTTCTGATACTCATCTGTAACAACTCGAGCTCGGATCCCCGAACCCGATCCGGACTATCACGGTAAAAATCTTCAATCATCCAAAATCATCAATTATACGTTATCAATGAACTCAACATCATTAAAAATGTCATCAAGAAACCTCATAAATGCACCATTAATTAAATATCCATAAATGTAATAATAAATAACTTCAATAAATGACATCAATGCCCAAAATATCAATCATCATAAAAATCTAATAAAAGTCAAACCGTAACTGAAGTAACAAAAATCTCAACTTTCTACCCTGAAAGTCTCGATCCCCGAGATTACCTCTGCCTGGAGTCTACACAGTGATCTCTTCTATCCTGATGTCAACTTGCCTAATTTGGAGCCAATAAAATATAATGGTAAGCCGAATGCCTAACAAGTAAAAGCAAACAATAATAGAGGAGTACAATAAAGCAACTAGGATGATAAAATAATGAATAAAATCAATCATAGCAGATAATATGTGCACAACTGTCCGAGACTCAATAACATGTCGTGTCCACGACCCGAAAGCCACGTGAACGGCTAAGTATCAAGGAAGCAACATAGATTCCGTTGAATCCAATTATCAGCTCAATACGAGGTCACAAATGTATGAATGATAGAAGTCTCCATGGACCTTATTCTACCATAGTGAACCAAAGGCCGCGTATTTACTACCCCAACGGCTGGGTAATGCAACGAGGTTATCATGGTATCTAACTACCCCTACAATCTTCCCAAAGGCTGTACCCGTAGCATGCCGATACCACCTCCGATACCCCTCGCCAATGATATTCCAGATATTATCCTCTGCGATTGTCACCAGGTTATAAGCATCCCTCTCGACTCACTATTCGATATAATAAGAATCTAATTATCGGCTCAATCTGAGGTCACCACTGTACGAGATAATAAAAATCTCCTTTAATCTTATTCTACCATAGTGAACCAAATGCCGTGTATTTATGCTCCCAACTTCTAGGTGATACAACGAGATCATCTATGGTATCCTCACTACCCCAACAGTCCTCTCAGAGGTTGCACCCATAGCATGCTCATACCATTTTCGATACCACTCGCTAATGATATCCCAAATATCATTCTCTACGATGGTCACTAGGTTATAAGCATTCCTTCTTAATATTAACGACCTCAATCCTCTAGAATAAAATCGGTATTTGAAGAAGTATAGACTACTCTACGGTCCCACAGACTCCCATACACCTGGTTACCGTAGAGTCTTCGTACACTCTCCTTTACGTATCCATAGAGTGCCAATAAGATATACGCATGCCACCAAGGTTAACACGAAGAATAGTTTTACCGAATTTCATCAATGAGAACAGCAAAAATCGCGTAACCGACTATTTGTATTTCCTTTTTTTTTTTTTTGGTAAGTAGACTATTTGTATTTCCAGCATACCAACACACGCATAATTTCACATAACGTATTCTACCACCAATCGATATACATAATTTCATATAAATCAATTTTATATCAATATCCCAGTGCCATCCCACATATATATATACACACACGTGCACACGATCCGACATATATATATACACACACACACACACATACACGATCCCACATATATATATATATATACACACACACGCACACACACGTACAAGCTTTTGTACACACACACAGCGGCACACGCCGCTTGTGTTCACACACGCACGCAGCGCACAATCTGCTAGCCACACTGACACACACGCACACACCAGCTGCGGTGCACGGCAGTAGCACCACCTCCTCACTTCCCGTTCACCACCGGCGACGACAACAGCGCCACCTCCTCACCGCCTTCTCACAACCCGGTGCACTACACCCACTCCCAACCTCGCATACTCACATCGTGATACACCCACACGACACAAAACAGGAGGACCAACCGAGGCCCTATTTTCTCCAATTCCTCACTTTACCACATGATCAGGGACAATTGGCACAAAATCATTCAAGGCAAGCAAACAATTAACATCAAGGGATGAGAAGAGAAGAGTTACTAACAACACGAAGCATTGAAGCCCTCTCACTGCCACGGGTCATTGAACCTGGCTGAAGAACAGGAAATAGAGCACGATACTCTGTTTCGACGATGATGGCCAAAGTCCCTAAAATTGGGGGTATAACATGCAAGATTGATCATTCATAACCCTATTAAGCAATATATGCAAACCCAATTCATCCTTAATCCCAACCGTCGGTCGATTCCTCACAGAGCCGTTGCTCTACATTTGGGTTCCCCGAATCTGGAACCCTGCATTTCGCCCTTTTTCTACCAATCAAAGCATGAGTTCATAGATTCAACATTAACAATAATGAATGAATAGTTTATTTTTTGAGGTAGGAGGTATACTTACAGAAATTTAGATTGTTACTCATAGAAATTTGGATTGTACATTTCGCCGTTTTTCTACCAATCAAAGCATGAGTTCATAGATTCAACATGAACAACAATGAATGAAGAGTTTATTTCAAGAGGTAGGAGGTTTACTTACAGAAATTTGGATTGTTACTTACTAAAATGGAGGAGTACCTGCCTGAACTATAATACGGCTAGGGTTTAGTGGCAGCGGCAGTGGTGGCGATGGCGGCGTTGATTACAGAGGCGATGAGGACTTTGAAATTCACAGCAACACTCTCTCCGACTCCTTCAGCTTCGGCGTAGCTTTCCTCCTCCCTTCCCCCAATGCCCAGCCTTGAAACCCTAAAATAGTTGAGGGTAAATCATGCTAGGGTTTTTGAGTTTCCATATCCAACATCCTACCTTCCTCCCCCTTTGCCACGCCCCTCCTCTTTCTCCTTCTTCTCTTTCTTATTTCCTTTCTTTCTCTTTTCTTTTCTTCTCCTCCTTCCCTTTTCCGCTCTTCCTTTCATTTCTCCTCCTTTTCCTTTTCTTTTCTTTCTTTCTTTTTCTTTTTCTTCTTTCCTTTCTTTTTCTTTCTCCCTTTCTTTCCTTTCTTCTTCTTTTTTCTTTCTTTACCCGTTTTATTTCCAATTATTATTATTATTATTATTATTATTATTATTATTATTATTATTATTATTATTATTATTATTATTATTATTATTATTTATCTCTCTTTAAAAATATTCACCATTTAGTTAATTTTCTAACTACCTCTATTTAAAACTTTGACCTAAATTTATAATATTTTATTTATTCATTTATTTATATATATATATTTATTTATTTTTTTTTTTCATCAATGAATCTTAATACACTATAAATATTTACATAATTAATTCACTATTTAATATAATTTTTAATTAACGGTCCAAATATTTCGACCCAATCCATTAATTCATTTAATTTATTAGGCCCAAAGATCAGTCTAATTATAAGATTTTAAATCTAAAAGTAATTAAAAATAATTATTAAAAAAATATTTTGGATATTACATCATCGATTGTATTTCCTATAATCGAACACATTATAAATCTCTCACTCTTGCTATTCACTTTTTTTGCTCTTTCTCATTTAGTATCTAAGTATTATCTCATTTACCAATAATTTTCATCCGTCATTTGAAATCTAAACTCCTAAATATTTTCTTCTGTCTTTATCTCCCATCATCTTTAATAGTTATATTGCAATAAAAAAGAAGTTTCTTGTTAATCAACTGATGATAAAATTGATACTAATATAAACATGTTGATATATAAATTATTGCTCGATAAGACAAGGTTAAGTGATGCTGTAGTCAACTTGGCTAAAATAAATTAGAATACTAAACTATAGATGTAGATTTTTTTTTTTTTGACATTAATGGAGAAAGAAGTGTTTTGTTATGGTTGAAATTGAAAAGAAAGTTTGTCTTATTGTTATTTCACTAGGTAAATAACACTTTTATGGTTGAATAATATTATTTTTAGGAAACCAAAAGAAAAATATTATGCTAGGTGAATAAAACTTTTTATAGTTGAAGAATATTATTCTTAAGAAAATACGAAGGGAAATATCGTTCTTCAATTCTTTCGTGCCGATTACTTTTTTTATCAAGTAATCCATAATGTGACCCACTGAAAATTTTTTTCATGGACCCGCTCGCCCTTGCTTGTTGATGCGAATTGTCAATGTTTCCAAGCATGATTTCTCTTAGTACCCTGATGCACAGTGAACATTACATTCACATTTCAGCTGGATGACTTATGCTTATTATCTGTTTCACAGTTACGGCATTGCTGGCCATTAAAAGAAGTTTAAAAGATCCAATGAAGAATTTAAATAATTGGAATCGAGGAGACCCATGCACTTCCAAGTGGACCGGGATTGTATGCTATAATACGACAATGGATGATGGCTATTTACATGTCCAGGAATTGTAAGCCTTTTCCAAATTTGTGCTTTAAACTTTGGAGATTTGACAGCATAAGCATACTGCCATCGTGTTTTTTCATTTTCAATATGTATATATTCTCTTCTTTTAGAGATAAGTAAATGGATGTGCATTAGGTGGACTTGATTAACCTCGATAAAGACAATCCGGTGATAATTTATAAAATGCTTGTCCTATGGTGTTCACTCTTGCTTTTATATTGAAATGTCATTATTGTACAGTTATAATTCTTAGTTTTTTTTAAAGTATGTGCAATGAGTCCATGAACTTTGGCACAAGAGAAATGCAGAAATGTCGCATCCTGACGTAAAAGTTTCTTCTCTCTCTTTTGCCTAAGGACCTATTATACACATACTTAATGTACTACAAGTCTCCTTTCTGTTTTCTTCCAGATTTTCTTATTAAGATAATTAATGAGTTTTTGTTGAGGGTTGCTGAAGTATAGCTTTTCTGGACTTTTTTTTTTTTTTTCTGAGAAATTTGTGAGAAGGTACACCTTAGAGCTTGCACATAACCTGTCATAGTTGATCACAAACAATACGAAAATTGGCACTTGAACTCGAGGATCTTAAGAAAAATTGTCAAAACTTTTTAAGGGTAACCTTTTTATTTTCAATAAAAACTTTAACACCTATTAGAACATTAGTCCACCCATGGTTGCGGAGGACTTGCTGCCATATCTCTGGCTCAAATCTATGTTTTCTAATTCATTGAGAAATAAATAGAATGAAGATTTGGAGATCAGATGTAGTGGGCAGTGCTTGCTCGTTATGTTGGCAATTTCTAATATGACGACATTGCAGTGCAAGTGCGACGTGGTGTTTTTGTGTGTAGGTTAGCAAAATTGGCATGATTACTAAATGGGTTGATGTGACGTGACTAACATAGCTTGGAAGACAGAATTTTTCCCATCGGAAAGTTAATTTAATTGATTATAGTAGTAAGTTAGATTCAGAGAAAGAGTTTTTAAATATGAGCATTTTTCCTTTATTCAGAAGAAGAGTTTTTAAATGTGAGCATATTTTCCTCACTCCTCTTGCTGCTTTGTGGTTCATTTGAGGATTGATGACTGATATTGTAGAAATAAAAGGGGCTTAAATATGTTTGGTTTCTATCTTGGTTGGCTTAGTTTGTACTCGTCTTGGTCTAAATTGTTGCCATCTTTTATTGAAGTTGATATTTCTGACTTCCTGAGATTTTCTGAGGCAGTTAAATTACTTACATTGTACCTTTCGCTTGATGCTTCCTTAGCACCATTGTTGAGAGTTTCTTGTTTACCTTTGAAGAATATTATTTTGTAATGCAATTGATGGGTTTGGTTATAATATTCATATTGTTAATGGCCAATGAACACTAATTGAACTAATTTTCTCTTAAAGAGAACTCCGTAGCATAGGTATCTGAATCATGTAAGACCTAATTGACATTCTTACAATTTGCTTTGTCATATTTTAAGGTAAACTAGGTTAAGGTTGAAGGTATTTGACATGCACATGACTTGGAAAGATCAAACATGACATGACATGTCCTGACACAATTGCTGCCCCTATTTCTCATGAATTGATTAGCATCGTGAATCTTGTGGTACTTGGGATACGCTATAGTCTCAGATGAGCGTGCAAGACTGGGAATGGCTGTGATATTGTTCAAGAAATTTAAAGACTTTTCATTGACTACTTGTGTCACTGTGTTAGCCATATTCGTTGATCATAATGAGAACTTAAGTTTGTTAGTAATGGTGATCTCCATATTTAAGAGTGATGTTCTCAATCTTGTCTTTGCTTTGCAGGGAACTACTAAAAATGAACCTATCGGGAAGTTTATCATCAGAGCTTGAATGCTTGTCTTATTTGAAAATCTTGTATGGAGGCCTCCTGGATTTAATGCCATAATTAAGCTTCCATATCTTCGGGATCTCCCCCTTTCTCTCTCTCTCTCTCTCTCTCTCTGTGTTACATGCGGGTGCACACATGTCATCATCCTTTGCTAATCTTAAATGTTTTGCTTTCTTTTATTGGCTGTATTTATGTTTTGACTTCTGGCCTTTCTCTCTCCCCTTCTCTGTGTGTTTAAAGGGATTTTATGTGGAACAATATAAGTGGAAGTATACCAGAAGAGATAGGCAATCTTACATCCTTGAAACTATTGTACGTCAATCGTCTCTCATTTCGTCTCATTTATTATATTTTTGTTTAATATATTGAGCCTATTGATGATGCAATATGATGTTTCTCCATTTATTTATATAAATTAGAATACTAAACTATAGATGTAGATTTTTTTTTTTTTTTCTGAGAAATTTGTGAGAAGGTACACCTTAGAGCTTGCACATAACCTGTCATAGTTGGTCACAAACAATACGAAAATTGGCACTCGAACTCGAGGATCTTAAGAAAAATTGTCAAAACTTTTTAAGGGTAACCTTTTTATTTTCAATGAAAACTTTTACACCTATTAGAACATTAGTCCACCCATGGTTGCGGAGGACTTGCTGCCATATCTCTGGCTCAAATCTATGTTTTCTAATTCATTGAGAAATAAATAGAATGAAGATTTGGAGATCAGATGTAGTGGGCAGTGCTTGCTCGTCATGTTGGCAATTTCTAATATGACGACATTGCAGCGCAAGTGCGACGTGGTGTTTTTGGGTGTAGGTTAGCAAAATTGGCATGATTACTAAATGGGTTGATGTGACGTGACTAACATAGCTTGGAAGACAGAATTTTTCCCATTGGACAGTTAATTTAATTGATTATAGTAGTAAGTTAGACTCAGAGAAAGAGTTTTTAAATATGAGCATTTTTTCTTTATTCAGAAGAAGAGTTTTTAAATGTGAGCATATTTTCCTTACTCCTCTTGCTGCTTTCCTGTGGCTCATTTGAGGATTGATGACTGATATTGTAGAAATAAAAGGGGCTTAAATATGTTTGGTTTCTATCTTGGTTCGCTTAGTTTGTACTCGTCTTGGTCTAAATTGTTGCCATCTTTTATTAAAGTGGATATTTCTGACTTCCTGAGATTTTCTGAGGCAGTTAAATTACTTACGTTGTACCTTTCGCTTGATGCTTCCTTAGCACCATTGTTGAGAGTTTCTTGTTTACCTTTGAAGAATATTATTTTGTAATGCAATTGATGGGTTTGGTTATAATATTCATATTGTTAATGGCCAATGAACACTAATTGAACTAATTTTCTCTTAAAGAGAACTCCGTAGCATAGGTATCTGAACCATGTAAGACCTAATTGACATTCTTACAATTTGCTTTGTCATATTTTAAGGTAAACTAGGTTAAGGTTGAAGGTATTTGACATGCACATGACTTGGAAAGATCAAACATGACATGACATGTCCTGACACAATTGCTGCCCCTATTTCTCATGAATTGATTAGCATCGTGAATCTTATGGTACTTGGGATATGCTATAGTCTCAGATGAGCGTGCAAGACTGGGAATGGCTGTGATATTGTTCAAGAAATTTAAGGACTTTTCATTGACTACTTGTGTCACTGTGTTAGCCATACTCGTTGATCATAATGAGAACTTAAGTTTGTTAGTAATGGTGATCTCCATATTTAAGAGTGATGTTCTCAATCTGTCTTTGCTTTGCAGGGAACTACTAAATATGAACCTATCGGGAAGTTTATCATCAGAGCTTGAATGCTTGTCTTATTTGAAAATCTTGTATGGAGGCCTCCTGGATTTAATGCCATAATTAAGCTTCCATATCTTGAGGATCTCCCCCTTTCTCTCTCTCTCTCTCTCTCTGTGTTACATGCGGGTGCACACATGTCATCATCCTTTGCTAATCTTAAATGTTTTGCTTTCTTTTATTGGCTGTATTTATGTTTTGACTTCTGGCCTTTCTCTCTCCCCTTCTCTGTGTGTTTAAAGGGATTTTATGTGGAACAATATAAGTGGGAGTATACCAGAAGAGATAGGCAATATTACATCCTTGAAACTATTGTACGTCAATCGTCTCTCGTTTCGTCTCATTTATTATATTTTTGTTTAATATATTGAGCCTATTGATGATGCAATATGATGTTTCTCCATTTATTTATAAATTGTATTCACTGCTGCTGATAATTTTGCACTTTTGGTCTAACTTATTTCAAATATCATATTGCATAGCTGCATATTCTTGTGTAATTTTCTTCTATCTTGAATTCCGCTTACCTTGTAGGCTCTTGAGCGGAAACCAACTAACGGGTCCCTTACCAGACAGCCTTGGTTTTCTACCTTACTTGAACATGATGCAAATTGACCAAAACAAAATTACAGGACCGATTCCTAAGTCATTTGCAAACTTGAACAGTACAAAGCACTTGTAAGGGTATTCATTTGGTTCTTTTAATTTTTCCAATTACTTCTGTTTCTGTCAATTGCATGAGAATGTTGTATCCTATGAGCAGTCATATGAACAACAATTCAATAAGTGGTCAAATCCCACCTGAGCTATCCAAATTACCCAGCCTGATTCACTTGTAAGTTGGTTTTTAGATCTTTCTTTTTGTTGGCCAACTTGAGGGAAGTCATGCATATGATGTACCAGTTGCTACAGTTTTAGAAAAAAAATATTTACTTGCCGTTTCATATATATTCTGTCAGCTATGCCCGTATCACCAATTTTTGTTGACTAAGGGACAAAATCATTGCAGCCTGCTTGACAATAACAACTTATCTGGACATCTTCCACATGAGTTCTCCGAACTGCCTAAATTGCTGATCCTGTATGTTCCTTACTTTGCAAATCTGAATGAGTATCTCTCCACTTGTTTGCTTGGAGAAACGAATTTTCTGTTGGCCTTATTCTTACTTGGATAAGATGACTATGCTAATATTCTGTTGGCATTTTTGATATTATTGTCATTACTTTTTGTTGTTTCTTTTAGGTTTCCCTAAGTATCCTCTTTTAAAAATTTTGAACCTCCAATTTCTAAAATTGACTAGACTGCAATGTATAGAATAACTTCCAACCATGAATTTGGCTAGAGAAGTATTTATTCTCTTGTTAAAGCTAAAGAGGTACCTGAGATCTCCCAAGATTCATGCTGAGTGATAATATATGTAGCAATAAAGGTGGAAAAGTTTGTTATATTGTTCAGATTCCAGAAATTATCTAGAAACAACTACATTCAGCTGCCTGCTTAATTTGCTAATTTTCCTTTTTTACATAGTTAGTAGAAGTAGATAACTCAGTAGTAATGTGCTCAAGAACTATATGCTGGCACTGTGAAGGCTAAGTGATATTGTTTCTCCAACATTTAGTAGTTTTGTCATTTGATACTTGCAGAGGATTACTTCACTTTTTTTGGGTGGCGAAGAATTGTTTCTTCCCTCCTTTGTCGTCTAGAATGAGCGTTTGGAGCGAATTTTGGATCCATGACCCCTCCTGCAAGAAGGATTACTACACATCAATGATTGTACAACACTCCTATGTCCTGGAGTATTTTTTGGTTAGCTAAATAGCGGCTATTATATGTCCTGGAATTTTATGATGTAAATATTTAAAAATTGGGTAATTTCTTTGACGAATTACTAAAAGTTGTAGTGATTATTGAAACAATGGATCAAAGGTCTAATTGATTACCACGTCTCTATTGTAAATATGAAGTTACAAATAATCCAGCCAAAGTAATATATTGTTAATCCGATATGTTTGAACTATTATCATGTTACTATTAATGTTAATGTAGTATGTGTTCTATTATATCAAACAACTGGTAATTTTTTTATTGTTTCCTATACAAATATGGATCCTAGTAAAATGTTCTAATGGTTCTGTATTTTTTATTTTGCAGTCAACTTGATAATAATAACTTTGGTGGAAGTACAATTCCTTCCTCCTATGGAAATATGTCCAAATTGTTGAAGCTGTAAGTGCTTAACATTTTGAAATGTACCATATCAAGCTAGATATAATTAAACAGGTTTAAATGTACAATTTGATGCCTAGAAAAAATATGATGCAGGATGTGAATTAGGCATTAGCCTCTGCATCCTTTTTATTTATTTTTTCGCCAGATGAAATTGAGTATAAAACTTAGTTTTTCGCCAAATAAGATCAAGTATAGAACTTATTAGATAGGCATTGAAATTCTCAGTACTTTCTTTATGATTTGACTTTCTCTATTACTCATCATAAAAAACCTTTTCACCTTCTTTGTTGCCAAATATGGAAGATTGATGTAAATTCTTTTGCTCAGCTAGTAAAAAAACTGAGATATGTAGTGGATAGTTCATATTTAGTAGATCTTCATGCCATTTAAATTTGTGAGTCATAATGTTAAGTACAAGTTATCTTTGCTTTTGGTGGATCTATAGGAGCCTTAGGAATTGCAGCCTGCAAGGACCAATACCTGACCTGAGCAGGATGCCACACCTTACTTATTTGTAAGTTCACTAGTGTCTACTGGATACTTTATTGACAACAACATATAATATAATTATCTTTACTGTCATTTTTATTGTAGCATATAACGTGTTAAATTATATATATATATATATATATTAAGTGTTTTGGTTGAATATGAACTTTTTTTCATTATAAAAGTTTTATAGTTATCGTTTATTTTTTTTGTTTTTCTAATTCATTTGTTAACAATTATTTTTTTTGTTATTTGCTATCATTGATTCAGAGACCTCAGTTTAAATCAGCTCAATGGATCAATACCACCATATAAGCTCTCTGATAATATGACAAATATGTACGTGTCTCCATTATGTAGATCTATTCGGTGTTCATGTCGTTTTTGTGTTTGTCATGCTTTAATCTATTATAAAATTAATTTTTTTAGAAACTCTTCTTAATTTTTATAATCCCAATTATATCATATTCTTCACGTATAATATGTGAATATTGCAGCATGTTGTCCTACAACAGTCTCACTGGGACTATTCCTACCAACCTTTCAAAACTTCCCCATCTTCAGAGACTGTAAGTTGTCGTTCTTCTTTTCATTTCTGCCAGTTTCTTTGTTAATCTTTTGCTTAGCATTGTAGAAGTTAAACCACCCCACATAGTTCTTTTAAGATGTATGAGGCTTTATAACATCACAAAATATAGATGCTATTATTTACTTGATTGTTTTGCAGGTTGCTTGCCAATAATTCATTGAATGGTTCTGTTCCTTCCTCAATTTGGCAGAGTAGAAATTTAAGTGGTGCTGAGAGACTTATCTTGTAAGCATCCTAGTATTAAAATCACAATTTCTGTATATTACATAAATAATACATATTCAATCACGTAGTCATGCTCAGCACGGAAAGCCTTTTATATATGAAACTAAGATGAATTTTTTACTTGGTGGTGACAGTGTTGTTTTGTGTTACCTATGATTTCTTGACACTTAAGTTTTTTCTTCTTGTAGGTCATTTCTTCAACAATCCATATGTTTTTTTTTTTTTTTTTTTGTTAATATTGCAGGGATTTTCGAAACAACAAGCTGTCAAACATTTCTGGCAGTCTCACTATTCCAGCAAACATTACTCTTTTGTAAACCTCTGAAACATTGTGGACACTACCTTCATTTAAGAAAGTATTCATACTGACTTGTGTTTGTTGCATTCTTCAGGCTTCAAGGGAATCCTTTGTGCTCAAGTACAAGCAATCACCAGTTTTGTGGATCTGTAAGCCAAAGTAACGATGACAACCAGGATATGTTGAATTCCACCACTGGTTGTCCCGTTCAAGATTGTCCACCTCCTTATGAATTGGCACCTGCATCTATAAAGTCTTGCTTTTGTGCTGCGCCTTTTCTCATTGGATATCGGTTGAAAAGTCCTGGATTTTCAGATTTCCGCCCATACAGGGATGAATTTGAGGAATACCTAACCTTCGGTCTCCATATGTACTTTAACCAGCTGGAGATTGATTCCTTCATTTGGGAAGAAGGACCTCGGTTGAAAATGTATTTGAAGCTTTTTCCTGTTTATGATGCTATCAATAATTCTCATCTTTTCAATTCCAGTGAGGTTCTACGAGTCTGGAGGATGTTCACAAGGTGGAATATTCCTGCTGATTATACTTTTGGACCTTACGAGCTGCTCAACTTCACTCTTTTGGACCCTTACAAGTCAGGCAAGTCTTAGAAGTCTCCATTAGTTGAAGAGTATTTGCTTTTATCTGCCAAAGCACTGAGATATGTGTTGAAGGTCTTCAATTCATCTTGGCTTTTTGTAGGAATGCTAAAAAAATATGACTCATGCGACAGTTAAAAAGATCTCAAATTTTAGTTTAAATAACTGGGTGCACAATGTGCTTTGACTGAAGGATTGTTAACTCATTTATAGGGAATAGGGAGAGTAAATGTTGGGAAAAAAAAGAATTGAAGGTCTTCAATTCATCTTTGCCAAAAAAAAAAGAAAACTGCAAAGTTCTTGGTGTGTTTCTCTTCTGTGGGGTAGCAACTACTTTGTTCAAGGACTCAAAAGAAAAAGCCTCATCCTGACTATTTGGCATTACTTTGATGACCTATTTTCCTTCTTTTACCTCTATGAAGGTTGATGTCCTAAGGCAAAGGTGGCCTTGCTAATGATTGGTCTATTATTCAATTTGCTTACGCTTGAGTGGATGAATTCCATTTCTTGGAAGACTGGAAACTTTGTGCCATGGTGCAATTTCTTTAACCTAACAATCGTATCGAACGCTGTGCTACATGGAAGCAAGGGCAACAGCAGAGAAGAAGTACAAAAAGTGCACAGAAAAATCACAGAAATGTGGGAAGAGTTTGAAAGTGTGAGCATTGAGTTATTACGCTATCGTATTATATGCCAATGAGATTGGCAAAACACTTGCAAGCAGTGACTAGCATGTGGGCAGTGGGCCACAACATCGATCGCATTTGATTAGAGAATAGATATCAATTCCCAGCAAAAGCAAGTCGTTTGCTTTTATGTACTTGCAAGGAGTAAAATTGTTGCCTCTTCACAATAACTTTATTATTGGAATGAGTATGCCATTTGCTTTTTTGGGAACGTACCCCTTACACTAGTTGTGCTCCAGAATCATGCCTTCATTGGAACTCTCTGGATTGGAAACTCATGCCTTCACTAACTGTTCCAGCTCTGGGTTTTGGGTGGCTTGAATGCGTCACTTTCTCAATTCTTACGTATTTACAGCAGCTAGTGCAATGTAGAGGCTTCCATTCAAATTGAACTTTCTGCATAATTTCTTTCCAATCATATAAAATCACTTGGATACCAAAATTGGCTTCTCTATTGCATTGGTCTTAATCAGCGTAAGGGCATAAGTAATCCACATCCTGGTGACTGTTATTTTGTCAGCCATGGTTGACCTTTTAATAATACTTGCTTTAATTAAGTAGTGAATATTTCATATGAAGCATCTTTTTATAAATGTGCCGTGGAGCCAATTTTGTTGCAACATAGTCACCATATGTGGTATGTGGCAAGGCCTATAAAAATATAATTATATTTTTTTAAAGGATGAAACAGTGCATGGAGTTTGCATGTTGTGGGGTTCGGGTGGGTTAGATATACGTGATTTTGAGGATGTATTGTAAATAGACTGTTTTCATGGTTCGAATATGTGACCGCTAGGTCACAAGGAAGCATAGTGAATATAGTTGTTTGTGATAATTTGGCATTTAATTACTGTTAGAGAATTGGTTTTGTACGTTTCTTGCTATGCCCGTTTTAATGCTATCTTTGTCTCTCTTGTGTGGCTAGCTTTCTAATTGTCTAACATCATTGCATGTTTATGAATCTTTAGAGCTGATATGAAATAGTAAATTGATTAATTTTGGAGGTTAACTTAGCTTATGTCTTTCCGTGTCCCAATTATTTCTATATGCTATCCTAGAAAGTTTGGCAGTTATAATTGAAAATACATTGCCTGCATGAGGATGAGCTAGGTGCTAGGTTGCCAAGTCTGAGAATACCATGTCCAGAGAGCAGCAGCAGACTAGATAAATAAATACCTAAATCAGCCTGCAATGCTTTCTTTTGGTTTGTCTATTGTGCAACCAAAAGCTTGGATATCATAGATGCATTTGTTCCATATACTTATGTTCTTTATCTTGCAGTATTCACAATCCCCTCAGCATCCGGATTAAGCAAGAGTGCATTGGCTGGCATAATTTTGGGGACCATGGCTGGCGCTGTTACACTATCAACAGTTGTCTCTTTTCTGATTTACAGAATACATTTGAGGAAGTATCATATGAGTTCAAAAAGATGTCGATGTGAGTGTCTGTACAAATTTGGCATGTGATAGTGGTAAAATTTATCTGTTTGCTTTTCCTGAAGACTAACAAGGGAATGAGTACACATATATATCTCTGTCTACGAACCTTTAGTTATATTATCTACTATTTTATGTTCATGATGTTGCTCTGGAAGATCGAAGCTATGGATTCTTACTAAATGCTGTTGTAGGCTGTAAAGTATCTTGTTTTCTTTACTTTCTATTTTATTGATGAGGTGTTCAGCTTTCTGACCTTCCTCCTTGGATGGTGGGTTAAGGTTCCTAGAGGGTTGAAGGGAATGAAGGCATTTTGACCTCTATTGGACAATAGAAAATAGATAATTGCCCTTGATATTTTCTTTGGGTAATCATTTCATTATTACAATTTATTTATA
Organism: Nepenthes gracilis; assembly: GCA_033239525.1. Taxonomy (NCBI): domain Eukaryota; kingdom Viridiplantae; phylum Streptophyta; class Magnoliopsida; order Caryophyllales; family Nepenthaceae; genus Nepenthes; species Nepenthes gracilis. The sequence continues at coordinate 14,003,427 of BSYO01000007.1, forward strand.
TAAAATGATAACATGATCTGGGCAAAAATGATGAAGCACTATATTGTATTCTCTGGTGCATAAGGTGTTTGCAATTCACATTTCACAATAATGGCAATTGATGAACACACAAGAAGCAGAGGAGAAGAAAAGAAGAAGAGAACATGAAGGACATTGTTGGTGTAAGATCATCAATTACTCATTGCAATTTTGTTTTGTGCAATGTGTCAAAATTAAGGAAACTAGAATGCAGAGTCTCTTCCTGAAAAGGTAAGACTTAGGGGAGAGATGAGAAATCTAGGAACAAGTTTTACAAATATAACACAGAATAAGAAAAGAAGGTCTAGAAACCCTACCAAGAAGAGCCTTGCACGGTAGAGTTGGTGAGTTATTAGTAACTCTCATTTTTTAATCTGTGTAAAATCTACCGTAAGAGTTTCAGAAATTTTGCGTTACATCTATTTAGTTGAGTTTACATGATACAAAGCCTTGGGAAGCTAGGTCTTCTTAGATGTTTGTGTAACGAACATGTGGTAACCGAAGGGAGAAGTGCACATCTGATTGCTTGATGCTTCATTGACTTTATTTCCCTAACCCTAATTTTCCAAGACTATCATCTAGATGTTGAACCCATTCAAAAGTTCAGTGGGATCAATGGTATATTTATCCTAAATTTATAAATTAGGGATATTTTTATTTCATTAGGTGCAATTGACTCCTTAGGTGAACATAGATCTTCCAGTGCAGTCTTGGCTTTGGTTCTCTTTTGGCAGTGGAGGAAGGCCTAGTTCCATTATGAAGGTAGCTGGTCTAGTTCTGTAGCCTCTTTTGGTGCATTGCCTTGCGGTATTCTTCTTGTAAATCTTCATTTTTATTTGGAAGGTGAATGTGGACAGGGAGGATCTCAAGGTTTATCGTAGTCTATCTCAGAGAATGGATTGCAGAGCTAGTATATTAAAAGATGGTTTTGAGTTTCATTCTGTCTTCAAACATTTATCGAATGATGGCTTGCCGCCTTTATGTTGGAAGGGGTAGCTCCTAAAATGCTCTAGATCTAGGTTTCAGACAACCCCCACCCTCCCATTTTCATAGAAGACCAAACAGCATTTGTCTGTTGTTTCTATTGCTATTATTAAGTATAGACGTTATTATTGTCTTTCGTATCTATTATTAATGTTGAGTCCTTGTATACCTTGTAGTATCCAAGATTCCTATCAAAATTGATGGCGTAAGAGGATTCACCTATGCAGAAATGGCACTGGCCACGAACAATTTTTCCAACTTCACCCAAGTTGGACAAGGAGGTTATGGAAAGGTCTATAAAGGTATTCTAGCAGATGGCACACTAGTGGCTATAAAGCGTGCACAAGAGGGGTCATTGCAGGGAGGAAAAGAGTTCTATACAGAAATTGAATTATTGTCAAGGCTACATCATCGGAACCTCGTCTCTTTAATTGGATATTGTGATGAAGAAGGTGAACAGGTAATTTTACTTTTTCTTTTTTGAAGAAATTATTTTAGCTGTGCCTTTTGTGTTTGTCCAATGGTAGATTTGCACTGCTACTGTCGTGGTGTTCAACTTGCCGTTCGGCCTTTGGTACCTGCAGTAGCTCTGTGCTTTAGCAGTGCTGCTTTTGGGATTTGAGTCCTTTGACTCATTATGCTACTCAGATTGAATTATAGATCTTTCTTTTTTCTTTTTTTGGGGGGCGTGGGGAGCAGGGGGAGAGAAGAGATCAACTCAAACGTATCTTCATCCTTGGCCTCATTCATGTTTTGTTTCCAAAAAACATGCAAGCATTAGAGCTGATGACATTTGAGTATTTATGAGGTCTTACAAGATATTAACTTGGTGATGTGCGTATATAGTCATTTGATTATAAACATTGGACCACTCTGACTAACATTAGTATATCCCTTTCTAGTCTGTGTTAATTAAGCTTCTGAGTGGAGCCTTTGCAGACTGATTTCTTTTCATGGGTTCTGAGGACATCTGCCTATTTACTGTTTTTACATGATCTCTATGTTTCTGTTTCTTCTGTGTGTATGTGTTATGCAATCATATTCCAGCTGTGAACTTTGTGAGGAAGTCCAAAACCTTTTGTTTCTTGCACTTGTTCATGCAGATGTTGGTTTATGAATTCATGCCAAATGGAACTTTGAGAGATCACCTTTCTGGTATGTATTCATGTTCCTTTACATTTATTTTTGCCTTGGGCATGTTTCCATCTGACACTATTTATGCTTTTCTCAATCTAAGAAGGCACTATTATGAAATGACTGCATCGGAAGGTTCTCCATTCTTCCTTTCAACCATGTTATTTTGTTTTTTCTTATGGGATCTCTCTCTGTTGTATTATATTTTCTAAGGCTCTCCTTTGTTTGGAATATCATTAGATATGATTTTATTGTTGTTCTTGTTACTGCCATTTTTCTGTTTTATGCCACATTTTTTATATATAATTATGGCATCTCGATTAATTGGAAGTCTTTTTGTCACAGCTAGATCTAAACAACAGTTAAGTTTTGCTACTAGATTGGAAATGGCACTAGGATCTGCCAAGGGCATTCTCTATCTGCATACTGAAGCTGATCCTCCAATATTCCACCGGGATATTAAGGCCAGCAACATCTTATTGGACCGCAAGTTCACGCCAAAAGTTGCTGATTTTGGACTATCACGACTAGCACTAATTCCTGACACTGAAGGAAGTGTTCCTTCTCATATATCGACAGTAGTTAAAGGAACTCCGGTACTGTTTTTCTCTCTGGTTGGAATATTGCTAGTTAGATACAATTATATTTGACAATGACATGATATATTCTCATATTGTAAGACTTATTTGATCTTTATGTGACCATTAGAATTTTCTCTCTCTTGAATAACTAATTTATTTTTCTAGAATTAGATGAAAATTTCCTTGACCAATCTCTTTTGGTTAGGCTTGTTCCTTTATCTTAGCATCTTTATGCTTCTTTGTGTCCTCCTCTAAAATACTTTTGGAAAACATACCTACCTTTGTAGTAATTATGTCATATTACAGAAAAATCAAATTGCAATTATACTACATAAAAAATAAAAAAGAAAAAAACATACCGACTTAGAGTGAGGTAGGAAGAAGGGGGAGAGGACCCCGAAAGAGAATTCTTGTTTTGTGTGAATAAAAATTTTCTTTAATGTTCTTATGTCATGTGAAAGAGTAATTGTTTTTTGATCTCAACCAGTAAAATAGGAAGATGTCACACTTATTACTAGTATTTGACTAGTGGATGATGATTCAATAACTTGTCACTTTATTTAGTTTGGTCAGTAAATATTCGTTGAAGTAAAATTTTCTCAACTGTATAGTTCTTTTTTTTTTTTTCAGTACATCATACCTTATATTAGGCAACAGTAGTTCCAATAAGTTTTATGAAGTTTATTGTTGGTTGAATAAACTCAGAAAGTCTCTTAGTGAAAGATTAGACACAAACATCCAGTGATAGCATTGGCATTAGTCATGCACAAACAACCCTCAATAGAATAGATGTTGGATGGTCTAGATAAATTTCTTCCAATTGATGTAAGCTGTAACAGTAGTTACAGCTAAATATGTTCATGATGAGTGAAAAGAAAGGTGGAAGTATGAAACAAATCGATGAATAAACCAAAGCTAGTCTCCCAATAATGAGTCAGTAGGATAAGAAGGCATCACTTCCTTAGATACAAGCCATTTCTGACTAATCATATTGACTACCTATTTCTATACTTCTGAATCTAATGCTTGAAGGCAAAGTAAATGCAAGACAGGATGATTTTGATTTCAACTTTTATAGAAATTGACTTCGATCTAGACCTTGAGATCATGGACTCAAATCATATAAATTTGTCACTCTACCATACAAGGGTAAGGTTGCATGCTTATGACCCTCCTAAGATCCCACGTGGGAGTCTTGTCCATTGGACAATGCTTTCAGACTTGGAAATGAAGAATCAAGACAACTAAGAGATGAGAAAGTAAAGTCCATGTGAAATTATGCAAAAGATTGCCACCGGACCCAAGAGGTAAATTGTCGGGAATGATCCAGGAAAGCATAGTATCTATATGGCTTAATTTTTATTTCCTTTCGGAAGAATTTACAGCTTGAAGTATCCAACACTGGTAGTTCTCTGACTTTAGTTACCCTTTCATATCCTGCAGTTCCTCTGCCCCTTTTGCACCAAAAATTGACATCTTTGTATGGCTACCTTGGTCCTGTTCTCGTAAAGTCTGATGAAACTCATTGAATCCCTTTTCAGGGCTACCTTGATCCAGAGTATTTCTTAACGCATAAGCTGACTGACAAAAGTGATGTTTATAGCCTTGGTGTTGTATTTCTAGAGCTTGTGACAGGGATGCAACCAATTTCACATGGCAAAAATATTGTGAGAGAGGTACTTTATCACTTTCAGAGTATTGCCACTTTGCTTTTGTTTAATTTCCAGTGGTGGGGAAGGGGATGTGGTCCTTGGTTGTTCGCTCATTGGGCCCCCATTCAACATGCTACTCGAGTAAGATTTGAACTCAGAATTCATATCAATATTTTAGATATAGAGTGCTGCCCTTACGTGTCAAGACCACAGAGTTGTCGATGATCACCCTTGCATTGACACGTAATAAATACCTTTCAACCTTGTCATTGCTCTGGAGTCCGGAGCTTTAATAATGAGAAAAAGGACATAGCTCCCTTGAGCTAAGCCCGTTATGCCTCCCCGACTTGTCAACGTCCGGGAATCATTACAACCCATACCATCACATCACGTTGTTTCTATTACTTGATATTTCTTGTTATATTGATGTAGAGAGATAGTAATTACCAAGAAGACTCTTTCTCTCTCCCTCTCTTCATATTAGGTTGATATGGCATACCAATCCGGCATGATCTTCTCGGTTGTTGATGGACGGATGGGATCTTATCCTTCTGAATGTGTGGGGAGGTTCATGGCCCTAGCTCTGAAATGTTGTCAGGAGGCGACAAATGCAAGGCCGACGATGGCAGAGGTTGTGCGAGAGCTTGAAAACATATGGCATATGATGCCAGATTCTGATACTAGGATCACTGAATCATCTCCAGGCAGTGCCCAAACAAAGGTTATCTCCTCCACATCGTCCACCACCCCCATGAAGAATCCTTTCCTGTCTTCTGATGCCTCTGGCAGTGAACTCGTTCCTACCATCACTCCTAGATGAATTCCTCTAAACACGCACACACCCACCCCACACGCACGCGCACACATATATAAATATACACACACGTGTGGGTACACGTCACATCTTGTGAACGTGCATATATTGCTGTTGTCTATATTGGTGATATCTTTTTACTAACATAGAAAATAGTAAAACAATGCTTCCTCCTCCCATCTGTGCTGTCTTCAAATAATAATAATAATTATTATGATGATAATAATGAAGTTGCACTTTGAATGTCTAAACACTTCCTTTGTTGACGCATGTACATTGGGATATCGAGCGGAGTTACTTTTATTTGTGTGATGTTTGCAAGTAGTAATAATACAGAAAAATTAGATTAGAGTTCATCTTGCATTGAAACTCTTATTTCTCAGTATTCTTTAAAATATTGTACGTATTAGATTAGAGTTCTAGAATATTTTTCTTTAGAATACTATGCTTATTAGATTAGAACTCTAAAGTATTTAAGTAAAGATTGGGTAAATATGAATATTTTTCAAAAAAAAATCTTAAAGCTGTTAGGATAAAAATCAAATACTATTGCTCTAGGTAGTTCCTCCTCTGCTTTGCTAATGATACCCAACGCTGCAATAGGCTTTGAACTGTAAAGCTATAATTCTGAGTGTAGGGAAGAGAATAGCCGGTCGGTGGGGTAATACCGAGAGAATAAAGATGACAGTTACACAAATTCACGATAAAGAAATATGAGAGAATTGGAGGACACATATACAATTTTTATGTAGAAAACTCTCTTCTAAATAAAAGAAAAAAATTACGAGATATTTAGTCCACAAATAATTTTACTATGTAAATTTTGGTTACAAAAATCCTTTGGCTACACAAATCCTTGGAGAGCTGAGAACAAAAATAAGAGCAAAATACATGAGTAAAGATGACTACTCCTTATGTTCTCTCTTTCGTTTTTTCTCTTTCTTCTCTACTCACACTCACACTTAGCATACGTATGTACATATATAAACTGGACGACCGCCTACTCAATAGGCAGATTGCGTGTGCAGCAAAACCTGTCACCAACTCTATAACCTGCCACTAACTCTGCTAAGCGTTATTCTACTAGGAGGAGTTGACCTGCTCTACAAATCGGTTGCCAACTCTGAAAGTTAACTTCCATTTCTGAAAAAGTTATTTGTGCAAACTTTAGAGGTAACCAGTTTTTCTGTTAAAGTCCCCAGGCATTGACCAAATCCTCGGCCTTTTGCCTAGAGCCCTCAGATATCATCCCATGTCCTCAGTCAACAACTGATGTTTTTAGCCATTACTTAGAATTCTCATCATTTAATCAAAGTCCTCGGTTCTTATGTAATGTCCTCGGCCCTTAATATCTCTTTTGCAATCTGCCACCAGCTCTATTAAGCGTCATTCTGTCGGGAGGAGTTGATTTACTCTACAAAGTAGCTACCAACTCTGAAAGTCAACGTTCCTTTCTGAAAAAGCTGTTTGCGCAGACTTTACAGGTAACTAACTTTTCTATTAAAATCCTCTGGCGTTGACCAAAGTCGTCGACCTTTTGCCTAGAGTCATCAAATATCATCTTATGTTCTCAGTCAACAGTTTATATCTTCAACCATCACTTAGAATTATCGTTCTTCAATCAGAGTCCTCATCCATTATGCAAAGTCCTCAATCCTTATGCAAAATCCTCGGCCCTTAATACCTCTTCAGCCAAGTATACCACTTTGGCTTTTATTCATTTCGGCCAAGTAAATACCATTCTGGCCTACTTCCATTCCGGAATTTCACTCCAAAAATTCTACTCTGAAATTCAAACCTGGCCACATCACCATGTGCGTGACGAATATAACAATACTTTTCATGCGGAAGTAACCTAAAATCTCAACACTAAGCATGCAGCTTTGATACAGACAAAGCAAAGCGATGTGAGATACCTACTTGACTGCTTGATTAGCCTCCAACTGTGTTTATTTGTTTGAATCTAGTTACCGTAAGAGTGGTCCGATATTTTGTTCTTTTTCCCTCTTCTTTCCTTTTGCCATTTTAGAATTGCTATGAAACTCATCTAAGAGTTCCGAGATCCAAGAAATGCCAAAAATTTCCCAATATGTGGGAATTTGTTTATTATTTTTTTCCTAAGTTGATATGCTGCTTTATTTTTTGCTGAGGTCAGTCCCTGTTTTTCGGGTGGTGTAATATTTCATGAGTCCCCCGCCCCACTTTTGTCTGCGGATCATGAGATCCGTACGTTAACGTCAGAAAAGAAAACCCAACAGAATAATGTTCTGTTTTTTCTTCTGCTTTCACCTCAGTACCTTAAAGTCGCGAGGCAGGAGTCATCCAACACAGGACATAATTATGCAACCACTCAAATAAGTTGGGTGCATCTAGGAGTCTTTTAATTTTAGGACTCTTTTGATCCCGGTAATTAAAGTTACTTGATATAAAATAAATATTTTAATTTAATTTATGTCTCAATGACATTTTTTAATATCTATTATTAGGTACAATTAAAGATAAAATTGACTAGATCCACTAATATATGAGGATCACAGGCCATAAACCCATGGAGAGGAATGATTTAACTGATGTGCTGGGTGTGGATTAAAAAAGACTCGGACTGAATAACTAAACTATCAAATAGCCGAATAATCAAACTATTGATAATATAAAATATTGAAGTATTGAATGACCGGTCAGTTAATAAATTTGGACAGTTATTCTTGATAAACCTATAAATTGAGGGATGAATAATTGGATTAAGTAAACAGTTAAGACGCCTAACGAATAGGCTTATACTCAGAGTTTATGAAATAGTTGGACAAGTCAATTCACAACTAACGTAACACCTTAATTTATAAGCAATTATATCTCTTTAGAAACAGTACATTGATTGGCAATAATATTATAAATATGTCTATTTTTCATGAATAAAAGATGGAGGAATTACCCAAAAAACAAGTATAAAACACCAACCCTTTAAATATTCATAAATCCCAAAAATACGGAACCAACTTCTCCTATTTTTACTCTCTTTTCTCCTTAACTTTTTATCATCTTTTCATTTTAAATAAAGATTTTTAATTTGGGTGTCGAAAAATATTTTGGGATGTGAGTTCCATAACTTTTAACCTCTTGTTAAATATTACGGTGTGTAGAATTTATTTAAAATTTCAAAGATTCAACACCTTATTCAGACAACTATCTAGATTTAAAGTACGCATTATTGACACTTGATGCGACTATAGATTCAAGATCAAAAGAAAAGCATTCATTACTGAGATCATGAAAGAATAAATCATGCAATGAATTACAGAAGTCTTGAATTTAGGCATCACAACGTTTTTCTTTCATTTGCTTGTCCTTTCTCTTTTTTGAAAGAAAAAAAAGCTCTCCTTTCTTTATCAAAGTCATTTCCTTTTTATAGGCCCTCTCTTCCTGATCTGATTGTTCCCGTAATGCCCGTTCTTCTCCCTTGTAATTATCTTCATCAGTTTCATCTGTTACTGTAGGTTTGGTCGGTTGTACAACCGTCATCTTCACGTGTTAATTGTAATAACTCCAAAACCGATGGGCTTTCTTCAATGGGCTTCCTTTAATGGGCCATAAAAGTAAATCATATACAGTTGCACCCATTACTAGTCCCCCATGTCGGCAGGTTAGAATTCTTAATCTGGCGATATGTCCTTTCTGATGGGGTCATTCGAGTTCTTCTTCTAACATTTCGTTGATTTGAGTTTAAATCTGTTGTCAACCAGTTGTAATTCTAGATCGACTTTCACCCAATTTTGCTTTTTGAAAACGCTCTTTACCGGACCGGATTGAAATCGGCTTTCAACTTGCTTCCTTGAAACCAACTTTTCAAATTATCACCGATCCGGATCGAATCGGTTTCGACCGCTTATGCTTGAAACCGGCTTTTTATCTGGATCGAAATCGCTTTTAGCCTTCTTACGCCAAAAACCGGCTTTTCAAATAATTGCCGATCACGGATCGAAATCGCTTTCACTTTCTTCTTACGCTGAAATCGGCTTTTCAAATAATTGCGATCTGGATCGGAAATCGGCTTTCAAATACTTTTATGTTTGAAAGATCATTTAAAAATTCTTATTTTGTTCTTCGAAGGATGGGACAACCATTAATTACTCCAGTGGGTGAACTAATCTGGCTTTGACACGTGTGAATCATTATGACAAAGGTGTCAGTTAGCCGCCAATCATGATGATTTTGAAAAAATATGTTAATTTGAAATTCCTCACAAGGTTCTTTATCTTCCTTTGCCGTTTCGAATTTCTTCTCTACTACTTCCTCATCCAGCTTCTTCATTCAAAATTTTCTCATGGCTCCTCGCATTCAAGTTCTTCGTGTTCATTCTCTTAAATCGGTTCTTTCCTCTGTTGACATCGATTCAATATACACAAAATTCAAGATTAGCAAAGACATACCTTTCTTGGTTCCCTCCGAGGATGATAGGTCTAGCACTCCTCCTGAAGGCTATATTTTAATTTATGAAGCCCATTTGACTAGTGGTTTACGCATTCCTCTTGCATTGGAATTGCGCCAGATTTTCATGAAATTAGGAGTCCCCATCGTCAGGTTCCATGCTAACGCTATCAGGTACCTCTGTAATCTTTGTATCTTCTTTCGGCTTCATGGGCTTACTCTAAATATCGCAACGGTGAAGGTGCTTTTCAAATTTAGTCAATCCGGAGATTGGATTTCTTTGACGCCCCGCGAGTTGAACATTGGTGGTGTTATTCATGAATCGGTGAAAGGTTGGAAAGATAGGTTTTTCTTTTTGAAGGCTAGTTTTGATATGAATTTTTCAAGTGAATGGGGTAACGTTCCGTCATCTTTTTCGGGTAAACTTGAAGATAACGAGGAAAAATCAGTTCGACAATTTACTGATTTAATTAGGGATAATATCAATTCATTTTCTGACAAAGAACGTCTCCTGTCGCCTGAGATTTTAACGTTGGCTAAATGGGAGCCTTTATTGGCGATTCGAAGAACGAGTAGTTATACTCCCAAACGTAAAAGAAAAACTCATCAATCAAAGTCTAAGGGTTCAACCTCTCGACGTCGAATGGTTCAGTCAAGTTCAACCACTTCTTCTACTGATTTCGGCGTTCCATTGTCAGAGAGAATGGGTGGTGTGAATAAATTAACAGAAGAAACTGTTTTACCTTCTAGCGTTTCTATGTCCACAAAGACAAGGGGTCGAGGAACCAACTTCCAATGTTCAGATGGTCTCGCCCCACAAAGACAAGGAGTTGAGGAAGTGACCGATCCAACTTCTAATGTTCGGATGTTGGATAGGAATACTTTGGTCCAGCGGCCATATTTGGCGGTCTCCTTCTCTCTCTAAATTTGTAATGAACCAACAATCAAAGAAGCTTCAAACATTTTAACGATCGGTGGTTCTTCTCGATCGACCCATATTCAAGATCGGACTCAAGGAACCATTTCTCGCTGATGATGTTCCCTCGAGGACGTCCCTATTCCTTCTCGCAAACTGGATGAAATCCGAACTCAATCTGTTGTCGACCCACCCCCGTCCCCGAAAAGGAGATCTGTTTTCCCGAGGTGCCGTGTCCAATCCGACCGAGTTCAAGATAGAGTTTGTCCGCAGTGGATGAACACTCCTCGCTTCTTCTTCGCATCCTAGCCCCGAAGTCATCCCGATCGTCCCAAATACTCCTGTTTCAAGAATGTCTCCGAACGAATCTCTTTGAGAGCTCGCTTTATCCAGTTAGATTTTCATAACCTTAGGCATCTGGATTCGGTCTTATCTTGTCAATTTGAACTAAATTTTTTTTTTTAGGACGAAAAATTAAATGAAATTATAAGGATTGGGATTCATCAACGGAGGCTTTGGATCGGACAACTTCAACGAGAAGTTCAAACCTTGTCTCAGAATCAGATGGATCCCAAAATTTTAGAAGAGATGAAGAATAAGATGGAGATTGCTGTTGCTGAGGCTCAACAATATAAAGACCAGAATATCATTCTTGAGTCTGATTTGCAAAAAATGAAGGATGAGCTTCAATCTACAACTTTGAATTTGTCTGATTCCCAAAGAGAATTAGGATCGGCCCAACAAGAGTTAGCTTATTTGAATTTTGAACTGCTGACCAGACTCAAACCGGAAGAAGTTGGATCGGCTTTGAGTTCCAGATTTCAAGAAGGCATTCGGTTATGCCAAAAGATTGCTTTGTTGGTCGATCCTCAATTTCCAGGCCATTTTCTCGATCAAAGGAATATGGGCGTACATCGCCGATCTGACTTGAAGGATTTTTCTGATAGAGGAGCGTCTTCATCTCATCCACCTGGTGGTTCTTCTATGTAGACTTATGTTCTTAACAGTCATACATTAACTGAATTTTGTACTATGTATAAACTTATACTTGTTATATTTGATTACTTGATGCTTTTTTGACCATAGTAGACTGAATGTGTTCATCCTTTCATAAAGGAATCGCCACACATATGTTAGAATAACCCCTAAGGTTTGATGGATCTTACTTTTGTTGTCCAAATCACTCGATATAATCGAGTCTTAATTTTCTTAGACCGTTTATAAGTCTGTAAGTAAGTGGCGTTTCGCCATTTGACTTAGGGGCAGTCTAGGCCGATCAGTAATCTTAAAGAATCGATAAAATACTGATAAAATTATCATTATATATATTCATATAATTTACAGTTTACAAGGTACCTGTCAGGATCAAATCTTACTGATAAAACTTCTTTAAATGAATAGCATTCCATGTCCTTGGAACGAGTTTTCCATTTTGAGTACGCAATTTGTAAGATCCATTTCGTAGAATAGCAAAGACAATGAAGGGTCCTTCCCAGTTGGGAGACAATTTATTTCTGTTAAGTATCTTCCCTGTTGCTTCAATACTCCTTAGAACCAAGTCCCCAACATCAAACTGGCGTGCTTTTACTCTTTTGTTATAATACCGATTTCGTTGTTGGTAAGGCATCTTTGTGCGAACTCGCGTCGTTCCTCTCATTTCTTCGAGAAGATCAAGTTGCTCTCTGATTTTCTCGATCGTTATTGGTCGGATCAAAATTCTCAATCCTCGACTAGGTAATCCGATTTCTACTTTGGTATGACCGCTTCGCCCAAAACATAGGTGAATGGGGTTTCCTTGTGGGCTCTTTCGGTGTTGTTCGGTATGACCACAAAACTAGTGGTAGTTCGTCTGCCCAGGAGCCTCCGGCGTCCTCCAATTTCGTCTTTAATCCATGTAATAGAATTCTATTGGTAACTTTCACTTGTCCATTCGACTGGGGGTATGCCACTGAAGTGTGAATTAACCGAATGTTCAGATTGGAGCAATACTTGGTAAAGCGTTTCCCTGTGAATTGAGTTCCATTATCGTAATAATTCTTTTCAGAATTCCAAACCGCGAGACAATACTATGTTTAACAAACTCAATAGCGTTATGCTCGCTTATCCGAGCCAATGGAGTAGCTTCTACCGATTTAGTAAAGTAGTCGATGCCAACTATTATAAATTTTCTTTGCCCGGTCGTCATAGGAAAAGGACCTAAAATATCGAGTCCCCATTGTGAAAATGGCCAAGGATCTTGCAAAGATTTCAATTAGTAGGACGGTTGATGCGTCAAGTTGCCGCAGAACCGGCAATTCTCGCATTTTTAACGAATTCCACAAAGATCCTTCTTAATAGTAGGCCAATAATATCCCTGACGTATTACTTTGAAGGCCAGATTTTTTCCTCCTACATGGGACCCACATATCCCTAAGTGGACCTCACTTAATACGTATTCGGCTTCCTCTGGAGTAAGGCAACGCAGATATGGAATTGAGTATCCCCTCTTGTATATTTTGTCATCTATGATAGTATACCATCCGGCGGTTTTCTTTATCCGTTTTTTATCTTCTGGGTTATCTGGTAAAACTCCTTCCTTTAGGTACTTCCAATACGGAGATATCCAATTTTCTCCCCCAGTTAGATGAAGGACTTTATGTTCGGCTTCTTTGATACTTGGAGTCGAAAAAATTTCACGCATAATCTTTGCGTACTGTTCGGGATTTTCAGTTGCAGCAGCTTTTGCTAGATGATCGGCTTTTCCATTGTCTTCCATTGGAATATGAACTATCTCCGTTTTGTTGAAATTTGTCATCATACTTTTAACCTTAGCAAGATAATTTGCTAAGGGCGCGTTTATGGCTTCAAAATTTCCTTGGACCCGATTCACGATTCGCTTCAATCGTCAGAGACGATTATATTCTTTGCAGAGCATTCTTTAGCCAATCAAGTCCGCAAGCAAAGCTTCATATTCTCAGAATGTTATTAGTTGTCAGGAATGCAAGTCTTAGTGAATAACATATCTATGTTCCTTCGGGAGTCTTTAGGACCACTCCACTCCATTGCGATTGCATTGATGATCCATCTACATGTAATAACCAAATCGGTTCCGTTTGGTTTTCAAGATTTTCTTGACCACTTTCGGATTGGCTTCACGCTTTCAACAACAAAGTCGGCTAATCCCCTGTCCTTTTATAACCGATCTTGGTCTATATTCTATATCAAATTCGCTTAGTTCAATTGCCCATTTCACGATTCCGTCCGGACATATCCGGCTTTTGCAAAATCATTTTCAAAGGCTGATCGGTCAAAGAAATGATTTTGTGCGCTTGAAAAGTAAGGACGCCTTTCTTTCCCGAATAAATAAGAGCCAAAGTAATCTTTTCAAATGCGTATATCGAAGTTTCACGTGGGCGGATTTTGCTTACATAATAGATCGGTTCTTGTATATTTACTTCCTGCCGAACTAGGACCGAACTGATTGCCACAGATGAGATAGCTAGGTACAAAAATAATTCTTCTTCCGTTTTTGGCGAAGCCAATAAGGGAGGACTAGATAAATATTCTTTTAACTCTTGAAAAGCCTTTTGACAATCAGAGGACCAAATAAATCCATTGGTCTTGGTTCCTCTTAAGGCTTTGAAAAAAGGTAAATATTTTTCTGCTGACTTGAATAGGAATCGAGAGAGTGATGCTAACCTTCTTGTGAGCCTTTGAACTTCCTTAACCGTTTGTGGAGGGTACATTTCAATAATTGCCTTTATCTTTTCAGGGTTGGCTTCAATTCCTCGTCTGGATACAATGAAGCCAAGAAATTTTCCAGATGAAACTCCGAAAGCGCATTTGGTTGGATTTAACTTCATTTGATATTTTCGGAGTATCTTAAATGCTTCATTAAGATCGTCCCACATGATCCCCACCGTTTTGCTTTTAACAAGCATATCATCAACATAGACTTCCATATTTTTGCCGATCTGTCCTTCAAATATTTTATTCACGAGCCGTTGGTAAGTGGCTCCGGCGTTTTTTAGGCCGAACGGCATAACCTTGTAACAGTAAGTTCCTTGATCTGTCATGAAAGAGGTAATTTCTTCATCTTCATGACTCATCCAGATTTGATTGTATCCTGAGTAAGCATCCATAAAACTTAACAATTCGTGTCCTGATATTGAATCCACTAATAAATCTATTCTTGGCAATGGAAAACTGTCTTTTGGACATGCTTTATTCACATTAGTGAAGTCTACACACATTCGCCATTTTCCACTACTTTTCTTCACGAGGACCACATTAGAAAGCCAGTCTGGATATTGAACTTCCCGAATAAAACCAGCGTCTAAAAGCTTTTTCACTTCCTCTCTAATGGCAATTAGTTTTTCGACAGAATGATTTCTTCGCTTTTGTCTAACCGGTTTATGACTGGGATCCAAACCTAATTTGTGTACCATCATATCGGATGGGACTCCTGGCATATCTGCGGGCGACCAAGCAAATATATCCGAATTTTCTAGAAGAAATTTTATTAACCGATCACGAGTCGGCTCAGAGAGGGAAGACCCTATTAGCGTAAACTTGTCTGGATTAATAGGGTCAAGGAGAACTTGATCGGTTGTTTCTCCAGATTGGGCCTGCTGTAAGGAAATTTCATCTCGATAATCAAGATCTTCGATTGGTTTGTCCGGAGTTATTTGACTGATTTGGGAAAGATAACAGGATCGCCCAATTACTTGATCTCTTAGGACTTCACCAACACCATATGAAGTTAAGAATTTCATCTTCAAATGAGGTATGGATGTTACTATTCCAAAGGCTGATAAGCAAGGTCGGCCCAATATAGCATTGTAAACTGATGGTAAATCAACTACCAAGAATGATAGTTTACGTGATGCTACTCTAGGGTACGTTCCCAGAGTTACTTCTAACTGAATGGTTCATTGTACTTGAACTGGTTCATTATCTAATCCATAAAGAGGCCCTTCAGCTGTTTTTAAATTGGTTCTTTTTAATCCCAATTTAATAAAGGCATCGAAGTAAAGCAAATTACTCGAACTTCCATTATCTAGGAAAACCCGTTTCAGTTGGTAGTCAACTTTACCATCTGAAACAAGCATTGATACAACAAGAGGATCGGAGTGAGGATATTGTACATGCTTCATATCTTCCCTATCAAAACGAATAATATCGTCGTCAATCTCACTTTTTGATCTTTTGGCCTTCATATCATTCTCAAGCCGATCAGAACGATGTACTCTTGATGACTTGCTAGTTATCATATTGACCACGCCAGCAGCAACTCGGTTTTTTGGCGCTTGTTGTTGACTTTCTTCCGTTATTTCAGCAGCATTTCCTTCAGAATCTTTCAGAAATTTCTTTAGATGCCCTCTTCGGATGAGTTCTTCTATCTCTTTCTGCAGAGTTCGGCATTCTTCAGTACTATGTCCTGGTGAGCGATGATAATGACAAAACTTTGTCTGATCTCCGGCTTCTGGATTTTTGGGTGGCTTGGGCCATTTAAGGAATTTTTCACCCCTTATTTGCATGAGAATATTCGTTCGGGATTCATTCAGGGGAGTTAGATTTAAAGGCTTAAATTCCCTAGTAAATCCAGATCCTGTCCTTGATTGTTTCCTTTCTTGTGAATAAGCACGGTTGTTGTCTCCTTTCTTTCCATTCGGTGGTTTTCTTGATTGTTGTCCAGTGTGACAATGGCTTTTTGCTTTATTAGCTTCTTCTCGCGGCGATGTATGCTCGAGTTATCGCTTTCGCGACGAAAGGTTTTGGATCGGGCAGTGTGCTAAGTGTTTGAAAAATTCTCCTGGCTCCAAAGTTGATATAAAAGTATTCAACTTTACTTCATCAGTTATTCGCGGGATTTGCCGGGCTTCTTCAATGAACCGAACTAAGAAACTTTTTAGGCTTTCATTTGACCCTTGCTTTATCCTGGCAAGATGCCAGGGTTGTTTTTCAATTCTTCTGCTGGAAGCGAACTGGGTCAAAATATTGTCGGCCAATTCTTTAAACTATTGAATTGAATTTGGCTGTAATCGGTAGAACCAGATTAGAGCATCTCCTTTGAGAGTTATCGGAAAACATTGGCACATGGTCATTTTATCTAGTCCTTGGAAACTCAAAAGGGTTCTGAAATGATCCAGATGGTCCATAGGATCAGTGCTCCCGTCATAAGCATCCAAAGTCGGCATTTTAAATTTATGTGGGAGTGGTCTTGTTCGAATTTCCATCGTAAATGGTGATCCATGCAAGCTTGTTAGGCGTTCTTCGACGTTTCCTCCAAACATATGTTTCCAAATTTTCTCTACCTTTTCTTCCATATGAGGAACAGCAGTCTCTTTGCATTGAGATATGTTCTTAGTTCTACTGGTTGTGTCTCTCGCTGAGCTGGTCGAAAATTTTCTCGTTCCATATGCCTATTACAGGAAGCAGCTTCGTGATCACGTGGTCTTTCACCCCTTTGAGAGCATCGTGTATTTTGACGATCTTGATTTTGATTTTCTGGGACAGGACCTAATCGTCCTTCTAATTGTGATCGAGCTCTCAATCGAGATTGGCCCTCTTGGTGAGATCGGCCTCTTAATTGAGATTGGCCTTCGAAATGAGATCAGCCTCTTAATTGAGATCGGCCTCTCAATTGAGATCGGCCTCCTGCATTACTCGAAGCCACTTGTTCTTGAATTTCTGCTTGGTGGGTGGTATATTTTTTTTTATGATTCCATCTTTCGTCGACTTCGGCAGGCGTGACGATAGGATTAGTAGGTTTACACTGAGCACAAAGATTGTGAATTGCTTCTGTCATGTTGTCCATCCGAGCGTTAAATGTTCGCATCATCTCTTCTTGTCGACTCTCCATTTGAATGACAGCAGCAGGTGGATTATTGATGGTAGTAGCATCCCTTGTTGGAACATTAGTTCGGGATCTCGTATTGACCATTTTTTAGAAAATGGAATGGGAGAAATGGCTTTTTGTTCCGGTTCCCACAGACGGCGCCAATGATGCGACTATAAATTCAAGACTTCTGTAATTCATTGCATGATTTATTCTTTCATGATCTTAGTAATGAATGCTTTTCTTTAGATCTTGAATCTATAGTCGCATCAACACTGTTTGTGGGAATCGTAGTTAAGTCATCTATTCCTACGTAATCAAGGTCGCACCTATCTGAAAACCTCTCTCTTCTTCGCCAAGGTAAAAAATGGTGAACATGCGAACACAATAACAATTTAGCCTACTGCCAAGGGATATCTTATCTTTGGTTCATCATGGAGGAAGGCAACCGTAGGGTTGCTTGCTCATTATCCAATCTCGATATCAAAGCCATGACTACTTGGATAAAAGACATGTTGATGTTGCTGAAATCCTTATTAGACAAAGTCAATGGCCAAATTCACAAAGTGAAGGTCCTCTTCTCACAGACATTGACACCAAGGAGGAGATCAAAAGGAAAGAAAATCATCTTGAAGGGAGTTCACCCACGGTCAAAGATTTTAGAGGCTTCCAAGGCACTTGCCTGCATTACATCCTCCCATCTTGAAGCATGCTCAAACTTCAAAGCATAAGAAAAGAGTCCCAAGTGATGAAATTCTTAGTATACCTGAGATCCTAGATATTAGTCAAACTAAGAGGAATGATCTTTTTTTTTTAGTAAGTAAATAAAATTGTATTAAAATAAAAGAATTACAAAATCCTACGGTCTATTTCCAAATATTTTGTTGATTTGAAATTAGAATATAGATGTTAGAGTATTTTTCGAGTACTAAGAAACATGTCATAAAACCAAAGTAAAATTTACAAAGGAAACAATCTGTCAAATTCCAGTCATCCAAAACGTCCATTGGCCTTCAATCAAACTAGCTAAAATGCCATTTGCAACCATGTCCGTCCGCATGCCATTTTGCTCCTTGGCCGGTCAACATGTTGACCGGTCTTTTGCACCAATGCCGGTTAACCCGTTGACTGGTAGATATTGTACCAAAGGCTCCAAGCTCCTTCAGTCGACTGCCTACCTAGGTGCCTTGGCCACATTGGCCGATTAATCCGCCAAACTAACCAAACAATCATGGAATTCTAGATTAATCTATGCCAACCCGGTTGATACTGTGACGGAACGAATTTTTTTTTTTGCATTCCGCCAACGATCTCCCGGAACCAAGTTTCAGTGGTCCGATCCGGGCTGATCATGCCTTCCAAATCACAGGATCACAGATGCCGTCTAGGATTCATAGATATTAGTCATCAAACATATAGCGAAAGTCAATCTAATATCCTACTGAAACATTCATATTCATTCCCATAAAAACTCATTTCTGAATACATATAGCCATAAACATCTAATCCCAAAAGTTTATCAATTTTAACAGATCATTACATTAACTACTTCTTCATGGCGGTCGTCAAAAAGGTGCTTCTGAATCCTTACTGGCCCTTTAGATAGGCTCTAATTACTCTGTCTCGTCAGGCACAAGTTCTAAATTTTCATCTGATGGGGGAAAACAGAAAATAGTGAGCTGAAGCTCAATAAGGTACATGCAGATATTCCATAAAAAGTTCGTGCTTTCAACAATTGCAGATACGTATGCAAAATATCATTTGGCTAGAATCATGCAGAATATTTAGAACGGTTAATGCAAGAAGTCATGCATCATATATACATATATATATATATAGCATTTGGTCGAACAAAAGCTAATCAGAATGTCGAAACATATAATATTTGAGTATAAAACAAGGCCAATCACAATTTAGCTTCTTTTATTTATTTATGGCTTAACGGAAGGAGGTTTTAATTGATGATAGATTATGTACATGTCCTCACAATTATGACAATACTTCCTTGTACAAAGCCCCGATGACGGTTCTCACTTCCTCCTTGTACAAAGCCCCGAGGACGGCTACCACTACCTCATTGTACAAAGCCTCGAGGACGGCTCTTACTTTGGTTATCCTCGATTATCACCTTAAGGTCCTAAGGCATGCCGAAGTACCTTGTCTCCCAAGGCTAAGGTCTGAACTTATTTGTTTTATCATAAAGCCGATTCACATTTTCTTTGTTCATCACAAGCCGGTTTCAAAGTTTTAGTACAATGCCAGTTTCAAATCATAATACAAGGCTGATTTCAAAAATTACAATGCAATCGCCGGTTTCAAAATCACGATACAAAGCCGGTTTCGAAATCACAGTACAAATACCGATTTCAAAATACAATACAAGGTCGGTTTCGAAATTACACTACAATGCCGGTTTCAAAATCACAGAGCCGATTTCAAAATTACATTACAAGGCCGGTTTTAAAATCACAAGGCAAATGCCGATTTTAAAACTACATTACAAGACCGATTTCAAAAATTACAAGGTAAATGCCGGTTTTAAAACTACATTACAAGACCGGTTTTAAAATCACAAGGTAAATGCCGGTTTCAAAATTTCAACGCAAATGCCGGTTTCGATTAAGGCCGATTTCAATTATTCTTGTAATGCCTGGATATTTTATAAAGGAGATTGAAATTTAATTTGGGTAAAATTAGACTAATTTCATATAAAAATAAAATAATATAATATATATGTGTGTATATATATATATAATTGTATATATATATATATAACGTAATAATAATAATAATAATAATAATAATAATAATAATAATAATAATAATAATAATAATTGTGACGACCCGACTTTTATTACTATCGAAAGCCGTCGTCAATTCTAATTCATATAATTTATGATAAGATAAATAGATGAGTATAAAAATTTTTCTTATCTTTATTCAAACTTGAGATGCATTCTAAAGGTTAATAATCTCATAAACCCAAAATGTCACAGAAACATTCTAACATACATAAGCAGTGGAATCAAAAATTACAAGTTTCCTCAAACAAAATAAACAAAACTCCAAAAATCTGCTCCAGCCCGCATAACCATAGGACTCTACTCAACTTCGTCCTCCATAAGCTTGTCATCTGAAAATTTGCAAGAGTGAGCTTACAAATCCCAGCAGGATACTCACATGCAGAAATCACAAGCATACATATAATCAAAGTATAGATTATAATATAAAATCATCATATTGTTTCCTTCTTGGTTCATATTCTTTTCATCTTATCTTCATCAAAATCATTCGGAATTTATATAATCTTTAGGGACCGACGGGAGCGGACAACATCGAGGACGGGGTTGTGTGCTATCCCACAACCTAAAGCCGTATCCCCTCATTATGTTCCCTGGGCGGGAGGTAATGCCTTTAACCCGGATACGGGCCATAGTCCATAGTTCTTATGCCACCAAAAGGTCCCCTCCCGTGGCCCAGAGGCATCCTCGAGTGTCACTCCAATATCCTTCATCCATCTTTAACAAAGAAGTTTAATGAAAACTTGGTTCTGGTTCGTGTTCTTATCGGCCATATATCATAGTTCAAAAGTCGAAAAGAGTTCCACTTGCTGTCCATATTTCATAAGTTTTCTTATTCTTTATCAAGTTCATATCATAAAAGCCGACTTATTTTTCCAAAGCAAACATCCGGGTTAATTTTTCCGAATCTCTTTTTAATATGTAAGCCAAAGTCCGTAAATAGAAAGCTAAGTTCATCGCCGAGTTAATTTCAAGCCGAGTTCATTTCCTTTAATCAAAGCCGGGTTAGTTTTTTTGAAACCGGAGTTCGCCGCCTTTCAAAACCGGAGTTCATTTACTTTAGTCAAAGCCGGGTTCTTTATTTATGAAGGACGGAGCACAATTACATTATGCTCCAAAAGTCGGAAGTTCTTTAATCGGACGGAGTGCCGCTTTTCCTTTTAAAAGACGGAGACTTGGACGGAGCTCTAAACGGATGGAGTGCTTTTGTTTACGTAAACTGGAGGGCCTTTCTTTGTAAAATCGGTAGTATTTCTCTTTAAAATCCGAGTGCTAGAAACCGGAGTGCTTTTTTCGTAAAATCCGGAGTGCTCAATCCGCGTTTTTCTCAAAAAAAAATCCAGAGCGCTAAATGGAGTGCTTTTCTTTTCAAAATCCGGAATGCTAAAAACCGGAGTGCTTTTCTTTCAGATCCGGAGCTCAAAGGGACGGAGTGACATTTCTTTTAAAATCCGGAGTGCTTAAAGGGACGGAGACGGAGCATAAAATTCATTAAAGGGCGGAGCTTATAATGGACGGAGCACAAAATTCATTAAAGGCCGGACTTCTTTTTAATCAAAGGCTAAGTTTATTTCAAAACGACGCGGAGTTCTTCGTATCAACAGAATTCTTCTTCAAAACCGGAGTACATTGAAAGAGGACGGAGCACATTTAAAGCCTAAGTTCTTTTGGACGGAGTTTTTCCTTTCCACCAATGTAATATTTTCTTAAACACGTAAAGCCGGAGCTCTTCGGTTGTCAAGGCCGAAATCAAATTATAACAGACAGAGCATTAATCAAAAACCGGAGCTCTTAAACCCAGAAATGATTTCAGCAGAATAGAAAATCATCATAAGTTCTTAAGTTATCAACATCAAAATTTATAATATCTATCAGGAAATCATCAACAGCATAAAATCCATCATTATGCATAACAGAGTTTCATTTTAAACATGCCTTTCAGATCAAGACGTCATAAAGCAGAAAACATATTTCATACAGAACACCATATAATTTTATAGCAATGTACATAAACATGAGCTTATAAAATATAAAGGAAGATTGCCTCAGTTAGTTTCTACTTTTTCCTTAGCTTTTGGCCTTCTACTTTTAGAAAGAAGTTTCTAGTGGTGCCTTATTCCTGAGGCCCTAAGGCCCTTATTTATAGCCCTAAGTTTGGTAGCCCTCATTTATAATTTTTTTCTATTTTCCAACGTTGTTATAAATTATCTTACATTTCCCATGAAAATTAGCTTTCCAACACGTATCGGGAATTGCAGACATTCAATGTCGCTCCTTCCCAAAATTCGCGCTTAATCAGTGACCGAGGACTTTCAACAAGTCCTGACCACATTTTACTGAAATTCAAGTGATCCTGACGCGTTTTCACGCCGAGAATCCGAGCGTTTTCTTTCAAGAAATCTGCGACGCGTTTTTCTCCGAAAATCCGAGTTCATTTACCAAGGAAAATCCGACCGCATTTGCCCAACGAAATCCTGTGACTTCTTTATTATGAATCGGACGATATTAAAAAATCGACAAAGAATTTCCTCAATGCCAATTCCGACTTCTTCACCTTTGAATTTTCGGGTCAACGAAATCGACCGACCACGATGATTAAAATTTTCTTATTCAAAATTTGGATCGTTACAATAATAATAATAATAATAATAATAATTGAAAAACAAACCCTCCCTAATGCCACCTCACCTTTCCTCTCGAAGCTTCTTCTCTGCGTTCGCCGTCCCCACTTCCTCTTTCTCTCCCTCTCCTTCTCGCGCTCGCAACGGCCTCTGCAGAGCCGTTCGAATCTTCACCTCAACCGTTTGCCTCCGTGGCAACCCGCCCGATTCCCTTTGCCCCCTCACCGTTGCGTCTCCAGGGGTTATAAAACCCGAGCTCTGGTGCGAAATTGGAGACGAGTGGAAAGGAAGGCGAGGAAGTGCTGTGAGGGTGAGCCGGGAGAAATTGGTGCTTCGGGAAGCCATTTCTGAGGCGTCTTCTTCCATCGCCGTGGTCGATTGTTGCTGTCGTCGTCAGCGTGGTCGTCGTACCGGTGCCGATTTCGTTGCCGAAGCCGAACAACCAACCCTGAGTTGAAGCCGTCGCCGCCATTCGCAGAGGCCGCCGTTGACGTTGCTGTTGAGCCGAAGCCAAAGTTGCCATCGCAAACCCTAGCCGTCTTTCCAGGCAAGTGATCCTCTACGATCCTTTCTCCTCTGTTTGCAAGCGTTCCTCTACTGTCGTTCCTCTCAAAATTGCAAGTGAACCCTCTATTGTCATTCTACTCAATTTGAAACTGATTTCTCATAAATCCTTCCTTCTTCGTTGGTATTGTGGGCTGTGTGCTCCTGGATTCGAAGTTTATTCGAATCTGCCTCTCTCTCGCTTCCTCTAATTCCACCATTTCGTGGCGTAAATGGGGATGGGATGAGCTCTTTGGGAAATTGATGAGAGGGAGCAGAGTTGTTACTCTATTTTTGTAACCGGCTGAAGTTGAGTGAGAGAGCAGAGCCTCTCACTCTGTTTTTCATGGCCGACTCAAATGGTAAGGAAGCAGAGCATCGTACTTTGCCGGCTGGAATTGCGTACATCGTTGGTTCTGTAATTTATACGAAATACAGTATACGAATTGTGGGTGCAGGTATATATGTTTGGGTATGTGTTGATGTGCACATGTGAAGCAGTGGGTGTGTGTGTTCTGTGTACGTTGGTGTAAATTGAAGGAATTGGGGGTGCTTGTCTGAGTGCTGTGTGTGTGTGAGGATGGGCCGTGGGCTTAGTTGTGTGTGGATGTGGAGTGTGTGAGTTGTGTGATTGGGCCTTGAGCCCAATGTGTGTGTGTGTGTGAGTGGTGTGTTAAGTGTGTTGGGCCATAGGCCCAAGTGTGTGTGTGAGTATGTGTGGTGTGTTTGGGTTGGATGTGTGTACTGGGCTGGGCCCAGGGTAGTGCAAGTGTGTGTGTGTGTGTTTGAGTGTGTTGGGCTGGGCCCAAGTGTGTGTGTAAGTGAGAGTATTGGGCTGGGCCCAAGTGTGTATGTATATGTGTGTAAGTGGATGTGTGTGTTAGAGTGTTGGGCTGGGCCCAAGGGTGTGTGTATATGTGTGTAAGTGGATGTCTGTGTTAGTGTATTGGGCTGGGTAGAATTGGGCCCATTATGTGCTTAATATAAATTTGGGCTGAGCCAGAATAGGTATTATGTGTGTTGGGCTGGGCCCAGTGTGCTGTTATAGAATGATAGTAGACTTGAGTTAAGTGGGTATATTAGTGGGCCATTGTTGGGCTGAAAATTAAAAATGGTGAACATGTATATGTGTTATGTGCATATATATATATATATTGATATATGGGTACACGTGTGTGTACGATAGAGAACGTTTACATTTTGCGTAAAAGAGGTAATTGCCGTATTTGGGATTCTAGAAATTAATCGGGGTTGAAATTGAAATAAAAATATTGTTTGTAGTCATGAGCGTCGCTCGAGATAAAAAAGATAAAAATAGTGAAATAGTGGAGTCGATCATATCTCGACCCTTGTATTCCTTTTGAACGCTTCCAGACACGCTCTTTCGCTGGATTTGATTGTGTGATGCGTGAGTACGGTCCCAAAGACCAACGACGTTTCGTTTTTGATGTTGCAAAGCGTTCTTTCGCGTTATACTCGGTGTGTGAGTATGTATATTTGTTGGCTTTTACGGTCGAGGTTGAGGGAGAGTGTGTGAAAACATTAAAGTATCGAGTCGAATGGGAGGCTTTGGAACTTTAATGTGGTCTACACTTATCCGATCATCGATTTCAAATATCCCGTGGATTGAGGCACGACGCCTAGTGTGGTGGGATGCTTATGGCCTGTGATCATCGTAGATCATGATATCGAGGATATCATGGCGGGAGATCTTTGGAGACGACGTGGTGAATTGTCTTCTCAGATGGGTGGAGTTTCAAGAGGAGCATGATGTGAGCATGCTCGAGACGCCCCAGATCACAGTGAGGCAAAGTCTCATGGACCATGGATTTGGTGGGAGGTCAAACTTGCGAGCATCGGTGGCCCGCAAAGTACCACCGTCAGGGGATATATGCGGCCTTTGGATCACAAAGTGGCGGAATAAGATCCTGTGATTCTTTGTGATGTTCCATGATTGTGAGTACCTCATTGTTGTGGTGGCAGTATCCTTGTGTGGATCATGTGATACTCGGATTCAGTGGAATCCATGTTATATCGCGGGTCGTGATCATCTTTGGTCGCTTCTCGTGACATATGGATAGGAAAAATCCTCAACCTCGTTGATATCGATTCAGTGGGATTACCACTGTTTATTGGCACTCTTGTTATTTTTGGATGTTCGGGTCTTGTGGGACCCATTTGCCTAGAGTCGTGTTTACGACGTGTTGCAATATGTCTCGGATATAGTAGGATGCCTGTGTATGTTGAGACCTTGGTAGATGGTATCCGAGATCGTTATTGTTGTTGGCGTTTTTGATTATATTACTTCTTTGGGTTTTGCTCACCTCGTTTTGTTTTCTTGGCTCAGTTTGAGTTGGCATTTTAGCTTCGGATGATATGCATGGCGAGATGGTTCCAGTAGCGAAGGATGGAATTCATTTTGTTATTGCAATTATGTATTTTATTTTTGTTGAGCTGATCATGATGTAGTCATTGAAATGAATGAGATGTTTAATATGTGGAATTTATGTTTATTTGGGTTTTTAAATTT